>CP021223.1:0-1472662 GCA_003999685.1 Taiwanofungus camphoratus
GTCTGTTCAAACCTAAACCAACCTAACCTAACCCTAACCTAACCTAACCTAACCTAACCGAACCTAACCTAACCTAACCTAACCTAACCTAACGCTAATCCTAACCTAACCTAACCTAACCGCCGGACTTACCCAGTCCTGCGCTTAGGGTTGCCTTAAAATAGATAGGCGCCTTACGTGTCACGTGATATGTTCGGCACTTAGTACGGACCGGCCCTTCACTGCGGCCCGGTGCGCGCCGTCCCCGCATGCTAGCGGAGCGCGCGTTAACTACTATGGTCCCCAGCGCCCCTCTGCTGTGTTAGTCCATGATCTGGTGATCTGTGGGTTGTAACATGCTAGAGCACGGTGCGGCAACTTGCTGGACGCGGTCCTATTGAGTATCCTTCCCCCGCCCCGCATGGCTCGGACAGGGTGCTCACGGGGATTCCCAGGTTTGTGCCATGACATGATGCTTCCTCAGTGGTCCACGCTGCCCT
Source organism: Taiwanofungus camphoratus (assembly GCA_003999685.1). NCBI lineage: Eukaryota > Fungi > Basidiomycota > Agaricomycetes > Polyporales > Taiwanofungaceae > Taiwanofungus > Taiwanofungus camphoratus. The sequence continues at coordinate 480 of CP021223.1, forward strand.
TAGTAGACGCCCGGAAAAGCGGCCCGGTCACATGATCGGTGCGGTACCGGCTAATTTGTTCCTATCTATACCCGGCCCGGATTAACCTCCGGCCCGGGCTTCCTATCTGTTATCTCGGATCTTGAGCCTAGGCTTGCGATCCGGATTCTAATCTTAATCAGATGACTCTGACATCTGATCAGTAATGGTGTCTAGGCGAATCTAGACAATGATGATTGCTCATCGCTGACTGATTAGGATAGGAGGGAGAGACGTGATTCGCTCCCACCTGCAACCCTTTGCCCTGGTTCGGTCAAATTGACTTAGTCACCGGCCCCCTGGCCATGACTCAACCATAAGCGTGACTTTGGTTGAACTTGGTTATAAGCGACGCTAGTGCTCTGATGAGACTTAGTCGAAATTAGCCGTCCGATAGCGATATCGGGCTAATTAGTACTAGCTTCCTCTAAGCCTCCCCCCTGCCCTGCACTCGCAGCCCTTGTAGTGTTGATACATAGACCTCCTAACCTAACCTAACCGAACCTAACCTAACCTAACCTAACCTAACCTAACGCTAATCCTAACCTAACCTAACCTAACCGCCGGACTTTCCCAGTCCTGCGCTTAGGGTTGCCTTAAAATAGATAGGCGCCTTACGTGTCACATGATATGTTCGGCACTTAGTACGGACCGGCCTTTCATTGCGGCCCGGTGCGCGCCGTCCCCGCATGCTAGCGGAGCGCGCGTTAACTACTATGGTCCCTAGCGCCCCTCTGCTGTGTTAGTCCATGATCTGGTGATCTGTGGGTTGTAACATGCTAGAGCACGGTGCGGCAACTTGCTGGACGCGGTCCTATTGAGTATCCTTCCCCCGCCCCGCATGGCTCGGATAGGGTGCTCACGGGGATTCCCAGGTTTGTGCCATGACATGATGCTTCCTCAGTGGTCCACGCTACCCTTAGTAGACGCCCGGAAAAGCGGCCCGGTCACATGATCGGTGCGGCACCGGCTATGTTGTTCCTATCTATGTCCGGCCCGGACTAACCTTCGGCCCGGACTTCCTATCTCTTATCTCGGATCTTAAGCCTAGGCTTTCGGTCCGGATTCTAATCTTAATCAGATGACTCTGACATCTGATCAGTAATGGTGTCTAGGCGAATCTAGACAATGATGATTGCTCATCGCTGACTGATTAGGATAGGAGGGAGAGACGTGATTCGCTCCCATCTGCAACCCTTTGCCCTGGTAAGGTCAAACTGACTTAGTCACCGGCCCCCGGGCCCTGACTCAACCATAAGCGTGACTTTGGTTGAACTTGGTTATAAGCGACGCTAGTGCTCTGATGAGACTTAGTCGAAATTAGCCGTCCGATAGCGATATCGGGCTAATTAGTACTAGCTTCCACTAAGCCTCCTTTCCTGCCCTGCACTCGCAGCCCCAGTAGTATTGTTACATAGACCTCCTAACCTAACCAGCCAATACTTCCAAACTGTCTCTCATCCCGCATCTCGGTTTTCGACGGCGCTACAGGGTCCTGCCTCCTACTCCACCGCCTGTCAACCCCATCCAGGAATACCGTCTGCTTGCCCTCTGCTTCGCTAGGTGTCCCATCTCCCTCCACTTTCTTCCTCCTGAGACACCCTGTCCCTGCTTAACATGGCCAATCGCCTTCCTCGTCCTGGACCCACCCGTTCGACTTCCGCCGGACCAGGTGGAGCATCACTTCGCGCCGCTATCGCACGGAATCTTGCTCCCCCCTCGTTGGCTTATGCCATGGGAGCGACGACACTTGAGACTATTGCCGATGAGTTCCGCGCCGTCCTTTCAGCTGAGACATTTGACACCGTCCTTTCAGTTGTGCCTCTCGTATATCGGGAGGTACTCCGCCCGGTTTTGGCTAGCATTGCGGAAGCAAAGGAACGCTGCGTTTCCTTGTCGAAGCAAGTGGGTGAGCTCGAGGCTCATCTTGCCAACGGTTCCCTTCCGCCCCAGTTACAAGGCATGGGGGAACCCGTTTTCCAGTCGGCGAAAGTTTGGCTGGAAACACACCCGGCGGAACCAGGGGCTCTTGCGACGAAATTTCAAACGTTTCGTCGCGAAGCACTTGCTTTAGCGATTTCGCAAAAGCGTGCTGAGCTCACGTTCTTCGAGGGCGCGCTGGACCCTACTACTATGTTGGGGAAGGCGCGCGATGTGGTCGATTCACAATGGGCCGCGATCTCTCAGAGTTCGCGTGTTCCTAAGTGGAAAACTTCTCTTGACGGCAACGTTGAGATTGAGGGATGGCAGAACGACCCCGTCCTCGAGTCGGAACACAAGCGATTCGTCGCTGTGCTCCCCCGTTTTTGCTTTCGTGTCGTGAATATTCGCGAATCACAGTTAGCTCATGCGGCGACTCGAGCCAGTGCGAAGAGTGCCCTCAAGGCGGTTGCAGAGGTGGAAATGAGTGACACCACTGAGAACCCTGCCGCCTTGAAGAAACTGATCGATGATGCTGTTGATCGTCGGTTGAAAGGTGAGGGCACCTCGAAGAACGTTAAACAACAGGTCAGTTTTGTATATGGTTCAATACCTAAAAACTTACCTGGCGCCGCTCTCTCTCGTATTTTAGAAGGGCAAAGGCAAGGTGCCGAATCGTTCAGCGCGCATGAGTACAGGAGGACGCCCTCCCAAAGCTCCGCAGCGCGCGGCAAAGCAGAAGCAAGCCGCTTCGTCGAAAAAAGCTTCGACGAAGAAGAACAAAGGAAAAGGGAAAGGGAGACCGAACTAATACGGTATGTCCTTCGGTCGCGACTCAGATTCTCGCAACCCTCCACCTATCCTGACGCAATACTTGATCTACCTACACCAGTCGGGGCACGCACCCTCCTTTACTTTGCACCGGCCGCTTTAGTCGAGGCACAGAGGTTCCGGACATGGGTTCATGTTGGCGACGATGTTAGATTACCGGCGGAGATCAGTATTCACATTTCTTGCGGACTTAAGTACATGCTGTACGCTCCCCCCTCAGGGGAGTTGGTTCAAAACGCTTATGATGATTTTTGTGAAAGAATTCGGTGGAGAATTCATTTCGCCTGCAAACAAAAAATTCTTGAGCGGCAAGGAATAAGTCAACCACCTTATGATCCTGATTACGACTTGAGATTAAAGCGTGATAGCAACGCGCCTCAAGCCAGCCAATATATCGAGCTTGGTCTTAAACGCGGGCAAACATACGTCACTGAATTCATACGCACTGTCGTACCCGGTTTGAAAGCTAGAAGTCGTCCTAATCGACTTGTAGACCTGGACAAAGTTCGCCTCTGGCTGGACGAGCATAACTACCTCGTCCTCCAAACGGATAAGAACCTCGGCGCTGCTGTAGTCACAAAGGAATGGTTCATTAACGGTTGCAATTTACTTCTGTCAAATACGGCTGACTATCAGGAAATTAATCCCGGTCAGCGACAGATGTACCTAGAAAAGGTTACTAAGCGGGTTAAGGAGTTAAGCGATTGGGTCGAAGGGGCTTTGCCTCATGATCAGACACTCCAGTTAGCCAAATACCTTCGGTCAAAATGTCCCGAGAGCGAGTTGGAAGAGCCTAAGGTTCCCATCTTCTATGGTATCCCAAAAATCCATAAGACACCAGTGAAGATGCGGCCGATTGTGCCCTGTCATTCATGCGCTCAAGGCCCCGCGGCTAAAGTAGTATCCAAGTTGTTGAAACCTATCATAGAGGCTGAGCCCTTTATTATACATGGCAGTAAAGATCTTGCTGGCAAGTTAGCAACGGTTAAAACACTAAAATATAAAAAGTATTGGTTGGTGGCCGGCGACGTCGTCGCTTTCTACCCTAATGTACCGCTCAGAGAATGCGTTGGCATTGTCTCAAAACTGTATATTAGTCATCCATTGGGTAGTCAAACTACGGACCACCCCGAATTTTACAATGCCTTGTTTATTCGATGTATGCAATCAGCCAATTACGATCTAATAGTTGACTTCAACGGTCACACATTTCTTCAAAAACGGGGGTTAGCAATGGGAGTGGCATGTTCGCCCGACCTCGCTAACCTATATGGATGCCATTTTGAAAATAAAGTCTGGCCTTCTGGGCAGGTTAGCCCACCTTTTCTTTATTATGGGCGGTACATCGATGATGTATTCGCTATCGTTGAAGCAGGTAGTGCAGCAGAGGCACTTGAACTCTGTACCAGTCGTATTTCATACACTGGCTGTACTATAACATGGGAAGTGTCGGAATGGGCAACGCCGTTCCTTGACATGCTTATTTATATTGACCCCGCTACCAACCGGGTGGAACATAAGCCGTATCGGAAAGCACTTAACCATCATGAAAGAATACCATGGATATCTCACCACCCAAAGGACGTTAAAAAAGGCACGTTCATTGGAGAGATGAGCCGTTTAGCTACGCTAAGTTCTAAGTTGGAACACTACTTAGATGCCCTTAAAGGGCTTGTCGATTTGTACGTCGGCCGTGGCTATCCTCCTGCTCTGGTTGTCTCCTGGCTTGATGCACATAAAGCAGTACGCTGGGCGAAACGTTTGGATATAAAACAAACTTCGACCGAAAAAGCGGACGCGAATGATGGCGTACTTGTGCTTAAATCACAATTCAACCCTTCATGGGATTCTTTCGATATTCATGAATTAATGACACGTGTCACCGGATCTTGGGTGGAGTCTTTGAGTTTCTTCAAAAACTTCTTTTCGGCGAGCTGGGAAAACTCGGCCGCTCCGATTTTCGATTATTCGGCTGGGGGTTCGCGGGATGCGACCCTATCCGGCACAGTTCAGACCACGCTTGAGGAGTGGTGGGATCCCGCCCGAGTAGCCCAGCGAAAGCTGTCGCGCGAAACGGCGGCTGCTTCGGCAGCAGCAGATCGTGCCGCCGCTGAAGCCCGGCGGTCTGATCAAATCTCGACACTGGCGGCGGTTGTCCATGATAACCGCGCAGACGAGGGCTGGGTATGGACTGGGCGGTACCTAAGGAAACCCACCGGATTTATTGAGGCGGAGAAGGTCCCTGACCTTTCCCAACTCGGATTCTTAGACAAGCGCTGGCTTGTGTCGCGGAAACGGGAAACCAATTTCGCTGACCTAGCAAGTAAATGGCGCAGAAGTGTTATTAATGCCCAAAGTGCGGATGACGTACTTCTGGAAATGGATATTTAAAACTGTTAAGTCAGTTTGATTAGCATCGGTTACATCAGGTGTAACGTTATCTTAGTGTGTTGGTGTATTAGGGTTGTCTGTTCAAACCAGACCTAACCTAACCCTAACCTAACCTAACCTAACCTAACCGAACCTAACCTAACCTAACCTAACCTAACCTAACGCTAATCCTAACCTAACCTAACCTAACCGCCGGACTTTCCCAGTCCTGCGCTTAGGGTTGCCTTAAAATAGATAGGCGCCTTACGTGTCACATGATATGTTCGGCACTTAGTACGGACCGGCCCTTCATTGCGGCCCGGTGCGCGCCGTTCCCGCATGCTAGCGGAGCGCGCGATAACTACTATGGTCCCCAGCGCCCCTCTGCTGTGTTAGTCCATGATCTGGTGATCTGTGGGTTGTAACATGCTAGAGCACGGTGCGGCAACTTGCTGGACGCGGTCCTGATGAGTATCCTTCCCCCGCCCCGCATGGCTCGGACAGGGTGCTCCCGGGGATTCCCAGGTTTGTGCCATGACATGATGCTTCCTCAGTGGTCCACGCTGCCCTTAGTAGACGCCCGGAATGCGGCCCGGTCACATGATCGGCGCGGCACCGGCTATGTTGTTCCTATCTATGTCCGGCCCGGATTAACCTTCGGCCCGGACTTCCTATCTCTTATCTCGGACCTTGAGCCTAGGCTTGAGGTCTGGATTCTAATCTTAATCAGATGACTCTGACATCTGATCAGTAATGGTGTCTAGGCGAATCTAGACAATGATGATTGCTTATCGCTGATTGATTAGGATAGGAGGGAGAGACGTGATTCGCTCCCACCCGCAACCCTTTGCCCTGGTAAGGTCAAACTGACTTAGTCACCGGCCCCCGGGCCCTGACTCAACCATAAGCGTGACTTTGGTTGAACTTGGTTATAAGCGACGCTAGTGCTCTGATGAGACTTAGTCGAAATTAGCCGTCCGATAGCGATATCGGGCTAATTAGTACTAGCTTCCATTAAGTCTTCTCAACGCTCGCAACTCCTTCGTCGTTGCTCGCTCCACCTCCTAACCTAACCTAACCTAACCTAACCTATGCCTCACGATCAGACACTCCAATTAGCCAAATACCTTCGGTCAAAATGTCCCGAGAGCGAGTTGGATGAGCCTAAGGTTCCCATCTTCTACGGTATCCCAAAAATCCATAAGACACCGGTGAAGATGCGGCCTATTGTGCCCTGTCACTCATGCGCTCAAGGCCCCGCGGCTAAAGTAGTATCCAAGTTGTTGAAACCTATTATAGAGGCTGAACCCTTTATTATACATGGCAGTAAAGATCTTGCTGCCAAGTTAGCAACGGTTAAAACACTAAAATATAAAAAGTATTGGCTTGTGGCCGGCGACGTTGTCGCTTTCTACCCCAATGTACCTCTCAGAGAATGCGTAGGCATTGTATCTAAACTGTACATTAGTCATCCATTGGGTAGTCAATCAACGGACCACCCCGAATTTTACAACGCCTTGTTTATTCGGTGTATGCAATCAGCCAATTACGATCTAATAGTTGACTTCAACGGTCACACATTTCTTCAAAAGCGTGGGTTAGCTATGGGAGTGGCATGTTCGCCCGACTTAGCTAATCTTTATGGATGCCATTTTGAAAATAAAGTCTGGCCTTCTGGGCAGGTTAGCCCACCCTTTCTTTACTATGGGCGGTACATCGATGATGTATTCGCTATCGTTGAAGCAGGTAGTGCTGCAGAGGCTCTTGAACTCTGCACCAGTCGTATTTCATATACTGGATGCACTATAACATGGGAAGTGTCGGAATGGGCAACGCCATTCCTTGACATGCTTATTTATATTGACCCCGTTACCAACCGGGTGGAACATAAGCCGTATCGGAAAGCACTTAACCATCACGAAAGAATACCATGGATATCTCACCACCCGAAGGACGTTAAAAAAGGCACGTTCATTGGGGAGATGAGCCGTTTAGCCACGCTAAGTTCTAAGTTGGAACACTACTTGGATGCCCTTAAAGGGCTTGTCGATTTGTACATCGGCCGTGGCTATCCCCCTGCTCTGGTTATTGCATGGCTTGATGCACATAAAGCAGTACGCTGGGCGAAACGTTTGGAAACTAAACAAACTTCGACCAAAGCGGCGGATGCGAATGATGGCGTACTTGTGATTAAGTCACAATTTAACCCTTCATGGGACTCTTTCGATATTCATGAATTAATGACACGTGTTACGGGATCGTGGGTGGAGTCTTTGAGTTTCTTCAAAAACTTCTTTTCGGCGAGTTGGGAAAACTCGGCCGCTCCGATTTTCGATTATTCGGCTGGGGGTTCGCGGGATGCGACCCTATCCGGCACAGTTCAGACCACGCTTGAGGAGTGGTGGGATCCCGCCCGAGTAGCCCAGCGCAAGCTGTCGCGCGAAACGGCGGCTGCCTCGGCAGCAGCAGATCGTGCCGCCGCTGAAGCCCGGCGGTCTGATCAAATCTCTACACTGGCGGCGGCTGTCCATGATAACCGCGCAGAAGAGGGCTGGGTATGGACTGGGCGGTACCTAAGGAAACCCACCGGATTTATTGAGGCGGAGAAGGTCGCAGACCTTTCCCAACTTGGATTCTTAGACAAGCGCTGGCTTGTATCTCGGAAAAGGGAAACCAATTTCGCAGACTTAGCAAGTAAATGGCGCAGAAGTGTTATTAATGCCCAAAGTGCGGATGACGTACTTTTGGAAATGGATATTTAAACTGTTAAGTCAGTTTGATTAGCATCGGTTACATCAGGTGTAACGTTATCTTAGTGTGTTGGTGTATTAGGGTTGTCTGTTCAAACCAGACCTAACCTAACCCTAACCTAACCTAACCTAACCTAACCGAACCTAACCTAACCTAACCTAACCTAACCTAACGCTAATCCTAACCTAACCTAACCTAACCGCCGGACTTTCCCAGTCCTGCGCTTAGGGTTGCCTTAAAATAGATAGGCGCCTTACGTGTCACATGATATGTTCGGCACTTAGTACGGGCCAGCCCTTCATTGCGGCCCGGTGCGCGCCGTTCCCGCATGCTAGCGGAGCGCGCGATAACTACTATGGTCCCCAGCGCCCCTCTGCTGTGTTAGTCCATGATCTGGTGATCTGTGGGTTGTAACATGCTATAGCACGGTGCGGCAACTTGCTGGACGCGGTCCTGATGAGTATCCTTCCCCCGCCCCGCATGGCTCGGACAGGGTGCTCCCGGGGATTCCCAGGTTTGTGCCATGACATGATGCTTCCTCAGTGGTCCACGCTGCCCTTAGTAGACGCCCGGAAAGCGGCCCGGTCACATGATCGGTTCGGCACCGGCTATGTTGTTCCTATCTATGTCCGGCCCGGATTAACCTCCGGCCCGGACTTCCTATCTCTATATCTCGGATCTTCAGCCTAGGCTTTCGGTCCGGATTCTAATCTTAATCAGATGACTCTGACATCTGATCAGTAATGGTGTCTAGGCGAATCTAGACAATGATGATTGCTCATCGCTGACTGATTAGGATAGGAGGGAGAGACGTGATTCGCTCCCATCTGCAACCCTTTGCCCTGGTACGGTCAAACTGACTTAGTCACCGGCCCCCGGGCCATGACTCAACCATAAGCGTGACTTATGTTGAACTTGGTTATAAGCGACGCTAGTGCTCTGATGAGACTTAGTCGAAATTAGCCGTCCGATAGCGATATCGGGCTAATTAGTACTAGCTTCCTCTAAGCCTCCCCTCCTGCCCTGCACTCGCAGCCCTTGTAGTGTTGATACATAGACCTCCTAACCTAACCTAACGCTAAATCCTAACCTAACCTAACCTATTTGAAGGCGCTAACGCGCCTTCTCCATCTGGTAGTCTTGGGAAATAAGACGCTCGTCACGTGACTTACCCGAGAGGGTCGGCCATGTAACCAGCATCCAGGCACGGACCGGTTAAGCCGCAAGGCTGGACTGGCCTGGGCACTACCTAGTTATGGTCACCAGCGCCCCTCTGCTGTGTTAGTCCATGATCCGGTGATCTGTGAGGTGTAACATGCTATGGCACGGTGCGGCAACTTGCCGGACGCGGTCCTAGTGAATATCCCGCCCCCGCCCCGCATGGCTCGGTGAGGGTGTTCCTAGGGATCCTCAGGTTTGTGCCGTGACATGATGCTTCCTCAGTGGTCCACGCTGCCCTTATCTAGGCGCCCGGAAACCGGACCGGTCATGTGACCCGGTCGGCACCGGCCCGGATTGTTCTATTCCCACCCTGTCATCCTAACCGATGATAAGGGATCTCTTATCTTTGAAGTCATATCAAATGACTCCTTATCTTTACATCTGATTGTTATCTCTGATCAGGTGGCGGTATTGGTAAAGGCTAGGGCGTTCTAGCCTGCCTTTTGTCGGCCCGCTGATAAGAGATAAGAGAAATAGCTCTGATGTGATTGGAGCTCATTACTACCTCATGGTCTGGTTGGTCAAATTGAATCAGTCATCGGCCTCTGGCCGATGACTCAGGGTCAATCAGCTGATGACCCTGAACCATCGGTTAAAAGTACGACGAGAGTACTGATGAGCTCTTAGCGAAACAAGTTGGTATCTGGCGACAGATACTATTGTTTACTCTTGTCTTCTCTATCTTTCTCATCTCTTACTACGCTCGCCCGCCTATCGGCGGTCTCGCTCCACCTCCTAACCTAACCAACACCGCCGCCAAGCTGTCTCTCTACATCCGCCATCGCAAGCCCCTCACCTGGTGCACGACTGTCGGTATCTTCTGCGACGACTGCAATCGATTCTACAAGCCTAAGTCTGAGTCGATTTACTATCGTCCGCCGCCGTTCGCATGGCTCCATCTTCCACGCCCCGTTCTTCTTCCGTCGGTCCCGGGTCTGCCTCACTTAGGTCTGCAATTGCCCGGAATCTTGCCCCCGCGAGCTTATCGTACGCTATCGGGGCGGCATCGCTTGAGACTATTGCCGATGAGTTCCGAGCCATTTTTCACGCAGAGACCATTGACCAAGTCTTCTCAGCTATACCTCTCGTCTATCGAGAGGTGCTCCGTCCGGTGCTGGTTAGCGTTGCGGAAGCGAAGGAACGTTCTGTTTCTTTGCAGAAGCAATTGGGTGACCTTGAGTCGCACAAAGCTAACGGTTCGCTCCCCCACCAGTTACAGGGGCTCAGCGAACCCGTCTTCCAGAGCTCAAAACTCTGGCTCGAGACGTCACCGGCGGAACCCGCAGCTCTGATAACCGAGTTTCAATCCTTCCGTCGGAAGGCTCTTGACTTGGCCATCGCCCAAAAGCGAGCAGAGCTCGCGTTCTTTGATCGCGCATTGGATCCGACAGCAATGTTGGAAAAAATGCGGACAGTAGTTGACGAACAGTGGGCGCGCATTAGTCAGTCTAGTCGCGTCCCCGTTTGGAGGGAAACCATCGATGGCGGTCAACGCCTAGATGCGTGGACCAACGACCCTGTCCTCGAGTCTGAGTACAAGCGATTCGTCGCTGTGCTCCCACGCTTTGCCTTCCGGGTAGTTAATATCCGTGAATCACAATTGGCACAAGCCGCGGCTCGAGCGCAAGCAAAGTCTGCCGTCAAGGCTGCAGCGGAGGTTGAGATGGGTGACACCACCGAGAACCCTGCAGCCTTGAAAAAGCTGATTGACGATGCGGTTGATCGTCGTCTCAAAGGCGAAGGCAGCTCGAAGAACGCGGTAAGTTTTGTACATGGTTCTGTTCCAAAAAGCTTACCAGGCGCCGCTCTATCCCGTATTTTAGGGAGCAAAGGCAAAGGCGCCAAAACGATCGGTGCGCATGAGTACGGGAGGACGCCCTCCCAAAGCTCCGCAGCGCAAGGCCAAGCAGCAGCAGGCCGCTTCCTCTGCGAAGAAGCAGAAGAAGACCAAAGATCGGAAAGGCAAAGGGAGAGCGAAATAATCCGGTCAGTTATTCGCTCGCGACTCCGATTCTCCCAGCCGTCGTCTTACCCAGACAGTATTCTAATGTTACCCTTGCCTATTGCAGCTCGTACCCTCCTTTATTTCGCTCCGGTTGCTTTAGTCGAAGCGGCAAGGTTCAGAAGCTGGGTACACTGTGGCGAGGATGTTTTATTACCGCCGGACATTAGTATACACATATCTTGCGGCTTGAAATACATGTTGTATTCCTCCCCGAGCGGGGAACTTGTTCAAACAGCGTTCGACGACTTCTGCGAACGAGTACGCTGGCGAGTGTACTTTAAAATAAAGCAGATTCAACTCGAACGGCAAGGTATAAGCCAACCACCTTATGATCCAGACTACGACCTTAGGGCTAAGCGGGACTCGACCGCTCCTAGGGCCACACAGTATATCGAAAACGGTCTTAAACGCGGGCAAACTTACGTCACTGATTACATACGTAGTGTCGTACCCGGTTTGAAAGCGAGAAGCCACCCTAATAGGCTTGTCGACCTGGACCGTGTTCGCCTCTGGTTGAACGAGCATAACTACCTCGTTCTCCAAACGGATAAGAACCTTGGTGCGGCAGTAGTCACAAGGGAATGGTTCATTAAGGGTTGCATGAATCTTCTGTCAAATACGGCTGATTATCAGGAAATTAATCCCGGTCAGCGACAGATGTATTTAGAAAAAGTTACAAAGCGGGTTAAGGAGTTAAGTGATTGGGTCGAAGGGGCTTTGCCTAACGATCAAACACTCCAATTAGCTAAATTTATTCGGTCAAAATGTCCCGAGAGCGAGTTAGAGGAACCTAAGGTGCCTATCTTTTACGGGATTCCTAAAATCCACAAATCCCCAGTAAAGATGCGACCTATCGTTCCATGTCACTCATGCGCTCAAGGGCCCGCAGCTAAAGTTGTATCTAAATTGTTGAAACCTATTATCGAGGCTGAGCCCTTTATTATACATGGATCAAAACATCTTGCGATCCAGCTAGCAAAGGTTAAAACATTAAAATGGAAAAAGTATTGGTTAGTGGCTGGCGACGTTGTCGCTTTCTACCCAAATGTACCTCTCAGAGATTGTGTTGGCATTGTGTCCAAACTGTACACAAGACATCCTCTGGGTAGTCAGTCTACGGACCAGCCCCAGTTTTATAATGCACTGTTTATCAGGTGCATGCAAACGGCCAATTACGATTTAATAGTCGACTTCAACGGTCGCACTTACTTTCAAAAGCGAGGATTAGCTATGGGTGTGGCGTGTTCGCCTGACTTAGCTAATCTCTATGGATGCCACTTTGAAAATCAAGTATGGCCCGGTGGACAGGTTACTCCACCGTTTCTATATTATGGTCGATACATTGATGATGTGTTTGCCATAGTTGAAGCAGGTAGTGCGGCAGAAGCTCTAGAAGCCTGTCAAAGCCGTATATCATATGACGGTTGCACTATTACATGGGAAGTGTCTGAATGGGCGACGCCGTTCCTTGACATGCTTATCTATATTGACCCCGTTTCTAACCGGGTGGAACATAAGCCGTATCGAAAAGCACTTAACCATCATGAACGGATTCCATGGGTATCTCACCACCCGAAGGACGTGAAAAAAGGCACGTTCATTGGGGAGATGAGCCGTTTAGCTACGCTAAGTTCTAAGTTGGAACATTACCTAGATGCCCTTCATGGGCTTGTCGACTTGTATGTCGGCCGTGGCTATCCCCCTGCTCTGGTTACTTCCTGGCTTGATTCGCATAAAGCGGTACGCTGGAAAGAACGTCTTGGAAAACCAAAATCTTCGACCGAAGATGCAGACCAAGTTGAGGGCGTACTTGCGATTAAGTCGAAGTTCAACCCCTCATGGGATCAGTTCGATGTTCACGAATTAATGACACGTGTTACGGAATCGTGGGTGAAGGACTTATCTTTCTTTAAGTCCTTCTTTTCGGCGAGTTGGGAAAACTCGGCCGCTCCGATCTTTGAGTATTCATCTGGGGGTCCTAAGGATGCGACCCTATCCAGCACAGTTCAGACCACGCTTGAGGAGTGGTGGGATCCCGCCCGAGTAGCCCAGCGAAAGCTGTCGCGCGAAACGGCGGCTGCGGAAGCAGCAGCAGAACTCGCCGCCGCTGAAGCCAGGCGGTCCGATCAAATCTCGAAACCGGTGGCAGTTGTCCATGACAACCGCGCGGACGAGGGCTGGGTTTGGACTGGGCGGTACCTGAAGAAACCCAACGGATTCATCGAAGCGGAGAAGGTCCCTGACCTTTCCCAACTCGGATTCTTAGACAAGCGCTGGCTTGTGTCACGGAAAAGGGAAACCAATTTCGCTGACTTAGCAAGCAAGTGGCGCAGAAGTGTAATTAATGCCCAGAGTGCAGATGATGTACTATTGGAAATGGACATTTAAATCGGTTGATTCGATTTGTTTAGCTTAAGGTTATTGGTGTAACTACCTTTTGCGATATTCGCACTTAGGGTTGTCTGTTCAAACCAGACCTAACCTAACCCTAACCTAACCTAACCTAACCTAACCTAACCTAACCTAACGCTAAATCCTAACCTAACCTAACCTATTTGAAGGCGCTAACGCGCCTTCTCCATCTGGTAGTCTTGGGAAATAAGACGCTCGTCACGTGACTTACCCGAGAGGGTCGGCCATGTAACCAGCATCCAGGCACGGACCGGTTAAGCCGCAAGGCTGGACTGGCCTGGGCACTACCTAGTTATGGTCACCAGCGCCCCTCTGCTGTGTTAGTCCATGATCCGGTGATCTGTGAGGTGTAACATGCTATGGCACGGTGCGGCAACTTGCCGGACGCGGTCCTAGTGAATATCCCGCCCCCGCCCCGCATGGCTCGGTGAGGGTGTTCCTAGGGATCCTCAGGTTTGTGCCGTGACATGATGCTTCCTCAGTGGTCCACGCTGCCCTTATCTAGGCGCCCGGAAACCGGACCGGTCATGTGACCCGGTCGGCACCGGCCCGGATTGTTCTATTCCCACCCTGTCATCCTAACCGATGATAAGGGATCTCTTATCTTTGAAGTCATATCAAATGACTCCTTATCTTTACATCTGATTGTTATCTCTGATCAGGTGGCGGTATTGGTAAAGGCTAGGGCGTTCTAGCCTGCCTTTTGTCGGCCCGCTGATAAGAGATAAGAGAAATAGCTCTGATGTGATTGGAGCTCATTACTACCTCATGGTCTGGTTGGTCAAATTGAATCAGTCATCGGCCTCTGGCCGATGACTCAGGGTCAATCAGCTGATGACCCTGAACCATCGGTTAAAAGTACGACGAGAGTACTGATGAGCTCTTAGCGAAACAAGTTGGTATCTGGCGACAGATACTATTGTTTACTCTTGTCTTCTCTATCTTTCTCATCTCTTACTACGCTCGCCCGCCTATCGGCGGTCTCGCTCCACCTCCTAACCTAACCTAACCTAACCTAACCTAACCTAACCTAACCTAAGTCCTCCTTTCAAGCCCGTATCGCACTCGCAGCACCTGCGGCGCTGCTCGCTCCACCTCCTAACCTAACTGAAGGCGCTCGCGCGCCTTCTCCATCTGGTAGTCTTGGGAAATAAGACGCTCGTCACGTGATTTGCCCGAAAGGGTCGGCCATGTGATTAGCATCCAGGCACGGACCGGTTGAGCCGCAAGGCTGGACTGGTCTGGGCACTACCTAGTTATGGTCACCAGCGCCCCTCTGCTGTGTTAGTCCATGATCCGGTGATCTGTGAGGTGTAACATGCTATGGCACGGTGCGGCAACTTGCCGGACGCGGTCCTAGTGAATATCCCGCCCCCGCCCCGCATGGCTCGGTGAGGGTGTTCCTAGGGATCCTCAGGTTTGTGCCGTGACATGATGCTTCCTCAGTGGTCCACGCTGCCCTTATCTAGGCGCCCGGAAACCGGACCGGTCATGTGACTCGGTCGGCACCGGCCCGGATTGTTCTATTCCCACCCTTATCATCCTAACCGATGATAAGGGATCTCTTATCTATGAGTCATTTCAAATGACTCCTTATCTTTACATCTGATTGTTATCTCTGATCAGGTGGCGGTATTGGTAAAGGCTAGGGCGTTCTAGCCTGCCTTTTGTCGGCCCGCTGATAAGAGATAAGAGAAATAGCTCTGATGTGATTGGAGCTCATTACTACCTCATGGCCTGGTTGGTCAAATTGAATCAGTCATCGGCCTCCGGCCGATGACTCAGGGTCGATCAGCTGATGACCCTGAACCATCGGTTAAAAGTACGACGAGAGTACTGATGAGCTCTTAGCGAAACAAGTTGGTATCTGGCGACAGATACTATTGTTTACTCTTGTCTTCTCTATTTTTCTCATCTCTTACTACGCTCGCCCGCCTATCGGCGGTCTCGCTCCACCTCCTAACCTAACCTAACCTAACCTAACCTAAGGGCCCTGACTCAACCATAAGTGTGACTTATGTTGAACTTGGTTATAAGCGACGCTAGTGCTCTGATGAGACTTAGTCGAAATTAGCCGTCCGATAGCAATATCGGGCTAATTAGTACTAGCTTCTCCTAAGCCTCTTCCTTTCTTAGCGCACCAACAGCACCTGCGGCGCTGTTGTCTCCTCCTCCTAACCTAACCTAACCTAAGGGCCCTGACTCAACCATAAGCGTGACTTTGGTTGAACTTGGTTATAAGCGACGCTAGTGCTCTGATGAGACTTAGTCGAAATTAGCCGTCCGATAGCGATATCGGGCTAATTAGTACTAGCTTCCATTAAGCCTCCTTCCTCCTGCCCTGCACTCACAGCCCCAGTAGTGTTGTTATATAGACCTCCTAACCTAACCTAACCTTAGTAAAGCTTGTTCCCGGACCTCACAAGTTTTTTCAGAGGCCAACAATGTCCATGCCCGGGAACAGGCAATGGAGTGAGATAATTGAACAACTAGGAAGTTCCCGAGTAGGTTATTGATGATGCTCTTCAATTCTGTCTACTCAGAATTGTCAAAAAGGGATGGGAAAGCTTGTTCCCGGACCTGACTGGATTAGGGGGTCCTAATCCAGACAGCATATATATAGGATTCTCTTTCATTCTGTCTGTTCAGAATTATCAGATTTCTATCAGAAAGTCACTTACTCAAAGTCCTCTGTCTGACAGGTAATGACAGTGTCAATGACTGGATATTCAACTGTTCATGATCAGCTTGCATACAGACCTGCTTTCAAATGTCCTTGAAAGGTCTGCCAAACTTCCCGGACAAATATCTTAATTTTAGGTCACTTCCCGGACATCACAAGTTTTTCTCTAGTCCTATAATGTCCAGGCCCGGGAAGTGACCAGGATGAGCTCCAATGGTGGATCTTTTCACTTCCCGGGAGGGGTTTTCTATGATGCTCTTCGATTCTGTCTACTCAGAATTGCCAAAATCTCATTAGAAAGTCACTTCCCGGACCTGACTGGAATAGGGTACCCTATTCCAGACAGCATATATATAGAAAAGTGGCCCCATGTGATTGGGGGTCGCTCTATCTTATGGTCTGGTTGGTCAAATTGAATCAGTCAGCGACCTCCGGCCGCTGACTCAGTCTCAGGCTTGCCCTGAACTGAACCAGGTTATAAAGTATGACGAGAGTACTGATGAGCTCTTCAGCGAAACAAGCAGGTATCTAGCAATAGATACCATTGTTTACTCTTGTCTTTCTCTGATTTTCTCATCTCTTTCTACGCTCGCCCACCTATCGGCGGTCTTGCACCACCTCCTAACCCTAACCTAAATATTCACCATTATCCTTAAATGAACTGTGCCCAAACCCTAACTGAATTATGAAAATCCCTATATAATGGATACAAATATTATATTCAAAACTCAGTTTGACTTCAGAAGTTGGTTATTTTTATAATTATATATCTTATATCTAAAATCCATTTTTACCAGTTTCTGACATCAAAATCACCATTCACATGTTCAAGAACATGCAGACAGTGATTTCGACTTCAAAAGTTGGTTATTTTTATAATTTTACATCTGATATCTGAAACCCATTTTTATCAACTTCTGATGTCAAAATGGGTTTCAGATATCAGATGTAAAATTATAGAAATAACCAACTTCTGATGTCAAAATCACTGTCCACCAGTTTGAGAATGCGTGGACAGTGATTTTGACATCAGTTGGTCGTTTTTATATAAGTATATTTTTTCTCTAATTTGATGTGTACATTTTGACTCATTTTTGCTGATTTTTTCTGGGAAAACCCTAGTTGTACTCTAACATCATTGGAAAAACTGGTATAAATATATAGGGGATATAAGACAGAAAAGAAAAATGAATCATCCAGTACTAGACATTACTTTGTAACACATTTAATGCTGCTTGCTCCTCCTCCAAACCCTGCAGTTTATTGTATTGAAAATACAACAACAACTGAATTGCTTCAATTGTCATCCTGCAGAAAATCCAAAGAGCTGACCCTGACCAGTCTTTGAATTTGATCATGTATGAAAATATCTCCAGAAACTGATATCAACTTTAGCAAGTCTTGTTATGATATGTCATCTTCAGACTTGACACAAAATGAGGGCCTGAAGCAGTTTCAAATCATCATCCCAGTGAAACCACTCCTTCAATTGCAAAACATCAACAGCAGCTTCAGTTGCGAGTTCAACTTTGTAATCAGGCTCCTTAATAAGCTTGAACATGC
Organism: Taiwanofungus camphoratus; assembly: GCA_003999685.1. Classification (NCBI taxonomy): domain Eukaryota; kingdom Fungi; phylum Basidiomycota; class Agaricomycetes; order Polyporales; family Taiwanofungaceae; genus Taiwanofungus; species Taiwanofungus camphoratus. Next base: position 18,254 of record CP021223.1, read on the forward strand.
GGTAATAGTCTGAATAGTGATCGCGGTATAAGAACACAAAAATGACCTCCACAATGGGCTTGGGATCTCGCATCACGAATGTTTGACCTTCACCATTTTCCCAGCATAGACAGAGATATTGCGGGCCTCAGCTTTGCATGTATCCTCGGCCTGGAAGGGTTTTGCACCCTCGGCCAATCGAAACCTGTTCGAAAGATGAACGAGCTTCAGTGGGTCACCATCAATGAATGATGAGAAAATTGCCTTCATGATGGCCTGTAAAGGGTATCGTCAGAATGCCGTCACAGCCCAAAAAAACGCCTTCTGTACTGCACCATCATCGTGTGCATGATCCCCAAGAACGTCTCGTAGCTTGGGAACAGCCCCCTACACCCTGTCAGCATGTACCCCTGCAGCATCCTCTGACAAGTGGGCTTGGACAGATCTCGATCACACACACCCCGCTCACCCACGACGCGACGTCCCATGTTGCGCCCGCTGTGCCGCAGCACCGAGTCCAATTTGTTTGACACCAGTTCATCCGGTGAGAAGATCCTGAACATGTGCGGGTTCCTGCGCTGCGCGTCAGCCTAGGCAAAGCCGCGAGAGAACAAGACAAACGGAGCTCAACGACGTGATAAAGGAACTTGCCGATGACCTTTATGCAGCTCTGCTGTGAGCCGCGCGATGCCAAGGCTCATCCATTCCGCAACGTCGAGCGGCCTGTACGCCGCACACACCTCTTTCCTTTTCCCGAGCTTCTTCGCGTTCTTCTGCGCCAGACAAAATCGTCAGTTCCATGTAGATGGCCCGGCCTGCACCGCGCAATGGATACATACCTCCAGAACGATCGAGAGTATCTTCTCGTTCAGCGCGTCATTCCCGTCAAACAGCTTGCGCGGCTCGTATGATGCGAGCTAGTCGTCGAGCATGCACAGCTCCTCTGTGTCCGTCTTCGCCTCGGGCAGTGGCACCTGGTGCGGCTTGAACGAGCCCTCAATGTACTCGCCATGCAGCGTCTTTGGGCCCGACCACCTCTGTTGCACACAGCAACCCCAGCTGTCAACCACAGCAGCGCATCTTTGGTGAGCGCAGGGTCAGCATCGGCCATCGCGGCTTCACGATCAGGCTCCCGCTCCGCACCGCCTTCTGGATGCGGCAGATCTCACCAAACGCTCACGCCATGGACGCCGCCATATCCTGGTTGATGTTCTCCAAGTCCTCGACGAAGCGCACCTGGTAGCCGTACCCTGTGAACAGCCCAGCCAGCTCCTTGTTGTCCATCGTCCCGTAGATCGTCTGCTCTGAGATCTTGAATCAGTTGACGTGCACGATCGGCAGCACCGCACCCGGGTCGATATATTTGTTGCCGTGCCACGCGCTGCAGGGAAGGGCGAGGGCGGGTTAGGGGGAGGCGAACGAGATGAGAGAACAGAGATGCACGTCGCAATGGGGGCCTCGCCATCACCGGTGATGCAGATGCACACAAGATTGGGCTTGTCCATCACCGCGCCGAACGCGATGCTGAGCGCGTAGCGTGAAGATTCACTCATCAACGAGCCGCAGCAGATAGAACGAGTGTCGCAGAGTCACAAAGAAAGGTCGAGGGCGTTGACGCATCAATATTCAGCAATGGGGCTGAGTGTTCATCTGTTAGTCAAGCCGGTGCTGGTGGCGATGCATAGGGCGATCAAAAGACCCATTGTGAGCGAACAAACACTGTATTCGCAAAGCCGGTCACCGTAAGTGCTACTTACCTGAGGCAGACTGAAACAGGGATGGCCGAGTCTGCCGGCCGGATCGGGCTGTACAAGACTATGGAACTGCGGGACGGCAGGCTGCCGGCCGGCCGTCTACGGAGGTGGTTCCGAGGTTAGTGGAGACACTGCCGTAGGACAGAGTTGGCGCTTGTTCTGCCCACTCCAAGTCGTCTCTGTACTTCCTACCTTCCCTGCTGGTTCGGGTCTCTCACCGCCGTACTATCTTGTAACGATAATCTTTGACGACGATGGCCCCGTCGTCCGCGACCCCTTCCCCATCGTCTAGGACCTCCGCCGCGGCGTCGGCATCCTCCTCTACCGCATCTGGCAACCTCACTGTTCCCAGCAACCTCAAGGTACGTGCATTCACTCTTTCCATACCACCAAGCTCTCATTGGCAGGAAGGTTGTGGGCATCATTCTAGCCATTGCAAGCGGCATTCTCATTGGCTCCAGCTTCGTATTCAAAAAGAAGGGCCTACTGAGGTCTCAGAAGGGACAGGTAGCGGGAGAAGGTGTCGCATACCTCAAGTCGGTGCGTATCTTAAATTTGTCCTTGGTTATGTGCTCATCCCCTATCACAGCCATTATGGTGGATTGGTATGACTAGTGCGCATGAGTTTCACCGTCGATCAATCTCATGCTGACCTGTGACCGCAGTGATGATCCTTGGGGAGATCTGTAACTTTGTCGGTATGGTGACCGCTCCTCCCTTGGCTCATTGACCTCATCGTACCGCAGCATATGCATTTGTAGAAGCAATAGTGGTCGTGAGTATTCCTGGATCATACAGCGTCCAGTAATGATATACTGACGCTATTGCAAGACTCCCATGGGTGCCCTTTCGGTGGTCATTTGCGCAATCCTCTCGTCTTTATTCCTCAATGAGAAGCTGAGCTTCTTTGGCTGGCTGGGATGTGGACTTTGCATAGTGCGCCCGGCCTCACTATCCTGCGCTGAGTCTGATTTATCTTCGTACCACCCAGGTCGGCTCGGTCATTATAGCACTCAATGGCAAGTCGACAGCTACTTCGTAGTATTACGGTGCATACTCACGTCCTTGGCATGGCATTTGTAGGTCCACAAGAACCATCCATTGGTCAAATCACAGTATTCCAGAAGATGTTCCTTGCCCCTGGTTTTCTTGTCTATGGATCTGTACTTATCGCTGCTTCAATCGTCATTGTCATCTTCTTTGCACCGCGGTTGGTCCCATTATGATCCGCGTTACTCATTTGATCATTGACCGACATCTAGATACGGTAAGAAGAGTATGCTATGGTATATCATGGTCTGCAGTATGATTGGCGGCATCAGTGTCAGCGTCACAACCGGTCTGGGCTCTGCGATCGTCACCTCTGCGATGGGTGACAATCAGGTTTGCCCTCCGTGTACGATGTATCATCGGCTACTTATGTTCCTTGTTCTTAAGTTCAAACACTGGTTCATATACTTTCTAATGGCTTTCATTGCCGTGACTCTCAGTAAGTCGCATTGGTCGCTCCACCACTTATGACTGATTTGCCGCTTGTAAGTAACCGAGGTATATTACTTGAATGTGGCGCTGGCGCTTTTCAATACAGGTAAGTTCTTATACGATTCACTTTCGACATACATTCATGCTTGAATCCCCCCTTGTAGCAATGGGTATGTCGATCGTCCAAATCGTGTTGATTTATTTTGACTCATAGATTGAACTAGTCACCCCAACATACTACGTAATATGCGAGTATTATCAGTTTCTCGAGCGTTTCCCGTTTCTGATGTTCATCGTGTATCTAGTCACATTCTTCTCCATGCTCACGACCATCGTCCTCTTTCAAGGTTTGAAGGCTCCCGTAGAGCAAATCATAACCCTTGTGATGGGCTTCATTGTCATCTGCTTTGGTATTAGCATACTCCAATTGTCCAAAATTGATCCAACACAAATCAAGGCTATGGATCGCCGCTCGACAATTCTTCTACAGGCTGCAAAGAGAGACACGGAGGGAGTGGATGAGAAGAACCTCGGTGCTGTGGAGGATCCAGGCATGGACACGCTCCGTGGCAGCTTCGGAATGGTCGGTAGCGTCATACGTGCACGGACCGCACGAAGAATGAGTATGTCGAGTCGCGGGACGGGCTCTGTGCTTTCCCGATACAGTTCCGCGCCGCCACCTCCTGGAATGGACCCGTTGGCGGGAATGAAGCGGCACCAATTATGGGATCCACCTATGCCTTCGACTCCCGAGTTACTCGGTGCAGACCTGGACTCGGACCGAATATCCATGACAAGCCAGCCGTCAGGGCTGGGTTCTCCGCGACCGAGTACTAGAAAGCAGACAATCAAGTTTGACAATCAGGATGTTGTACATTCTTATCACATCCCTGGCTCGGGCGATGACTCGGCCACGCACGAGCACCGCTTATCACATATTCCCCCTAGCGCCCCCTCATCTACGCTCGTGAGTATTTTAAAGACATAACTTATGCGTTAGATACTCATGACGGTGTAGATTGATGTTAAGGGCTCGCCTCAAGCACAAATCGTAACACTGCCCACAGGCAATCATTCCCTGGATGATATCGCGGAGGAAACAGGTTTGCGAACCGCGCCGCCTATGCTCGGCGGAAGTGGCGGTGGTGATTCCTACTATGGATCCTCCGCATTCGATCCATTCGAAAATTCACCTTCCACTGCCATGGGCCCATCGTTTTCGCATACAAGCGAGGGTGATGGGCAGGTCAGTAGACGAACCGAAACTTCTCCACCTCGTCATCAACACCATCACCACTTCTGGCGATCGCCAGGTGGGAGGCGATATCCACCTGGATCACCAGATGACGACCGCGAGCAGAGCGAGAGTTTATGGCACCGGCTGTCAGAAGACGAGGAGAGCGGTAGGCCATCGGAAGATCAGGATAACCAGCTACCCTCGGAGGGAGGCATTAGGCTGGTATCCAGTACTGGCAGACGGTGATAATATTGTAAGACTTTGTTTTTTGGGGGGTAACTACCATGAGTAGTGTATATGTATGCATTCGATTTGAGACATTCCCTTCCTGCTGCTTGCCGTATTCGAGCTTCAACGCATCCGCATCCATGGTGCTACAACATTTTCCCACTGGACTTGGACCACTTTACGTACATCATGTAGACTTCGTACACAACTATATTCACAAGCATGCGTACGATGAACGTCCGCGAGCACCCAATTCATACGGCACCAGGTCGTGTAGCTAGGGCTGTGTTGAAGACTTGGGGTGTCCACACGATCTACGTCGTTCAAAATAGGCTGAACACCCAGACGGTGTGCATTATGCGTGACTAGTATGTTGACATTGCATATGACATATCGGCATATGACCAGTGCCAATGGCAGGGAATATGAACGAGCTGCTAGTAAACGCACGCCACTATCGTTCAACGACACTGACGGAACTATAACAAGCACTAAGGATCGAAGGATATTTAGGATATGACTACGGGGATCGGCGGCACAGAAAGCGCAGCCTTGTCATAAAGTAGCCTGGGACGCATTCCACGCCGCGAGGCTTGAGGATACACACACTTGAGATTGCGACGGGCGCATTGACTGAATGGCCAGATGTTAGCAACAGTTGCAGGAGGGATAGTCATGAGAAAAGGACAAAAACCGGTACGAATTCGTGTAACCCATGTGGGAGTTCTGGTAAAAATCCACCTGGGTCGGGGCGATAACGCAATAAAATGTACTCACTTGCAAGTACGATCCTTACTCCCGGGCGGCGGGCTACCACATGCAATCTTGCGTTTGCGACAAAAGAAGCACGCAAGAGTGAGCGGCTTCTTGGGGCTGTCCTCAACAAGCGACGGTGGACGTGGCTCAGGAACAAGGGGGGCGACAGGGATAGAGAGAACGCGATAGGTGGGAACGAGCGCAGGTGGCGGCATATCGTCCTCATCCTCGTCGATGTAGCCTGCGTTATCTATCGGCATCACGCGGCCAGTATGCGGCTGAGGGGCATGAATATGGCCATGAAAAAGATCTGAGTGAGGGAGAACCGGAATAGAAGGCACGTTGTTGAAGCGCGGGTACACGTAAGGACAGGGTGGGGAATTCCGTAGCTTGAAGGTCTCTTCGAGACGTGGCTGAATGAAGTGCGAAGGTTCGCCTCGCAGGTCTGGAGGAAGTACACAATGAGCTAATGCAGAATGATGAGCTTCAGCCCTTTCAACATCTAGACCGTTGTCACGACAAAACGCCCTCAGCCTTCACGTAATTCCTATTACCACACGATGCGGTTGCTACGCACCTGACCTGGGGGACTTGTCCATATTCCAAGTACTGTCTGTCGCGACGGTGTCTGGACAGCCAACGCCTCGACGGTAGTGTGATGTATGGATATGGTGAGGACGATTTTCACAATCCTCTAGATGACTGCAATTACGATCCTCGATGCAGTCATGCGCAAGAAAGTCGTCGTTATTACTAGGTAGTGAATGTGAAAGTAACGAAGTAATCTCCTTATCGTATAAACGTTCCATAAAATAAAGGCGATAAATATCGACGCGGATCAAAAATTCCACATTCACTCACTGTGCCATAATGTGAACAGGTCTCCCCGTCGTTCGAATCGGCCGCTCTGCAACCGTCTTGTGGTCTACCTCCGTACTCAACAAAAGGCTGATGTAGGCTGATGGAAAATGGCGTTGGCGCATGAGCTGTCAGAGGATGGTGAGGAAGAACCGCAGAGGACTCATGACTGTAGTCATGAAAGTCCTGGCTATCTTGAAAGTACTGAGAAGCAGACACAAATGCTGTGGCGCCCAGTGAAGACTCTGCTATACCGCTGTCCAACGGGGACTGACGATCATAGGACTCTCCCTGAAAAGATCTCTGGATGAGCGGGGTGGCTGCATGACCCTCCTCTCCGCAGGGGGGTCCACAAGGCAGTGACCAGTCATCTTGAACGAAGAGATGATCGTCCAGTGAAGCCGACATGTGCAGACAGTTTTGACGGATGTAAGAGGACTGGAAATATAACCTATAAACAGCCAGTGTCATCGTATGTGTGACCGCTACGCACAGTGTCAGAACCATCAAGTGGTAAGCCTTGCCGGAATGAGTTGGCGTGCGGGGGTACTAGAGATGAGGTGCGAGCCGTAGCAGAGCTAGCGAGGCCTCCGCTCATCAAGAACGGATATTCAGACGACGAGCTACATAGACTACGTTGATGAAGTTGGCTGTGGGGGTATGAAGCAACACAGTGGTATGGCTCATCGACGGGCGTGGAAAGGTAGTCAGAGGAGTCGGACTCGACGTCGGTGGCGCTTGGGGGAAGTAAGCGAAGAGACATCCCAAGATCCAGATGCTGAAACGGCAAGTTACTAGGATGCTCGTCCGTAGCGGCGAGGTGGGGACTGAGGACTGATTCCAGGAAGAGAACGTAGATGAAGGTGCCGGCATTTTATACGTTGCTCACATATATATTTTGGAGAACACTAGTAAGTTTGTAGAACGTCAGAGTTTGGGCAATTGTATGAAGGTCTAGCGCTTTCGGCCAAGCTTCCGGGCTGTAATAGCACCAGTCATCTGATGGGCCGTATCGCCCTATATCGTCCGTTATTCACTAAGCGTCCTAGCCCAAAAACCACGCCGCACCTGTGATTATCGGGGCCTGAAGCTTATCCAGCTTTGTCCTCGCCTTTATCGTGAGTAAGGAGTAGAGTTTCTGGATACGAGGCTCACTTACTGACTTTGACCACTTCCGACTGATGCCATGCGGCATGGGCGACTAGCGAGCCTATGCGTTCTTCTGCACTAGCAGTGGGACTGGGAATATCTCTTTGGACGACCCTGTTGTCTTTTGCGGGACGACTTCTCGAGCTCGCGATGGAATCTGACGTTGCGACGGCCAATCACCATGCGTACTATCGGACAGCCTCCTTCGGTGAATACCTCAAGGCAGTCCAAGTGCCCTCCTCGTCACCCGCGCTGTTCTCCAGTCCCACAATATCTCGAACCTAGCGAAGTTGGGCCTTGCGGTTCCCAAACGTCTCGAAACTGATAATACCAGTCTTCCTGCGTTCCTACGTCTGCTGATACATACCCATTGACTAGACTTACAGCCTCGCATTCTACCGAGCTCCTCCCCCCTGCTCTTTATCCAAGTATGGTATGAACTCGTTGCATGCACATGTTTTACCCTTCATACATGACTTCTTTTTCATAAAATAAACTTTCACTAACCATGCGCACGCAGCCAGCAGTGCATTTAGACATCATATCGTCGCATCACATCACAGTAACACATTGTCAGCTGCATTGCCTGGCACAAGTTTGCGCCAACCGTAGCACACGACGAACACAGTGGCGGATTGACATTGCTGCCCCTCGTGCAGTAGCCACGTGTGAATGACATTCCATCGGGGTCAATTCTAGCAGACCGCGATTGATATCAAACGTGTATATTCCTCTCGCACCGTAAATGAACTCGGTCGCGAGTTTCCTCGAATGTCTTTGATGTATTGCAGGTCAGTGTCCGGTAAACCCAATAATATTGGTGTTTTTGCTCCTTACCGTAACTCAGTTGGCTCATCGGTTCATATCATCAACATGAGCAGGCTGCTATCTAGGGCTTTTAGTGACCTCTGTCAATTGGCGCCAAAGACGTCAGCTGTCCATGGCACATACCGACAGCACCTGGTCTTGCCTGGATATTTCAAAGTCCAAATAATCAGAGGCTTATTCTCGGCCTCACCCTGCCTGCTTCTACGCCACCCTACGAGTCAATCAATCTTAAGCTTGGATTTGTTCTGGCCTTTTTTTTCCACGAAAAGTGGATTGAGCAATCCGGTGACTTGTTTTGGCATCCTACATGGACCCCGAAGCCAGACTTGTCCGGCAGATGAGCAACTGTAATAACGAAGATCGATACGGATGAAGTTGAGATAAATTTGGTACCGTTGGCAAAGTTCGGTCTCAACAGCTTCCGTCATGTTCAGTCGGAGACTCGTAAACGTTCGTAGCAATGCGCTCAACTTTATTGTCTCCGGCCGCACATGGAAAAGCGGTCAGGCACATGTTCGAAGAAGAGTGAACTCGCTCACATATTGCTCACGGTAGGGACTGGAGCTGTACCTCATATAACGTTGTACGGCACGCTCCGAGGGTCTGCCAAGTGCAAAGTTGGATCTGTAAACAGGCGCCTCTAAGAAAGTAACGATACGCGGCACTGTAGCACACCTCAATCAGTGCACCCATCAGAGCTCTTTAGATCTTCCACACGAACAATATACAGTCAACGTCATAGGAGCGTACACCATTGCCTATCGAAAAATAGTGGGAAGAACGCAGTTGAATGATATATTCAGTTCTTCGACAGTAGGTGTACCATGTGCTGTGCTCTTCGCCTCCGTTCAATTTGCGCAAGTGACCAGAGGCTCACTTTCGAAGCCCATAATGAAGTTGAACACAGATGTTTCATATTCTTTCAAGGGGGTATGCACGAGGCGATGTCAATTCAGAGCTCAAGAGCGATGGCTTCCATTTGCCTGATAGGCATGTACTGGTGAATCACGAAGGTTGACAATGTCAGTTGAGCGGCAATAATTTAAGACGAGTAAGGATAGCCCACAAACAGGATGCACGTGGGGTTTGCGCAGCGCAGTAACAAGATCCGAAATGAAGTCAAGCCGAAGAAAATGATAACGATCGTCCACCTTTGGCATATGTGAATCCAACCGATTGGACTCAGTCTATGAGCTGGAGACAAACCGACGATCACCGACGTGTGAACAAGATACAACCAGGAGCGTTTGGCACGCCTACAGCGACGATACCCTCATTTTTGTGCCGATAGTCTGTTCCTCTTTGCTGTCAAGCCATCGGAAGAGAACGAATGCGGTGGGCAGTAGCAACGGGTTTGATGATACGCTCATCATGTGAATGAACGAGTTGTGTCCTGGACCTACAGTTCTCAGGCATTGTTCAATAGCATGCATGTGAATGAGAGGGTAAGCACTTACACTTCGTGCATCTCATCTCGAACCAGGTAATCATGCATCGGAATCCGCACCACAAGGTCCTTTAATGGTATCCTCCGCATAGAACGAGTAACCTACATCGAAGCATCGGTAGTGTGGCAAAGGTAAAGAAGCAAACTCGGAAACCGAGAACGCAGACTCCGAGGTTCCCGACAAGTCTGAAGGAACATCTGCCTTTTCTCCGATGGCGTCGAATATAATCACCATGCAATGCAATGGACAATATATCTTGTATCCTAGCATTTCTACTGGATGGCATAAATCAACGATCGGCGAGACTACAACCACCCAAGGTTACTGATGCATTCATGGGAATGTATTCGGTTGCTAAGCGCTGCACAACCACCAACGATAGGTTAGAGTAGCAGGTCAACCATGTCAACGTTTCGGGGATTTCATAAACGACAATTGTGTAACGGATCAGTGCGCTGCGGTGGAGATAATGTGAGGGCCGCAAGCACAGCGCAAGCAAATGGCTCTGGAAGCAAGTACAAAAGATACCGGGAACTTTGTCACGATTCCGATGATTGTTTCCAGACCCCCCCAGATATCAACGAAATGAGCTGACCCATAATACTCTCAAGCCCCACATCAACGAAGTGAACCTGCTTTCAGTCACTGCCGCTTCGTAAACGACGGGAAATGCCGCACGTAGTGCAAATGCCAGCCTGTGACCATAGCAATATAAGCATGTATGACGCGTGCGAAAGTACACAAAGTCGTGTTCCTCATTTCTAGTGTAATAAAAAAGGTTATGTGCAGTCCATGCCCAAGTGCACATCAGCGCGGAAAAAAATACACAAATACGTACCACTAGAACCGCAAGTTGCATCACGCGGCATACAATCCTCCTCAAGCCGAGTGCCTTGCATTCATAAGGGATCGTCGAAGACAATTTCGAAAGTGTCCTGCGCGATACTTCGATTGTGAGTTTCCAGAATTGCACGGCAAAGAAGTAACATTATTTTAGATTGAGCAGAGATCGAGGATCTCCGTTCCGGTTACCTTGCGCAGTTTGACGTGCCGATACACACATACCACTTCTCATTCCCACCTAATAATTTAGGAATCTACTGCTGGGGATAGACAACGAGGAAGAAACGTCTCCGAGGAATGATTCAACCGCTATTGGCCTCAATTGCAGTACAGCTTGCTCCTCCTTCAATACACAGTTGAGGCGCTGCAACTACGACAGTTGACGTTGGTCCGGGAACGGGACGGGCTCAGATGTCCGTGCAGCCTCGCCATATGTCAATACGCCAACGTGAGGCATGATATTGTACTTTAAGGTGTAATTTGCCGGGGGGATGTTTCTGCATAGTGGATGGAAACAATGTCAGCGACACGCGAAAAGACATGTTTGGAGAGTAAAAATCTGGTACTTTGGAGCGTGAAACTTGTGTGTGCCCTAGGAGAAGTCTCCACAGCGGGTGTAGCTATGGAACCAGATATAGCTACACTCAACGAGTCTCATTACTACCACGACGCCATCGGTGCAATAATGCGACCGGCATATGGCCGAATACTGGATAATTCCTAGGAGACGATGCAGCCAAACATAGCAACGTGCATCAATTAGAGTGGTCTAGACCATGGTTCTCATAGCGGGAGTATATTGAGGATGGAGACCAGCATACAAAACGCACCTGAACGACGCGCTGAGCTCGCGGAAAACATACTTGTTGCGGCCAACGACCGCGAGATGCGCATCCTCTCTTTGACGAACAATGCGGTCCCAAATTACCACTTCATTGACTACCTGCACATGAAGGGATTAGCGGCGTGAGTGCTACAAGGAAGTGTCGGAACCAAAATCGGGTTGCACACTGCAGGCTGAATTGTGGAGGAGGACCTCACCCCTTGCTTGTTCGTATATTCCGCGCTTAAGTATAGAAACAGTTGTTTGGTATTCCAATTGAACAGAGAAGATAGGTCTGATGTCCCAAGGAAGAGTCAGCACTATGCAAGAGTAAGCCAGGCAGACAGCGGTACCGGTGGTGATGTTAAAGTTGATGAAAGCAAACTCTTGCTGTTTGTTCGCGTACCGTCGCGCGTTACCTGGGACGCTGTATGAGGCAAGAAGAGAGAAATAACAGAAGTCAAATCTATCGCTATTGAGTAAAGGGCCGGCACGAACACTTGTACGGAGGCAACAGTGAGCTCTCCTTTCGGGTCTGCTGTAAAGATGAATGACGAGAGTGCAATGGCAGCAAGAAGCACCATCAGACAAGACGAGAGAAAGGCAGAGACATTATTGATACGAGCATAGATGGTATGCATAGCGAGAGAGTGTCTAGCAAGTCGTCTACGGCGTCCCAAATTTTGAGTGATGGGCGTTGGCGACCACGCTTGAGCGCAGATGTCGGGACTGATGTTTGTGCGTTTTCCATATTGGGAATACACTGCGCGCAGGTTGCAGAATACTTACATACTGTTACTTGTTCCAAAGCAACCAAGTCCGGCAAAACTTGGGGGTGCTCTGAGCATTACGACCTATTTCCTCTCACTTCCAGCACTAGCCAGACAAGCTCATGCCGAACGCATATGTTCTTCACAGAGGTCTCCGCCGTTTCGCTAGCTGGGTTCTTGTCTCTTTCTTCACGGAAATCCATATCATTGGAGGCGAGAATGTCCCAGAGCATGGCCCCATTGTTGTGTGAGTACAATTACACCATTCGCATGAAATTTCGCGTTCCCTACGTCCTGTGCGATGTGTGAGCTGCATGTCACAAGCAATGGCCCGGCTGCGTTATGTCGCTCCTGAAGAGTATGTCCGCTCCAATTAGACATCTTTTCCCTTCTTTTCTTCTCTCGTTCGTCCAGCTGGATTTTTTTCTAACATGTACGATCCCTTAGAACTGCTACTCATCACAACATGATGATCGACCCAGCCATCCTATGTAGACCCATTCCATCTGAGCTACGACATATTCTAACGTCTACGATCAGCGACCATGTTTCCATACAAACGTATCCTTCACTTTTGGGCTAAAGGTGGTCGCTTCTGCATATGTCTAGCCTCTGGCCATTGGCTAATTCCTCTTCCAGCATCACTCTTCGCAAATCCAACCATGAAGTATATCCTCACGTCTGCGGGAAATATAGCAGTGGACCGCAAGGCCAAGGACCGACGAAAGCTATTTCGTGGAACTCTCGAGGCACTCGCTTGCGGCGGAGTGGTCGCTGTATTCCCAGAGGGAACCTCTTACACGGAGCCCCGCATAGTGCAGGTCAAGGACGGTGCCGCATGGGCTACTCTTGAATATGCTAAGTGGGCCAAGGGACACCCAGACCAAGTCAAACCGGGTGCTGGGCGGGTCGCAGTTGTAACCGCATCTATCGTTTACACGAACAAGACAAAGTATCGTAGTAATGTGAACCATTTTCTGACTGCTTCTGGTATCGAATTCAAGCCTGACTTAATCATTATCATACACAGGCAATCATGGAGTAAGATTTTGCTCTCGGTCTCGTTCTACTCCAAGTGTGTTCTCAAACTATTTGTTTGCGAGTATAGGTTCGGACCCTCGATCTCGATTGACCCCTACTTAGATCAATTTATGTCTCCAGAAGAGGGTGCTTCCCGCGCTGCTGTCAAGGGCCTCACTGCTGCTATTGAAAGGCAGTTGATTGAGGGGACGATCAATGCACCAGACTGGTATGCATCATTTTTCTTACAATAACTGAGTTTGTCTTAGTTTTTACGAGGGATACGCTCTACGCTGCTCGTATGGCACAAGATCTGTTATGGGAGGATGAGAGTGCCATTAATCTCGACGAGTTTGTTGTCATTTCACAAACGTGGGTGCCGTTCACCTCAGAAAAATCGTCCCGGCCCTGATCACCCTTCTAGCCTTGTGGATTTGTTCTCCACGCCTGACCTCGTTCCCAACTTCACAGGCGTCAAGCGGCATCTACTCACATACTATTCACTCCTTCAATCCACAAACCTCACGAATGCTGTGCTCTCCTCTTTACCTCTTCCTCGGACACTCGACCCGCACCGGCCTACACCTCTACCGAGCAGGCTATTCACACTGTCTGTCTTGGTTCGTGACTCCCTTGCTGTGCTAGTCCGCCTCCCATTTTTCCTTGGGCCTTTACTATTCCATGCGCCCGCGTATGCCTTTGGGCGATTCGGCGCTCGTCTTGTCGAGGATGAAGAGGAGACGCAAGCACAGAACAAGGTTGTGTTTGGTCTACTGCTCCTATTTCTTATCTACACTGCTATGTTCTTCTTCCTATGGGCGTTTTTATGGTATACGCCTTTCGGGGCTTTAGTCGCAGCTGGATTGGTCTTCCTATTCGCAACATATCACAATAAACTTGTTAACGGTAAGTCTTGAAGCAAGTGCAAATTCATCGTGCGTTGACTTCTATGACATTGGCGATTCGCAGATAATTATGAACAGTACGTAACGTCATCTCGATGGTAGGGTGCTTTGTTGACTTCTCGCAGTGCGAAACGCCTTGTGGCGGCCTGGAGAGTTCTCGTTGGCGTATGGGCGCCAAAGAAGTGGGACCTTTCCATAAGTGCTTTAGCACAGTATACTACTCCTCGAATACCGGCAGAAAACGAATGGGTTGACCGCTCGAAGATAAAGTCTCGGCGGACCACGCCCGTTTCTATGCCCCCCGAGGTGCCCAGTGCTGCCTCAAGTGCATCGGGAAAATCTTCATCTTCCTACAAGAGGCGTCCGCCCACGCGTCGCGTAATCCGGCACGTACTGCGCGCACGAGTGGAAGCGTCGAAGGCCCTCGCGTCACTGTTCGGACAACTGGAGAGGGGAGGGAACGCGGAGGAAAAGCGCGTATGTGCATCAGTGCATCTCGCTCGTGCGTTTGGCGGTCAAGTGGAGGAGGAACTCGTTTCGGCAACGGAGACAGCGGAGGGCATAGAGGCGCCTGCGGAACCGATGGGTTGGCGCTCTGCTCGTGAAGTTGTTGATTTCCTGAGGAAGAGGGGAGCCCGGATTACGGCGCTGGAGGATCGTATTGAAGGTGATTGGGCAGCACTGAGCAGTGACGGCGAAGGCGATAGTGATGCGCTTTTGGGAGAGGGGGACAAGGACGAGGATGTGGTTTGGGTGCCATCCGGTCTCACGCCATGATGAACGCTGATGCTATCTAGTCATCTTTTTTTGTTTTATATCCAATTTTTAGCTGCTCAGAACCGTGCCCTATGTGAGACAATACATGCATAGTTCGCACTTTAAGGTTGTATGTGCTAACGAAAACATGCCTTGTAAATCGGGTGATGCGCATTCTCTGGCCATCTTGACTTAGGGCTGTACACTGTTTCTCGTGGTCTTTGTTCTATGTAGCACTATGTTTCGGCGCGAATATGAGAACTTGTACGTGTCCGCTACTTATAACGCACCTCCGACTTATCTCCTGAATTCATCTGCTCAGTTATAATAGGTGACCGGCAACCTCATTCCCTTAGACCTCACGTAAAACGTTGAGCTGAGGAGCGCGATATTGATCTGGTGACGGGCTCCCGTGATAGCTTGAATGTAGTAAATTGTGTGATGATGTCGGGATATTTTCCTCGCGGTTCCTATAAAATGATTGTTTTGAATAATTTCACTAAATATTGCAGCGGTATCAAGCAATGTGACGGATACATTGATATGTATGACTATCGAGGCTGATAACCTATGGGAACCTGAGAAGGATAAAGATATACAGTACTTATAAGATACATGCAGCGAACATCTATGGAGCGACAGCTTGGACAAGATAACAGCACACGAGAGCATAGTACAATAGGAAGCAAACTAATCGTATTGTACAAATACAAACAAGTTCATGGGGGAGAAGTTCGCGTCCGTAATAGTGAAAACAACCGTTGCAGTAGCTCCACATCCGATGCAGATGAGAAGGATCGGTGGGCCGTTATTGGGAAAAGGGTATTTTCGATCCGCATGGTCAATGAATCCAGTAATAACATAAGGTCCGCATCTGAAGCAGTATCCATGGCCGGAAGCAACATCTTCGGGTCCACATGCCAGACCTTGGACCGGTCCAAATGTTCTTCAGCATGGGACTGTTCTTTACTAGAGTTATCTGTGTGCTTGGACACTGGCTTGAAGATACGCCCTGTAGAGAGCGCCTCGAGGCGGACGCATAGTAATGCCAGCTCACGCATCTGATCGATACTAAACTGGACTCGTGAAGCCGATGCGTTTGAGTCTGATTGGGTCGTGCTGAGGTCCCGCCGTCCTACAAGCTCTTTTGGGTACACTAAAGAAAGGACCTCTGGAACTTCTAGTCCTTTAAGCTTCACCTCACCCACAGGAACGACGACGATACCAAGACGGCGAATTGCATCGACCGCTTGTGTAGGCTGAAGATGGGACTGATCTGTCTCTGGTCCTGTCTCCAGGATGCGTGCGTTGATCTCGCGAATCACATCCGCACTGCACATGATCTGTCCACCTGCAGCGCTCCCAGTGATTCGAGATGAGCGATTGACCATTGGGCCGAAGTAGTCCATGCGATGTGTGATGGGATCCGGCTCACAAACAGGCTGGCCGCAGTGAATACCCATACGCACAGAGAGACCACGAGCAATGAGCTTTCCGTTAGGATCATGAATCTCCTTACCATCCTCACATTCCAGGATTTCCAAAGGCCAATCCACCTGAAGCAATTCCATCTGAACACTTGAACACCACCATAAAGCAGCAAGTGTAGTTGGGAATGAGCACATAAATGCATCACCCTCCGTCTTCACTTCGTAGCCTCCGCAGAACCTAAGCTGACGGCGGAGAAGGTTATTGTGCAGCACCATCGCCGTCGCCATAC
Source organism: Taiwanofungus camphoratus (assembly GCA_003999685.1). Classification (NCBI taxonomy): domain Eukaryota; kingdom Fungi; phylum Basidiomycota; class Agaricomycetes; order Polyporales; family Taiwanofungaceae; genus Taiwanofungus; species Taiwanofungus camphoratus. Next base: position 34,810 of record CP021223.1, read on the forward strand.
CAGCATTCACCTCCCATAGATGTGTTGAATTGCGTATGTCAGTGAATACCAGTGCAACGTGTCCTGTGGGAGGTGAGACTTCGCCGTCCAAGCGTGCAATATCCCGATTCATTATATTGTCACGTTTGCGACGTTTGAGCGACAGTAAAGCTTCTGCGTCAATCACGGATTCCATTGTAGGTTGTCGCGAGCGTGCTAAGCTTTGATTGAAGAGGTCAGAGACGGATATCACCATGATCATTATGGTTCCTTCTGCTCCGTAGCTGATTGCAAAGTCGCGCAACTTTTGTGCAGCAATCATTGGATCGCCTCTCTCTGAACGAGCAATATCTACTGCAGTTTGGAATGAAACCTTATCCCAGAGCCCAGAATTTCCGACAATCACGAACTCATCCGAATCTGAGAGTTCGCAGGTACGGATGTCCGGGCGTGCGTTCACCACAGGGAGCAAATAGTGGAATCCAAAAGATCGCGCAACGTCAATCTCGTCGTTGACAAATCCTTTTGGTGAAACCCAGCCCTCGGCAGCTCTTATCCGGGAGGTCTCTAGGCGATCAAAAGGATCATGCTTTTTTGACAGTAACTTTGCATTACCTTGCCGCGAGATGACCGCGAGCGCATTGCCGACATTGGCAACATGTAAAGTCCGATCGACAAGGTGTAAAACGATACCTGAGGCACCACTCCGGATATTCGACATTTCACGGATAATGCCATTTGCCGTGTTGGCGCTGACATTTGACATTTTGCGGTCCGAGCTGCCCGAGTACAGATAATCATGGAGGTGCTTGTTCAGCTTGAGAAATGCACGTCGCAGAGCGTGCGGGACGTCCTCGCACCCTTGATATGCCAGACCATCAAGTTCGTTCGAGTAAACCTCCAAAAAATGGGAATGCAAGTATTTGTTCAGCCAGTGATTATTGCCTACGTGCGACGCTCGGCCGAACATGGCAAAAACAACCTCATTCATTCTGCCACGAAACTCAGGTTGTACGAGATCAAGCATGTTCAAATGTTCCGCCTTCCCAAGCGTGTCTGCGATGCCATATCCCATCTTGTTCACTTCGGATGAGGACGTACGAACTCGGCGATCCTCATTCTCATCTGGGATAGTGGTCTTAATAGAAGTCGTGACATCCATGATCCCAAGGATCCGAAGTTGCGTGAGACCGGAGAAGTCGGCAAGTACCTTGCGTTCCTGTTGTGTATGCTTTGGGCTCATGTCCGGTTTGATTTCAAGCCGTTTGTTCCCTGACAGGTTGAGGTAACGCAAGTTCTTATTGAAATTCCTATGATGCGAAGTCGCAATGGAATTATAAAGGATGTTCAACAGTCTATAAATGAGGCACTGACCAGTTCCAGTCGAACTCCCAGTTGAAGATGTTGTACTTCAAGATATTGCTGCCGACATCAAGGTTAGATAGGCTCGTGAGCTTCGTGAGCTCCTGAGGAAGCGTCTGCATTTTGTTGCCGTTCAGAAAGAGGACTTCAAGTTTGGTAAGGCGGTGGAGGTCTTCCGTGGGGATCGTCGAGAGCTTGTTGCCGCTCAAGTACAACTCGATAAGCTGTGTCATGTTCCTAAAAAAGGCGGTTGGCATCTCCTGGATATCATTGAATGAGAGATTCAACACGCGAAGCTCTTGCAGAAGCGCGAGTGGATGTAGAGAATCATCTGTAAGCCGATTCTCGCCCAAATACAATTTTTCGAGGGAGAAAGCAAGTGGAGGCAACAATCGTCCTGACATAGAACTGGACGACGACAATTTCCGGCCTGGAATACAACCTCCAGGTCGTGAGATCGATATGGAAGATTTATCAGCACTCATACTTCCACCTGGACAGTCCAGAGGTGGAAGGCTCCACGCGCCAAGAAGATTAGACGTGACATTGATGAACTGCAATGATGCACAATTCCACAGAGTCGCCGGTAGTTCTTCAAGCGAATTACTATGAGCTTCGAAAACCTCCAGCCGCTGAAGACGACCGATAGTCGAGGGTAACGCCCTCAGCTGATTATTCGAGCACGATAGATGCACCAACATGCCGAGCTCGCCCAAGGAATCCGGGATGTAGCGAACGGAATTGTGGTCAATGCGAAGCGTCTCAAGTGCGGTGAGCTGCGCCAGCGCGCGCTCGTCGAGAGCAGAGAGCTTCGCATGTGAAATATCGAGCGCAGTGAGAGCATATGGTTGTCCTGTGGGCTCCGGAACAAGTGTGAGTTGCGTGATATCATTGTGAGATGCGTCAAGCTGTCTAAGAGAAGAGCCGAACGAAACGTCGAGCGCATGCACGCTGTTATGGTCCGCAAAGATCTGTTGCACCTTCGGCAGCGAGCACACTATCGAGAGATCAGAAATATGATTTCTTCTGCAATCTAACACGCATAGGCTAACAAGCTGGTTGCAGTTCTTTGGAAACTCAGCGACCTGATTGCCTACGATAATAAGGCGCTCAAGAGATTTCAGTTGACCAATTTCTTCCGGGATCTCGTCGATCATGTTAAACGAGAAGTCAAGATCAACGAGGCCGTTAATCTCGTTGACAACGGCAGGAAGCCGGCTGAACTTGTTGTTCGAAATATTGAGGTCCTTGAGCGCACCCAGGCGAGGAAAATACCAAGGTAATTTCTCCATCCTGTTGTTCTGGACCTTCAATGAGCGCAATTCAGGAATCCAGTCAAGCCCAGCATCGTCCAAGTCAACTATCCGGTTGCACGATAAGTCGAGGCGATGAAGTGAACGGCAGTGACGGATACTTTGCGGGACCTTCTTCATCGCCATATGGCTAAGGCGTAGCTCCCGCAATGTGGTGCAAGCCTGGATGAAGTCTAATGGAATGTCGAGCATGGGGTTTCGAGAAAGGTTGAGAGAAATGATGGCATCCGCATGCGAGTAAAGTGGTACGGGAACCGTCCTCAAACTGCGCCCGGTCAGGTCCACAAGATCATACATGTTCGGTTGCAGTTCGTCAGCCTGTGAAGGAATGAGATAGCGCGATTTTTAGGGATGCAGGACACCTACGGCCGGGCCAAGCACATTGCTTTTGTAGACAAATTTCATCAGAAATCCGATATCTTCTACTGCCAGCATTGCACGACCATCAGGATCGTCATATCCTGCTTGTTCCAGCCTGCGCCGGACGATGCTGGCTGGTCTTTCCGTTTGCGCCAAAACACGCTCTGGGAGCCATGAACACAAATTATGCTGCTTAATCCCAAACTACTTACCTCTTCCTTGTTCCCGGAGATACAAACTATGTGGCTCGCGGTCTGGATTGAGGAGCAGTTTTTTGTTCAATTCAGGAGTGAGTTGCGCGACAGTAACGCTGACGGTGATGGTGACAACATGATAAGTATTGTTCGCGCGGTAGATACGTATTTTGTAAACGCTCGGTGCTGTCGATGCCCTGATTGTCGTACTCGCGGTGACGTTCCTGCGACGCTTCCGCTTCGACCGGGTTCCTGCCGCATGCTCACTGTCATCAGAAGTAGAATCTTCCGGTATCGTCTGGTCTTCGCCATCCTTATCGACTGCCCAACTCTCGGGAGCTGTCCAGGAGGGTGAGTCGTCTTCGGCGAGATCAGAGGGACGGCTCGTCGGGGAAATCCTGCGGCCATCGAATGCGAGACCGCTCGGAGCGATCGTACGTTGTGCAGAAATGAGAAAGGGGTTACTGAACATGTTGGACGAGGAGGCGCTGAGCGAATTATGAACAGACGAGACGTCGGAGCTGGATTGGTGTGATGATTCGAATCCGCTACCTGGAGAGCCGCTATCTGGAGCAGGGGGAAGGACAGAGCGATCAACAATCCCCTCCATTTCATCAAGATTGGTGTCGAGCTTGTAAACCGGCCCTTCAGGAGCTGGAGGACCCGACGATGCGAGGTTTGACGTTTTCTTTCGGGGACGGAATCGTTCCCTCTTGGAAGCGGAAGACGGCGAGGACGACGACGAAGACGATGGCAGTGAAGATAGAAACTCTGTGGACGGAAGCGGGGGAACAGGCTCGTCGGGTATAGTGGCGTCCGATCGAAGTCTGCTTCTTGAACGTTTGGTTTTTATTATGTTCGAAAAAATGCTCAGGGACGATTTTGACTTGCGGGAAACGAGTGTATGTTGGGAGTCAGGATCGGAGGAGGTGGAGTGGATGCTGACGGTTTCCGAGGGACGGGAGGCAGCGAGGCTGAGGGTGGACATGCTGGGCTGGCGGGGGATCGAGAATGAAGAGAATGAAGACTTGTGGGGGAATCCAAAGCGGGCTGGCTTCGGAGGGGGAGTCGGCTACAAAGTTTGGGTAAAACGAGTGAGTATCGTTCAGTTCTGTAGAGTAAGAATATGGCGAAATAATGGATGTAATCTTACCGGTTCAACCTCCTCCTCCGGGGCAAGCCAAGGGGCAATGATGAGGTTGTCGGCATCGGTGGCAGGTGCATGAGGAAGAAGATCTTGCGGCTGCAGTAAATGCTCGGCAATATCGGGGCTCATTTCGCTGGAGACGGGCAGGGCGAGGGTCGAGGAGGACATGGACTTGAACGAGCACGACGACGGATCAGTTGCGAGCAATGCAGACGAGGGCCCTGCAGCAGACGAAGCGGCACTCATTTCAAGGCGTGCAGATGCCGTTGGTGTTGAGGACAACGGTGAGCGTTGTCGCCGCGCGAGTCGGTGTGCTTGACCGAGAGACTCAGACAGCCACGGTGAGCTCGACCAGCGACGCGCCGCCCTTCCCGCCCGATCCCCGAATGCCTCGTGACTAAGTGAATAATATTTTATTCAACCAGGCGATACAAACTTGGTCTTGTACTACACTTGTTCCCCATACAGCAACTTTGTTCTGCTCAGATCTACGCGAGAAGCATCGCCTCGAAGATCATTGCTCTAGGCCAACTTGAGCATTTTGCTCGTCGACTACTCGAAACGTGCAAGGGTACAGATGCCTCTGATGTCTGCGCCAACATGCATGCCATACTCGTTCTTCTGCTTCTCAATCTTATCGGATCTAGGAGACCCCAGTTCTTTCAACCAGGCCATGCGTGCCTACTTCTAGGTCGCTTCCTTTAGCACACGGAGCAGAACAACGCCCATGAGCAATGTTCGATCTGAATATCACGACGTGTGCACACGTCACGGAAACGGTGAGGTTTGCATACTAATCCGAGCCAACCAAGACGAGCGTTGGTGTCTCTATACCGTTGCATACCACCGGCAGCGGCTGGACGTATGCGGCCAGTTGCCTGCGAGTGACTGAGCGTAGTTCAGTGCACATATACCTATACACGGTCTGCTCAGGGAGACCGAACCTTGGCGGTCTTCATGCTCAATCCTCATTCTCCCCAATAGAGAGAACCGAGGATTGAGCATCGAAGACTCACGTTGTATGCAACGCGGCGACGCGGATATGAGGTGAACACACAAGCAGCTCACCTCGTGAGCAAGCACGAAGGAAGAGACGGAGACACTGTTTGCCTACACAGTAAAAAAATCCGAAATGAATTGTGAAAGAGTAAATCGATTCATGAACGACTGAACGGGACCTATTCGTAGCACATGGGTCCCAGTATGCGATTGTTGAAACTACTACATCCGGACAATGGGGCTTACATGTTGAACACAAATTAATCCAGGGGTACTACAATTGACCCTGTGAGTTACAGCCCTTCAAAGTGAAAAGTGGATCCATACCAGGCGGGATGTCTACTTCGTCATCATTCAAGTACCATGCGCCTGTAGTTCAAGCTTGAGGTTCAAACGGTCATTGAAGAGACGAGGATCGATAGACGTACGATCACCAGTCATCGTTTTCTCGTTCCAAGTCTGCCCATCACCGAGCCAATACATGCGGTTCTTGACTCCGTCTTCGAGCTCGTACTCAAAGTCTTCCCAGCGTGGATGTGCGATCGCGCGAACAGCATGTAGACAAGAGCCTGCAAACAGAATACAGTCATAACACACGGAGCTATAGCAAAGACCGTGACAAAGGCTACCGACCTGGCCAAATACCGACAATTCGGCCTTCTTCATTTCCCATCTTGTACCATGATCTACATTTTTCGCTATAGACAGTCTGACAAACCATACCCAAATCAGCATATAAGACTAGATTGACTAGTTATGAACGGCTCACATTCGGGAAGTAGCTCTTCAGAACGTACAGACGATCAGTCCGGTGACGGGGCGAGGAGACTGATGAGATAGCGTACCTCGAGATACTCGTCGAAATCCTTTACCGCCTCCTTCTTCACTTCGATACTCTTCAGCCTTTCCCTCTGGAGCTTCTTCGCAGCTTCAACCGCATAGTCTACCTGACGCTCGATCACCACGAGTAGGGAGCCGGAGCCTACGCCCGAGTTAGGACCAAGCGCCATGAACCAGTTCGGGAATCCGTCAGTGCACAATGCCAGGTATGTTGTTGGATGCGGAGTCCACTTCTCTTGAAGCGACACGCCACCACGTCCGATGAAGGGAAAGTCGAGCTGGAAAGATGTGTCGTAACCTACACAGCACGGGACGCGACAGTCTGATGTCAGCTTCCACCCCCGGTGACGTCGAAAATAAGACTCAACCAACCTGTAGCACAGATGATAATGTCGAGATCCTCATGTTTGCCGTCGACAGTCGCTATGCCCGTCGTTGTGATACGATCGATATGTGAGGTAATGAAGTCGACCTGTCCGATTGATACTCAGAAATACGGAAGAAATGCCCGAGTGTAAATCTAACGTTGTCCTGACATAGTGCTTCCAGATATCCAGGACCCGGGGTTAGCCTTCGACAAGCCACCGGGAAGTCAGGGATCACTGGAGGTCAGGTGAATCCTCCACACCTTCGAACGTCGGGGAACCAGGCTTACGATGATCTGCAATCCAGGGTTTCTTTGCGAGCTTCTTCATCATGTGCTCCTTGAAGACGGCACGCGCCTGCATCTGTTCCTTGGTCCCCCTCAAAGTTCCTGGATGATTAGACTACTTTACTATTAAGCAAATGCCACGGCCAACAATGTTTTGGACAGCTGCGATACCCACGTTCAAAACAGATTCGAGCTCGCGCCTGAATTGCTTGTAGTAGACGGGATCCTCGAGCGCCGCCTTATCTTCCTCAGTGAAAGTATCTGTAGGAGAGCCGCCTTAGAACCAAACCCAATTATCCGCTGGCAGCGTACAATTCGCCACGTTGGGGTCCCGTTTCATCAGTTTTGCGAGTTCAGCACTGACGAAGGGCGTTGCAAGCCAGGTCTTTCCTCTGACATAGTTAACTATCTTTCCAACTTTCGGTTGAAGAGCCGGGACGACTTGCAGTGCGCTGGAGCCCTGAAGATCACATAGAGGCATTCAGAGCTATGCGTGCATCCACGTGTGTCATCACATACCACTCCAATCACGCCGACTTTCTTGTCGCTCCAACTCTTTACCGCATCCTGCCAAGTCGAGTCACCCACCTCGAAATCCGCCGTATGGAAAAGCTTGCCCTTGAAGTCTCTCAGCCCTTCAATTTCCGGCCATTTCCACCTACTCAGAGATCCTGTTCCTGTGAATAAAATGTCTGCAGAGTCTGTGAACTCCTCAAACTCCACGTCTCCATCCGTGCCAGAATCTGTCCCAGGTAGAGGGCGGCGAACGCGGAGCTGCCACTTGCCCGAGGGCTCGTCGTACTGCGCGTGGACGAGCCGATGTTGGAGTTTGATGTATCGCATGAGCTTGTATTTGTCGACGACAGACTGGAGGTAGGCCCGGATCTCGGCGCCAGGTGCGTAGAAACTCGACCAGTCTGTCTATTGAACAAAGTGAATTTGAATGTATCAGCGACAGTCCATAAGCTCACCTTGGGTTCAAATGTATATTGATACTACACATAGCAATCAATATGCTGCACAAGAAGGTCAAAAATGCACTTGCACAATGAGAAGGGATATCGCAAGCAAGACCGCTGAATGAATCAGTAAGACAAATGATGAAGGCTTGCTATATCCCCCCTAACGTACGGGTATTTATTCGTCAACCACGTTCCCCCTACTGCGATATTTTTCTCGTATATGGTCAAATCCACATTTTGCATCCTTTGGGGAAACCTGGCCAGATCATCGCTCAGAAAAGAGCGAATCATTAAAGCGAAAGGTAATGCACCTAATTCCCGCTACGATGCCGCTGAAACCCGTCCCAATGATAACGACTCTGATAGGCTTGTACTCATCGATAGAGAAAGTACCAAGCTTGAACTGGTCTGATGCATGGGTGTCCTTAAGAGAGTTGTGCGATGACTCTGCAGGTGGTTGTGGAGGCGAAAGGTTCAAGATTGCATCCATTCTTGCAGCTAGGTTCCCCATGAGAGTGGTTCAAAGCTGTAAGAGTGATTACCGCGGATTAAGATAGGCGGGGGTCTTCCCTGCAGGACCCTTGAATGGATATAAGTACTAGCGAGAGAAATGTGACCCACGGTCAGCAGGTCGTCCCACACCAAGCCTCAAACAGACTGGTCCTCATGATTCGCAAGAACTAGGGTTGGTGGACCGCGAGTTGAGCTTGTCGATCATGTGAATACGGAGCGGGTGATCGACTCGTCCGCCCAAGAATACAGACCCAGAGGGAATAAAGTGTTGACACGCTCTTCCACCGCCATTCGTTTACTGGTTCGTCGCTAGGTTCGAAAACAGCTGAGAGCCAGGAAGCATGAAGCGGGACCGATCACAGTTGCGTAGACCACGCCACGACCGCGAAGAACCAAATCTTATCAGATTAGATTACATCGAAGACGACTAGGGCATAGCCTTCTGCCTGGAGAGAGTAGACGTGGACGTTGCAGAATATATGTAGCCGGAATACTGGTTGGCCATGGAGTCTGTACAGGATCGAGCCAGGATTCACAAGGCCATTGATGAACATTCTGCACACGCAAACGCGTCAACGCGAAACTGAGCTCATCAGGAAATTGCTGATCACCTGACCGTCTGAAGCCTCTGACCGAAATATACTCTTTTGGCTCCCACATGAGCACCCAGTTCTACTATGATGTGTCCAGGAAGTTGCGCAGTGTGAGATTGAAAATTCAGGTTCTGAGAAATCTGAGCACTGGAAATCCCCAAAAATTTCAAGTTCTGGCAGCTGACCAACTGATCGCTTCTGACGGCTACTGAGTACTGAAGGCTTCTGAGGCCTCTGAAATCACTGACAGAGGCCCCTCAGTCGATTTCCGGTTTTCCTGATGAGCCTACAACCGTCGCTAAGCCAGTCATCAGGAAAAATCAGGGTAGCTCCCAATACTATAGCAACTACAACCAAATCTGTAGCACTATACAGTGCTATAGATTGGGGATGTACTATACCTACTGGTAGAGTCGGCACACTCCCTCAGAGCCGACTCCATACGTAGGCATAGTAGCACATCCGGCTACATAGGTACCCGCATTTTTCCTGATGCATTCTCCACAAATCGATGGCATCAAGCCATTTGAATTTGACGTAACACAGCGTTTGTTACGTGGACCCCGTCATTACTTTGGCATGGACTTTATTTGAACTTTGAAGGCACTGTTTCCATCAAAACAGCGCACTTAAAATCATCGACAGGAGGACAAATCCGACGACTTCCAGGCTCGCAGGCCACATCAATCCTATTTGTCGTGATCTCAGTATGAGGACATGCATAAAAGGTATACTTGTTATCCCTGGTTGTTGCATGTCTGCTCTTTACATGGTTACTGCGGATCTGCCCGGCACTCAGTCGCGGACGTAACCGTCATATTCTGTACGAATTAGCACTCGTGTTCAAGAATTCACGCGACTTTCGAATTAGAATTTTTTCCTCTTCACAATGACACGAACAGCGAGGCTCAGATCATTGCCGTCAAGACCCAGCTGATCTTCAAGTTTCACATGTAACGTAATGGCTTCTTTGGAATCGCGCTCTTCATGTAGACCTACCCGTTCCACCGTCGTGTCATATCCGCGAGCTGTGTCCGAGGAGTGAGAGAACCGCCATAGAAACTCGCACAACAGCTCTGGGTAGTCATGAAGATCGAATGCTTCCGTGGCGATTGTACCAGCACGGTCCTGGCGGACGAGACGAGCGCAGCTTCCAGATAGCGAAATCGAGAACAGGAAAAGGCGATGCATTCGGGAAGGGATCTCGGTGGCATAGGCAACATTCTGTCCTAGGTCACTCGTAGCTTTTTCCAATTTCTGCTTATCCTGGATATTGAGGATAAGTTGGTGATTGGCACGATTATCGCCCGGCTTGGGATCGGTAAAGAAGTCATTCTCCGTTGTCCGCTTTACCTCAATGAAGAGCTCAGCAAGACCTAGTTGAGCACGAGAGGCGCCTCAGCGGCCTTGGCAAGCTGAATTGAGGTCTTCGAATAACAGCAGATGCTTGGTTCCATCGAACCGTTTTCTCCCTGATTCTCAGTACCCAAGGAAGTATTCACGAATAAGAAGCTGAGCCATGATCTGCAAGAAGTAGAAGTTGTGAACACAGACTTGGACTCCACTTTACGATCCTACTTACCAATGGATTATAGATCTCTTGCTCTTTCACTGCGCGCTTTGTAACGTGCTTGAACGCGTCTTCACTCTTTGACATATTACCATCCTCGCACTCAGGCGGAAATTCGTCTAAGAATTTCCGGGCCAGCATAGGTCCTAAGGAGAACTTTTTGCTCTCCCTAGCATACCTTAGATTGCGGGCAGATGCGTTCCTGCAATCGAAACCGAAGCGTTTAGCGGCATTCTCATTTCTTTCAAATGGAAATCTCAATGAAGTTTCGACAGGTCCCTGCTTCGTCTTGCGAGAGGGAGTAACAGCATCCGATTGTATAGAGGTAGTAGATGCAGGTGGAGAGTTGCTCATCTTCGATGCTTTAATTTTGGAGTTCAACTTAGACTTGCAAATCGAACCCTTACGAGAAATGGTATACTTAAGGGAAAGGGTGGCCGATTGCCAAATGAATTCACGGTGCGACTCGTCGCTTGACGCGTCTGCTTTCGTGCCTGCCTCAACTAGATGTACCTACCTACCTATGAAAGAAAAGTAAGTCTTACTCCCAACTTCAATACTTGTTGCTGAAATTTGCATTCAAAACCACAAGGCCCCTAGGCGGAGGATTGCTTCGAGAAGGACATATTCGACCGAGGCGACTTATAACTCGGAATCAACGTGTCGCTACTAAGATGCAATTGAAGTGCTAAGTCTGGTCGGAATTTGGGTCGCTATGTCTCAAGAATCGACATGCTGATTCGGTCTCCTTTGTGTAGCTTTATGATTTCCTTTGTCTCTGACCACTACGACTCAGCATCAGACGTTGTAACCAAATATCCCTACTTTTGGCTATCGTGTCTCGACATGTAACCCATGCTCGTCCCTGAAACGTTCCCATTCGTGCCAATTGGCTTCTACTGCGGAGTAAACAGGCTCCCGGTCACAACAAGTATGAGTTGCCCCCACCCTCTCTGTGGTGAAGTTCTGGATGGTAAAATCTCTTGGCTCGAGGGTCACATCTGCCGAGCAGAGTATCCATTGGCGCAGGCAGTTAAAGTAGTGATGCATGTGCCCCATCTGAGTGTCGAGAGCCGGCCTGGTCCAACCTCCAGGGCGATGCACATGTTGCGTAAGCAGAGCAGTTCGTGGAACATCGCGGCGAATACATGCTTGTCAGGGCCAAAACGAACATGATTATCCCCCCAGAGGAGCTGTCCAAAACCATTCATGGTATGCTCCTGGTCCGATCACAGAATAATGGACACTTTCTTCCACCATCATCTTCACAGGATGTCTCTCCAAAGGAAGTAGTTTGGGATGATTGCCGCCAATGAACGCTGCTATAGTAAGTACGTGTACATTATGTCATGAAGGCTAGGTTCACAATAAGACTTCGCGGGACGATTCTTCGTTCTTTCTCTGTTGACCAGATGTACCATCGGTTTTTGGCAGCATTTAGGAGAATGATGTCGCAACAAGGGGATGCAACGAGGAGAGAAGCAAGCAGCAGAATGTAGCTGTATGCCCCTTCCTGGAGTATCATGGAGATACGTGTATTCAAGTTGTGAGGTAAGGGGCGATGGCACTTACTTTCCGGTGGTTAAGTCACTCTGGTGGTGGTAACTTTCACGCGACTGATTATTCTGCGCCACTGCTGAATTTTACAGTTTGTTCGTTCGTAATGGCAGGACAGAAAGCGCGCAAGACAGAGAAGCAGACTAGGCCGGAGCACATGGTGCGATCTTCGAGTTCTCTGAGTTCCTTCTGCGATCTGATGTTCCGCGCGGCAATTTCATGATTTCTTCCTAAGTACGGTATAGCGCATACCCGTGTACATGCTGAAGAGCGCCTCTCCCCACATATAATGTTCGGTCGCCCTGAGCTTCCAATGTTCAGACTTCCGTAAAATTGTCTTCTCTAACATGCCTTCAGTGACTATTGTACGAGTCGAGAGCCCATCACGTGAGTATCGTATTTCGCCACAGGTGGAGCACGCATCCTGAAGGACGTCCAGAGGAACAGATTGACGCCTCTGTAGCCTTGTTCGTCTTGCTCATGAAAGATGGTATATTTGTCGGTTAGAAAATCAAAACAGCGCTCAAGTCTTCCAGATCTGGCGGCAAGAAGCCTTTGTGGAGACGACCTTAGTCTCATAGATCCGATGGCTCGTTCAATCTTGCTTGCGGGCATACTCGACGGCGAGTATTATGCGGCAACGGATGAAGATGGCCGATTAGTAGCTTATGCGCTTTAGATGCCTTCTGGTCAAGACATGCTCTCTACGTTTGTACTGATTGTTTTTGCCTGTCGGAATGTGACCAATTGCTACCAGGCCGGAAGAACGCAAGCTAGGATTCAACGATTTCTTCGCAAGGCTTTCCGAAGAAGGCAGGGAGTACTACAAGTCTGCCGTTGGTATCGTCACCTCTGGAAACTCGATAGGCATTTACTAAACTACCACCTTAGTACGTCGGAAAGTTTACTAGATTTGTCACCGGTTGTATGGGCCGAACAGTATGTATTACATACTGTCCTGGAAGTATATACTCATGAGACTGAAATTTAGGGAAAGGTCGATTCATGGTGGTTGAACATGATCCAAGTGCACCCCGACAGACAACGACAAGGAATCGCAACAGCTCTTATCGGTCTTGTTCGTGAGAAGGTGCGTGGATTCCCTTGTCGGGCATGTCTAATGACTGACCAATTACGAAGGCGAAACGAAAGGGCGAAACACTCGCTCTGAGCGCCTCAAATCCCAGCAACGTGAGCCTCTCTTCTCAGATTGGTCCAGATTGTCGCTAAATAGAACTCTACATCCAGGTCCCCATTTACAAGGCTATGGGATTTGATTTGAAAGGTGATCGTATCATGCCCTCGCCGTGGGGAGACTGGCCACTATATTTAGTTGCTTTAGACACTCGTGATCAAATCTAGATAATGTTTCAAGTATCTTGTTATCAAATACATCAGAATACCGAGAGGTCCGTTGTATGTGCTGATCATGCGGATGATCGTTTGCAGATCAACGACGCAGTACGGCATCAGCCTAATAGCCACCATCATATGTCTAATAAGTACGCTACAATCAGAGGTCACTAATGCTACAAATTAGCACGCACAACTCAACACCCGAAACAAAACACAATCATAGCAGAAAAGTGTGAAAACAAAACAGAATATTACTTCCGTGGGTTCGGCCTCAGTGAATATTTGGTACATGTCATGCGCTCGCCCTGCGAACTAGATGGCCCTTCACGCGAGCGAGTCCGTCGCCTCCCCCCTGATTCCTCCTGATGCATAGAGGTGCTGGCCCCAGAGCGTAACCTCGCTCGAGACCCTCTCTGCTGAGAAGATCCGGTGGGGCGCGTGCTAGAGCTGTGCCCCGTCCTCGACCCGCCTCTTCGACTAGTCGATGGGCCCGTTAGCGAAGATTCACCAAAAGTCCCACGGGACGACTTCTGTTGTACGCCTCCCTCAGGACTTGGTCCAGTTCTCGAGCGTTTCAGTTGTCTGATATCAGCTTCCGTAGGTGCTGGCACTTTCCGTTTGCTTGAGATGAGCTCCGTTCCGCTCGGTAACGTGGACTCATAAGGCTTGATAGCAGAGTCGCGAGGTGGATTGTTTATCTTATGTTCCTTCCTATCGGTTTTGCCTAATATCGAGTTTACTAGGAAGTCAGCCCAAAAATCCCTGAGGTGCGATGGATCTTCCCACTTGTCTCTGAATTCGTGATTCTCAGGCCCAGGAAGAGGGTAATTGTAGTTCATGACCGTATCAAGCCACAATTGAAGCGGTTTGCTGTCAAAAACAAAATTTTGGGTTTGCATTCTGTTGCATTTGTTTGCAACCTTCCCTACCCCTCCAAGCGCGACATTGTCTGCTTCCCAACCAGCATCAAAGAAAGTTTGAAGAGTACTGGTCAATATCTCAGAACTCGTATTATGTGGGCCCCACCGAAGAGCGCAGTAAAGAACGACATAGAGAATGGATTCCATGTCATCCTGCAGCGTATGCCACACTTTCTTCCCTGATAGGAGCTTTGTTGACATAAATTGCCAGGTACCCTGTTTACAACAACAATGAGATATATCCTGTTGGCCAACACAATAGCATCACTTACCGCCCGTTCATACTGGCGAGCTTGCCCCTGCCGATCTACATAGCACGACAATTCCCAGTCAATGAGATAGCCTCTCCTAATAGGGCTTGACGGTTCTTTGACCAGAATGATATTGCCTAGACTGATGTCCCGGTGTAATCTGTTATTCTTGTCGCGAGCTTGCAGCATGGCTAAAAAGAATAAGCGTAGTCATGAGAAGCAGAACAATTCCCACTCACCATGGAATGCATCTTGGGTGCCGTAAAGCAGCTCTTCAGTACCTCTGAAAGTCTGCAGCGCATATCCCACTGTGCGTAGTGTCAGACGATAATGGACATGCGGCGTGACGACAATCTTTCGCTGCTTCCCATCACTCTCACCGTTGCACAGCCACTTAGACGCCACATAGTCATCAGTCCGTGTGCACTGGGAGTATGCTGTTGATCACGAAAGAGACTGCATGAGCTGTACTTGCATTCTTACAAGAACGAACCAGCTTACATTCATTTGGCATCGTTGTGCTGTCGCTCACGTCATGTTCAATGCTTTCGTGATTGCAAGGGCCTTGCTCTGGAACATCGCCATGATGGATCAAATTGGGTACATGTTCGACACCCGCCTGACGCAACTCATTTAATATCGTTCCTTCTAGCTCCATCCCTTCAACCGCATACCGCCAAGTGTCTTTGAGGAACGCAACTTTGTTGTTTGCATCGACCGCCCAATATCCCCGAGTTGCCCCGCTTGCTACTGATAATGGCGATGCCACAGGTCGCGATACGAGGTATCGATGGACTTGTGCATCCCCTCGATGTCCATCGTAGACATTAATGGCCATTACCATACCTTCCTGGTAATGTTCACGAACAGCAAGGCTCAGATCATTGCCGTCGAGACCCAGCTGATCTTTCACATGCAATGTAATAGCTTCCTTGAAACTGCGCTCTTCATGTAAACCTACCCGTTCCACCGTCGTGTCGTATCCGCGAGCGCTGTCCGAGGAGTGAGAGAACCGCCATAGAAACTCGCACAACAACTCTGGGTAGTCATGAAGATCGAATGCTTCCGTGGCGATTGCTCCGGCACGGTCCCAGCGGATGAGACGAGCACAGGTTCCAGATAGTGATATCGAGAACAGGAAGAGGCGATGTTGTCGGGCAAGGATCTCGGTGGCATAGGCGACATTCTGTCCTAGATCACTCTTACCTTTCTCTAACTTCTGCTCATCCTTGATATTGAGAATGAACGGGTGAGAGGCGCGATTATCGCCCGGTTTGGGGTCGGAAAAAAAATCTCTCTCCGCTAATCGCTTCACCTCGATAAAGAGTTCGGCAAGGCCTAGTTGAGCACGGGGGCCGCCATCAGTAGCCTTGGCAAGCTGAATCGAGGTCTTCAAGTAACAACAGATGTCTGGTTTCATCGAACCTTTTTCTCCCTGGTTCTCGGTTCGCAAGGAAGTATTCATAAACACGAAGCCGGGACATCGTGACTTGAATCCCCTCCGACCGCCGTTCAGAGCCATGATCTGCAAGAAGTAGAAGTTGCGAACACAGACTTGGACTCCTCTTTACGATCCTACTTACCAAGGGATTATAGATGTCTGGCTCTTGCGCTGCGCGCTTTGGAACATGTTTGAACGCGCCTTTGCTCTTTGGCATATCGCCATCCTTGCACTCAGACAGAAAGTCATCTAAGAATTGCCTCACTGGCATAGGTCCTAAGAAGAACTTTCTTGCCTCCCTAGTATATCTTCGATTGCGGGCAGGTGCGTCCTTAGGATCGAAACCGAAGTGTTGAGCGGCGTTCTCAATTTTTGCAATCGGAGTACACGTGAATTTCAGTGGAGTCTCTACGGGTCCTTCCTTGCGAGAGGGGGTAGCAGCATCCGGTTGTGTAGAGGTAGATGCAGGCGGAGCGTTGCTCATCTTTGATGCTTTAACTTTGGACCTCAGCTTGTACTTGACCTGGGATATTGTCTCAGGTTGTGTTGCAAATTGGGCCCTAGTACGAGACATGTTGACTTTATACTTGAGTAAGCCGGTGGCCGATGGGCCACACAAATTGCCAAAATGAGATGAGGTGGAAGCGTAGATTCGCCTGACGCGTCCGTGGCTACATTCGGCACGTGTACGCGTTTCCCATGTGCCACTCCCAACTCCCTCAAAGGTTTCGAACTCGCAATGACTGACAGGTTCTAGCTGTTCACGAGCAGATGAATTAATGTCGGTTAGTGCCTAGGTACTGTCCCATTTTGACCACTTGTTCGCGGGTTATGATTGTCACACCCTGGTTTAACCAGGCCGGTGTTCAGTACAGGATTCCTCTCGCTCGTGCATCTCAAGTATATCTCAATAAAGTTCAATCTTGCCTGAGCAGCCGTTCGGGCCATCGGATAAATATGATAATGATGATTCCCACATCGAGGATTTGTACGTTCGTACGAGCTGTGAATTCTACATGCGCCAGGCGTTCGATGGACTACTCATATAGGTGAGCATTCTTTGAAACAGACCTGATGATGGAGTTTGGGATGTGAGATACAAAGACTTAAGAGGCGATGTAGTGTCCGAGATAGAATGTAGTGCATCTCAAGAAGCCAGAAAACCGTCTTATACAAATGCAGAAAGGGCGTAAGAGTATTTTCGATGCGTGATACAGGATTCATATTGAATGGCATATTCCCCACATTCTGCACAAGGTAGCGGACAATGCAGGATTGAAAAATTCTGAATATTTGATGCCAGCGTATCAAGTTCGCTGCTCGTCGCGAAATTGTCATACACATTGGCGAGCGTGTATGAACTGATGTAACTCTACCTATGTGCCTGGAAATTCACGAAACATGCAGTCAGATGGACCCTGATGGGACGTGGAGCTGATTGTGATTTGCCCGCTCTGTTTTCAGGCCAACGCGCTATGGGATGGTTGTGAGCAGCAGATCAAACGGAGTGGTGCTATTCTCTTTGTGCCCAAGGGCCTACCTATCGATCTTAAGATGGCTTTGATTGCCTGGCGTACTGTTCTATTCTCAAGTCCTGTCACCATTATGACGACGTCTCAACCTCGATTCAATCATCCGGAATACGCTATGCGTGGTGAAAAACCCCCTCTACATCGTGAGTGCCATCTTGTACATGTGCCGTAGGTCACTGCTCAGCCACTCTATCCAGCACTTGAAGACTGACACACACGAGTGTCAGCACCATCGAGCTGCGAATATCGTGTAGACGCATACGAGCAGTTGTTCCAGAGACAAAGAGCGTAGGTCCATGGAAATGGAAGCGTGGAGTGCAGCACAACCCTGGCAAGCGGGGAGTTTGATTGGGCCATCTTTACGACCGTTGTCGTGAGTATCGTTTAACGAAATCGCTCCGCTGAGGGGCAACTTTCTAAGGATAACGCTGTCATTTTTCTCATATTCCAGGTAAGTTATGTAGGGTTGTTGACGAAGCCGGTCTATTTCAGATTTCTTCTCCTAGGCAACACAGGAATGCGGCCAACATCGCTTGAATGCAACGGTCAAAATCAACAGCAACTATCGTCATGGAGCTTTGACTACTGGTAGCACTTAGCTGCAAACCTCCAAGCACGATAGCTTAAAAAACAGTTTTGAAGCGGGCTCTCATTCTACGTCCATGCACCATTTTATTACCTTATCCGATCCATATCCTATTCCTTACCCTAGCCTACATTAAAGTTCACACTGGGAGCATTATCAAGCAGTGATGTACGGTCAGTGCCCAAGGCCATAGGTCATGGTCACTGACCCCAGTGACTTTCCACTGACCCTGGTAGGGTCATGACCCCGAAGGTAATGCCGGGGTCTTGTCCAGAGTGGTGACAGAGGGCACCCTTCCTTATCGGTAGTGAACGCAGGTCACAGAGCAATCATGGCAGACCAAGTTCGTATGATCACTGACACCTTATTGCAAATGGTAGATGACGATCTTGACCTTGATGCTGCAATAATTTCCATCAAGCATCTCAATTGAACTCAAATCTCTCCTTGACTTTACCAGGACCACTTGGGTGGAAAGATACGAGAGGAGTGCACACCATATCCTAGATGAACAGCTTGAATTTGATGAACTAATTGAATTAGATGTTGACGGCGAGGAGGAAGCAGCATTCAGTAGTATTGATGAGATGGCAGATACAATCCTTAGTACTTAATTGTATTTCTCTCGCGGCGCACATTGAATGTTAGCTGCGACGACTTTATTGTCTCAGTAACGGGCCTCAGTTGGGCCGCTCTATGCCAGGACCGTGGGTAAGGTCACAGTCAGTAAGGTCAGATCAGGGTCAGGGTCACTGACTTGTGGAAAGTCACTGACTAGTCACTGACCCGCACATCACTGTTATCAAGCGAGGTAAATCCTAGTAGAAGCGCTGCATGAAACGGCATATAACTTTGTGTGAACAAACCTACCAGAGATGAATTTGTGAGTTCGTTCACACGGAGTGCATTACGGATCATACGATGTATCTCGTCCCCATTCAATCAACTACAGGATGTG
Organism: Taiwanofungus camphoratus; assembly: GCA_003999685.1. Taxonomy (NCBI): domain Eukaryota; kingdom Fungi; phylum Basidiomycota; class Agaricomycetes; order Polyporales; family Taiwanofungaceae; genus Taiwanofungus; species Taiwanofungus camphoratus. The sequence goes on from CP021223.1 coordinate 53,895, forward strand.
AAACACCGAGGTGGATCGAATACTGAGAATGAAGCCCGATAAATGGCACAAGGTATCTGCTCAGCCTAAATGTGCAACAACGACCGTTTTGACACTGCACCTTTGATTTGATCACATCTCGCCCCAATTGTGTCTATACAAAGGGTGGGCCAAAACCCCTGAATGATAATTCGGAGTCAAAAAACTTCTTTCCGTGAGGACGTGAAGGATGAGGAGGTACTGTCCTGGCTCGGAGGCGCATTCATCGAATGAGCAGTCTAGGGCCGAAGGTTAGTGCATAGCAAGTGAAAAAGGCACCGCTTCTTGAACCAGTACCACCATCATTTCCATTAGACTCCCTAGCTTAGTCGTCCAAATGGCTCCTGCTTTCACTCCCATTTCCAATCCAACTGGCTCCCATTATACCGTTGGTGACTCTCAAGTCACTGGGATGCCCTCGACTGGCACGTCGCCTTCGAGGGTGTCCGGCGGTACACCTTCAGGGCGACCTGCCCCATATCCTGTGCCTGATGCGCGGGGATCTCAAACCCAAGCCCAAGTTGAAGCTTTACGACTTGCTCGTGGAGCTTCCTTTGAGATGGAAACGATCCCAGAGTCGTCTCCACCTCCCTCATCTGCTGCAGAGGCTTTCATGCCAACTCAGCCCTTCATGCCCACCCCTACACAAGAGGTGAGCAACCCCCAGAGGGACATCGAGGACAACACGTTTATCGATTTCCCACAGGGGGGGCCTGCACCGTATGTCTCGGCCTTGCCTGAGGCCACGATGTATGCAACGGCCCCCAAAGTGCAGGTCTTCCAAGGCACCTGTTCGTCACAAGATGAGACTCCAGATTCCCTGCTAGCGGCCATCAGAGAATCGTTGCAACACATCTCGTACACCTTGCACGTCGACTGGGATGCGTATTCACATATCATACGGAGGGATGTAAACAAGTACCACGCTGAAGCTTATGGACTTGAGTGGAGGGATACAGCACAAGCCGCTCTGCAGGTGGCCAATCAAATGGTCAATCTGATTGGAGCGGAACATATCACGGACCTTAACGGGATTGGTCATCTGGCTATCCGTGTACGCGAATTAGTTGACATTAGGGCGGAGTTGGAAGCCACTATTGCCGAACAACGTAGAACCATCGGCGAAATGTCGACGGCACTCACATCGGTACTCCCCAAACCATCAGATCAATGGTTTGAAGGAGCACGCACAACGCTTGGGGCCATTGCGACCTCAACCATCAACGATAGTGGCAAGCTTATTCAAGCCATCACTACGAACACTTCCACCCTACGAGCCTTGTCAAAGAGAGTGGAGGGAATAGCTGCCGTAGCACCAGGCTACGCCGCTGCTACGGCCTCATCGTCTGCTAAACAGACACCCAAACAGGTGTGAATCCAGTCGCCACCTAAAGAAGGACCCAAATCTGCACCGGCAGACAAGGGAAAGAAGCGCGCAGTTCCACCTTCTCCCACAAGGAGTAGGGCGGCTTCGCCTGCAGCAAAAAAGGCGAATACAGCGCAGGTAATTGACCTTACAGCTGACGATGGTCCCAATTGGGACGACATACGGGGAGCGACTGAGATCGTGCAAATCGCCCCCAACATCTCATTGTCCGATGCTTTACGCATCACGCAAGGAATTGCTGCCCCCGCCCAAGTGTCGCTCAGACAAGGCGACAGCAGAACACGCGACCCTCGCCCTCGCCCTGGTATAGAACGTGGACGCAGGATTGGACCCACGATGCAGGCACGGACCCTACCCGTTCCCTAATCACAATTGGCGCCACTTCACCTGTTCGCCCTCCTCCTGTGATCAAACACGCGACACAACCAGCCCGGGGTGCGAGCCCTAAGACCGTGGTTCTTAGATTCGACCGAGCTCTAGAGCTCGGTGATCTCCTAGATATCGATAGCCTCAAGGCCGTCGCCCAACAATTATTGGCCAGAGCAGGAGGCTCCGTCAATTATCTTGTCAATGTCATTGTGCCATCAGGGAATGGAGAGGTACATTTGGTATTCAGTGAACACCCCTCCACAACGGAATTGGGCGCACTTTGAGCCGGAATAGGATGACTAGTTGCTCCTCATGTGGCACCAGATGGAATGAACCCGGTCGGGCTTTTGCTCGATTGGGCCCATATCATCACCCAAATGGCGATCAAGGCGTTCCCGCTGTACCGGGAAGGGACCAGGGTCGAATACACACCGCTCGAAGTTTTCCAGGAACTTGTGCGAAACAATGAGTGGGCGGAGGAGGTAGTCCTACACCCACACCATTCATCTAAGGCTCGGTACCAATCGGCCTCTGGCGGCAGTGGCTTATTCATATTCACCATATTCGACACCCGGTCTGGTTCTACGGTCATCCAGATCATGAAGAAACCGGTCCGTCTGTTCGGCAAGACGTACCGCTTACAACCGTGGATCGAGATGTCAGCAGTCCCACTCTGCCTCCGGTGTTGGCGATGGGGTCACATTGCCCCATTATGCCAGTCAGCTCATGAGTGTTGTGTCAAATGCGGCGAACCTCATATATTGGCATTACATGAAGAACAAGCTTCGTGTTGTGCGCAACGACGGGCTGCAATGTCGGTAAAAACCATTGCATGTCCACCAGAACACGCCAGTTTCCCGAATTGTGGCAAAACTGGCGACAATGGACACCAAGCTGATTCACCCAAGTGTCAGTGGACGAAGAAGCGACGTGACCAACAATGGCATAAGGCCCACCCGCCGGTGGTGTCTGTAGCCAAAGGAAGGGCGGCAGCTGCGAAAGCTGCCACCAGAGGAAAGTTACGTGGCCTATCAGAAAAGGCACGCGGCAAACAGCCTGCTCGCCCCGGACCTTCAGGCGAGTCATTTGAGATCACGGACCCTTCTGATGTAGAAGGTGTATCTGGTCATGAAAGCGGAGAGATCCATTCCAGCGACTCAAGCATGCCCAGGCCTCGAGGTGCTGGAGGAGCGACCGCATAAGCGGACAATATTATAGTTGCCTATGTATAGTACACCACAAAGTTTGGTTGTAAATATCACACATGATAGATCTGAGTCTCCACGCGAGGCACCAGACCCCAATCGTACACCCAGCCCATCGGTCGGAGGTACAGAAGTTGAGAATGAACCGATTACTCGACCCATACTCACCATAATTAGCGCAAATGTTCAGAAATCGGTGGAAAATACTGGCATTTTGTTAGAACGTCATAGGGATGCTGATATTATCTGCGTTCAAGAAATATACTGGGGACGCATCAAGGATGTGGCCTCAGCTAAGTCACGAGATGGGGAGGCGTATGAGAATACGTCTGCCCATGCCTCGTTCAAGTGCCTCGGAGCGTCAAAAGATTCCCGGGTCGCAGTATATGTCAACAAGCGGTGGGCTTCGGCCTCTCCGCAAGTTGTCACCCACAGTGTCTCTCATAAGGATTGCCTTTTGGTAGCGCTCAAGCTCCCGTCAGGAGATTTTAATGTCCTGAATGTGTACAACGACAGCACCACCTTTGATGCTGTCAGATATTTGGAAACACGAGTACACGCGCTTCCACCCATTGCATGTATGTGCGGGGATTTCAATCTCCGCCACCCATTGTGGAATGCACGAGCAGCGGGATCTCAAGTGCGGCCTCCACGCTACGCTGATTCTAATCGCCTCATTGAGTTGGCCCAGGCTGAACTTGATCTGGTCTTGATGAACGCCCAGGACGGTCCAGTCACGTGGTGTTCCCATAATATCGCTCTCACGCCTGGAGTCATTGACTTGGTGTGGATCAACCCAGTGTACTATGAAGGCCAAGATCTTCATGTACTCATGTCACATCGCCACAACAGCGACCACACGGTCCTGCGATGGGAGATGCCGATTGTGGTTGAGCCAGAACCGGTGCGGGGTATTCCTCGTACCGGCGACGCGGTCCAACAATTTGTGACGGCAATGGCGAAACTATTCACTGATTACCCTACACACTTCAGCAGCGCCCAAGGCGTTGAAAGAATGGGGGACCGCCTCAAGCGAGATCTCCAACGATTATGGATGGAGTTTTTGGCAGTAAAACGACCATCCAAACGTTCAAAGTTGTGGTGGGATGCTGCATGCTCTCGTGCGGCCACTAAGCTGGCGAACACCCAGCACCGCCTTAGTGCGGCATCTGGGCAGTATCGCTACATACGTCATCAGTTGGGACCTGGCGCTCAGGCCACTGCAGACGCATACAATGTTGCCGCCGAACTTCGATCCGAACAGCATAAACAACGTGCAACACTTCGCCTTGCCACGAAACGGGCGAAGCACGCACACTTTGATCGGATCATGGATGAATCCAATCCCCAATTGATCTCCGACTTTGTCGCATGGACAAAGCCGAGACGGCAAGAGGCCACTATTCAGCTGCGGCAAGCTGATGGTGCGCCAGTCCAAAGTGCGGCTGATCTCAGTCGTGCTTTTCAAGCTCAGTTCACGCCTGTCAACCCACGACCGGTGGATCTGTCGTTTGTGGACGAAATTCCCCAAAGGGAGGAATTGACTCTACCAGACATTAGTGAGTTTGAGATTCGCGAGAATCTCAAATCCACTAGCAATACGTCCGCACCCGGTGATGAGTCCCGTAGCCTCCTGGCCCCTGAATCGCGATTTTAGGAGCTTTCTAATCCCCCAACCGACCACTCTAAGACTCTCCTACAGCCTACGACAGGAGGGATAGGTTCCTATAATATTCCTAACGCCCCCTCTCCTTCCTAAACCCTCCTAACACCCTACGAAGTCTTGCGAAGTCACACGAGGTGCTACGAGATTTCGAATGCTAGATGCGAAGTCCCTAACTCCTGCTAAGTCCACTATCGGACACTGCCGGCCCTCCCATACTGTTCCATTGGATCTAGGTCCTATCTACTACGTCACTCATCCCGGGCTTAGCTAAGAAGTCTTAGCTAAGTCTCTCCTAGCTCTTGTGATTGCAGCTACCTCCGATAGGCTCCGAAACGGTCCGAAGTTCCGGAAGTTGGACTTAGGAAGCCTTGTGCACCCCCATGGGTCTCGATCCTATGCCATAAGGTCATCCTAGGACGTACCCATATGACCCTCCACCCATTTAGGACACCTCCTGCCCCGATTAGGCCAAGTCCCGCTGCTAAGGACTTCGTGCGCTCTTAGCCCACTAAGATAGGTGATCACGGCGCATGGCTGCTCTCGGATAGTCATCCCGCCCTCGTGAATGAACTTGGTCACCTTTCTACCGTACGTAGTTCCCCTGTTTCAGTTCCTAATTAGTTCCTATCCCCCTCGTGTTCACTTCGGAGTCCATGCGTTTTAGTACACATTTCGGACTCGTAAGGATCGCTTCGCGCAAGATTAGTTCACCTCACGTTCCCCTATTTAGTCAGAGGTAGTTTACTATGTACGACAGAGACCCCTCAGTGCACGCTTCTCTCTTTGGAATACCAGTTCCCCTGTAGCTCCGATCTCAGGAAAGCGCCGCGAGTACAACCTTAGGAACGGTCCTAAGGTCCCTAAGTCTCCACCCCAGCTTCGTTTCAGTACCTTTGAACTACGTCTACGCTCGCGATATAGCTACGAACTACGTCTACGCTTCCCGAACTACGCACTACCATCTACGAAAGTCGCCGTGACTTCGCACCCTTCAGCACCTTTTATAGCACCTATCCGGTGGGCCTCCGCCTTAGTTATACCCTTAGGCTCACGTTGCGTTATCCCTACGTCCTACGAATAGCCCTACGACCCTCCCATAGCCTTAGTTACAGGCTATAGTACATCTCTCTACGCCCTCGAACTCTCCGACCTCTCCTACAGGTCTCCTACGCTAGCCAAACCTCGCCCACTTCGCTCTAACAAACTCCAAAAACCTTACGCCCTTTAGCTAACTCTAACCAGAAGGACTTCGCAGCATCTACGAAGTCAGCTCGCGCGATTTAGCTAAAACTTCGAAGGGCTTCGCAAAACCTCGAAGAACTTCGCATACTTCGGAGGGCCTCGCAAGGCCTTAGGGATAGTATAGCACTTAGGAACAAGATCCTGTTGTGCAGGACCCTTGACCCCTTACTCCCCTACTTACAAAAACAAGACATACAGGTTTCCCGGTATCATACAGGTTGTAGCTCCTACCCTCACACCCTCACAGTTATCACACTACCCCCAGCCACGTTGCGGAGCACTCCCTAGGTACCAGGGTCCCCTAGGTCGTATCACCGGTCCCGATCACGTGAACTGGATGTGGATTAAATGGATGGTGGATCGGAACGAGCGCTCTGAGGAGGGCATCGAGACCGATCTCGGTATACACGTGCGACAATGGCTGTGCGTGTACTATAACGCTTGCCTCGATTTTGAGGTCTATCCGAGTGTCTTCAAGTGGTCTGTTACGGTGGTTTTACCCAAACCGAACAAACCGGACTATACGCTAGCGAAGGCTTATAGGCCTATCTGCTTGCTGAATTGCTTTGGCAAATTGTTTGAGAAGATCATTGCCAAACGAATGCAGTGGGATGCCCAGAAATGGGGAATCCTACACCCATGCCAGTTTGGTGGGGCTATGCAGCATAGCACCACTGACGCTGGCATTCAATTAGTGCACAATGTCAAAGAGGCATGGGCGCGCAACCTTATCCCATCGGTGCTGCTGCTCGATGTGTCACAGTTCTACCTGTCCATCAATCATGATGCGCTGGTAGGAATCATGCGAAAACAGGGCTTCAATAGTAAGCTCTGTAATTTCATGGCAAACTACTTGATCAGGCGAAAAACCCGGTTCTTATTCAATGGTACCTTGACCGATCCATCTGACTTTGATGTCGAAGTCGGTCAAGGATCAAGTTTATCCCCAATTTTATCTGGGGTTTACATTGCACCGGTCATACACAAGTGGGCGCCAGTCCATTTGGTACAACCGGGCCGAACAGGGACTCAGTTCTATGTGGACGACGGTCTCATCATGGCGGCTTCGCCGAAGGCTGTAGATGACAGCCCACAAGCCCTTGTCCTGAAGAACAACATCATTCTGGCGGATGTCTTCTACAATCTCGTAGGTGATCTGAACTGGTTAGGTTTAGGCGTCAAAGGAGACAAGTTGGAGTTGATGCACTTCTGGAAGCGCCAGAAGGGGTACTCGACTTCCCGACCCCTTGGCCCGAATCTAACCATTCGGACTGATGAACATGACGTCACTTTGCAAGCAAAGGACACAATGCGCTACCTTGGGTTCTTTTTAGACCCCAAACTTAGTTTCCATGCACACGTGCGGTTTTACGCCAACAAGGCGGCCAGCACGTGCAATGCACTCCGCATGCTTGGCAATTCGGCACGTGGATTCCATCCCATCAACAAACGACGGCTCTATATAGCGCACGTCGTTCCGTTGATGCTATACGGAGCTCAACTGTGGTGGAATCCACAGTGGAAGGGCCTCAAATGGGCTGCAAAAGAATTGCAGACCGCCCAGTCAAGAGCAGCTAGGTGGATCACCGGCTGTTTTAAGACAACACCGATCGGGGTGATGGAGATGTTGGGTGGGTTGGTCCTCATCCGCGTCCAGGTCGACCGATACATGGAAAAAGCTGTGTTAAGAGCACGGCGAGTTCATGAAGGGCACCCAATGAGGGCCGCCCTTCCACCTTATTGGGCGACTAATGTCACCAATATCACTGCACCATGGACGCTTAATTCGCGACGTGGCAAAAAACAGGCTGTCACCCCCATGACGTTCATAGATCGCATTGGGCGGCAGTCATCAGAAGAGTTTGCACCACTTCACCCGGAGGCGCGGCCCAGTGATAGGGTCGTGGATCGGTACATTGATCGCTTCGAGCGGGTGTTCCTGGACGGAAAAGGTCCAAACAAACGCTCTCCTGAATTCGCCGACTGGTTGGAGTTCACCTGGTGGCCGGAATTCCGGCACCAGTTGGCCCAGCCAGAAGGGCGAATGCTATTCACTGATGGATTGTATGCAAATGCGCCAACAGTGAGATCTGGTAGCGCGTGGCTCGTCGTTGACGGGGAAGACCACGTTGCCCATGAAAAGTTCGGGGCAGGCAAGGTCCAGAGCTTTGATGCGGAGATGCTGGCATTGGCGTGCGGGCTGCGTGAAGCAGTCCATGACGTTCCTGCTTACATCACCACCCTAATAGTCTGTTCCGATAACCAATCGGCACTTGACCGAATATTCAAGCCAGAAGTCGGACCGTCACAGATGGCGGCAGTCATGGCTTCTCAACACGTACGAGCATTCCTCGATGCAGATGAACGCCGACGCATTGTCCTTTTTTGGGTTCCTTCCTATAAAGGCATCTTTCAGAACGAGTTCGTTGATGAACTCGCGAAGAAGGCATTGGATGATCCCCAACCGGAATTCATCTCACAATCGATGGCCCTTGCTCGCGTCAAGGCAAGGGTCAAAAAGCGCTGGGGGACGCTAGTTGATAACCCCAGCTATTGCGGTCATCGGTTATGGAAAGTAACCGAGGACGCCCTACTGCTGCACGGGACCACGGCTAAGGGCACGTGGGTTTTGAAGGCAGCTGGCAAGTCCAACAAGGAGGTGGCACGTATATGTTGTGTGCTCACCAACCATTTCCCAGGTGGTGAATACCGCTCTAGGTTCAATATCCCAGGCCCTCACCTCTGCTTGTGCGGAGCGGAGGAAACTAGGGAACATGTGCTCTTCGAATGTCCATTTTGGATCAGGACGAAGCGCCAACAGGGTCCTCGTGATCCACTTCTGATGGGGCCCCCTGAACAAAGGGGATGGACCCCGGATGACATAATGGAGTTCCTTCGGCTCAACCCGATGGTCTCCACCTTTGATTGGGCAGAGATTCTGGCAGAATCTCTGCTTGAAGCCGAAGCTGCGCGCACGAGAACATTCACTCATGCTCGTCTTATGTGCCACACTGTTGGAAGACAAGCGGCATGGCAGCGGTTCCATGCGGACCGACATTTAGATCCCGGCATGACCACAGCCCTGGGTGGAAAATACCGGGATTTCTGCGAGTGGTACGATGCTGAAGCAAAGGCATTTGAAATGTACCATAATTGGATAGATGAGGGGGTAGCGGAACCCAGTATCCGCAACGACCCTCCCGTCTACCCGAATGATAACTGAGGCCTGAAACCTGTAGGGCTAAACTCAATTCGAAGGGTGTTTTACTGACGGCACGGGATAACCGGGCCGGGCAGAACACACAGAGCGTGAAAAGTGGGTCGGGCGGGGGATAGGTACGGCGTCCTATGGATGACTGTACTCTTCTCTTTGCAGGCTTTACTGGATTACATGCCCACGCCACATAACGAGGCCACCGAAACCTGTAGGTGTGCCGCTCATGCGGGCGCGGATGCCCACTTACTATCATTATTACTCTACATGTACCTACGTCGTATGGAGTATAAACTCGAGGATTAAAAAAAAAAAAAAAAAAAAAAAGTGGAAAAGGCACGGAAAACAGGTGTTTCTGATTGGGACAAATTATAGTGAAGATACGTCATTAGATGAGTGTCGCATACAAGAGATAATATGGGAATGGTCGCCGTCGTACAATGAATGATGTTATAATTGCTACTCAGAGCAACAACCTAGAAAAGTATATTAAAAACGAGCACGGCTTTTCCTGTCTACCTGAGCCAATATTGATGTACTGGATCTGCATGTCATTTGGAGTGCACGTTCTGCACCAAATCCGCCTTTACTATATAGGCACGGAAAATCGCTCCTGGTTGGGTCGGATTATAATGAGATGAAGATACACCGTTGAATTAGTGTCGCATACAGGATATAATATGGGAATAACCGCCATCGTACAATAAATAATGTTATAATTGATACTCAGAGTAACAATCCGGAAGAATATACGAACAACGGGCATGACTTCTCTCTTCTCGAGCCAATAATGATGTACTGGATCTGCACGTCCTTTGAAGCGCACGTTCTGCACCCAAATATGCCTTTACTCGAGTCTGACCTTGCCCTGTTTCAAGTTCTCCTCGTTCCTAGTGCTCTTGAACGAGTGCGTAACCTCAGTCTCGATGCCCAACCGGTGGCCAGCCCTCGATCTGCTCGACTACCCTCTTGTGGATGGCCCCGCCGATGGGTCTTCCCCAAAGGATCCACAGGATGCGCACAGACATCTTGTACGGCTTCACCCAGACGCAGTCCAGTTCTCGAGTGTTTCGTCTGTCTAGCGTCAGTCTCCACAGAAGATGCCGGTTCTTTCCGCTTGCTTGAGGTGAGACCCGCTCCACTCGATAACGTGGGCTTGAGGGCACAACCGAGAGGAGTGTTGTATAGCTCACGTTCCTTCCGGTCGCTTTTGTCCAATGTCGATGTCTGCAGAAGCTTGGTCCAAAATGTGTTGAGGTGCGACGGATCCTCCCATTTGTCTCTAAAATAGTCATTCTCTTGTCCAGGAAGTGGACTGTTCAAGTTCATGACTGTATCCAGCCAAATTCGAAGCGGATCACTCTCAAACTTGAAAAAATTAGTGAACATTCTACAGATTTTGTTGGCCCTCTTGCCCAATTCTCCAAGGGTAATGGTGTTTTGCTTCCAAGCTTCATCAAAGACAAGCCGAAGAGTGTTGGATACTGTTTCAGCACTCGCATCGTGAGGTCCCCACTGAATGGCACAGTAAAGAACGACGTAGAGAATGGATTCCATGTCGTCTTGCAGTGTATGCAAACTTTTTCACCCAATAGTAGCTTGGTCGACATAAATTGCCAGGTACCCTGTGAACGATGCTGAGACATAACCTTCTGCAGATAAGGCACCGTCGCTTACCACGCGATCATATTCATGAGCTTGTCCATGCTCATCGACATAGCACGACAACTCCCAATCAATGAGATAGCCTTTTCTGATACGGCTTGATGGCTCCTTAACAAGGATGACATCGCCTGGGCTAATGTCTCGGTGTATTCTGTTGTTCTTGTCGCGAGCCTCCAGCATAGCTATAAGGCATAAGTATAACCACAAGAGGCAGGAAGATGAACACTCACCATGAAACGCATCATGGGTGCAATGAAGCAGCTCTTCGGTGCCTCTGAAAGTCTGCAGCGCGTACCCGACCGTACTCACAGCCAGCCGATAATGGATATACTGCGTACTGTGAATCTTCCGCTGCCTTCCCCGGATATCACCTTTGCACAGCCACTCACATGCCGCATACTTGTCCGTCTGTGTTGACTGAGAGTACGCTGGTGGTCATGCAAGAGATCATATAAGTTATAGAAGTATTTGTGAAACAATGAATGAACTTACTGTACACCGGCATCGTACCGTCGTCCCCATCATGTTCAACACCTTCATGATCACTATCCCAAGTGTTTTGCTCTAAAACATCACCATGATGCAATAAGTTGGGCACATTTTCGACACCCGCCTGGCGCAACTCATCCAATATTGTTCCTTCTTGCTTCGTTCCTTGAACTATGTATCGCCAAGTGTCCTTGAGGAACGCAACTTTTTTGTTTCAATCGACCGCCCAATATTCCCGAGTCGCTCGGCTTGCTATTGATGACGGCGATGCAACCGGTCGTGAAACGAGGTATCGGTGGACGCTTGCGTCCTACAGATGCTGATCATAGACATTGATAGCCACTACCATACCTTCTCAGTAATGTTCGCAAACAGCATGGCTAAGAGCAGTGCCTTCGAGACCGAGCTGCTCTTTCACATGCGATGTGATGACTTCTTTAAAATTGCACTCCTCCGCTGGACCCACCCGTTCCACGGTCGTGTCATATCCACGATCCGCATCAGATGAGTGAGAAAATCGCCACAGGAACTCACATAGCAGTTCTGGGCAGTCATGAAGATCGAATGCTTCAGTGGCGATCGCACCAGCACGGTCCCAGCGGATGAGGCGAGCGCAGCTTCCGGACAACGAGATCGAGAACAAGAACAGGCGATGTTGTCGCGCAAGAATCTCAGCAGCATGAGCAACGCTTTGTCCGAAATCTTCTGTGGCTTTTTCCAATTCGTCTTCGTCACTGAAATTGAGGATGAACTAGTGAGAGGCCCGATCGTCGCCCGGACTAGGATCCGAGAAGAAATCTTGCTCTGGTGTTGGCTTCACTTCAATGTAGAGCTCCGCAAGTCCTAGTGGAGTACAAGGAGCAACATTGTTTTCGTTGACTAATTTTGCCATTGACTTCAAATAGCAGCAGACGTCCGGTCTCGAACGACCGTTTGTTTCCTCGTCCTCAGTACGCACGGAAGTATTCACGAACACGAAACCTGGACATCGTGATATCCGTCCCCTTCCACCTCCATTCAATACTGAAATCTGCAGATTACAGGTAGTGTGAGTAAGCACATCAACACCGGTACCATTACTGACCAAAGGAGTATAGATTTCCTCTTCCTTGGCCGCACCCTTCGGAACGTGCTTGAACGCATCCGTGATATTTGGCATGGCGACACTTGTTTCTGGGAGAAAGTCGTCTAGAAAGTCTTCGACTGGCATGGGTCCCAGGAAGAACTTCCTGGCCTGTTGAGCGTAACGTAGATAGCGGGCTCGGGCATCGTCAGAGTCGAAGTATTCATATTGGTTGTGATTACGACGCCTTAACGGTGTCTCAACGGGCCCTTTCCGTGTGCTCCAAGAAGCGACAGCCCGGGGATCTGAACTGGTTGACGCAGTTGGAAGGCGAATCGACCTCGCCATCTTCGGTGGTTAATCTTGTCTTCGGACTTGACCTTGTGTGTAGGCCTGATTATGATCCAGATTCGGTCTTTTGTTTGGAATCAACGAGCGTTTAATCCAAGAAACTAGGAGCCGTTGAACATTGCCTTCAGCGCTTAATGGGGCGCTTACTGCGTCTATGGCGTTGCGCGGGCTGGCATGGACTCAAATATCAGTAGAAAACCGGGAACAAGTTTCGAGTGCGTGCTACCACTCATTTGAGAACAAATGACTGTCTCATGGGACATCTCGCAGCCAAGGAGAAGTGTAGCTCATTCATCAAGCCACTACATGTTGGCGTAGTAATACTATGTGCTTTTTTTTCCTGTAGCTGCTTGTCTATATGATGCGTGAGAAACAACTTCCCAACCGGGATTGCTAACCCTGTGTCTTGCATAGTACACTGACATTTACAATATTCACAGACAGCGTACTATCGAAGCTGCAGCTCAAGTCTCAATTATCTCGTTTGGAGGTGTGATTCATGGCTTCCGGAACGGCTGCCAGGCGTCCACCCGTGCATACTTCACTTAGCCCTCATCCAAAAACTGTCGTCAGCGTTGAAGAATGGGAAGCGAAAGCTCCCCTTGGTGATATTGAGACAAGAAGTGTAAGTCTCATCAAAGCAGCCAGCAAAAGGACTGCTTTGCCGTTCAAGGTATGTTTACCCTCTGCGCATTCCGTACGTATTGTTTGCCAATTGACAAGAAGTCAAGTTTAACGTCGATGACTCGGGATCATCTTCGCGACCATCCACCCCGACGCTCAGACACAAGGTGGGCGTGGGCTCAAGACCGCCAACACCAAATCCTTCTGGCCCTGCGCGCCCGCAAGCCGCGCATGCCTTACACCCCAAGCAACCAATCCAGACACCACAGCAATTTTACGACTGGTTTGCACTGATCGATCGCTCCGTTGCGCATAGCCAGGAAGCGCACTTCCGTACGCATCTCGAAGGCATTGCAGAGCATCTCGAGACATGCGACAAGCTCATGCAGCGCATCGACGAAGTGGATGCAGCTTTGGATAGCATGCTGCGAGAATGGAGAAGTGTGGAGGAAGGCGGAAAGAGCTTGAAGGATGCGTGCGAGCAGCTATTGGAGGAACGAGTGTGTCAAATACCGCACCATTACATGGATATCCCGTCCTGACTGCATTGTACAGGACAGACTTCTAAGCATAACAGAAGCGATCGAGACAAGATTGGAATACTTCCAGGAGCTCGAGCATGCTACAAGGATGCTCAATTCTCCGGGAGATTCCCTCGTCTTACAGACCGATTTCTTGTACATGGTCGAACGTGTGGACATTTGTATAGATTATTTGAAGGGACACGTAAGTAGTGCAAGTTCATCGCATGACCCTACCTGACCACATGATAGCGACATTTTAGAGAAGCAGAAATATACCTGCTCCGCTTCCAACAGTGCATGACAAGGGCTATGACACTGGTCAAGATGTACTTCGTGGGTTCCCTGAGAGCCCTCACAACAGACGTGACCAAGCGCATGTCAGAAAAAGTATGCCTGCCGTTATATGGCATTATCAATACATTACTGACAAAGCCCATATAGGATGTATCAGCAACAGCGCAGATGCACCTGCTCTATACGCGCTTCTACACCGTCTCCGCACAGCTTTCACCGCTCTTGGCTGAACTTGAGCTGCGTGCGTCAGCACACCCGGAAGAACTGTCAGCACTACTCTCCGAGTGCCACTCTGCATATTTCGCCGCAAGGAAAAGCTTGCTCATTGGCAGGCTTTTGGAAGACATTAGGGGCCTCGACCCCACCCGGACCGAGCTTGTAGAACTGGTACACGTCGCATACTTCGAGTCATCTTTGTCTTAGCACTGACAAAAACGTAGACGAGAACAGGCTGCAGCTACCTCAAGCAGTTGTGCACGGACGAGTTCACCTTATTCCGTGCATTTTTCAATTCAGGGGAAGCCCAGCTCTAGTATGTGTCCATCAATTGTCTCGAACCAGACTCGCTGACATCGATCTACCGCTGCAGCCAATACCTCGAGGAACTCTGCGACTATCTCTATGACGACTTGCGTCCACGGATCCTGCATGAGCCCCGGCTGACTGCACTATGTGAAGTTTGCACGGTCCTTCAGGCGCTCATGGTCCTCGACGTCCCGGTACTTCCGGACTCTTCATCGGAAGAGGATGAAGAGTCGGACACGGATGAGCTTACTCTTGAGCTCTCGAGAGACCGACCAAGCGGGCGGGGCTTGCGCACACTGCACATTAGCCGTTTGTTACAGATGGTGCTGCAAGATGCACAGACACGGCTGTTCTTCAAGGCGCAGTCCGTTATCCAATCGGAGATCAGGTATTATGTTCCAAAGCCAGAAGACCTCGCGTTTCCCGAGAAACTTATTTGTGAGTTCGATTTGCTGCTGCACCTTACGAAACTTGGTTCGACTCCAAATGATGATGGCTGCAGCCGCTCGAAATCCAGTATCCGGGCTAGAGATTAAGGAGAAGGAGAGCATAAGCCAGCTCTTCCAACTCAAATCGCTCGACAAGCAGGATACTTGGTTTCCAACTCTCCGCAAGACGATCTGGGTTCTCTCCCAGCTGCACGAATTCGTGAAGGTTGGCTGCTTGCTCACTTTTGGTTGATGTCGTGTCAAGATCCTCACACCTCTGTATTTAAGCCAGCGATATTCGACGACATTGCCCAAGAGGCTGTGAATCTCTGTCGCCAATCACTCGTGAGCGCCGCAGAGACGCTCAAATCCAAAAACCCACCGTCGTCAGTATTAGACGGGCAGCTGTTCCTTGTGCGGCATCTTCTTATCTTGAAGGAGATGACGCAGAACCTCGATCTTGAGCAGAAGAACACCAGCCGCTCTACCGACTTCCTCGGAGTCACTGGTAAGATAGGCGAATGTCTTCAACCCTTCCATATGAAGTGCTGATAATTGTATGTTAACAGAAACGCTAGCATCAATGTTGGGCAAGACGACATCTCTGCTTCCCAATGCGCTTTTCGCATCACTTGGTATGCCGCAAGACGAGAACATGACCGATGTCAGACGTGTGCGTATATTCGGATTGACTTACTCTTGAGTCACTGTTCACTCGTATCTCACGGACTGCAGGGAATTGACATTGAGCTGAAGCGGGCGTGCGAAGACGTTATCGCATCCTCCGCTGGATCCGTTACCTCACCTTTACGCGCATGGGTAGAGAGTGCCCGATCCTCACTAGGCACCGCCGCGTCTCCGCCTCAAAATCAGCAGAGTGCCGATCCTGCATCCATCTCCGCTCTCTTCACTGCATTCCAAACTGCTTGCATGTCCGAGCTGCGCGGCACGGTAGCGCGATTGCGGCTCTACCTCGAGGACGACAGGACAGTGAATGTGCTACTGCGACACGTGCAGGAGCGAATTGTCGATGACTATACCGAGTGGAGAAGCGCCGTAAGGGAGAAGGGTGCAGGAGTGGTAGGGGAAAGGGAGGTGGGTACGGAGGAGGCCGTGCGAGCGGTGCTGAAGACGGTTTGTGAGGAAGGGATGGAGCAGGCGGAAGAGAAGGACCAGGGTCCTGTGCAGGGTAGCTCTGCATGATTGAATTCTCAAATATAATATACCTTCTTGACAGTTGCATCGCTGTGGACTAATTTTGCAATAGGTTTCTAGCAATTAAATGTGAGGAATGGATGAGTGGGTATGGGTTGTGAATGTGGATAGAACTTTCACTAGGCTACATGTGCACAGACAAAGACAGGATCCATGGTGCCGACCAGGCTGACTACTATGACCGCCCTATTCATTCGTATCGTATCCGTACATCCGTCATCGTGAGATCAAATCGTTAGGTGGGTGCACGATGTCCGACCACAAGTGTGTAAGAAAGGGTAATGAGAGGAAGGGGTATGGGCAGGTGTCCCGCGTGATGAAGGGGTGTGCATGTGGGTGGCGGATCTGCAAGCTGAGGAACAAGGTTTCTGGTGGAAGGAGAACCACCTCAGTCGCCCCAGCTCTGCGAAATCTTCCCGACATCTTGTATTTGTATCATGAAATCCGACTGCTGCGGTGTCGCCTCGTCAAGAACACCGTCGAACATTTCCTGAGATTCCGGTGAGGTGTTTGGGCTTTCCGTTGGAGCATGGGGACTTGTGTCTCCGTCTGTCATTGGCGTAGCTAGGTTGTCGCTCTCCGGAGTTGTCGCGGCTTGGTCCTCAGCTATGGAATCACAGACTTCTTTGCCCTTGCCATTGGGTGCTTCACTCGCAGCCCCATTGGCGTCCCCGTTTGCATCCTCGTTCCCGTTCCTCGCTTCGCCAAACCTGCCTAGCCGCCCTCGCGTCGCGCTTCTTCCCTGCCTTATCCGCCTTCCACCTACCGCGTATCCACCCTTGCACCGTACAAGCCTCACGTTCAATATTGGTCGTCGCGTGCCGCCATCTGGATCGGCCTCGGGCGGCAAGTAGGATGCGTCCCCAGGATGAAGGCTAGACGTCGAGCGGCTCGTCTGGATTGACGGAGAAGGATCACGTGTGGGGGAATACGACGGACCGCGGTTCTGGGTGGTGGTGAGCGGACGTGGCGGCGTGGTGCGCGGCTGCGAGTGGGAGTGTGAATGGGACGGGTCAAGCGTGTGTAAGGCCTTGTTGTGCAGGTTGAACGGAAGAGGCGCATTCACATTGACCATCTTCCTGCAGTGTATATATAATGAGATAAGATGAGTCAGGTCATTTAGATAAAGACGGCGGGCGTACCCTTCCTTGGAGCGGACGATCGTCCCGAGACGCTCGCTCAGCTTTTGGCGGTCGACCACATAATTTCGGGTGCTTTAAACATGTCCTCAATATTTCATATACAGCGTTGGGTATTACCGAGAAGCAGAACTTACGGAGGGACATCGTTTGTCGGTGGAATAAGATGGCTGCGCTCATCAGGCTCTCCCTGTACATCAGACAACGTTAGAAGAGCTCGTCGCTCATCAAAACAGCAAGGAGAGCGTACTTCACTGCCTGAACGCCCGCGTAGACAGCATGCAAAGATGTGGAAGAAGAAAGAGGCCATGGGGGTTGCAGACTAGCCCGGGGCGCTGCTTGACTGGCGAGAACAAGCAAGAAATCCAAATAAGCGCCGATCTGGCCCTGGGCGCTACTAGCCGCCTTTGGCCTTCTGGGCGCCATTTCCGGTATGTGGATCCGGAGATTGCCGCAATAGTTCACTTTCTCGTGTTTACTTTACATTCAACCTTCACTTTCTGCTTATCATCCCCCCTCTTTCGTCCCACCGCTGGCCAGAATGCAATGTTCATCCAGCAAAAAGCGATGCAACTCCTATCGAAACGACCTGGAATTGTCATCTCAGAGTAATATAACATAATCACGTTCGTGACAAGCTCCACTCAGTGATCTACAACAGGTTCCGAGATACCTGTTCGACTCATTCCGGCGTCTCTCGCAATATAGCAGAGGAAAACAACTCTAGTTCATCATGGTAATAAGTATGGAAGCAATAAATTAGTCTCCAGACTCCAGCCGTAAATTAAACGCCACAGGGACCCAGAAGGCGCATCAGCTGGCGCTCGGCATCGCTATAACTGGAGTATGTACAAGATGCCGGCAGTGAATGCATTTCCGGACCCGTGGAACAGAAGAAATTGCATTTAGCGGTCAGTATATCATACAAGGCGTGTGGTCACCTTAAATGGCGTAGCACTTGTTACGAAGAAACTATTCTTGGAGGTCAGTGAGTGCCACTTGAAATGAAGACAAGCACCAACCTTCTCAACCTGAGGACGTCAATCAAAGGACTATACCTGCGAACTGTATCGAACCACGACCGTCACAACAAGGAGACGGGCCTCGCACACTGTCGGCCAATGAAAACTCACGCATGTCGTTCTGCCTTCTCACTCAAAGATGGGATAATGGGAGGATTTTCTTACTCTTACGAGACGCCGGACGAGGCACGTCGTAGGATGACCCATCATCAGTTTGATCCTTCGTGCTGTTCACACAACCACCAAGTGTGTTTGCGAAGTGCAGGATCAGGCCGCATCTACATAAGTCTTCAGATATTTTATTCACAATTTATCGATCGTGACGTCGGCGGCGCGATCAACACAGGCTAGACGGACATACAAAGAGTACACACATACGGGCACCCGAATCGTTTGTAGAGCCGTGCAGCGAGAAAATTAGTGCAAAGACAACGAGATGTATTACGTGCGTATACATCCGGTTTCATGCGTGTAAACACCTTGTGGCCAGATAAGGGTCTCAGAATCTCTCGCTCACCTGGGGGATACATGCCATGGTCGTTGGCAAACTGTCACAGAATTCTAAGGGATGCCTCTCCTCGGGATTTGGAATCGCTTCGGAACCGCTGATATCTACGCCGATCTTTACCGACTTGTCTTGCCAATATACCTCACGAGCTTGGAACACCGCTTGCTATCTGCTGTCGACAGTGTACCTTGATCTCAAGAAAATGTCAGTGAATTACCACATAAGAGTCACTTGCCGTTAACACCTCCTTACCTCTTAGTCGATCACATCACTCGCCTGGACTAGACATATACTGCTTTTCCCCTATAAACCACCCTAGAGGGCAGAAAGGTGAGCGAAGTAGGTTGACTAAGATACACTACACATAAGAGTAGTTCCGTGCACATATCACGACGACGACGACGACGTCAGGTTGGAACTGAGGTTGGTTATAGCCATGCAACATAACTAACCTTCACCTGTGCATTGTAGGTATCGATCGGTCAAGTACATAACACACCTGTGCCAGTACATTGTTCAAGTCCTTGCACAGTGTGGTTTTCGTGTTTGTCAACCGCCGAGAAGATAGCACATGCATGGCAGGTCGTCATGCATCCTCTAATCACTATCTTGCAGTCCTAACCATCTCGTCTAGTGGTCAAAATATTTTAACCGAGTGATATCCTATCAGGTGTCACGGGACGCTACTGACTCACCACAGCTTCGATGAATGACCTGGAGCGGATCCAACCCTTCACGAATGGAAAAATGTGCCGTCACTTTTGACGTTCAGGCAGCCAATGCAAACTTCTGGTTGTCACGGGTAAAGTGATAGCAGTAACTGTGAGAGAATTGTGGAGAGCACGGAAACAACGCAGCAGGTATGCGGTGCCTTTCCTCAAGTCGTAAGACATCCCGAAGGATGCAAAAAAAGCTCGTACAGGCGGGTTACGTCCGGTGCGAGAGTTCCAAGCACCAGGAGACGTACACGCAAACACTATCGTCCACGCGTCCTTTCCATCAGATACAGCCAACGAAGAATCTGACTTTGAAGCAAGATTCAAATAGTAGTCAATCTCGTTCAGCGCATTATTTTGCAATTCGTACCCAATACAACATTTCATTGGCCAGACAGTGCACCTGACGTTGGGCAGATATTTGAGTGAACATACACAGGAGATAGCTGCGGACCTCACGAATAATGGCAAGTCTCCGATACGTTTGTTATTGAATATCTGCTTGGCTTACCGCAATGCAAGGATTGGTGACAAGGGTAGAGAGAACAACCAGTAAGGATCCCTCAATATGTGACCATTCGAATTTCGATCAAGCACAGTTCGTCCAGCATTATAAATTCTTTGACGATTATGGCGGAGACATGGATTTTTCCATCTTGCAAGTTTAACCCATAAAAGAACGTCACTACGACCTCGGTTGGGCCCTATCTTGTGATGCTTCCATCAGCGTGATGATGGGGACATGCGAGAAGGTCACCTCACTGTTGGCAGACTCATGCGTGTGAACTACCGTCATGTATGTCTCACGTAGACACGTACAGTGCGAAGTATTTGACTGACGTGGCAGAGCGAAGGAGTGATCAGTTTTGTCAGGTGGAATTGCAAGGATCAAAGGTGACCGTCGATTACTGTGACGCAAGCCCCAACGCTAATCAATAACACTCGAGCTGGGAACGACTGCGGGTATAATTGTTTTATGCACGTTCGTATCAATGCTCGAACACATTCTCCTGACCAGACTATACTCCGCCAAGAGATGACCAACAGCTCATATGAGCCGATCAACGCATTGCCTATTTAATTTGATCAGACATGGGGTGATGTCGCAAACACCCCAGCATGAGATGCCCGCGAGATAGAACATCTTCCACAGGAATGTATGAATGAGTGAGACCGCAAAACAAAGTCAATTCTCACGACAACCTAAGCACGTATATTGTAGGTACCAGCGGACATTCGTGTTAACCATCTAGGATGCCTGGGATGCTGGTGTTGCGGATCCACTTTAGCTTCTGAGATTATCAAACTGCCATCACGGTCTGTCTGATGGCAGGTCAGATCGTCAACGAGCTGGGTCATTCGGCAATGCCCGACAAACGTAAGGGACGTGTTAAGGTAGGAATCTGTTGCATGGAGAGCTCGGAATTGCATCGTGACTGCAAAACGTTCAGCCGAGGGAACAGACAATGCTCCGCGAGGACTGCCGGCCACACCTCACGAAGCACACAAAGAGTATCAGAGAACAAAAAACAGAGAGTACCACTGCGGAAATGAAACAACAGGCAATTTCGGTGAAATGGAGATCGTTTGATATCGTGGTAAATCCGTGGGCCAGTTGGATTTCCTCAACAAGGGCGACTGCCGTGAAAGCACAACAAGCGACATGCGGCGCGCGAGCCATATCAAATCGTGACGTCCAGGGGAATTCACAGTGTTTAAAAAGTCTGATAAGCATTCTGGCTCCACAGCTTGTAAGTTGAGATTGGTGTCATCCGAACAAAATGCGACATTACCTTGATCATACGAAGTCGATTTACTTAGCCGGCACCTCTCTGCGTAGATATTTCAAGAATCTCGCCAAGGAATCCACACCATGCGGAGGGTTCACGGAGCAGCAAGCCGTGTGACTTAACAGACACGTAAAACTCGAGCGCCTCGTTGCGACGGAAGGAAGTGATCGAGTAGGGGGCATTCGTGCTAAACGGTAAGAACGCATTGACATATGATCATCGTGAGCCATACAAATTGGAAACATAATGTGGGAAAATGAACAAAGCGTAGCGCGAGTACGTACTTGCTAGACGTCTTGGGTGTCGATGCCGCGAGAGTGATTGACCTTAACGGGCCCGCTGTAACGCAGGCGTACACGAGGAGAAGAATCTGAAGCTCCGAGATATGCACGATCCGAGGATTATCCAGGTAGTCCCAAGATGGAATGAATTTAGACATGGCTTCGAATGACCTTCGTGTCACATAGCCTTTGAGCCAGCGCTGGATAATTCCGGTGACAACGGATAGGGTCCACCGGCAGTGCTTCTGGGGCTCTCAGATGACCGCTGGCAAAACCGTTGATTACTGGATTATGAACAGACACTTACCTGAATTGCTTAATGTAGAGTCGCTGATCGCCCCGAGGAGAAAATAGGCATGTTCGCGAATACCGCCTGCGCCAAAGGTTGTCCTTAATTTTGACCGATCCTACAATTTGGGATGGTAGGAACGTAAGCACGAGACACCCAGCTTTGGGTGGAGAGTATACGAGTATATGTCAGTCACTACTCAGAATTCAGCTTGTGCGAAAGTATTTGAGACCGCAAGGGCGAACAGGCGTATCATCCATCATCTGCAGCGGTGAACTTTGAGAACAGCATGGACAGCAGGTGAGGAGCACATATATACATCTTAACTCGGAACTGAACCGGCCGTACAAGGAAAGTTGTCAAGCGGTCTATGAAAAAGAAATATCAGTATTGCACCCGACTATGGCTCTTACCGTACGAACGGCGCAACCGTGTGTGCACGTGAGGCAAGATTGTCAGAGCTAGGCTTTAGAGAGACAGTGACAACTGATGGTAGACATGCCAGGGTTCCATTGCGGACCTTACAGTCGCTGTCAGCTGGTGATAGAATGAATGAGGCCCTGAATTAACTACTCTGATCAGGAAATTCAGCAACGTTTGGGTGGAGTTCCGGCATTGGGCCGTAGTACCGCGATCGTCAGTCGGTCCGACCAGCAGAAAAGGGGTCGCGCACTCGTCAAACGTACCGAGGTATTCCGTCAGCCTCATCATTGACCCGTCAGAACCCAGCTCTTGATTAGCCAAAAGCCAGTACTCCAAGCCGCACTTACCAGCAGTATTCATGGCCGAACGACAATCCAGACTTCACACGACGAAGGGAGAAACCTTATCTCCAAGACCAGAATCGAGGCTGGACCTATGTCTATCAAAGACGAAGAGCGGTGCCGAGGTGTTTTCGCGCCATCCAAAGCCAACGGCATAAGCAACACGTAAACTCTCACCTGAGAACTCTCCCATGGCCAACTGCCCACTCTCCATAGGTGCGCTTCATGATCCGCGAATAATGATAACCATCGATCTATCGGAGCAGGATCCGGTCAATCAAGGTAATAAAAGCACGACTGAAGATACATCCTCGAAGATCAGGGGACAGTATGTGCAAAGTCGTTCTATTCCCCGGACGAGCTTCTATTACCCCCGAAGTTGGCTAGCTGTCTCGCTGTAATGAGCGCAAAGTCCTTCAGAGGTTGACCTATGCGATGATATGTCAAAACACGCCCTCTGATACTGAATCGAGGTGTGAATCCCTACCACGCCTAACTAGATATCGGATACTGGAGCGGACCGGAACAGGGTAGATAGAAGATCTAGCCAAACACAGTTGCCTTCCTGCGTGGGATGTTCCACCCCAAAATCCTGTCAGAAGTCCACTCAGTGGAGAATACCTGTTGTAAAGTTGGCTACCTGTCTATGAAGTTCCGGCTCTCAAAGTGGTTGTTGGGATTAGAGATTGACATTTGCTCGATAAGCACTTGCAGTACCACGAGGATCACGTTTCTACGGTGCGGATTGGGTGAGGCCTATTGTTCCGGATTTGTATGAAGAAAGTCCGGTGCGGGAGGTGCGATCTGCCGAACTTAAGAATTAGGAAACCGAGACCCACAGCTGTGGAGCATGCAAACCAACAGCACAGACCAGCCATACATAAATAGAATCTTTGAAGAGCATACATTTCAGCTGCACTTCATCAATGCGGCAGAGAGAAGCATGAAGGATCTATGGGACTGCGCAATGTGTACGTGAATACGGGGTCAAAGCTTGGGCCATTTTATGGGGGAATATGAATGTTGAAACACCAGTCCGCATGTTTTTTAGATTTGGGGAATGAGAACACGGGCCCATTCCTTCGTGACAAACAAGGTGCTGAGGAAGGGAATTTGCACATACCAGAGTCTGAACGAAAACATAACGAAACAGGGCTGAAATTTCTAGCATCATCTAGACACGTGCATAGATGACTATCGCGCTGAGCGCAAGGGTTCAAACTCCAAAGTACCTGACAGTCCAGATCATCATTTGACGCTCAGAAGCGGTCTGCGCAGGATCATTTCGGATGATTACATTTACATTAGCTGTCCAGATGGTGGGTGAGCAAGTTTGAGCACAGCCTCAATGGGTTTGTCCGAGAGGTAGTGGTTCTACCAGGCATGAGGGTATGATGTTTAGACTGTCGAGTGACCATTCGTAGGCAGTAGGGTACTGAGCCTGAAATAGCCGTAGTAAAAGAGCTTCGAGAGCACCAATGCATTGACATAAGTCTTCTAGCGGGGAACGGAGGATACGGTTATGAGTCTACCTGGTACGGAGTGGCGGAAATAAGAACGACTAGAACAAGTTTGGCAAACTTCTCCCTGGGAAGCAGGAGACGAAGTGCCTTAAGACTTGAAATGCCCGTGGCGTCTTCTTGAGACAAGTAGGGCGGTCATAAGCGGGAGATGACCTCTCGTAGAGATCGACTTTGGCAAGAGCGTAAAGACATTCGTAGAAAAATGGAATGAAGAACCATTAGACTCGAGCTCCAAGTGGGCGTTCAGCAAATAGAGGGGAACTTGACTCCCAGGAACTGCTAGGGAATGATCCGAGAAGACACCAATCTGGCTTCAGATGATCTTTTCGTATGTTGACAACTGGTAACAGCTTGCACGGTTGTCATAGCGGAAGGGCGTATGTTCCGCGACTATCCAGAAGGACTAGGCACAAGTTGGTCAACAACAGATCGCTATGCGCATTTCCTACACACACACTCTTTCCACTGTGAGCTGGCCGTACCATCAAACGAGTGAACGAAGAGCTCGGAATGTCAGAAAATAAGACGAGATCACGTTTCAGTTGGTGACTGATGAGCCCACACAAATAGACATTTATCTAAAAAGCCGTTCAATTCAACGGAACAACCGCGCCGTGGAGCCCCTTGACCGCAGGAATTTCGGTGAGTGGAAGGTTGTGGACCGTGCGTGTCTAAGTATCACCACTTGATGATACCAAATACTTATTTACTGATTGCAAGATATCCCCATTTTCTGCTGACAAAGATATCACGAATCACAAATATCGGGAATTCAAACCCAGTGGTCCATCTGCAATGCAACGTTGCTAACAAGCCTCCGGCTTTCTGCACCATATTGACTGCAGAGACAAGGTAAACATGTCATTGAGGTTTTCTGCATTTTTCTGAGTTGATTCCAGCTTCTGATACCCTCGAAATTAGATTCTGGTGGTCTGAACTGATTTGTTCTATCTTGATTCTGGGCGCCGAGGCGCGAACAATCAGGCCATAACAACGTGGATATCTCCAGAGAATCTGGCTATTCTCAACTGGCAATCCGAATCAAATTGACTAATTGCACAGTAGAGGGGCGATTGACACGCAGTGTTCATTCCCAGCGTTGAAGAAAGCAATAAGGTTCGCGCCATTGGAACTAAAATCGTTTTTAGGTTATGATCCTAGGTGCAGGTAACTTCCGAGTTCGAAGGCAGTCGGAAAGGTCCCGCGAAGGACCTCGTCCCGATACAGGAGATACAACATATCTTCTTATTTGTCACGCTTGCTGGAAAATTTCCAGACTGTCGGCTTCTAGCAGATCCATCTGCCCGTCTCTGGCAACTCTTTAGCCGTGGGCTCCATGAGACCGTCCCGGCTTCTAGGACGTTCTCGCGTGGCATTCATATCTATCCGCTGCCTCTTGAACTCCCCTTTGTTCTGACACCGAGTTCCGCATCTCCTCCTCCCTCTCGGCAGATATGGTCGCGAGCGCAAATGGTGAAGTGTATACTCCCTTTGCGCGTGTTCCTATTATCGAAGAGGGCTTCCAATCAAGTGAGGACGGCTCTGAATTGCACTCGCCTGCATATGAAGGCTCATATCCTCCAGATGGTGCGTCCGCGTCATCTTGTCTTTCCACTGCTAACATGGGCGCGTTCGAAGAAGTTCCATATTCACTAGGTCAATTGGATTTCCATAGCGCGCCCACTCTACTCCAAAACTCCTTTGGTGGGCGTTATGGCCAATCTAGCGTCGCTGAACAAATCCGCAACGCGCATATGCTCCAGACGCTGCAAGTTCCGAATTCTGCGACTAGTCATGATGTACCTCGTCACCTGAATATCACCCTTCATGAACAATCTATGCTCGACTATGGCGACCCATCTTCTCGTTTTCAACCTAGTTCTCTTACTCCTGGAACGGAGCTTCCGTTTAGTATACCCCAGAATAGACTTCCACAACCCCATTTCGGCATTCCGCGTGATTCACCATTGTTCTCCTCTCGCACAACCGTTCCAGTATCTTCAGCTGTGCAGGCCCCGCAGATCTCTCTTCCGTCTTCCCACACCAAAAACTCTGCGACTGCAAACAACAACTCTTCTGCACGTCCATCCCGGAGAGAGGCATCGACAGTTGTCATCGCATGTCGACAATGGTACGTTTGCTAGGCGTATTACATGCCGGCCATAACTTGACTGCGAACCTGTAGTCGCGCTCGAAAAATACGTTGCGATTCTACAAGGCCTGTATGTCACAACTGTACGCGACGCAACAACGAGTGCGAGTACGATGCCGTTCCCAAAAGAAGAGGCCCTGACAAGCGCCCTGGAACAAGGCAACGCTCCTGCAAGAAGCGTTCTTCAGACTCTGATCCATCTCCAGCGAAGAAAAAACGCAAAACAAGCGACGGATTTGACGACAGTAAAAGCCCTCCTTCGTTTGAGGTCGTGAAAAGGGAAAATGGGTTGGACGACTGCAAAAAAAATCATTCCTTGTCATTAACTGCCGTTCATGAAACTCATCCACATGTGTCACATTCCACACCCCTTTCCGTCGACTCATCAGTCCCTCCCCGTGCAATTGGCTCCGACATAGTATATTCCAGGGTGAGTTTGCTTTTTCACCTGTAGCTTCGCAGCGCCAATTGTCGACAGATGTTTATTCAGTTCTAATAGGATGGTTTTTCAACCCCGCCTCGTCATCGCCCTATTGCTATAGAACTCCCGGATTCTAATTTCGTTGACAAAACTTTTGCGCCAATGGATGTCAACAGCCGTCGGCATCATAATGATCGTCAAGACAAAGCTACATTTATTCATTTATCTCCTTCGACGGAATACAGTCGAAAGTCTTGGTGGGATAACCTATTGCGAGAGCAGCCGTAAGCCTCTCTTGTCTCATATTCTTTTTTTTAATTTTCGCTGACTTATCGGATAGGATGAGAGACATCATGGATGACTTGAACTTTCTGTGAGTATACTTATCCTTTACCAACTTGCCATTGTGAGATATTTACGAGGTCCTAGCTTCGCGTCTGGCAGCTATCTGCTTTCATTTATTCATATACCAACATTCTTCCGCGACTTGCATGATCCGAATCTGCGCGCACGTATGCAGCCTGCTTTGATAATGTCGGCTCTTGCCATGGCCGCGTTAATGAAATCAAGCGAAATTGAGCTTGGTTCCGAAGGCCGTGCCCGTGCTCTCCGCCTGCGTGACACCGCACAGACGATGTTGGAGGCCGCGTGCAGCTCGCAGTCTATTGACTATACACTCGCGGAAGCGGCTTTGGTACGCACCCATATTCTCCATGGACATTTCGCGTGTTGATTCATACCTCCACATCAATGCTCGCCTTAGATTTTGGCGCTCTTCGAGTCATGCTGCCATCCTCAATACAATGCAGAGCGCGCCAGCTGCTCTCTTCAGTTCCTCGACCGCATCATCCAGGTCCTGTCCCTCTGTTCTGTTGACATTCATGATCCAGATGCGACCGTCTTCACCACTCGCGCCGTCCCTGTAGTCTATTTACCCAACAACTATAGGCCGCCGAAGAAGTGTTCTTGTAATACCTTGTTGCACCGTCCGAGCATTGTTCCATTCGACGATCATGCTTGGGCCTGTTTCACGCCGCCTTGGGATCCCAACTGGTCCGATACAGAAGTCCGCAAGGAGGAATGTCGTCGGTTGTGTTGGAGTGCTCTTGCTCTCATCGCAAGCTACACGTTCCAGTGCTCAGTGTTCCATCAAGAACCACTGGCGTTTGCGTTGTCGGAACCTTCCAATGTACGTGCTACGGGTGAATTATGCGACTTTGCGCTCAACTCCTCGCTCGCAGTATGCCTTGCTGTTCCCGGGAGAAGCTTATGAGCGAAGTCTCGGTCATGAGCAGCTCTCGGGTCAGTCGCCGAAGGAGTCGGTGTGGGCAATCTATTGTCGGAGCATGCTCCTATGGAGCAGCTGCTTGCGACAGCCAGACGAGGCATGGTCGACGGATCAGAGGTCCCGCTTTGCACTCGAGGTGTTCGGTGAGACACGGGCAATCCAAGCTGGCCTAAACATGCACCACTGCAATCTGGACTCGGAGCTCTTGTACTTGTCCAGAGAGTTTCTGTTCAAGTGCGTCCTAGAAGGGCCTGTTCTCGTTTTTACTAATATATGATGCCTGCCCTTCCTCTAGCACTTGTATGACGGTCACTTATCAGCTGCGTCGGTGAGCCTTGTCCTTGACTATCCTCTTTTTGTGAATCTGACCTATACCAACAGGCTGCAGGACGTTGATAGTGCCATGGTTCCGATGTTCGACCGTCGACAGGCGGAGGAATGGTGTGAGTCCGGCGCTCTTCTCGAAAGGCGAATCTGACACGGAGATGGCTGCCAGTGTTCTACCAGGACCAAGTAGCCAAGCGTATCAAGTCGTCGGTGCTGCAGCTGGGAGAAACCCCCGGCCACCTGCTCTCGAGACGGCCGTTTCAGGTCACCTGGTTCGCTACGCAGGTCGTGATATGTCTCGCGCTGTGGGCGTACGACCGCTCGCTCATCCACGCGCTGGAGCTCGCCAAGTCGTTCCTGATACCGCTCGATGTCTTGAATGTGCTGTGGCCCTCTCCAGGTGCGTTGGTGCTATCCCTCCGTGCTGGGTCCGTCCGTGCTGACGCTCGGTATAGCACATCGGCATCGGTGCGACGAGCTCCGGCAGCGCCTCGAAGAGGCGTGCTCCTCCGCCCGACTGCCTCTTCCGCTCCCTGCCGGGCTCACCCTTCCGCCTATCCTCAGAGCCTGACTAGTCCTTTGACGATTCCATGTACATATATCCGCACACGCATTTCCTCCCGTCTCTCGTTCCTGCTCTGTTGTGCTCGTGCCTGTGCTTTGTGCGTCCATCCCTATTCTCGCTGTAGCCTACATACTGTATCGACATTCTCTTGTTTCTCTTCGTTGCCCGCATAATGTTCGAGTATTCATGTCTATTACCGTGGTGTTTTTCGAGGCTCGTCTTCGGCCTTTCTCCAGACCCTCTCTCCATGCACCCTGTCGCGCTACTTGTGCTTGACGTGTCGCTCCTAGCGTAAGCGTAAATACCTGTGTCGAGAAATCTGCACCGTTTTTGCTCGATGCACCGTGATGTCGGCTACCTTGGCAGGCTGGTAGGCAAGTACTGTATACCATGTCGATCTCTCCAATGTCTCGGCCGAGTTGGACGCCGTCGACTTGTCGCCATGCGCAGCCGCAGGCCCCGGCCAGGCTGGGCCTTGAGGGTATGTGGTACTTACCGGCGGCCGGTAATCGTATCCTCGCGCAAGGGGCGCGCTGTTGAGAACAATAGCGTTCGGCGCATCGGACAAGGACAGGCCGTCTGCTG
Source organism: Taiwanofungus camphoratus (assembly GCA_003999685.1). Lineage (NCBI taxonomy): Eukaryota > Fungi > Basidiomycota > Agaricomycetes > Polyporales > Taiwanofungaceae > Taiwanofungus > Taiwanofungus camphoratus. Next base: position 83,544 of record CP021223.1, read on the forward strand.
CCCGTTGAAGTTGTATCATTATGTACACGCACCCCTTCCTCTCCTTTTCTAAAATCAGATAAATTCACAATATGTACAATCAAGTATTCTTGACATGAAACTGATGACAGAAAACAATGCACGAATGGATAGATCTCGGCTGCGCGTCCTCCGTCTCGGGATCTCTCTCCTCTCGCAAGACCCAAGCTATGTAAAATCCGAGCGATGTACTTTTTAAAAATCATTTTCCGTTTAGAAAAAAAGTCCGAGACGCAGTGCAGTGGGAGACAAAGGTAGTGAAAACGCTGCATTGGGGGGTCACTCTCTATAAAAAAAATGCAAGTCGGCCTTAGTCGCCTTTCTGGTACCAAAATTGCACAACTTGACTAACTAGTCGAATTCCTCGCCTTTCGGTGGCTGAATATGAAGCAGTCAGTCACAGGGCAGTCGCACACCAGCCAACCTATAATCAGCTCGTCCGACTAGAGTGCCGCAACGACTGCCCTGCACTTTTTGCACCCACGTTGACTACACTTTTTTTAATTTTTATTTTACAGAGGGTCACTAGTGGTCGACGGCGGGCGCGGCGCTCGGAAACGGGCGGGCTCCACTGGCATGGGTGGATCGAACGATCGTGCAACGTGCCGGCGATCGCGTACATGTGCTCTGTTTCCGCAAGGCGGCGTGGGGGCGGGCGCTTCCACGTCCCTGGCGGGCAGGGGCGCCCGCCGACCGCGCCCAGGTCGGGTCGGGGCAGGCGTGTTCGTCGGACGTCGCGCGCACGGCCCCATGGCCCCATGGTGGGCGAGACACGAGACACGAGACACGAGACACGAGACACGAGGCACAAGACACCTGCGCGCGCGATGCAATGTGGCGCTGTGTAAAAAAATGAACGTCGGTCCTGCCTGCCCTGGCTGGCTGGCTGGCTGGCTGGTACCAAAATCGCACAACCTGACTAACTAGTCCAATCTTCAATGCCTTTCGGTGGCTGAATATTGTCACGGGGCAGTCGCACACCTGTAGTCAGCTAGTACACGCCCGCCCTGCGATCTCTGCACCAACGTCGACTGCGCTTTTTTCACAGAGGGCGAGGGCGAGGGCGAGTGGCGATGGCGAGGGGGGGGGGTGGACCCGCCGCAGCCAGCGCGGGGAGAAGCACGCACGCACCAGCAGAGAAGACAGGCGGACGTACAAGAGTCGAGATCGTCTCGGAAAACATCAGTCACGGATGCCGCCGCCTCCACCGCTTAACGGCAGGATGCGTACTGCCCATCGACGACCCCGCCGCGCCCGTCCTCGTCGGTGAACCACATCGAGAGCGAGGTTTGGGGGGGAGGGGGAAGGGGGAAGGGGGGGAGGGGCAGCGCGGAAATGCCGACCAGGGCAACTCGCTCCGTTCCCTCCCAGGCGAGAATGCCGCCTGCGAGTGCTGCGGGCGCGTCGACAACCGAGTCTCTTGCCAGCCTACTCGCGCCGCCAACGCCAGCCGAGCTGTGCTCAGGCTGGTGTTGGAGGGAGGAAATGCTGGCTGTTCGGAAGTCCACCGTGGGCTACGTAGTTGTAGGGCCACGAGCAGTGACAGTGACAGTGACAGTGATAACAGACCGTGAGCCCGCGCGTTCCAAAACGGGCTAGCTCCCGCCATCGCGGCGGGCGTCGAGTAGCGATCGCTGGAATGCAGCGCTTGTCCAGTTTGACGTCTTGCACGGAAGGCCCGGGCCACGCAGCCCTGAGCTAGCGCGGTGCCTGCGATATCCCCGAGCGGGGCGACGTCATCAGGCGTTCGGGGGGGGCGCAATACTGAGACAAATGGCTATGTGACCGCAGAACAATTATAGGTACACTTGGATAACAGGCACTATTCTACTTTCCGAATCCGCGTACACGCTACAGGACTATGGAAGCAACTATGTATCCCAGAACAAGACGGCGATTATAGGGTGTATTACTGGTAGATCGCAGACGCAGGTATGCACGCCACCGCGGCGGCGGTGAGCAGTGAGCAGGGGTCGTTGGGCAGGAGCACGGCGCGCGCCCGTCACAGATTATGCTTGGCGATATGTCGCATGATTATAAGGGAGGCTAGCAGTTCTGTGGGCCGACGCGATCGGGATCGGGGCACGCACATGTGAAACGCGGCGCGGACTCACCGCCGACGATGTGGGGGTACGACTCCTCCACCGTGAGCACGCAGCCCGAGTGGCGGCTGTGCTGCGGCTCTCCGGCGGGCTTGAGGCTGTACGAGGCGACGTGGTATCCGCTCGTATTCAGGCACTGGCGGGGGGGGAAGGGGGAGGGGGCCGTCCGTCCGTCAGCGGAAGGCTCGCACAACGAATATCCGACACGGGCGTACCGTCCACTGCGTGTCGTTGTTGTTCGAGTTGAACGCCCACTGGTACTCCTGCCCGTCCGACGCGACGAACTTGCGCGTCTTTGAGCTGGCGCGGGGTCAGCACTGAGCGCGCGCGGGCGAGGGCCGGGGGGAGAGACAGCGCACCTTCCAAAGGGCGTGACCTTGGCGAGGTACTCGGCCATGTTCACGTACGGCGCGTCGCCGATCTTGACGGTGCCGAGGGCGTTGTTGGGGCCAAAGTCGAGGCAGGCGAGGGGGACGGGGAGGCCGCTGCGGGTGGAGCCGGCGGCGGTCATGTCGTGCACCATGTACGCGGTGCGCTGGGCGTCGCGCATGGTGCAGCGGAGGCTGAGGCGCATGCGGTTGTAGAGGTCGACGAACTCGGAGCCGGTGAGCTCGCCGGTCTGGTCCACGAGGAAGAAGGGCAGGCCGTAGGTGGTCATCGTGCGGGCGAGGGGGGACTTGTCTTCTGTGGGTGGGGGGGAAGGGAGCGGCAGTGGCGAGGAGGGTAGGGACAGTGGGGGACGATGGCAAGGAGCGTTCTCTTAAGCAGCAGGGACCAAGGGAGACCTCGCGGGAGGGCGTGTGGCGAGGGGCCGGGGTGGGCGTATTACGAAGAGAGCATGTCCTTCGGCGGCGGGGTATTTCTACGCAGGTCGAGCGAGCGGAAAAGGCACGGGCGGACTAGACCATACAAGGCGATATCATCCTGAGCCTTCGCACCGATCGCGTTCTTCCGCGGCAACGCGGCAACACCGCCCCGCGCCGCCCGATTCAGTCCCCGCCACGCGCCCGCCGTCGGCGGCTCCACGGTCGCTGGGCCTAGTCCCCCGCCCGCCCGCCCGCAAGAGCCAAGAGCCGCCCATCTGAAACGACAACGCGACGCCGCGCCCGCCCACACGCCCGGCTTCATCTGTCCCGCCAGCCAGCCCTGTCTGTCTCACTTCCTCGCGACGCCACGACCCAGCGTGCGTGTGCGGCGGCGCGGGCGGCTGTCACGGTGCCACGGCGGCTGTCGCATGCAGAGACCCCCCCGTGCCTGTTTACAATGACATCTGCCCGAAACGCCCGCCGCAGCGACTCTGTGCCCGGGGCGTGCGGCAGCGCCATAGAAACAAGTCTCTCCCCATGTGCACATGCATGTGAAACCGATCCCCCTGCTGCCTGCAGGCCGACGCCGCGACCACGCGTCGGTGGCAAGGAGTTCTGGACCAGGACAGCGAGTGGATGCCGTAAGGTGAGCACAATACCACCGCCAGCGTCTTTGGGTACAATGGGGACAATCGCGAAACTCGGCGGCAGTGCGACGCTGCGTCGACAGAGCGCACAATGCCACCGCCAGCGTCTTTGGCCACACACACAATCTCCGGCGAATCTTCTCTTTCTCAGTCAGCAACTGACGCTGGCCGCTGCACTGCTCTGCGCATGTCAATGTCTGTTGGTATTCCTGACACGTTCCACTGTAATCGTAACATACGGCTGAGCGCCTGTCGCTGACGGCGCTGTGCTCTGAACGACGTGACGCTGCGCATTCGCGGCCTTGGAAGCATATTCGGCCTTGCTCATGTAATAGTGCTCGCGTGAACTACCATGAAAAAAGCCACTCGAATAAATCTCTGATGGAGGAAGCAAATCTCCCACAACTGGGTGGGCTGTGCCCGCAAGGCTAGAAGCCACATAATGTGCCCCCCTTCTGCGGGCTTGGGGAGCACCAGAAAATGGCACACACGGCGGCACCGCAAAGAACAGGGGCTGCAGCCTTGATGCGGCCATCAGAACAGAGAGCGCGAAACCGACCAAGGCATTCTGATATTTACTGTGCACTACAGCGAGATCATGCGAGATGGCACCGCGAAGGCATTTCCAACCCCGCGTTGGAGAGTCACGCTAGCCGACGTTGCGGCTGGACTGCGTCTGTCGATGTCATCGCTAACTGGCTAATTCGAGCAGCAGACCGCATTTGCCTCGAGCGGATGACGGCGGACGCATCCCAGGCTCCCTGTGTTTGGCCAGACGGGTCTGGCGCCGTGCAAAGGAAAGACACAGCCGGTCGGCGGTCGTTGGCTAACAGTCGATCCTCCGGGAAAAATAATGGTTATGTAGGCTCGGCTCCGAGAAAGCAAGGGGCAGGCAGAAAGACGACCGCTCACGTCCATATACATCCTCGAACGCGAACCTTGTTCAGTCAGTCCCGCCCCCACCTCGCCCCGGGGCGGTCCCGGCGGGCGTTGTCCTCCCATCTCCGTCGGTCCCGTTCCCTTTCCCGCTCTCTCTCCATCTCATCGTACTCGGCCGCTGTGCGGCGCGCGGGCGGCGTCCTCGACCGGCTCCGCGACCCGCGAGCCCGCCGACCGCGAAACCCGTCCTGCTCGCGGTCTCCCCGCCTCGGCGAGCGGGAGCGCGAATGGCGCCTGCGGTCGCTGTCGTCCCGCCCGTGCTCGCGCCCTGCTCTCCGCTGCGCCTTCTTAGCGCGCCTCTCTTCCCGCCGTTCCGCCTTGCGCCTCCGCCGCTCCTCCTTCTCCGGGTCCACAAGGACCTCCTCCGGTGCGCCCGGTCCCGGTCTGGGCGCCACACCGATCGCATTGGACCCCGTTCCTGCGCCGCCCGCGACGTTGGAGGCGCCCGTCTTGGGGCCGGGTGCGAATCCCCTGTAGCCAAGACGGGCGCGTCAATGCCGACTCACGGGCGACGTGCGTACGGGCGACGTGCGTGCGCGCGCGAGACCGCCACTCACAATGCTGCTGCCAAGGCCTCCGCCTCCTGCTCCTTGACCTTCCTAATCTCCTCGTCGCGCGCCGCGCGCGTCTGCGTGACGTCTCGGCTGTACCAGTGGACGTCCTTGTTCTTCTGCCACCGCCCCGTCGGCGCGTTGATGCTGTGGCCCAGGTAGTTCTGTGGGGAGGGAGGCCGTGAGTGGGCTGCGGCGTGGAACGAGGGGGGCCGGTGCTCACTTCTCGGTCCTTGTCCGCTGAGACGTCTGACCACTTGAATTCCGCTTGGCCGCCTCGGGTCCCGCCTCGCACGGGCTCGAACATGTCGTCGGCTTATTGGGATTCGATGCAGGTAAGAGGGCGAGTCGAGCGCGGATTCAGCATTCAGCCACCGGGACGCTGCCTCTTTCGAACTCCGACAACAAGAACGCTTGTTGACACGTGTTGTGCGACGCCTTAGACATCCGTGCCTCATCATTTTCCGGATGGACCCAATTCAGATCCAAAGTGAAGGATGGCGCCGTTGATCATGTTTCCCCCTCCAGATCTCCCTTCACCTGGGGAAGTTCTTCTGGTCACGGACGAACTTTCCTCGCCGGCTGATTTTCTGCTTCATCGAAGCCTGTCCGCTCACATCAAATCCGGAACGCACTCAAAATGCGTCATTCTCGCCGTCGCTGGAGATTTGACGAGGTGGAAGGCGATTGCGGGAAAATCGGTCCGTTGCCATGCTCGTCTCGCACACCTGGGCCCTTCGTTGAAACAGCAGCGTGGGTGTGTCTCGTGCATCTGAAGAACCTCAACCTCGCGGACAGTTTGGCGTCGGGATCTCTGACATACATGGAACTCATGCCGTGCGCTGCGGGATCCGACATCCGCAGTGGCCGTGACATGCCCACCTTGAAAATGCTGCTCGACAGGCTACGGACTACGCTGGACGAACAGCGCAGTCAGTCCCACGCCCGGGTCCTGATCATACTAGACGATATCGCCACACTGGGATGGATCGGGTTCTCCGCCCTCGCACTATCTCGCTTCGCACGCGCTCTGTGTGCTTTATGCAGAAGGGTAGGATCGCAGGCTTGCGTCTTGATGTTTACTGATGAACCTAGGCAAACGCGGCTCTCGTCATAAGGCACCACGTCGTCACGCCCGGCGAGCCAGACGATCTTCTCCGCCAGTTGTTACAGCTCTGCAGCTATCACATGGACGTCCTGCCTCTGTCCAGCGGCAGGAGCGGGGCTGTTAGCGGTCAGGTAGCACGTCCCTCTCGCCATCACGCAGGCTGAATCTTTCTCATGATCCGCCAATTGCTGTAACAGGTGGCGCTGCATGCAGGACCCACTATAATCAACCCCAAACATCAGCTGGTCCCGCGGAGTAGAGCCATCCACTATCGCTTGACAGACTTTGGATCAGTATTCTTCGACAGAGGCACCGGTGGGGGGGTGTTATGACGGACGAATGCTATCCCATGATCAGGGCTTGTTCTAAATCAGGACCTGATACGTTTGCAGACATGTATGGATCTTCGCTCAAAAATCATGATACTCGGGCTGACGGCGCATCAGCGACCATTCTGCGCCCAGTTGGTCAAACAAGACGACTAGAGAGCCAAGAACCCGATACTAGAAGACAGGCCTGTAGCGTCTGGGAACGTCGTGCAGATCTGACATCCGTATCCTTAAGTGATGAAAATAACCATGTAGTGTTGTATGGTGTGGGCTTGAGAGCGTAAACAGAGCTAGTTTTGGTGAAAGATGCTTGATCTCGATGTTGCGAACGACCGCCCAAGTAGTATATCAGGAAGAGATGCGATAGACACTTTGCTCATCGAGCGCTAAGCGGGGCACTGCCACGGGGTCGTACAATATCTAGTTGCAGACATTTACTATTATCCCGAACACACCCATCACCAAAGTTTCAGCCCGTGACGTCTCGTTTGTTCACCTGGTACATTCGACGATACTAAGGATTAGCGACGTGTCTCAACTATTGGGGACGTAGGACTTCTGGATCTGTCCGAACCACCGCCTGCTGCATTCCTGAAACTCATTGCGTTTCTAGGAGTAGGACTCACATACGGGCGCCCGACTCACAAGTACGCACCTTCATTCTCTTGCTCAAGCACTGCTCATCGAGGGCTTCATGCGGTGGCCAGTACGACCGTAGTCAAAGACCTTTCATTAGCGGTCGTAGAAAACCACAGGAGCGTCATGTTACACATGCCAGCTCATCTACAGTCAGGAAACCGCAGTCTACCGCGTCGAGTCGACAGTCTTGCCAACTCGAAGGGGCCGTTCTTCACGGAGCTCGAGGAAGAGCTGCTTGATATCAAGCGGGTGAACACCCACGGCCAGGAGGAGGATCTCAAGATGGCGCTCAGCCGGATGATCTGCAGGGTGGAGGAGCTCGTACGCCCGTCTCCCAGATCTGCACACTTACCAGTCGTCCTCACAGTGACCCCCCAATGAACCGGCCCCTCCGTCGCCCATAGACCTCAATGCTGAAGGACGCCTTCAAGGCACAGACCGATTCACAGACCGAGCTCACACTTGCAAAGTCCAATCTTCAACTCGCCCTCGCCAACAACGAAATGCTCGAGGATGCGCTCAAGCGCGATGCGGGGGGTCACGCGCGGGACGTCGGTTGGCGGCGGTGGAGTGCGCGGGAACAGCAAGAACGCCAGGCCGAGGAAGACCGCAGGCGCAGCGTTGATAGTGCAGGGTCCCATGATGTTGCTCTGGCCTCACCGGTGCCCCAAACGCAGCCGTCACCGAATCCTACTTCCCCGTTGCCGCACTCAGCTTCAGTTGCTTCTCAGGCACCTTCGAGCGATTCGCGTTTCTTCAGGTTCCGCTTCGGCAGCGGCAGCGCGACTAGTGGACAGTTTCCGTCTTCGCCTCGTGTCCCCGCTCTCAACGGCAGTCAGTCTCCAAAGGTCAATGGCCAGGCTCAGGCTTCACACCTTACATCTGCATCGTTGCCATCCTTGGTGCCCACGCGTGATCGGGAAAAGGAGCTCGAGGACATGACTGCTGAGCTCAAGCGCGAGCGTGAAGCGCGCGCGGTAGCGTTCAAGGAAAAGGCATCCCTCGAGGCAGAGCTCGAATCCCTCTCCCAAGCCTTATTTGAGGAGGTATACATCCATGTCCAATGTCTTCTCCAAATCATTCATCGAGTCTTCTAGGCCCAAAAAATGGTCGTGATCGAGCGAAGGAAGCTCGCCGACACGGAAGACGAGCTGCGAGAAACTCAGTCGGAGCGTGAGGCACTTCGAAGAGCGCTCCGTCTCATGGAGAGTCAGAGTAGGCAAGCGGATGTTGGCGATACCGCACATACACTGGGGGAGTCTGTGCTGGATTCATCTCTCTCGCGTGTGCATGTGCGCAAACGCTCGTCTTCATCTGCAATGGGGGTGAAGTCTCTTCTCTCTTCTCTTCCTTCTTCCCCCAACTCCGAGAAGCTTGATACCGACGAGGCTCTTACATCTGCTGGTACAGTGGTTGCGTCCCACTCTTACAGACCACCACCTGTGTCCATACTGAACCCCGATTCGCCACCTCTGTCATCCTCCCTCTCCTCGTCACCTAACATCCGTGAAACACAGCCCCGCACCGAAGGGTCGTCTTCACCGACAGAACCGTTGCCTCCACTGCCTTCCGAAATACAGTCTCCATCTATAGATCAATACGTTTATCCTTTCGGGCAGACGGTGGACTATTTGCCTGGTGAAGAATCTCCTTGGGCTGATGTTGAGTCCGCTGGTAATTCTCCGCAGCCGAAGATATGATGCATGCTCATGGAATAGGCTGTAATTGGAGACCATAGCTGCCATGCGGATTACGCTGTATCTGGTGCAATCATGGCTATCACGAGCGGGTTGCATTCCAGACTGCCGCCTTCGTTGTCATTTTGTTGGCATGTTTCGCACATAGTATATATTGCATACATTGCCGGGCAAGCTTTTTGCAACCACAAATACATCTCTGGGTACCTCTATACGTCTGTACCCACTACAGCACTAAGACCATGCGTTTATTATATACAATTGTCATACTATCATACTTAACTACTGCATGCAAGACAAGCGCATAGACAGCTCGACAGACGAAGCAAGGCCGTCATGCGGAAAGCATAGACCGCGGAGGCCAAGGTCGTGATGTATGGTGAAAGAAGAATCGGAAAGCAAAAATAACGTGAACATGAAGGAACAATACAGAGGGCAAACGTACAGATACGACGACAAATAATTAAAGGATCGCTCCTTAGACCCTGCGTGAAAATTGGGTCCACCTCGTCGAAGGAGACGGCGCAGGAGTGTTCAGAACCGTTAAATGATGACTGAAAGACAAAATTCCCGCCATTTTCCCGCCAGCTCCTTTACGCGTAGGTCGGTCACAAACGGTCAAAGAAACCTATGCAGCAATTTCCGACATGGTTACATCCGCCAACGCAGATTCATCCGCAGCTGAATCTGCAGGGGCATCTTCGTCCTCCTCGGCTTTCCCCTCGACTTCTGTCTCAAGACCATTTCCAACGACAGGAACATCCTCTGTGGTAGCTTCTTCTCCCTTCGCATCCGCGTCGAGCTCCATTGTACTCTCATTAGCCTCAACCTTGGCGGCAGGCTCCTCACTCTCCTGCTTCCCGTTCGTCGTCACGCCGGCATCTGCCGCATCGGCAGCTTTCGCACTAGGACTCGTGCCATTGGCCGTGGCCTTCGCACTGTCAGTAGTAGCCCCGTTCGGCTTGTTGGCATTGAGTATGTCGTGCCATTTGTCGACAAGAGCTTTCGCGCGCTCCCGGAACTTGAACTCCTCGTCTCGAGGGACTTTATCCGGTGTGAGCGCATGAATGTGGCGCATCACCTTCCCGATTTTCGAGAACTGCATGGAACATCGGCGCGCGGGACGTTAGTGAAATTACCATATCGAGGACAAATGTTACTGCGTGATATAGAAGCGGTCCCGCGGGAAACCGGGTACGTGGACATGGTTTGCCAGCAAAGCAGCAGCGATAGTCGATGAAAAAAAAAAAAAAAGAACTTACAGAAAGATACTGAATATTCATGTTCTCATAAGTCTCGACGGTGGTGAAGAGTTGATCTAGTGCAGGCATATCCTGAAAATGCGATGATAAGTAAGAATAGCCAGCCTAGACTGAGGACTCACTTCGTCCTTCGGCAGCGCCTTGCTATTCAAAAACGCCTTCTGCAGCTTATGCCTCCAGTCTCTGACCTTCGATGCCTCAGGATCGGACGCGAGGGCAGCTGTGAGGGAGAGAAGGACGAACCACAGATCACACAATTTATAATGAGCCTAGAAAGGTTAAGAACATAACATCAACTGTACCCACAGTCGATTTCGTCTTCACCCTCTTTGTCACGCTTGGCTTTTTTGGCGGGTGGTGGTGAAGCCTGCTTGCTCGGACCCGCATCTTCATCTTCAGGCTCAACACCGCCCTCATCCTCAGATTCTACCATCGTCTTGGACTTCGTACCATTCTTCTTGGCCTTGGCGGCACTCCCAGCTCTCTTCTTACCGGCAGGTTCGGCTGACCCTTTCTTTGGTTTGGCCTTGGCCTTCGTTTTCGTAGGCGCAGCGTCCGAATCGCGCTTCCTCTTTCTCGACTTTGTCTTCTTTTCCTCCCCATCATCAGCCTCCTCTTCGCCGTCGCTCTCGAGCTGGTCAATCTCTGCATTGGCTTCCTCTTCAGCAGCTTCAGCACGAGCAGCCTCGCGCTCCTCTTCCCATTTCGTAGGATCTAGTGCGATACGGTAGCCTTGTAACAGGTCGCCCGATCGCTTGAACGGTTCATTGATATAGGCCTGGATTTCGTGTTGTTGCAATTTGGAGATATCCTTCGGTACTATCCAAGCACTGATCATGACCAAGAGTTCAATCGATGAACATGAGAAATTGGGAAGCATTGAAAGCTGTACGCACTAGTCCCCAGCCGGGAAGAACCTGACGCAATACCAATTGCCCTTTTTCGTTTTAGCATTCGGCCGCTCTTGTTGAACATTCTCTGGAACGGTGTCCGGATCCACAACCTACGCGTTCAAAAGGGTGGAAGCCAGCCAGATGTGAGCAATGGTCCGAGACACGGCGATGTGTACGCGCAGAAATTTGGAAGAAGAAGCTCACCATACCAGGCCAAGGAGGATAGCCGCGCACTTTGGCGAGTACAACATCACGAAAGTCGTAAGAATGTTCCTTCACCTGAGTCTTGGTGCCTTTTTTGCTCATTCTGATACAATGAAACGCGCAGAAACCCAAGTGAAGGAGAAAACGAGCGAGGAAAGCAGAGCGCACACAGCCGAGTGAGACTTCACGGTTGGTGGTTCACGGTAAAGGTTGGATCCCTTCGTTCGGCAAATGCCGGCAGCTCGCATCCGGCATCTGGATCGGAGGGCCCGTGCGTTTCAAGTCCTTCGCATAGAGTTTCAACTCAGATGAAATTTACAATTGCACTACCTACGGACAGGGATTGGTACGACATAGACTTCAAAGACAACACTATCGGGATCATCTGTCAACGGCAGGATTTCTGCGTGCAAGCATTGAGGGTTGAATATCTAGCATGAATGCCATTAGTCGCCGGCTGACAAGCAAAATTTGATGTGCATGGTGTCGGAAGGAATCGGACACAGGCAAATTGACGTGGACCCAGGGAGCCTGGAAGACGGAAACGTGAGACGTTCAGAATGGCCTCCTGGAATGAAGGAACTACAAGGAGGCAGTCAGGATGCGGCATTGAGGAACAAGCAGTGAAGGGACGTACACTTTCAAGATGACGGCAGCACTCCACATGGAAAGAAAAACCCTAGAGATAGGCAGATAAGACAATAGATAAGACATCGTGGCCTGTCGCCCTGTTCTCTGCCGCAGGCGCTGAAGGAAGACAGCACCGAATACGGTGCAAAGACAGGCGACAAGGGTGAGACGGGAATTAACGGACGGTCAGGGAGCTTGTTCACCCGACGTTGAACTTGAAAACGACAATTCCAAGAAAGCAGAAAAGCCAGGGAGCCAGCCAACAAATATTGCAAGTACCTCGCGTCTAAGCTCTTGTCAAGCAGGTCCGGAGAGTCAACGATTCCATAGGATTGTATGATCCCGTTCTAGAAGAAAGACGGCGAGAAAATAGCGCACCATGTCATCTGGATTGTGAAACGTTCCGCTGATCGTTTCGCTAGACACTGGGCCATTCGGGTCGCCAGAACTTGGAAAGTGAAAACGATGGGTTCTAGCAAAACGTCCAGGAGTTGGTCCGAGACTTCGTAACACCTATGGAAGCCACTAACGCTGCGACTGCGGTGATGTGAAAAAAAAAGTTCCAGAAGAATCATCCCTATGGTCAGCATAAGGCAGGTTATACATCACAATGACGTACCGACGGTAAATCCTTCGGGCAATTGTCGACTGTAAGTTATGCGCTTTTTCGAGCATGGGCATGTCCTAATGGCCATAGTACGATACTTGTAAAACCAGTCTTGTGAATTGAGTGACGGAAGTCGTTCCCACAGCTGTAAGAAGCTGGTGAATTAGGACAACATGCGGCCCCACGTATACATCATCGGAAATGAGATTATTGCAAGATAGCGTCCCTTGGGTATAACGCCGCTATTCAACCGCATTTTGCATCCAATGTGAACCAGACAATGGTGGGTAATAACTCGCAGGCTATATGCGTTACAGGTGAAACCTCCCAACGTAGAGAATATTACAACCGCATATTCGCATCGGGCTCGCTCACCATGAAACATTTTGACGATCCAATTGGGATTATTTAAAGTGATTGTGATGTTTGAAGTATGATCCTTGATAGGCTGGTCGATAGACTAACCAAGCTTCAAGTTTCAGGGTTTACCAAGGTATAACACTGTCGGAGAACCTGACTTCGTAAGGCAAACCGACCTTTAGCAGATATACACCGTTGACAGCGGGCGGAAAGTACGGTGCAGCTGTTTTTGTTCGCTCAATGTAGCTGTTCGATCCATAGTGTGAATACCATTGAAATTTAACACACCGCGCACAGGCCGATAATGTGCCCAAATGACTTGCTCTGTCCATGAAATTAATGAAGCAACTTCAAAGCCTTGATATGAGTATCGTGCGCGATTTTGCCACTTGATGTTCGCGTTCTGGTGCAGTGAGGCAATGTAAGACGTGAGGAAGGTGAGATGACAAAGATAGCGAGACTGCCACTGGTTCGTACTTACTGTATACGTTGAATATCAAAACCAGCTCATAGTCATCACGTGTAAGGTCGGTCATTCGAAGCATTGAGCAATGATCATTGATTAATGAGTTGAACCTTGGTCGCCAGTTTTGATTCGGATTCCACAAGCCTCTGGCTCACTATATCTTCCTTGGAATCGTAACTTCAACGAACCTGTGTCGTGGGGCGGGTTAATTTTAGGGTGATGATTACCTTCCTAAAAACTTCGCTGCAATTGCAATGCTTAACCATACAATTCAAGATGTTTAAATGGTTGGCATTCCATGGAGAAAAGCGGGCATTTTATGTCAGTATTTATCATGTTGGCGGTATAGCTAATGTCTACTGTCTTCATTTGAATTTGTTCAGAGTGGAGTAAGTCAGCCATCTCGACCATGATACCCCACTTTCAAGGAAATGGGGGATACTGTACAGCGGTGGCTCGGCTCACACGGGGTTATCTATCGTGTTTTGTGATGGTGTTTGAATTGCGTCAGATGCTTTCGAAAACCATTTCCACTCAAGTTCTACGATATGACATTGGGTGAGGGTACCCTATTCATACCTTTTTTCATATTGGACAGATATCTGATGTGCAAATCAGAATGTATCGTAGGTGTCAAAAGCCACGCCGCAGGTATCGTGGTGTCGAGGGTCTCAATTCGAGACGAGAAGGCGATTGCCATATCATCATCCTGTCGGCACCGGTGTATCTGGCTTATGAATGGAATGTTCTCGTACGCTCGCTACCGGCGTTTGCTGGCACCGTCGTGGCATTGTCTTCATAATCATAGCACGACAAAGTCTACGCATCTCGCTGCCTTGGCTTGCAGCTCGTGCCTTCGATATCCAGCTTCCCACGCGCGCTCGTTTGTTCTCACCCATCCTGATCTGTGAGACATTTGTGCAACATCGAGCTTGCTTGCAGACCCTTATAGTCAAGTTATCCCATTGTTGTCTTATTTTTTGAACCTGCATCCCACGGCGCATCATTCTGCTGCGAGCGATCGCCCTCATTTCGACATTCCTGTCACCGGGAGGGCTTCTACCAAGCAGCGGTGATCCATGGTTTCGTCTACTCCGATGCTCTCAATGGACTGATCAAATGATACTGGTGTCCACTATGGGAGTATCTTGCACTCTTCCTTTCCATATAAATCGATTTCACTACAGAACTGTCTGGGTACATCGTGGTGGCGCACAATGGTCGGAAATCCGTCGGCGTCCTTTGGTTTTATAGTTGAGCAGTGGATCAATCATCTCCCCCGTTTTTGCCTACTCGCCTTGCCTCGCATTGAGTTTACCTCTCGCATCATTTCACTCGCCTCCTTAGCTTCATGCCTCCACCGCCGAAGCCTCCACCGCCACATAAGATGGTCTTGACGGCTAATAGCCTGCGGAACACCACACTCTCGGTCAAGGACAACACGTACTATTACGAGGTTGTCACTCGCTACTGGCATCCGAATCTGACCAGAGTAATCAAGCATGACTTTGAGACTCGCGAATTGCACCCTCTTGCCGAGATTGAAGGGCTTCAGGGAAAGCAAGCCAAGGTCAGATTTGGCGGAGACAAGGGCGACTGGATACCAGCGTCTGAATTCGTGAAATTCGATCCGGATGACGTGTACGACTTTGTGTATGATTTTCGTACCGACTCGTTGATATGATTGAACGCACAGGGGTGGAACATTTGCAACAGGTGCTGGAGTTCAATTCAGGTGGAGGATTCATAAGGGCCGTTTCCAGGCAGGCCGCTTGCCTTGGATTTGGAACTTCAGAAAACTGACTGTAGCGTATGCCTCCCTAATAGCTGGTGCGCGCTGATGATCCGGAGAAATCTGTTGCGGACTTTCATCCGCACAAGAGACATTTTTTCGTCTTTCGCATGTCACAGCACGCATTTTTGGAGATCAAGCCTGAACCCGAAGCTATTGAAGCTCTAGACAGGCTGATTGGTAAATTTTGGTGTTGCTCTAGAGCGAGCGGGGCTGACGGATTTTTGGAAATTTGTAGTAAGTTATTTACTTGTTGAAAGACGACGAAGAGACTCGCGGATCAAGATCAAGCTCCAGCGGTCTTGAAGGCTTGATTCTCTCCATGTCTACGTATGACTTTCCCATTTTTTCTCCTACGGTTCCCGCTCTGTTCTACTAGCTTTTGAGCTATTCGAGCTGGCCGTTCCAATTCTGCTTCGATCAACCATGTCGATATTGTTTGATCATAGCAGTTATCGACTGTACATACTTTGGCAATCACAACAATACAAGGATTCATGATCGTCTACAGCTTAATCAGATTTCGCGACCGTGAGCGAACGTCACTCAAGATCACTACAGATGCTTGCCGAATGGCGCCATCTGCTTTGAACGCAGAACTTGGAAATGCTACTATGTAGGGTTACACATCTTGCACCTATTTACTTGAATACTTATATATACGACTGGCCTCCGCGAAGGCATGTCGAGTCGACTGCTACTTCATTGCCATGGCGTCGGATTTCTCTAGCGTCCCCGTTCTTGATTGGTCTCTGACCACCAATCCTGATCGCAGATTCGATTTCATTTTGCAGCTGCGACATGCCCTCATCAACGTCGGATTCTTGTACTTGTCCAATCCTCCCGTTTCCCGGGAAGACATTGATGCTGTGATAAACTATGCCCCCCGGCTCTTTGACCTGCCGCAGGAGGCGAAGGACAAAATCCGCATGGCAAACTCGGAGCACTTCTTCGGCTACTCTAGGTTGGGAGCTGAGCTCACAAAAGGCAAGACGGACCAAAGGGAACAGTTCGACTTTGCAACGCCGTACCAAAACAAGTGGCAGCCTGGCGACCCAGACTATCTGAGATTGTGGGGCCCCGCACAGGTATGACCTGAGTAACTGTCCTCACGATTTCATGTCCGAAATGACAGCCAGAGCTCCCTTTAGTGGCCGGATGAGGATCTGCTGCCTGGTTTCAGAGGCACTATGCTTCGCTACCTGACGCAGGTCGAGCAGCTCAGCTACGAGTTTATCGCTCTGCTTGCAGAAGCATTCGGACTCTCTCCGGATGCTCTGAAGCCTTGCTTTGAGGTAGATGCTCCCTTGCAGCACCGTGCAAAGGTCGTTAAATATCCAGCACTTGACCACGTTTCGTCGAACCAAGGTGTAGGGCCCCACTTTGACGGTGGATTCCTCACCTTTGTGTGTATTGCTCGCGCACTCCTCTCTCGTAGCAGATACTGATTGCGTGCCTCCCAAGTTGCTCCAAGCGTCACCCCATCCTGGTCTGCAGGTGCAGAATCTTGCCGGAGAATGGATTGATGCGCCGCCGATTCCCGGTACGTTCGTCGTGAATATTGGCAAGGGTCAGTTGGCTTGGTGCATCTGCCTCAACCCTAGGCTATCAGCTGACCACTTACTACCCATAGCTCTGGAAACCGTAACCCAGGGGCTCGCCCGTGCAACGTCCCACAGAGTGCTCTCGCCACCGAAAGGCTCCACCCCACGCTACTCAATTCCGTTCTTCCAAAATATAGCACAGCGCGTCTCTGTTGGCGAGATAACGCTACAATGTATGCCTTCCTTTGTTCTGATCATTCTATTCAGTCATCGTGCTGTTTTTCTGGCTTCGCTGCTGCTCCTTGCAGTCAGCCCAGATATACTGAAGCTAAAGGAACAACGGGGTGCAGCTGGTACCGTCGATTGTAAGGAAATTATCCATTGCACGTGTCCGATATTGCTCTGATTTGAACCGATTCTTAGCTGTAAACTATGCCGAGTACGGCCAATACCCGTCGGGTCACGTCAACTTGATCGGGCGCATCAAGTTAGTATATCTACTTTTCCGGTGTAATGTCTGGATATCTCATGAACTATGGATGGGGTGAAGGAGTCACCCTGACGTGGCAGAACGTCATTACCCAGATTTGTTCAAGCAATTCTTCCCTAATGGCTTGCCTGCACAAGGCAGTACTTATTAGACATTACTAATAACGTCACAGGACGTCGTGGAGGATGTCTAGTAGTGTAAGATTACGCCAGAGGTTGAGAAGTGATAAGGGAGAGCAACAAGAGGCCTGAGTCGCGGGTTACGTCTAGTCGAGATTCTCATCGGAGCAACGGCACAACTCTGCTTGTATGACGACTGTTGTGCACTATGCTAGTGTTGATCAGCACCGATACTTTCGATCCTTGCTCGATTGCTCTCATCCTGATAATGAATTTGGAACGGTGATATCAATACAAATGGCTTTCCTGACCACAACGCTCCATCGCCGCCGGCAATCTTCTCATCTACCACGCGAGACCAGCTACGTTATCTACCATATTGTGAGACCGAGCCCTTCGACAGCAATATTTGCCTGCCAGATTCCAAGACGACGCGCGAGACGGAGTGCAGCGGGTGCAGGGACAATAAGCACAAAAGAGAGGGGGGTGAGGACGACGAGTAGGAGGAACAAGAGCACCGTGATTCCTGGCTTGATGACGAGGAAGTAGAAAATGGCTTGATATGACGTCGGATCGGTAAACTACATAAGCAGATCCAATGAGTACGGGCTGCATGCAGACCAGAACGAGGACGTGGAATCACGTACCATCGCATAGGCGTTGCGGTAGAAAGAACGCTCGGGCATCGTTCCAATTCCTGCTTCAATATCAGCAAAGCTTGGCTGGCGGAGGCGTATGAAGATTGGGTGTGGCGGAGAGGGTGGGGTGTAGGCGAGGGGTCCGTGGAAAGAGGTTTGCAGAGCAAGCTGAGAACAACTTAATTAGCCGCACGCAGGAAGCTGTGCAACCGTAAGCTTACTTCGCCTCTGGAGATGATACGGGCACCAATGAGATCGAGAAAGCAAAGAACGGCGCCGAGCGGGAGCGCCATCAGCGTCGTCGTTCCTGCCTGCGGCCAACGTTAGCGTGCGCAAGCGGACATAAGGCTCAAGACCCGACATACCACAGTGAACACGAACAGGTATATCCATGCGAAGAGCGCATACGGAAAGTTCAGCAAGAGGAGATGGAACAGTGCCGCATAGTATGCCCGTCTGCCCAGCGGCCGGAAATACCGACGCCATCGTTGGCCCCAAGACAATCCTCTGTGTCGCTCTAGCTGTTGGCCCGACAGTTCGGCCTGAGACGCACGCTGCTGGTCCTCCAAGGTCCTGCCCGTCCGTGGGGAGGGAGAGTCAAGCGGGCCTTCCCCCTCGCTCTCGTTCTCACCTGCGCCGTCAGGCACTCTGCACTCTGGATCAAGGTCAGAGTCCCGTTCTGGATTGAATGCAGAGAAGACCGTTTGCGCCAGGGAGGGCGCAACCGAAGTGAATGAGTGCAACGTGCTCGTTACCGACAGTGTGCGCTGTCTTCTCCCAATTCCGACGGCTAATGCAGGCCGCGGGCCGCTGCGCTGAGAGGTTGTTGACGGGGTCAGCAACGGGGTGTTCTCGGTCGCATCGTGTTCGTGGTCTTCTGGATCAAAGAGATGAGGGTGTCGCTCGAACCCGTACGGCTCATTCTCGGAATCGGGACCGGTGGGGGTGGAGAGAAACTGAGTACGGGCAGCCTCCTCGGCCTGCTCGAATGTGCGACGCCTGCGTCTCGTGCGAGGTGTGCGGGTCCTCCGTTCGCGGGAAGGATATGGAGGTGGAGGATCGTGAGGTGGTGGTGTGGTCGAAAGCACTACAACCGGAGCAAGCATGTGTGCTGAAATATCATCTCCCAGAGGATCAGAGGCGCTGGCAGACATAGTCCTGACCAGCAAGCGACCGGCAGGTCTGGTGTGTATGTCTATATGAAGGGATAAGTAGAAGCGCCAAACGGCTCACGCGCGCAGAATACGGATATTTGCAATGTAATTTCTGATGACATTCCTTGTTTGGATCCATACTCCTCGCCATCACGTTTCTCCTGCAATCCTTTCTACCGAACGACGGGAGGTGTTAGCTGCCTCAGGCCTACTGTCAGGTAAGATGGGGCCTTGGAACATGTCTCGAGCCCGCACAAATGACCTCAAACTAAGCTGTCCAGTGTTATATTGTATGTTTGAGTCTCGTTACTGATTGGCATACTCGAATCCGAGTGCTGAGTTCATTTGTGCAATCAATGGCTTTGGACGTTCTGGGGAACAACACGCAAATATGTGCTCTTGAAATCGGAGTAGGTTGCACATCGCAAGCAGACGAGTCCTACGGTGGTCATGGTGCGCACTGGCGGCCCCAGATCTGCTGCACAAGTGCCCGCGGACGACTGGGTGCAATGTCACCGCCGTGGGCGTCTACGTAGGGTACGGTGACCCGAGTGCTGCACCTCGACTTGGACACAGACGTGACCAACATGATGGCTGCCGACGCCCATGCCTGATGACAAGAACTACTTCAACAGCACGGATTGCATCCTCCGGGTGGAGAACACGCTGTTCAGAGCACGTCGCGCTGGTCTGCATGATGTTGATGTCGGGGCAGCGCGTAGGCGCACTTGCACGGGATCCATCCACGTCTCAGGACACTCAGCATACCTGCAGGCGGCGCGGGCGCGGAGGGCATCAACGATGAGCGCCCGATTTGTCTTTAGGCGAGTCTGAATAATTTCCGCGCGCTCCATGTAAGCGCTGCGAGTGGCCCTGACCTCGCATGTGCATGAGTAGCTCAAGATTACCATGTACGCTCATCCGAAGCTAGGCCGCTCGTGGGTAGGATCCGCAGATGCAGACATCATGCCAGCTACTCACCATCGCGACGCACAAGGGCCGCGTCAGCGCGACAAAGGCGTGGACGGCCGATAAGCTCTACTATCCACCATTGGTTTGATCCATTTCTTAGAGTCAAAACTGTAGGCGTCTGTGAGAAACCTGGTACGTGTCGAATTAGCTTGCGCCTTGACCATGTTTGAGATGAAAGGTTTCCGTAGAATATCCAAGCTTTTCAAGAGATTTGGGTAGATCATCGTCAGTTGGAAACATACTGAATTCTTTGGCTATCTAGATAATACATAAGATACTGATCCGAGAGGCACTATAGCCAAGTGGTTACGGCGACAGATTCGAATCACGTGATATCTGTTCCCCTTGCGGGACGCAGGTTCGAATCCTGCTGGTGTCGCTTTTACTCCCTTTTCTAGCCCATTGGCTTGGCTCTTGCGCATCAACGATGCATGGAAACATTTACCAAATGGTACTATGCTTGGGAATGTAACTGGAGGTGAGACTTGAAAATTCTTAGGCCGTGCAGTTGTTCAATCAGCACCCTGTCATTCTGTAGAGTCAATCGGACTTGAAGACATTCCGATGATGATAGAAATCAATTGTGCAGTGATAATAATAGTCTGCAACCTCATTGACAACAGATTTCACGAATGTGACAAAGCGGTCTTTGTCTGCCATGAAGGTCATGAAGATGAATCACTGGCATGTCCTCACTGAAAAGGTTCTTGCTCAAGTCGACCGACGTCCCGCCTGCTTTTCGATACACAACGTCATCTTGATGATTTCTGCGCTGTTCCAGGTGTCAGTGGTTTTGGGATCTGACTGGGAGCCTTTCCTTCCATGATCGGAAGGAAGGGGTCATGCCTCGATCATCGAACACAGCTCCCATAGCGTCTCAGTTCAGGACTGGTGTGATGGAAGACAATTCCTCATTAACGGGAAATTCGAACCTACATACAATTCCTACTCTGGCTCTTGCGAAGTTGTGCCGACTCTGGTCAGACATTGTGCACCAATCACTGGAGACTACAGTTATGAGAATTCGGAAGTATGGTGAAACTGTGCTCTGAAGAGAATCGTACCTATATTTCCTTCGTCAACGTTGCATTATGTACGTCTTGAACACGCCGACGGGTCGATCAAATTTAATGTTTGTCCTGACAACAATCAAGGAACGCCACCGAGACGGTGATTCATTTACTTTGCCTTGTACTTACCACTACAACCATGTGTATCTCCTGATTACGTGAAGCACCGTTACAAACGATGGAATAAATCCACAAGCTTTTTCAGCCCTATGAATATACAAGTTAATGCAATATGATGCAAGCTCACCTGCGAGATCATGGGCATTTCGTTGGCACAGTGCAATTAGCTAAGTATCACATGCTTCGCGCTTGGCGATTTTCTTCCCTTGGGATCTAAGCCTGAGACGACACAAACACTCTAGAGGAATGAGACGCCGAAGGTGAGCCCTGATGACGACCTGGTATGCATGTGGAGTGTGTTCCGCCAGGATGAATTCACAACGCTGTCTCCGCCGGCGAACACATACCTAACTTCGTGTTACTTTTCAATGAGCGGATTGACTGCTCAAGCGAATCCATCTATAACCAGATCTGTGTAGGTAAGTCCCAATCTCCGGGAGTAGAAGCCCAGCACCCTTGAGAAACTCGTATGTCTGTTCAAAGCCAGAAGGCGAGTTGTCCCACGAGATGGGCACGGCCCATATCCAGAACAGGACGGCTTTATTCAATTGCTTGCTAAAGCGACAGATGGAATGCCGCAGCAGGAAGGACATGCTGTACACGGGCTTGTCGACTCCACGAAAATACGACTACTGGGGCTGAAAAATCTCCCGTTGGTGCGCCGACGCATGGGAGAGGAAACGGCATCGGAAAAAGCGAGGAGGGAAGACCGCTGGTCGCGCCTGTCGGTCTGCAGCAGAAGTAGCGCTCCCTGCAGAAGGTCCGCGCACACGAACACAGACGGGTTGGAAACGAAGGTCAGAGAGGGCCATGATGGCAACATAGAACATCGAGCAGATTTGTAATCTACGGGTGCATGCATCGCTCGAAAGCAGCATGGAACGAACGTGAGACCTCGAGCGATGACCACGACCATGGTCTTTGGGTTCCAAGAGTGATAACGGGAAGGGCGTAATGGGAGGAGATGACACGCATACCTCAGGGCGAATTCGTTGGGAAAGACAGATACGGCGATCGCGCAGCATCCACACGACGAGCTCGGCATCGGCGTCACTGCGAAACACGGCAACGGCGAAGCCAAGAGCGCCGCCAATACTCCGTCCGTCCTAGGTGGATATGGAGATGGCTTGCTGAGTTGTATCGCCTTGTTCATCGCCTCATTCATCGCCTCATGCACACTAGTCATCGAGAACCTATCGCGCACTCCGGATTGTTTCCGACTTAGATATACGCACACTCGACGATTCCTCCCGCAGTCAGTCGCCCGCATGAGAACAACACCGACCGTATATACTCGTCTCTCGTAGAGCGAACGTGAGGTGCGCCCGAACGTGCAACCAAGCGATGTGTAACGGGCGCACGCAGATGGTGCAGGTCGATCGAACCGATGCGACCACTATCGTGTATAGCCATGGTTGACGACCGCTATCTCGCAGGACGACTACTAACAAGTTTAGCAACTTGAAAGTGATTCACGCTAGGGCTTGAGGAGGCTGTTATTTGACCTAGGAATCGTTGCAGACGGAGTAGAAGCTTTACAGCACGTACCGAGCAGAACGAACATGCTTAATCACATCTATGCCATATTACTGATCTCTCTTACCAACGTGTTTCGTCGGTATGCGGCGGCCTGCATATGATGGGCGTTTGCCAGCTGTTCTACACTGTCGGCAGGGGTGACATACCTCTCCGTGGCGTGCGGCGACCATGATATCATTGCAGGTCAATAATCTTCTTCGGCACTGTCGGTTCATCAGGAAAAATGCAGATAACTATGTAGCTGGATTTGCTACATCCCCAATCTATAGCACTATATAGTGCTACAGATTTGGTTGTAGTTGCCATAACATCAGGAGCTACCCTGATTTTTCCTGATGTTGTTTTGTAGACGTTTTTGTCACCTTTGACATGAAGGGGCTGTGCATGTGGTGGCTTGGTGCTACACTTCTCCCTGGCTGTGAGATGTCCCATGATATAGACATTTGAATTTAAATGAGTGGTGTCTACGTAGCACGCACCCGAATCTTGTTCCAGGTTTTCTACTGATAAATCGTGCCCAGCGCGCGCACACGTGCACCGACGCCACAGACGCGTTCGAGGTAAGCGCAAGCGCTGAACTGAACTTTCGACGGCTCCTTTGGCCACTGGCCACAATTTCTTGAATAAAACGCTCATCGATTCCAAACAAGGACCAAATCTGAATCATAATCAGGCCTATACATAAGGTCAAGATAAGATTAACCACCGAAGATGGCGAGGTCGACTCGCCCTCCAACTGCGTCAACCCGTTCAGAGCCCCAGGCTGTCACTTCTTGGAGCACACGGAACGGGCCTGTTGAGACACCGTTGAGGCGTCGTAATCACAACCAATATGGACACTTCGACCCTGAAGGTGCTCGATCCCGCAATTTACGTTACGCCCAAGAAGCGAGGAACTTCTTGGGACCCATGCCAGTCGAAGACTTTCTAGACGAATTTCTCCCAGAAACAAGTGTTCCCATGCCAAATATCAAGGACGCGTTTAAGCACGTTCCGAAGGGCGCCGCCAAGGAAAAGGATATCTATATTCCTTTGGTCAGTGAGGGTGTTGATGTGTTAGATAAACTGTAGCTTGCTCACACTGCCTTTAATTCGTAGATTTCAATATTGAATGGAGGCGGAAGGGGACGGAGATCACGATGTCCAGGTTTCGTGTTTGTGGATACTTCCGATCGCACTGAGGACGAGGAAACAAACGGTCGTTCGAGACCGGACGTCTGCTGCTATTTGAAGCCAACGGCAAAACTGGTCAAGGAAAACAATGTTACTCCTTGTACTCCACTGGGACTTGCGGAGCTCTACATTGAAGTGAAGCCGACACCGGAGCAAGATTTCTTCTCGGATCCTAGTCCGGGCGACGATCGGGCCTCTCACCAGTTCATCCTCAATTTCAGTGACGAAGACGAATTGGAAAAAGCCACAGAAGATTTCGGACAAAGCGTTGCTCATGCTGCTGAGATTCTTGCGCGACAACATCGCCTGTTCTTGTTCTCGATCTCGTTGTCCGGAAGCTGCGCTCGCCTCATCCGCTGGGACCGTGCCGGTGCGATCGCCACTGAAGCATTCGATCTTCATGACCGCCCGGAACTGCTATGTGAGTTCCTGTGGCGATTTTCTCACTCATCTGATGCGGATCGCGGATATGACACGACGGTGGAACAGGTGGGTCCAGAGGAGGAGCGCAATTTCAAAGAAGTCATTACATCGCATGTGAAAGAGCAGCTCGGTCTCGAAGGCACTGTTCTGAGCCGTGCTGTTCGCGAGCACTATTGGAAAGGTATGGTAGTGGCTATCAATGTCTATGATGGGCAATCAAAGGATGCGCAAGTCCATCGATACCTCGTATCGCGACCTGTTGCATCGCCATTATCAGTGGCAAGCCGAGCAACTCGGGGATATTGGGCGGTCGATGCAAACCTAAAAGTTGCGTTTCTCAAAGACACTTGGCGATATGCGGTTAGAGGGATGGAGCTAGAAGGAACGATATTGGATGAGTTGCGTCAGGCAGGTGTTGAAAATGTGCCCAATTTGATACATCACGGCGACGTTCCAGAGCAAGAAATTTGCGACGACGAAAGCACTGAGCATGACGTAAGTGACGGCACGACGATGCGAGGTGAATGTAAGTCGGTCCATTCTTGTGAGAATGCATGTGCAGCTCATGCAACCTTTTTCATGATCAACAGCATACTCGCAGTGCACACGGACTGATGACTATGTAGCATCTAAGTGGCTGTGCACTGGCGACAGCGAAAATGAGCAGCGAAAAATCGTAGTCACACCGCACGTCCACTACCGTCTGACTCTGAGCACTGTCGGGTATGCACTGCAAACTTTCAGAGGCAGCGAGGAACTGCTTCATTGCACCTATGGTGCATTTCATGGTGAGTTTATATTTCTCTTTCTCTCATGGCTCAGCTCATGCTTGCTTAGCTATGTTGGAGGCTCGCAATAAGAATAACAGGCTGCACAGGGATATCAGTCTAGGCAATATCATTATGGTCAAAGAACCATCAAGCCATATTAGAAAAGGCTATCTCATCGACTGGGAGCTTTCATGCTATATTGATCGCGATGAGGAAGCTCGCCAATATGAGCGAACGGCAAGTGGTGGATCACAATGTTCTAGATAACTATTTCTCAGCATTGATTATCCACAGGGCACCTGGCAGTTTATGTCGGCAAAGGTTCTATCAGGGGATAAAGCTTTGCACACACTACAAGATGATATGGAATCAATTCTCTACGTGGTTCTTTACTGCGCCCTTCGGTGGGGACCTCACAATGTGAAGCGCAAGACGTTATTTAACACTCTTCGGCATCTCTTTGACGAAGCTTGGGAAGATGACGATGGTACCAGTGGAGGATCGGGCAAATTACTCAACAAATTCACCAGGAGGTACACCAAAGCCTTTACATTTCATAGCGTTCCGCTTCAGTATTGGCTTGATACAGTCATGAACCTGAACAGTCCGCTTCCTGGACGAGAGTATGAGGAATTTAGAGACAAATGGGAAGATCCGGTACACCTCGACACTTTTTGGACCCATTTTCTGCAGACCTCATCATTGGATAAAACCGACAGGAAGGAACATGATACAGACAACGCTCCTCGCGATTCTGCTGTCAAACCTTATGACTCCCCGTTACCGAGTGGATCGGTTCTCATCTCGAGCAAGCGGAAAAAACAGGCGTCCCCTACAGAAGCTGATGCTAGACAACTGAAACGCTCGAGGACTGGACAGCATCCTGGTGAAGCTGCACAATCAAAATCGATCGCACCCCGGGGAACCTTTGTGGAACCCTCGCCGGCCGGGCCATCGACAAAAAGGCTGTCGAGCGGGTCAAGGGCCGGCCACCGCTCTGGCAAACACACCAGCAGATCTGTTCAGCAGAGAGGGTCTAGAGCAGGGCTACGCTCTGAGCCAAGCACCTTGGTGCGTCAGAACGAATCGGGAGGGAGGCGACGGACTCGCTCGCGTGAAGGGCCATCTAGCTCGCAGGGCGAGCGCACGACACGTACCAAATATTCACTGAGGCCGGACCCACGGAAGTAATACTCTGTTTTCACACTTTTCTGCTATGATCGTGTTTTGTTTCGAGTGCTGAGTTGTGCATGCCAATTTGTAGCATTAGTGACCTCTGTGATTGTAGCGTACTTATTAGACATATGATGGTGGCTATTAGGCTGATGCCGTACTGCGTCGTTGATCTGCAAACGATCATCCGCATGATCAGCACATACAACGGACCTCTCGGTATTCTGATGTATTTGATAACAAGATACTTGAAACATTATCTAGATTTCATCACGAGTGTCTAAAGCAAATAATGGCCAGTCTCCCCACGGCGAGGGCATGATACGATCACCTTTCAAATCAAATCCTATAGCCTTGTAAATGGGGACCTGGATGTAGAGTTCCATTTAGCGACAATCTGGACCAATCTGAGAAGAGAGGCTCACGTTGCTGGGATTTGAGGTGCTCAGAGCGAGTGTTTCGCCCTTTCGTTTCGCCTTCGTAATTGGTCAGTCATTGGACATGCCCGACAAGGGAATCCACGTACCTTCTCACGAACAAGACCGATAAGAGCTGTTGCGATTCCTTGTCGTTGTCTGTCGGGGTGCACTTGGATCATGTTCAACCACCATGAATCGACCTTTCCCTAAATTTCAGTCTCATGAGTATATACTTCCAGGACAGTATGTAATACATACTGTTCGGCCCATGCAACCGGTGACAAATCTAGTAAACTCTCCGACGTACTAAGGTGGTAGTTCAGTAAATGCCTATCGAGTTTCCAGAAGTGACGGTATCAACGGCAGACTTGTAGTACTCCCTGCCTTCTTCGGAAAGCCTTGCGAAGAAGTCGTTGAATCCTAGCTTGCGTTCTTCCGGCCTGGTAGCAATTGGTCACATTCCGACAGGCAAAAACATCCAGTACAAACGTAGAGAGCATGTCTTGACCAGGAGGCATCCAAAGCGCATAAGCTACCAATCGGCCATCTTCATCCGTTGCTGCATAATATTCGCCGTCAAGTATGCCCGCAAGCAAGATTGAACGAGCCATCGGATCTATGAGACTGAGGTCGTCTCCACAAAGGCTTCTTGCCGCCAGATCTGGAAGACTTGAGCGCTGTTTTGATTTTCTAACCGACAAATTTACCACCTTTCATGAGCAAGACGAACAAGGCTACAGAGGCGTCAATCTGTTCCTCTGGACGTCCTTCAGGATGCGTGCTCCACCTGTGGCGAAATACGATACTCACGTGATGGGCTCTCGACTCGTACAATAGTCACTGAAGGCATGCTAGAGAAGACAATTTTACGGAAGTCTGAACATTGGAAGCTCAGGGCGACCGAACATTATATGTGGGGAGAGGCGCCCTTCAGCACGTACACGGGTATGCGCTATACCGTACTTAGGAAGAAATCATGAAATTGCCGCGCGGAACATCAGACCGCAGAAGGAACTCAGAGAACTCGAAGATCGCACCATGTGCTCCGGCCTAGTCTGCTTCTCTGTCTTGCGCGCTTTCTGTCCTGCCATTACGAACGAACAAACTGTAAACTTCAGCAGTGGCGCAGAATAATCAGTCGCGTGAAAGTTACCACCACCAGAGTGACTTAACCACCGGAAAGTAAGTGCCATCGCCCCTTGCCTCACAACTTGAATACACGTATCTCCATGATACTCCAAGAAGGGCCATACAGCTACATCCTGCTACTTGCTTCTCTCCTCGTTGCATCCATTTGTTGCGACATCTTTATCCTAAATGCTGCCAAAAACCGATGGTACATCTGGTCAACAGAGAAAGAACGAAGAATCGTCCCGCGAAGTCTTATTGTGAGCCTAGCCTTCGTGACATAATGTACATGTACTTACTATAGCAGCGTTCATTGGCGGCAATCATCCCAAACTACTTCCTTTGGAAAGACATTCTGTGAAGATGATGGTGGAAGACAGTGTCCATTATTCTGTGATCGGACCAGGAGCATACCATGAATGGTTTTGGACAGCTCCTGTGGAGGGATAATCATATTCGTCTTTGCCCTGACAAACATGTATTCGCCGTCGCGATGTTCCATGAACTGCACTGCTTACGCAACATGTGCATCGCCCTGAAGGTTGGACCAGGCGGGCTCAGTGACACTCAGATGGGGCACATGCATCACTACTTTAACTACCTGCGCCAATGGATACTCTGCTCGGCAGATGTGACCCTCGAGCCAAGAGATTTTACCATCCAGAACTTCACCACAGAGAGGGTGGGGGCAACTCATACTTGTTGTGACCGGGAGCCTGTTTACTCCGCAGTAGAAGCCAATTGGCACGAATGGGAACGTTTCAGGGACGAGCATGGGTTACATGTCGAGACACGATAGCCAAAAGTAGGGATATTTGGTTACAACGTCTGATGCTGAGTCGTAGTGGTCAGAGACAAAGGAAATCATAAAGCTACACAAAGGAGACCGAATCAGCATGTCGATTCTTGAGACATAGCGACCCAAATTCCGACCAGACTTAGCACTTCAATTGCATCTTAGTAGCGACACGTTGATTCCGAGTTATAAGTCGCCTCGGTCGAATATGTCCTTCTCGAAGCAATCCTGGCCTTGTGGTTTTGAATGCAAATTTCAGCAACAAGTATTGAAGTTGGGAGTAAGACTTACTTTTCTTTCATAGGTAGGTAGGTACATCTAGTTGAGGCAGGCACGAAAGCAGACGCGTCAAGCGACGAGTCGCACCGTGAATTCATTTGGCAATCGGCCACCCTTTCCCTTAAGTATACCATTTCTCGTAAGGGTTCGATTTGCAAGTCTAAGTTGAACTCCAAAATTAAAGCATCGAAGATGAGCAACTCTCCACCTGCATCTACTACCTCTATACAATCGGATGCTGTTACTCCCTCTCGCAAGACGAAGCAGGGACCTGTCGAAACTTCATTGAGATTTCCAATTGAAAAAAAAATGAGAATGCCGCTAAACGCTTCGGTTTCGATTGCAGGAACGCATCTGCCCGCAATCTAAGGTATGCTAGGGAGAGCAAAGAAGGTTTCCTTAGGACCTGTGCTGGCCTGGAAATTCTTAGACGAATTTCCGCCTGAGTGCGAGGATGGTGATGTATCAAAGAGCCAAGCACGTTCCAAAGCGCGCAGTGAAAGAGCAAGATATAGGCTATAATCCCTTGGTAAGTAGGATCGTAAAGAGGAGTCCAAGTGTGTTCACAACTTCTACTTCTTGCAGACCATGGCTCTGAACAGCGATTTCCCAGCTTCTTATTCGTGAATACTTCCTTGGGCACTGAGAACCAGGGAGAAAAAGGTTCGATGGAACCAAGCATCTGCTGTTACTCGAAGATCGCGATTCAGCTTGCCAAGGCCGCTGATGGCGCTTCTCGTGCTCAACTAGGTCTTGCTGAGCTCTTCATTGAGGTAAAGCGGACAACGGAGGAAGATTTTTTTTACTGGCCACAAGCTGGGTAATAAACGTGCCTCCCAGCAATTTGTTCTGAATATTGAAAATAAGCAAAAATAGGAAAAAGCCACGAGAGATCTAGGACAGAATACTGCCTATACCACCGAGAGCCTTGCCCGAAGGTATCACCTTTTCCTGTTCTCGATTTTGCTGTTTGGAAGCTGCGCTGGTCTCGTCCGCCGGGACCGTGCTGGTGCAATTGCCACGGAAGCATTCGATCTTCACGACTACCCAGAGCTGTTGTGCGAGTTTCTATGGCGGTTCTCTCACTCCTCGGACACAGCTCGCGGATATGACACGACGGTGGAACGGGTAGATCTTTATGAAGAGCGCGATTCCAAAGAAGCCATTACGTTGCATGTGAAACTTGAAGATCAGCTGGGTCTTGACGGCAACAATCTTTGATCTGGTAGATCGCTAGCGTGCCATACCTGTCTTACATGGCCCCAAGCTGACTTAGTATGTCATGAGGTTTAAATGTTTGCCTCTGAGGAAACTTTGAATGCTGCTGGATCTCTGTTGAAGCATTCATCCTAGATATGAACGCTGAGTGCTGATCCTTCACGATGACGACAGTATTACGCCCGGTGTCGCTGTTTTGGCTGCTGCACAAGGTCGGGTGGAGCGCTACAGGGGCTCAGCCATTAAACTCGTGGATTAGGCAACTCCACTGGCAGTGACGGTCGATTTGTGCCCACTATTCGAGTGGACGAGATGTCAAACACCGGTGAGCTTACGGTATTCATCGCGACCTCTCTCCACCACCTTGCCATCAGCTATGATTTTGAGGACAGCGATGCTAGATCAGAGGAATCAGTCAGTAGGGATTCCAACACGTTTGTGACAAGAGTCCTGACTGTCCCAACCTGCAATAACTTTCGGGTGCACAGCGGTTGCTCGTATCGGTATGATTTAGATAAATTTCATATTGATCTCGATCCTTAAATAACGCTGGGCCGGTACGCGGGCTGACTGGCGTACTGGACTGAACGACACCTTCAACTCTGGACGCCAGTATCTCGACGCGACCACGTGAGTGAGTAAATTTCCGCGTCGTGCCGTGTTGAGTTGGCAAATATCTCAGCCTCGAGTCATTCGCACTGGCAAAGAAATGGCCAAGCGCCAAGGGAGGACAGCGAAGCGCTCGAAGGATACTCAGCATGATGCTTCAGAGAAGGCGAAGGGTCAGGAAACCCCGGAGTTACGCTCAACTGTTCATAAAGGCTCGCCTATTATGCGCGTCCCCGATGATGTGCTACGCCTGATCTTCATACACGGCATGGAACAGAGTCCCTACAACGAACGGACGAAGTTCTCTCGCTGCGTCGGTTCCGTGTGTCGGTCATGGACAGCCATATCAAATGATACTCCAGAGCTCTGGACTCTGATATACATCACACTAGATCGCTCTCCATTCCTGGTCGCTCTCCAGTCGACACTCACACGTTCCCGTTCCAGAAAACTGGATATCGTTATATCCCAAGTTTGTCCTCCTAGCCACGGCTCTTGGGCCGAATCCAATGCAAGCGTGTGGTTAGAGTCCGAGTATGTAGCAAGCGTCCCGCTTTATGAACATATGTCGCGGTGGCGCTCGATTACCATCGATTGTTTTAACGTTGACGTAATCTTGGAAACGATAGATTGCTGCGAGCAATCTGCAGATGCCCTGGAAGACATGGCATTGGCTTGGTTTGGAGGTGACCCGCGGGCTTGTGAAGTTTTCTTCGACCATGACTTTATAGCTCCGAGGCTGCGCAGGCTCTGCATACTGGATATCCCCTGCTGTATCGAACCAGAGCACTTTCCCGCGTTAGAAGAGCTCACGGTGAATACTTCCAGCAGTCCTGATCCATCCTGCTGCAGGAGTTTTATGCAGGTGCTCGAGCCTCTCACAAAATTACGCCGTGTAGAGATGACGAATACAGGCCTGTGTGTTGGGGAACCAATCGACGACGACCGTCTGTCCTTGGCCACACTCGAAGAGCTCGGCATCGAAGACATTTCTGTCGCTCTTCATGCTTTGTTCCGCGAGTTTGAAGCTCCTCTTCTGAAGACCTTGCGCATCTACGGTCTTAAACCAGAAGGATTACATGAACATGATCCTATCATCATACAAGATTACTTCCCCTCTTTGCGTAATCTTCGGCTCAACGCGATGAGCGAGGAGATGGACCTTTATGATATCTCCAGTATTTTCGGGTTTTTCGAATGCGTACACATACTTGTAGCGCACAAGCGTCTAGATGCTTTCATCAAATCTTTCACCGAGAGCAAGCCAAAGCTAGGCTGGTGCTTCCCAAAATTGATTTCGCTGGAGATAAATACCAGAGACTCAGTCTCGGCCGGTTTACTTCGCCAGGCGGTGGAGGCTCGCCGTGGTGCGAGTCTTGCTCACTCAGAGGATCCCGAGATCAAGAGCCCCGTCGCATTCGAGGAGCTCACCGTCCATACCTCTGCGGAGATATCTGAGGAGGATCGTCAGTGGTTCGACAGAAACCTGTCAGCATTTACTTGGTCTTTGGATGTCGATGTATCCCGATACTATGATCCATACATCAAAATACGTTGCGCAACCACTTGATATTCGACGAATGTTCACTTACTTGTATAAGATAGCCCATGAATCGTGATATATATATATATTGTTATACTAGAAAAGTTGCGGTTCCGGTTTCAAGCGTCCGTCAAGCGAGCACTCTTGTTGGCTGTGGTTCTCCCGTATAGACTGGTATTCATTTGCATTCGGGTGCGTTCTACTAGGGTACACATCGCTCAGCCTGTCAGCGCTACATATACGTCTAGAATTACAATCTAGATCTAGAGGCCCTCTGCTATCGCAGAGTTTACTGATCAATACAACTTCAAAAATACCTTGAACGATACATTTACAACGTAGCACCGAGACCCAGCTTGGTCTTCTTCATGACTGCGGTGATCGGAGCTTCTAGGCCGCCTGATAGTCCAATTGAATCTCCTTCCGCCCAGCCCATGGCAGCAAGCATTTTGAATCCGATGTTAGACTCCCCAATTTTTGGTGCAGCCTTGACAAATACGCAATGAGTCCATTTTGTTGCCTACAGTCCAGAAGGCAGTGGATAACCAACCTTGCCTACTTCTTCACCTTCGCGATGTTTCGCTAGGGACATGCTCTTGCTCTTGCCTTTGCCTCCGCGGGGCGCATTCCATGAGTCCGAGTTCTTGTTCAGGATACTGTGGATCTTTCTCTCGTTGATTCCTATACCACTTTTGGAGGTCTTGATGAGCGTGGTATAACGTCCAGCATCTTTTCCTTTGCTCTGACTCTTGAGGTTAAACGCATCGGCCAGTTCATGGATCTTCTTGCGCGTCTGCTTATCAGCAGGGGGCAGCGCCATCGTGCTCTTTCCTCCAATGTCTGCCAGGAAGCGACGAATTTGCTGCTCCAAGGATACCAGGTCTGTTATCCGATTCGGAACCTCGACTGAGTTATCAAGTCTTGCAGCAGCGAGCATTGCCTTCCTGCCTTTCTTACCGGTCTTGTGAATGCCCATTGGGTCGGCTGCTGCTTCTAGTCTTGCTTGAGCTCGCTTCCGCTTGTTTTCTGCCTTTTTCTCGCGGTCCTTTTCCCATTGAGCTTGAAGGGAAGGGGATACTTGTTTATCTTTCTTGCGTGCTGGCATAACGATCACGACTTTACACAAAATTGGAGTCACTTAAGAACAACCTACGTGCAGGTTCCATCATATCCTCAAATTCGTCCCCATCGAAATCACCATTTTGAATAGCGCGAAACAATTGTTTTTTTGCTTTCCTATCTCTGCCCGACAACACGTCTGAATTTTCTTCGAGTATCTCCTGAAGTAAGTGTCAGCACAGTTTTCGGAGTAGGAGTGCCGCGTACTTCAATTTTTGCAAAGAAATCCTCGTCTTTGTCAGCCCATGTCATTTGGACAGACATTGCCTCATCACTTGAATGAGCATACATCTCCTCTTTCTGCTTCCCCTTGGCATTGGCTCGTATTTTGGCTAATCTGGCCTTGAAACCAGTCCTTGGAGTGTCTTCATCATCCGATGACTCGTCATCTTCATCCTCATCCTCATCGATGTCTTCGCCGATTAGTGCTCGTTCCTCCGCATTTACTACCAGTTCTACCTCTTCATTCACGCTCCCCCCGCTTTCACCATCACTTGAATGAGTGTTCCCCTTGTCATCAAGTTCATCAGCATCCTCTCGCTTCATCCGTTCGAGATCTGCGATGTCGTCCATTGTGATGTGACGTGAACCGTCAGCACTCATACTGTCGACGAAACTCTTCATTGCCTCTAGGCTCATCTCGCCGTCAAGTTCCATGGCACCAAATCCGGTAGACAGGTCCTCTATAGCATCCCCCGCAATGCCAACCGCATCTGAATCAGAGTCACCCCAATTAACATCTGAGTCACCTCTTCGCTGTTCGCTCTGTCGGGGATCCCTCTCTCTAACTTCCTCCTGTAGATGTGCTTCTGACATCATGGCGCCAAATGAGCTAAAGCCTCGCAGCGACTTTCGCCGGATCCTCTTCGATCGCTTGAGCAAGGATCGTGGTCCGCCCACGGGGAACGTCCTTCTTGCTTGTTTTTTCCTGGGAGTTTCGTTGAACGAGAATGAAATAGATTCAAAGGAAGGTGGAATCGGTATAACCGGGGCCTCCGTTACATCGTTATTGGTCGGTGGTTTCGGCAATTGGTCATGAGCAGTCAAGGAGATCACAGACGAAGTTCTAGGGTGAACTGCGGGGGAAGTGGTTGCGCCACGCGATGGGGGTTTCGCTCTGCCACAGCGCGGATGAGGTGCGACATATACAATGATTTCCTCCTCTTCTTGACTCGTGTCCCCGAGCACCCCTTCCATACGATCGACAATGATTGACTCCTCCGCCTGAGGGGCTTCCAAGGAAGTTGGAGAAGTGTCAACATAGAATCCGGTGGCCATTTCTTCAACAGCAACTGCAGGTTCTTCAGCAGTGGTTACAAATCCCCGAGCAGTGAGTCTAGAGCCCCCCGCACCAACTCCGGGTTCCCCATCTTCTGTCTTTTCTGTGACATTAAGAGCAGATGTAGCGTCAACTTCGGCTTGAAGTCTACCCACATCAGTAAAATCGATTTCTTCCAATTGCCCGTTCGCAGAAGCTATGTCTGCTTCGGTAGCTTCAACTAGTGCCTCATTGAAGACCTGGGTCACTTTATCCGCTGTAGGGACATGGCTTTGTTCGTCGCCGGCTATGTCTTTAATAAGGGAAAATATCAATAACACTGCAACAGTCAATCTTGACTGAACTGAAAGACTCGCCGACTGTGTCAGAGATAGGCTGCAGTATGTCCTCTTCCTGTTGGAACAGCGTAGCCGTATGAACAGATCGGACGAATGTGATCGGTTTCAGTAAAGGCCTGTCCTCGTACAGTAGCTTGGACAACGGCTCATCGGCACGTAGCTTAGACTTCAAGAAACCTCGTCGCCTACGTTCACGTCCGACTCCGTAGGGAGAATTCTCACTGAGATCTCCTCGTCCTCGTCCTTGGCCGCGGGGACCGCCGAATCCTCGACGGGGAATCACAAAGCCTGGCTCTGGACGCGAGTTGGATCCCCGACCTCGACCTCTACTTCCCGGTGTGCCAGATCCACGACTTGGTGGTTCATCTAACGGGTAGTGTCAGCGGTATTCGCTCACAAAGAACTGTCTCGCCACATCCAACATGTTATTGGAGGAGATCATTACTACATACTGTTAGGCCACATCTGAACTGGAAAGTCAAAATCATCCGTGTGGGATAGGTTGCCACCTTCACTCTGGCCTTTGCTTGGTGCATTGCCTCGTCCCCGTCCCCGACCTTGTCCTCGTCCTCGCCCTCGAAACTGGCTGCCCTGAGGTGATCCACGGTGACCCCCTCGTCCACGATGACTGTTTCTTCTAGTCATTTGATATAAATACAGAAATGTGTAATGTGCAGTTTTAGATTAGTAGCAATACAGTCGGGACTCCGGGCACGGAGATGGAGAGAAAAGAGTTGGAAGTAATCAATAGACAGTGCGAAGCGCCCGTCCGCTACTACGGATCGACACGTGCAAAGGTGCTTCATCCGCAGAATTCGGGACTGCAGTCTGCCCACTGACTGCCTACTGACTGCCTGATGATTTTCCAGTCTTCAGAACAAGTTGTCCATGACAAGTTAAACCTCGCCCGTTTAGTACGGAGATTGGAGAAATCAATCACAAGCGAGGACTGGAGCGCCGATGGCCTGCCACCGCAGGCAACATGGATCAAGGCCCGCGGTACATTGCAGGTGAGTAGACCTAATTCCCAACTTCAACTGAATGTCCAATGTCGTAGATACAATCGTGAACGACTTTAACGTTGGTTTCCAGAAACTGAAATATGCGCGCAAGTTGTTGAAGAATGTCGAGATCAACGACGACTTAAACAATTCGTGCGTTTTGGCTGTGAATAGCGTCAGTTAAAATTGTGACTAATATGACACTCATAGAGATGCTTTCCAGAAGTATGCTGCCCTACGGACGTCCTTGGACCGTTTAGAGCACATAATCCTGGAGGTCGACAGAGTATGTGTTCTCTGTTCTGTTCTATTCTTCCTTCACTTTTCTCTGGTAGTCTGAGACCAAGTATTATCCTCTGCATGTTATATCTCATTGACTAGATGAATTCTATCCCTCCCAAGCGAAAATAAATCCTTCCACTTCGCTTTGGTGATAAATTAGAAAAGTAGTCTTGTTTGACATGAGATTGGCACAAATTTGATCATTTCAGTGTTTCTGAAGTACTGACTTGTCTCCTTAGCGTCTGGCACCAAAGCCTGTTCGCCCGGCCCCCATTTTACTTACTATACCACTACCCGTGTCTACTGTCCGACCGGAACCAGTCACAGTCCCTTCGATAAATTTGACCAAGACATCGGTAGAGAATGCCTCGCCTGTACCCGCCACCACGGAGGCAGGCCCAGTGGCAGCAGAAGATCTATTATTATCTCCTTCCGATAACGATATAGTGCGGTACACGGGATCCATCAACCCAAGTAATACCCTTCTACCACCCAATCTGCCAGCCAGCACTTTGCAATCGAGCTCCACCAGCACGCCAGCTATTCTGCAGAATTCTGCAGCACTGCAGGAGGAGCTTTCAGCCCAACTTGCACAAATGGCGTCTCAGCT
Source organism: Taiwanofungus camphoratus (assembly GCA_003999685.1). NCBI lineage: Eukaryota > Fungi > Basidiomycota > Agaricomycetes > Polyporales > Taiwanofungaceae > Taiwanofungus > Taiwanofungus camphoratus. Next base: position 120,400 of record CP021223.1, read on the forward strand.
GAAGCGCAATGCAGTACATTTCTCCGACTCGCTTGAGAAGGACAAGGCAGCCGTACTAGAGACGCAGGAGAAGCTGGAGCGTAACTACGACGTCATGAAGAGAGAGCGGTTACGGGTGAGAGATCATCACAGTAAAGGCTGGGGCACAACGTGGATAGTCATTCTGAGCCTTGCAGTGGCTCTGATTGGTTTTATCTTGACATTCTTTGTCATCCGTATCACTTGAGCGTGCTGCGATGGCTCCATGTTCGCCTTTTATTGCTTTAAAATGGACCTCTTTCATTGCTTCCCGGATTTCCATCATTTGTCTCACGTCGCATGTATCTGTATGGGATCAGTTGTGGTGGGTAATGGAAAGCAGATGCAGTTCGTGAGTCTCGCAAGCAGTGATGTGCGGGTCAGTGACTAGTCAGTGACTTTCCACAAGTCAGTGACCCTGACCCTGATCTGACCTTACTGACTGTGACCTTACCCACGGTCCTGGCATAGAGCGGCCCGACTGCGGCCCGTTGCTGAGATAATAAAGTCGTCGCATTCAACGTGCCCCGCGAGAGAAATACAATTAAGTACTAAGGATTGTATCTGCCGTCTCATCAATACTACTGAATGCTGCTTCCTCCTCGCCGTCAACATCTAATTCAATTAGTTCATAAAATTCAAGCTCTTCATCTAGGATATAGTGTGCACCCCTCTCGTATCTTTCCACCCAAGTGGTCCTGGTAAAGTCAAAGAGAGATTTGAGTTCAATTGAGATGCTTGACGGAAATCATGCAGCATCAAGGTCAAGATCGTCATCTACCATTTGCGATAGGGTGTCAGTGATCATACAAACTTGGTCTGCCATGATTGCTCTGTGACCTCTGTCTGCGTTCACTACCGATAAGGAAGGGTGCCCTCTGTCACCACTCTAGACAAGACCCCGGCGTTACCTTCGGGGTCATGACCCTACCAGGGTCAGTGGAAAGTCACTGACAGTCGTCGGGTCAGTGACCGTGACCTATGACCTTGGGCACTGACCGTACGTCACTGCTCGCAAGACCCATGAGCTGCATGTTTGTGCATTAATTGTGACTGATTTTGCCTGTAATTGTACACCAACATCGCAGAATACGAGGTATGACCTCGTTGAACGACACCATGGCCGAATTGTTTGCCGAGGGCATAGATTACATGCCAGAATGGTGATTGGAGTGCATGTCACGGTTTCACCTTTCAAGCAAAGATTTGAGGGTCGCACGAGTATTGCTCGTGTCATCATCGCTAGACCATGTTGATTCTCCGACTCGTTCATGTGCCGCTGTCAGGCCACAGCCTAAACAAAATACGATGTACGCTTACACATTTGGGTACGCAACCTTTGCGCCTCTGCCACGATGGGAAGGACGCACACTGTGACTGCATCGGTCAGCCCGTATACTTTCGATTTGTAGAGGGTTGTGCGAGAACTAAACGGAACACCTGTCGCAGAAGATAAGTAAATCGTGATAAAGTGAATAGCCTCAAGATGAATTTGAGCAAGTCTTGTACTAAGCCCCAGAAAATTGAAGATTGGTCCGAGGAGAGTAGATGGGACAGGAACACCGTTCGACAAGTTCCAGTGATCTGGAGGCTAGGGCTGCTGGTTCGGAAGAATCATATTTCAATCACCAGTCTTTAATCTAGAGCATCTGGTCATACTTTCAGGCCTAGAGAGCATGACATCGGTGTAGAAGACGACTACATTTTGGGAAGAGGTACATGCCTTTTCCAGCATGCTGGGAGCACAAGAAATCGTGACGGACGGTTTGGTTGTACGTAAACCAGGAAATAGAGTTGGATTGACTGCACTGTGACATTCGCAGATCACCTCGAGCCCTCTTCGTGACGAGAGATCCGTCTGGGGACACGCGAAATTAGAGTCCACTGCCATGGACGCTAGGCTTTGATTTAGATATGGAGCATGGATGAGCACTGGAAGCACGCAGATCATGCGATTATAGCTATTCATCTGATGTGGAGGCGCTTTCGGTGTTCAGTATTTCAGGAACGGTCCGGAAGAACGAGGGTCTTCACTGTGTATTGGCTGAGGAGCCAATCAGTCGACCGGACCCTTTGGGTTACGCTTTCGAGCTTCTGTAATTAGTCAAGACAGATAACACGCCGACGGAATGAGATTCAATGCTAAAGTGCTTAATAGTTTAAGATCAAACACACCTTCCCACGTCTGTTGCACTTTGAGTAATTGTGATGTGGAAGGAAGCTGCGTAGGAATAGAGTCAAACATCCCGCTCATCTTGTGTCGTGGCGTGAAATTAACAGGCATGCGTGGCAGACTGAATTCATATCGTGCGATATGAGTCTGTAGCTAGAGAGCCAACGAAGGACGCTCGTTATCGCCGTGAGGGTCATGGTACATACTTTGCCAGTCCCTAGCGACTGAGCCGATCACTGCGGCCATCCGTCCTGGATCAGATATTTCATTGGATTGAATTGTTCATACGAGAAATACGCACCGATATCTATATCAGACACCCGAAAGGGAAGCGATGATCATGAATAACAGGCCTACACGCTCGTTAGACCGGATGTCCCTTCCACTATGATTTGAAACCGGTAGATCAAGTTCCAACAATGATCCTTGTAAATACAAATCATTAAACTCAATGACGTTGAATTTGGGGCTGAAGCATTCCTGGATTGCCAGGCGAAGACGATGGTTCTGCTACCCTGATCATATATTAGAGACATGTTTGTAGCATTCATGCGTTGAAAAATGGAACCATAGATTGAATGTGTATACGCGTTCAGAACGTACATGATTCCAACCAAATCTAGGTTCATTGAGCTGTAGTAGCCTGGCAGTATACCCTCGATCCTCCAAATTGCTGCAGAGGCGAGACTCCAGAGATCTTTTGATAAACCCGGATCAGAAAGGCATTACAAAACTGAACCAGATCGGGAGACCGAGCAAGTCGGGAGGAGATCACCACATAGTTATGATCGTGCTTTAGATACTAGTCACGGTTACCGTGATTTGCAGTCAGAGGGTGGGCTACCGCCGCACCGGCACGCGTCCTCGCAAGCCTGGAGAACCCGACGAGAATATCCATTTTGTAGTTGAGCGCTGAACCCGACTTAGACCAAGATATGATGAGACTGGTATCGTTTGTCCAAAAAACTGAACTTCATCACCGCAGGTGTATCACCTGTTGCTGCGATACAAAACAATGCATCGAGAGCACAGATTAGTCACAAATCCAGGGGCCGAGCAGCATACGACTGCGTCCGACTTGAAGCTAATTGGCAGAACGTACTTCGGATATCCATAGTCTGCTCGGGGGAATACATGATGGTGGTCTTCTCTTCTGTGCTTTACATGTTGCGGACAACCTTGCTCGGCAAAAGGCATAGAACCTGTGTATGATTGTAGTGAATCTACAACGCGAAGACCGGGCACCTAGTCGGTAATTTGAGGTTGGTCATCGGGAGTCAGTCACGCCTGACGCTCAGATTACCTCCTGATAAGGCAGAACTCGTGCGGGTGCAGACTGGCAATCTCGTGGGCCAAAGAATTCCTTGCTATGCTCAAACGTTCATAATGCAAGCCAACCAGAAGTGTACGCCGTGGGAGTTACAGTTCTACTTAAGATTTGCTTCAAATCTTGGACAATCCTCGAACTTCCAGCATGCTGTGGACGTCCAATGCATTACGACAGCTGACGAAAGTCGACAGCTTCTTGACTTGCGTCACCTCCTCAACAAAGAAAAATGCTCACACCAGCGGAAACACGCAACATATGAAGCTACTTGGAGATGCCTGTATGCCCAGAGAACGCACCTTGAAACATTATCAGGAAGTGCTTTGTTGTGGGGGATCATATCACTCTAGACGATCATCGATCATCCCACGAGACGATGATCTACGAGTTCACGTTACGATCCGCAATACTAGTTTGAAGCCGTCGCTGCGACGACGAGCTGCGAGCTCTGCAGCACAAATATATATCAATCAGCACTAACGAACCATCAAGGCAATGAAAAGGAGTATACGTGACCGTTCAAAGTGGCCGTTGGAAGCACCAAGAAGGCTGGGACTCACATGTATGACATCGTCTGGACCAGACTTCTGATCTAGAACGCTAGCCTGTAGTGGGTATAATGTAAAACAAACCTGATTTAGTATGACGCAGTTTCTTATGAATTGGGGAAGAACAACGTGCTTGGGTGACACACGAAGTGCATCATGTAGGTGAAGATGTTGAAGTCACGAGGATACCCTTCCAGCACATTCATCACTGGGCTAGGGATGGTCTTGTATTCTCCAGATCCAGACCAAGGGGGTGAACATCCGAATGCATGGCAGATCTCTGTAATAACTTAAAGTGAAATATGGTCGTGTATAAAAATTGGCGCCAAGTCAATGGTAACACCATGCCTGCCAATGAGAAATTGAGAAATTTGAAGCCTAGCTTTTGAGGCGCAAAAAAGTCTGCATAATGCTCCTCAGACGTTCGGATACGTTTTGCAAGTGCGCAATGTTGAGACTGATGCTATGCTTTGTTACCAGTGTCCTTCCGCTGGAAAAGTGAGCGTCTTCGTAGAATGGCGTCATTGCGGCAGTGTCTATCCGTCCCGTGCGACAGAAGTGACCTGAATCCAAAGTTCCCCACACTTCGACGAGCACACATGATAGATACAAGGACACGAGGCGATACTTCACCTTCGCGCTGACCGGGAGCATGTTTCAAAAACACACTCGCTGGCTGATGGGGTTAGACCAACTCCCCAGTCACGGAACGCATCTGGACCGGCTTTCCGCTTCACAAAGAAGCCTAGCACTGCTAGCAGGCGTTCTAGAGGACAAGGTGAGACCACCATATTGTGACGGAGACTGACGCCCGTGGACGCACCAGGCACTTACTCCGACCTGTTTGTCAATACAACTCAGCTCCATGTGATTGACGAAACATCAACCTTTGATGCTCCGACTACTACACACCATACCAGAAGTGCTACCGGTCACAAGGCTCACCTAACACTCCAGGGCACAGAATTACAGGGAAGACGTGTCAACGCCTTGAGCCTTCGAACTGGCCCAAGTTCAACAAGAGGAATTGTACGTGCACTCAAGGCGATCTGCGTGGACATTAGCAACTGCAACTGTGAAGACAACGGCTTCACACAGCGGCATAGCTGGCTGTTACCTATATTCATTCTGCCTTCGTACTTCTCATCCGCCTGACCAATACCCACTAGGCCACTGGCGTGTGAAATCGTTCTGGGCCATGTTCTGGATCTTTGATGCACAATAGCGCCCCAATGAGCTATTGTACATTCATGTAGATGGCTTCTCAACTTCAGCGCCAAGACCTGCCACAGTATCACAATCGGATCGGGAAGTACAGCTGGTCACAAGGACATGTCGAAGGAACGAATGAATGGCAGAAGAGACGATGCAGTTCAAAGAACGTAGCAAGCCGATTTAATCTATAAGACAGAGGCTATACGATCGGCAGGTGAGATCAGTAACACCAGAAAGAAGGCGAGACACTTCCGTGCCTACGGAGGACGATGTGCCGAAGCTGGGCTTCGCACGTTCCGGGGCTCGCTTAGATTCCAGGCCTGCGACAGCTCCTACAAGGAGGGTGCGAAACGCCAGCGCAATAGTATCTGCACCAGTCAGATGTACAGCACAGGGGTCGAGACTGGCCCACAGACTCGCAGAAGATGTCTCGCCCGCAGATAATCGATCAGTCTAGTGGTCTGACAGTGTCGGCTATAATGCGTTGAGAGGATTAGAATTCATATTCAACGTGTGCACACGCGGTCCGTGCAATGGGAAGACTGAAACAATCGCTGGCATAATGCGGCAGGAACGACACCAGAAGTCAGGGATGAATAATCGAGGAGGCGCACGAGCGAAAACGACCATATGAGGGAACGCATTCTGTCTGTGGAGGTCTCGTCAGCGCAATACAATCGGTCTACGATAACGGGCTGTTCTGTGAGACTGATGACAGGCTAATCTGTATCACGTACGATCAAGATGGCCTCCAGGAAACTGAATGAAATGCGAAAACACACGTTCTCAGGACGCCAGCGCCAATTCCGCAACGCTAGCGATCCGTCGACTCGGACTCAGTAAAACATCCTATGCACCTTCCCACCATCGTCCGTTCCATGTGGCCATCTTTGTCAGTGACCCGGAGTTGGAATCTGTATATTACTGCATGGGCCCACAGCCATATCCTCACATAGCTGACATACCGTACTGTTGGGCAGCCACGCGCTGAATGGAAAGATGGACGCCTGTGGTATGTTCACATGCGCTCTAACGCCCAGTGTGAGATCGCAGAACGTTACGTGCCCGTCAAAGCGCGGACGCGGGGAAAGACCTATGAAACTGACCGGGGAGACCTTCCCGGCGACGTCCCGACTTCCGGATGTACGCACATCTTCGCGCAGAATTCTGTCGTCCGCTACGCTGGCGTCCTGGTGACCCGATCACGCATACTACCCTATGGTTTCGATTTAGGGTGGGAAGAGTGATTGGGACAGCATTGTGCAGGGCGGTGAGGCATGCTTTGGTAGCAGAAACGGCTCATGCCAAGATCGTACAATGGGTGAATGTGGACAACTTACCTGGGAACGGCGAACTGATGGTTCCACCAGTCACAGAATCCGTGCGCGCACTAGGGAGGCATTTTCAGAGTTTTGGGTCATTGGCTGACGCGCACCGCATTGTGATTCGAACAGGCGCTGCCCTAGGTGATCCCAGACACACGTAGGCGGAATGGAATATGCCTATCAATGCCATAACCTTGTGCGCTTCTCTTCGCCAAAGACTGAGCATAAGCGCGATGAAGTCAATAGCCTCCCTCAGGTGGACGCTATCCCCACGGAGTTGGCAAAAACAACTGTGTGTGCAATCATCCCATGGCCGACGAGGAGCGACTCTAGTCGGATCACACTCCCTCAATGGGAGTGCGTACGTCATTGAGCGATTTCGCCCATTGGATGCTACGTGAGAGTTCAGTATACTGGGGGCAATCGACGTTCCACCTTTGGGAAGAGCACAACTCTAAAGCCAGTTCGCCTGATAGGTCAAGAAGCGGATCTTGCACGAACGTACTGACGTCTTCACGACACATCAGGACGAAATGGGATACGGCGTCGAGTAAAACCTGAGCATGGTAAGTGGAGCTACAGCGAACAATCCTCGTTCATCAGGTATGGCGAGTGCGTGAGTTCCGCTACTTGTTAACATCAAGATGGTAGAATCCTTCTACCACTCGATGTGGAAAAGTTAACAACTTTGCCGGTTGGCGGACGCAACTCTCGACTCGAGAACGACGAAGCGTACCGATAAAGCGATGATATGCCGTGCTCGTGTGATCATGGTCCTGGTACCGTGATAGAGTGCGTGCAACAACGCCGACATTGACAAAATTCTCATTGAATTGAGGCGAATACGAGGACGTCGGCGCTCACAAGTCCCAGTCAAATATACAATGATGTCGCAGAGTCCAGACTGGCTCAGCCTTGCGTGGCTGCGGAAGGGCTGATCATGCGAGAGATCACACGGTACCAGCCCTTGCATTGCTATGGCATTGCGTTTGCGGCGGGTGTCCGAATGGCCGAGCTGATGGGCCGTCGAGATAACAACCGCCCTGCGAGCATGCCTGCACATCGTATAGTGACGTGTTTGGGTGATGGGCGGTATCGATCTCTGTGCGGTCGTGCCCATGAGCCTGAGTAGTTGACATCGATATCAACGGCTGGAGCTGCGCTGCTGGACGGAATATTATTATTTTGAGACCGGGAGAAGGGGCAGATACCGGAAGGACACATAGGCCCATGACCTGCTGATACAGCACAGAGTATTGCAAATGCGTTGCGAAATGCGAATTTGGGAAGCGTGCGGGCTGGGGTCGAAGCTCTCGCGTTTCCGTGCACCGCATACGTGCGTACCATCTAGTTTCAGTGATTTGTATATGAGGCCTCGCCATATGTCCAGAAGGCGAACATGGGGTCAATCATGCCCACATGAGGGACATGGGCCCGTGTTCGTTCTCATCGCCAGCGAGCAGGGCAATGCCAGAGTTGTCGACCGGAGACGCGGCCGGCGGCGGCAAGACCGGCGGACATCGCCTCCGTGAGATGCAGTTTGTTGATCGCTTTCTCCCGGTCAATCACCGATATATTTTCCCACATCAACCGGGCTGGACCGAGTCATCGGTCTAGTTTCTCCTCCTTCGGACATGAGCGGAAAATGGATCCGGGAATTGCCCGCAAATTTAGGGTCCATGGATTACAGCAACCGCGACCAAGGCGACTGCACCTTCTGATTCGTCCATTGCAGCAGACGAAAAAGAGAGATATCCCTGGCAGGGTATTGTATGAACGATGAAGGATAACATACAATTTCTGGCGTCCAGTAGATCGCGACGTCACATTGTGGGGAAGATAATCCAAGCAGAGAAATGCGGGGTAAGTTATTAGTGGAAACTCCGTGGTCTCCTGATTGGCCAGGCAGAGTCACAAGGCGGGGAAAATGCGCACGTCACCTGTGACGCCAGCCTCTGTGGCTGCGACCCGGTCTAGAGCGCTAGAATTCTGGGGTTCACACAAATGTTTGCCAGAATATTCATCAGTATGCATCTATTTGCACAGGATATGTTCTGGCCAATAATGCAAGACGCCACTCCTTGGACAAGACCCACGACGACCACGACCCAACGACCACGCCCGCAACGACCCCGACAACGACGACCTCAAGACTGACGAGGACGAGGACGCCTCATAACACGTCTTCATCCGCGTGTGGCCCTCGTGTATCACGGCATATCTCGGCTTCGGACTCAGCGAAACACGACCTATCTCTCTTTGGGCTATGAGTGGCTTCTCGTCCCTATCCTCCGCCTCTGCCGCACCGTCACCAGCCGTGTCTCGTTATCGGCCTCGTTCCGAGAGTAAACAGGCTTTGAGGCCACGCCCATTACATACCGGCACGAGCACGAGTCATCAGATCCGCCAAAGCGCGAGCAACAGCAGCGGATGTAGGGCCCGTTATCTGGATTGGGAAGAACATCAGGAAGCGTCGCCAAGCTCGTCAAAGGCACAGTGTTCCTCACCTCGAAATGGCACCCCAGTCCTAGCACAGACCTATCAGGATGATCACGACTCCAGCCCTTCAATCCGCGCCTCTGGGCATCACAATATCTCACCCCGTGCGACTAAATTCCGAGGTATCTCATCCGCAGTGCCCGCACACAACGAGGCATCCCGGACCTTCCGCGCCTCGGGTGAGGGGCCACAGACGCCACGCTTCCAGGCCCATCAGACCTACCACGCCGGTACTGGCTGTAGTTCCAGTACTCGGCGTTTGGCAGTGTTGGCACAAGTATTTCCTGCTTCGCCTATTACTACCTTCTCTTTTCCATCTTCCCCATCTTCCCTTTCTTCTCCTCCCCCGATTCCGTCTACCCCGCAGCGCTCCCCTTCCTTGGGTCGTGTAGTCAGAAATAGGTCGTACGCGTACTTGTCTCACTCGGCCTCCCTTTCTTCCCTCGCCAGCTCCGCCTATCCCGCGGTCGCCTTGGATTCTGCGTTCCCCGAGCAATATACACCGTCACCGTCCCCACGCTTGCAAAGGACGCATTCTCATAGGTCAGTACCCTTGTCTCGCTATTCTGCTCTAGACAGTAGTATTATCAAGCTAGTTCCCTACTCCCTTTCCTTCTCAACCTTCGCGAACCTTATCTACCTGGAAATTCCTACGTAGCTTTCCGCGTCCGGCCCAGAGACCGGCACGCGTCAAATTTGCCTGACACATAGAACCGTCATTCGGCGACTTTGGCTTCTCCACTATACCTTTACCTAGATTCTCTTCCCCGCTTCACCGCAGCCTTCTTTCCCTCATGTCCTCTTCACTTTATATATATGATCGCCCCCAGGCCTAACGCCATCTTGTTTTCCTTTCGCTTATCACTTCACTGGCAGGCACACCGCATCACTACCCGGCTTCACCGTCCGGCGTGGATTCGTACTCCAGCGTGCACGCCCAACCCTCGCCATGTCCATGCAGATCCACGCGCCATCACCCGTCATGTCTGCGCGGCCACTGTCACCTCCAATACACAGCTCCACGACGCGTGCTCGCTCACAGTCAAGACCAGATTCGAGCTCGAGACCGTCGTCACCCCTTGTACAGATTACCCAACTTCCCATCCCACAGCGTCCCCCGATGCCACGCCCACCGAGTCGGTCAGAACGTCTTTTACGCGACACGTTGCGTCGTGCGGAGGAGCATGAGAGGATGATGAACGTTCCCCCATTACCCAGCCCGAAGATGCCTGGCCTCTTACTGTCCCCGAGCAGCCCGTTTTTGTCTACCATCATGTTAGCGCCAGGTAGCCCAAGTGGGAGCCGACGTCATAGTCGCAAAAACACAGCTTCGTCTATTGCGACAAATGTCTCGTGCGATGCCTGCGACTTCCTTTGCGAGCCCAACGGCGCCGGTCCTGTCGTCGAAGGGGACGACGGTGAGAAGAATGGGGCCGATCTATTACGGAGGCGGAGCACAGCCTCTACGTCATCATCATCTTCGGGCCACGGTTATGGACAAAGTCATCATCCGGCAACACCGTTGCAGAGGGGGTTAGTCCGGAATAAAAGCATCAATCAGGGGACTAGGAGCGGTGATGTGTCTACGCGCACGCACTCGGACTCGAACACGAAGGCCCAGATAGCGTATGGCACGCCTCAGTCACCGTCACCAGCTCGGACACAGCTTCAGAGGTCGAATAATTCGGCGCCAAATGTCGGTCGTGGGTCTTCACATACTCACTCGAACTCACGTACGTCCGTCGACGGTGAGCGTCCACAGTGCTCCTGCCATCAGCCGGGTGCGGTGATGACGCCTCATGAGGCTGTATTGCGCAGTAGACTGGAAGGTGTGCTAAGGGGCGCCAAGGAGCAGGAGCGGCGGACAAAGAGCTCGGAGCGGAGAGAGAGGGAGCAGGGGTCGAGTAGTGGGAGCGGTAATTCGATGGCGAGCAGTAGGAATTTGAGTGCAGAGGGCGACCTCTTCTTTGGGGCGAGTGGGGAGGTAAGCTTTCTATTGTATAAGCTTTCGTTGAGACGGGACAGCGCTGATCACTGCCGGCGCTTGTAGTCAAGCATTACCTCATTGGCGTCGAACGACTCCAAGTCTGCGGCAACTGCGACGACGAAGAGCCGCGCAAGTCTCTCATCGATTCGTCCTGCTCCATCGACGCTGAGTTTCTCAACACGATCACCAAGGATATCAAATGCGTCGCTTCATTCCCCTAGTACACCGAGCAAACAGCTCGGCTCGCCCAACAGCCCGCAGAATAGCATTAGTCCTCTAACGCCACCACCCACGCCGCCCTTCAACGCCCGCGTTGCTGCCGAGCAGTGCAGAGCCGTGGACGGGTACGTCTCCTTCGCCAACATCGAGGGCCTCGGTGTCCCTGAAGGCGAAGACGAAGACGACGAGGGTGAGGACGGCAAGGCCAGGGGCCGTTGGTGGCAATGGCTGACCATCACCACTGGCAAGACTGCTGGGAGGGAAAGGGGCCGGAGTGAGAGCGCGAGTAGTTTGGCGTCTAGATGATGCAGCGATCAATAGGGCCTTCGGGACAAGCGTCCGACGTTGCGCTAGATTCGCGACTCCGCTGGGTCCGCTTGGTATGGTTCAAAACTCATGCCGCTCTCAACCCCTCCCCTTCATGCTCTATCTATTGAACGTGCATTGGTGTCTTGGTTGCTGGCTTGGCTTGTACTATTGCGTCGGTTGTCTATTCTTGTCTATGTGTTGTGCTCTGCTGTTTGTTGCATAGCCTGTCATCACTACCATTGTCGCCTTAATCAATACATCATATCCTCACGCAAATATTTAATCGTCGCAGACGCGGCTGATAATCACCGGCGTCGCTCAACTCTCATGTGTTTGCTTCTCCGGTTTTTGATCCCCAGAATGCTTACGTCTTCGGGTCACAGCACTGAAAACTTGGAATAGCAGACAGTTACCACCACTTGTCATGAATTTCACAGCTCTAACGACTTCATGTTTTATGTCACGACCTCCGACTACTTGTTGCGGTATATAAATGCTGACTTCATCTTCATCATCATCGCAGTGGAGAGAGGCTGTGGATACGAGCGCGCAGATTTGGCCGTCAACAAGGCTTACGTGTTGAGGTCTAAAGCGCCAACCACCCCGGAAAGTGTAAATTGCCAAGTGCCGTAGAGGTGCTTTTGTCGTCAAACTTGTGAGGTAACGCTACGTGTTTCCGGCTCGACTCGCAGCAGCACTACTGTACACCAGTGATGAATCGATGATGCCTGCAATTTGGTACCAACGTTGACTGCATGTTTTGATAAAGCGATGCGCGGCGTTGCTAATACGTCACGTAACCGGGTACCCATCAAGCTTACAGTAAGTCCAACAGAGTAACTTGAGCGTGTTTTGTTTCCTTGTCCCTTACCCCACAATAACACACACTCGTCTTGTGACTCACAAGACGTTCTATCTTGTGCACATTGAAGTTGGTTCAAGTACTGTAACTTGAACCAGAAGCAGTATATAAGGCTCTCTTTCTAGGCTGATGCTTTAGACTTCTTGATCGTGACTTGTTCATAATGACACTTGCACTTTCACCAGAGATGTACCTGCAACTTGAAGTTGCTGTTCCTCCGGCAAGCGAACTTCCGGGTTGTTCATCAAATTGTCCGGATGATCAGCCCTCTCAGCACCGCCAGACTGTGCATCTCCATCCTGTTTACGTTTGGTCACTGCGTCTCCTGTCCTGATATGACATGCTTTTGAGCGCAATCAGACGTCGGAGGTATCAGCCTTTCCTCGTGGTACCACCTGCACCGATAGAAGGGTACGCCTCATCACTGGGATCAGCCTTTGACGCTGACTCATTCAGTTTGGCAGTATCGAGACCAAGTACATACAACCAGTGCTGGATGTTGCAAATCGGGACTTTGTTGACAAGCATTCAGTGAAGTTTCAACACACCAGGTCTGAATCGACTGAGGGTGCGTTCTCAAACTACGTCGTATGGGAATTTGTTCTTAATTTCTGCTTTCTGCCTCCAGAGCCACGACACTGTATGGTGAAAATAGGATTCAATATATGTGATCCGGAGCATGAGGTCAAACGCTGGCTGGAACCTCGTGCAGAGGATGAACGGTTGTCTCCAACTTCCTATGACTGGTGTAGGTACAAGAAAGTATTTTGCATCGTAACCTTTGTGGTATGGAATTACTGTTATGCTGTCCATGCCCATCCCGTCTTTCTTATGCCACTTCCCTTTGTGTAGCCACCAGGGATTATGCGACTTGAAGATTTCGGTATCTTACATCGCACTATGAATCCTACATCTGAGATGCATGCACTGATGCTGGAACAAATTTCACTTTCACGGGAAGTGAAGGCACCCTATAGCATGATTACAGACGAAAAGTTGTCTGTTGTATTAGACCACAGAGACCCAGACCTCAGATTCAAGTTCATACGAGACGTCATCCCGGTGGAAGATCTTTCGGTGCGAATGGCCCTTGCTACCCTTCTCTATATAGAGACCCAGGACATGGGCTTACGTGTCCTCTCCCCATTTCCAATTCGGCACACCTTCCGAGGGGCATTGAACTGTACCCCGCAAAATGTACGAGGAAAGAACCAGGGTGATCAACGAAAACATGCTGTAATGGTTAAACGCACACTCAGTGACTTTGACATGTATGCGCTATACAACTCAATCGAAGAAAGGGAGGCCTTTCTTGTATGGAAGCAAGAGGTGGCTGAGCAAACCTTGCCACCTGTTTTATGTCCTGGAACCGTCCTTAGTGCAGAGTCACATTGCTTCGCCAAGCATCATCACATCTTGGAACCGAAGGACCTGCACCAGACTTTGCCTCCCGACACCGAGAAGAGTGTTACAAGGTGGTCCCGGAGAAGAGCTAGTGACGTAGATACTATCCTAAAACACGAAGAATTTTCTTTCGAGATTGAAGCAGTTGTTCAAAGCGGTCAAAGGCATTACTCTCAAGTGTTCTTGGGTCGTGTTGGAGGTAGTGAGATTAACCTCTGCTTGAAGCTTTATGATGAGCGATTCTTTCCTCTGTCGAACGAGGTCGGAGGACTGCACTTGGCAACTGATATCATTCGACGCGAGGAGGCCGCCTATGCCAAGTTGCTTCATCTACAAGGATCACTCATCCCTCATAGCTATGGCTTTCATTTGGTACTGCTACAAATTTTTGTGCCTGCCTGTCCCGTCAACATTACTCATTGTAGCTGTTCCCCACAGTTTGAAATGCCTGACACCTAGAAATAGTTTAGCCTATTGATAGAGTTCGTAGAGGGTGAAACTCTACAAACATGCCACGTAAATGAGTTAGCAGTTGCTGCACAAGAAGATTTCGTGAGTGACTTCAGGAGCGCAAATTCACAGCTGTTAATCTGAAAATCAGGTCACACGGATGAGGCATGCAATTAGAGCTCTCAAGTACGCTGGCATCCACCAGCAAGATTGGCATGCCAGTCAAATTATCTGTCCCCGAGATTTCAATCGCTGCACCGGTGTGTATGACCTGGAGATAGTTCTGCTGGATTTCGGCTTTGCTGTACAATGGCTGGAGGATGATGATGGGACGCCTCCGATGCACCGCATGTGGGAGACCCCGCTGGATATGGTGCTTGTGGACAGAGCAGGTATACACGAGGACATCGTGTACAAATGCTGGTATCCATATTCAGAGCCAGAATACTGACCATGGGCACGATTGCCATCACGAGTCAGAGGCTGCACCGTTCTATCTCTCATACGCCAAATCTAATTGTTATTCAAAGCATTGAGATCGCCTTCCTGTCATTATTTACTCACGGGACAGTAATGGGCATATGGAGCCGGCGCAGTGCGACAGTGAATCTTCATGTGGTACGCTTAAAAGACCTTTCCGAGACGATTTAAATTATTTTATAAACGGAGCGTAGGTGAGCGATGAGGACTCGCCGATCAAGTCAAGCACGGACCTATTTGACATGTCTGCATGTTCACGGTGTTTCTCGTTTCCGAGGTTTCAATTCTCAAGGCCTCACAACTCGAAGTCTTTTTTCTTCGTAAGGCGCTATTAATCTTGCTTCGCATGCCCTACTCTACCTTCTTCGTGTTAACCAGAGTCTTTGAAGTCTGTACCGCCACTGGTCATCGTCATTGGACGATACATCACAACACGTCGCCACGGCAAGTTGGCTAAACAAATTGCTTCATTTCACTCTGCGATGACTTGCATGATTTGACACACGTCTTATTCTACTGCTGGGTAACTGGTTGACTCGTGCTTAGACGAGGAACGTTTGGCGAAGTGCCTTTTGCAATTTGCATGGTCTCGCGGACCGCGTGTAAAGATAGTTATCATGATAGTGTGTTGTTCGCTGACTTACTCGGAAGAGAACTGCGTTACACATTCCTATAGGACCATGAACAAACGAATGATGGCACAATCGACTTCATTGGGGAAGGACTCGTAGGAGAAAAGGTTTCCGTCATCAGAAGTACTGAAGTCCAGCTTTACGTTGCTTGCAGCTGACCTTCGGCCTTTGACCGCATGCATGTCGGAGATAGGGTTCACGAACACGAGATTCCCCTCCGTGGTCGAGCATTGCTGGTATGTACACGTTCCATACCGTGAGATGCAAATGCACGGACCGGCTCATTCGCCTGATGGCACTTAACCTTAGTACGCCTTCAGGAATTGAGAGCTCCCACTTGAACTATATTCGATACGCATCCAGAGCTGTGTGATGTGTGCTCACAATGATTCAAATGACGGTGATGTGCCGTGATGAGATGGCTACGAAGTCTACGAAATGAATCAAAGAAGATGCAAAATAAGATTCAGAGGGTGAAATGACGTTTGACTTACAGTGAGCAGCTAGTGCTGCTGCGTGACCAATGCAAAGAAGCGCCCGGACTTTTCTAGGTAGTAGGGATGTCCATATGCCGTGGCGATTCACAGGCACACGCCTCCTTCCCCTGGGAATGACTGATATCAATACAGTGCTTCCGGCACGAGTGCACCACCGGTTTGAAGTTGCAGGACAATGGTCATGGGGATGACAGCACAACAATGCCATGCCCTTGTCACCACGCTCCGAGGACACGTTACTGTCAGTGGATAACACGAGTCCGGGTGATGAAATTCTTCGTTACTGACCCTTAGAAGACTAAATCATAAGTCAACCTGGGAATTGGTTTGTGATCCTGAGGTATTCAAGCGACCATATCATGCCAAAAAATCAGCTGATCTTATTGTAGCTAAACCGACTTACAGTTAGTCTTATGAGGCACTATGTGCGTCATAAGGACAGGAGGCAACTGCAGAATTTGGTACCTTGGTTTAAAGCCCGATACCCGTCCATGGTGCGATGAGCGCATTCCAATGAGAGAGTGGATATGTACTTCAGGCTATATTCATGATCCAAGCAGATGATACCATCAGCGCTAACACAGGGCGTCCGCTTACATCTCCAGTCCAGATACTCGAACGCGCTGGAGGAAGAGCATAAACCGGTTGAGAAAAGGGATAACAATCACCTACTCTAATCAATGAAGGGTGCATTCCGAAATTGTTGATGTCCATCGACTGCAGAGAAATAGATAAGATAAGATAAGATCTCAGAAACAAATTTCGTACATCCTTTCCTCGATGACTCCAGACACTTCACCAGAACAACGTCTGCCTCCCGAATTGCTAGTTCCAGTCAAATTGGAGGTTAAAGCGGTAAGGATTGTCTTATTCATCCAGAACGCCTACCTCATGTGTTGTCAGAGAAGTGGGCGTCGGGTAGTCGGGTGTTCATCTACTAGGCCAACATAGGCCGGTGAAATATCGACAGAGCTTGTTGACATTGTTCGCGAGGTGCGTATGAGAGTATCCGTGAGTTCTGCGTCATGTTTATATTCGAATGTAGAAAATGCTGATTTTGACCGGGCCCTCGTATCTTTCCCAAACGAGACGAGACATACTGCTCACAAACATTCGCAAAAGATGTTCACGAATCGCTTCTGTCGACGCTTTATATGTCCACCTGATTGATACAAATGCGAAGGAAATGGATAAAAGTGATTCCTTTCCGCGGCACATCCTCAGTCGTTTGCTGGATTATGGTGAAAATATCATGCTCCCCGGAACAGCGAAAGCTTTAGCCGAGGGGCGCAACTTAGTCTGGGTTTCTCCAAGAGCTGGTTCTATATCTCCTTGGTCAAGCAAGGCAACAGATATCGCTAGAATCTGCAGCTTGCAGAGTCACGTCCATTGTATCGAAAGAGGGGTCGTCTTTGTCTTTGAAGTGACCGGAGGTGTCATGACGTCGAAAGATCTGCAATCATTTTCTGATCTCATTCATGATCGTATGACACAAGCAGTAGGACTATCTCCCCCATCTTCAGAGGATATTTTCAAGCACGAAATTCCGGAACCTCTCTTGACTGTCGACTTACTTTCAGATTCTGCAAGTGGACAGGGAGCCCGTGAAAGGTTGCTCCGTGCTAATAAAGAACTAGGATTGGCCCTCTCTTTGGATGAAATTGACTATCTAATCGATGCATTCGTATCCGGCCCTTCTCCTATCAATCGCAATCCGACTGATGCCGAGCTCTTCATGTTTGCCCAGGTCAATTCGGAACACTGTAGACATAAGATCTTCAACGCGTCGTGGACTGTAGATGGCAAGGATCAGGATATGTCACTCTTCCAGATGATTCGGAACACGGAAAAGCTCAACGGAACGGGCACAATTTCTGCATACTCTGACAATGCTGCAGTTTTCGAAGGTCACCCGGCTCCTCGGTTCAATGTTTATCATTCTCAGAGCTCAATCAATAAACAACTGTACACTTCGCACGTCGAGGAAATACCTATTCTGATTAAGGTCGAGACTCATAACCATCCTACTGCAGTTTCACCCTTCCCGGGAGCAGCTACTGGCTCAGGTGGGGAGATCAGAGACGAAGGAGCTGTCGGCAGGGGCTCAAAGCCCAAAGCCGGTCTTGTAGGTTTCACGGTGTCCAACCTGCTTATCCCAGGCTACGAGCAGCCTTGGGAAACCGACTTCGGTCGTCCCGCACACATAGCGTCCGCCTTTGACATCATGATCGAAGGTCCTCTTGGCGCAAGCGCTTACAATAACGAGTTCGGCCGGCCTGCTTTGGCGGGTTATTTTCGCACCTTCTCAGAGCGTGTACCTGCAGCTGAGAATGGTCAGACGGAGATTCGGGGCTATCACAAGCCAATCATGATTGCTGGTGGACTGGGCAACGTGCGTCCTTCTTTCTCTAAGAAGTCGAAGATCTCTCCAGGGGCGAAGCTTGTCGTCCTCGGCGGTCCCGGAATGCTAATAGGCTTGGGCGGAGGAGCTGCGAGCAGTCAGACTTCGGGTACTGGCTCTGCGGAGTTGGACTTCGCCAGTGTGCAGAGGGACAACGCAGAGATGGAGCGGAGGTGCCAACAAGTGATCGATGCGTGCGTGAATCTGGGCGAGGCTAATCCAATTGAGTCTATCCACGATGTCGGTGCTGGTGGGTTGTCGAACGCGCTGCCGGAACTCGTGCACGACTCCGATTTGGGAGCTACAATCGAGATTAGGGATGTCCTTGTTGCGGACAACCGTATGTCTCCGATGGAGATCTGGTGCAACGAGAGTCAGGAACGATATGTACTGGCAATCTCAGCTGAGAAAGAGGAGCTGTTCAAAGTTCTGGCCATTCGCGAAAGATGTCCATTCTCAATCGTAGGCACGGCTACAGCAAAAGAAGAGCTGATTGTGACGGACAGCATTCGGCCCCACCAGGTCCAATATGTCATCAACCTGAAAATGTCAACTCTCTTCGGAAAGCCTCCTCGAATGCACCGCAAGGATGTGACTAGGGCTATATCCTATGCGCAATTCGACACATCTCTCAGCACGTATTTACCTTCGACAAACACTTTGCTGGGGCGCCTTGCCCTAGCTGTAGATCGCGTCCTTCGACTTCCTTCAGTTGGTTCTAAGTCTTTCCTTATAACCATTGGTGATCGAACCATCACTGGGCTTGTCACCCGCGATCAGATGGTTGGTCCTTGGCAAGTCCCCGTTGCGGATGTCGCTGTCACGCGAGCGTCCTATGGCTTTGATGTGCTGCACGGTGAGGCGATGGCCATGGGCGAGAGGACACCTGTAGCGCTGGTCAACCCTGGGGCGTCGGCACGTATGGCGATAGCTGAGTCGCTCACCAATCTTGCGGCAGCGCATGTGGGTAATCTTGACCGTGTCAAACTAAGCGCAAACTGGATGTGTGCGGCATCGAAGGAGGGAGAAGGCGCTGCGCTCTACGAAGCGGTTAAAGCCATCGGCATGGAGTTATGCCCTGCTTTGGGAGTGGGCATTCCTGTCGGTAAAGATTCTATGTCAATGTCGATGAAATGGAAGGAGGGCAACGAACAACGAGAAGTCAGCTCTCCCCTATCGCTCATTGTTACTGCCTTCGCGAGCGTTGAGGATGTTGGTGCGACCTGGACGCCTCAACTCCAGACAGATGTAGGCGAGCCGACATCATTAATATTCTTTGACTTAGCCAACGGCAAGGAGCGGCTTGGAGGATCAGCTCTCGCTCAGGTTTTCAAGGAGATTGGTTCAGAGGCACCGAACGTGGAGGACCCTGCAATACTGAAGGCATTCTTCAATGGCTGTCAAAATATCAGGGTTGAGGAGCCGGGAATGGTGCTTTCGTATCACGACAGATCCGATGGCGGTCTGCTCACAACTATAACAGAAATGTCATTCGCTGGACGCGTTGGTGTCGAAATCTCCTTGGATGCCTTCATTGACCCTATATCAGCGCTGTTCAACGAAGAGCTAGGAGCCGTTATCCAAGTCCGTCAATCAGACATTTCCCGTCTAGGGAATATCTTTGAAGCTGCTGGGTTCCCTCCGTTATCTATTCATGTCATCGGCCAAGTGAATGAGACCACCGCAGACGAGACTTTCACTATCAGCCACAAATCAGTATCAATATTCTCCAGCACACGTCGACAGTTACAGCACGTGTGGGCAGAGACGTCCTACAAAATGCAATCGCTTCGAGATGATCCATACTGTGCAAATCAAGAGTTCAATCTCATCACAGATGGTTCATACAAGGGACTGTTCTATGAATTATCCTTCGCCCCAGAACCTTCTGTTCAATGCTCTCACCGGCCCAGGGTCGCAATCTTGCGTGAACAGGGTGTCAACGGTCAGATGGAGATGGCGTGGGCGTTCACCGCGGCCGGTTTCGATGCCATCGATGTACACATGTCGGATATTGTGAGCGGCTCGATCTCACTTGCCTCGTTCCGTGGACTCGCTGCTTGCGGTGGGTTCTCGTACGGTGATGTTCTCGGAGCGGGCAAGGGCTGGGCAAATTCAGTGCTACTGAACGAGACTGCCAGATTAGAATTCCACACATTCTTTTCACGCTCAGATACATTCGCTCTGGGAGTATGCAATGGCTACCAGTTCATGAGCCATCTACGTGAGATCATCCCTGGCGCAGAGACTTGGCCGGACCTCAAACAGAATCGCAGTGAACGCTTTGAGGCGCGTGTATGCATGGTGGAAGTTGTTCCAGGGGCTGTGACAAGTTCATCCGTATTCCTGCACGACATGGCAAAATCGAAGTTACCAGTGGCTGTCGCACATGGGGAGGGTCGCGTCTCGTTCAATGGAGCTGGGCAGAGAGAGCAGTTGGAGGCACAAGGTCTCGTAGCGGTGCGTTATGTGGACTCGAATGGCGCTCCGACGGAAATTTATCCGTTGAACCCGAACGGCAGTCCTGGCGGTATCACGGGTGTGCAGACCCCTGATGGGCGTATTCTCGCTTTGATGCCCCACCCCGAACGTGTGACGACGCTGGAAAGCAATAGCTGGTATCCCCCGGAGGTCAAAGACAAGTGGAACGGGATCGGACCTTGGTTCAGGCTGTTCCAGAATGCACGTAGATGGTGTGGAAATTGATGTAGGGAACAAGGTTACCTTTTTTTTTTTACCTTATTCGATTGGGTGCCCCGGAGAAGTCACAAATGAATTGTAACGTTACTTCATAAATTTTAGCTTGGTATGGTAGACCACACTATATTATGTATCAAACTAAGCTAACTGCAATTGAAGGGCGACTTGATATAAGTTAGGCCTGACTTATTCAGAATCGCTACGAGCCTCCACCAGACTTTCCTCTGGCTTCAAGCCTAGCTTGTTCAGTAGTAATTGTACTTGGCCAAGGTGTTCTTGAGTTCTCAAGCTGTGCGAGGCTTGTTATTCTCAAATCCCGAGAGCTCTTGAATGCCACCAATCACTTCTGGGTGGTTCATTGATGGTTTACTAGCAAAGTTGACATGACGTTGTAATTGAACTCGAGTGCTCTTAGTGGTCACGTTTGGCAATTGCTGGACTACACACAATACTCGAGTGACTTATGAGGTGCAAGAGACAGAAGAGGGTAAGGGTAAAAGCATCGATGTTGTTATTGATGAGGCAAATAAACCGGAAAGAATGGAGAGTGGTCGAAAGACGTGAAGGATCGTTAGGATTTCGTGCACAACAGTTGAACCAAAAGTACCGAGAATTGGCGTTAACTAAAATGCGGTAGCGAATATAAGTGGTATATCCGATGGGTGACCTTCAGCTCTAGAGGCGCAACCAGACAAATCGGATCGCAGTACTAAGCATCTTGTTGTCTTTTTGACCATGGACGCCGCCGCTATCACGAGGCGTAATGTGTTTCAACCAGTGGGTGCTGGTGCTGCGGCAACGCTCGATCGATGAACCGAGATTCGGGAACCTCTGGCTTCTTCTCGGAGCATCCATCTGTTTTCGTGTCTGCCGCGACGGTGGCTGCTGTAGGATCACCGATACCGGCGCGCGTTCCCCACCCAGTCTAGGTGAAAACATGCTCAGGAAACGCTTCTGGCTGAACCCCAACTTCATTCACGTACCTCATGCAGGGTGAACAGAGCATAGATCTTCATGATCGAGAAGTAATACCCAAAGACGATGAATGCAGGAACGTAAAGAATATGCTCCGGGCGGTACCACAAGTGTGGAAGCAGTTTCGCTGTCCGCGTCGCAAGGAGCCACACGAAGTAGCTGAGAATGACATTCCTAACACGTGTATTTTGAGCATCAGATGCATGCAAGGCGCCGGTGAGTGCTTACCACCAGGGTAGATGGTAGCCGCCTTGGTCTACTGGGATCGTGCTCTTGTATATGACATAGCAAACAAGAGCGGGGCCGGCTAGCAGAGTGAAGGGGTTGAAAAGCTTGTCCACCTGCGATACAGATACTTCGTAAATGAATTGAACTATTTCGAGAGCGAACACATACCATTGTGTAGGCCACATACGGGTGTGCTGTCCAAATATGCCGCTCTGTGAACAACGAGCGCAAGTCGGAGCGCCATGTATTTCGTGTCCACCGCAGGACCTGCTTCAGAAAGCGCCAATTGGGCTTCATTGTGCTAAGCAGCTCAGCCTCCTTGCAGCACTGCACGTATGTCGCCCATCCGTGGCTGACCATCCAGCGGGTGAGAAACTTGTCGTCGCCCGAGTTGAGCTGGTACTTCCCCATCCAGTAGTCGTGAGTGAAGCCGTGCAGGAATGCAGGGTCCTTCAGGATGACTGTGCGATATGCGGCAGTGCGGCCCGACAGGCACGGGATGCCGCCGTCAATGTGCGTCGACGCCGCGATCTCAATGTTGCGGATGGAGAGGCGGAACGCGGCCAGAACCTCCCAGACCGTCATGCGCTCCCCGACGGGCTGCACGCGCTGGGATGTACCGACGCCACCGACGCGCTGGTCCTCGAAGCATGCTAGGACGTACGGGAGGAGCGTGGGGGGCCATATCGCGTCGTCGTCGGCAAAGACAACAATGTCAGTCGTAGTGTTGCGGATTCCGTGCGCCATCTGCAGACGCTTGTTCG
The DNA here is from genome assembly GCA_003999685.1 of Taiwanofungus camphoratus. Lineage (NCBI taxonomy): Eukaryota > Fungi > Basidiomycota > Agaricomycetes > Polyporales > Taiwanofungaceae > Taiwanofungus > Taiwanofungus camphoratus. The sequence goes on from CP021223.1 coordinate 143,413, forward strand.
CGTAGGGTACAGTGAGGACGCGGATGCGCATGGGATCGACAGCCTCGGCGAGCTCCTGGAGGGGACCACGCATCTTCTCTTCGGTGACGATAAGAATCTCCCTGGGCTTTCCGACTAGCCAACTGTGTGCAGCCTCCTTGAACTCTTCACCAGCGTCGATGGTGGGGACAACAATGGTGACATCTTCCTCTGCAATGTAGGTGGGGTTCTCGGGAAGAGGGATCGGACGGTAGGTCAGTGATGCTGCTATTCGAAGGAGATACCACAGATAGCGATAGAATCTGCTTATAATCAGCGAGCTAGGTATTTCAGAGAGGAAAAGATGCGCACCCAATGACCCCAAATGGTACGACTGTTTGGCGGGTATGAGATCTCGGTCCTTGGGACAGCGGTGTGGTCACTTACAGACAGGGAAGTGATCAGAAGTTAGCCTGAGCATTTTTCTGTTTACCCGACGTCGCCGCCCGCGAACTGGAGTGAGAGGAAGGTGCAAGAGCAAGTAGGGACGGTCGTGAAGGGCAAGGAACGGACGAGGGCGTCAGTGACAGCGGATACACCACTGACCACATAGGAGCAGTCAGCCAAACAGAGAATGTAGATTACACTGAAAAAGTCAGCCATGTTATGGTCCCCTTTGCAATTTGAGAATGAATTTCCCTGAAGTGCACCCTTGCGATCTAGACCAAGCGTCTACTGATCGCCCCACTTGCGATCTTATCTTATCATTTCGGATGTTAGCATGATCGGGCTCTGCTTCGTCCAATCAGAGATCAGTTAGGGGAAACGACAGGGACTTACCGCGCTCCCTCCTGTTGGATACGTGCATGTTTTGAAATAATAGATATCTTGTTCTTGTGAATATCCCTGTCTAATGACCATGCCGATATGAGTCCACGTGACTGAGGATCCAACGCCACCGAAGAGTACTTGTGTTGCGGCTCCTGCGTACGCGCGACGCGCACGCGACAACCGGAACGAGGGCAAGGTCTGTGTAGTATAACACAACCTTACACAGCTGAAGGTTGTAAGACAAGAAAGTAGTCTGGATTCAACGCTGGTGTCAGCGTCAGGAGCACACGCGTGAAATCGGACGGTATTTCCCCACATAGTGCAGATTCAAAGCCTACAATCCGAGTACCGTGACATACTTCGGAGTCCTGCAAAGAAGCCTATCGCGCCGCCTCAACGTACGTCCCCCTTGGATCACCATATGCCTCAATGAATCATGTAAGCAAGGCTCTTGATCTTGGAAGCGCTGGCCAAAGACTGAGGACTGAAGTACATTGAAGTCACGGTTCATAAGATACTGCGTGTGCAGTTGTTGTGTGCTACCAAAGAAGTTATCGCAGTCATGTGGCTTTGGACAGCAGTGTAGCAAATAGACGACAGTGCAGGCTATCGCGATCCCTGAAGCAGCCCAGTGGAAAGAAGCCATTAGCGAAAATGAACGCTGCGTAGTGCGACTTCTGGACGTGTGCAATAGTCGAACAGACACCATCTGGACAGCGGACACACCGTTCCAAAGCATTGATCTTCTACTGTTCGGTGGAAATTTTGACGAATAGCCACACCTGACAAATCTTACTGGCTGACTGACTCGGCATAAAATGGGAGAGGGCAAGCGACAATACAAAGCTCCTGGTCTCCGATACCAGAATGTATAATCGGTCGCGTTGGCGTGTTTATCTTTATCGAAGTGGATATCGCAGCAAAGACAGTCAACTACTTACCCCGTAAGGCATATAGCACTATTGCATGGACTGCCCAATAAACGATGCCAACGGCGATGGGCATATGTCATCTGCGCATGAGATATAAGACATTGGTCTCATTGTAGATACTTTGCAAATATGGGAACCACAATCGTGACCGCTGCAGACGCATTTGCGAGCGGTGTACAGCATGCAGTGCCTACACGGGTCCAGTCATCGGCTGTCCCAGCGTCCTCTGAATCAAAATCCTCGCAAATACACCTGCATTGTCGGAAGGTACAGCATGTCCATAGATAACGCACTGTTTCACTGCCTAGATTCCACCTTTCTGTATATCGCTGTCTAGGATCCGGACACATCCTGTGTACAAATTGCTTGCAGGCTGCATTGAGGCTATTCGGATCGTTCCATACATTGGTATGGGCACAAAGACAAGGACTAGAGAAGGACTTCCCGACTTGACTTTGGGTATCTTTGAGATTGAATCTTGAAGCTGCGAAACACAAGACAGACATGAACTATAGATTCCAGAATTTGCTCACAAACCTCCCGTATTTGGTAGGTATAGTGGGAAATTCTCCCCGAGACCCAAAAGTGATATTTCGTGGGAAAGTGGCGAGCAGTGGGAGCGGCGCAGACGCTTGTTGTGCGCCCAAACTCTCTTCATTGCCACCACCATCGTAGTGCGTATAAACGTTCTGACTTGCTCCTTGGCCTTCCTGTTGATATCCTACCAGGTTGCTTAAACCGACTTTCTATTGAAGTACATGCGCCTGAGCACCACCATACTCCTGGCCGGCGCCAGTCTGCGTAAGTGCTGCGCATGTCGCCCGCGACTGACGATACTCAAGCTTGACTTTATGGACTAGTCATCCAGCAGACTGGCGCCGCGCCTCTTCGTGTGGTCGTCGTGACATCTCACCAGGAAGTATCCGCCGACCTGCGCCAGGGACATGGTGAAACTCGAGTCGCTACCCCCTTATTCAAGACCGCCCCCTTGAATGTGTCTGAGATGAATGACGAGACGCACCATGGGATGCATCACGGTGCAGGCCACCACTGCCTGGGATCTCTGCGTGACAAAGCCATGCGTCTTTCCAACAAGCTGTTCGGCTTCCCCGAGGTCGATCGCATTCAACCGCCCATGTCCATGCATCACGGGCATCACGAGCATCCAAACCTGCTGCCCCCCTTGCCGTTCATCGGAACCCCCACTGATCTGCACAATGGCGACAAACTGCCCGCTGGGACGAAGGTGCACTTGAACGCCGCTGGAATACCCGTGGAGGTGCCGACCAGCGAAGTCGACGACCACGACGATGCTGTGATGGCACAGCCCGTGGTGAAGCCGTACGGCGGCTCGAGACCTGAGGTCGGCCCTGTGCGTATCGTCCATGTGGACGGCAGCGATCACGTCATGTGGCGGTATCGCCACCACCGTGGGCCATTCCTGCGACGTATTCACTTCGCTCTCATGGCGCTCGGGTCTTGGGAAGGTCGTGCAGTTGCCTTTGTCCTTGGTGAGTGTCTTATTATGGCCAATGAATGCGGACCGCTGGCAAGGAAGAGTCAAACTTCTTGGCATACTAATTAGGGCAAACCGAGTGATTTTTACTCAGACATAATGGATCGAGTAGCATGTGTTGTCTGGATGTGTGTTCCTTCGATTGGAGGATACGCCAGAGGTTTGCTTAGATACCTTAGGGCGTCGCTATTTGATGCATCAGCGCTCTGGCTGTGCGAGCGGTCTATTTTCACTGGTTTTACTATCATTCAGTGATGGGGATGCTGACGACATATTGATCTATTTGCAGGCTGCGGCATCGGTGTCTTGCTTCGCATGTTGTGGGTCCTTGGTGTTGTCTTAGTCCGCACCATCCGAGGCACTCGCTCCGAAGAGCCCGCCGAAACTGTGTTTGACCTTGACGCTGAGGAGATCCTCGCTTCCCCTCCCCAATACACCGATGAGAAGGTCGCTCTTGCAGAGGAGAAGCCTACTTCCTAGACGCAAGCTTAGGCTTTATTCTCCACTATGGCTTCATCGTTTCATTTCATTCCACCGTCAATGTCTCGCCTTCTCCACCGTGTGCTACTTAGCAGCCCACAGTTCAGAATATTAGCTACTGTGCTGCGGTACCTGTTGTAATGTTCGGACAGTCCCTTGTCATTTTCTACTCGATAAACACAACGGCGTCCACCTTGCATTAGATTTTCAATAAACTAATGCAACGTCGGACGTTGGCCTCCCTATTATCACATAATGAAAAAAAAATGTTGTGTATGTATGCATTCTGCAGTTTCTGGAGGGATGATACTGAATCAGAAAGCTTCCGTCCACGGAAATCCTCATCAGTTCGTTTGTTCATAAAGAAATTGATTGAACATATTGAACATGTACTGGAAACAAGGACTGTTCGTGGATACAATGGCGTGTGGTAACTTATAGGATGGCGCAAAAAAGTAACAGGGACCGAGACATAAGACCGTTATACGTCGGGCTGCAGGCATTGAACAAGAGTGTAGTGAGTATATTGGAAAGCGATTAGGATGAAAGGCGTAGACTCTGGAAAGTAGACGATGAAAGGTAAGCAACCAACACGATGAAAATTAGTTGAAGCCTTCAACCGGCATATTCCAGATCCACCGGCCGTCCAGGAAGCCTTTGGCTGTATCCTCAAGCATAATCTCGTTGCGCTTCGCGACATACACCTGTGAGACAGCATGCTGTAGAAACAAGTATTTGATTGAACAGGAAGCGGGAGCTTACCGTCTTGTCAGTCACTTTCTGGCGAAGAGAATAGATTACCTCCGGATCGATCGGTGACTCGATCAGTTCGGATAACTCCTCTACCGCCCTTTCCAGGTCACTAATGGAGGTATAAGCAACAAGTGCTGTTCAGAACGTCAAATCAACATACCGTTGATTGTCCTCGAATAATTCTTTCTCATTACCCTTCTCGAGATAGTATGCCATACCATACGTCCACATAAGCGTTGTGCGGCACTTAATAACTTCATCGACAGCCTTCTTCATGAACTGGACCTCGATCCAGGAGAGCTCGGAAGTAACTTGCATCTCCTCCATCTTCTTCTCTGTCTTAGCATACAGCTCAACGGACAATTTCTTTGATTGCTCATGGTTTGCCCATCGATTGTAATACTAAAGAAAGATGAGTACACCGTGCAAGGAAGTTTGCAGATCACTTACGTGAAGATAACGTTCGAGGGAGGCACGGCTACGGGACTGAGCATCACGAGCATCCACGCTCGCCTTCTCGTCGAAGCGATTGCAGTTATACCATGCAGTGCCATGCTCCGACCATGGGCCTAACAATGTCGTCAGAAGTCGAGAACATACATAATCTGCACCATTGACTTACCCATGCATACCCAACAGAACTCATATTTGCACTTCTTGCATGTCATATGGCTGCGTGATACAGTCAGTTTGAGCCAGAGAAATTATCAGATGATACGTACTTGCAACCGCCGTTCTTCTCAATTGTACTTTGGCACTTGCTACATTCCTTTGTATTACTCTTGATCCAATTCGCTGTCTCGCTATCATCTCGGCACTTTTGCAACCACATTTTGGCAACCGCACAGATTACAGGCCTATGATCGCTATCGATGTGGCATCCAAAGCAGAACTTGTGCGACGAGGAAGCACCACAAGTAACAATGGGCACTGTGGTCACCAGGCTAGCTTTGGACACGCCGGAGGGAACGGCAACAGTGTACGAGCACGAGGGGTAGGGACAATACTTAAGATTACGGGTGTTCGAGACAAAGTGTCGCACGAGCAGCTCTTGGAATCGATCCCAGGTATCCTTATCGACCCCAAGTGCAGAGCGTATGAAAGAATCTGGCGCGACGATCGAGCAATCCTCGGCCATGCATGTGATCCAGCTCTCGGCCTCCGTACGGACCTTGCTCGTCACATACGCATTCCAGCACGATTTGCAGAACTTGTGGTTGCATAACAAAGCGAGCGTCTTCGTCTGGCTCTCGTCGAAGCAGATCGGACAGACGAATTTCGATTCCTCGACCGGCGGACTGACGCGCTCGATCAGCTTCGCCGTACTGGACTTGGGTGGCGATGGGGCATTCCGCCGAGTGGTGCGACGAGGGCCTATCAAGGGTTGGCGCGATGAAGAAGAAGAAGCGAGAGGGCGATTAGTTGAGGCAGGAGGCTGCACCTTAGCCTTCTCGGGAAGCGTGATGCCGGCTCCGTCGGTGACTGCAGTAGAATTATCCATATATTTCTCAGTGAGTTTCTCCCTGTTCCAGTTCATATATCGAAGCATTAAAGATGCATGATCTGACTGGACAGAGGAATACGAGTAAAGAAGGGAATATGACAGACTTCGTAGATGATTACTCACATCAACACCGAAGATCTCGCTGATGTGAGCCACGTCCGACTGCATGAGCTGTTCGACATCATTCTGGCTCAAGGAAGTGTATTCTATTTCATACAACTTGCGGCGAGGTTCAGACGACACATCGAAGTCGTTCACATCGAGGTCCATCTCAGACGCCGACCCTGCGTCTCAGTCAGCAGGACCCAAGAGGTTAAAGGCGGGCTGCTTACCATCCCCATCTTCCAGCATGTCTTCATCCTCATCATAGTAGTCGTCGTCGGAATAGTCACCGTTAGAGGACATGTTGTGCACGGTAGTGGTCGGCCCACTGGCGAGATCGTGAGGCACCACTGACACAGTAGAAGCGCTGAGGAGAGCTCTATATCGGAGTACTAAAATTAAGACTCCGAAATGCTCATTTACTTACCTTGCTTAGTTCGCTTACCAAGGCGATCAAGGTGTTTGTCCCGAAACAGTGCTTACATAACTAGATTCTCTGGGACCGTGACTCGAAGTATACAGCAGCGATAAAAGTTGCATGCACAGGCTGATTCTCTCAAGATCAGCCGTTAGACCTCTCCTGTTGTATAGAAAATCGATTTACGTCCCCAGACACCTCCGGAACATGTCTACAGAGCACACAGGGACGCATAAGGACCCGGTGACGGGTGAGATGATCTCAAAGACGTGTGTCCGCCTTTCTATGCATTGATTTACCAGCCTTAACCGATCTCCACGCCATCAGGGAGTTGAAGCGTCGAGAAAAGCAAAGAGAAAAGGAGGCAAAGAAAGCGGAGAAGGCAGCCGCTGATCCCAAGCCTTCTGCTACTACCGCCGCAAGGTCGTCTGCCGCAAATGAAGCGAACCTCAGTCCTAATGTGAGTAATTGTTATGAACGATATCTGTATTCTGTCACGAAGGCTCGCTTTCACGTTGTGGGAGTGTCCGTGAAGGACAATGTAGTGTCTGTACAAGGCATCGTCACGCGTCGCTCTCGTATGCTTCATGTTTTATTGTCCTTGTCTTTCGTAGGCGCGTTTCCAGTTCGGAATCTCCCTTCAGAGGATACCCGGAACTCGTTACCTGCGTGAACGCCATGTTCCCACTCATACATTGTCCGTTATAAGAATGGGTTCGTTGTCTTGATCGCTGGCGCGGATTCGAATTTTGCACGGGGGAGTAAAGTTTTTGGGAACATGATCGCGTCCTTTGTACACACTTGTTGTGTGTGCACGGCGTCGATAGTGGGCAGGAACGCATAGCCGGTCGGAATTTGCCATGTGTTGTGAATAGTCGGCTGATCTTGCAGTTTTACTGTCCAGCAATACTTTGAGCTTCGTTCTCGTCACATTCAAAAGCTACGGGAGACACTAGCTCCGAACCCATATCCGCACAAGTTCGATGTTTCAATATCGATCACATCCTACATACAAAAGTATGGCCCAGAGGGCAAGATCAAGCCTGGCGAGAAGCTGGAAGGGGTCATGGAACGGCTGGCAGGGCGTATACACAGTCTCCGAGAATCAAGTCAATTCCTCCGGTTCTACGACCTGCATGGTGAAGGCCAGAAGGTGCAGATCATGGCGAACAAGCAGTACGTGTTTTCACTATGCAGCACATCGCAATTCGTAGTGTCTGATAGTGACCAGAGATGCCGAGGATCCTGAGTCATTCGTCTCCGTACACGACAATTTCCGCCGGGGAGACATCGTGGGCGTGATCGGAACCCCCGCCCGCACGAAGAAGGGAGAACTCTCCATCGCCCCCTCCCAAATCATTCTGCTCGCGCCCAACCTCCATCAGCTGCCCTCAGAACACTTCGGGTTGAAGGACCAGGAGACGCGCTACAGAAAGCGCTACCTCGACCTTATCCTCTCCCAGGACACGCGCAACATCTTCATCAAGCGCAGTATGATCATCAACTACATCCGCCGCTTCTTTGACACCCTTGGCTTTATCGAGGTCGAGACACCGATGACGAGTATGATCGCGGGCGGCGCGACGGCCAAGCCGTTCATTACGCACCACAACGACCTCAACCTTGACCTGTACCTGCGCATTGCGCCTGAGCTCTACCTCAAGCAGCTTGTTGTAGGTGGGCTCGACCGTGTGTACGAGATCGGGCGTGTGTTCCGGAATGAGGGCATCGATCTCACGCACAACCCCGAATTCACGATCTGCGAGTTCTACATGGCGTATGCGGACATGTACGACATCATGGATCTGACGGAGAGTTTGTTGGAGGGCATGGTCAAGTACTTGACAGGCGGAAAAACCACACTGCAGTTCCATCCTGAGGGCAAGGACAGCGATAAGGTGTACGAGCTGGAGTTCAAGCGTCCATGGAAGCGGTATGACATGATTCAGACGCTAGAAGAGAAGTTGGGCGTCACGTTCCCTCCAGGAGAGACGTTGCACACTGAAGAAGCGAACAAGTTCCTCCGGGAGCTTTGCAAGAAGGTATGCATACTACTTCCACAATGATATATTCGAGCTGACACAATAAGCAGCACAACGTTGAATGCAGCGAACCGCGAACGAATGCCCGTCTGCTAGACAAGGTCAGGAACGTTGAGTCTAGAGAGCACATAGGAATCTGTCTAACACACCAATCAATCAGCTCGTCGGCGAATACATCGAGCCACTCTGTATTTCACCTTCGTTTATCGGTATGTTGCACCGTGTACCTGACTGTCACACCTCGCCTGAAGGCGTCTCGTCGCAGTTGGCCACCCTCAAGTCATGTCCCCTCTTGCCAAATGGCATCGCTCGCGCCCTGGTCTCTGTGAGCGCTTTGAAGGCTTCATGTGCGGAAAGGAGTTCTGCAATGCGTACACGGAGTTGAACGATCCGTTCGAGCAGCGGCTACGCTTCGAGGAGCAGGCAAGTGATGACATGCTGCCTCACCAGCCCTTTACTGACACGGCGGGTGAGTTTAGGTGAGACAAAAGGAACAGGGTGATGACGAGGCTCAGGGGATCGACGAGACTTTCGTGGATGCGTATGTGCTTTCGTATTGGGCTGCCAATGCCTGTGCTGATCTTTTGCCAGTCTCGAGCACGGTCTTCCACCAACAGGTGGTTGGGGAATTGGCATTGACCGCTTGGTCATGTTCCTGACAGACTCACAGAGTATGTCCTATCGCGATATATGTACTTCATGATACTGATGAGTTGTGGTGTGATACGGCAGATATCAAGGAGGTGCTATTATTCCCTGCGATGAAGCCGATCGAGACGCCCGCGAACGCGTCAGGTACTGCACCGGGTCCAGGGGGACAGATATAAGGGTACTTAATGCGATGATCTTATTTTCTTGTGCTGTCAGTGAAGGAAAAGAAGGACAAATGGGTCACATTGTCGAGGCTGCGATCATCGCACAACATACTGCTGCAACATTGCAGCGAGTTGACGTACAAACCTGAGGCTCTGACCCTTAGAGTAGCTGTAGGCTGCACTCGTAGGGCGAGATACACTGATCCACGCCATCCTTGAGTACCTCCGGGTCTCCTTTTACGACACGCCTGAACTTTGAGTGCCGAGCCTCGTCCCCTCCCCCATCGTCCCCCTCGAATATCAATCTGCGTGATTTCCGAGCACGATAAGTAACTGGGCGATATCGATGCACGCTGCAGTTGCTGTGCTGCTTTTGCGTGTCGAATGTGATGGAAGGTGGAACAGTCGAGAAGGTCATCGAAAATGTCACGCCTCCACCTCGCGCCTCAAATTTCGAGCGCGTAAAAGGCAAACACCATATCTCCATAGAACTAGACTAGATCTGCGCGTACCCCTCTGCTTCAAGGTCGACTCTCATCTTATTCTATCGCACCATGGCCGTCGTCGGCGTTGATCTCGGCGCACTTCACAGCAAGGTATGTCGCGAGGCTGTCAATATCAGAGCTGAGCTGAGGTTTCGGTACGCTCCTGCAGATTGGTGTAGCGAGACACCGAGGAATCGATATTATCGTTAATGAAGTCTCGAATCGCGCTACCCCGTATACTTCTATAGAATTTTTTGCATGTTGCAAGTCTGACCATATATTCACCTCTTCAGATCTCTTGTCTCCTTTGGCCCAAAACAGCGATCTATCGGAGAGGCCGCTAAGACGCTGGAAACCTCCAACTTCCGCAATACGATCGGCTCTCTCAAACGACTAATAGGTCGGACATTCCAAGACCCAGAGATCCAGGGAGTGGAGAAAAAGTTCACTCATGTCACATTGGTCGATGTCGGGGGAACCGTCGGTGCTCAGGTATGTCCCATCTCAATCTGCTTCACTGACACTTTATCTGACCGCATTATAGGTATCATACCTAGGAGAGCAACGGACGTTTTCTATGACACAGATGTTGGCTATGTACTTGGGCAAACTGCGTGATATTGCTGCAAATGAGCTCAAGACTGGTGTAACCGACATCGTCATCACTGTTCCCGGATGGTACACCGATATCCAGCGACGGGCTGTCCTGGATGCGGCTCAAATTGCCGGTCTCAACGTTTTGCGTCTGATCAACGACACAACCGCAGTTGCCCTCGGCTACGGTATAACCAAGTCTGACTTGCCTGAGCCCGAAAACCCTCGGCACGTGGTCTTCGTCGACGTCGGACACTCGAGCACATCCTGCGCGGTTGTCGCCTTCTCCAAGGGGCAGCTGACCGTGAAGAGCACCGCATACGACAGGCACGCGGGCGGCCGCGACATCGACCATGCACTCCTGCGTCACTTCGCCGAGGAGTTCGAGGAGAAGTACAAGATCGATGTGCTCTCAAGCCCCAAGGCGTCGTTCCGACTGGCTGCGGGCTGCGACCGTATTAAGAAGGTGCTCTCCGCGAACGCGGAGGCGCCGCTCAACGTCGAGTCGATCATGAACGACATCGACGCCTCGAGCCGGCTCACGCGCGAGGAGTACGAGAAGCTCATCGCGGGCGTGCTCGACCGCATCCCCAGCCCGCTGCAGCAGGCGCTCGCCGACTCCGGGCTGACGCTCGAGCAGATCGACGCCATCGAGCTGGTGGGCGGCTGCACGCGCATACCCGCGGTGCGCGCGAAGATCCAGTCCGTGTTCGAAGGCAAGGCGCTGTCGACGACGCTCAACCAGGACGAGGCAGCGGCCCGGGGCGCGACATTCGCGTGCGCGATGCTGTCGCCCGTCTTCCGTGTGCGCGACTTCAGCATTCACGACATCACGCCGTACTCGGTCAAGGTCCAGTGGCAGCGTCTGCCGGACGACGCCGATGAAGACACGGAGCTCGTGGTGTTCCCCAAGGGCAACGGTATCCCCTCAACCAAGGTGCTCACGTTCTACCGCAAGCATCCGTTTGACATCGAGGCGCAGTATGCGGACCCTGTGGTGCTGCCTGGTGGTATTAACCCGTGGATCGCAAAGTTCACGGCTAAAGACGTCGGACCGGATGAGAAGGGTGACTTCACCTGTGTTAAGCTGAAGACACGACTGAACCTGCACGGAGTCCTATCGTTCGAGCAAGCATACGTTGAGGAGGTAGAAGAGAAGGATGAGCCGATGCAGGTTGATGGCGCTGCCGAGCCATCCAAGAAGAAGAAAGTTGTCAGGAAGAAGGACGTGCCGTATATTTGGGGCGCGACTTCATTAGATCCCTCCATCCTCGAGAAGTACAAGGAACAGGAAGCACAAATGCACGCTGCCGACAAGCTTGTCATGGACACGGAGGTATGCCATTCCCATCCTCCTTAGTAGGCTACTCTGGTATCTAATGCACCATTCATTTAGGACCGCAAAAATGCCCTCGAGGAGTATGTCTACGACACTCGGGGCCGACTCGATGAGCGCTATGCCCCCTATGTTCGAGCCCCAGAGAAGGAGAAGCTCCTCGCTGCCCTCCAAGAAGCCGAAGACTGGCTGTATTCAGAGGAGGGCGAGGATGCGACAAAGTCGGCATACGTGGGCAAGCTGGACACGCTCAAGGCGCTCGGTGACCCGATCACGTTCCGCCACCGCGAGGCGGAGGAGCGGTCGAAGGTCGTGAGCCAGCTGCGGGAGACGATCAACAGCTACATGGCGCAGGCGACGTCGGGCGAGGAGCGGTTCGCGCACATCGACGGGAAGGACAAGCAGGCGATCGTGGAGAAGTGCGCGACCGTGCAGAAGTGGCTCGAGGACCAGGTCGCGCGGCAGTCGGAGCGCCCGAAGGACGTCGATCCGGTGCTGACGAGCGAGGACGTGCTGAAGAAGAGGGACGAGATCATCTACTTCGCGACGCCCATCCTGACGCGGCCCCAGCCGAAGCCCACACCGTCTGCGGGGACGGAGACGCCAAAGTCCGGAACGGAGACGCCCAACGCAGAGCCGGCTGGCGGTGAGGGCGCTAAGCAGGATGCGCCGAAGAAGGACGAGCCCAATGGCCCTCCCGAGATGGACGTTGACTAGACTTTGGTGACTCTTTCGGCACAATTGACATGGCATCGTTACGAGGCAATGAGGGCGTGAGCAGTATCTACCTAGAAAAATAATGTGTTGTGTAGAATTCATACAGTACCTACAAGTATCTGCTTTTTTGGAAGTTGCAATAGGTTTATCTAGGATGCGACCTGCTGAGAGCCCTGGACTTTACTGGTAACACTGTTTCGATTGAGATTCGAAGTTGAGCAGTTGACGATGACCGGCACAACAAGATGGTTTTGTTCAGGCATTAGTAGATTGACTAATGTAGCGACTACTTCTTGGTCAGGCGCAGAACAACCAAAAACACATCAAACGTGGACCACAAGGAAACAGCATGAATTGAAAGATTACTATGGCCATGAAAGAGCGACTCGTGAACAATAAGAGATTCCGGATATGTACAATAATGCGGAGACCGGCATGTGCGGACTAGATGGATGATGCCTAGACAACGAATAAAACAGGGTAGATAACGCATGCAATAATGACAAATAATCCCCAATGCTGGGTCCGGAACACCGAGCGTCCCGTCTATCTGCTACAGAAGGCCGCACTCGCGCAGATGTATTTGCAGAAGGATGTCCTGGATGGCGCTCAGGACGACTGCAGGCGGGGAGGGGGGGGGTCAGGCGATCAGCAACACGGTTCGGTCGGCCCTATTTGAAACGTGTCACGTACATTTAATCTGCTGTGTGTCGGTCGCGCACGTATAGTGCGCATAGATCTGCTTCGTCGCTGCGCTTTGATTGAGCGACACGAAGCGGTGGAGGAGGTAGTCGCAGGCGGCGTCGTAGTTGTCGCCGCCTGTGTAGTCGGGGAAGTAGTCGCCCAGTGGGGAGCGGGGGAGCTTCTCCGCAAACAGGTCGATCTTGTTCAGGAAGAGGATCTTGCGGATAGCGATCACGGTCAGTGAGTGCGTGACAGGAGAAGACACGTCAGCGACATACTATTGATGTCTTGACGAACCACCGTGAATTGCAAATCGAATCGAACAAGGTGAGCGCTTCTTGCATACGGTTCTGGAGGGCGATCAATCAACGGCCAAGAACATGCTGATGTCAAGGGACTTACAACGCTCTCGTCCTCGTAGAGCATCTGGTCGTACTCGCTGAGACTGACCAAGAACACCAGCGCCGTCACGTTCTCGAAACAGTGGATCCACTTCTTGCGCTCAGACCGCTGGCCACCGACGTCGAACAGCTTGTACGTCAGCTCGCCGACCTTGAACGTCGTTTCCGTGATACCTGTCGTCTTGACACGCGAGCGGAGGATGTCCTGATCGGTGGGCATGTACCCGGGGGCGCACATGCGGTCGATCGCGGCGAAATAGTACACCGCGGAGTCATTCAGCTGAAACTCGCGCGAGCGCCGGACGGCTTCCCGCATGCCGGGATCCTTCCACAGCCCGCGGACAGCATCGGCAATGTCGGGCGCAAGGGTATCGCACTCCAGCTGCACCGGAAGTGACAGGATGACGGCCCGCCGAGCATCATTTTGGGGGGAGAGCTGGATGTCGAGAATGGGAAGGGCTTCCAAGATGGCACTAGGATGGGCAATGTGTTGAGTATACCGGTGACGGCGAGCGGACAGTCTCGGACACCTCACCGCATGGACTGAACGGTGTTTGAAAAGATGATTTCCTTGTAAGAGTCCCGCTCCTGCTCGTTGTAGCCACCATGGTGGATGAGCTTCATTTGCTTGAGCACTGTCGACTGCAAGCAAGCACGGTGTGAGCGCGGCCCGATGCAGCGGGGCAGCCCACTTGGACGCACCTTGCCCGACTCTCCGGCTCCGAGCAACAACATTTTGATTTCGTTCTTCGCCATTATACGGTCCCGTTTGAGCTGGTTCTCTATCTCGTCATTTCCTAATGAAAGAAGACGTGGTTATTTAGAGAACTCGAGATGCATCGAAGGGGAGAAGGTGGATGCTCACGGGCCTTGGCCTCATTGTCGATGCCGGAAGACTGCACGCAACCCATGTCGAGAGGAGGGTATAGATATACGCAGCGGGAGATGCGAGTCGGGAAGAAGAAAAGAAAAGGAGCGGAAAGGGGCAAGGCTAGCTTTGAGGGAAGGGTGAAAGAGGGAGCGCCTGCAAGCGACAACGAAAGGAGAGGCAAGTGTGCGAATTCCAGCTTGCAGGCAATGATGCGACCGGCTCAACACTCGCGCCGAAGCGGCCGCACCCTTTTGGGACGTCGGTTTCCCACGCCGCTGCCAGCTGCCGCCTATGTGTTTGACGGTTTTCCGTGTCGCGCAATACGATCAATATACACGGCGGCTCACGCTGGATATACGGACATCACGGCGTGCATTCACTATCTGCGTACTATGAAACAAGAATGGGACGACTATGACTGTGGGAGTGATCAGCGCTTGGCGACACGGCGGCCATGCAAGCGACGACTGGGAGAAAGTAAGTGGATGGTCCGCAAGGAGCGACACACAAGGACAGGTGGACAAAGGCTATACGACACAGCGAGGAACAGGACCATTTCTGCATCAGATATGAAACATGAATGAGACAGACGGCGCGTGCGACATCGGATATCTAGCGCTGTCAGACACGACGTATCCGCCCTCCCCAAAACAAAACAGCTTGCAGCAAAACGTACAGATGAAGCAGATAATACTGGAACAAGAGATACACAACCGCGGAGCCGCCCGCATGCCTCCGCGCCAGAGCAACAGAGCCTCCAACGGCCGCACTGGCGACAGCCGCACCCGACGCGTACGGAACAGCGGCGGCACTGTCAAGAGTGTCCAGAGAGTCCATGCCAGCCTCGGAAACCGTCTCAGTCAGGGCGCCGACAGTGTTCGGTGCAACTAGTCATTGCGAGCTTTCCTTGACCTTGACCCACGGCACGCCTCCCTCAAACGGCGTCTCCACCCCGGAGGAACTCTGGTCGTCATTGGCCTGTTCGTCCTTGTTTTCATCCTCGTTGTTCTCACCGTCTTCGGACTCATTTTCCTTGTCGTCTTCCGCTGGTGCCTCTGCCGCGGCCTGTTCCGCCTCCAGCTTTGCCCTTTCCTCCGCCCTAATCTTCTCCTCGAGCTTGCGCTGCGCTTCCTCCTCCTTCTTCTTGGTCTCGGCCTTTTCCTTCTCTTTCAATAAAAGCTCCTTGCGTCTCTTCTCGCGCTGGCGAATCACCGTACATGAATATCAGCACGGTGGGACAGAACGCAGCGATCAGCCGGCATGTCCCGAATAGGCAAGACATCAGATAATCGATATTCGGAAAACACACACCTCCAGCTTTTCCTTGAGTTCACGGGCCTCTCGCTCCTTCCTCATCCGTTCCTTCATCTCCCTCTCGCTGACCACCCACGTAGCAGCCTCGTCCGCAGCAGCCTCCGGGCGCGACTTGTTCTTCAGCAGATCTGTTTCGGCGCGCACACCGGGAATCAAGGTACAAAGCACGATCGTCAGCACACTGTTCCAGCACATCATCGCACACATGGACAACGAATCGCCCACAAACAAAGAAAGGCAAGGGGAGGAGCGGGTGGCGAAGCAAGAACGGCGATCGGTCGACTCAACAGGTACTCACAGCCCTGCAGCGCAGCAACGCTGAACTCCTCGTCCGGGATCGAATCCGCAAACTTCTTCGCCAGCCTTGCAAGCGTCACGCCGTCCAGGGGCTTCGCAGAGTGCTGCGCGACCTCATCTTCAACTGGGGGTGGAAGGTACGCCTGATTCTTGTAAGCGTTATCAATAGGCCCCGCTCGGCCCTTGCCCGCAGCCGGAGGGTTCTCAAGCGCAGGGGAGGCAGGCGGGGACGACCTCAGAGATATCGAAGGACTCAGAGGGGAGAACGGCACCGAGAACAGCGTTGAAGAGTTGGAGATTGACTCCGTCGAAGGCGATGGCGAAGGGAGCTCGACGCCCTCAAGCTCGCCCTCGATCACGACGTTGTCCTCGTCGGTCGAGGGGAAGAAGTTGCGGAAGAGCAGCTCGGCCTGCCACTTGGACGCATTCTTGAACTCGACCCACACGTCCATGCGTCCCGGACGCGACAGCGCGGGGTCGAGGCGCTCAAGGTGATTCGTCGTCCTGCAGAGCCAGATGAGAACGGACGCGAGCAAGCAAGGAACAGTACCTACGCAAACAGGATGCGGCCCTCCGCCGCCGCCACGCCGTCCAGCGCGTTCAGCAGTCCGCTCAAGCTGAGCGTGTTCACTTCTGGCACATGCTCGGTCTTATGCCGTCTGCTACGCGAGGACGTCTCTGTTGTCTCTTCCGCAGTTGTGTTGTTATTTGCCACCTCAGGATTACCTGTCGATGCAGTGTCTCTCGACGTGCTGCGCGTAAACGCCGCGTCCAGGTCCTCCAGCAGCACTATGCATCTCGCTGGGACCCGGCCCATCAGCGTCGTGAGCGTGCTGTCATTAATCCAAGATGACGACAGTGACACAACATAGATGTCCAGCATCAACTCTCCTGCGATTGCGTGGATCAGGGAGCTCTTCCCTGACCCCGGTACACCATGAAGAAGGTACCCTCGTCTGAATGGAATACCTCGGTCCGCATACCACTGTCATCAAGGGTATGATGAGCGCCCAGGAACAGGGAGACGGTAGGTCCATACTACCTTTTCAGACTTCAGGAAGTCCTTCGTATCAGCAAGAAGCATCTCCTTCACTCCTGGATTCAGCACGATGGACGACATCGGGCGCTTATGCCGAGAGTCTGTCCAGCGCCAGCAGCCATGTGAATCTGCGAAGTAGATTTGGATACGATGCACTGCCTCCGCCTCGTACTCCCTCTTCGCCTGCAGCACGAGCTGCTTGAGGATGGAATTGTTCCTTGCGACGACGCTAATTGAGAGCATTTCGCATCCGCTGCCGTCAGCCTTTCTTCCGCGCTTTACTCTCAGCCAATGGCCTTTGTAATATATTGTGTGCGTCGTATTTGTTGTTGGCTGGAAGACGACTCGTGTTTTGACCCTTCCTGTCGTGTCATCGCTGTCTTCCTCTTCGTCGCCAAATGAATTTTCAGCATTGCTCGAACCCCACCCGTGTGTGGAAGTTCTCGTGGTCGTCTCGAACTCGCGAGAGCGCTGCCACTCGGGGCGACGAGAGAGCCACAGCATCAACCAATCATACGGGTAGTCTTCCTCAGAGAAGTGGGCAGTGAGGAAGAAGGCTGGCAGACACGAGTCAGAGGTGCGGTGGCCCGACTGCGGATCCGTGATACTCACAATTGATGAAATGTGACCTGCACCGATGTACATACACGAGAGTTTGGTGAGGACGAGATAGAGTTCAGCTATCACGCAGCGGCGAACGTACCATCCAGAACTGGCTACTCTTCTGGCAGTCTCAACTGTGCCACCGAGGACGACGAGCTTGACGCCGTCAATCATCGAAGAGCCTCCGACGCCGCCGACGAGGGGCTGGACGAGAGACTTGAATGCGTCCATGAGGATGAAAGTATATTCGCGCTGGCAATTGAGCCAATGTTGCGACTGCTTTAATGGGGGGAATCGTGGTACGAAAGCAAGGGGTGGGTCAATAAGAGGCGCTTGAGAAGAGAGAATCGGGACCTGGTCGGAATATAGTATGCGAAGGCAGTGATATACGGGTCCTTATGAAGAAGGCACGTATGACACCGAGTGACTAGTACGCAACAAACTTAGACAAGGCGCTCTGGCTCTTGACTCGAGCTGATGAGCGAGTCCGCACGATGCTGAGGGTACGCGTCAGCTACAATGCTGTCGGGCGCCCCATGCGACTGCTCTCGCAAGCAGGAAACGTGTATGGGAACGTGGTCCGCCTAATCTCCCTGGCGCCCACTCCAGCGCTTAGCCGAGCTCCGGGTGGCACCGCCTAACCCGCCGTCCTTCGAGGACTCCGAGTCACTTCGTCCTCATCATCGCTTCAGCTGCCAGCTATACCATCTTTCGCTTTGCCGCACTGCAGCAACGGCCTCCCGCACCGCCCAGGCGGCAAGGGCAGGGCAGTCGCCCTCGCAGAATGTGCCATTTGTGTGGACCGGACCCCCGGACCCGACTTGACTATGGGAGCATTGATTGATCATAACGTCAATGATACCATGATGTATATGAGGCTCTCATTTCGTGAGCATCGACTTCCTATACGACGTCAGATGCTGCGAGGCTATACGGTCCACACTTCGTGATCGTGCGCCAACTGACTCCGACTTCGAGAGCGAGTCAAGGCTGCCCTGGACAACGCCTTGACACAAGCATCCCAGTCATGGCCCTGTTATATGATCGGCCTCATCAGAGAAATGTTATACTCTCGTGAAGTGATGTGTCCACACTGTTAGAAGAGAACGGCCGCTTATTTTGACAGGAAGGGGCAGGCTATCTCACGGAAGCGTGGGCGTGGCAGAACACGGTGTCATTTCCATGCTTCTCCTATTCACCATGAGATTCTCGTTTGAGCGGGGTAATGACAACCTTAATGCATGATTCGACATGTGGTACAATATTGACCAGTGATGACGGCAAAGGGATTGAAGTCATATCAGATTACATTAAGTCTCACTCGACCTGAATTTTTCACCATGCAAAACCAACTTTCTGTATTTCACCTAACACAATCACGAAGGGGTAGAATTGGCACGAACCTGAGGATTTACCAAAGTAGGAAAGTGTGTAACCAAATTTGGAAGTTGAGATCTAGAAGGTGGAAGGACACACAAGTGGCAAGTTTGCGGACTAGGGAAAGACTACAATGACGTTGCAGAGCTCTAACACGGTAACCAAGAATGCTATTTATCATAGCGAGGTTAAATATACCATGTGATTTAATCGTGTACACGCCTTATCGCCAAGGAGCCGAAGCCAAAGGCAGGTGTGAACTGAATAAGAAGCCTCTATTACATGTAAGCCTTTGCGAGCTTGGCCTGAAGATCTCGTAACGACTATCTTCTCTGCCCATAAGCTACGAAATGGGTCCGTCTTATGTGTAGGGCAAAAAATCCCGGGTCAGTCAAATTTTGCAACGAAGGAAACAAAGTGCTTGATACTCGTCTCCGGTTCAATGAGCTCTCAGGAACACAGGCGCTACATTGGGACATCTCCAACTTTGATAGACAAGCTTTACCTCGTGATGAACAAACTCAATCACCTCAGCAGCATTTGTGGCAGTCATAACACCCATGTCAAGATGAAACTGCCACGCCCCCTCCATGCGGAGAACGCGTGAACAATGATAACTTCACCGACATTCTTCGGAACCTCGGAGGCATTCATAGATTCCTTCCACAAACGAGCGTGAAGCCTATTCAAAGGTAAGCGTACAGGTCAAAAAAGAAACTAGCACCGTACACAAAATCGATGATGTAATCGTTGTGAATCTTCGGTGTTTAATCGTGCTATTGTGAACAATGCAATTGGAGGTGCATACAGTGCATAATCACGCACATGCGCCATTCCGGAATTTAATTGGCTCGGATCCGAACATGTAACCTTGTATGATAGACTCTTAACCTGACCTTGTGGTGCTCGACCACATCAATGAGCATACGAGGCTTCTGGAGAGGTATCGCTATGGATACTGAACAGTGTCATCTTGTTTTAAGCTATCGCCTGCCTGCGCGGCAATCTAATAAGTGCACCATGCCTTATGACTTGGACGGTACATGGAAATAAGAATATCCTGTGACGACACGCTTTAGAAAAGGTCTTACTAACACAGAAAGAAGTCCCCATATGTGAATGGAGCGCTGATATCCCGAGAATAAGAATACGTTAATTCCTGCAAAGAAAACATCCCGAGGTGTGCGTCGAGACCACCGAGCTATTGTACACGGACGATATATCAAATACAACTCAACGTAAGATCACATGAAGGAACAATTTACAAGCGGAGATTCTGCCAACGGTGATTATAAGTTCAATGCCTGAGTCTCCTGGATGGAAGCGGATGAGGACCCTGTGGGGGCTGGCAGGTCGGTGACTTTTCCTATGACGTTGTAACGTTTCCTGAATATTCGGCAAATGCAAGGGCACATCGGAAATGAGTCGTGGAGCTTCGCGAACAAAAAGGAACTGTACGCACGAGAAGAAATCATGCCAATCGTTGAGGGTCTTAAGATCGTTCTCGGACAGGGTGCTGTAATCTGGGATAGCATCCTCTTCCTTCAAACTGGACATGCCAAGCGCCTTCGACGCGTCCTTCCCCGCAAAGAGGTTGTACGTCTTCCCCTTGCCATACGTATCGCGCTTATGCGTGACATCGAATACCGTCCCTGCCGAAGATACGACTGGGTGAGCGCAGATGCCTGCGATAGGTAGCGCGCACTGACCTTTGATAGCGACGTAGATGGGTTTCGCACCATCTGACCCGTCGTACTGCTTCAGCTCCTCGAGCGTGAAGGGGTCGTCCTTTGGCGGCGCGAGATCAGTCCTGGCAGGCTGCATAATGGATTTCGGCTGCTGCTCTTGCGTTTCCGCTGCTACGGTGCTGACTGCCCACGCGATAGGAGTTGAAGAGTGTGAGAGCACCCGAAAGATATATACCAAAGGCAGAACGAAGGCAAGTACGACTACCAGTGTTCCGATCATAGCTTGCAGGCTACCAATCAGTGTCACTTGAATGATAACACGGCAATCGCCGGGGTGGCTCGCAGTCGACCACAGGATGAGATTTCCGATATTTCTGACACAGTGAAAAGATTATCAAAATGTTTTTGTGAATATTTTTACCACCATGAAAAGATTGAGAAGAGATTGTAAACAACTGCTAAATATGGTGAAAATATAATAAAGAGCACAATATCTTTTCACTACACGTTGTCGCTAAAACAGTTTCCCCCACTATCTTTTGGAGCAAAATATCAGAAACCTCATCCTGTGGACAGCAAAGTCGATGAGCTTCAATTGTTAATAGTTGAATTCCACTTTGCACATGTAGAATTCCCAATCGCTTTTATGTCAATGCAACATGAATTTGATTAGACATAGGTGCTAAGTAATGCAATAAACTTGGACGCGGACAAAGCAATCCTGCCGTTCAGAATATAAAATGACCGTGGCTGTGGCGCTTTTCCATCTGCCGCCTGCAACATATCGTCTGCCCTCTATACAACTTGACTGGGTGACTTGATCATGCATCCATCATTTGCCGTTCCTATATACGAGCCTTCACCATATGTCTTCTCCGGCCTCACCTTGGATCAGCTACCTTTGCTCGCAAGATACTACTTGGCTGATATTGCCGAGGTCCTTCCTCCAGCTCTATACGAACCGGAGCTCCTTGCAGCTAGACGGTCGCAGCTCGCCCTTGCTCTATTCCGGAGCTTGCAAGGCGTGGATATGGCTCTGGTAGAACGACGGCAAGATGCACGAAGGACAGCAGCCCAACGCCCCGACGAAACAGTGGAACAGTGGCGACAAAGGACAGAAGAACAAGACAAGGAACGCATCGAGACCGTTGTAGATGTACTCCTACCTGAACGACAGATGCTACTAGACGAGTTCATGATCAAGCTTGACACCCTTGTGTGGGTCGAAATGGAGGGGCAGACAGGCAGCAGCAGGCGCAGTGTCCAAGAGCAGCAAGTGTACCGCGACGAGATTTGTGCTCCGATCCTCGAGTATACAAATAAAGCGCTTATAGCCTTGGACGAGGCCGTCATGGCGAAGACCACGGAGATGGAGCAGCATATGTCTGCGGGAAAGCAGGAATTGTCTCTGAGAACACATGATCGGAAAGGACAGGAGCCGCACAAACCGAGTCCTCGTGTGCGTTTACCGCGCAGGCATGGGACACGGTCTACAAAGCAAGGAAAGTCCCCTGAAGGAAGCCACTCTTGAAGCCACTCTTGAAAATTCAACAGTTATAAGAAAAAGTCCAGAGCGTAGTGTCAGCATCGCGCCAGTCCAAACCTTGCAGAGAAGTAAAGAACGCTTCCCACATTTGCTCGCGGTAGTCGCCCACTTTTGTATCGTGTTGTAGGATCAATAGTATGCTATTCAATGAGATGAACGTAAAATTCGTTCCTAGCTGCGAGTCCGTACAGAGACCTCGCGAAATGTTGTGGCTGGAAGGGGTAAGCTGAGAGCAGTGGCAAAGACTTATTTGTTCGTGTTTGACAACCGCCCTTATACTACAACACTGGCTTGTACTACTTTTCGAAGTATGGAAGAGCGAAGCCAGACAGAGCAAGAAAGGGATATCCGAGAGCTTTTGCGGCGAGCTGAGCGTAGCCCAGTGAAGACGTCTACTCTGGTGAGTCCACTGCTTTGTATTTCATTTTCTGACCTAACCTTTTACCGTGGGCAGAGGAGGGATGCGCTCAAGCGACTCATCGACCTTGCCCATTCCCCTTATCCTAACTTAAAACTCATCGCGGCCACGAACCTCAAGCATTTCATCAAAGACTTCCCTGATTTTGAGGATGACGCCATTAATGCTGTGTATGATTTATGCGAAGACCAAGTCTCCAAGGTGCGACCAAGCCCGTTGTCTTAGGTGTACGGTTCACTAAACGTCCAGACTTAAAGGTCCGAATCAGCGGATATGCTGCTATCGTCGATGTTTCAAGGGAGCAACATAAATGGGTAAAGAGGAACGCAGATGTGTTGGTTCAGCTTCTTCAAAGTGGTGAGTCTGCAGAAGTATCACTCCCTCCTGTATTGGCTTGTACTCCTGGTTCAACACCTTTTTTTTTTCCTTCTGCCCGTTCCGTTATGTTCCTGTTGTAGGCCAAAAGTTGTTTCGATGGCTTCTGGACTGAATAGATAGGAAGAAATTGACGTCCATCTTACCTTTATTTCTGAACGTTAAGAGCTGAACTAATGCACCTCGCTGACAGATGAGCCCGAGGAAGTCATGTTCGTCAAGAGAGCTCTTGCTCAACATCTCGATATGGATCCTACTGTCACATTAGGTGTCCTATGTGATCAAGTTGTGCCATCAGATGAGCCGTTGGATGATGAAGAGCAATCCATCCGGGACAGGCTACGCTCGCTAGTGCTTGCCTTTGTCACAGGCGAAGCAAAGCGAGCTATAGTGGAACGGCATACAAGTACCCCTGGTGGTCCGGCCGATGAAGCTCTCGTCAGCGGATTACTGAAGGTACAGTTTTGACTCTGATAATGCCGTTCCAGATACCATTGACACGTGTTTAAACACAGGCCGTTAGCAAGTTGGCACCTGCCGATACCGACATCATTGTGAAAGAGATCCTTCTTTCCTTGCCTTCGTTCAAACCATTCTCCGATCGAGGCAAACAGCTCCTCGGAGTTGTTATTGACCGGGCGAAGTCTACCATAAAGACAGACCTTCCTCCAGGAAGCGAACGGTCATCATTGGAAAATACGCGATATTATCTTGATCTGGCCTCGTTTATCGTTGTCGACAAATGTCTCACGCAACCTTCTCAGCTATTGCGTTTCTATTTCACTTCACTCATGCCCAAGATGATATTTTTGAGACTTAATGAGGATGCCCAAACCCTTGTGATGTCTAATACTGCTGCTCTACTCTCTGCGAGTGAGCAAAATGGCCCGGAAGGACGAAGGGAAAACAGTGGCTCGCCGGAGGATATGTTATTGCGAAAGCAAGTCCCGGCAGCTCTGTTACAGGTACGGTGACGGGGTCTTGCCATGTCTTCTGTGCTCAAGGCTGTTTTATTTAGCTTTTCTCTGAAGTAAATATTGGTGACCGTAGGCCATGGGCGGCCTGCCAAACATTACTACGCGCTTGTCTTCGTGTAAGCCTATCATATTGTGTTGTGAATCTTGCTGACCGTTGTGTTTACCGTTCTAGCTTAAAGATGAATCAGAATGGACAGTTCCATCTTATCTGATGGCCAGCCTGCGTAGCATCCAGACACTGGTGGAGACACAGGGGCAACAATTAAAAGTGGATGATATGCAAGATATCCAAAGCCTCATTAGGGTTCGCAATGGGCCGTCTTTCGTTTTCGCCGTCTGTGTCCAACGTTCCTCTCTTCTCTGTTTGAGCAGTCACTTCTTCAGCCTGCCGTCAAGCCGGCGCCGCCGGGGCCCTCAACGTCATCGGCAGCTAACACTGACATTTCAAAAGGTATGAGTAGCAGCAAAAGTAATTTCAGAAACGATCGTCGCATCATGAATGTCAAGCGCAAGTACGGAGATCTTGTCGTATCTCTGCCTCCTCGACCTCCAACCGCCATCGAGACAACACCTGGTGGAGGGCAGTCTCTCCCCTCAGGTCATCATACAGAACGACAACGACAGCACACGCCGCAAGCTCGCCAGCGATCTTCTACTGTAACAACACACGGGTATACACAAAACGGACATCAATCCTTCGCAGATGATCAACCCCGAGCTGCAAAGCGGGCTAAGAAAGGTGGTGGAAGTGAAGAGAGTAGAGATATTCCATCGTTGTTGAGCCGTATGACATCCTCCACGCCACCAAACGCGAGTCCAGCACCAGAACACACCCAGAAGCCGTTGGCGGCCAAGCGCCGGCCTACATATGCACGATCAGATCAAGACTTCCACGATCCGGATAAGGATCCAGTGGGAGGCTATAGTATCAAAGGTGCAGCGAAGGCGACCAATCGCAGTTCCCCTCCGGGAGATAGCCTGCCCTTGCGATCGTCCTTACTAGACAGGATGCAGGATGATGATGCTGCTTGGGAGGCAGGAGGGCCAAAGAGGAAGAGATGGATTAAGACATTTAGTGACTAATGGCCATGTGTTGTACTTCCGGCCTGCTTGCGCTTCATAGTATTTTACTTCGATGAATCAGACTTGCACATTGCCGGGTAATGAATACATCGAGGTCTGTCGTCGGCTACACTTTCATCGCTAAGGAATGACGGGCGCTTCACCTCCGACTCTATTCTTGGTGACCGCGTCACCGCCAGGCTGGCCTGCAAGTTGATAAAAACTTGTCATAATTGTAGACAGGAGTACGCCGCCCTATACACCCTTGTGCAGCACGTGTGTGCTTACTGTATTATCATGCATGTCCTCGACAGTCGTTGAAGAGAATACGTTATTGTATATATGGCTGCGCTAGCAAATCATCCACGATGTGCGTGTCAACGGGGATTTGCGCACGATGCAAGTAGTCGTCATTCCTAAGCATGCTTTATAGCGTCTCGATCACGAGAAATGAATAATGATTAAGACGTACCAGAACTAGTCGCATTGAGAAGACGCAATCATGATCGTGGTATGTGTGAAGAGGGACTTTGAACTCACCTTCGAGTAATGTCTGCTTCCGGAATCACACCTAACATGCAAAAAACACGGTCACAATTGCGAATCAATGGGCTCTGGTAATGCATCCTCACAATATGGTCACGATTGTCTGACCCTCCTTCCAGCCCATGTGCCTCGCGAGCTTCACACACGCGACGAGGTTACATGCGCTGCTGGAGCCGAGGAACAGACCGTCATTGAGGACAAGATAACGCGACATGGCGACTGCTTCAGCATCGGTGATACTGTAAAAAGGACCGTGAAGCCAGACCACGTCCGGAGTGTCATGGCACGCCGATGATATATCTGGGTTGTTTGACTTGCCGGAATGCATCATCGATGATGGGCAGTGCGAGCTCTATGTTCTTCGTCAAACGATTTATTCCTCTACGAGTCGTTGAAATCGTCAATCTGTATACCCCTGCCAAAATGCCACAGTCACGCACATCCCTTCGACAACAGTGTCTACTTGATGTCGTCTTTTTGTGCCTTCCGCTTCCTTCCGATCAAACAAGACGCCATACTTTACCTAATAATGAATCAACAACTGTGTCTTCTCGCCTTTGACAAGGCCTCACCTTGTTGTATAGCCCACTGCCTTCAGGATCGGATAGCACAACTAGGATATCTTCACGCATTGATTTCAAGAACTGGCCAATGCCCGCAATCGTCCCTCCGGTGCCTTCGTCTGAGTAAGTTCCATGAGTAAAAGTGGTGCACGGGTATGCGCTTACCAGCTCCAGAGATGAAGGCATCGATCTTTCCATTCGTCTGCCGCCATATTTCTGGACCAGTACCGTCAAAATGAGCCTCATAATTACTGCGGTTCTGTGTTTATAATAATCAATACATACTTCTGTGTTCTGCGAAGCTACATGCGCACCTCAAATTGGTCTGCAAAAAAACCTCTAGGTTTGGTCCTGAGCTCTTCTTCTTCTCTTGCAGACATAACGGCTTGCTCTTCACCCAAGGCTCCCGTGGCAGTAGTGGAGACAAGTACTGAAGTACTCGGGGTTGGTAACAAGTGTGCTCGAGGAAGCAAAGCTCGTTTGGAGTCCATGCTATCTAATCCGAAATTTGCGGCACGTTCACGGGCAAGATTCTTTTCGCAGGTGAAGCGTCCGGTCCAGTCTTAAAGCTCTGCACTTATATCATAATGCCTAGATCAACTTACCACGAACTGCGCAGCACACAAATAAAGTTTGATCTTAATGGGGACTTTGAGCCGTCAAAGGGCTACATATAAAACGCACCTGTTTCTTGTCAACGATACTGACAGGCCTTACCCTCTGTACCTCAGCGCCGAGGGCGAGGAGAGCTTTGACTTTTTCCTCCGCGACATCGTCTGGCATAATTATTGCTATTAACGCAAGCACAAGGCATCAACCGGCAGTCATATGAACAATGGCAGTTTTCCCTACTAGCTTCATAACCCCTACGGTCCCTCGTTAATGTCATAATTGAAGTAATCCTGAACACCCGCTCACCTAGCGCGGGCGACAGTAGCAATGGAAATGCCAGTGGATCCGACTGTTCCTTCAAATATTCTGGAGCCAGTATGTGGATGTAAGAGGCCCTGGCTTTCCGCATCGTCTATCACTACGACGAGAAAAATCCTGGTCAATCGATGAATGCGCACGAGAACGAACCTAAGCCCACTTTGCAAGGCGACACGGTCTTTAACGCTGCCTCCAGGATTGAGGAACTGGATCAATATGATCAATATAACCCAGTACTACTTATTTCCTCGACGACTATATCCTGACCTCTGCCTTCCCGAGAATCTCCACCCCTAAGGCATCGCTTAACGAATTTATTCTCACTAAAGGCGTATTCCCTATGTTGATGGCTAGCGTTACAATCGACGAAAGGTTTCGGTTCTCATAAGGGGAATGGTACTGACCAATCAGTCCAGTTACCCCCTTGATGACTTCGTCACTTCTTAGTTCAATTGGACGCGCTTCAAACTGTCGTGATAGCCGTTCTCTTTTACGTTCTTGATAGTATAAGGCGACAGAAGTTGAAGTTAAGGAAAGCGAAACCCCTATGAGGATGCCATAGAATACATGCCGAGCTGTCGAGGGGGTCGGAAGGTGTACCCAAGAAGGTAAATGTAGATATGAGAGCCACGAAGGGTGCATGGCGCGCGCGACTGACTATGTCGTCCAAACCAGATTTATCTCCCCGTTCAAATGATCATGGATTAGCCTGGTGGTGGAGCCGGACTGGATTGAGCTAGATTCAGACTGCCTCGGATAGCAAACCGACTACGACACAGGCATCGAGCAAAGGCAATCGATGCCGACACAACACACTCGAGTTTCATCACAACTCGCAATTGCATTCCACAAATTCAATGAGACATCTTGAGATAGATTGCTCATCTGGGGGGTGAGCATTAAGGTTAGGGTTAGAACTACTTATCAACAAAAAATAAGGCCTGCCCAGCCCGAGGGCCAGAACAGGACAGGAAAATATTGCGACAGTGCATGGGCCGAAGCCCACACAAACTACAAGCACCTTCTGAGGACAAGGTCGCCGTGCTATGAACGGCCCTCACAGCCCACAAGTCCAGGTATGTGAAGGAACTTCTGCCATCAAGGTAAGTATGCAGAATCTAACTGGCGAGGGGAAGCCTATATAGCGTGGAGATTCGCGCACGGACCATAAATGTCACGTGGATACACGCCAGGGCTTCGCTCAGCGGGCACGCACCTGCATGCATCCCATGTCGCAATCTCATCGGTACCGGCATGTGCCAGTGCGCATCTGTCGAAGTAGAGATATCAGAAGGTAGCTGTGCCATCTTCCGATATGTCCAACCCGTCAGACCATGGGGAGAGTTACCTTCTTCATGGCGTTTATTCAGACTGCGTGACTTGCTGATAGATACGCCCCCTTTGATCTGATTTAAGCGGCACTGCCGGTAGCCTCCACATACGATCCTTCCACTTTTCTCATCAAGGACCATACACAATGTCAGGTTCTGCGGAAACTAAGAAGGCGTTTCTTTCATCCCCCAACTTCGCCGTTGTAGGCGCGTCGAAGGATCAATCTAAGTTTGGGACGAAGGTAATTCTGAGTCTCCGAAAATGATCAGAGCAACAAGATCAGTTTGGTATCTCACAAAGGACGTGCTATTCACAGGTCCTTCAGTGGTACCTCGCACGAGATAAGCCAGTCACGCCAATCCATCCTGTAAGTTGTATTTCAGCATGTTCTTTCTCCAAATGTGGGATGCTAACCGGCTATCCAGAAAGAGAATGAGCTCGAAGGCGTATCTACTGTCCGCTCCATAGCAGACTTGCCCGACCCCTCTCACACCTCCGTCAGCATCATCACCAATCCTAAGGTACGCTGGTATATTGGAATTCCAGCTGCCATGCCATCGGCCTTGCATTGTGAATCGCTCGATCTAAACTTCCTTTGCAGGTCACTCTGGGCTTACTCGAACAAGTAAAGACCTTGGCGGTCCCTGCCATCTGGCTCCAACCTGGCGCAGAAGATGAAGCTGTCATCTCATACATCAAAGAGAACGGGCTTGAGGACAAGGCAATCTACGGCGGCTCGTGCATCCTGGTAGAAGGCGATGGTGTCATGAAGAGCATGCTCTGAAAGCTGAATGGATCTAAGCAATGGCATAGACTCTCCAAGATTGTAACACTTGTGTAGTTGTACCGTAGACTGTCTGTATAAGACTATAAACAATCACTGGCGAGGCTTGAAGTGGCAGATGAAAACTGGCTTACAATCGCGTCGAGTCCTATCACCGACTCGTCCATTGTACGGTCGGTCCAACGACCTTCCGCGAGGCCCGGTGAAATGTGCATTGGTGCTTATCCACAGATTGCCTAGCTCGAATGTGATTACTAAATAATATGCCAGCAATAAAGCACTCTCGAATGGTGGCGATAATATGCGACAGCGCCTATATGCAGTCTCCATACATGAACCAACACGAATGACTAGAAGTCAGAACGATGGCACCAGCGCAAAGCATAGATAATAAGACAGATTGTGACCGGAACAAGAAGCCAATCAACGAAGCGTCACCTGCACCTAGTTACCGGTATCTGAATCAGAGCAAGTTTCCCTGTCACGCTGGTACCTTGAAGTTAAAACATAATCAGATGGTCTGATCATTAGGACGCACCGCTCGAATATGATGCGGATGTTGGGCAGGGTGTAGACGTCGTGTCCAAGTTGCACAAGCTGCGAATGGATGCTCCAGTACGATCGGCTGATCATGCGCTCCTCCTGCTCCCAGCGCAGCGACGGGATCTTCTCCGGCGGGATGAGGCCCACACGTATCCTGTGCTCGTCGTCGTCGACCCGTTTCTTGAAACGTGCAAGGTCCTCCATGACTAATTTAATGCCTTGTTCGAGCGCTAGAAGCTTGGATAGCACTTGTACTGCGCGCACCTCCTCCGATGCAGATATTTGCTCGAGTTGGTACGTGTCTGATGCAGGGAGAGCGCTACTTGCAGCGTGTCGTTGGGACAACATGATCAAGGGAAATGCGGTCTGTTATGACCATACGAAAGCTCGATATATAGGCAAAGCATGGCGGGGATCAAAGCACAAAGCCCTTTGTTCTGGCCTCCCTCACATTCAAAAGCCAAAGCACTCACTGTTCCAGGTCGCAGGGCGCAGTATGTGTCATAGAAAGCTTTGACAGAAGCGCGGGAAAATCCAGTAGCCCAAGGTGGGATTATTCACCAGTCCGGGCCAAGTGACTGCGATTGGCCACTGCTGATATAATCCATCACTTGTCTATCCTGAAGTCAAACAAGTGGAGGTAACTGATATATATGCATCGTCCAAGTCATCGAAAGGGTGAGCAACAGTTTAACTATTGGAACGCAACATCACAAGTCGTAGCATCCAGTGCGTCAGGTCATTTCAGAAAGAACTGAGGGTATGTCGTGTCATCAGAACGTAGGCGACTTGCCAACAGAATATGCTCGCAGACACTCTACAAGAGGCGCGTATACAGTCTCCGCCGTTCTCAAGTGAGCATCACAGGCAGCGGGGATCGACTGTCAAATAATGCGGGTGGAGGATACGTGTGTCCCAATCAGCACTGATGGAGGTCGTATATGCAGTAACCATTGATCCTCACCGTTAGGCTATTGGCCATGGATATATTGAGCAGTAGCTCATTGCAGGAGAGTCTTACGACATGCCACGCATCCTCGAAGACCGTGAGCTTGTCGCTGATCTCCTTGCAATCCGCCTTGATCTGTCTGGCGACAACTTTCGGGGAAATTTCGTAGGATTGCGGGTCCATGCTGTAGTCTGCATGGAGGAATATTGAGATGGTGTAGATCCCGAGATTAAGGCACCGACATACAATGTTCAAATTCAATGGCTACGGAGACGACTGGTGTGGTGACTTAGATTAGGATACAGGGAGGATACTATGTTGACGTACAGCAGGAGAAACGAATAGTTCTTATGCGAGATAGCATACTCTGGAAGACGTCAGCGATCTGTACCAAAAGCCTCCGCAATGCCTGTAGGAGAAGGATATTGAAGGATAGCTAACAAGAAATAGGCCAGCCACACTTGCCAGCCAGATTGACATGCACAACCTAACAGAGACATAATCGCACAAAATACATTTGGAAAACTCAAGGACCTACTCTTCCAGCCCAGACCACAGGTATCCAAAGAAACCGGACGGCTCAGCTTGATTTCTGAGGACGCTAGCGACTTTAAGCTGGAACACTTCAACCGCTTTCCCTAATTCGTGGAATTTGATGGCCGTCCTCCGAGCACTATTCTGATGCACTGTGATGGCCTAATTCAAAACAAACTAGGTTATACGACCGAATGCCAACGGCCTGTAATTACTGACTTCTAAAAACTTCATGATCATGAATTTCTTGTCCTCTAGGGCCATATTTGATTGGGACAAAGGGATAAGAATCCCAACGTAATCTAGTTAGCAAGGCTGGTAAGACAATCCTCCCAACTTACATAAATCGACAATACTCGCCATTCAAAAAGCTGGCGCACAATCCGGCATTGTGCTGAGAATCGCGATAGACTTTCCGGTGCCTCTGCTCAGAGTCATCTGAGATCTAGACGTAAAGCCCGAATCGAGCAGCAGCTGACCTGCCGCAGGTTATTCCACTCGTTGCATAGCGGATGATTCTCTCCGATTTGCTGGGTAGTCTCCAACTGTCCGGCGACGGACCTGAAGAGACTCTGGATCTGGAGCTGGTCGTTTACCAGTACGGAAAAGCAGTCCTTTAGCTGAATTTGCTTGCTGTTACTTGTCGCATCGTTGTACGAGGGAGGCGTCGCCATCACGGAGGGAGACAGAGCGATTGCTTCATGCCTGAACACGTTCAAGAGGGGCCGTCGATACACACCATGATCGCCGCGAACACGAGGCGAAGACTTGAGGTGCACGCCCTTCTGACTGTCATGTGACTCTCACACGATCGATAACATTGGTACAAGTCGGAAATGGTTGTCTCTGTATGGAAGAGAACGAGTACAGCACTTGGACATTGATTAAGATTCCCGAGGAATTCAAACATGTTGGATTTCATACGTGTCTGTCGAATCCTTATAGCCTGAAGTCAAAGTGACGCAATATTAAAATAGGACAGTTGCAACGGGAGAGCTACAGTAGATGAGATTCTGAATTTCATGGCGCCGTTTTCCGTGCTTAGACTCGGAATGAGGGTACGTTTTCAGTAATTGTGAGTTTGCACATGTAACAGGCCTTACCGCCTGTACTACCAGTCAGGAAGATCAATAGCCACAACGGTGCAAGTGAAAAACAGTTGTACGGTACAAGGGACACGCGGCAAACCCCCAGTGTAGATGATATATCAATGAGCCACAACCCTCTGACACGATTTTGCAGTGACTACAGCCTATTCAGACGGGACCAGTGTCATGAGAGCTAGCAATCCATGACGGAAGGCCGCATTGTATCGGCAATACTACCGAGAATCCTTCTGTTAGTGCCTACAGAACCTCCCTTGAAAAAAAAAGAGGGTAGAAGCGTGACACAGCATCCGAGAGCCGTTTTCAACGGGAAAGAACATGCCGAATGGTGACGGCCTACTGTGTAGGTGCCAACTTTCTTCAAGAAGTAAACCTACTGCCACTTGAGAAAGAGTGTGCAGGAAGGTGTCGGCAACAGAATGCCGTAAGTAAGGCTTGCCAAAACTGAAGCAAACGCTCACGTGGACTCCTCGACGTCGATCATATTGTGGACCGTGGTTACTGAATAAGGCAACTGTGCACTCTTTTTTTTTTTTTTTTTTTTTAATTCTTCGGGTTTATACTCCATACGACGTAGGTACATGTAGAGTGATAATGATAGTAAGTGGGCATCCGCGCCCGCATGGGCGGTACACCTACAGTTTTCGGTGACCTCGTTATGTGGCGTGGGCATGTAATCCAACAAGGTCGGACAGGAAGCGTACAGTCGCCAAATGACGCCATACCCGACCTCGACCCGTTTTTCACGCTCTGTGTGTTTTGCTCGGCCCGGTATCCCGTTCCGTCAACAAAGCACTTAAGGAACTGAGTCTAGCCCTACAGGTTTCGGGCCTCAGTTGTCTGTTGGTTAGACGGGAGGGTCGTCGCGGATACTAGGTTCCGCTATCCCCTCGTCTATCCAGTTATGGTACATTTCGAACGCCTTTGCCTCGGCGTCGTACCATTCACAGAAATCCCGGTACTTTCCACCCAGGGCGGTGGTCATGCCAGGATCTAAATGTCGGTCCGCATGGAACCGTTGCCAGGCCGTTTGTCTTCCGACAGTGTGGCACATAAGACGGGCACGAGTGAATGTTCTCGTGCGCGCAGCTTCAGCTTCAAGCAGAGATTCTGCCAGAATCTCCGCCCAATCGAATGTGGAGACCATCGGGTTAAGCCGAAGGAACTCCATGATGTCATCTGGGGTCCATCCCTTTTGTTCAGGGGGCCCCATCAGAAGCGGATCACGAGGACCCTGTTGGCGCTTCGTCCTGATCCAGAATGGACAGTCGAAGAGTACGTGTTCCCTGGTTTCCTCCGCTCCGCATAGGCAGAGGTGAGGGCCAGGGATATTGAACCGAGAGCGGTATTCTCCGCCAGGGAAATGGTTGGTGAGCACGCGACATACGCGTGCCACCTCCTTGTTGGACTTGCCAGCTGCCTTCAAGACCCACATGCCCTTAGCCGTAGTCCCGTGCAGCGGTAGGGCGTCCTCGGTTACTTTCCATAACCGTCGGCCGCGATAACTGGGGTTATCAACTTGTGTCCCCCAGCGCTTTTTGACCCTTGCTTTTACGCGGGCAAGGGCCATCGATTGTGAGATGAATTCCGGTTGGGGATCATCCAATGCTTTCTTCGCGAGTTCATCAACGAACTCATTCTGAAAAATGCCTTTATGGGATGGGACCCATAAAAGGACGATGCGTCGGCGTTCATCTGCATCGAGGAACGCTCGGACGTGTTGAGAGGCCATGATTGCCGCCATTTGCGACGACCCGACTTCCGGCTTAAATATTCGGTCAAGTGCCGATTGGTTATCAGAACAGACTGTGAGGGTGGTGATGTGAGCAGGGATGTCACGGACCGCTTCTCGCAGCCCGCGCGCCAGTGCCAGCATCTCCGCATCGAAGCTCTGGACCTTACCGGCCCCGAATCTTCCATGTGCAACGTGATCTTCCCCGTCGATGACGAGCCACGCGCTACCAGATCTTACTGTGGGTGCATTCTTATACGACCCATCAGTGAATAACATTCGCCCTTCTGGCTGGGCCAACTGGCGCCGGAATTCCGGCCACCAGGTGTACTCCAACCAGTCAGCGAATTCAGGAGAGCTTTTGTTTGGACCTTTTCCGTCCAAAAACACTCGCTCGAATCGATCAATGTACCGATCCACGACCCGATCACCGGGCCGTGCCTCCGGGTGGAGTGGTGCAAAGTCTTCTGATGACTGCCTCCCGATACGATCTATGAACGTCATCGGGGTGACAGCCTGTTTTTTGCCACGTCGCGAATTAAGCGGCCATGGCGCGGTAATATTGGTGATGTTGGTCGCCCAATAAGGTGGAAGGGCGGCCCTCATTGGGTGCCCTTCATGAACTCGCCGCGCTCTAAGTGCAGCTTTTTCCATGTACCGGTCGACCTGGATGCGGATGGGGACCAACCCACCCAACATCTCCATCGCCCCGATCGGTGTGGTCTTAAAGCAGCCGGTTATCCACCGGGCTGCTCTAGACTGAGCGGTCTGCAATTCCTTTGCAGCCCATTTGAGGCCCTTCCACTGTGGATTCCACCACAGTTGAGCGCCGTATAACATCAGCGGAACGACGTGCGCTATATAGAGCCGTCGTTTGTTGATGGGATGGAATCCGCGTGCCGAGTTACCGAGCATGCGGAGTGCATTGCACGTGCTGGCCGCCTTGTTGGCGTAAAACCGCACGTGTGCATGGAAGCTAAGCTTGGGGTCTAAAAAGAACCCAAGGTAGCGCATCGTGTCCTTTGCTCACAAAGTGACATCATGTCCATCGGTCCGGATGGTTAGATCCGGACCGAGGGGTCGGGAAGTCGAATACCCCTTCTGGCGTTTCCAGAAGTGCATCAACTCTAACTTGTCTCCTTCGACGCCTAAACCTAAACGGTTCAGGTCACCTACGAGATTATGGAAGACATCCGCCAGGATGGCGTTGTTCTTCAAAATAAGGGCTTGCGGGCTGTCATCAACAGCCTTCGGCGAAGCCGCCATGATGAGACCGTCGTCCACATAGAACTGAGTCCCGGTTCGGCCCAGTTGTATCAAGTGGACTGGCGCCCACTTGTGTATAACCGGTGCAATGTAGACCCCAGATAAGATCGGGGATAAGCTAGAACCCTGACCAACTCCGACATCAAAGTCAGATGGGTCGGTCAAGGTGCCGTTGAACGAGAATCGGGTTTTACGCCCGATCAAGTAATTTGCCATGAAATTACAGAGCTTGCTATTGAAGCCCTGTTTTCGCATGATTCCTACCAGCGCATCATGATTGATGGACGGGTAGAATTGGGACACATCGAGCAATAGCACCGATGGGATGAGGTTGCGCGCCCATGCCTCTTTGACATTGTGCACAAGTTGAATACCAGCGTCAGTGGTGCTATGCTGCATAGCCCCACCGAACTGGCATGGGTGTAGGATTCCCCATTTCTGGGCATCCCACTGCATTCGCTTGGCAATGATCTTTTCGAACAATTTGCCGAAGCAGTTTAGCAAGCAGATAGGCCTGTAGGCCTTCGCTAGCGTATAATCTGGTTTGTTCGGTTTGGGTAGAACCACCGTAACAGACCGCTTAAAAACGCTCGGATATACCTCGAAATCGAGGCAAGCGTTATAGTACGCGCGCAGCCATTGCCGCACGTGTATGCCTAGATCGGTCTCGATGCCCTCCTCGGAGCGCTCGATCCGGTCCACCATCCATTTAATCCACATCCAGTTCACGTGATCGGGACCGGGTGTGGACGTATTGCTAGTGGATTTGAGATTCTCGCGAATCTCAGTCTCACTAATGTCAGGTAGAGTCAATTCCTCCCTTTGAGGAATTTCGTCTACGAGCGTCAGATCCACCGGCCGTGGGTTGGCAGGCGTGAACTGAGCTTGGAAAGCGCGGCTGAGATCAGCCGCACTTTGAACTGGCGCACCTTCAGCTTGCCGCAGCTGAATGGTGACCTCTTGTCGTCTCGGCTTTGTCCATGCGACAAAATCCGAGATTGATTGTGGAGCAACTGTGCACTCCTCCCAGTCTAAAGTCTAAAACCACGGCGCGGAATGTCGCAAACGCATCCACAGAGTGCGGTACTCATACACTACAGTACTAAATCGCTGCAGTCTCGTCAAAACACATGCCTCAACCACATTTTTTGTGCGCGGATGCATCCGTCTTTTTTGATCTATACAGGTGACTAAACGTGATGACTTCCATTTACACCCTAAAAAAAGGGCTGTTCGAGTGCACGTGCACTGCTACCAGTATAAATACAGCCTCTGTGACAACCAAAAATTTCAACGACCGTTGTTGTTCGGGTTCTTCTTCACCTGTTGCCTCCATTCTGTCATTCTTTTCGACGACTACTATGTTGTCATTCCTCTCGTTGGGCTTTCTTGCTATTCCCGCTGCGCACGCAACAAGTCACTATGCTAGAGATGCTCCCTCTAATTCTACCGCTGGAAATGCCACTGTCGACATGGTTTCTGCGGCTTGGTATGCGGGCTGGCATGCTCAGGATTTCGCTTTGAACAATGTGAGTTGGGACAAGTACACCCACCTGACGTACTCCTTCGCGTGAGTAGCGATCCGTTCGATCGTTGGCTCGGCGGCAATTAAGCGCCCGTAATTTCTAGCACCACTGTACCCTCGGTGAACAATGTGTCTCTGTCCGGTTCGGATGCAGAGCTCTTGCCGCAGTTTGTCTCCATAGCTCACCAGAACGTGAGTGTCAACGTGTCTTTACTTAATATCATAACCTTACCCCGGACTGCGCTTCGCATCAGGGTGTAAAAGCAATGGTCTCCACAGGTGGCTGGGGAGGTTCTCAGTACTTCTCCTCAGATGTCGCAACACAAGATAACCGCACAGCATTTGTCAAGACTATCACGGATTTCGCCCAGACCTACAATTTGGATGGCATTGACATTGAGTATGTAGCCGCGTCATTCGACTAGACTTGAGCCCTGACCGTGCGGTGCAGCTGGGAATATCCCGGTAACCAAGGTATCGGCTGCAATCTAGTTTCTTCAAACGATTCAAGCAATTTCCTTGCCTTCCTCCAGGCCCTTCGCGCTGACCCGGTCGGATCCAAGCTCATCATCACGGCATCCACGCCCATCACGCCCTGGAAAGGCGCCGACGGCAATTCCCTCACGAACGTGTCCAGTTTCGCCCAGGCTCTTGACTGGATCAATGTCATGAACTACGACGTCTGGGGCAGCTGGGACAAGACGGTCGGTCCAAACGCGCCTCTGAACGACACTTGCGCGGCACCTGCTGACCAACAAGGCAGTGCCGTCAGCGCTGTCGCAGCCTGGACTGCAGCAGGCATGCCGTCCCACCAGATTGTTCTGGGTGTCGCATCTTACGGTCACTCGTTCCATGTCGACTCGACTGACGCATTTGACTGCGATGGCGAAGCAATCGCTTCTTACCCCACGTTCGACGCCAACGAGCAGCCTCTGGGCGATGCCTGGGACAGTGAGACCAACACCGACTCTTGCGGCGTCACATCTGGGCCTTCGGGCGTCTTCGACTTCTGGGGCCTGATTGATGGCGGATTCCTGTACCCGAACGGCTCAGTTTCGGAGGGCATCGCGTACAGTTACGACGAGTGCAGTCAAACTGTAAGTCGGCGTCTGTTGCTTAGGGTTGAGGGCTCGCCTGATCATGCGATTTGTTGTGCAGCCTTATGTCTACAACCAGTGCACGTCCGTTATGGTTTCATTTGATAACGCCGAGTCCTTTGCCGCCAAGGGCGATTACATCAAGAACAACAATCTCCGTGGCTTCGCCATGTGGGAGGCCGGAGGTGACTACGATGACATCTTACTCGACTCGATCCGCCAGGCGGCCGGGCTCGAGGATGGCGATGATGGTGACTGCTAGTCATGCCACAGAACCTATTAGAATCGCTCGGGGTGGTCGATCCCCCCTCTTCAAGTTGTGCACGGTCACAGCTACCGTTATCTATCCGTCTATTATTGATCGTCGTTTCAGTTGCTAGTCACATCGTCATCGCAGGCTGTGCCGTCTGTATATCACGCTCGCTGTATTTCTGTCGCTCACTGTCCTAGTAGACAACATATAATATACTGGCTCTGTTGACAGAGTTTCTCAGACGACTTTCTCCGCGTGTACATCTACCTGTTTGCCTTCCGGTAGAGCGGTGTTGGTGCCGAGCAAAGAGTTAATATGCCACAAGTTTGATCATTCTGATGCCTTGAAGGCAATACTTATCATGGAATTGTAAGAAATGGAGAAGGAATTTTCTGATGAGACTCCTGAGGAGCGCGACCTCAGAAGTCGATTAGCATGAGTAGTAACAATTAAGCACTCAGCAACTCGACAATAGGCTATTACTTACCGGCCATGGCCCATGGCAGACATGGTCCAATCGGTAAGGGTAAAAGAACTGTAGAATATTAATTGAAATACGGAAAACGTGTCAAATAATTTATGAGGGTTACAGAATTTGCCTTACATATTCTACTGGCCTAAAATTGTACCGCACTGTTCCGTGATCCATCTGCCTCCATCAACCACGATGACCGCCTGGGACCGTCGGCTGTTGTGGCTCGATTTGGATATGTTAAACTTGACTTGATCAAGCACAGCACATCCGTGTCGCAACACATGTGGGCGAAAGCACCAGCTTGCAAATATGATCTTCTTGAGGAGTAATACGTTTACGTGATCGACAGTATCCCAACCAACTTATCAGTTAAACGCTGAATTTTTGTGACATTTGTCTGACATACTACCAATGCGCATCGCACATCCGCTCAGCCGTTCTGACAAAAATTGTATTGCAACTTACACGCGGTTTTTTCGGTACCGGGACTTTCTGGGCGGCCTTCAGCCCTTCTGGCTTTCCGGTAGTGACCTTCTGGTGGTCGCTTTCCAATTGGCGAATAAACCAAGTTCGCCGACGCACCGGGCCATGTGTGTGTGACGGCGAAGGCGGTCATCTCCAACAACGGCTGCAGTTTTAATGTTGCATCAGGATGGGTGTACACTAGGATTATTCCAGTCCTCACTGGGTGGTTGTGTCGGGCTGATACTCCGTGGTCTAGGTTCGGAATTACTGAATAATGTGATCTGCTTCCCATCGAGCAGACTTCTAGTTGGTGATCGTAATTCTCAGGACTTGCCATGAAGTGTTTCAAGCTTGTGGCTGATCTTTGTAGCAATGCGATGCATCGGATTGCGTCTGGTGTTTGTTTTGTGTACTACAGCGTCAAAGCTGCCTTTTCAATCTGCAACAAGGTATGTCTCCCTTTGTTAAAATTCACAGCCAAAAGGTTGACAAACACGGCTTGTATAGCGCTGGATCTCAATATTGTGGTTTGCTGGCTTTTTCTCTGTTCCAGAAATGCCACTGCTAGCCGCTTCCAAGTCTATTGATCGACCTCTCCATATGACGGGGCGACGTCCGAGACGTCGCCGTTCAACATGCGATTGACGCCGACAAATCATTGCTTGGTGCTGTGATTGCTCCAGGGATGGTGCTGGAATGAATACAGTACCAAATATGTCAAGGGTGGGGGTAGAGAAAATTGCGACGCATCAAACAACGGGGCTTGCATGCACCCTCGCGATCACGTCAGCCCCACTTATCACTCTTCAGGTTTCGAGTCGGCAGAGAAACATACGCCGGGTACCTTCGTTTGTTCTCTCTTCTATTTCCACTCGTCCTGCTATCTATCAGACTGAAACTGTGCCGAGAAGTTATTTGGGGCGACCGCTGCGGCCGCCGTTGAAGTAGCATCTAGTAAATTCCGTTGCAGCCCTAGGTACGTCAATTTTATAAGGTCGAGTGTTGCCTTCGCAGTGTTCGCTTTGCTCCTGGCCTTCAGCTGTCGCCGAAGTCGTAATGCAAACCCTAAACATTCCTACCTGACCATCCACGCATTATATTATATTGTCGCTGTAATCACGCAAAAATAATGCATCACATATACTACTGTCCAGGAGCCGTACATAGCTCCCAGTAGCTTCTGTGCGGGACGTCGTGCAGACAATGTTGTCTTTCATCCGCACACCTCATTGCAGGATCCCTCAATCCTTCTTCTCCCTTGACGTGAGTGTTGTCAGACTTCAAGGTGAACTTCAGGTTATACTTCACAATTCGGCTATGTTGAAATACCAAAACGTCCTACAGGTTTGAAACAGCAGCGCTACTAAACGAAATATCGACCTTGATCATCGCAGAGGCTACCAGAAGTATTCGTTCCATGTAGAGGCGAAGCGCGTAACCTTTCCTAATCTCAATCACATATTAAGACATGCGAGATGTCGTTGACTATGATTGAATAGAGGGACGATTTGCTGTGTCTGATACCATCAGTTCCCCTATATTAATATTACGACGATTAATGCAGAGTGATGAAGAGGTGAAGACAACATTATTCTAAGTTACGATATTCTGGGAACTCTTTCAAAAGAAGACGACCAAGTCCTTAACAGTACACAATACTAGACAAACGTCTGATGAAATTGTGAGATTAATACAACATCATGACGCCTTAAGCTCAAGATCTGGACAAAGTTCAATCATGGAAGACACCAATGGGCCCTATCCGTGGGAGACGACAGGCCGCCCGACTACTTCGTGTGTCATGGAAGTATATGTGGAATGATACGCGGAATAAACGGTTCGTTACTTATCCTGAGATAATAGGCACTCTGAGTACGCAGACGAAATGACATATACGAAGCCGCATGAGACCTTTACGCTTGATCCTCGGACTTCTTGAAATGGGTGGCATCGACGCCCTCGTTGCGACCGTAGAATGTTGTCGTTGACTGCATTCAGCCTCGGTGCTGGCACATACGAACCGACGCTCCTACAATCAAAGCTCATGAGATGGTGAATGAACATCGACATCGAGGAGGATGAATCTCAAATTTCATTGCATGTAAGCGCTCGAGCCTGATGGCACACTGAGACGCTCAATTCACCGCTCGCACGTAATATCAATGCCTCGCTTTTTACTAGACATTCTGACGAGAGCTTGATTTCAGCGCCGGATCCGATTGTCTGCTCCGAGTCTAGTCAGGACGCTGATGAATGCGTAAGCCGTGCACCAAGACTGCCATTTGCAAAATTTTGAGTGGTCTTCCGACCTAAATGTCCTTGATGGTCACGAACGTGAATAGGTGACAGCCCAACTTTTTGACCTAGTCAGGACGACCATTGCCGACCAAGAGTGGAGCCTATAATAAATTTCTGAATTTCAAACCGCCGATAAAGTAGTGCTCATTCTAGGAGGAGGAGAGGGAGTACACCTGACCCGCACCTTGTTGAGGCAGCCGTAAAATCAATTATTAGTTGAATAAAA
Organism: Taiwanofungus camphoratus; assembly: GCA_003999685.1. NCBI lineage: Eukaryota > Fungi > Basidiomycota > Agaricomycetes > Polyporales > Taiwanofungaceae > Taiwanofungus > Taiwanofungus camphoratus. The sequence goes on from CP021223.1 coordinate 185,172, forward strand.
AAAATTGCGCCGGAATTGGTCTTCAGCTGGAAGGTTTCGATGCGCTCCACAGCCCGCCAACAACACTTACAGCGACAGTCAGACGGACCATCGGCAGTCTATATCATGATTACAGGCAACCCCCGTCTTATCAGACTGGACGACCTGACTGCAACCCGAGGATTTGGAAAGCGAGATCTGCTTTGAGATATACAGAGGAAGCAGCTTTGAATACAGTATGGCGGTGACTCGTCCGTTGTCTCATATATTACTAAAATACGGGCATCATTTGATAAAGACAACAATAAGCATTGTGAAAAGACAGGCATACACTGTGTTAAGTGGGCAACAATTCACGAGCGAAGCCGTCATAAATTAGCTTGCACATCCCTGACTAAACGGTCCGTGGTCTTCCCCGCCAAACCGTATGTTTCGTGTGGATGCACAACGTCCATCCGATCCGAGTGAATGCGATATTCCAGAACTTGGAAGGGTTCAGTTGATAGATATGTACAATGGCAGGATGATACGCGGGCTCCAAAGTCTTCAACATATTATAGGTCCAGGGTCCATGTGTGGGTCTTAAACAGGCATAACACCGGCAGCGGATGCACGAGCCGGCTATTTATCACGAGCGTCATTGATGTTTGTGACCACGGAGCTGAACATTTCAGGAACGGAGATCAAATCCACGTACCTTCCACCATACCAGTGTTTGATACGAATTATACGCCGCCGTGACCTGCAAAGCTTCCCATGGTAGGCATATTTGTAGACCGCAGAATATAGAGTTTGCCCTCGCCACAATGCCTGGTTTTCCCCGAGTTGGCAGAAGCTTGATATTCGGTGCTAGAAGCACATTGAGCATATTGCCGTTGCTTCTTGAGCAACCCGGGCAGCAAACGCACGACAGCCTTCCAGCTTGAAAGACGCCTTATCTGAGCAACTATTTGACAAGCCAAATACAGAGGAAGTTAAGACCGCGGACGGATCACGCTTCCTGCCATTACTGTCCAGAAGCGCACGCACCAGTACCTGTGTAGTCAAGTCATGAAAGATGAAATGAAGTGTGAACCGACTCGGGGCTCGTCAAGTTGTACCCTGTTTACATTGTGATTTTCGGAGACTACACGCCGCCCTGAGGCTTGAAGCACACTGCTCCATCAAGGTTCATAGCCAGCGGTTTGCCAGTCAAATCGTCCAGAGGAGGGTGATACAAATGACCAGCGACAAGATCAGATGTAAGTGGACAAGCTTATGTACTATGCGGCATTCTTGAGTTAAGCGCTCTGTGATGTACCCAAGTACTTACCCGTGTACTGTTGTCTATGCACTCCCGTCTTCAAGCTTGCAGCATAAATCTTGTCTAGCGACATCATGATGTGCGTATGCTTCGCTGAACGAACAACTGCACATGATGACGCCGAACACGAGGACAATGCCACGAGAAAGTGGGTGATAGTGCGCAGATACTGGTATTCAATTCCGCCGTGACGGTATCTGTGGTCTCACGGATGTCAGAAGAAATGGAGGATCCCGACATGGGATGTAGTGACTTCATTACAAGTACACGTTATTGTAAGTACACGCCGACGAACGGGTAGATAGGTGCATTCCGGACATTGCCTGGCTTGTTTTCACGTCTGTAAGGGGCGGATCAGTGCTGTCATAAGGAGGCCCAACATGATTCCACCGATGTCGGATTAAACTCTTGCGCTGGAGAGTATTTCTTATCCGGCATTATGGTCACTTTCGCTAGTGCCATCTGTCGCGTGCGCGGCGCGCCATGGGCAATTGCGCTGGCTTTGCCATTCAGATACAATCATTCGCTTTCCGGACATTCTCTCTTCCGTCTTGACATACGCATTTGCCATTTTTCAACGCCTGAAAGCTTGATCGCGGATCATCCGTCTCCAACGAGGCAGGAACATACACACTTCCAAAACAAGAATAGCCCGTAAATTCGTACCGTCCTGGATCGCAGATGCGCTTGCTGACAAAGTGGGATTCGGTGCCGATGTTACTATCAAACAAGTCGAAACAACGGCCCTTAGCAGGTCACAAAATATAAACAGGTACAGCGACCTTGTTGGGCACAGTGATGCCTCCATCGTCGAACGCTACGAGGTCAATCTCGACATAGCAGAACATCACGGAGGTGTGCAATGCCCGAGACTACGACTGCCAGTGAATATACCGCCCAGGAAGGGCTTATAGTTGTCAGAATCGATAGACGGCTATGATTGACCGATGTGAGAGGAGACGAAGGCAAAACTCATATGACCATGATGGCACGCGTCTGACTTTGTCGCTATTAGGCATGCAGTGCAGGCGCCTGCAGGACTTGTCGCTACATTCCGGATCCGTATCCTCCGCTCGCCAGATTTGATACAAGTACTGGCTCGTCTGAATTCAGAATGGGTACCTTGACCTTGTTCTTCACTTGACTTTCCTGTCAATAACTCTGTTCAGGCGGACGTCGTCTCGCTCTACGCGACGTACCCTGGCGCCCCCTCCCGCGCTCGCCACGACGTGGACGTCAGCTTGGACACTGTTGACCTTCTTTTGGTTCTCCGCAGTTTCTTTCTCATCCTGCTCCGTGGCCGTCTTGCTCGTTTTTGCATATTCTACTATTTTTATAATGGCCGAGAAGCAGGCGACACCGGGTCCGAGCACTCTCCAACGAGGTACGATGGTTATTCCAGGTCTCGGACCCGAGATCTCATGCCATGTTCTAAGGAAAAGCATGCCTCCGTTGTCGAAAACGGAAGATGGTCAATCCTGTTTCTTTCTCTTCCATTAAAGACTAGATCGTCTCACCTTCATGGCAGAGGTGTGATGGTGGTAAGCCTGCCTGTCAGCAATGCGTTCGAGCGAAGAAGGCAGAAGGATGCGAGTACGATGATGGAAAGGGGAAGACAAGAACGCAGCTGATGCGTGAACATATTGCGCGCCTGGAGATGAGGATCAAGGAGCTCGAAAATGTCGAGCACTCTTCCCCGTCCGTGACTTTGTTCGATCCACATGCCCCATCGCCATACTATTCAGGGTCATCATCCTCCTCAAGTCACGACTCTCCGGGAAACATCAGTCTATCAGCTTCTGCATCCCCCACGCCCTTCCCTTTGGGTGAGCTCGATGTTCGCGGGGCTACCGCAAGCCCATTGACCGTGAACTATACAGAGATGGATCCCAGCTGGGAGGCTCAGTGGGACAGCGCTTCGGTGGGTACACCTTCATTACGTGCTGTATATATTTATCATCTAGTCTCCACGGTTTCATCAGGAATACCCATCAGCCAGTCAAGTTAGCGAACACTATAGCACGCCGGAGGAACCTCCGATTGAATTGGCGCAAATGCTGTTAGTCAGGTTGTCAATCTTGCTCTGATTGCGACCCTAACTTGTCTGACTCAGCTTGGAGATTTTCCTTCCACATCGATATCAATGTGGACTTGATATTCACATCGGTCGATTGCGAGAATCTATCGGTCTTCCATCATCGGAGCAGCGCCATCCGGTCTTGATGAATTCGATATATCTTTGGGCCTGTTACCTGTCGCGACCTGGATCGCTGAGCGACCATGAGGCTCTGTATCTGTCTCGTGCACTTACTGCCATGAGTGATGCCGTCCAGTATCCCTCGAAGGTAATCGACATGATTCAAGCGTCTTGTCTACTGTCCGTATACTACCTTTCAAATGGACGACTTTTCGAGGGGAACTATCATGCCACCGTTGCAGCGTCTCTCACGATACAGTTTGGCCTGCACCAAATGGACTCAGAGGAACTGACGCCTCGCAACAGTGCCGACGGAAGGGAATGTACCTTCAGCTTGGAGCCAGCCAAGGACACGATCGAGCGCGGGGAGAGGATATTGACCTTCTGGCAGGCGTACAATCTTGATAGATGTTGGTCTGTCGCCCTTCAAAGACCAGCAGTCATGCCAGACAGTGACCATCCCTGGACCTGTATTACAACGCCTTGGCCCCAGCGCATGGAAGAGTATGAAGTTGTGAGCAGAAATTGACAGTCCCTTCAGAGATGAACTCTGACGTCCCAATGACCTTAGGGGGAGTTTGACGTGGGTACAGGAAGCCCTACAGTCCGTAGCTTCTTTGTGCACCAAGGTCAGACGTCAAACTTAGTCAGCGGCTTCTCAACTATAGCTCTTCGTGCCAAGGCATCGGCTTTGTTCGAAGGCGCAAACCGCCTGTCATCTAGCTGGAACACTCGTGAGCACCTGAAGGACCTCCTTGATCCCAGTTTGCTAAGAGGTGCCTGCAGAGGTATCTCCTTCAAACTCTCTCACGGATAGTTTCAGGGTATTGGAGCATTCTATCACACGATTCACGTCTACCCTGCTCCCGCTGCATCAGCTCGGAGCAGCTGTGCCTGAAGATAAATTCACTTTGATCGTGATTCATAGTTTGGCGCATGCGTCGATGATCCGCTTACACCTTCCGTTCATGGAAGGCGATAGTATCTCCCGCGAGAAATGTCTGAGGGCTGCACGGTCATCAATTCTTGTGACCAAGCATATTGCTGACATAGACTTTGAATTCCTCGATCCTTTGGTTGGCGTACGTGGTCATGAGCGCTCCACTACTGGTCTTGTCTACTAAACTTCTTCTGCGCAGCCTTGCTGGTCTTCCGCGGCGAAAGTTTTACAGTCTGAGCTTGTACGCCTAGAAGCGTCTTGGCCACCTGCCAATACGTTAGACGTTCGAGGGGATCTGGCCGCCCTCCTATATGTCATGACGAAGCTCAGCTCGAGGTTTCCGCTTCTAGGTCAGTTGGACTGGTAACTTTCAGGTACGATGCTATCTAACAGCTTGCTATCGATTAAACAGGATATCAGGTGGCGAAAATACAAAATTCCCTGGACTCTAAATAGGTCGGCCTCCAGAACCATTGTTTCACGAATCTCCCGCCCGAAATACGAAGGTTCTGATTCTGAGTCCCGGCCTCTCGGCTCAGGACCACAATCAAACCTGGCCTTTCGATACGCAGATACGCAATGACGTTCATTAATGAACTCTCACGCTCGCTGCATTTTATTTTCCATTTCTAGGCTGATATTCACCCTTTACGTTGGGCCTCAGCAAGCCCCTTTGCACGATTTTTCGGACTACTTACGCCTCAATGGACATTTTATGGCTTATGGACTACTTCGGGACATTGTTGGACATCTTCCAATTAATCTACACTGGACATTTAGGACATCACATGGACTTTTGACATGGACTTCGGGAGTTGTGGCATTTGGACACTGTACACTGACATCTTGCATATTTTAGCTTTCCGTGCACAAGTCTTTTTATACTCACCGGACTAATGTAGAATTAGACACTCGTAGTTCTTCACATTGAGCACATATTGCCATATTAGCGTATTCGTTATCACGCTTCGTTTTTCATCCTGTGCTCTCTCACTGATGACTATTTCGTCTTGCTTCCCATTGACAGTGTTGATCGTCTGGCAGTATTTCAAAATGTATACTATACGCAGCCCGCTATATGGGAATGGACTCTATAAGATAGCTTCCTTGTTCAATCATTTTCTATGTATGAGCCTGATGCGCTGATGGTGCCAGTGTTTACAGTCATTCGCAAAAAGATTTGAGATCTTGTGTGGAGCGGCGGTGCCTGATGGTGCACCACGTACGGTCGCCGAGGAGCGCCAGGTCTAAATCTAGAATCCAGGTTCAAAAATCAGAGGTCCAGAGTCGGCAACCTGCGCCTCGTGGCCTCTTATTCTCGATCACGGGCACCTTCTGAGCCCAATTTGGCAAGTCCCGCTTCCACGCCGCCGGCCCTACTACCTGAAGCGCTCATCCTCTGTCGTCTGCTACGCCCACCAGCGAGCTCGTCGTTCGCAGCGGTGACGCCGACAGTGTTCATGTAGGGATATACCTTTTTGTCGCTATAGTTACAAACATTCAATACAATTTTGTGACTTGTTGGACGTAACAAAGTATAAAGAATAGACTTCAGTAACATATCAAGTGATTCTGACAAGTCATATCAAGTGTCGCTCATCATTTGCAGCGATGAGCGCGCCATTGAGGAGGATGGTAGGTCCAGGTCCAGGTAGGACGGATCTACGCCATCTGCCGCATGAGGATCAACATCAAAATTATTACGTCTCGGCTTTGGCCGAGAACCTCTACCAGGCTAGCCTGATTAAGTCATACGGTGGCTGCCCGCTTTGTAACCTACTGGAAATCGTACAAATTCGAGTGTTTTAGGGAAAAAAACAAACATAAAGGTCGAGAAAACATAGCTTGTGTTGTAGATACTATACATACGTCAAGGGATAGGTGGGAAAGCCTCAGATAAGCAGTCGGACAATAATTGAAATAGGCGCCCATTAAGCCCCCGGGCGCCACAGCCGAGAATTCTGCGTCCCGGCACTTGCGCTTGTGACCTGATTCCTGATTTTTGACCTGGCGCTCCTCGGCGACCGTACCACGGCTAACTCAGCTCTACAGAAGATAATTTCCTGGCCTCGAAGGTCTAGAAATTCATTCAGCTTCGCACATAATATATAAGAGCCTGTGGTTTTGCAAACTTTTTGTATCTTATCATTCGAGCAGGTTCAAAAAATACAGGACAAGTCGACATAGATCTTGGTGCCTGAGATTCGACCATCGGTACAGGAAAATATGTATACACTGTTGCCCAAACAAGTAAACTTGGAGGGTCAGCTGACAGGTAGGCCTGCCATTCCCTCAAACCAATTCACGACTGCTGCAACTTTCCGAACTGCAGCATCACTGAAACCAAGCCTCAAATCCGGTCGAAAGCGATTGTCCTCTGGCATGTATGGCATAGTACGGTAACATATTTCGAGCTTTGATTTGAGGTAGGGAGATGCTGTGAGGGCAAGAGAGGCTGCGCCTACAACGTTCTGGGGATCAACCTCCCATGATGCAAGGACATCTGGGCACGGGTAATTAGACCGTCAGCAATGCGCAAGGTCGATATTAGAATGCAGATTTACTTTCGACAAGTACAACATCCCCACTTTTGACACCAGGAGTAGAGGCTTCGGTACATGCTCCACCCCAGCTCTCAGCGACTTCTCGCCATGCGGTGAGCTTGCAGACAGCGCCATCTTCATCGCCCAAGATCATTTTGAGTAAAGAGACTTCCTTGCCCGCATCTATGCCTTTCTTGATGTGAATGGCGTCAGGGCCATCTACTTCCAGTACTGCGACAACGATCGTAACCTTGCGCGAGCCTTTCTGTAAACGCCGAGACTGTACCGCTTGTGCCCGCACTTGTTGAGCGAGACTTGAGAGGGCTGTCAGATTGTGCAGGCTGAAGTGAAAGGCCGGAAAGCAGGTAATTGATGAAGTATCGGAAGAGTTATAGGATGCTGTTTCCTGCGTTTCGACCTGCGAGCGGACTCGCAAGGCATGATCTGAGGTATGAAAAAATGATGCTGCTCCTCTTGATGCATCCTCATTCTCCGCAATTTCTTCAACAGTGGGCGGCCAGCTGATAGCGGTGGTGTGGTCTGAAAAAGAAGACCGATAATTGAGCGACATGCAGCTGGTCGAGATGACTGAAGACGCCAGGACCTGGCGATCCATCACGTTCGGCATCGCCGACGAGTCCTGAGTTCAGGTTAACTATGTCGTTATCCTCCTCCGAATCGCGGAAGATGACATTTTGATACAGCAAAGATATACGCCGACTGGCAGCCTCCAAGGTCGCTTTCGGCAAGCTCAGGGGAGGCGGTTTGCCAGATGATACGGTATGCCAATGATGGATGTTTGATTGCTGAGTGAGATCTTTGTGTCTGGGGGCCCCAAGAAAGACCCGATATGACCGAGCCATAAATGCAATGGCAGAAACCACTGATAATATTCCTGCAAGTAGCATGTCAGGGGGTTAGCAAGTCAGATACGACTGGATTGATGGTTCCTCATTTCCGTTCGGCGAAAGCAGGAATTTCAACACATATTTATATGAAAAAGCAAGCTGTGCCGCTACGAGACACATAGCATCAAAAGTCTTAGGCTTATGGATCATTCACTCGCCATCATGGGGCCCGAGTGCAGACCTTCAATACATTTCGGATTTGGGTAGCCTTCGTGGGAGGCTCTCCACATTTCTTCCGGCATTCCTGTTGCTGCAACGGGAGAAACTAGCACATGCTATCACCAGTGTTCTCAGCCACGACTGTGTAAGGACGCCTCGGCGAAGCGATCAAATGTCACGACAGATGTCTTGTCCTCATTGCGAGCTCGAGGTTGTTGGTACTGTATTTAGATTATCAAAACCATGCTTACCACTTTAAGCCAATCGATATGGATCAATAACAACGCATCAGGCGCATTCCCTAGGGTGGACTATGCAGTCTGAAGGCTAGGAAGACGGTGCTACCGCGGTGATTTGTAGACCTGAATTTCAAGATTCCAGATTAGGCCTCTCAGGAGCCAGAACACGTGACAATAAGCGCGTCAACCCGACGTTCGCGGTCGCCGGTGCACACCTTTGGACCTTGAGATCGACGTTAACTTCTGAGATTGGCAGTGATTCTGTTGCCTTCTCTGCATGCAACTGCATCTCAGAACTCATAAACACAGAAGTGGTCAGCATTTCATTGAAGTTGTAACAGTTCATATTCGAGAGGCTCTGTCACGTTGATGCATTCAGCCTGAACCTCAACTGCACCTGGAGCTTGTAAACTTGTGTAGTCAACTATTTATTTCGTATCATCACTTGTACTCAAAAGGCCCTTAGAACGAACGCTATCACACCCCCTTCATGCCATCCGAGGAAGCTCAAGAGACGCCGTCGGCCGCTATCACGGTACCCCGTCACAGGCAAGATAATCCTGTCTATGGTGTCTCTCGAAGTCTGGTGGGCTCGCCCGAGCAGTTCGTCTATCTGGAAGACTCCCTTTCTACCTCTCAACCTCATGAGAATATAACTGTCAGTCCACACGTTGCTTCCGGCAACTTAAGGCCTAACTTCGGACGAAGCGCGTCTTCCTCCGTCGTGATGCCTGGAAAAAGGTCGGATGTCTTGTCAAGCCTGCATGGGATAACCTCTAGTTTTTCCCGTCGGGCGAACCACGAGCAGCCTCTACAACGCGAATGGAGCGTCTTTGCCCAACTGTTACGAGATGATGACCTATTGGGAACGCCCGGATCCTCGGCTACAGCCAGATTGAGGCATGGCGTGCGTCACAGCGCTTTGATGGCGCCCAGTCCAAATTCTTGTCGACATCCAGTATCCGCGTCGGACATGCACGTCTCAGGCTTGCATGAGTCTGTCCAGTCGCCAGTATCAGACCCCCGTCTCAGTGATCCGTTTGGAAGCCCGGCTGTCGATGGCGGTCTATCGTCCGACGAGGCTTCATCGCAGTCCGAGACCAGTGGGTCGGATGATGACGACGCTCCCTCTCTATCTCCTAAGCAGCAGAGACCATGGCGGTCGATAATCAAGCTGCCCACATGGCCGCCTTTATATCGCAATATCCTCAAATGTTCGGTAGCATACTTCATAGCTTCTCTATTCACGTTCTCACCTTATCTCTCTGGATTCATCGCTGATCTGACAAACTATGGCGCTGGCGAGTCGACACCGTCTCCTTCAGGACATATGGTGGCCACCGTGTAAGTTGCCACTGTCCAGGCACTGTACGAAGGATACCTCTATATCTCACGTCTTTCAATTTTCGTTCAACCTGCAGTGCAGTATACTATAACCCTGCAAAGACACTCGGAGGCATGGTCGAGGCAGACGTCTTCTGCTTTATGGGCCTCCTCTTTGCTGCTTTCGTATCATTGAGTAGTATGTCAATGTTCTGGTTCTTCGAGGTAAAACCGGGGTTGGAGTGGCTGGCAGACTCCTTGGTCTTGCTATGGATAGGCCTGGGAATGTCTGCTGTAGCATGGATGAAGGTATGGATGGCGAAGCCAACTTTCAACACTGGTTAGTCGAGATTTCTTACTCCAGAGCTCAAGTTGCTCAAGTCTGAATCCCAGCATGTAGCATGACTGCCATCATATTATTCATTGTGTAAGTCTTGATTCTGTTTATCTGCATTTTTCTTACAAGCACGTAGGGTGGTCAAGGAAGGTGGCCTCCAGACCCTTTCCCAAGTATCGTTCATCGTTCTGGTGGGCGCTTTAATCTCCAACCTCGTCTGCGCCCTATTATGGCCCCAACGTGCGACAAAAAACTTGCAGGATGCCATGACCAAGACCCTTCAGTCTTTTGCGACACTCTTGGAGATGCTCACTACGACATTCCTCCTGGAAGAGCCTCTACACCATTTAAGTCACCAAAAGCTGCAGCACGCAGCGGAGAGTCACCAAGCGAGCTTCACGAGTCTCAAAAAGAATCTCGTAGAGGCGCAATCTGAGTGGATGTTCGGCGGTCCGAGCAAGGCAAGCGGGGGTCACGAGAAGCACTCGCAAAGCAGCTCTGGGCAGGCTTATCAGGATGCTATTGACAGTCTCAATAGGCTGGGACAACACCTAAATGGCTTGAGGAGTGGAACAACCTTGCAATTCGAGCTTATCAAAGCAGAGCGGAGTGGCAAAGTGGTTTTCAGGAATCGGTCAGTGAAACGACATACTGTCAGCCGGTTCGCTACACTTGAGAAGGGCAAAATGGTCGATGGCTGTGATCAGAACAGTGCCGAGGAAGATGAAGGTACCGAGCTGCTGCAAACGGCAGCCATCATGTTTGGGGACATGATGGACGACCTGGGTCCTCCATTGAAAGCTCTTTCGGTAATTGAATGGTAAACTTATCCGTCAATCTGCTCATTCCTGCGTTCCAGACAACATGTATAACAACTTTGGCACGATTACGAGATGCGTTCATGCTGCCTAGACAAGGTGTTAATAAGGACGACATCGATTTCGCGCAGTTCCAGCAGCTTGCGGATAGCATTGAACGAGCGTTGTTTACATTTGAAAGCACGTCCAACCATGCGGTTTTGCGTCTTTACAGAAATCGGAATGCGTCTGGTACTCAGTCGAGAAGTTCCGTCAGTTCTATGATAGAGGAGAACCACATCCTTACTGGCGGCGACGGTGAGAATGTATTCCTTGTATACTTGTAAGTATATGTACCGCAATGCATATATCACGGATTACATGCTCATCATTCGATTTCCTCAGTTTCATCTTCACACTGCAGGAGTTTGCTAAAGAGCTCGTCTCGCTTGTCGATGCCATGCAGCGAATATGCAATATTGAAAAGGCGCATGCGGCCCGCCAAGGCGTGTGGAAAAGACTAGCAAGCATTTCTTGCAGCATATGTTCCCGTTACCGACATTCGCGTCCACGCGAGAAACATCAGGCAGGTGGAATACGCAAACGACTCTGTATGTTTCGCAATTCGCATTTGACACCATATCTCCTCCTGAATCTCAAATAGCTACTTTATTCGTGGACTCGCCTCTTAAGGCTCAAGGTTTCTTTCCGAAAATTAAACCTCATGCACCGAATACAACGCTCACTCCTGCTCGATCGAACCTCTCATACAGCGGTAGGATCAAGCAGTCTATATGGGCCCTAGGCGCGCGTTTGAAAGAGCAGGACATCAAGTATGCTATCAAAGTGGGTATGGCCACGGCCTTGCTCGCTTCACCCGCATTCTTTGATTCGACCAGACCGATGTTCATTCACTACCGTGGGGAATGGGCTTTGATATCCGTAAGTGTATCTACTGAGACCTCTTAAATCTGTTCGCCTTATCACATGTCTTAGTTCTTCGTGGTGATTTCTCCTACAATTGGTGCTGTAAGTCAACTTCCCATAGTTCTAGTGGTGCTCCTTTCTGAGCGTACTCGTAAGACTAACTTCTTAGGTGTGCATCGGGTGTTGGGTACCCTGTGAGTCGAGTATATGATCTCGGATCCGGTTCTATAACACCTTTCTGTCAGGCTCGGCGCTGCCACTGCCGCTGCCGTCTGGACAGCTTTTCCTGAGAATCCATACGCTTTGTCGGCTTTCGGTTTCTTCTTCTCGATTCCTTGTTTCTACTATATTGTTGCCAAACCACAATATGCCGTGTCATCTCGATTCGTGCTCCTCACTTACAACCTAACGTGTTTATACTGGTGCGTACAATCTTACCGCAAGTACCACAGCATAGCAATGCTATTGACGTCTTCAGTTATAACCTAAGAGAGAGGGACGTAGCAGTAACAGAAATTGCATTCCACCGTGCCGTTGCGGTCACTATCGGCGTCGTCTGGGCCGCGGTAGTGTCCCGGTATTGGTGGCCCATGGAAGCCAGACGTGCATTGAGCAAAGGTCTTGGCGAGTGAGCATCGACTTCTGTTCTTCAGTTCGTCCTCACAACGGTCACTGAAGCGTCCTTGTCCAGATTTTGTTTGAACATGGGATGGCTCTATACGCGTCTCGTGGCATTCAATTCTTTCGCCGACACACAGCATGACATGAGTCGTGACCAGAATGATAATAGCTTACCTACGGAAACAACGTCTTTACTTCAAAATCGTGCCGATATGCATCTGGAGAACTCCATCCGAGATTTCATGGCAATGTATGTCGTACGTAGCTGTTCATCGAACTCACATGGACAAATTTTATGACTTCAGGGAATTGCATCTCCAAGTCCAACTCATCGAGCTACAGGGTCTGTTGGCTCAGACTCAACATGAGCCTCGTCTGAAGGGACCATTTCCCGTGGGCCTATATCGCTCAATTTTGACAAGTTTGCAAACTATTCTCGACAGATTGCACAGTATGAGATGTGTGACGTCTCGAGAGGAATGGTGAGCTCTGCTGTTCACATCACTACGTGCGAAGCTGAATAGGTTCATAGGCACACAGTACGTGATTTTGGGGGCATGAAGAGCTTGTATGGCTGAACACTAACATGCGATACCAGACCGTTCGTGGCGACTTCGTTTTGCCAGTCAACAAAGAAAGACGTGAGATGGTCGGCAATATTATCTTGTATTTTTCGACACTTGCTGCTGCCTTCAGATCAAAGTCGCCTTTACCTCCTTACCTTCCACCGGCGGAAGAAGCGCGATTACGACTGGTAATTGTATCTCTTCTCAGAGTGACGAGCTTCCTGAATGACTCTATCTAGGTCGAAGCAATCAGAAAGCTCGATATCGTCAGAAATCGCGATGTCAAAGGGTCAAGACAATTACTGTTCTTTGCGTATGCCCTGACCATGAAAGGAGTCATACAAGAATTAGACTACCTTGGTCGCACCCTGCAGGATGCTTTCGGAGTGATTGGTCAATCGAGGGAAGCGTTTGAGGCACTGTTTAAGGACAACGATGCCACGATAGTATAGGCCCATTAGCCCCTCTGCACGTAAGTTGATGCCATAGCCTGTTGCAGTCACCGCACTTAAGTATCTTGCACATCTGAGGATGTGGCTGTATCAAAAAAAGCCTGCTTATACCACGAAATCTCACGATCTGCTTGTTTGTTGGCATCGTTCCACAAGGTCTCTGGCTTGCCGGTGGAACTTGCTACGACGTTGTGCATACCCACGAACCAGTGTCTCCTAATTAAGCACGTACATGGAGATGTGAACACAAGGTTGCTCCTCCGGAGCAGGCAGGGAGAGTGAAGGGTCGTTCACCAAGATATGAACTAAGTTATGCGACCGTGCTTCTCCAGCGAGACCAAACTCTGGCTTTCCGTCTTCGGCTGTCAGTGAACGGCCATTGAGACGGTAGCCTGTAGATGCGCCGTTTGTCAACCGGAAGATGCTTTGATCCTTCAACTTCTGCTCCTCTCTTAAATGTGCCTCAGACATCAGGATCATTTTTATCTTCAAAAGTTTGATAACGACCATCCAAGCGACATGTTGAGTTTGGAGTCGCGACCACAAGTTCCATTCATGCTCGAACTCAAGTCATCCTTGAAGATTGACAACTTGATCAATACTTAGAACAGAAGTTGTCGATTACTGGCGATGGATTAATGTTCATAGATGAGGTGCAACAGCACTTCAGTCTTGAAACTCGCCGGGTTCGGCGTTGACTTGCTGATGCGGATCCATACACTAGACACAATTGTCAGCACAAACTTGAAGGTGTTCAACGTGACGAGGTAAGGTAAACAAGATTATAATGCTCTGCGACCTCTTCTTTGTTACGTGTACACACGTTCAGCAATTGCTTGCCGGTTCCCGAATTCCGAGTCTCGGTAGGAAGATCACTTCCACAAGTTGAAGCTGCGTTTGGGCGTAAGTAATAAGGAACATCTACTCGTCTGCCCCAAATCCTCTGAAACCATGCGATATAAATGCAATTCTTGTCAAGATGAACTTTGCAAGTATCCATGACCGACGATCCAGACGCTCACCACCACCTAGTGATTTTATAACCATTTATGCTCAGCAAACTCCTAGAGCAAAAGTGAAAATGATCACAGGGCGTACAAATAATATTGCACACTTGATACGGAGAGAGATCACTCAGACTTTGTTTTAAGGCCACATGGAAGTATTTATTTAAATAGCGCATCCTGACATTCCAGATATGTACATAACCTTTCCAAAAGGGGTATTATGTACACAAATCCGTGATCTGTTCTGAACGCGTCTCCAGTCCACAATGAACCTGACCACTAACAGGTCTTCCGGCACCTTTTCTTCATTCGCTCACCGTCGCCGACATTGAATCACTGGATAATTCGGTCCCTCTTGTTGCAACTAGTGTATGCCACCTGCCCTTGTAAACTTGGACATCGTTTGTTTATCACACCTGCTCGCTACGAGGCAGCTATGAGCGGAGCTCGCTCACCATCCCCCTCCCCCTCTACTGGCCGTTCTATCGACATTGAACTTGGTTCCCATGAGGTTATTACCATAGAGCTGGATAGTCTTGATCCCAACCCGGACGATCTCCTTGAGCTACTCAGGGAAGGGCAGTGTAAAGTATGGATCTGGACCAGACTTGCATCCGAGTATTGGCGGAGAGGTTATGTGGATCAGGCGGAGAGGATTGCGCGAACAGCGATCGAATGTGAGTGTACACGCATTTCAAATGGAAGTGTTAACTTGACGTGGCCAAACAGCATTTCAGGCGAACGGAGCAGTCGCATCCTTACCACCGGTATACGCGTTACTGGCAAATATTCAAATAGCACGCGCCAACAAGGCACCAAAACTCACCTTACAGGATGCGCGTGAGTCGCGATACTTCTTTCCATCTAGCGCCACTATACCTTAAGTTATTATCTGTCCGCCTCTAGGTGAAGACATTGTGAATACTGAGAAGCCAAGAGACGAGTACCACAAGGATGCTGCCCAATTCTTCAATCTTGGAGAAAAGGCAGCTGCAGAATCAGGGGAAGTGGGAACTACTTTGGCGATCTTGACTCGAGGCGTACTACAATTAGGCACGCGAGCTATGGACGACGCTTTACGCTCGTTCGAGGGTGTTCTGGCAGAGAAACCAAACAACGTGGTTGCACTGATGGGCAAGGTCGGTGTATCGGGCATGCGATCGTGGACAAATCTAAATTAGCTCAACAGGCAAAGATTTTGTACGCTCGACGACAGTTTCCTCAGGCGCTCAAACTATTCCAGACCGTCCTCAAACTGAATCCACAATGTCTTCCTGATCCTCGTATTGGCATCGGCCTTTGCCTGTGGGCTATGGATCATAAGGATAAGGCAAAAGCCGCTTGGCAACGCAGCCTTGAAATGGTCCGTTGCCGTTGAAATTGCGCATCATGCGTCATGCTCAATGTTCATAACTGTAGAACCCATCCGAGTGGTCTGCTCAACTACTTCTTGGGTTGGAGGCTATTAACGCTAGCAAGAATGAGAATCAGACACCGGAGGAACGCACAAATGAGCTTCTGATCGGTACTCGCTACGTTGAGAAGGCATTCAAGGCTAACCAGCGAAACTCTGCCGCCGCCAATGCGCTATGCGAACTATTCCTCCAGAAGGGACAATTGAATAGGGTATTAATCACGTTTCTGGACGCATTTTTTTCGACGTTAATAGCCGCATCGTAGGCATTGAAGTTGGCGGAGCGTGCGATCCAATTTACAGACGTGAAGGCGATCTTGACTGAAGGGTACATCCGGGCGGGCCGGGTCTCTCATACCACTGGTGCATTAGCAGAAGCGATGAAACATTACACGAAGGCGAAAGAGGGACAACCAACGAACGTACTGGCAACAATTGGTCTGGCACAGATGCAAATGAAGAACGGTTCGTTTGGCTAGTTGCTAATAGTGCACAATCATGACCGTCTATCTTTCAGACGAGATGGCTGCAGCCATTCATACGCTCGATAGTCATCTACAGCAATCGCACGGGCAACGACCTGTCGAAGCGATGGTGATGCTTGCTTCTCTTCGAGCACATCCTCGGCCAGGAGTGTCGAGTTCTGACCAAGCAGCGGAGAAGGCGCGTGCACGGGATCTGTTCGATCAAGTTTCCAAAACTCTCGGTCTTCCTGAAGACACCCATTCCCAACTCAACGGCCACTCTCAGAGTCTGAGTAGAGCAGCTCGGAAGATTGCCGAGGATATGGAGATGCATGCTGAGATAGCTAAGTTATGGCAAGGAGAGAGCCTCGAGCGGATGGAGCGTGCAATGCAGGAGGCGTTCAGGATCAGCGAAGCTAACGGGCGTCCAGACCCTCGACTGATCAATAATCTGGGTGTTCTTCAGCATCTAGAGAGCAAGTCGGACGTTGCGAGGTCCATGTACGAGAATGCTCTTACTCATGCAGCCGGCCTTGGCCCAGAGGTAGCCGAAAGCATGTCTACGTCTATCCTGTATAACCTCGCGAGAGTCTATGAGGAGCAGGGCCAAGACGTGATGGCCAAAGAAGCATATGACAAGCTCTTGGACAGGCATCCAGAGTACGTCGATGGTATGTTTTCTGATCGTGCTCCAAGATTGGTAGCTGACTTGCGTCAATAGCCAAGCTTCGACAAGCGCAGATGTTGGCCGACATGAACCGCAACAACGAAGCTCACGAACTTCTCAAGCAAGCACTCGCATCGCAGAACGGTAACTTGAATCTACGCGCATTCTACACATATTTCCTCATTCAGTCCGGCATGCCTAAGCCGGCTAAAGATTTCGTCTTTGCAACCCTCAAAGACCATGACAAACATGACCTATACTCGCTTTGTGCTGCAGGCTGGATCCAATATCATCAAGCGAGAGAAAGCCGTGATATCTCAACTAAGGGAGTGGAGGAGCGGCGGCGGGGTTTTCAGCGGTCAGCCGAATTCTACGAGAAGGCATTACATCTGGATCCTCTATGTGCTGTGGCCGCACAGGGACTAGCAATTGTTACCGCCGAGGATGCGTTAGGCAATCTTGGCGGTAGTATCGGACCAGTTACCCCTGACGAGGCGATGAAACGCATCAAAAACGCGCGGGACGCTCTTGATGTATTTGCGAAAGTCAGAGAATCCCTCAACGACGGTAGTGTCTACATCAATATGGGTCACTGTTACTACGCGCGCGACGAGTTTGACCGGGCAATAGAGAGTGTGAGTATTATCACATCTGTCTTAATCCAGGATAAAACTCATTTGGCATGACGAAGTACGAAACGGCATCGAAACGGTTCTATAACGGCCACAATGTCCCTGTCTTGTTGTGTCTATGCAGATCGTGGTATGCCAAAGCGACGAAAGATCAATCATTCAGTGCAATGAACACAGCGCTGCAGTATGGGCAGAAGGTTCTTATTTTTTTGGCATTGAAGGCATATTGTATTAATGACAGTTTCTAATGTCACGGTATTCTCTTAGGCTTACCGCCTCCACCCATTCGATAAGGCTATTATGTACAACATCGCCATGATTCAGCAGAAGGCTGCAGAAATGCTCTTATCAATACCTCCCGCGAAACGTTCGCTCAAAGACTTGTCGCAGGCCATTGAGCAGGCGGCCCATGCGCAGAAGTAAGCGTTACCAAATCACGAGGCTTGTAATTCCCTTATGTCTCGTTAGGCTCTTCGCATCTCTTGCTGCGGACAAGTCCTCCCTCCTGCCGTATAGCCGTGATATGGCGGACCAACGGAGGAAGTATGGTGACAGCATGCTTCGAAAATGCGATGAGCATCTTGCTTCACAAAAACAGTGGGAGGCGGACGCACATGCGAAGCTCGAAGCTGCGCGGCAAAAAAGACAACAAGAAAAGGAGCAGCAGCAGGCCATGGAGGTGAGCGCGCGACCGGCGACGATTGTTCTGGAGGAGCTGACTGTGCATGTGTAGCGCGAGCGGATGGAGGAGCTCCGCGTACAGGCGGAGAAGCTGGCGGAAGAGCGTCGACGGGCGAGGGAGCAGGCGCTTGAGTGGACGAGGGACATCAAGATAGAAAGTGACGAGGAGCGGGAGCGGAAGGCTAAGAAGGCGAGTCGGAGAGTGAAGACAGAGGGTGGGAGCGGGGATGAGGCTGGTGAGCCCAAGAAAAAGAGACGTGGGAAGCTAAAGAAGACAAACGGAGCTGTGGATGGTGAAGACGTTGCAGCTTTGTTCAGTGGAGATGAGGAGGGTGAGAAGCCGGCAAGGAAGGTGAGGGGTTGTTTCTACGTCTTTCATCTCGGATGTTTACCTTGGCATACGCAGCGATCGACAAAGAAGCGGGTCGTCCGAGATGATGACGATGATGAGGAAGCCTTAGGGAATCCTCGCAAAAAGCAAATGTGAGACTTGCGCTCTATTCCCTTTGGAGCCGTACTGATTTCCTCCACCTTCACAGCAAAAGTAAAGAGTATATCTCGGACTCTGACGAAGAGATGTCATGATAATTGCCTCATCGTCCTATCTTGTCATTATTTATATTGCTGTTGCATGATTCTTTGCCCCGTTGCTCCTCTGCTCTGCTATATCCTCATAGATGTGTAACATCTCCAATGTCATTTTATGCCTCTGAGACAATGTAAGATAAAACCGTACGACACAATGCAGGCCTTGCCTCAGTCTCCCCAGTCGAGACCTAGAACGGCCTGCTTTCCGCCTCGAACAGCGGCTTCGATTGCTTCCGCCAGTTCTCGGAGAGCACGAGTGTCCTCCTCTGACTGTGCTCTTGCGCCAATGGACGGAGAAACTCCAAGGGCCTGCTCCAATGCCTCTTCACGATCGGGGCCTCGTAGCTGGTCAATACTTCGGAGCAAGCCTGGAAGCTGTGGGTGAGATGCAAGGGCACGGCGGACGGAAGGCGACGTCGCTGGAGCGCGCCAGCAAGATTTAGGTTTGATGCCGAGACCATTTCAGAGACCGGTCAAGTCCGGACACAGGAGACACACCTATTGCCTCATATTGTGGTAGTTGGAGGGGCTTCGGGTCGTCTCGCTTCAAGGGGTCAGGATATGCAGGCTCTTCAGGGACGTATGGCCATCTGAGGGACGTCAGAGGCCGAAGGGGTGGTGGTGGCGGCGTCAATCCCGGTCCGTTGGCGGAAGCAACGTCAGTTGCGGATTCATCTATGAGACGATGAGAGGTTCTTCCACAGCGGCTGAATGAGAGCATCATTCACCGAGCGTTTTGCTAGCTTCAGGTTCTGGCTGGGCGCTTTTGGACTGTTCACCGTTCTGAGCCTGTTCGACAAAACAAAATGTTGCTGGACAGGGTTCTGGAGCTGACATCAGACGTCGCCACGAAACAATAGCACACCTTTGTGTTCCTTGTAACATGGTAGAGAACAACTGCGTTCAAGGATGTCAATCAGTCTTGCTATGACAAGCACAGGAACTGACCCACTACAACGCCCTGCACTTGGCGCAGGTGTACTTGGATTCGTTGCTTCTACAGATCTGGCACGGGGCACGCTTTGGCGTCGGCATGAAAGTTGGTCGTAGATAAATTCTAACGTGACTTTGTGAAGCCGGTCCAAGTTGAGATGCGTTCAAGCCGAAACCAGGCGCAAGCAACGATCAACTGTCAACTACAGCTACACTTGAGAACCGCCACCGGAATTTCACGACATATACACAAGTACCAGCTCTCATTGTTGCCCCAAGTCCCTGTGCTTTCCATTTTTCCTGCCGCGGTTGAATAAGCTTGATCCCGTCAGCCGAGGCCCGCAGTCCGAGTTGCCCCTTGTTCCCCGTGACATAATAAAACCGCCACCACAACCTCACAAGTGGTCCTTCAACTCCACTTGCTCGACGCCCAGAGCGTCGTTCTCTCGCTTGTCTGTTCATCACCACCACCATCACCACCGCTATGGTCCATCTGTCGCTATTACTGCCGCTCTCTCTCATCGTTCTCGCTGTCGCCGACCCCATCCGCATCCCCCTCACTCGCAGATCCATCAGAGACTGGCCTCTCGAACGCTACGCGGGTGCTGCGGACCACATTCGTGCGAAATATGGGTTTGAGACCCTATCTTCCAAGCTTCAGAAGCGGGGCCAGACTGGAGGCATCTCTCTCATCAACCAAGTGCGTAAAATCTACCCGAGTCTACTTTATAGTGCTAGGGACAGTGGTATTTTTCTACGCAAGGGTATATGCCGCAGCGGTGTTTGTTTCCTCAATTTGCAGAAATGTTTTCGGCAATATCGAATATCGCAAAAGTCGGGTAAGGGGTGGGCTACGCTTCCGTTGGTGTTACTGTTTGCCCTGAGCCGCCGGTGGTGAGCCTCGTTTGACCGCACATTAGATTGGTGCTTTGATTTTGACACTCGTCGATCAATTGAGGTCGCAGTGGGGCTCGGGGACAAGGCTTCCGTGTTGAGCGCACTCGTGACACTCCGCAGCAGTGTCCCGTGCGTTTACTTGTGGTTGCTCCAGTACTCTCGTGAACGGCTGGTCTTTTATTTCCAACAAAGGATTTTCTCTCCCAGATGCATAGAGAACTTCTCAATCCAGATGAGGGCGTCCTTATGCGTTCCCAGGTCTAGAACATACTTTGGACCTGCTTCGGACCACCTCCTGCTTAATTGCCATTCTTCCCACTTATTTTTACTAGTGTTTTTTCAGCATTCTGCATTTGCGACGCTATAGTACATCCGTCTTGGATATGTTCTATGACGGGTCGTGCTTCGCAGTCTGTTCTGTATTCCTACTGAAAGACATCCGTATGTTCACTCGAAAGTCCTATTATTTGTGTTTTATCCCCTGGCACTATATCAAGCGATCCGCAGATGAATTTATTACTGATACCTTCTGTAGGAGGCTGATTCGTCTTACATCGGCACCGTGTCGATAGGCACGCCTTCCCAGAGCTTCCCGGTCGTAATGGACACTGGTTCCTCCGATCTCTGGGTAGCCTCCACGCAATGTATCTCCTGCCCAGCAGACACCCCCGAGTTCAATCCATCTTCGTCCTCATCCCTCAAGCAGAATACTACTGTGACTGGCCAGTCGCAGTCAGTCACGATCACATATGGGAGTGGCTCCGTTAGGGGCACCCTCGCGTCAGACACGGTCAGCATGGGTGGCTTCACAGTGAATCCGCAGACATTCCTGGTGGTGAACCAGGTGTCATCGCAACTGCTTAGCGGAAATGTCTCGGGGATCATTGGCCTTGCGTTTGAGGCGCTCGCATCGACGCAAGCAACCCCGTTTTGGCAGGCACTTGCGAACGATGGCCAGCTCTCCAGTCCGGAGATGGCGTTCTGGCTGACGCGCTTCGTGGATGACCCGCAGGCGCAGAACGAGGAGCCCGGAGGAGAGTTTACGCTGGGCGGGACAAACAGCTCGTTGTTCAAGGGTGACATCGAGTTCCAGAGCCTCCAGACCGCTTCGGGCAGTCCGACGTTCTGGCTGTTGTCTGTCACTGGCGTTACTGTGCAGGGCCAGTCAGTGCAGATCCCCACTGGTAGCTCTGCATTGGCCGCGATCGACACGGGCACGACGTTGATCGGTGGACCTTCGCAGGCGGTCGCGAGCATTTACAGTGCTATTCCCGGATCCCAAGCACTCAATGGGCAACTTGAGGGCTTTTATTCGTTCCGTAAGTCATCTGTGTTCTTCCTCCCGTGTTTCGAATAGCGATACCTACTTGGTTTGCAGCGTGTTCGACTACGGTGAACGTCTCGATGGCGTTTGGCGGGCAGTCATGGCCCATCAGCTCCGCTGATATGAACCTGGGTTCTGTCCAGGGACAGCAGTGTCTCGGAGGAATATTCGACTTGAACCTTGGATCAAACGTTGGAAGCGGGGGTGGTAACCCGAACTGGGTTGTGGGCGACACTTTCCTGGTGAGTGATGCAGTACACTTGTTCATATATAACTGGATTTCAATCCTCTTCCAGAAAAACGTTTACAGCGTCTTCCGTGCAAATCCAGCCGCTGTTGGCTTTGCGCAACTATCCGATACTGCGGGTGGATCTTCCGGTGCGTGTTTCACTTTTGAATCATTCATTGGTCGTGTTGACCTCACCAGCATATTCCCCGACATCCTCTTCTCCATCTGTATCGTTAACTTCGGTGTCATTACCATCTGTATCATTATCTTCTTCGTCACCTCGTCAAACAACCGTCTCGTATTATTCCACTACGGTTGTCACAGGTGCACCCTTGGGTAGCATTGGATCGGCGACTTTCTCGCAGACTGGCCTACCGGTACCTACTTCTTCAGGTGCGTCGTAGCTATTACGTTCGCAGAGTTCGCTCACGGGGAACTCACAATAAATCAATAGGCGGGAGCAGCTCAACTAGCTCCGTATCAAGCGCGTCGTCCTCGAAGGTGGCGAACATCGGGCCTCTCGCTGCAAGTCTCGTCAGTTCGCTCGCGCTGAGTGCCATCTCAGGATGGGCACTGCTTGCATGACTTGTATGATTGTCGTGAAGGTGTTCAGGCTGGATGTCTAGAAGTTGTGATGTGGGAAGCCTTCCTTCGCTGAACTTTTGCTGCTGTCACCTTAACATTACATCTGCTCTGACTCGATCAACGTCAATGTGATCTACATCTCTACATTGTTTCTATTATAATACATCTATCGCACGTGCGGCCTCGCCTTACCATGCAGACGTCAAAGGGTCTTCGTCCAACTTTCGTGGCGTTGATATCTTGCTAGGAGCATCAGATTGAGAACAAACACAATTTCAACTGAGCTGATGATCACAATGCTGAGCGCTGAGTGGCGGCGTTGGTCAGCCTACCACATACGGCGCCTTTCCCTTGTTCATAAATATGGTTTTCCATGATCTTGTACTCTTGTTTGCAATTTCGCTTTGCAAATACCTGTATCTTTCCAGGTAATCGAAGAGCGTCTGTAGGATCAGGGTCTCATCTTGTAGCATCAGCAAAATATAAATCTGTCTTATTGTGTCTTATTTTGTCTTAAATTCCTTGATGGCAGTGTCTTCAGACATCCAGAAAGCCAAGACAACGGCTGTTAGACTTTTTTCCAGTACTTCTAAGTGAAACCATACATTAAAGAGAATTAAGACCAGCACAGAAGATTTTAAGTACAAAGTAGCTGGTTTCAAAATTACACATAAGTAATTCAAGATCACATTCTGTTAAACTGGGGTATCAGGGGCCCGCCAGTGAACATGGGTCAGACCGTTCCCTCCCACTGCCAAAACGCCTCCTAGAGTCAATGAAATATCGCAAATTTTGGAGCTATTTCTAAACTGGATGCACTACTTTGAATTATATGATTAATTTCCACTCGTCATAACGCGCTGGACCCAGTTGACAGTCGGATAGACTGGAGAGGTATCAGGTGGCATGCTCCATTACCGTTGAGAACTGACAGCCTCGGAGATATTCGTATGTAGTTCAAAGTGATGCCCCATTTAATACAAAGTTGCTCCACCCAGGCAATCATCTTTCCTCTTCTCTGACAACATAAGACAGATCCATAAGTCAAGCACAAGTTACATCACCCTCAGCCACGCAAATATTGCTTACCTAGGAGATCGTACGAGATGGCGGGGAGCATATCACAACTACATTAGAAGGAGAGAATACCAGCATGAAAATTTCATCGCGTAAGGGTGAAAGGTTTGTCTAATCCTGATCGTTGGTTTACTATGCAAGCCCCTCACTGTCATATGTCACAATTATGTATTCACATTCCAGAGAGTACTTACATGGAAGCTTGTTGTAGTCGGTCTCATGATCGTATACCAGTGATGTGCGGGTCAGTGACTAGTCAGTGACTTTCCACAAGTCAGTGACCCTGACCCTGATCTGACTTACTGACTGTGACCTTACCCACGGTCCTGGCATAGAGCGGCCCGACTGAGGCCCGTTACTGAGACAAGTCGTCGCAGCTAACATTCGATGTGCGCCGCGAGAGAAATACAATTAAGTACTAAGGATTGTATCTGCCGTCTCATCAATACTACTGAATGCTGCTTCCTCCTCGCCGTCAACATCTAATTCAATTAGTTCATAAAATCCAAGCTCTTCATCTAGGATATGGTGTGCACCCCTCTCGTATCTTTCCACCCAAGTGGTCCTGGTAAAGTCAAGGAGAGATTTGAGTTCAATTGAGATGCTTGACGGAAATTATGCAGCATCAAGGTCAAGATCGTCATCTACCATTTGCGATAAGGTGTCAGTGATCATACAAACTTGGTCTGCCATGATTGCTCTGTGACCTGCGTTCACTACCGATAAGGAAGGGTGCCCTCTGTCACCACTCTGGACAAGACCCCGGCGTTACCCTCGGGGTCATGACCCTACCAGTGGAAAGTCACTGACAGGGTCAGTGACCGTGACCTGTGACCTTGGGCACTGACCGTACATCACTGTCGTATACGCCCTAGCTTCGGAAGCGAGACTGTACAATACTATATCTTCTAGAAAAGCTTCATTTCCTTGTCCACGCGATGTCGGCCGAACTTAGTTTAGCGATTGACAATTCCTCGTGTTCTGACAGGGAAGTATCAATATCAAACCTGGCATTACCATATACGAACGAGATCGAAAACGTGAAGCATCCTACGTAGTTGAATAACTTAAGTTCTATACAATACTCCCCGCCCATGTTGAGATGGCCGAACCGACGACCGGTCTGCCTCAAGTTACATCGTGTTTTGAGTAGAGCAGACGAGCAGCCATCTCGAATCCGAGGAAGGTTGCGCCGTTAGCAAACGGAGAGCTAGTGTCGAAGCATGTAAGAGAACGACGGTACAACACTATTGCTATTCGGTACACACCGAATAAGCGTGGGCCCGAGTCCGCGTGTGAAGGCCCCCATGCCCTCTGTCCGCCACACTGTACGCACGCAGTCTAATGTCGACTTGTACCTTTGACCGTCTGCAGCCGAGAATCCGTCGGTCTGCATCCGCGATTTTATCATATCTATAGGGTATATCACGGCCCATAGCTGCCGAGAGGCGGACATCAGCCTTGCGTCGAGCAGGAAAAGCTAAATAACGTACGGCATAACCTGCAGCAGCGCCGAAGAGTACGGCATTTGCAGGGTTCACTTGGTCTCGTCGGATGCCCTTTCTTGCCAATTCACGTTGCATGAGTTTTTCATATGCCCAAAAGTAGACTCCATAACCAACAGCCTCTCGCCAGAGCGTTACAACTTGACCCTTGTAGATGCCAGCGATTCCATAATTCGAATATATTTTCTTTATCGCGTCCATGGGGCCTGTGTAGACGGGATTTGTAGCTGATTGTGTTTGAAGACCTTCGAAGCAGAATATGGGAAACTAAGCTAAGACACATCGAGAAGTCACTCACGTATGCGAATGTGTTCAACTGGCCCAGACACTACTCCGTTGGCTAATCCCGCAAATACACCGGAGGTAAATAGCTGCCCACTAGACAGTACCATTCCACTTGGACCGCCAGTGCCATTGGTGATATTTTGTTGCGCAAAGAACCGTTTTAAATATTCGAGGGCACCGAATTGAATTGACACGCAGACACCAATACCCAGGAGAGGTGTCAGGGTCCCCTTGTTGCATACGCCCTGTGAGTTACTCCAACATCCATGATGGAAGTATAGACCGACCTTATAAAAAGCAAGAGGACCCTCGTTCTTCAGGATACCGCCCGCACAATGGAGCATGCCGCTGTACGTGCCTTTTGGCGCCGTTTGCATTCGCTGAAAAATGCAACGCCACGTTCGTCACACGACTGCTTCATCATCACACAGTGGACATGACCATACCACTTTGACGATGTCGAAAGGCTGGCCAACCAACACCTATCATAACAGTGAATAAAGGTCTTCCCCAGTGACTCTGATTAGGTCCACGACACACCTGGGCGATGCCCCCCGCAGTCCCTGCAGTCAAATCCTTCACAGTCTTCGACATGTCGAATGTCCCGCTTATCCCAGATAGACTATCAAGACAGTATGAAGCAGGGCCGCCCGGTCGAGTCAGCGAGAGGAAGACGAGAGTCTGTGACTCTGGTCCAACTCAGGTCCATGTTGTCAACTAGCCAATCGCCTTCCGCCGCTCAGAAATTCCGTGGAACAGAAGATAAGATAAGATTACCTTGCTTGTCAAGGTTTCTTCCACGGTCATAATTGGCACACCCGGCGTGCCATGTTTGGTTTGTGGCAACAACAACAACAGTGCTTGTTATGTGCACTGCCCAATGGAATATACCCACTGGAATTTATAAATTTAATTCTCATACACCCTTATGCTGTTTTTGGCTCATATACACCTCAATTGAACAAGGCCAAAACTACTCCTTATCCACTAAAATGCTTTGCTTTGTGGATGTTCAGTGTTCGAATGCAGACAGCAGTTTGAATTCAGATCTGTCTTCACCAGAAGATGCAGTAGACAGATTTCTTAGCCCTGTCAGTCCCAAATTTTTGCAACTATTGTTATTTTCATTATTTCTGTCCATTGGCTAGATTCAATTGTGCTATATCAGAAAGGTGAAATTCATGAGTACATTCAACTCATGATATGATGATAGTCTATATCAATTTTCATGTCCAGCCAATTTCAGACAGCTATGCTCCTGTGTAGCTTGGCAAGGCACATCACAATATTAGATGTTGAGACACAGTTTTATGAAGTGCACTTTTATATGCTATGGTCAGTGCACCTTCCTCTGTTATATAATTTCATGTTCCTTCTGGTTTTTGTCATGACATTGCATTGGCTACTGTCTCACCTGGTTGTATCTACATATGTCCCATCTTTCTCCACTATTCCTGTGTAACTTTGTTCAGGTCCATGGAAGAGCATATGTGTTCTGGTGTCAGAATTTGTATAATCTACTTCAGGATCAACCCTGTCCTGTCTCAGCATCAATTGATTCTGCAATCCTCATGATTGAATTGAAACCCTTGTTTGCTCTGGCCATCTTGCATTCTTTTGTGTTCCACCCTGTGATATGTACTCTTCCTTGTACTATCCTTGCATTATGGTTCCTCTAGCACCTCCATTATTACCAGCATTCATAGGTATTGCATCTGCAGCACTAGCAGCACCACTTCAATTGTATTGTCTTGTATTAGCAGTGCCAGCTCCTCTAACTACCCCTGTGTTAACACCAAGTTGATCATTCTTGACATTTCTTACTTTGTCTTCATTCTTTTATGTTCAGTCTTCACATTCTCATCACTAATCTTTGTTCCACCACCAACAGTGTTTATGAATTTGCTGTGGAGGTTGTCATCTGCACCAAGGACCAGTTAACACAGTGATAATGTTCTGTTACCTCTGAAAAATACTGTATTGTGTATACTATGAATTTATCAGATTTTTAGAGGGAGAGGAAGGGATGCAATTCATGAAATTGTATTCCACTGATAGTATTCATTGCATCTGTCAAATTTATTCACAGGAATGAATTTCATAAATTTTACATATCATCTATTTACTTTGTGTGCTTCATGGTTCAAAGTCAAGCAAAGTTTATGCCGGCGAAGACGGCACTTCCCGAGTGTCGAGGCAAATTAAGCGCGCGCTTGGGCGGCTAAGCGCTGTATGTAGCATTGAAACAAGTGTTCTGAATAACCTCAGGGGATAAAATAACATATAACAGTGGCGAAGGTCGAATAATTACTGTCCCATCGTCTAAATTGTCCGGGAATGACTGAAAGCCCACTTCCTTCGACGGGGGTGGTATAAGTACGCTCCTGCCTGAGTCTCTCACATCTTTGGTCCGTTCAGTTTCTTTCCCCATCTTTGTGGCGACAAATACTGCTCCCTCGCTTTGACGTCCGCCATTCGCCACTGCTTCTGCGTTTCTGGTGACTCCCTTTTCCAGGCCTCTGCGATGGCCTGTGCTGGTGTGAGCGGCATATTCTGAGGGGGCTGCGAAGCTCGGTGTGTAATCGGGCGATGTGGGGGCGAGGGGTCAGATGCCATCTACGATAAGACATGCACATCAGGGCGCTATTATGTAGCCGGGGAGAAAACCGGAGGAAGAGTACGTACGAGAGTCGTGAGGGGGTCATTACTAGTGGCCTAGCAGGGAACAAGGTTGTATTTTATATAAGATGGACTTGGAGTTCCGCTAAGTCTCGGAGATCGCATGACTCTGCGGCATTGGGTATCTACACAACGACAGATATCAGCGGCGGAAAGTACATACACATTACCGTAACGAGACGGAACCAAGTTACATTGTGGGTCCCGAAAAGGAAATGTGAAGGAGACCGGGAAGAGTGGTAGCGTGTGCCGCGCTGCAATACAAATTGACATACCGTAGCGTCTCGCGAGGACGACGTGCAAATGAAGCAAGGAATCTGCGAATATACCGGTGGTTTTTATACATAATATGTGCAAAGACTAAACACGAGGGCGGGCTCGATCGAGTCAAGATGACAAACAAGACATTTTAACCCACCTGAACAGGCTGAACAAGACCGAGCATCTAGAACAGAGGTCGCATGCTCAAGAATGTACAGCGGAGATGTTCTCAATGAAGGGAACAATGAAGGACAACGGGAAATTCAGTAGTTCCTCCAATCTGTCTGCCATTGATAGATGCTTTGACTCCTCGTCCGGTATCAGGAACAGATGGATAGATCCGCGAAGACCGTTTCAGCAGTGAATCCGCGAGCCAGAGTCATTGCTCGCTAAAACAGCACAGATTCCGATGTGTTCGAATAATGCGCGAGGACCAGAAATGATGTGTCTTCCTTTGCACCACCGCAGGCATGTGCAGCACGCTGCCGGGTTCACATGTCGCTTGAACCGGCACCAAGATATATTATCGTCAGATTTGGACCGTGAACTTTGTGCACGATTGAGGATGGCTATCCGAGGGATTTCTCGTGATTCTCTACGAGTCGGGCCCACTGCGAACCGTGTCAGTAATTCGAGAACACGCATAAGACACGAGGTTTGAGTCGCTGCTACCCAGTAGAAACGCTGGGACGCTTTACATATATTGGGCTTGAGACTGGTAATTTTTTTTCTCAGCGTTTGCATCGACTGTAACGAATAACCAGGACAGAGTTGGAGTGAACGCAGAACGAGTGGCAGCGGCGTTGCAGCTGAGCGTGCCGACATATCACAAGCCTCTCTCATTAGACTGAGTAAGCAACGTGAACAGCAGAGTCGGCGACCGCAGGGGGTAAAGCAGGCTTGACTCTGTTCACCATCTCGGACTCGTGTTCCTCCCTGGCCGTCTGCACCATATCCCACCAATTTCTGCGTCGACATTTCACGGGGCTGAGGATGGTAGAAACGTAAGTCATTGTATATCTCGGTCGAGCCTGATATCACTGAAATTACGGACGCAGTTATGTCAACTTCCTAGGCGGATCGCCATTAAACCGCCTGTCCTGGCTGCGTCAATCACAGCCGTTTCTGAATGGCATCATCCTATCTCCGGCCACGAGGTGGATCGTGTTTCAAGAGGGGCAGCCCCTTCTGGCGTCTGAGCCCACCAGTCGGAAGCGGTCACTCGCTCGTTTGTCCACGGCTGACGTGAGGCCTCTGCTGGGATCAGAACCCTTCTTTGCGCAGGGCGAGGTTGACGGGCAGACTGCGCCAGTTGATGTCGCCGCACTCGAGGCTGCTCGCATGCGTGGCCCGCCTATCGTTTTCTTGGGCCTGCACGAGCCGCAGAGCAACGAAGCCGATGCACTGCCCTCGTCCGATTTCAGCGCCAAGAGTGACCCGGCCGCAGTTGTCGCTAACATCAAGGGGACGCCATTCTTCTCTCTGGATGTATCCGACGTCGCGAAGGGAAAACTCGAGGAGGCGTTGCGGAATTCTCAGGCGAGCAAGAGCGGTGCCGAGCTTACGTTCTCGGAGCCCAGGGCTGCCATGGGCACGTTCGACGAGTTCGAAGCGGGAATGTTCGCAGAGGCAAGGAGCATGGTAGATTGGAACTCGCGCAACAAGGCGCGTTATATCTATTTACCGTCTATCATTCTCAGTTGCTAATCGCTACGTTGAAGTTCTGCTCATCGTGCGGTTCTCCCGTGTATTCTCTCTGGGCTGGGTGGAAACTGTCCTGTTCCTCTCTCTTACCTTGGACAGACAGCTCTGGCAAGAAATCGTGTTTGACTGCGTTCGTCACCCGTCTCTAGGTCTTACGACTGCCTTGAGTTTCTTCACGTAGCTGAGCTCTCCTACAGGAAGGGACTGCACAACTTCGTCCATCCGCGGACAGATGCTGTGGTTATCATGGCCGTAGTAGATGAGTCTGGCGAACGAGTCTTACTCGGGAGAAACGTCTGTGAAATCTCAGTGTGCCTTCACGATGGAGCATTCAAGCTAACATAACTCGGTACGCAGAAAAAGTGGCCAGGCAAATTCTACTCAGCACTCGCAGGCTTCGTCGAGCCTGGCGAGTCGTTCGAAGACGCCGTGAAGCGCGAGCTGTGGGAAGAAGCGGGCGTTCGAGTCTGGGATGTGAAGTACCATTCCACACAGCCATGGGTGTGTTCGCATTATGTATTTATCATTGACGAGGGCTCTAAATGTGGTTGGCGATACCACAGCCGTACCCTGCCAATCTCATGGTAGGCTTCTATGCTACTGCCGACTCCTCTCAGCCCATCCGGACGGACCTCGACAACGAGCTCGACGGTAGGCAAACGATGATTTGTACCCACCGTTTTGGACATTCTCTAACGTTCCGTGTCCTCAGACGCACGGTGGTACACACGCGAAGAAGTCCTCGCGGTCCTCAGCCACGCAGAGGGGACCAATCTAAGCGGCCGGGACCACCGCCAGATCGCAGCAGCGCAACAAGGGGGCAACAACATGTCCGACAAGGCTGCCGCCGTCAGCACGGCAAATGCATTAGCGGGCGATGCGGTCCCGAGTGAGGAGAAGGAGCAGAGCGCCAAGGCAGCTGCCACGCCGACGGAGGTGCCGTTCAGGCTCCCGCCGTTGACGGCAATAGCGGGCGTGCTCGTCAGCGAGTGGGCCCACCGCCGAGCTGGGCCAGGTTCGAGTGTTGCGCAGACGAAAGGAAACTTGTAGAATAGAGGACCGCGCTCTAATGGCAACCCAGCTTGAATGGCTTATTTTGCATCTTCTGTCCCTCCGTAACCGCACTTCTAAATTCAGCCTGGAAGATCCTCTCGTCTATTATCTAGATTGATCAGGATCCAAGTTAACCAAGTCAACATATGCTTCGACCCCGTGACGTCAGACGAAGTCTTATTATTTCCGCAAGGCGTGCCGACAAGCAGGAATGTGAAGTCTCCTAACGAGATCAATTTCCAGCACTATTACAGGTGGAATACGGTATTTTTGAAATGCTAGTCTTTTATAATCACTCTGAAATAGGTTAGGTGGCAAGTCTATTCGTCCGAGTCACGAAGAAAAGGAAATGAGGCATCTATATCGTGATATATTCTGAGGCAGGGTATAGTGAGTGCGGGGGCTCTCGATGGTATTATCAAATGCTGGGAGCGCCTAACGCGCTGTGCGATTCTGTGCAGGATGGAAAGGATAGCCCGAGGACGATATTCGAAGCTTATGCTGATGAACAGATCTCCGTAGGCATTATCGCAGCGACAAGCGCGCGTCTGCCAAACCGGAAGGCCTGTTCACAGTACCATGTTCGATGGGCGGAGACTCCTCGTCGACCTGCGAACCCGACTGGGAACAAGGGCATCATGATCTCAACCAGGATGCGCAAACGAACGGGCAAGTAAACGCACCTCCGAGTCCGAGAGCGACGTCCCCCGCCCAGGGGCCGCGTCCTCGCCGATGATGGAGTACGGTTGCTCGGCCATCATTTCGTCGAAGGTCTCCCGTATGCGCAGGTAGTTCACCGACCGTTGCGAGGCATCCCAGTCCGCCGCGGCGTCCCCGCTGTCCCCCGGCGGCGCCTCTCCCTCTGCGGCTGCCTGCACCCCCACATCGTAGTACCGAAGCACGAGCGTCGTGTCGTTCATGCGTCCCGCCGACGGCGGAGCGTCGGACCCTGGCGTCTTGGACCGGGATCGGAATCGGGATCGGGATAGGATGCCGTCGGAGCAGTCGCAGAGTGAGAAGCTGAGGCCCCCGCCGCGTTCGCGCACTGCGTACAGGCCGTCGTGCGCGACATCGGAGCGTGTCGGCGTGCTGTATAATGCGGCGGCCATGTCGATGGTTCGGGGGGGCGAGTCACTGCTGCGCAGCGTGTCAAGAGATTTGCTTCTATACTTGGAGAAGGACACGCCGGGCTCGGAACGTGAAGAGCGGTCCACGGAGTCTAGGCACGGGACGTGGTTGTAGAAGGAGTCACCTTGGTCGTTCGCGGTGGTGCAAGACGCATCACGCTTTGTAGTGGGCGAGGCACAAGCCACGAGAGATCCTGACGAAACTGAACCAGCAGTTTTGCATGGAGGAGTGATTGGAGTAGTGATCCTAGATATCGGCGCGACGCATAAGTGAATGACCAACGATCATCTTCCGGTCGATTTCTTACATGGTGCAATTGGGACAAAAGTCGTGCTCTGCTGCGCTCGGAAGGTCCTCCGTACATCTTCGACATCTGCGAAATGCCTGGGCCTCGCTCACCTGCTGTAGCGGGCTAGACATGCAGAAGAAGAAGACGACGAAGAACGATGCAGCGATACCGAGGAGGAGCATTGCCATTGTAACGCGATCTTGCTGCTGTTGATAGTATACCAGTCCCTCGTGCCAGCTTGGGGCGGCCTGGTGGTACTTTGTCCACATCGGCCGCGCAGTGTCAACGGGGGGTCTGACACGAGGTGAGCTGATGGGGGCCGGGGAAATGGTGGACGTTGGGCGTAACAGCGACGGAGTGATGGTGAGCCGTCTCAGGCCGGTCAGACCTGCTTTCGAGGTCCATGAAAATGGACTTAAGAGTCTACGATGGCCATATAATTGAGTTGTCAAGAATACAACAAAGGTACTGACCCTCTGATTTGGTAGATTGCCCGAGATGCGCATATGCTCGGCGTGTAGAGATGGCTGAATGTACAGGTGCTGTGGCGGAAGATGACACCTACCAGGAGACCTAGGAGGAGGAGGGGAATGGGAAGCATTGTAGGTCAATGTAGGATGCAGACAAGTTTAATGGAGGCGAGACGCAGAAAACCTGGCACTGATATACTCGTCTCAGAGGCTGACATGGGGCTGACCGCAACCACACTGTCAGCCTCAAGCCAGCCTCAAGCGCCCAGTTTGGGCAGAAAGGCCAGTGGACCGTTCCCCGGTCAAAATTGGAAGTGATATTTCCATTTTGAGTTCACGCACACTTGCTCCGGCGACTCTGATTTGTACAGTAGTACTCACTGGCGTTCTCCGCAGTTATTACATTAGTGGGACTAGGTCTGGGCGCTCAACTCGAATGAAAATCTGCCTCAAGACAAGTGTTCATGCACATAAGACAGCGCTGGGCGAAGGTTTTATAAACGGGCCACATACGCATTATCCAGACAGCAGTTGCAGGACCTGAAACAAGATAAACACGGTTCTACAAGGTCACTGAGACGCACTAACAGCAAAGTAGGAAAGGTACTGTTACATTCATATCACGTGATTGATCATGATCCCTTTGCCGATCGTGACGCTACGCGTCGAGTCGTGACTACGGATGGCCCATCACTTTCTACTTTTTCTACTTAAGGGATATTTATCGTGGAGTCTTCTGTGTGACTCCCCCTGTTTTCCCGGGTATAACTAGGGGCGGCGAGAAAGACGGTGCCATGGATGAACAGGATAAGCTCGATTTGCGTAGGTTTGCAACACTTTTGATCCGTAATATTTGATTTGACGAGAACGGTTGGGAATTGAAATGGAAGTGATCCTGTTGTCAAAAGGGAAATCGTGGAAATGACTCGAACGTAAGCCCTGGTTTCCTGTGACGAAATAGGACCGTGTGGAATCAAGTCAGACGCAACCTGTCTTAACTCGGAATTCGTCATTCGCTTCTTGACTTCAGAAGATCAGTAACTTATGAGAGTACGGCACTTGGCGTGGCGCAACTGATGTTTCAGTATTATGGAGACTGGTAATCTAGTACAGGTACACAAGACTACAAAGCGAGTCGATAGCGTGATGTCTTCACCAAATCATGGCAAAACGTAGCATGACAATACAAGTTCGTGAGCAGTTGCCAACGATGTCCCAATACGTAAAACGCGGTACTATGAGAGGAACGACTAGCAGAGGTCGTACAATCGCTAGCACGGTAATTCAAGGATTGTGGCGGGGCATTGACAGAGGCCAAAAGCAGCTGTAAAACCGATTGAAGACCTATTAATGTATTCGGCAACCAAATGCAAGATACTCACAAATAGGGGTCGCACATGGAACGCTAGGAGCCCACCACGTAGAAACAGGAGTCCAACCGGTTGTACAGCGGACGGTAGGGTACCACTGGACATAATGCACTGATGGCGCTGAACAGGGACCGCAGCGTACTCGAGGAGGATCTGGAGGTCGAGATGTATGTGACTGTGGACGACGGCATGCTGTGATGCTCCGGTGGTTCACGTCCTGAAACGTGCGCTGTACAAGAGTAACGCGATGAGCGTCTCTGGTCCATTAGACTGCTTGAGGGGGCATACTAGTGCGAAGTCCCACAATCTCTCTGCGGCTTCAAGATATGCAGAGGTGGTCGTGTGCATTGTGTTCTCAATCCTATGCACCGACCGATGTCAGCGAATCCGCGCGTCCTGTGGGGACACAAGACGTACAGACTATGCACAGTGTCATATTCTACTCTTTCACGAGCAGTGAGCTCGTCTCCGAGGAGCCTTAAAATGTTGAGACCTTCAGTGACCAGCGTGCGCGCTCTTCGCAGGCGCCGATCAGAAGATATCCCAAAAAGGCTCGGCCGAGAAGGAGACTCGTTCTCGACGGAAGCAATGATATCGTGCACGGTGTGTGCGACTAAGGGAGAGGGCATAGTTGCAAAAGCGGCGTTGAGAGCAGAAGGTGATCAAGTAGCAGCATGCTAGTGGTGGGTCTTATATGTGCTGTCGCCACACACGCCACAACGACTTTATCCACCAACCCGGCCGAAAACAGCAGGGGGGATAGTGCACCGCATGCTGGAATGACCGAGCAGGTTGGAAGCATATACGGCAGTAGGTCAAGGCTGTGTTTCAAGAACCAGGCCCAAGAGGCTCGGGATAGGCAACTTGCTCTTGAGGGTCCCTTAACCAGAAGCAGTGGCAGACTTCGGCAAGAGCTATTCGACCGCACGAACCGGAGAACAATATCACCCAGGAGCAACCTAAGCAGGCAAGTTTGCACTTTCGAGTTGACGATTCAGGCACCCGCCATGTGAATATACACAACATCTGTCAAAAGTGTACTGCCAGAAGAACCAGTTGCACTGCTAGCACTCGAAAAACTGCAAAGCTGAGAGCAGGCCGACCGCAGTGCACGCCACGTCTCTGTCGACGCCATCATGCTGCCTTGCTGGGGACGAGAGCTGCTAAAATCCAGTCTATGTGATGATTTTGTGCCATTGCAATCAGCTTCGGGGAAGCTTTGATAGAGTGAACAAATAGATTGCTGGGAAAAGCGAAATCAACAATACAACAGAACCTTCAACCAAGTCGCTAGGGCCTTGCTATTTCACGTGATAAACAAGGACGGTGCTAGCCGAAAGCGTGTAGACGGTACAGAAAACAACATGTATTCATATATTCAAATACTGATGATAGCTTCACAACGCACCACAAGACATCTAGAGAAGTGTAAGAAAACCTCTTCTTTTCTGGTGCACCCTGACAGAAATACAATAGCTATGGGTATTGGGCTCACTAGTGAGTCAATCGCTTCCGGACAGGTTATAAGAGGGCCGGTCATCTCGGAGTATTGTGGCGGGATCCGTTTCGCCTAAGTGTCTCATCGTTTCTGGACCACATGGTAAGTAGGAGATTTCTGGATTTGATCACCGCTGAGTGAATTACTCAGCGGCGGCTTTGATTCTGCTATCCTGGTATCTTCAGCGAGACGCCCTATGTCTGAAGTATATAAGATTGGTCTTCTGAGTCCCTCCATAGTAGAGCTTATCTACTTCCTCCTCGGACGACCCGTTAGAAGTAATCGTCAAGAAGGATGTCGTCGATATCTGTCGCACATGTTGAACATCCAACACGTTAGCCTTCTTTGTCTAAAATCTTGAAGTAACACGAGATTGACACCTTTGTAGAGGAACAGCTCGATGCTTCGGTCGCTTTGTTCGCTTTCCTCATGAAGAATGGTGAGCTAAGGATCCTGGCCAATGTCGAACTTCATCCGATATTCTCCAGCTCCCGCGTTGATAAGTCTCTCTGGAGGAGACATCAGCCTGTTGGATCCTATGGGGCGCGCGATGATCCTCGCGGGTATTTCCGCAGGAGAATATTACGCTGCAACGGATGACAATGGCCAGTTGGTCGGATTCATGTTCTGGACGCCACCAGGCCAAGAACTATTCAGCACGTGAGTCTGCTACAGCAGTGTACAAGGGCACAATGCCTTTAACCAAGGGATCACAGGCCTGAGCAACGCGAACTAGGACTGAATGATTTCATGGCCAAGCTTTCAGCAGAAGGAAAAGAGTATTACAAGAAAACCGTGCGTATCCTTGCATCTCGCAACCTAGCTCCAGCTGCTGAGCTAGTCATCAGTAGTATTCAGCAGAGTTCCCTCAGTTCGTCGAGAGCTGTTTGGGTCCCACAGTGAGTGTCGTGTTTTGGTCGTGGCAACTCTTACTGACGAATGATTGTGCCAGGGCAAGCTGAACTCGTGGTGGTTACACATGGCCATGGTTCATCCAGACTACCAAAGACAAGGGATCGCAACACGTCTTATTGGTCTTGTGCGAGAGAAAGTGCGACAGTCCGCCTGTAAAGTATGTCCCTAAACTGACTGGCTCTTACAGGCGACACAAAAGGGCGAAACATTGGCACTGAGCACGACATCCGCGAAGAACGTGAGTCATCATTGAGAGATCGTTCGAAAACACACTCACGATGTCACAAATGCGGCAGGTCCACATCTACAAAGCCATTGGGTTTGAGCTCAAGGGTGAGAGAATCATGCCTTCACCTTGGGGCGACTGGCCGCTGTATGTGTTCTCTCTGAATACTCAGCGGTCGTGAGGTTGTCTATGTTCCTGGGCCCTTCTTTCGTGGTCTATTAGCGGTCGTATGTATTAAAGCAAGGCGATGATCCATGACCGTGCAACTATCATATAGATCAATGATCCTCGTTCAAAAAGACAAGGCTGCGAGTAGCATTCAGTGATAAGATGCCAGAAGCTAGAGCCGGTCGACTCAGCTTACCGAGTGGTGCTAGCAACTTCTCTCCAAACTAGCATAATCTGTTGATAAGACGCTTGCCGCCACATCAATGTAAGGAATATGTGGTTTCGTAGGTTACACCTGTCAACTATGATTTGTGTTCAAGCATCTCATTGTAGACGCCGATATCGAGATGACCACCGCTCCATATTCATGCGGCCAGGCTAGCACGGCTACATCTACCCGAGATATGTTTCAGATGGCCCACAGGTTCGCACCCTAGTCGCTCTCAACAAGGGATAATGTGCCCCATGAAATTCAACTTCCTGAATCTTCCAGGCTTGTAAAGTAGGATCTTCTCCGGGAACCTTCAAAAGCACCTGTTAGAAAGTATATACACACACCCACCAGACGTCCACTGAAAGCCGGTGACATATAAGCTCTCAGCATCGGTGTGTTCCAATATGACGAAACCAGTAATGATGGGGTATCAATATGAACGCACCTAGTAATATTTACAGTATACTAAGCCTGTTACAGCTTAGCAGACTGGAAACGAGCAAGTAAGACGAGCATCTCGTCCTATGCATCGTCTGGGTGGTCGACAGGGGATGATTTACGCGTTGTGTCGATACTCGGAGACAGACGATCAATGAAGGGGGCCAATCGAGCTATATCAGATATCTTGAAAGCTCCCGGTGAGAACTCCAGATGTCGAAGACCATGAGGTAGCACTGGATAGATTTCTAAATGTGCATGCGGAGGCATGACCACACGAGGTAAAATGAGGCTGCAGAGGTTGGGGCAGAGACGCGCAAAGTGAACGAGGGAGCCAATGAAGGGACCAGCATCATCAGAGAATTGATATGATTTCAGGGATAACTTTGTTAATTTTGGCCATGCGCACGCCATGTCGTAGATATCTTGGTCAGGCAACCGCATTTCCGTCCATGTGAAATAGAAATAACAGCAGATCTCTTCTAGATCATGCAGTGACATGAAGGGGTGGATAAGATCTAGAAAATTCTCCTGGGCGATAATTGGCTCTCCCAACAACGGACTGGACGTTGATAGTTTAATTGTGCGCAGCATCATGGCGAACTTCGAGGATACCATGTCTATGGTGGGACGCAACTCATCCAACCCAATCCAGGTCCCAGCCGCAATCCAGAGCGATCGGAGATGAGGCGGTGATATAGCTGTTACAAGCGACATGATACTCGATAACTCGCCATACAGTTCCAGGTTTTCCAGTACACGGAACCCGATGAGGGTGGAGAATCCGTTGACAGTATATCCAACTTCGCGTGAAAGGTCGCACAAATTGTCCAGTACGGCTAAATGTCGTAACAGATCGTCATCGACGGCCAAATCGCATTCACTGATGTGCACGGTGCGCAGATCTTTGAGGATAGCTATCGATGCGAGAGACGACGGACAGCACTCGTTGCAAATTTGCAGAGTCTGTAACAGTGGTGCCTGTGCAAATATCTTGCTTAATATGTAGTCAGAAATACTCCGACGCCTGTTGCACGGTATATATACGTGTGCGCTGTCCCATAGAACGATGTACAATCTGCGAAGGGATGGCGATACAAGCGACATCACTTACATGTCCCAGAAAGGAGCCGGCGTCTTAAAAGGCGTTTGGCTCCAATGCAGCTCTGTGAGCATGGGAAGCAGGGACTCTCTGCCAGCCAGTCCAGCAAGGTGCTGAAAGACTGTGGGGGCTATCCACTTTTTCCCTGCATTTGTTATCATACGCACATGTCGTACGTACTGCTGAAACCTCGTCCATTCTTGAGTGGATGGCGCTGCACGCAGAGTCTGAATCAATAAAATCTCCGAAAAAGTTCGCTCGGAGATTTAACACACTCACATGCATCATGGGGTAGAATCCCCTTGGGGCGTCTCCGTCTCTCCAAAAGATTTGAACAATGAGAAGAGCGGATGTAAATCATCCAAAACTTTCCACAGGACATTCAATGCAGCATACGCAAAGGCACTGAATACCACGAGCTACGCGCGCAAGTGTGCGCCGATGCTCCAAAGTCAAATTTATTGAGACATCGTCAGGAGATAAGTGCTGGAAGATTTCGAGGAGGATATCACCAGTTTCTAGTGCTCTATGTGACATTGATAACAAGTCGAAGATGCAAGTTTCCTCTGTCGATATGGAAATTTAGAGTTGTTTGGCGGTGGTGTTATTGAGTCAAGTTACAACGTGCCAGGACAACTGGTGACTCGCAAGTCGTTCGATGTTCCTGTAGCCTGGCGCGGTCGTCCGTCACGGACTTTGGGCGCTAATTGAAGTCAGGTGACCGAAGCGCGTCACTCATGTGCGCGATCGGCCCTCAGCGCTTCTTACGGTGTTTAGAAATAGTCAGTACTATGCCTACTGGTAGAGTCGGCACACTCCCTCAGTCGGCACTTAGGGTCTCGACTAATAACATTTTTGGTATTTGTGAAAGCCATCAACAAAGATGAGCTTTCGACCAATCAGAAGCAATTGCCAACTGAGTCAGGGTGCCGACTCCATACGTAGGCATAGTACGTGCAGTCGTACCACCGACAGATGTATTTTTGATTGAATTCAACTCTCCTTGCGATTAGCTAAATGGATTGCTAGCTAAGCTCCCCTGCCGCAGGACCACATCTCACACTTTGTGTCAAAAACTGGTGTTTCATCCTAGTACTGCCTTCCGAATATTCTCGGCGAGTATGCATTCGTAGGGACATCGTGTATTTCTGTATGGAGCAATTTTCGCCAGTGATATTCATCTTCAGGCTATTGTGTAGTTCTCAAATAGTACAGCATTTGCGAGACTCACCCAGACTTTGCCTTTGATGGCGAACTGTGGTAAAGAAATTGATCTAGCTCTCCTCAATATTTCCACTCTTGATGTATGCCAAGTAGTCTGAGCATATAACTATGCCTAAGGTCATTGACGATTGCGTGCTCTATGCTTGGTTATTTTGGGTGGTTATCTCAACACAGCACTTGGCTAGGCATTAGCAGCTCCGATAGACTGTCATGAAGTAACAGTGAGTTCAAGGATGTGTCCG
Source organism: Taiwanofungus camphoratus (assembly GCA_003999685.1). Classification (NCBI taxonomy): domain Eukaryota; kingdom Fungi; phylum Basidiomycota; class Agaricomycetes; order Polyporales; family Taiwanofungaceae; genus Taiwanofungus; species Taiwanofungus camphoratus. The sequence continues at coordinate 225,732 of CP021223.1, forward strand.
TACTACACGTTATATTTCACATCGGCGTGTAGGAGGTATATGGTCATCCCAATACTGAACAAGTGGATTGATACATCAATGATGAGACTGCTCTGTTTACTCACCGACTGGAGCATGACATGACAGGGCTTTGATGTGACGGCATATCAAGAATATGAATAGATATGTACGGTCCGAAGCCCAACCGTCAAGAGTCCAAGGATGCCTTAAGGTTTTTTCTAAGCAACGCAAAACAGAGTAAAGTTCGGTGATCACTCACTCATAATCAAACAATCTGAGGAACGCACGGTGCCTACGTGACTGAGCCTGGGCGCCATGCTTGTGGCATAGTCTGTGAGAGATACTCCCGAACTGATAGTACTGGAACAAGTGATATGCCGTATAATTCAAAGACTGTTCATCGGATGCCAGGCTGTTGAACAATCATCTGGGAATATTTCACCCCTTATGACACGTGCGTATAATACAGAAGCACTTCTTCGTGGACTGTATATTCCAATTGTCGAAGACAAGTGGGTCCAAATCCTTAGTAAGGCATACCGATTTCTGCCTCCGTACTTTCTTCAAAGTTGTCTAGCGCTTCGCTTTTTTGGACAGACCACCTGCCTCAACTCCACGAACTTCGCGGTTCCTCTTCTTTTCTTTACTGCCTTCGTTCACGGGGTGCCCTTTGTCTTGGAGCCTCTTCACTTCTTGCAATGTATGACGCAAGATGCGCTTTTCGCCGAGTCGAACGATCACTGCGTGCTTTTTGTTAAATGAAAGGGCTTGTACATTCTCAGGCGCAAGTAATGCCTCATCAGTCTGACCAATGCATAAATAAGCGATGTCACCGTTGAAAGACGTATGACAAACCTCAATAGTAGTCCGATATTCGGACAGCCGTTTTTCGAGAACTTCGGCTGCTACCATAAGTATCGGAGCTTCTATCTTGGCTTTTGGAAGTCTGCCCTTGCATCGTGCTTTGTCCCACTCTGCTTGTGGTAAAAGCAATAGGCGCACAAATGACATGAGCTCCTCTGGCAGTTCACAATCGGTACCAATCACAAAGCTACTAAAGCACACATTTCAGGAAACGTCATAGCACGAGGTAAAGGGGGAGGTCACATACTCATCATCAGCATTTTCCAACCACCAGTCCACTCTTTCCTGAACATCTCCGCTGATGCGTTTTACAGTTACTGAAACAACCAAGTCTGCACGGATCTCCACAACATCTGCAGGATTGCCTTCCCCCTGCTGTGGCGGCCGGAGAGGGACGACGTCGACGTATCCATATCTCCTGAGAAGGTCGGAATTTGGCGGGTCTCCATAGGTATTCCACTGCAGAGATTAAGAGGTTCAACTCCGTAAATGAAGGAGTAAATATTTTGAACCCACTATCTGTTCTCCAGCCTTGATAGGCTTGGTAGTCACCATCTTGAGATGTAATTTCTCATAGAACAATTTTGCCTGTTCGTGTTGAGATGCGGGACACTCAAATGACAATAGGCATGACACACATTTTCAGCCTCGAAGCTAGCGTTAAGCATGTCGGCCATGGGGACCATAGTAACATCAGCCGGATCTTCCATGTCATCGTCGTCCACCGCTTCATCATCCTCACCTTCGTCATCACCAACCCCAACTGGGTCTACCTGTGCATCAAGGGGCTCATGTTGGTGACTTGCATCCGACATGACATCTACTTCCAGGATCCTATTATTTGTTTCTATGGTGTATTCTTCGTTCTCTTCTCTCCAGGGCTCGACGTGGAAACTCCTCGATAGGATTCGGCTGCCCATCATGTGATACCGTTCCAGCGAAAAATACTTAGGTGTTAGTTCTGCTGGGAATAAATCAGGTCTACTCTGAACGGTGCAGCGGGGTAAGCGACAAGATTAGCAAATAGGTATCTCTACGCACTTCGATGGCTGGTATCAACTTCTTGTAATAGTCCCTTTCCGCCTCGCTCCGTCCGATTTTGTCTGCACATCTATCAGCAGACGCGCGAAATCATCGTGGCGGAGAGAGACCGACCTACCACGGCAGTACCGCTTAGTTCTTGCACTTCCTCTTCACTCCAAAACATAGGAGTATTGAACGAGGCCGGAAGGGAAGCTACAAAATGTATCATGATGCTGATCAATCCGAATCAGAAATCGTAGACTTACACAAGTATTCTGACCATTTAGAAGAGGATCCCAGGGACTCCTCCCACATCATGCAGAGAATGAGTCCTACCCAACCGGTGCCAAGACCAAATTGTCTCCAAGCTTCTCTACCCACGCGAGTAGGTAAGGATGATGTACGAGTTGACAATGTCAGATCGCGAGGTATGGTAAACAAAGTGTGCCCTTCCTATAAACGTTCAGCGTGCTAGAGGTGGCCAACTTGGCTGGAACTCACCGGGATGTCTTGTAGGGCAACTGCCCCCCTCCCATGATTAGGGAAGTGTGCAAGACCCATAACAGCGGTGTCAACGGTACCATTCTGTGCACAGAACCATGTAATCAGATGTTCAAACTGCGTGTCGTCTATGGGCGTCATTGCGAGCTGAACGAATTACGACGACAGCACTTAGCGACTAGGAGGAGGAGTGTAAATAACTGGCCTTTCAAGTAAATATACTTTGATATGTGGATAAGTGTGGAGGGGCGTCTATTTGCCATTCACACGTGTTTGAGCCCGGAAGTACCACCAGGGAGGTAAGTACATAAAACTCAGGAGAGCCTTCAAGTCGTATACACGATAACTTGGTCAACTACAGGAATAGTCCCTGATGGCCATTTATGAGACACTCCTTTTACAACAGGAAAGCTTGGCTGCGTTATACAACTCGAACTTGCAAACTGTACTAGCGCTGCAAAGGACACTTATTGAAGAGATTTTGCCCGGCTTGGTGGATGAGCTTGGATTGAATGAAGAGGACGAACAGAGGGCGAGACAATTTTTAGAAGATACTAGTGAGTGGAAAGTATTTTCAGCTTATAACCAAGTTAATGTTGAATACTTCAGCTTCTATATTTCGTATTCTAAAGGTCGGCTTGCTTTGATCAGTCTCAGTGAATCTGACTCTCATGTCAATCTTGCAGCGGCATAAATTTACTGTCTCATTCGCTTTGGAATCGCTTCGCACGGCTCTGATTTGGCGCCTGACTGCGCTTCCAGTCCTCGAGTCCAATATCCAGCCATCATTCCTACGATGTTTGCCTGTAACTATTCGTGATTCTTTTGGCCGGCCCATTATATTCTTGAAATTGGCGGCTATAAGTGAAATTCGAGGAGATCTGCGTCTAGTATTGATGAACACCATGGAAGTTTTGCGCTTGCATCTCCAATGGCTGAACACTAAGCTAGACCTCGAAGATCAAGCCCTACCAGTAATGCAGTATGTCGCATTAATAGATGTTGAAGGGGTGTCATTCCAAAGCGTCGTACGTGGATCGCCAATAATGCTTTTGTCATCTTCTCAATGGATAAGTTTAGCAATATGCAGACCTTCTGACGTGGTACGCACATGAGCTTTTACCCCGTTTTCCAGGCATGCTAGCTGCTGGTATGTTAACAAGCAGGTGGTCCTCGAATTTGCCTGACGCAGTTGATCTGTCAAGCTTTTATATTACACTATACCTGGGCTCACTCTGGCGTTTGGAATCTCGCAAAGCAAGTCCAAGTTACTCAATACTACTGAAATACTGAATTGACTGTGATTTTATACCAGGCGTGTTCTGCCTACCTCTGCTCTATCTAAGATATTCTTCCCTTCTCAATCTCAATTACTTGAGTATTTCTCACCATCGTTACTTCCTTCAGGTATAGTAATTTCGAAAATGTATTTCCGATTTCGAGAATGCTTAATGCCCATGTAGATCTAGGCGGCAGTTTTCTGCCTTTGTCACAGCTGGATGACCCGTTATGTGCACATGTCCTTCAACCTATTGATGGCCTGGAATTCTCAAGGGGATCACTCCGCTCTACTCCCCTTACTTCATCGTCCATAACTGCCTCATTGTCTCCTACTTCTTCGTTGAATCCTTTCTTCGGGTATCCTGTCTCCTTTCACACGTCTACTCCTGTCTTGTGCCACGGTCGCCGGCGGAAACGCGACCTCCTTTATACGCTTGCGCGTCTGTTGTGGGTCCGATGGAAAAAACATGCCATCACGCTTCTTTGTCTGTGTCTGTGTCTGGCTATGCTCAAACTGCGACGCTACCTTCGCTTCCATAGGTGGCACCAGCAGTGGAGCCTGCAACCCAAATTGTCAGCGTTATTAACACCAGCAGGGCATCAGTAATTTCCGGCCCGTCATGCTGATGTGACAGCACTTGCATAGTGACGTATCGCGCGGAGTTACTACCGCCCGAGTGCACGCAGATGGGGAGGCGGGCGTGGGGCGAGCTGGCTTGTTGAGGCAGTTCCTCATGCCAACTAGGCCCTTGTTCCCTCTACAGTCAGTCCTAGCCAAGTACCAACGTAAGTCGTTTGAAATGCACTTGATGTTCTTACCAACTGTTGTGCCTGTAGTATAATGCATATTTTCCATCGGTTATTCTTCAAGTAATTGCCTAACACGCTTGAGCAAAATCCCAAATTTGAATAGATGGAACAGGTCAGACAACGATGGCGAATGCACAAGTACTCAATCTTCCTTGCCCGTTCCATAGTCTGGTCCACTTTTTCGTCTGTTGACAGCGTTGGAGGAGGAACCAATGCGTTCCTGGTGATGGAAAATGGTAAAAGAAAGTGCCTGTTGTGCCCCATTGCACTTCTGCCAGTCACAGTCATTAGTGCCGTCCGTATGGCACGTAGCTAACATGACGACAAAGAAAGGAAACTTTCGTGCTTCACGCAGTACTTCTATCCCTGCTATACCTATTCCTTCGGACTTTATGCAGTGGAGCATCCAGTGCACGTTCTGCATCATCTTGTTTGAGTTTCGAGTTGTATTATGTTGTCTGCTGGAGTACATATGTTCACGGGCAAAACATTGCCTTTGGTCAATCTCATTTGAATAAGGAAATAAGCGCATATCCGGACGCCGGTTAAGCTTCCTCGCTTGAGATATGCAAAGCTACCTTCCCTTACGATGTATCAAGTATCGAAGTCCTGTATGTACTGTATGGTTAATGTGCACGAGGCGGTTCAATAGCTTCTAGTCCTCTCGGCGTCCAGGGGGCGGCGGTGGCGTGTCAAACCCTCCTCGATGCATCTGCCATCAACCAATGGGCGAGCTTTTTCTTACTCAATAGCATTGATGGGAACCATTATGAGGCTCCTGCCTGTCAAGTCGCGGTGGCACGAGAGCTACTGATGCAATCTCTTGACAGCCTTGCTGAAAAGACATCACATTTTCTGTCTGTGACTTTGCATTTCTTCAATTGCATCCTGAATAAATGTGTGAAAGGCAGTATAGGTATATCACGCTAGGGTAAAAATACACTGCTCTATGTTGTCAGCGAGTACAGCGAACTTTACTATGATTATGTATTATGTAGTAAATGATACAATGTTGTTTCAAGGGTATCCAGCGCGATATAATTTACAGGAAATACTCTGGCAACTACACATACGGTAAGTTTAGACACCCTCACATTCTATCAAAGAACATACCTTGCCACCAGCGTTTTGCGCTACCTGCTGACTTGGGCCATCCCTCTCATTCTCTGGTGCAGCCTGAAATACATTGAAGTACATCGATCTACCAGGTCCCACTTCCAATATACTCGCTGAGTTCCCGCAACGATAGCAATAATTGGGTGCAGACCAGACTGTTGAAAGATGCTTGTCAAACAGAGACGCGTACCCTTCCATGCAAAGTTGATGTGCGCGCAAGATGTGGGACATTTTATTTGTCTCGAGAAACTTGTATACAACGCCCGAGCCGAACGTATATCCGGCACCGCTGTATAAGCGTCGTCAATAACTCGACTTCGATGACAAACAGTAGATCGTGAATACCGAGGCGAAATAGCGAAATCTTCTTTCTCGGGATCTGGGTCTGACCATACGAGGTCGGCCATTGGTCCCTCATGAGGAATCTCTGTTGTAATATTAGCCATCCTTAATTGCAATAGACAGAGCGACAGAAGAACCTCGAAATCGATCAACAACCTTGATCTGGTCTATGGAGTGAATTGACGGTGACAATCCTAATTGCACCTCTGAGTAAGGAGAACCGGTATAGAGAGAGGGTGTACCAACCACCGTGAACACAGAAAATTTGATCGTCGATCACAACAGACAGAGTAAGGAAGTCGAACATATCTGTGAAATATGTCCACACATGTGACGATCCATATTTTCGGACACACTCTGTATAAAACCCATATGTCTGAAATGACCAACGTAAGCCACAATGCATGAGCACCACAGTATAGAATACCTGGGTGACCGCCCTTGATTCGTGATTCCCTCGAATGAGCTGTACACGGTCAGGATAGCGTAGCTTCAGACATGTCAAGAGCGAAATGGTTTCGACGCTAAATAGACCTCTGTCCACATAGTCGCCTGAGATGAAAAGTGTTCAGTCGGGAGACAGTGCAATGTCTATTAGAACATACCTAAGAAGAGGTAGTTGGTATGCGGTGCGTAACCGCCTATTCGGAATATTTCGATGAGATCGTAGAACTGGCTTGAATATTGGATCAGAGCGAGCTGACTAGAGCACTGGCTTTGCTTACCCATGGATGTCTCCTACCACTGTTACTGGTGCACTAACGTGGACCACATTGGACTCTCGCATGAGCACCTCCTTCGTCTTTTCGCATATTTCACGCAGAAGGGCCTGGTGCAGTAACTGTTTTCGTAGTAACTGCTGTATGCACGCGTCCAGATCGAAAGGGGCCATAGGCAGAGTGGATATACTCTCTGGCAGCCACGCAGCTTGGGAAACCGAATACTAGTTAGTTGGGACTTATTTGTCACCGTTGACCAATATGGACATCCTAGTTCTCGACGATCAGCTTCACCCACGACGAGTACATACCACTACGGTCACGACTCGGGGTTTGAGAAACAATCGTCAATCAATTCGCCTGCTTCATTGGAATACAATTGTCACTGGTCTTGGTATTAGTATTGGTTGTGGATCATGGATTCCTGATTCCTCCATTTGGGGGGTCTCCTGCCTTACAGTGTTCAGATAGACTCCCGCAATTCCGGGTCATCGCAATCTGGTCGATATCGTTATCCAGAGTTTGCTTTGACCAACAGTTACGGTAAGCGATTGGAGAAAAACAGGCTTTGACAGTTTTTATTAGGTCTGCGCTGGCCTTATCATGTTCAAGCATATGTGCATAGTGAATTTTAAGCAACGATAACGAGCATGAGTGGACGGCCTGTCTTGCTACAAGTCCGCTCTCCTGGTGTGGTGTTGGACGTCTGTGCACTAGCTGATTGTCAATACAACTCATTACGTCTGATCCTATGTTGGCTTTCCTGCGCATCATAATCATCTTCTGCGGCTGTTAATATCTATATCAAGGACAGCATGGAGCTGCTTGACAGCTTTTTTTTCCCTGCGCATGTCAACCTATTCGGCTAAGTTGCACAATCTAAACTCTGTTTTACGCAGTCAGGTGGTCTATTGCTTCTGATTCATCGATGTTCTCCTATAGCGTAAGTCTTCTGTTTACCTTTTCAACAGGATCGTATGCTTTCTGCTTTTAGACTTGTGGCAAAATCAGTGCGCATGTCTGATGCACCACTTATTTGTGTTGCCTTCCTAGAGGCTTCTCCTCGAACGACGACCGTTGTGTACTAGTGGCAGCAACAGACGTAGGTCTACCTTGATGATCCTCTCATGTCATAGTTAGTAAGGTCAACATGTGGTTCCGGCATCCGATGCCAAAATCGCACCCTTTGATCATATCGCCCTATAATCCGGGCCCCTCTTATGGCTTGCGATCGTTATCGTCTCCTCTTCCAGCTGATCACTGTGCTCCACGTTACCTACATGGTCAGTGCCGAAGACTTGTTCAAAAACAGTCACATTGCAAGTCCTCGATGATCGGACTCCATATCACATTCATTCGTGGTAGTACTCAATTGTTATTTCGTCCATGGACATTTCTATCGGTGCGCTGGTCTATCCCCATCGGTTCACCCACTTGCTAAAAAGTGCTTTATACTGAAATATGACACGATTCAAGTATCGCGGTGTCAAGTAAGGAACTCTATATGTTGTTGGTCTAGTCCGACACGATTTTCAAGATGGATTGCGCAATCAGCGAGGAGTCCCAGAGGGTCCGTAAGCGCTCATGATTAGCTGTGTCAACTAATGTCACAGCTTCTGGATTGCGATAATGACCTGATACTTTGGCACGATGAGTATTCCGGTTGCTCAGAAAGGTCGAATCGGCTTATAATCTTCGTGTCCAACTTTGTATCATGTTTCGCAAGATCTCAAAATCACTCCAGGGAGCAGATCTTGTTTTATGCATGCCGCTCCTATTTTCACGGGGCCTGGGGCCGGGATGCGTGTGCATGTGCCCAAATTTATGCCTGTGGGCGATCTGCTCGAGTATCGGGGTTTGCCGGCAACGCTGTGTTACTCTACTGCGGAGATGACTTACTACTCTTGAAAACAAGGACGGACGCAACAACAACCCGCTAAATTAGCTGTTTCAGCTCATGCGTGTTAGTAGCTCTCATCAACGGAACGAAAGGAAACACCGGCGCGCCCTGAATCAGTCCCGGAAGACAACGGTGATCCCGCCCGACGTTCGATGTGCTACAATCGAAGCCATCTCGAGAATGTGTCCCTTCCGGCGCTCCTTCAAGCACTTGATCCTTGTAGCTCTGTCTGTCACAATGGCATCTATCAGCTGCGGGCTCGGTATAGGGCCCAGTAAACCGAACACGGCAACCAACAGTTTTCATGCCCGGACGTCGAAGGGCCTAACCGTGATGGAACGGAATACCGATGTCGATCTGTCGCAAATTTCCCTGCTCATCGCTGAAGTGCGGAGACGTGAGCTTGTTAACCCAGCTATATAAGGGTCCCCCGCCACGACACAACTTTTTCTCTCAAGGGACCACCCAGTATACGCTAATCCTTAACCATGGACCCTTCTCGTCCTTCTGGTCATGATCAACGATCACTTCCGGATACAACAGGCCGTTCCGGGTACCAGCATTCGTCTTCCGGTCCTGCGCATTTTCAGCAAGCTCGACAAAGCCTTGATTATCCCGTACATGCTTACAGCACTCAGCAGCCATCCTATTATCATCCCTCTTCGCAGTATGGGGTGCAGCCATCTGGGACGCAGTTCCACCCGCACCCTCAGTATCCTTCTAGTGTTCATCCCACCGGACCGCAAAACCCATATCCTCCCATGTTAGGTAAGTTAAAAATTCTCTTATGTACATTTAAATGGATGCATTCTAACGATTAACTTCCATTCCTAATCGTAGGCCAAACCCTTCGTGATCTGCCATTTTCCCATGCTCATTCTACTCCCCACGGTGGGCAGGGTGGACAAAGCCACGGAGTGCACGCGGGGACTCAATTGACCTCTCGATGCTCTTACAGCGGGCAGAACTACTCGCAGATGAGCTCGTCCACCCATCGTAGCGCTCCCCAGTCTCAGTATCAGTCTGCGGGTCAGGGCATCCACTATATTCCTACCCCTGCTCAGACGATGCAGTCATACCACAATCTATCCTCACGCAGTCCTGAGTCAAACACGAACATAGTCATAGCCCCGGCTTCGTCTCCATCTCCTGGAAGCGAGCGGTACGCGTGTGAAAAGTGCGACAGGACGTTCTCCCGCCTTCATGATCGCAAGCGCCACTATGAGAGTCAGCACATGCAGACAACCCACTTATGCCCCCATTGTGGAAAGGATTTCAGCCGGTCCGATTCGCTCAAAAGACACTTGGATAATGGATGTGACAAGATGCCTCCTTCTGGTAGTAGCGGAGGGTCACCGATGGCTTGATTGACAGCTCTTCTCGGAAGTGTTGGGTACTCATTTCCACTTTCAATTCCACTAATGTTACATTACCCTCCTTTGCATATGCAGCTACCTTACCGTTCTTGGCTTCTACCTCCAATGGAGATCCAGTATGTTAGATGTTGGTCTTTCCATCGCTTGTGTTCGATTATAATGGCACGATATTATCCTCATTCGTATTCTACAGCCTGCGGACTTACCTGTACGTACAACTTATTTCTGCTATGTCAGCCGTCTGAGGGAATGATCTGGTTACGGTGCTCAACGGAAGCGCAAATGCGACTTTGAAAGCGCCGAGGGAGGGCAGGTAATACCCGCCTCTGAACTTTATCCAGCCTCCTACTTGTTTCAGACACAGTCGGAGGATACATATTTGACTGATTCAGAAATTCATCGTCGGACGGTAAATGGTACAAAGCACGTGGTATGATAGGTGGAGTGAGACAGCTACAATCAGTACGGCGCTGATGTCTCCGCACGCTTCGCCTCATCAGACACTGACACCGAAAAGACAGATGGATCCGCAGTAAACGCAATTATCTTTCAACGCTGGTGCAGAATTTCATGTAGGTGACGGCAGGTGACGGGAATGTTACAAACTCAACCGGAAATGGGAGTCGTATTACACTCCCTGGATCAGCGCTGCTTCTCTCTTCTCTATCTGAGATTCCAATAAGGAGGCTGAAGTCAAACACCCGATACGAATCACCGATTGAAGAATGCGATTGGCAGCTCTTCTGCGTGTCGTATCACCTCCACAATGGCTTACAGACAGCGAGCTGGGAGATATGATCGAATTCTGATAGGCATGTGAATTGTCCCTCCAGGTGCATCCATGTTTCATCCAGGTATCCCAGGAGCGCCTGTTTTAGGTGATTGACAATACTCTTCTCGCGATGCAGGTAACTGCCGAGACTCTGATATGCAAGGAGATGGAAAGAATGGATCAGCGAGCGCGCACACAAAGGTCAGATCACCGGCTGTTCTGAAATGTATGCAGAGTACCACCTAAGACTTGGTTTTTGCTGTCAAACCCGGGATAATCCACATGCAGCCGACTAGCGCACGGTGCAGACCTGGGCCAACCGGACAGGAAGCTCACCTGCATTGTCTGCGACAGCATGGGGAAAGTCGCTGCCACTTCAATGATGCTACCAGTCCGTGCCGAGTAAGGGGCCTGCAGCGCGACAGGACCAGTGTCACGAAGCGCAGTTTCTGCAGTAACGATAGTACTTCACTTTCCTAAACTAGCCCTCATCAAGTCACGAGCGCGCGAAAACTTACAGTGTTCCCGGTGGAACATTAATACGTTTTGCACTTGACGGCCCGCTGTCCCTGTATATAATACTGACGCTGAGCCAGTATTCTCTGTAGCCGCCTTTTGAACGCCGTATCAATGCCGAACAGATCGCTTCCCGCCCCAATCGCAGAATGATCCCTTCGTGGAGGAATTTGGTCGATAAATGCCGAATAGGCGCTGACGCAACTGACGAGTCGCAAGAGTAAGCTTCGAGGAGTCTCCTCTTGCAACCCGCATGTCCACGACGTGACGAGGCCCATAACAGGAAGACCCATGCGATCACGTACGGCAAATGAAATAAGTCGCACACAGGACTAGGGACGCTCACTCACGACCTGTTCCACTACACATTTTTTACACCCAACCGAAATCAACATACCGCGCATTTCGGCTTGTAGTTGCAGGGACATTACGTACCAGAAAGCACGGGGATTGAATATTGAGTCTTGTGACCGTCTAATAAGTGATCTCGATGCTAAAGACTTTCCAGAGGGACGAGATGCGCCACCCCGATGTTCCTGTTTCTGAGCCACAGTTTCAGAAGCAATCCACTGCGGCTAGCCGATTTCCTCATCGGCAACGCATGGCACATGTATGTTGAGCAATATGGATCTGATGATGCACAAGCCCGGAGCAACAACACTTCGTGAGTTCCTGTCGGCTTGCCATATAGTCGATTGTCACCATGTTTGCTCGGAATCCCGGAGTTTGAGGCCTTTCTTGTTCAGGTGCACATCCTCCCGCATGTTCCGAACACTCGACTTCGCTTCAATGAGACGTCTGCGTAAGCCTGCATCACTGCATCAAAATATCAATCCATTCGTGTATGGCCAGAGCCATGGGCCTGGGAGGCATCAGCGGCGTATTGGCGACATGGCAGTTGAAGCAAAAGCGCCGTCATTCCAATCCACATTGGGATGGCTTCACAATTTGATGCACAATTGCGGTACCGATGGTTTTGGCGAAAATGGCGATCGCTACCACACGAGGTACCGTTTCATTACCGCACAAATCGGCATTGCCTCGTCCACGCGGTTATCTGTAACGCGTGAGGTAAGTCAGACATTGACACAGGCAATCACTCTTCCCAAACAAGTAATGCAATGTACAAGCACGTACGTCCATTCTAAAAAAATCATACAATACAGTATACTCTGGTCGCAGAGCCAGAATCAGGAAGGGCTGACCTCACCCGTCTTCGCTTTCATCCCCGTTCCCGCTCTCGTTATCGCTGCCCTGCCCCAAACCTTCAATCGCAACAGCTTCGGTATGTGACCCACCGTCTGCCTCGTCGACATCATCTTCCCGTTTCTTTTTTATCTTCTCGATAACTTTGTCCGCTCGATTGAATATTCCACCTGTGGGAGCACCGCATGCCGCGCATTTCGGAGTTTTCGAAAAGCGTTTAATGGCACATGCTGAACAAAAGTAGTGACCACAACGGGTAACAACAGGATCGGTATATGGTTTTCGGCAAATAATGCATGCAAAAGGAATGTCTTCGTCGTCAGAGTCTGTGTCAGAAACGTCATCTACTTGCTTTCGAGGGTTTGCCGCTAATTTATCGAGTTGCCAACCGGCAAGATCTTCCACGCAGAAGCCAGTGAGTCACACTCTATAATTGAAGAGGCCAGAAAACTTACAGGTCCCTCGGTCGTGCAGAAATTTACAGGTATCACCAAAGCCGCAATATCCAGTTTCTGTGTGTAGCTGTATGAGTGCCACAACATCCGAATCTCCGCATTGGCATAGTCTACATACCTTTGTAATCCTTACACACGTCGGGCTGGTAGTCAACAATCGTGACAGTGCGAATCGTGCTGTTATTGGATCGTTGGGGCCCCACACGCATCGCCTTTGGCACCTCTTGATTTTTCTTTATGTGGCTCGCGTATTTCTTCTGCCCTCTATACAGCCCGTCGTCGGGAACCTCCTCATCCTCATCACTCCCAGATTTCTTCTGTCTCTTTGCCAGAAGTTCCTCTGCCTCATCGCCCTGAAGTATCTCTAGAGCAGCGTTGGTGTGCGAGCCCGCTGCTGTCCATTTTACGTCTGGACCTTCTTTTTGAGGCTCGTCCTCTCCATACTCATCTTCATGCCGCTGCGATGATGTGCGTTTTGTGCCTGCACTGAGTAGATTTCCCGCCGCCTTACGCGAGGGCAATACGACTTCTGATTTTGAGGATGAGGGTACAGGGACTGTGAGCGCACTAGCAGGTGGGGAAGCGGAGCGCTTGCGACTGGTAGTGGGTCGCCCCCTGCCCTTCTTCTTGAAGAAAGGAACAGTTACGGGCTCCGTAGATGCCATTGTTGTAACCTGGCTATCAGAATAGGATTCTGTTGCAGATGATCTTTTGCTCAGAGTCAAGGTCAGTGCTATCCAAAAGAACAGATGAATTGGCCGCTGAGTCAGCCGTCTGCCACGTGGTGCTACTCATTGGTATCTCGGACACTCAAGGCCAAAATGTACATTGTACATTCAATGTGCAATGTGTTTTTCAAGATTATTTCACCAGCCTATAGCACGTGTAATCTTCTACATCGTCCACTACAGTACATGTAAAATATCTGTGTGTAGCAATTATGAATCAAGAGCGCGCGAGTGTCATTCAAGGTGCTGCAAACCGGGATTTCGGACACTCTCCCGCGGTTGGCCTCCGTAAATCTTCATAAGTTCGCTCTTGTTTTTCTCCGGGATGTGTAGTCTACATGCAGAAGATTATGTATGCCAATCTTGGCGCCAAAAGATTGGGTAGATGTCGAATAAATATCAAGTGTCCGTCTCTGTAAAAAAGGATAGTCAACCGTAGTCCCCAAATTGCGCCAGGTGACTATTATGTAGACTAAATCAGGGAGCATAGTCGCGCATTAGTCGCTTGAATCGACTACACCTTGACTGATGCGTGACTAATTTCTCCAAATTTGGACAGCGGCATTCAAGAAAAATGACTACTTAGTCCATTGGCGCAATTTGTGGACTAGGTTTGTGACTAGGTTGACTATCCTTTTTTACAGAGTGTCCGTCCTGACACGTGACGAATCATACACGGTGTTGCTCCATCTCATTTTGTGCATCTCAGCCTCAACACAAGAGATTATCGATATCCCTGGCACAGCTTGTTTACTAGTCCTCATATGTCAGTAGTAGTTGCATTGGGAAGTTTACCTTTATCTCGCGGACTAACTCTTGGCTTTAAAATCGCATTCCCCTTGACATTTTAAGGTCGCAGATGTCAGTTCCATCTGAGACAGATGATAGAACGCTTTGATAGCTGATGCTCATCCTCCCACGGTCAGTGGGAACTACTGCATTTGCTCTTAAAGCCGTACGCGAGTCGCGGATTGTACGACTCCGAACATCGGTGCATGCGATGTTATGAGCATCTGTCCAAGTTGTTCTGGTCGCCTTCCCGTCATCGTTGTGTTGGATACGGTTCTGGACTGCATTTGATGACTTCTGCCCCCCCTTTTCTCACCATCACCAGCGACTTCACACAGTTCATATCTTTTTACTTTTCCTGTGATCTTCATATAAGATTCTCTGGTTTGACTGACAGCTCATATCCCTCTGCCTTAGGCCAGCGATTGCACAATGTGGACAAACAGTAATTGTTGAATCCAGCTTCAGTGAGGCTGTATATCACCAGGACATCTCATGTTCAAACTCCACATACATACCCGAGCCCAACACGCTAGGCTAGGAAGTACGAAGAGTATCTTTGCGCCTTCATGCTTTATCTGTCAGAAATGGACAACTACCTTTTTGCGTCTATTGTCCAATGCTGCTAAGCATCAACAGTGGTCCACGAGGCCGAAATTCGGCGATGAAGTTTGCTTGTAGGCCAGATCGCTTTGGTTAACTCGTTGGGGCGTGCATCTTATACCTGACCACACGATCACCTATGGACGCGGAGAGGGAAGAGTAACATGGAGCTCGGGGTCGCGTTCGCGCTCGCTGCAATACTCCACTGGTAGGCGCGTTGTCATTCGTGAGGACATCGATGCATCTCAGGCTGCTCACTAGACTTACCTGCTAGATATCTGATCCGCTGCGAGGCACATGGGTATCCCCGTGGTATCGACACTCGAACGTTGGTTGCACCTCACGGAGCCAAGGCTAAAGCCTACATTGCGTAAATGAAGCCCTCTGTCCTCGCTACCATCTGGTTTCTGGATCTTCGTCACTTCATTAATTTTGACGAAAGATCGTCCATCACGCTCAAGCCTCACCTTGCTCGAGGGTCTGGCAAGCTTGTCCGGCTGGAGGGGGGATCGTGTCTCACAGGCCTGACTTACCCGGTGCTTATCATTTCCCTATCGGGGAAGATCGATGCAATTTTTGGAGCTGACAAATCATCCTGTGGCTGAAAATCGGGAGCGCAAATTTCTTAATCCGGGTGGTGCACTTATCCCACAGTGTGCTTGCATTGACGAAGTCTTCGCTTTCTGCGAGGGCACAGCACCGTACAAGTAGGATAGTAGTCAGTATCGATTATGCAGACAGAACAGACACAAGACCGCGAGGGCATAATACGATTGATCTGACTGGGACCTGTGCCTTGTATGTCGAGTCAGATAACAAGTAGCAATTGAGTATAGCCGCGGTTTTTGGCCGGGGCGAATAGGCCGGCCAATCTTAGTCACCCAGATCAAATCCTTCTCGAGTTCTGTCCTCGTGCCGCCTAATTCAAAGCTCCCTGAAAAACACCCATCTGCAAGGACTTGCTCGCCTGGATAGCACTATCATCCCTCGCAGTCCTTGTCGTACGCATCACTGGGGCTCGCAATTAGCACAAGTTGCCCGCGGGGTGGACTACGACGACGAAGCCGGCAAAGAAGACACGCGCCCACGGTGACACATTGATTAGGAAGCAATAGGAAGCAGACATGGCGCCATCACATCTTCAAGGTCTCAACATAGTCCACCAAGCACCGCCCCCGAACGCCTACCTCTCAGACGCGGATTTGCTCTCAGTGCCCCCCTTCCCCGACCTCTCTGCTCAGCTTGATCTGTGGACCAACCTGAATTTCCAATCCGACGAGCCGCTCGCGCCCTGCCAGAGAGAGAGCGCCAAAGATAGCCGAGGTGATGCGGAGGGACATAAAGCGGCCGACGGTAGCGAGGATGACTTGGACCGCTACAACGACCAGGAGGATGATATGCAGACGCGCGGGGGCATTGCGGAGACCAATGCACATGAGAATGTAGTGACGGGGACCGTGCTCCCGCCCACCGGCGTAGCGCACGGTGGCGGTAACAACGCCTCCCTTCCAGTCAATGCTTCTGGCATGTCTATACCGCTAGACATCAACAGTCTTCTAGCCGGGTTTGGGATGGACCCCTTCCTGGTTCCGCCTATGCAGGCCACCCCTCAGGCGTCGAACGCAAACTCGCTTGCACAGTTACTGTCTCTACATGCTTCGACATTTCGTACTCCAATGAATAATGCGCCGGCCGCCCAGGCTCCGATACCCTCTCCTATCCAACCCCAGCAGCAACAACACCAGCAGTCTCCTGCTGTTTCTGTCCCCGCCCCCAAACGTGCGCGCCCCAATCGTTCCTCGGTCTCATCCGTCGAACAGTCGCCTGTAGAGTCCAACCCAAGTCCTGAGGCGGAGGACAGATCGTCTGTTACACCCCTCAACGCTGCTGAAGACAAGCGTCGGCGAAATACTGCTGCTTCTGCGCGATTCAGGCTAAAGAAGAAGGAAAGGGAGGCGGCTCTAGAAAGAAAGGCAAAGGAGCTGGAGGTACGAGTGGGCGAGCTGGAGAAAGAATGTGAGGCGCTCAGGAGAGAAAACGGCTGGCTGAAGGGATTAGTAGTAGGCGTTACCGGAGCGGGTGCAGTCCAACAGCAGGCGGGGACCGGCGCCGTCACGGCGGGAACCAAAAGAAACAGAGACGACGCGGAGGCACAAGTAGTGGAAAATTAATGAAGTACAGTTTGCCGAGATTTTTTCGACCTTGTTTTTTGTTCAACTTATTCACTTCTTGCTACCGTTCAGCTGCTATTGACAGGGTTGTGGACAACCTTCTAGCGCTGTTGTATTTTTCCAAAGCACCGGTACCGCACGTACTCGTGCGCGATTGATATAGTTGGGAAGTGTAAAGAAGCACCAGAATTGTGTATTCGTAGACAGCTATTGGTATCGAATGCATATGATATGCCCAGAAACCGGTAAAAATACTGCCAATACTTGTTACCTCACTGTAGGTGCCTGTACGTGTTGGACGCCGTGGAAAGTAGACAAGTAACTATCGGGAAGCCTGCGCCGCCTCGATTGTTCGAGCTGCTCAGTATACATACATTGGAAATTCCGTTCTGTAATGTTCGTTTGTTTAAAACTGGGAGCAAGTCGTTGGGAAAATGCCTACTACTTAAGCAATACCAAGTTTTACTAGTTCTGTACAGCGGAAGCGGGTCACGATTAACACTCTGCTCGAACTTGTGTAGACGCGATAACTCTGAGCTGGGAGTTGTGATCGGTAATCACGTGTATGGGCGCTTAACTTATGAAGTTCGTGGTGATTCCCCTTCGTAGTACGCGTCTACCCTCACGACTCCTCAGTTACCTCCAACAGGATACAAGATCTCGAGTGAACCTAATCAGTAGTGGAATCAAACAAGTCTGCACAAACTACTGGAATCATATAGTACAGGTAACCTGTTCCCCGTGCAAAGAACAGTATGTATGCTGATACACCATAGCGCTAGCCACCTGCATGTCACAGCTCTGGACTGATTGGCCTGGACGCTCAAGACACGACTTATGCCGTTCGTGAACGGCCTCAAAGACAATGAAGACCTAGATTCTGCTTTCCACAATCCATTTGCAGCACATTCAGAGGGATCTTTCACTTCGGCTATTAGGACCAGCGAAACTCGACCAGCCTTTAGGCGACGTGGTTCGGACGGCCCTGCCAAGAGGACGAGGAACAATCATGATCCATGGCATACTGAGCACTCAAGGTCACGGACGCTCGACAGTGGTAGAGAGGGTAGCACTAGTCAGCATCCGCTGGCCCCAGCAGTAGGGAACCAGCTCAGCTCCGATTTCGCTGGCACTCATGTTTCGGCACATGAGACGCGTCCTCACATGAAACGTCTTCTCAGCGATTTGGATGCGCTACCAAACAGTTCCGAGCTTCATGGAGAGGGCACGAATGGTCAGGATCCCAGGGACGGTCTTTCCTCGCTGAAGGAGGATCGGAAAGCCTACATTGTTCACGAGGTGAACTAAATCAAACCTTGTCTACAATTCCCTTCTAACAGTACTGTGAATTTTCTCCTTTGCATGAAGATAAAGCCGAAGGACTCTCTACCAGGTGTGGCACTCAGATACGGTATTACCACAACAGATCTTCGCAGAACAAACCAGCTCTGGCCATCCGATCCCATTCATTTACGCAAGGTGCTCTACATTCCCCTAGAGAAAGCATGCCACTCGAAACAATTTAGAACTACATTTCATCTAGACAAAGGCAATGAAACTGGACTTACAGAAGTTGATAGAGCCCGCACTGAGAAAGAGCGGGATGGAGCGGGGATTTCAGAGAAACACGCGCTGAACAGTCTCACCATAATTCGCATTCCCTCATCTCAGCTTTCTTTCTTTCCTCCAGCGTCAAGCACAAGCGGTAGTGCAGAATCTCGCTCTAAGTCTGGAGCACACACCCTTCCTCGGGCCATGAATGCGATACCCAATCGCGCTGCTCTTCCCGTCTCATTCACCAGTTCGAGATCTTCGCCTCGTCCTCGTCGATCTCCACCTACAGCACCGTCGTCCTACTCTGCTTCTATCTCGACGCCTCAAGTGCCTTCACTTCGTTCACCGGGTAAAACTCTAGGAGCCATACTCAACGCCCTTCCTATCCGCATCGTACCATCCTCAAAGCATACCTTTATCGGACGCTTATCTTCAGACTCGACCAGCGCAAGCGCTTCAACCCCGAGTGACGAGCAGGAATGGGGGCATGAGATGGAGAACGTCAGCGTAACGTCCTCTTCGGGGACGACAAACCGGGGCGAAGACCTCCATGCAAGATACAATTCGCACTTGCGCGATCGCTCCCCGCCGGTCATGCAGCTCAAGAAAGCGGGCACTAACGAGGCTGTCGAGATGGAGCCGTATCCTTCCGCCTTCATGGCCCACGTGCGCCCAAGGCACGTAGACGACCTTGTTGTGCAACCTGCAACAGTGCCGAACGCCGTTGCATCTTATCGTGCGGATCTGGCATACATAAATCCCGAGAGTGCATCGTCGTCCTCGCAGCCACAACTAGTGGTGCGGACGGCACAGCTGCAGCCTTCGCCAATTATGCAGCTACCATTGACAGCGAGGCGGTCAAAGTCTCGAGATTCATAGGCAGGGCAACCCGGCTGCAGACAATGGTTGGTAGAAGGAGATCCGTTCGGTATCTGGTAGCGCGTTGTCGGTTCGTGCGCCTAGGGAAGCGATGACTTGGCTCTGGTTTCCCCCATTGATTTATACTGGACGTCACATTAGGGTTGAAGTTACGAGATGCGGTATCGATCGAGAGACAGACCACCTAGCCCCTGGCAGGGTCATTGGTCAGACGATCAGTCTTTATTGGATGGATACATGTGGTGTAGCTCTTCCGACTGGCGTGATCTGCCTCATGATTTACTCCAGGGTTTGAGAGTGGGATGGACCCACAATCAAGAGGCACGAACAAGGATATTTACTCGTCGTTCCTAGGCAGATACCCAAACCAGGCGAGGAGCGCGACGAGACCATCTGTTGATTTGGCTCCATCATACAGGAGTTGTCATCTGCTGCGAAAAGGAATGCTGGTAGCCGATAGTCTACAACTGAATCCAGACGATCCCACGACTCCGCCTTCCTGTACATGAACTCGCGATATGACGTGTTGTCTCCGCAAGCCGAGAAGGACAGCAAGTAGCTCGTGCTTCCTGTGGCACACCCGGCCTGAACGCAGTGTGTTCTATTACCCCCTGCCCGGTGGGCGTCGGTCTTCTGCCTTGGCGCATAGTCCATACGGTTGAAATCTTCGGCCTCCAATGACATTGGAGGGTTTAGAGCGAACTTTCCTCAGCTTCAGGTGCCATTGCATGATGCAACTCCTACACGTTCGAACCTTGTTACAATGTGAATGTTTTGTATTGTCCACCCTTACTCCAGTGGGTACTTGTTGTGTCCGAAGTGGACAGAGTTCAGGAGCAAGTAACGGCGGATCAAAGGACGCTATTTCCGTACCAACAGTGTATGTGTGCATCCACGGTGCTCCTGGCGTAGCCTATCTGACAGGAGAATCGGTGGTCTCTTGATGGAAAATTTTGCGCGTGGAGTGATGGTTAAGGGAGATCCCAGTCGCGCCCCGAAAGCTTAGCAGATGCGGGAAAGTTCCGAGGTCCGACTGTTTCTTTGCTAACACCAGTCCCACTTCCCTGTGTTTATAACGAGAGAGTTGGGGCCGAATTCCACAATGACAATGTTTAAACTTTTTGAATGTCGTAGTCGGTTCCAGTTGGTGAAGTCTTGACTGATCTTCTCACCTTTTCCATGTCAATGTCACGAAGCAGAATTGTTCACAGTGCAGCGGGCAACGTGCGAAGAAGATCCGTTGGAATACGGATAGCTATGACCACTGTGCAGCGCAGTGTCTTAGTAGCCTTCGGAAGTATAGTAATCTCTTTTGATCTACATCAATATCAACATCCTTGCTAATCCTTCGCTCTGCCAGCGTCTTCAAGACTGCTAGCGTTCACGCCGTGTTGCCCTGCGGATCTGTCGATTGAAGGTTGCAATGTCCGCTACTCTGCGTTTCGCTTTCCCTATCATTGCTGCGTGTTGCTAGCTACTGGTTATTCCCTCTTCTACGAAAGCTGGAAATCAGTTCCATCGCCGCTTCTTGTGACAGCATTCTCATCCTTCTCATTCAACGGACGGTAGATGATTGGACCTTTCACTCGAAGGAAGGACCCTTTGGCGGGAAGTTTCGGTTTCCGATGTGGCAGTTCTGTCAGATGCGGTTGTACTGATGCCTTCGCTGCGTGGCACACCGATACAATCGCTGTGGAGCAAAAGAAGTAATGTGCGCAGGCGGTCGACCATCTTTCAGGGGACGTATCGAGATGACGGCATCCAAGAACACACTACATATGCACGCTGCAACCCTACAAATGTGACATGTGGTCTACTAAATGTAGCCTGCAGCCGACCAGGGGAGAAAACTCGCACCATGCTTTCCCGATACGTTGCTGTCATGGAATTGATCGTGGTACGTCGATGCGAATTGTGTGTTATAAGTTCCGGCTGACAATGGATTTACTAACTTACGCCTGGCTTCTCGGTAGACGGGTGACCGGTCTACCCGATATAGGAAGACCTAGCGCATACACTGTCGGCTTTAGATGTCGCCGCCTTCCTTGTGTCCGCAAAGCACAGTACAGCTCGACCCTATTTTCTGTCCCATCTAAAACGCACTGATTAGGACCCCACGGTCCGGGTAGAGTCTGCGGCCCCGACAAGGTTCTTTGCGAAGCACAGGGCACGATGCAGTCGACACTTGTTTCGTCTTCTGGTACGTGGGCACAGCATTTGTACAGCAGCTTCACTTATCGCATGTCAACTAGGCCTCTGTGAGAAGTCACACCAAACGTGTTATCATTGCAGGATTTTCTACCTGTTTCAATTGTGTCGCCCCGTCATCGCTCATGACTCCTGAAACTGAGCAGCTGGGAATCCGTCGAATGTCGCGGAACCTCGTTCTGGAAGACGTGTGGCTTCCGCTTCCGATGAAACTCCACGTCTACTACAGGAATGGTCCTGGACCCGTGATGGTACATGTCTTTAATTGGGTACGGATTCTTCTTCATGAGATGGTAGCTTCGGTCCTTCCAACGGGCCCCAGAACGAGCATCCAGGCATTGTGATCTGCTTGCGTGAGTCGATGCTGTACGTCATCCATTATACAGATTTTACACCATCATTACGCCGGCCATGAACTGGCCCTGCATGACAGCACGAGTTGATGCGGGGAAGGAAGTAACTTGTGAAGGAGCCTCATCTGTATAGCACACCGCAGTCGATGCTCTAACACAGAGCACAATGATCGGCATTTGACCGCCTGCTTGCGAAGCAATTGCAACTTATGCAACTTTTGACACGAGGATGCCTCATCTCGCAATTCCACCTCATGTATGTCATTGTGGCATTTCGATACTTCATCTTCCATGAAGCGTGTCGCAGTTCGCGGCTCTGCTGGCAAACCTCTTCGGCATCTTTAACACACAGTTCGGCTACTTCGCTTCGGATGGATAGCTGATCAATAGCTTCCCGTATACGGACTTAGCATGGTCTTCGGCGCTCTTCCCACACAATTCAAAGATAACAATGCTAGTTCGTAAGCGGAGAACCTGTTACTTGCCATCGCCATTGGAACGAGGACTCTTGGAGGTCGAGATTTATATTATCAGCTTTCAACAAGGTGGTGTCCTTCTGCGCAATATTTCTCCATTACGTCTTCAAGAATTCACCTATATTCTGCTGAGCACAGAGACACCAACCCTTCCTCTACAACATGGACGAGACCCTCTAATGACTCATGATCCTCCAACTTAGCGTGCTCCTTCGCACAGAATACACATGGTCCAGGTTTAAGGAAATTTACCGAGTCTCCTGGTTCGTTGTATTCTTATGTGCTCTGAAGCTCCTCTCAGATGATTGGAGAGAGCATGAAGCCCTTCCATCTTACCGACACATATCTCCCCTCGGCCATGGTCTACGGATGCATGGAGGGCTATCCTATCTATGGCACGTCTGGACTTTCGTGCGGCATCTAGAAGTGTTGATACCCGTGCCGGTGTTGTGCGCTTTCCAGCCCCACAAGTAGTCCAGGCCTATGCGCGGTCTCGAACACGTACCACAATTATGCTATCGTGACCCAGCCGAGAAAACGCGGACTCAGCTGTCGACAAAATGCCGTTCTAGCGTAAGGTACTCTCAAAGAAGGCCCACTCTGTGTGTGGTGGTGATACCATAAGATTGCAGCCGTGCTTCTAGCTTTTGTTCTGATATCTCTTGTCCTAGTCATCTTGCCTGGTTACCAGTGTTTGAAGACGAAGTGGGCGTATCATTAATTAAACTGTACTAATGAATCATACAACTTCGCTGTCGTGATAATCCCAATCGAAGTTTCTGCCTTCAATCCTTTTCATTACTCGTCATAGCAACCCAATTGTCTGCTTGGATCCGAGTCCGCTTGCCCTTTGTCCGTATTCGCTGTAAAGATTTCGTTTGCCGATCTATGCGATCGACCATTCCGAGTCTCCGAAAGATCTTCTGAAAGACTACTAGACGACTTTGTTGAGGACTGCCCGAGCTCAAGAGTCTAGACTACTTTATTACCTCCGATACTTACATGTGGGACAGCTTGCTGGCGAAGTCCACCAGTCTCGATGCCGCGGGCGGCCAGGGGCCAGTCTGGACCACCATGAAGTGAATCATAATCTGTCAACTGTCCGAAGAAGATACGGCGGGAATCTTGTCGGAATATATCTATGTACGCATTAGCACCTGCGGCACTCGAAAGCTTGATAGTTGGCGAAGCGTTGGTAAACGACAGCTGTAATACAAGTTTTGCTCCGCGGCCGGGAGGCCACGGAGTACTGTACTAATACGACCGTAGGTTCGCTACATGTGTGACAGGCCGAACTCACATGGACCCTAGTTCGTGGTTTGTTGTGACATTGGGACATGAGCGTCAGCGCCGAAATGGGTATTAAGCGCCTGTGCTGGCCTTTGTGACCATGACCAGGGGCGAAGTGAGTTCAGTTCGGAGGCCTTGTGACATGTGACTGAACCTACAGTATACTTATACTATACACACCGTTGATTGCCATATCAAGTTGCCACGGTTGCGATCAAGTCTCGTGCTATTGATTTGTAAATGGGCACTTGTCCTTACACTACATATGACACAATTCATACAACTATCACTGGCACCCTTCTTGATTTTTTTTGAGGATGGAGCTCTACCTAATTGCAAGGCCTACACGCCATATTAGGAACTCTGTATGAGGCACCGTAAACGACAAAGGTCTCGGGACAGAGGACAATCTACCGAGTACTTAGGGACAGGGGTACAGTACAGTCAATGCTACATACCTACCGTGATATGTTTCTCATTGTTCTAGCGGAGCTCCAAGTGACTATCGAAAACTCCTGAATTGATGTTTACATGTAAAAGGGTTTCAGCGGCCGCGGTCAACTGCACCACTCCGAACGCGTCCTCTCCACATTCCAGCACTCCTTGCACCATATCATCGCTATCGTGATATTGTGGAATGAAAACCATTGAAGCCTTGGCATATTTTTCAGCTATTTCTACTTTCTGTTCATGGTCCCAAGGCAAGCGTATGACATGCCGGCTTTTTCACACTTCTAAAGAACCATCACGTATAACAGTGCAACAATGTTCTGAATTTGAAGCTTGAAATATCAGCACTGGCACGTGTAATCAAACTTCAGAAGCGAAAGTTCCTGCTCTCTTTCATGCAGGTGCAAATCCGCTGAGACTTTCCCTGTGCCACATGACACACATAATCTCATCATCACTCCGCTGGGCACAGGGGTTTCTGTAATTATCCAATAGTGAAGTTCCCCGAGGCATTTGAATCAGTTCGTGCTTCTCAATTTCAAACCGAACACATCGAACATACTTGGAATGCTTGAGTAAATTGAACATGGACACTCAATCAATCATTGCGTCCGTCTTGTCTTTCCCTCCGTCCTTCAAACACCTGATGGATCAAATTAATCATGGATAAAACTAAGAGTATCGAAATGTTTGCGCCGATCAACCTGAATGTGTGGGTTCTTTTTTCAGCTTTCAAGGACGCGATTGTCTGATCTTGACTCAAACGTATAGGTTCTTTCATACCTGTGTGGTATTTGACCACGAAGGCCCGGTCACAGTCACTTTCGTACAAAGCAAATGCTATTGTAGTATATAGTAGTTTGTTCACACCGTTCTCACAGCTGAACATCTTCGGATCACAAGACTTAGGTAGAAGATGACTATTTTCCTTACAATGTTCTACGCAAAAGTACCGAGTCTGATTGACGAATAAAGGTATGATCTGCGTCGGATTTGTCCTTTACTTTGTCCACATGATTATAAAGTTCGAGGGTTACCTTCTTTCCATCATCTAGTATGAAGCGCCTCGGGCCACTTTTGTATTGACTAGTACTTCTCACTTGCAGCTAAACGCTACGATACAAGCTTGAAATACTGGTAAGTCGCAGTCACTTTCGGCCCGAAAATTGAACAATCACATTACTGGCAAATAGCGCCGCTCTTGTCAATTAACTGCAAGCGCCCACCCGAGTCCTTATCAATACACAAGTTCCCTTTCAACGAGGTTTCGCATGGAATCTTCACTCTGAACCAGAAATAGGGATCGTTACTGGTAGATCGCGAATTGCATGCATCCTCCACTGGGCTGATGACATTGCAAAGCAGACCTCATGACAAACCTCGCAAGCGCGCCCAGGAGAGATGGCCGCTGGCCTCTCGAGTCCCGATGACGGATCAAGCATAACATTTCATGCATGACCTATGTGCATTCACTATGTAGTCACACACAAATTGTGTTCTATACACTCATTCGTGCACGTTGCCGGTATAGCTTACGCGCTCTCTGCAGGCTGATCTGGTCATGCACTGATTCAGAGGGCGTTTCATTGCAGTACGTTCACCCGCTGCTATGGTTCTTCCGCTCCAGAACACAAGGAGACCCTGAACATTGTTCAGTTTGGTTTAGAACAGAGGTTCCGCGCAAGCACTGGCGATAGCTAGCTGGGATAGTTGGTACCTCGGTCACTCCACACAAAACTAGATTTTGGTATAGCACAAGTGCAACAAAAGCAGCTAGATCGTCCATGATTGACGGCGACGATCGTACCTTGGTCCCGCATGTTTCAAATTGATCGAAGAGGCCGTCAGTCTAATAGTGCCACTTGGCACTGTGAGCTGTGGATTCAAGCCCGAGTCCCGGCTCAAGCGTTATGCTTTGACGCATTGGAGTGTGCGGTTCGGAAACACTATCTAACTGCGTTATAGCGTGCGGTGCGTGGATCTGCACTGCAGACCCAACGTCGGATGTATTGTCGAAGGTTCAATCAATAGAAAATGGTTAGTCTCCGCTCACCACACTATATAACGCGCTGCAATTGAGTTGAATTTCGGATTTATCACTGACTTCGCACATAGGCATAAGCGCGACAATGTTCCCATAGCGGAAATTGAAACCCTGGCAGCTTCACAGGGATATTCTACATTATGGCTGCGTTCCGTTCTGTGCCTACGTATCCGCGACGATATTGATAACTACAGGTATGGTGAGAATTGATAGTCCACGTATGAATGCTCGTTCTTCGAACACAGAAACAACGTCGTACACGCAGTGATACAGTGCTTGATTGCCTTATTAAAAATTCGACGGAAACGACCTTAACACCTCATCATCAATGGGATCTCGGGCTTGGGGTGGAATGTTCTGGAGGTATTCAAGCGGTGCTAGTTGACGAGCGTAAGGTGCTGGCGTGTTAAAACCCGCAGCTCCTGGGAACGGTAAGGGTAAACTGCCGACAGCGATCGACTGAGTCGACGGAGGGACGTCGAGACCACGGGATGACGAGGACGATGTTGTATCGGAGCTACGTCTTTCGGCCGATGGGCGAGCAAGAATACGAGACATTCTGCGGGCGGTGTTTGTCCGTGCACAGACGTACAATCCTGCCGGGACTTGAATAGACTTGAGCTGTGGTATCTGATCAACGGTGTTCAGCTGGTCAAGCGTGTCTTGCGTATAATAAGCATCTGTGTTCGAAATGATATACGAGTTTCAGGCTTGGTAGATGGGATGCTTACTGATGTGCCACTTGCGCGAATTTTTAGGACTGTCCACGAAAACCGAGTAAGTCTGCTTGATCAGTTGTGACAGCCTGCGTGATAACAAATGAATTAGTATTCTTTGCAAGGTCGAGATCCCCATTCCTTCGCAAGGTAGGGTGTAGTATTGCATGGCATAAGAATCACCCTGTGACGCTATTCCTTTGTATGAGGGACGATCGACCTGTGCTTTCTTTCTCATAATACAGCAGGAAGTCCTATGATAATTAAATCAGCGCTAGGAGACTTCGCGAACTAGACGCAATGCAAGACGAACAACGTGCTCCATATGGCACGGCCCTCACGGACAATAAATGGGAGAAAACGGATAATAAATGGAAGAGAAAAGAGCTCACATCCCGAGCCCGCGAGGGACCCCAACTTCGCCCCTCGGTAAAACGCTGTATTTCTTGCCCGGAGGCCTCCAACGGACTGCTACTCCGCTCTTCCCACACGTAGACGCAGCCTGAAGTTAATGCCATTCGTTCTTCGTCATCCAAGCGGCGAAGGACCATAGGCAAACGGCGGAGGGCAACTGCGTGCAGGATAATTTCGGCATCGCGAACATCGCGAACACGCATGCGAGTACAGGTCGGTGATTGCATGGCTATGTTCACTTCTGGGGCGGGATGACAAGAAGCTGTCGTGGAGACGCCTGAGCTGACATCCTTTTAGTATTCCCAACTACTAGGCAGGACATAATTTTGGCACCCAGCCTGTTTGCTTTCGAGATGATACATCTGATTAAGTTTGAGAACATCTTGGGGCTAAACCGTCCAAAGCGTTCTCGCAACGTCAGGGATGAATTAGACCTGTAGGGTCCAGGTCCTAAGAATCATTAGATAACGCAAGTCAAAGGTTGTTGTTCTGGATGATCTAAACTTTATCTTGGTACACGTACGGTTCTATTTTATAAATATTTGATTCTTGACAATTCCCGGTTCCCCGCTTTTTTTAATAATTTGTCAAGCGACTTCGGCGAAGGAGCTAGAGCATATGTATCCGCGTGAGTCGGCGGTTGATGGATCTGCGATTAAAGCAGGATTGATAAAGCAGATGAATATTGAGGGCCGCTTTCCGATATCAGGTTGCCTTACGTTCACAGCGATTATGTGCCATGTTCTTTGTCCGTCCCGCCGATGAATTGTTGTATTCAGATTAAGCGCCTTCGTGGACCAGATGAACGCCAGCCGAGACACGGCCGACATGTACCTTTTACTTCCGCAGTTTCGCTGGTACGATCGGTAAATTACATTACGCGGGTTACTATAAGCCTGAGGGCCTTACGTCAAACTTACCACAAGGTCAATACAAGACGAAACAAGACAAGCATGAACACCGTGAGCTAGGGGAGCTTTGAAGTTGTTCATCTCTTGCTTTCAACTTGATACGTGACTCAGGACGCTCGACTTATGTTCTCACAAGTGATCTTCAGACAATGTTCTTCGCACTAAAGAAAGGAAGAGCATTCACTGATACACCTCCTGGGAAACGGGCGACCTTCGGGAGTTGCTGTTGGGTGAAATGTAGCCTCTTGACCCCTTTGTATATAACGCGTTCCCCGGTGCTCGTTCAAACTGCAAGGCGTGTACCAATCGTTCCTTTCGCACCACCTGCATACTGCATCCTTTCGAAGTCAACCTCAGACTGATTTATAGCTTCTTGGTTGGTATCCTTGTCAAAGCCTTTCTTGATGATGTTATAGCTGTAACTCGAGCATTATAGTCACGATACATCTTTTGTCCGGTTCGCCAGCTAACTCATGCACCATCGTGGCAGAATACCGGAGAATCCTGACTAGATTTTCTGCTGTTTCGAGAAGACGTCAGCAACGGGTTCGGTGTCGCTGTTCCAACACGCAATGGCTATCTTGAGCCCTCGTGAGTGCTCTCTTTGAGCTCATACAAGTAACGTAGGAATTAAAGTGACATTGAACTGGATTGTCTCATATTCTAGGTCTTTTGGCAAGCTACCGGCGCGATCTGGACTTCGACAGCGAGGATTAAGCATCCCGAGTTACATGATGATTTTGATTCGCAGTTTAATCGACCGCACAAAGCTCATTGGCCGCAGCCGTCCTGCAGTCGAACCCTTAACCCTCTGGTCAGTTGTTGCCCAATGCTATCGATGTAGAGCCAGTTCTTCTTCAACTTGAATCCTGACTTAGGTTGGGTTTACTTAAAGTAATGTCCGCCTCATCGCTGGTGGACTATGTTTCGCGTCCTCTGGACCCTTCTCCTCTGATATCTAACACGCCAGCCAGTAACTGCAATATCATTGGCTTGTTCGATCGATTGCTCTAAGCCGGCGAGGACAATTGGTGTGCATTGTATACTCCCCTCCTAGCAGTTTTCACTGAGCCTTGCCTCGGACCTCATGACCGATGTTTCCTCTGAATATAATATTGTTTCTCATCGTTCTTCACGACACTGTCAGCATTTAGTGTTATATATGTTCTCAACCACACCTGTATTTGACCACAGTGTGCATTCCTGGAGGGGCGCCTAACTGACGGCCCAGCCCCACAACGCAATATATCGCTGCATTGCCTTTCCAGACTTCTCTGTCTTATACTCAATTCTAAGAAGTCCTCACTGGTTTGGGAGTGTAAGCAGACCTGTGAGCCTTCCAGCTTTTCCTTCAGTGGCGACTGATAACGAGTGTATTTCATCCTCAATCCACCAAAGGTAGCCGAGAGTGTTCGCATCTGTGGACTTGAACAGTCGCACCAGTTTCATTAAGTTCTCCAAGAAATTTTTCGTAGATCCGTGCATTCCGGCGAGTCTTGTTAGTCGATATCATGGACGGTTCCTTGAGACGTTCGACTCGGCTAGGTTTCCTGTGAACATTTCCTATAACACCCCCAAAGGAAAACTGCGTCTCGGTATGGCTTGTATATATCTTCAATCTCTGTGTGTTAATCATGTCAGGAAACTCATGATATCTCGCTGCGATCTCTTGAAGAAGTAGTCGGGGTCTTTCCTTTGCAATGTTATCGGCACCCGTCCCGAACCATGGTTTCCACGACCCCGATATCTCTTAGGCAAATCACGCACGCCATACAATGCCGTAGAAACATCCGCCGAACATTCCATGATAGATGTCATGAAAGATAGCTGCTATGTAAGACTGATAAGCTCCAGCCGTTATGAGCACTTACTTTATATTGCAGCGTAGAAATTGAGTTTGTGGCGATTCTGCACCAACAGCATACGAACCATATGGATGACTCGCAGCTTGTAACTTCCTTCAATCTTATGCCCTGTGACAGTTCCGCGACCAGTTTGAGTGTCCTTTCTTCCCCCTTGGACTGCTGTATGAGATTATCCTTATCACCGCTTCGATTTACGGAATTTGATCATTCACGGTGGACATGTTCTGGCACGGGTCAACAGGAAGACAACAGGTCCTTTTCAAATTGTGGCCACAGCTTCAAGCGATATCCTCTCCTGTACTGCATGCTCCCCGATCTCTACCTGAATGCAGCCTTGGTTGATCTATTCGACGGATGTGCTACAAGAAAACATCGTTTCAGGCAAGTGACTCGCGCTGATGAGTGTCACCGGGCTATAGTTGACCCGCCGAGAACCTTGATGAAGTGTTAGGTCGATCTTCCGAGCCTTTACCTCCTACCTGGCTCCCCGAAGCGTGGTACGGACCTGGTGACGTTTGCCGATTGGCTTTTCCAAGGGCAACTGGTGAGAGCTCCTGGTCAGAATTGCTCTGATTCGTAATACCCCTCATTGATCAATAGTTTTTGGAGAGGGAGTCGTCCTTCTCACCTGAGATTGCGAAAGCTCTCGCGTCGGAGCTCATTGCTTCTATCTTTCCACCGTTGCACTCCTCTTCAACGGTAACAGAGCCGTATGAATTATATCCGTTTTAGAGTCTGTTCGTGATAATCTCTTTGCACTGACCCTTAGACCCTTAACACCACCCTCATGCGTCCCGCATGGACGGGATTCTGCCATCACTTCCTCAACTGGAATTCTTGGCGGTGCCTAATCGTACAATTTACCTCCTCTCATCGACCCGTCAGGACTTCATCGTGACGATGACTCCGTGGCCTTATATGGGTAAGAAAACTGATTTCAATGGCTCGAAGCAAGATTAGTGTACTTGCCGCGAATGGGCACTCGACTCAAGTGCCTGGGAAAGATGCTACTAAAGTGCGTTCATTTCCGATTATTATTTGGTGACGAATGTCGTTTTCATTTGTGAAGTCTCCTGACACCCGGAACATATTGAAGACACGGCCTGCTGAGCCTGACCCCCTTGCTTATTATATCGGGATCCATCATGACGTTATCCTGCGTTGCGTCTTGATGCGAGCTGTGAGCTTTCGTGTATTCATATAGGAGTCCCAAAATTAGGTCCTGCATTTCGTGCCTGACCCGTGGATGTTGGATTTGCAAGGAACACTCGATACATCACCAAAAGCTCGCCAACCTGCACAGGAGGATGGTTTATCCCCAAGATATTCTGAACAATGTTTGATCTTGTCTCACCAGTCTGGCTAGATCGACACAGATAATGTCCATTATGCTTCCGCTCCAGATGTACACATACGTCATGTGTAAACTGCCTGTCGTTGCTGAGGTCTTGAGGCCTTGTTGTTTCCCATCATTTCGAAGCAGACCTCGGCGCCAATCCTCGTGTTCCATATCTGGCATTCCTTTCCCCTCAATACATAGGAAATATCATTGAGTAGCAAGTAGTGAGAGTAGGTGAGTGCACCACTGACCGTCTATCGTCGCTCAAACGCTAACAGCTGACTGTTCACAGGTACGCACCATTGCTTATCATCACGATACGACCGACCTCTCACGGAGGTTCAGACCAACTCTTAACTGACAAGCTTCTTGAATTCTCACATGGGATGTTCAATCTTTAATATATACGAGAGCGAACAGCGAGACATTGTGGAGCCGTTCCGAAACATCCAGGTAGACATGGACATGTCAGTCAGCTGCAAACAACGTGTGACGCTTCCATA
This sequence comes from Taiwanofungus camphoratus, assembly GCA_003999685.1. Classification (NCBI taxonomy): domain Eukaryota; kingdom Fungi; phylum Basidiomycota; class Agaricomycetes; order Polyporales; family Taiwanofungaceae; genus Taiwanofungus; species Taiwanofungus camphoratus. Next base: position 257,906 of record CP021223.1, read on the forward strand.
CATGTCTCCAAAAAAAGGACTTTTAGCTCGTAGGGATTTGGGTATTCATAACACTCTGGCTTCTGCGATCACGGCTATACGACCGCTCTTGCTGATAGGTTTTGTCACCATCAGTAGGCGTAATACATTCATAAGTTTATCTCTATAATGTTCCCGTGGAAGCGACTATCAGAAGCCTTTGTTGTGGCCACCTGTCTCATAGAACACCTCCATTCTTGTCACGATAGTGTCAAGACCTGCAAGCCACTTGTTGAGTTCTTCACTGAGCCTCTCACTCGGGACGGAAGGACCACCGGCGGGGTCGGATGCTAATTTTGCGTAGAAATCCGCACGGTAGGGACACGCCTGCATCGCAACCTTGAATCAAGACAAACAATGTCAAAACTGTGTGGATCACCCTAGTGATGATGCTCGACGCACCGCAAAGACTCCCTTAACAATGAAATTGTGGAATCTCTTCAAGGTCCCATCGTAGGCCTTGGTGAACGCAACAGATAACTCTTCTGCTTGACTTGCCTGAGCATTCTGTAGTCCTTTGCAAGTGAACGAGAGACCACGAAGCAGCCACATAAGGCCTTCCGTCGCCGTCCGCTTCTTCTCACCCTTCTCGTTCTCTACTAGTTGCTCAAGAGTAGCAGATTTGGTCGGTGCGGCATCGTATCGAGCACGAGTTTTCTAAACGCCACAATGTTAGCTAGGTACAAACTTGCTCGTTGAATGGACTCACAGCAATGTTACCCTTGAGGTCGCTCTGCACGGCAGCGAATGCAGCAGAGCCGAGTATATCTACCCATCTTCAGACGTCTGATAAAAAGGGGGTTGGTATTCTGAGAAGCATACCAAAGAGACCGACCACGCCTTCCGCGGCCTTCAGAAACTCGAGAGTATTAACGCCAGCGTCGGTTACGGTCACATCTGCAAACGACTAAGTTGTGCATGAACTACTTTACCACAGACGTGGAATTAAGACTTCCAAACCTTGACAGTCTCCAAATAAGGTGCCATTTTGTCCTCGCGAGATGGCTAAGTCAATTATGGAAGAATAAACGACTGTATTTGTGAAAGGGCTAATACTTGCGCGGTCGGCACTGGGTCGTGCAGCCACCGCGAGCGCTGAAGCGACGAACTATGGACTTATCTAATCTTGCGATCAATTGACGCTCGAAGCCCTCGAAGGAGAAAAGCAGTCCTCGATGGCCTTTACGCCCTGAATTTCACTGGATAATTCCCAAGTTGTAGTGAAGCAGGAATGCCTCACGCTGATTCTGCTCTAATACCGCCCGCACTCGACAGAACCGAATTTTGGACATATGTCCATGACCAGCTCGCAGGATTGTTGGAAGACCAGCGGAATTGGGTATGAAATTCTGTTACATACACCACGCGGTCAACGCTCTGAGACGACTTTCCCTTTCTTGCGATGCTCAGGTCACCAACCTCGCGAATACATCCTCGCTGATCTACAGCTCTCTCTTGGCATACCATCCTCATTTCGGCCAGGGCGATAGGGCGGTTAACTGGTGTGGTAAGTACCTTGTCTACAGTTCAGCTCGGGCCATATTGGCCAGTCATCGTTGGCCAGTTTGTCAAATCGACGCTGAGTGCGTCCTCTCAGGTTTCTATCTCGAGTCTACTCTATTCCCCGTTCCGCGAATATCTCAGATTCGAAGGGAAACCACCCGGGACGAGTCTCCCAAATCTAGCAAATTGCTGCTAGGTCCGTTCTGCGGCAAGCCTGCTTGCCAATTCATCAATGTGACTCCGGGCAGAGCTCGCGGAGTTTGCGCCGATGCGTATTTTCAGCGAAAGACTTTACTAGTGCCGGATGTGGTGGCTTATCCTGGTCATATTGCGTGTGATGGCGACACTAAAAGTGAGATCGTATGCCCCTTGATTTTAAGAGGGCGGGGCGAAGAGAAAGTTGTGGGAGTACTCGATCTCGATTGCCTTGCATTAGACGGATTCACCGAGGAGGATCGAAGGGGTTTGGAAAAGATCGCTGATCTGGTTGTTAATGCATGCGACTGGTAACAGACCCCAGACTAACACATGTAGCATTAATTCCTCCCTATCATAATTTACATGTACCACATCTGCACGACAGCGCTTCTAATACGTTCGATGGGCGACCCAGGCACTGTAGCGTCTAGAAGGTCGCATACTGTGTTGCATCGGACAACGTTTCATTTCTGATCAGTTGTCTGCCATTCCAAGAATTCTTCGTGTAACGTTTTCTGCGAGGTCCATTCCCTCTGGACCTTTTTCCCATGATTCTTACTCAGCTCTTTACCCTCACTGTCAGTGAGCGGCAGCCCGTTTTCATCCCAACTTGTATATGTCCCCTCTAGCACATGAGGGGGTTTGAACATATCCTGCGGTGCTGTGCGGCCCCTTTCAAGTTTCTGCTGTCGTTTTTGACGTTTAGCCTCAATCTCTGCGGCTTTTTTTGCAGCCTTTGCCTCTGCTATTGCGCGCTTTTCGTCACGAGCTTTGATCAGACTTGCAGGAGAGACGAGCTTGACCAAAGCTTTGCCATCTAGGAACAGGACGGATTACGCCCGGAACATATTACGAACCGATGAATTGTCCCAGAGTCGTTTGCTCACCGTCTTGATCATCCAAGGCTACGCCTAGTGGTACCAAATCGACGTCCCGGAGTTTGTCTGATAGTGACAAAATATCCCCCAGAGCTCCGTCACCTTTTTCGATGGCAAGTTTTCGCACACCATCACGGAATGAAGATAGCGTTCGGAGATAAGGCATGAGAATCTCTTCTCGCTGTAACGATCTCATCAGTCACCGAAGTCTAAATGACACAGCTGGCCAACGTGGTCAGCACGTACGTTCACACTGCCTTCTCCCGCATTTTGTTCCTGACCCCAACCGATCTCCGAGGTCTCTCCCTCCCCCAAACCAAACATACGAAGCATTTGACCCACCCAGCGTGCTATTCTTTCCACGACGCTGATGTCCAGATCCTTGCTACGGATATTGATATAAACATTCGTTCGCGATACTAGCTCGCGCAGGACATTGAGTGCCTCGGGCGTGTTGAATGAATCACAAAGGGTGACACGAAATGCATCTTGACTCTGGTGAAAGCTTGTCGACGCGAGATAAATTTAAGTGTAGCATGAATTAGGAATTTGAACTTACCTATCGGTTAGCTCGCGCTCCGCATCACGATATCGATTTGTGCCATCTAACCGAGGACCCTCCGCTTGTGCTTGGCTGACAAGGGCTTTGACTGTAGTGAAAAAGTTCTGCAAACGTCAGATTAGCATGATCGTGTTGTTCATATAAGCAGGCAAGTGTAATGGTTCATTTACATTGAAAGTCGCCTCAAGGTTCCGCACTTCGCCCGTCATAAGTGACTCCGAGAAGTCAACTTTTGCATTCCAAAGCTGCGTTAAGAAAGCAAGGCGCAATTGTCGGGGGGTATACTTCCGGAGTATCTCCTAACAAGTGGAAAACCGAAGTCAGAAGAGAACAGCACAGAAGGAAACAAGCTGACATCGATGGTAATAAAATTTTTCAGAGACTTGCTCATCTTGAGCCCTTCAATGTGCAAGTGTCCGGTGTGAATGAAGTAATTCACCCAAGCCTGGCAGTCATGGTAAGCCTGGCAGGACGTTGATTAGTCTCATTCCTTCATAATCACTGCCTCTGCTTACTTCTGACTGAGCCATCTCGTTGTCGTGATGTGGGAACGCCAGATCTATACCTCCCGAATGAATATCCATGCTGTCACCAAAGATTGCAGACGCCATTACGGAGCACTCAATGTGCCAACCTGGGCGTCCCGGACCCCACGGTGAGGGCCAAGACGGCTCTCCGGGCTTCGATGCCTTCCACAATGCGAAGTCGGCTGCTGACCGACGTCCTGTCGCGGCAGATAATGCCCCTAATGATAATAGTGTGAGCTGTGCATGAACAGCCATTCCTATTTCCGAATAACCTACCTTCACCCTCTTCTAGTAGCTCTCTGTTTCCCTTGCTCCAGGGTTCCAGCTTAGCATAGTCGTGCCTGTCTGCTTTGTCAAATGCTCGAGTATCGAAGTACACGCTCCCATCAACGGCATATCCGTATCCGTTCTGCACGATCCGCTCCACGAATGACACGATTTCTGGCACGTACTCTGTCACACGAGTGAGAGTATCCGGGTCGCGTACGCGCAGCCGATGCATATCTCTGAAAAACTCTTTCTCCCAGTAGGCAGACAAGGAACGAAAGATCGAGTGATCGGTCACAGTGCTACCATGCTGTGTAAAGTGGACATGAGAGATTTGTAAAAGAATATCAACAGGCTTACTTGTTTATCCAACGAAATGGCGAGGATGTCTTTAGATTCGTCTATCAATGCGTGCGCAACTCCTTGCCCCGTTTCACCGGTGTTCAGTAACCGCTCCGCAACACCCAACGCATTGTATGTACGATTCTGAGTTCAACGCATGAGTCTATGGGTGAATACATATTGGTGCAGACATACCGCGGCAGAATAATGCATCTCAAACTTCTCATCTCTCCTCAAACATTCTTGTTTCCATGCCATGTCCTGGAAACACTCTACCAGGTGTGGCCAAACTTCTTTTTGCTCTCCTTTATTTGAGCGTTCCGCTTCGGGCAAGCCCTTGCCGACTTTGGTTGCTACATAGTCAACCCATGCTGTCTGCACCTGTTCGACGAGCTCCGGCGACAAGGCTGCTGTCTCTGAACGGAACTTATCTACCAGATACGTTTGTCGCGCGCGAAGTATAATCTGTCAAAGATGGAAAGTTAGCTGATTGCCGTAGATCACATATTGGAACATATACTTTGTCATCGATGTCGGTGATATTTATCACAAAGTGGACATCATAGCCAAAGTAATCCGTCATGATTCGCCGCAGGACATCCTGAGTCACGTAGTTTCTAGACATAGTCGAGATCATACCACTGAGCTGCAAACTAAAACACTCACCTTGCATGCCCCATGTGCGATGAGTCGTATACCGTAGGTCCGCAATTGTACCACTTAACATGCCGCCCGTTGCTTGCAACAAATTCAGTCTGCAGCGCACAGTTTCAGCTCGAGGACTGACTGTGTAAGATGGAGTCTAACCGGAACGAACTTTAGTTCGTGTAAGTGAGTTGTAGACTTTCAGGACAGGTTCCTCGGCTTTCCTAGTTGGAAGAGTCCACGGAGGTTGCTGGACAGCCATGGAAGAGCAGTTAGCCACGCGTAGCGAAAGCGGAACAAAGCGATGTCTTTGAAGAGGACGACGAAGGGGATTGAACAATAATGAGATGCTGCACAGCATCCACACCTATCTGTAGCGGATGACTCGAAACCTTGACTGGAAGGCCGCCTCGGTACAAAGCGCACGGTCACGCAACTTTCGCCCGCGTGAGCTAAACTCACGCGTCCTAGCAAGGAAGATACTTATCCACCTACAATCATATATATCTCGAGATTGAAATTCGATAAGAGACATCAGGGCATTTATATAGAAAGAATTGATGTTATTGCGCTGGCACATACTTAGTGATATTATCTCAAAGCCTGTATATTTTGTAGGATATTGAGAAACGGCTGTTATATGTAGTAATATCCAAGACCAAAATTGAATATTGATTGCGCAGCGAACGAATCCGGTGTAGGAGGCCAGGAATATTATAAACACTGACAGGGTACGACTCTTGTGCGACAACGGTGGCTACTCTTACCGCACGCAAATCATATCTGAAACTAGCAGAATTACAAAGGTATAGCGCTAGTAGCAATAGCTGGCATATGACGTGCAAGCTGGAGTAATGTCCGGGCCAGCATGTATATCATGTAGGACTGACAGAGATTATTCTCGCCTCACCTTGTCATGGAGACTGCCCGCAGAGAACCTGTTGTTGCTATAGTTGTTACCGGACTGATTCAGATTGTCTACGAACAAATCGTCGTTGATGGCATGGCTAGCGGCCATTGTTGCAGGCGCCCTCGTCGCCTTCGATATGCTAGCGTCGGAGCTAGTTGTAGCAAGCGTTTGAACAACCGTCATGAATACAGACTGGTTGGCTGCGAGCCTTCTTCCCACTCGCGGAAGATGCGGACGACCTCGGGATGGACAGGAACTGAATGTACTTGAATGTATAGCGGGCTCAGGACCTTATTCTTCACGCTCGTGCATCCCCGTAAGGTGTAAATGTTCTACACTGTCGAAGCTTATTAGACTATCTGCTTAAAATAGGGTGATGTTACGTACGGAAGGGGGCGTCTAGCTGGACGTCGAATGAGGGAAATGCGCCAGAAGACGCATCTTCCAATTGAACCTAAGAATGCCGCCGAGACGTCAGTGTCATATGCTACGTATCATTGATGTAAATGGCACAGCGTACCGTTCAAACACGTTACGACGTACCCTAGAGAGTTTCCCCCACATCAGACGCAGCAAGGGCTACTGCTACCAGCCAATTTTAACGGTCACGCTGATCTCGGTACATCATGGAGGCAGTAGCTTTGCGAATACATCACTCCTTCATTAGATCCGTAGACTGTGTCGGCATCATTCTCGGGTACAACAATCCAAGGCTCGGTTGCCACTACCTTCGCAATGCTCTTGTCTAAGGGTGCATTGTAAACGAAGGATGTCATTGAAGATGGCTTTGTCATTTGCTGAAATGCTATCGATGCGGAATGCATTCCTGGAAGTAGGGAAATCTGAGACTGATAAATTGATCTTGGTGAAAACCTAGGATGCCAGCAAGCTCAAGCTGTGCGGCGGCAAGAACTGAGGCAAGGTCGATGGTCTCTCCAAATATCAAGAACCCGCCAAAGCCAAAACTCTCGCAGAACTCTATCCGGAAGAGACAACAGAGCCTAGCAAATGACTTAGCAGATTTTTCTGCGCGTCTGAAAGGGTCCAGCACCCAATGGGCCGTACTCTAGACCAGATTCAACGGAGTCGGTGGTGTGTCCTAACCCGAGTCAATCATAAGCGCTGCTCTAGCAGTCCGTAGAGCGCCCACTGATACCATTGATATCAAACCTGGAAACAAGGAAAGCCATGTGCGACTACAGTGAGTGAACATGTGGTACAAAGAACGCACGGAAGGTCTAGTTCTGTAAGCCTACTCCCGCGATTGCCACGTCGCCTGGAGAATCGGTCTTAGGGTGCAAATTTTCACGACGATACAATAAGTTTTGGATACGAATTCAAGCATATCAGAGATGGGAGCGAGAAACCGAAATCGATGGAGTCAGTTTTACCGGTTCGGAGACGCTGCGTGTGACTCACAAATCGGCCCTACATGTTCTCCATAAGTCCTAGCAGCTCAAGAAAATAAGCGTTGACAGACAGACTTATGCTTTTGAGTCCAGTATTATTGCCTATTTCGCCTCGCGACTGAATTTCGAGGAAGAACTCTGTCTGATTGGCGTTTGTGGACACGATCTGATTTGTAAAGGCAGTGACATCGCGCCCTCAGATCTGGGGTAGTATGTAAGATGAAAGAAGTGATACCTGGGACTGGGAACGAGGAACTAAGAAAGTATGAGGGCACTCAGCCGCGTGACCTGATCATGATGAAGTCCATGTTGGAAATTATGGGAGACGAGGTGATTCGACATTCATTTTCCTGACCACAAGTGGCGGCTGCTCCCTCCTCGCCCACTGGCTCATGTAGCTGAGACTAGAATTTAAATCACAAACATGATGCATGATGGCTGCGAATGAATTCAGCAATCACGGCGACTCCGCCTAGGCCGGTGCCTGTCTTCAAAACATTGCTAACCCCGTATATGGTAATTTCCAACACCGATTGTTATTACGATCGTGGTGATCGCACATGGAATTCACGTGGCCATGGACGTATTAGGTAAGTCACCAACGACTGTAACTTACTGAGCTTCTGTCGTGTCAAAGCAAATGCACCTCGAAATACGGGGCGACTGCAGGACCGTCTTTTGGGCCTGGAATACCCTGACATCCACGACAACATGGCGGTCGTAATTACCAGTATAAAAATTTAGCTTACCTACCGAACCCTCACCGACCAAAGTCAACCGGCGGTACTTGATGCAGACTTCTCAATTCTGACATATGGGCGCTGGTGCTAGTGGGACTTCGCAATCAAGATTAAGTCAAGGATTAATACATGGACGGGGCTCGTAGCATTTTGAAGTATCCACTGACATTGCCGAATACAGACGCCCACTTCTAGGCTTAATCAACAGAGGACATATTCTGGGAATGGTCCTGTAATGGTTCGAAATCTAGTATTCGTCGCAAAGATACGGAGGCAATTGTCCGCGAAAGGGACCGTCTTTGTCTTCGCAACAATCTGAACGGAACTGTCAAGGTGCAAATCTGATGAGCGCGATACCTGCTTCTCCACGAGTCTTTGAAATGCTAGTCCCTTCTCTGATTGCCATCCTAGTTCCACAGAGCCCCGAAGGAAGCGCAGGCTGCGCCGCGTCACGTACCCCGTTACAGGTTTATCTGGGCATATTCCTTACTCGCCACGTCCAATCGCGCTGGGGGGGTTGGCATATTCGAGTTCGTGCGTGGGCAGTCAGCAGGCAACTCAGAAGTAGTTACGATCCGGGTACTCGCGACGAACAGAGAGGATTCCATGCTTCGTTGATAAACCAGTCACTCCGCAGTGATTGATTGCATCCCATCAGAACATGCAAATGCACCAGGCCGGCGCAGAATGTTCCCTGTAGAGTGGATTCACTTGGATCTCGCGATGCCATGCGAACGTGAGCGGCTTACATGTACTAATTGACAAGGCTGGGCGCAACGAAGGCGTGCATAATTGCTTTAGTGCTGTGGGGCGTCGGGGTTGTTGTCGGGAACGCGGATCAATCAATAACCGCAACTCCGAGAAGCCTTAGGCACGACGTCGAGCTTCATGAAGAAGATCAACGATGGTGTCTAACCTCACTGGTGGTAGCTCTGAACAGCGTTCTCGTCACTCGGACTGTCTGGCTACTGGCTATTTCAGCTGGAATTCGCACGAAGCGGTATGGAACTGCACGTTGACGACTAATTCGTTGACTGTATTGCTGCATTGAATCTTGAGAAGCGGTATGCGTGCCGACGAAGCTACATACAGACACCCCGGAACTGCGATAGGCGGACGTCCACAATCAGACATTCAGTTCACCGTTAGGAGTCCCTTGCGAATTGCGATATCACAATATTAGTGGTTCTCATTGGTCCATTACTGTCTTTTACCGTCCGAGTGCCAGGAACATGATAAACTTCTCTTCTTCATACCTGTGCCGTACGTTTGCCGCGGGTTCTACGATCAAATACTGCCACTAGCTTGCATGCGATTAGGGTGGCATTTCTCTATAAGGTAAAGATCACGTTCTGACTGTCTGTAGGAGCATCAACTGTGCCCTGCAGCACGCCGGTTCAACTGCCTTCTTCGCCCTGCCTCATTTCCCAGCCACCCACTCCTTATAATCCGTTGGAAGACCGCACTGTCGTCTGTATTTACATGTCTCCCAGAGTCCGTGTGCAGGGTCACGATGCAGCAGCCGACGTTCACTGGCATTCACATTAGGACGGTTGCGGATGCGCACGTCATCTTCCACGCCGTCACTTTCGGTCTACTTCACATGGTCTCTAGACGGCTCGGTCCTGAAGAGAGACAGTTCATCCAGTCGGGCTCGGTTTTCATCTGGGAGGAACGGCCTCCTCTTGCGGAGGCTAATGGCGTACGTACACGATTTGACGATGTCCCCGCACGTGGATCTGATCTGGTGCTTCTTCGCCTGTTGTTGGACAGGCTGGAATAACTCGGTGGACTGACGGCAGGCGCTGGGGCCCTTCCAGAGTTCGCGACGTGAGCGTGCTTTTTCTCGCAGCAGGAGCTTGAGCCTGACCGCGTCGGCAGGAATTTCTTTTCTATCAGGAGAAACTCCCGGAGTTTGAGGCAGACGCTGAGACGACATCTCTTATGTATGTGTCCTCTTCTGTGATAGAATCCAGCCACACTGTGTAGCTTGTTGCTGATCGAGTCTGGACCTTGTGCAATTCCCCCCGGCATACCTTGATGCGGCAGCCTCGGCAGCCGCTTAGTGAAGCAAACGTACTCTGCGTTTGTCAACACACCCCATGGCCGGCGGAAGTGGCACCTAGGTCAGCTGCCTGTCTATTCCTTTCAAGCTTTAGGCTCACCTTGAGGACCGCGCGCGACCTGCAGTGGCATATTTCACCCGAGAGACGCTGGGGGCTCTCCTGACCATCGACCATATTCCAGGGCTAGCCGCCCTTCGGGATGACATCCGAGAAGGCCAGTATTTGACAGCACGAACGTCAAAGGCGCGCACCCGCAACGAGCATGCAGGCGAGGAACAGGATAGCGGCAGCGCCGAATTCTCACAGCGTCCGCGCTATTCACCCAGCCCGTCGCCTCCTGCCCCTCGCGGGGACGGGACCCCGCACACTCCTGGCTGCCCCGAGACGGCAGTCCCTGATTTCACGTCTGCTCCTTTTGCAGGCCCGGTCGGGGGGACAGACGCCGCCGAGTCCGCGGCCCGTCTCCCCGACCCGCACCAAGCACAGTCGCTGGCGCTGCGCGAGCGGACTGCTTCCCAAGACCTGGCGCCTCTTGTCTATCTTCGGATGCACCCCTACCCGCCTCGCCACCCGATCGACAGCGTTGCGCTGCGATCACTTGATTGCAGCATGAGGATATTCTGAGCGGTCGCGTGCCCTTGATGTCTATTAGGCTATCGCAGAGCTGTGTACGATTCTATCTCTCCCCGCTCCCACTGTATACGTATACCCCGTTTCCGTGCCGCTTATGGATAGGTGCTACTTATTCGCAAGGAACGTGCTCCATGACCACGGCGTCGTGTGAGGAGATCGCTTCTGAAAGGGTCTCAATGGTGGCGCTCTGTGGGGTGCATATGTCATATATTGCCAGATTCCGCTAGCAGCTGGGCCGTCGTTCTCGCCCTGATATCGATGGCATCGCGAAGGGTCCTGCAAGACGTCTTCCTCTGTCTGAATCATGCACGCCAGCCCAGGCTGCGCCCTAACGCCATTCTCGCGAGCAGCTTCCTCTCCCTCGGATCTACACTCGATGCGTGACATAAGCTTCTCTGCGGTCCAGGTGCGTCGGTGCGTTTATTCATGGCCCGCGTTCCTATTACAGCACAGAGTGGCCGTGTGGCGAGGACGCTGCGAGGATTCGCGTCCACGTCAAGAAGGCGGGCAGCACGCGCCAAGCCAGCCATGGCAGGGCGCGGGTGCCCCCGTCCGGCCCTCCGCGCCATTCCTGGCGCACGCCTGGCACCTGGCATCCGGCCGCGGTGCGCGCACAGGTACCCGCCGAGCCGCTTCCCACTCCACTCTTCGATGCCACGCAGACGCAGACGCGGATGCAGAGCGGGGTGGGGGGGGGGAACTCGTGAATTGAGCTGAGCACGCCTGGCCGGCCGTCCGTGTGTGGTCGCTCCCAGGCCCTGGCACGCTGGGCACCTGACTGGCGTGATAATACAAAGCGCACGCATGACTTGGGGTCTGAGTTGCTGGGGTGGAATTCGCTCTTTCGGGACTGCATGGACTGAAGGAGGATGGTGCGGGCCCTGATGGACGCGGCCTAGACGTCTGTTGCTCAGCGGCGCTGGGTGGGTGGGCCATGCCGTTGTCCAGTGTCCAGTGTGACCGATCGCAGCTGGGATCATGATAGTTGGTATATGAAGGCAGCCCGCGGCGTGATCAGTCCCTTCATGAAATCAGATCAGAATCTGGGGACGCTAGGCCCGCAGAGGGCTCTGAATCTGGCGTTATGTCCGTGCGACAGTCAGCACGGTGCGCGAGATTCGGGCACGCGTGGTGAAGCTGTTTCTTTTATAAGGAAAGTATCGGCATGCCGTGCCGCCGGACGCAATCGATAATGAGATCGGGCGATATAAGAGCAAGCAGTAGTATGTATCACTATCTACGACCGAGACGCTATCGCGTGCCGTGCCTACCAGTGTGTGTTTCGTACCGCTCGGATTTCCACCGTGCGTTAGACGAACAAGACACAAGACGCCTGGCCTGCGCTCGATATCAGGCAGCCGCGTATCGAAGGCGCCGTCTAGCGTCCACGTTTGCAGCGTGCCTATCCATCGATCCCGGGAATGGGGTTGAAACGGTGGTTTGAAAAACCGTCTCGCCAAGGGGGGGGGGACGTCGGAGGTCGGCTGGCGACACGTTTTCTGGTCGCGAGGGCGCATTCTGCGGGTTCTGCGACAGGCGTCAGAGGCGGGGGTCGGGCCCGCCAAGAGGGGGAGGCCGGGTATGTAATGGTGCGGTGATGCAGGACGTACAAAGTGGGCAATAGCGTTCCGCCGACCTTTTTCCGCAGCTGGCGCGGCTGCTAGGCGTTGCCGCGAACACACGGCGCGCACCTGATTTGGGCACGCGAGCACCGGAGAGTAGCCGACGGTAAGTCGGGATGGTCGACAGACGGGTGCACGAGGCTGGGAGGGGGCGGCCAAAGGGGGATGGAGGGCGAAAGAGGGCTGGAACGAGATGCCCGGGGGGACGGCGCAGATGGCGTCATTGGGCATGCTGGTGTGATTTGATGCCGGCTTGGGGCACACACGCTGCCAGACGGGCGAATCGATGATCAGCAGAAACATATCGGGGCACGTCGCACAAGTCGCCTGCTCCGTGTAAGTAGATATGTATATAATGTATCCGTCGATTCATGGGCCCTAGTCGGGCGCGTGTGCCGGCACGCCGTGAGCTTTTCCATTCGAGGCGCAATACAAAGGCCGGCGTCAGAGGGAGGCAGCTGATGGCAAACAGACCACACGGAGGACTGACTGAATGGCGATGGGATGGACGGCGGGTGGCAGAGGCCCCGAGACTCCAGAGACTGGACATGGCAGGGACGATCAGACGTACGTGATAAAGTTTCCTATTATGCGGGTTGTATCGAGATTAGATTGCTCAATGTATCCAGCCTCCCGGGTCGACCGAGAATGGTTAAACTTGCACGCTCCACTCATGCCCCAGAATCGCCTCCGAGTCTCTCTCTCTCATCAAATCCCAGAAGCTCAGTCCGCCCGCGCATCGCTATATAACACCCTTCTCGCCCCTCCTCCCGTCCACTTCCCCCTTTCCGGGCACCTCCAGCCTGCGTTCCCCCCTCTCTCCCCCCCTCCCCCCCTCCCCCCTTCACGCCCACGCCCCACGTTATCTCACGACCACCATGCAGATACCCACGCTCACCAACATCCACATCCGCTCCGCTGAAGATGCCCACAAGATCTTCTACGCCGTCCAGCTCGGCATCCTGCCCAAAATCGACAAGCGCCTCGACGCCCACGAGCGCGCAGCCCTCCGCCCGGGCGACATCTACGTGTGGGAGAAGAAGGGCCCGTCCGCAGACGCCTTCAGTGTCAGCATGGAGCGCTTCACAGAAGGCAAGTCGTGGACCGCGTCGAGGGTTCGCGAGGTGCGCCGCGTGGCATGCTGTGCATGCCGTACCGTGCTGACCCAGACGCCCCAGGACTTTCTCATGTACTTCGAGAACAAAAAGAAGCCCAAGGGCCGGGGCAGCGCCCAGCGCGCAAAGTGAGTTCCTCCGTGCCCACCAGGTGGTCGCTCGAACCCACGTCCTCCCCCCAGATCGTCCGAGAATCGCATCGTCCGCCCGGGCGAGCAGGACCAGTACATCAAGCTGACCTACTCTGTCTACCGCAACGAGCCCGGGGACGCCTCTGCCAGCAGCGACGACCCCGCACACGAGCCGCGCAAATGGCACCTCAGTAAGTCTGTCTCCCCCTCCCCTCTCATAGCCCCTCCGCGGTGCGCGCCCGCTCACGCGCCGCCGCGCAGACGCGTACTTCACGAAGCTCACCGAGGGCTCGCTGCGCACGATCGACGACATCCCGATGCTGCGCGACCTCGTCGTGCCTGCGGGCACGTTCCGCAGCGCGCGCACGAGCAAGGCCGGCAAGAAGGGCGACGCGGGAAAGGCGCCCAGCGCGAGCGTGAAGCGCACCTTTGCGCCCTTCCCGTCCAACTACCGCGCGCACCCGCACCCGCACCCGCACCCGCACCCGCACGACCCGCAGCCGGGCCCTTCGACCCTGCCCGCGCCGCCGCCATCCGCGCTGGCGTTCGCCGCGCCAGAGCACGAGCCCGCGTCGTACGCGATGCTCGCGCACGCAGGCCTGCCTCTGCCCCCGCCGGTGAGTCGGTGCGCCCTCTCTGCGTCGGTCGCCCCTTATCTGCAGGCGCACCCCCGCAGCACGCCGCCCCCCGCGCCGCCCCTGCGCTTCCGCCCGTGGGCGCCGGCGCCGTACTGATGCCCGACCCGGACGACAGCGCGCAGGGCGCCCCGCTCCCCGAGGAGATCGGCGCGTACACGCCCGCGCCGCTCGCCTTTGCGCACCCGCCTGCGGACGCGCCGCCGGGCCCGGGCTGCGAGTACGGCTCGTCGTCGCTCTCGTCGCTCGCGTCCGCGCTGTCCCCCCTCCGCCGCCGCCGCCGCCGCAGCAGCGCCTCCGCCTCGTCGCCCTCGCTCTCCGACCGCTCGCTCCCCTCGCGCATGTCGCTCCCCTCCCCGCTCAGCCCCGCGCTGTCCTCCGCGTCCTCCTCCTCCTCCTCCTTCTCCTCGTCCCCCTCCTCCTCGTCCGCGTCTGCGTCCGCGCGCTCGAGCTACTCCGCGTCGCCGCTGCTCGCCGAGTTCCCGCTCACGGACGCAGGCACGCCGTACACGCCCGCGCCGGGGCCCGACCCCGGGCGACACCTGCTCGGCGCGGCGCGCGTCGACCTCGCCCCGCTGCGCGCGCTCCGCACGCACCCCTACCGCCGGTGCCCCGCGGACGACCGCGCGCTCAGGATGCTCGGGCCCGGCGCGCGGTGAGCGGTGAGCGGTGAGCGCGCACTGTGGTGCTGTGGTGCTGTGGTGCGGTGGTGCTGTGGTGCGGCTGCGGTGGCGGGGGCGTCGTGCGCTGTGGTCGCGCGGGGCTGTGTCGCCGTGCGCGCGACGCTTCGTGTTTTTCCCCCTTCCCTTTTCCTCCCCTCCCCTTCCCTTCCCTCCCCGCCCGCGCAGCCCGTGCCTGCTGGGTCTTCCTGAACGCATCGTGCGCGGGCGGGCTCGAAGGTCTCGCCCGGTTCTCCCGCGTTCGGTTGGCGGGCAGGCAGGCGCGCGGGGCTGGGAGGCTGGGCGCAAGAGGTGTCGTGCGGGAGCGGACATGCGAACGTGCGGCGTGGGATGTTGCGGGACATGGTGTTGCGCTGCGGGCTCTGGGCAGTCTGGGCTCGCTGGTGTACACGCATACGCACTGCAAACTTGTTGCATGCGTTGCGGCACGCAGGGTCGGGCGCGGCGCACGTATTGTGTATATTGGCGTGTACGGTGTACAGTAACATAGCGTTGGCGGGGTCTCGGACATGTGTACTACTACTATTACTGCTATTACTGCCTCGGGCATACATACCACGCGCGTTTTCTCGTTCTGCGTCTGTGTGCGGCGACATGGTAGTGGGGTGGAGGCCGAGGCTGATGGGCCCGATGCGGCGGTAGCGCACGCTATTTTTGATACGGTTTAGGCTCGGGTGGGGCGACGAGCGTCCGCACCAGATCAGGGGCGAGCTTGCGCAGGTAGAGGGGCCGGCTGCGGGCCTGGCGCGAAAACAGCGCGTGAGCAGAGAATGGCAACTCTGTTCTCGGGGCGCTTTCTCGGGCATGATGGATTTCGAGAAGGGGGAGAGTGCGCCTGGCACGGATAGGACAGCGGCGGGGCGAGGGTGGCAGGGAAGGTGTCAGTGGGCAGAGGCAGGGAAGCGGGCGGACCCACAAGGGACCTACAAGGACCCACGGAGGCGAGTGTGTGTCGAGTGGAGACAATATAGCCTGTTGCAGACACAGTCCGACGTCGCGGGCAGCGGCGAGTGGGCGCAAAAGGCATCCATGCCCCGCTCGGCACGCTCGGCTGCCGTGGAAAGACGACACCTGCCATATGCGGACAAATGGCCTTGTGCAATGTGTGGCGCGGGTGGCTGCTGCTGCCTGCTGCCTGCTGCCCGCTGCCCACTGCCCGCGACGTCGGCGCCCGTCAGACCCTGAGCCAGTCTCGATCGTCCATAGCGGCGACCACACGCCCGCCTCCGTGCCCATCGGCTCCCGGCCTCACAAGAACCGCGCCATCTTGATCGTCCATCGCCAGGCGCACACTCACGGGCCCGGCCCTGTTTCTGTAACCATCCATCCACGGTAGCACACTGCCCCCGCTCAATTCCAGAACCCTCAATCGCACTCGCCATGCCACAACCCCCAGACGCCTGTCCGTGTCCGCCGCCCGTGCCAGACGTCCCTGTCCCCGTCCCTGTCTCCGTCCCTGCCTCATCCCCATCCCCGGGTCCTCCCCGCACAGACCACTCCAGCCTCCCCCAGGAACTCTGGCTCGAGATCTTCCGCTATGCCACCTACGTCCCCCGCGTCCGCGGTCTCAGCCCCGGCGACCCCTTTGCCCCCCAGCGCCCCGCCAATCTCGCCTGGGGTGTCAACACCCCCGTCTCCTCCATGGCCACAAAGCGCACCCTCGTCCTCGTCAGCCGCCCCTGGCGCGCCCTCGCCACTGAGCTGCTGTACGAGCATGTCGTCGTCAGCAGCCGCCGCCGCGCTGTCCTCCTCGTCAAGACCCTCCTCTCCAGCGACCAGCAGGCTGCCAGCATCGTCTCCCCGGACGGCGACACCCCAAGGGGACACGCCCGCTGGGTCCGCCACCTCGAGATCCACACCTGCTCCCGCACATCCAAGACGGCCCACTTCTGGCACGCCGTCGCAGCCATCCTGTCCATGCTCCCCAATCTCCACGTCCTCAGCGGCATCTGGGAGCGCCCCCTCCCCGCCAACCTCGTGCGCATGTTCGCCCGCTACCTCGGCCACTCCATCCGCGCGCTCTACTGGGAGGAGGCCGACGTGCCCGACGGCCAGCTCTCCCTCCTCGCCCCCGCCTTCCTCCCGCGCTTCCACGCCCTCCGCGTGCTCGACATCCGCAGGCTCCACTTTGCCCACCCCGAGCGCGTCCCCCCCGCCTGCGCCGCCGCGCCCGCGCCGACCCTCCCCGCCGTCGCGGACCTCCTCGTCCCCACATGCCCCGCCCTCCTCCGCTTCGCCGCCGCCCTCGCGCTCCCGCGCCTCCGCCGCCTCGTGCTCGACGCCGCCGCCCTCCGCCCGCACGACCCCGCCCCCGTCCTCGCCGCCCTCGCCGCCCTCCTCGCCGCCCACGGCCCCCGCGTCCACACCCTCGAGCTCCTCCCCCTCGCCTCCCTCTCCTACAAACCCGCCCCCGTCCCCCTCGCCACCTTCCTCCGCCCCGGCGTCTGCCCCGCCCTCCACACCCTCGTCTTCGACTGCCGCGAAGACGCCCTCGCTCCCCCCGCCCCGCTCCCCCAGCCGCGCCGTGCCGTGCCCGCACCCGAACCCGCCCCCGCCCCCGCGCCCGACACCGTCCTCGCCGCGCCGCACACCGCGCTGCGCCGCGTCGGCCTGCGCGGCGTGGGCGTCGCGCGGCTGTACCCAAGCCGCCCGTGCCACACCCAGACGCACCTTCACGCGCTCCTCGCGCTGCGCGCGCGCGCGCTGCTCCCCGCGCTCGAGACCGTGCGCACGCTCGGCCTGCTCGTCGACGCCTCCGCGGACCCGCTCGCGCGCGACATCTTCATCTGGTGGACAGAGCGCTTCGAGGACGCCGGGCTCGACCTCCAGGACGGCGAGGGCGTCGTGTGGATGTACACCGACCCCGAAGAGGCCGCGCTACCCAAGGAGGCGCAGGAGGTCGCCCCCGACGACGCCGTCCTCGTGCACAAGCCCGATGCGGCGCAGCTCCGCCACGTCCCAGCGCCCGTGAACGCCCAGTGCGGCGCAGGCCCTCAAACGACGACGAAACAGACCGACTGATGGGGACAGAATCGGTTCATGCTCCAGCGTATTGTACATTGTATTTAGTAGCGCTCACACTCCCAACTACTACTCATCCCGCACGCGCGGTCGCCCGTGGATAACTCTACGTATGTATTTGTTTCGCGATGATAGATTACATGTGATATTCGTGCAGTAGACAGATAATGTGGACGGCAAATGAGATGCATTTTCTGAGCGAGGCAGTCGTGTGCCCCGCCAAACAACAACGTGGACATGCAAGAGATGTGACTTGATAATTGAAGAAGCGGGAGAAGCAGTCCGAGGGAGAAAGAACCCAACCTGGCTGGGAACACGCAACAGGCTACCACTCAAACTCGCTACAGGGCCGTCAGACGCGGCGCGCACAGGAGAACGCACGACGTCACTCACCCCGTGCATTTGGCAAACAGATAGTCCTTCCCGTTGATGTGTATCATGCCGTCCTTGAGGATGCACTTCCACTTGTTTTTCACGCGGGCGACCTAGATCCGGGAGAAGCACGGATGGCGGAGAGCGGGAAGGGGGTCACCACAAAGGAGAAGGCGGGAGAACGATCAGCACAGGAAGCGAAACAGAAGCAAGAACCAGGGCCAGAAGCGCACAACAACCACACGCACAACAGCGCAGCCGCGTCAGCTGCTCCGGCTCCGGTCCTCCCCATCCACACCCACCTTATCGTACGTGCAGAAGACAATGTCCGAGTCCGCCCCGCCCCCCTCCTCGCCCTCCGCCTCGTTGTCCGAGTCCGAGTCGTCCAGGTCGCTGTTGATCGCCTCCTCATCGGGCGCCTGCGCCGTAGACCCACCCTGCGCCGGCTGCGGGAGCGACGGGTGTGAGGAGCGCGGCGCGTAGCCCTGGTTGGGCGGCGGCGGAGACGGCGAGTCCGACGAGGAGGATGACGGCCCGTCCACCTGCGGAATCCGTGGCGGCTGTGCCTGCGGCGGAGGCTGCGGCTGAGGCTGCCCGTTCTGCGCAGAGCCGGACGGTGGGTACCGTGCTGTGGGCGGGGACGGGGCCGTCCCTGGCCCTGTGCTCGGGGGTCTGCCGGCAGCGCCGTGCGGATAATGGAGATATGGCATGCCATTAGGCTGCCCCGACGCAGGCGGCCGCGCCCCAGGAATCTGGGGACCAGGGAGAGGGGGCAACGCATAAGGCTGGCTGCTGAGCATGTAACGGTTGTCCACCGGCTCAGCCTTCACTTGCGGCCCGGGTGGGGGCTGCTGGGACATGTACGGGTTGTGCGGGGGAGGGTAGTGATGAGGGTGCTGCATGTGTATAGAATGTGGCGGGTAAGGCGGGTGCTGGGGGTGAGCAGGAGCGGGCGCCGGGGGAGGCGCCTCGAATTCAGCCACATGGGAGGCGATTACCTTGTTCTCCCATTTCTGAAGCAACATACAATGTAGCGAGTGATCCGCGTCGTAGCAAGCGCGCACTCACAGACTGGAGCTCAGCGAGGACATCCTCGGAGACGCCGTACTCGTCAAACTCGGGCCTTATTGAGGCAATCACGTCGTCGATGACGGCGCGATATATGGTGGGCTCATCGAGGGACTCTGTGTCACCCGCTGGACTACTACAGACACATTGGCGGTGAGCAGCTCACCACTATTTTATTGGACATGGCAGCTAAACGCTCTGCTCCCGGGACCGTCGACAACAACGAGCTCGATAGGGGCGGGGCGTGATGGAAGAGGAAGGTAAGGGAGATGCATTTATACAAGGTTGCGAATGCTGGAAGGGTTCGTACTCCGCCCAAAAGTCCGCTGATTGAGCACTTTCCCGCGCACGGACCAGGCTGGTATGACGTAAGGACCGCTACGGGCGTGCAGATATCCACTGATGGATGGCACTAATGACCGTAGGGAACGCTCCTCATCTATCGCTCCTCATTTTGCACGGTATAGCTGTGCGTGAGCAGAGTCCACACTGACGTCAAGGCATCTATCCAACGCTTAAAAGTTGCGGTACCAGGAGCAATTCAAGCTCTCCTAGTAACCCGCTCTCAATCCGACAATACCCAGTCCACAAGTAAGGTCTTCGAACAATGCTTGTATCGGCTGATAATGTTGCAACAGCATAGCATGCCTTTGTTTGGTCGATCCTCCTCCCCAGAGATAACCACCCCGCCCCAACAGGAACAGCCCTCCCGTAACCGTAGCATCTTCTCCCGCCGCTCGCACTCCCCAGAACACGCGCCATCCACCACCTCTACCGCCAATTTGAACAGCTCTACTCGCTCCGGTCACTCTGGCGGCTTCTTCAGCCGACGCCGCTCTCCGTCTTCCTCGAGCGACGACTTGCGCAACGATCCCTCCATCCTCAACGCACGTCAGAAGGTCACTGACGCAGATGCCGCCGAGCGTGAGGCCGACAGGGCGCTCATGCAGGCACGCGCGTCCGTGCACGGCGCCAGGGAGCAAGTACGGCTGCTCGAGCAGGAGGCACGCGAGGAGTGAGTCTTCTAGTCTCGCGGGAGACGTCTATCATTGATCGCGTTTTGCATATCCTCAGGGCGAGGCGTGCGAAAGCCAAGCAGGCGGAGGCAAAGACTGTCAGCAACAGCGCCAGAAATCTGGGGAGGCACGGATAAGCAAGCGTTTCAGCCACGCTAAAGACATGTTGTGCGAGTCTGATGTTCTGACTTCCCTATTCTTCTCCCTATACCTGTAGTGTACTCGTGGTTGTGCTTCTAATGGTATTCTGCTTTCCTTTATATGTTTCTATTTCGTCTCGACAGAACCTGCTGAATCTCGGCACCCGGCGAAATCCTTCTGTCAAGCAGAAGCGTGTACACGCCAAACATACGGCTTCATCAATTGTATCACAGAACAGAAACTCATGGATCAATGATCGCCCCAGTGCAACTCGGCTCCGAATTTGTCCCCCCATGAATATTCTTCAGCTGCTGCATTTTAGGGTGTGGAGACCCTAAGCGTCCAGACCCCTTGCCATGCCCCGCCCGGCAACTGTACTGAGCCTGGTCTACCTGGAATCTTGGTCTGTGAACTGGATTCCCTCGCTGTCGCCAGAGCCAGATATCGGGGCACGGACATCGGCGGAGACACCAAAATCAATTGCGCGAATGAATGGGGAAATTGGGTTCTGCATTTTGAATTCAGTGTGCCGCCACGCCCCTGGGGCGCGCTGCAGGCATTCAATTGTAGATTGGGGCTGCGATGCTCGCGCTCAGACAAGCGTGTCCCTCGAAAATTCTCCGCAGGTGCGACAAACACGCACGCCAGGCCACCACCTCGCGCCTTCCGTGTATGGAACCGGCCTGCATAGCTGGTCACGGTGCTACGGTGTGCCATCCTGTCGGTAGCCCGTACCGTGGAGTGTTCCCTCCCAACGAGGGATCAATTTCTGGAATTTCTTGTCGCCTGCTCCAGGCCACCAAGACTTGGCGTGGTGGACATAGATTGCGCGCTTGTGCACGAGTTCGTGATACTTGGTTCGGCTCCTATGCTAGTTAGGGATATCTATATTAGCCTGCCATGAGTAGTTTGCATTCTCCAGGCACCTGCGACCACATGGACCCATAAAGCTTGTTTTGTTCCCAGTGAGGCTCGTGAGAAAACAGGAACCGGAGCTAGGGTTTAATGTGCAGCTGAAAACAGATAAATCGATTGAGAAGAATGCACTCTAGTGTCCGCGTCACATAATGAACCGATGCTTTGTATCTGCGTGAAGTTGCGTGAGATAATGCAGATGGGGCAGGGCCGGTTGACATTAGTTGAGGGGATGCGGCAGAATGTCCTTTTGCTGCATGTATACGCAGGAACGAAACTGGGAAATGGCTGACAGCTTGAAAATCTGGCTTTCTAAGGTGTTAACTCGCTATCTTTCGGCCGCAAGAAGCTCTCCAAAGGATGTTAACCATGCATCAAACAGAGTAACTGTGGAGAGTTGATTAGTCTCAGGCACGCCACAAGGTAAGTAATTCTAGTCGTCGTGGTCAGAAGATTTAGGAAGGTTGACTAAGTGGTTGACTGAGTAGTTGACTAAGTGGAGAAGCTTGAGACGACGCGTCGGGAGTATGTACGCGTCGCCATCACGTGCAAGATAGATCACCCAACACAGATCGCGGCTTTGGGAGAGGCTCACTCCCGTCAAAACCGTGCTGTCTGACGATTGTTGGTGACCCGAGTCAATAATTCTCTTCTATTTCACTCGCGGTACCGCAGCATCGAGCGTTGGACACACATTATTCTACGAATCGTGTACAACATATATGATGATGAGGATGGCACGGCGACATGAGCGCAGTTCGCCCGAGGCTGTAAAACCTTCTTCGAGCCTCCATTGAACAAATCGTGGCATAAACTGAATGACTTTATACCCCTCCTTTTTCTCCTGTCGACATTTCAAAGACTTGCGCGGCTTGGTGTCAATCTATCAACGCCTTTATATACGTGAGTGTGCCCCCGGTTTTGAGCACATTCCTAAAGCAGCGTTTCGCCACACAGACTTTTCACGGCGAACCTTCTTCGAGTAAACAGGCGCGATTTCGGCAATACGCGCAACGAGTGCGGAAGATATCAAACTTCAATGTTACGGCCCCTCGAGCCTCTATTCTGGCTCGTATGACTAAAGGAGAATCCTTATGTCCGCTGTTGAAGGAATTGTCTTGGTCCATGCCGCTGCGTTGGGTACCGCCACATTTCTGGGACATGGATTTGATGTCACCGGTGATCCCAACCACTAGTTCTCCGCATGTCTGCTTTGTCGATACTATATTAGATGAGTCTGACGCAGAATCAGAATCAGAATGTAACCAGAAGATAAAAGAAATCGGTCTCGCCTCCTTGCCAAGCTTTATCTCAGGGTGCCCTTCTTGCCGGAATTTTACTATTTGCCATCACTTTGAGTTATGACCTTGGGCGAAACACAGCATAATTGGTAAGTGGTTTCGAGTCTATCTCTCAAGTTATCTGCAGGAAATGTCTGACTATTGCGAGTTTCAGATTTTGTACGACCGAGCGTTCCATTTCCTGGGCATCGCAGCCGTTGGTACCATTGTCATATACCGTCTACTTTGCATTTAAAGTTTAGACGTGCTGTCCTGGCAGGAACGCGAGATTCGGTATGGGGCGACGTCTGTGAGACTACAGATGAAGCTCTGCTTTCTACATGTCTGGATCCTCCGGAACTGCCAAGCAACATTCACTCTAGATAAAGCCTGCAAAGTCGAGGGTACGTGTACAGTCGCACGAAATTTGATATTCGGTGAAAACGACGCCCTTGCTGACTGCAAACTAAATTCCACTGCCAGAAGTACGATGTATAGCGTGGTCCTTGAAAGAAGGTTAGACCTCCAACTGAATAGCTACTACTGGAGTAACCAAAACTGCCAAGGGGCACCCTCGGAGGTCATTATCTTAAATTTGCTCTAGCTATGACACCGGTAAATGTAATGATCTAACAAAATGTCCGCCGAAAGGAGTCTGAAGATGTGACGATTGACCTTTACAAGGGGCTGGAGACGCCAGATACTAATGATAAGACTAGTAATCGATGTCCTTCATTTCTACAGTTGCAAAGGGCACAGCAGGTTACTTGAAAAACATTGTCTGTGATATACAAATCTTCGAATCCATTGATGTAATGCATTCAGACGTGATCAGTGAATTTGACGTGCACAACCTCCGCTTTTTCCAGGAACTCTGCTAGAGACTGCAACAGCTCCTTTCCTGCCTCGCTCTCGGCAAACGAAATGTGGGCCTGGAGGGAAACGATGAACACACGGACTACATGATATATATTGTGATAGTCTTACCTCGACTGAATCCCAGCCGACGAAAGTGTAAGCACGACGGCTGCCTGTCTCTGTGATGGATGAATCTGCGCCATGCACGCCCGTTGTTTTGCGTAAGCCAACCTTGAGCTTCTCCGTGGCTGCATTGTACCTAACGATGTCGATATTGGGTTTGAGTGTCAGCACTGCCTGTGTCCTGCCTGTCAATATCCGCCTCTTGCCGGTGAGCGATGCGAAACACTGCGCACGAGTTCGGTTACCGGAGCAGTCGTTGTTTCCTTCGGAAACACGTCGAATGGCATGAAATACGACACAGGCTCCGTCGTGGAGATGGCACCTAGTTTCTCCGGGAAGCTGCCGTGATCCTCAGGCCAAACAAAGTCCTTTGGCAGGAATCCGTTCTCAAAATCTGTACATGCGGATATGGATTTTTTGTTTTTGAGTTCATGCGCGCGAATGGGACTCACGAAGAATCCAGTACAGTTGCCTAGGGTCCTCAACGCTAACTCCGTAAGACTGACGAGCGAGGCCACCCTTTTCAGCCCCCTTGCGCAGCTCGTCATAGAGCTCAGGCTTCGCGCTGAAGTAGTCATTCACCTGCATGTGTAATACCTCCGCGATCATGGTTGTTATTGGGTCGAAGTTCAGAGATTGAGATATGACACGGTCCCAGAGGTTTTGTGGGACGCCCCGTATCCGCCTTATATCTAGGCGCGAGACGATGAATCAGCAGGGCGCGATGCCTGTTACGAAACATCTTTGGCCGCTTGCTACACGGCCAAAACAGGCTGGTACCGGAAATTCGTAAGACGAAAAGGGTAGGAACGGTGAAAACGGTGAATCGGACCCACATAAGTCCCGTATCTGTAATTTGGACACGCTCCGGTATTGGGTCTGAGTCATCTGAACGGCCCCATATCTCCAGAGCGTTGAACGGGTCGATTCCAAGCCATGAGGGGGCGGCTGCGCCCTACTACAGCCTGGCATGGCTGCTGCAGCCGCGGCATTCATCAGCAAAATGATCGGACAACTGCTCAGGCTAGGTTTGCAATCCACCCCCCAATATGGTATCAACAGATAGGTGCTGTCAGGAAAAGTGAAGCCTCTGACCAAAATATACTCTTTCGGCTCCTACATGAGCACAGCTCAATGTTTCTCTTAGTGCTACTGTAAAAGTATATTTTATATACTATTGAAACATTTGATACCAGTTCTACTATGATATGTGTCCAGGAAGTTGTGCAGTGTGAGATCGAAAAGTTCAGGTTCTGAGAAATCTGGGTACCAGAAATCCCCAAAAATTTCAGGTTCTAACAGCTGACCAACTGATCACTTCTAATAGCTAATGAAGGCTTCTGAGGTCTCTGAAACCACTGACAGAGTGGATTTCTGGTTTTCCTGATGGACAACTAATACAGGGAGCCATACAAGCAAGAACTCTTATACGCCAATGGTAAGAGGTTAAGTGCAGCTCCTTGTCATCTTGCAGGAATTAGCTCAGTCTGAGCATCAGACAAGTCAACAGCTAAGACAAGCTCAAGACAACAAAGCCATATCAAGAATAAAGGATGTCTTGATTCAAGAGCTCATGTCTTAAACACTGGAAATCCTTTTGCTCTTACCCCAGTACTCTAAGACCATCCAAGTTAAACCCAGATTTTGCTGATGACTATTGGGTGAGTGGTTTGCTGGTAAGCTGAGAATATTGTCAGGCAATGTGAGAATGTGAACATCACACTCATCAGGCATCACGTACAATTTGTTCAAGTTGTCGCCTGCATGCATGCACAACAGCAGCTCACTTCCACTGGCTACTTGCACATAGCTGGTGGTCTGTGCCATGGCAGATTAGAGGAGAATGATGAGAAATGAAATATCGAAATATGAGGACTGCTCATGTTCAGCCTGCTCAGCACGATGCTCCGGAGTGAATAACGCACCTCATGTAACGATATCCGTGCACCAAACAAGTCAAATTGAATGGTATGCACACTCTATACCAAAGGCTCCTGTTAATCTGAGGTATCTCCGATCGTCTGGCGTTATTTCCCTCGTCTCTTTCGGCGACGTTGCGAGTAGGAGTCTATGTCAGTTAGATCACCGGAACCAGCTGCATGTACTGAAGGCGGCGGCCCGTGCGCCCGTTCAGACCCAAGGCATCCACGATCGTGGAGATGCGCAGGCGCGGCAGATCGATGTTCACAGCGTATCACCGCTCGTGTACATTATGCTTACGCTCGCGATCACCGGCGCTGCAATACCTGCTTACGATAACGGGCGGGCGGTGGCACCGAGCTCGGGATAGGGATGGTTAGCGCGGGTTTACGACGAAGCGCACACTGGCGACGGAGGTCCACTAGTCGGCAGTCTGATCATCGGGCACGAGAGTGTATGTTGATAAAAGCACTCATTCTGGTTGAGACCAGGGGGAAGGAGCTGTGTTTGGCGGGTATAGCGCGGAATTTAGAGAGCGTGACGGTCATGAAGGTCCTACATGGGATGCTTAAGCTTGAAGGTCGAGCGAAACCACGGAAACATCGCCCGGTGCCTCGCTGTTAAACTGAGTTCGGAGAAGGTACAGGCGGAAGCATGTATACTTGAACACATGAGGGATGTTAGCACTCACATCATATGCAAGGGGTGGCGTCAAACTTGGCCGCGGTGCCAATTTAGGTCCATACGAGTGTGCTAGAGAGATAGACATGATTCCACGTCATAGGCCCATCGACTATGTCGAAGACACCATAGAGTATCTGCATAGCTCATAGTCTGCTCAAGTAATGAGACAAGAAGGCTCGAATGTGCATATAGGTCAGAATCCGACTGCTATAAGCATCAGTAGCTGCGACTGACAATTCCGGTGACTACACGGGAATCGGATACATCACCACGGGCAACCAGTGCTGAAGGTAAAATACTGTGCATATATAGCGCGCGGCGGGCATGCATGTCTAATTTCTTCTTCACAGCCAAGTGCGACCTGAGATCGATCACAAATGTGTTCATGACTTTGGGGACCTACCACATGATTCCATTGTCTTCCTACACCAGATAGATACAATGCTCATATTGAGAAGACCAGGACAACCGTTTGCAATCGACTCATGAGCTGTAGCTGTTTGGGATGCCCTACTAGGGGTGAAGGACATTGATGTGCGCGAGGACCAAGGTACATACAGCAGGAAGTAGTTTGTAGTAAAGCAACAAGCACAGCGAGCAGACCGACTCTCCGAGGGCACAATACGCGGATCCCATCGCGCTCGAAGCACGCGCCAGCACGTTGGTGTAGCACGCCGGTCGTCGTCTTCCTACTCCGTTCTCGAACATTTTGGTGGTCTAGCTTCCAGAGGAGGCGCCGGTGCTTCCCACTTACCTGAAGCAGGTCCCGACTCGCCCGACAACGTGTAGAGTCGTGTGTAGTTCAGAATGACGAACGGGCCGGGGGAACGATATAGATGTCACCTACGTACGCCCGCTGCACATCGCTCTGGGTAGTGCATGCTTGATGGCCGAACAAATGATAAAGCCTCTCATTTCTATACATCCCGTACTTCGCCACCCAGAGATCATGTTCAATGCCCACGAGAGCCACACGCTACTGTCCTAGACGGCTATCGCCATGCGTGAAAACAGTTCTCATTCATGAACGCCATGATTCAGGAGGCATACGCGATACACGCTCAACGTACTAATTTCCCCAATCCCAAGCTTACAGATGAGTATTATTCCAGACAGACCTGACCACGAAAGCCGACGGATCAGGGTCCGACGTCGACGATAGCTCGGGGTTCAGGAGGAATTTCACTGCACAACTCGTTATTCCGCTCCTCGCATGGCAGAAAATCAAAACTCACCAGTACGGTCGATGCCTGGCACAAGGTAAAACCCGTTGAGAGGGACATTTGTCGCATTGTCCACGAAGTAGCCAACAGTCCCGGAAGGATGGTCGAGCCATGTGTACGGAGCAACACCGCCCTGTGCAGAAACCGTGAACGTAAGATCCGGCCCGCTTGTCACGCTGATCTCTGGGTCGACCAGGTTCGCGTAAGCGAGAGACACAGGCGTGTACTGTCCAGATTGTTATGGTGAATAATCTGCAAATGACCCCCTATCTGAAGCATACGTACATATTGCTCGTTCGTCACCGTGCGGTTGTCGACTTGTGCAGTGAGGTTGAGAAGCATCCACACGTCGGCAGCGTCCGTCCCGTTAGGGAGGATCGAGTCGAAGCCCTCCATCGACATCAGCACCGTGTTGTTCAGCGTCGGCACAGAGAACTCGTGCGTCATCGTGCTCAACTCCGTCCCTGACCAGTCGTACCATGTCAGCATCGCCGTGCCGTTCACCGTATACCACCGGTCGTTCGTGACCATGATGTCGAGCGTCTGATTATCCGGCGTCCAGAACGGGTACACGATCACGGGCGAGTAGATGCTCGCCATGCCGTAGTTCAGCACCTTCCAGCGCCCAGAGTACTCGACAGACGCCCAGCTCACGCCCTGCCAGATATCGTTGAGCTGCCAAACCAGCGAACCGAGGTTGTTCTCGCCGAGCCCCGCCCCGCGGCGGTACCATGCGATCTCGGAAATCATGTTCATCGACTGGAACACCTGCGTGCTCCAGCACCACTGGGCGAACGTCTGGTTGGAGTCTGATGTCCCAGGGGTTGGCAGCCACAACTCAACGCCCATCGTCATCTGGCCCTGGCCCTGCGGCGCGTTGGGATTCGGCCATGCGAGACTTCCCGCGGGTGGATGGTGGTCCCGGGACATGACGACTGTAGAGTTGAAGTAGTAATCTTCTGGGGACAGAAGCACTTCTTCCCAGCTGTAGAAGGATGGCATCGAGTGGAATCTGAATAGATAATCAGGGGCCATATCCGCTTCAAACCCGCGGTCTTGCTCACCCGAACTCATTCACAAATCTGTCATTACAGGCTGAGTGACAGATGCAAACCGAACGACGCCTTTGAGCTCACCTCGCCACAGGATACGTGCTATAATTGAAAGCCTGGGATGCGTCGTAGTTATATCGCTCTGTATGCCTGTAAATCATCGATCAACGAACGGCGCACGGTTGGCCTACGTACCGGTGTTTCCGTATATGTATCCCGGTGTCTTGTTTTCGAATCTTAGCACATATGGATCGAGACTGAGGACCCCATTCGTCGTCGAACAGTCCGTGTACGGTACCTAGGAAAACAACGCTTGAGACACGTATAGTACCTAAGTATGAACCAAGACTTACCGAACTCTCCTCCTCATACGTAATGTTATGCAGGAAGTCCTGGAACATGTACACAAACTGAACCGCCTATCAGCCGCGCCGCACGCACACCCCGCACAAAGACCCACCTGGTCGAGATAATGCGTGCCATTCGCATAGGTGTCGTTGATTCCAATGACAATGTTCTCGATCTCGTTCCCGCCCGCCCACTGCACGTTGCTCGGGTGCTTGTTGATGCGCCGCACGTTCTGGCGCACCTCGGGGTCGATCGACTCCAGCAAGAACGAGTTGAGCGGGTACGTCGCGTCCGAGAAGATCATCTCCGACCACGCGAGGATGCCGAGCTCGTCGCACGCCGCGTAGAAGTCGTACACCCCCGTGAGCGCGTCCGACGGCTGGTAGATCCCGCCGCCCCACACACGCAGCTGGTGGCCACGCAACGCAGCACATTCAAGGACTGGCGGCGACAGGGAGGGCGAGAAGGCTCACCATGTTTTGTCCGCTGAGCACGGCGCTCTGTAGTACCCAGCGCACCTTCTCCGACGAGATCCGCGCATAGAACGGGTCGAACGGGATGATGTTCGTGCCCTTCGTGTAGAACGCCTGCCCGTTGACCTCAAAATGCCACTGATCGCCGGGCGTGATGCCCCTCGTCTCGATCTCCTCCTGCGAGTACGGCGTCTGCATCAGCTCGATCGTCCGGAACCCGCTGCGGGCGGTGAAGGCTGCCGTCTGTGCGCCCGGATAGTCCCCAAGCGTGAGCGCGATCGTGAAGTTGTACAGGCGCGGCGCGCCGAGGTCCGCAGGGTACCACCGGTCCGGCACGCCCTCTGGCACGGTGATACTCGCGCTCACGAACGTCGGTTCTGCGGTATTGTTGGGGATGGTGCTCACGGGAATGGGCGCGCCTGTGATGCCCAGTTCGGGGATGGAAATGGTCAGCGTGGGGTTCAGGCTGGGAAGCGCCGAGCGCACGCCGAGGGTCACGTTGACGAGCCAGTCGGCAGTCTGGTTGGGAGGCACGAGCGCCGTCTGCCCGACCTTGGAGATCTCGAGCGAATATTGGTCGATGAAGATGCTCCCATTGGTCGAGGCGAGGAGCGGATATTCCGCGGGCGCGGCGCTCGGATCTGAAGTTGAGGGAAGCTCAGAGAGCGTGACGATGTACGCGGGCTTGAAAATCCCGCTCGGGACGAAGGCCGGGCCCTAAAAGTCATCAGTGAAGATAAAGCAAGATCTGCAATCACCACGGCCTTACCCAGTCCCATCCAAAGTCAGATTGGATCTTGCGAAGATACTGGCGGAAGCCTGCATACTCAAACTGCGCGCTTCTCAGATGCAGAGAACGCTGGGCGCAAGATAAGACTTACATCGGGTGTGAGGGGCACCTCGGTATCTGGCAGTGACGTCACGTTCAGCCCATACAGATATGCGGACTCAAACGCGACGGTGATGTTGTTATCGCCTGGCGCAGGTGCAACCACCAAGTCGGACACATCGTATACGTATTGTCGGAATTCGTTGTTGACCCAAGCGAGTGGATGTCCCGCTACAGTCTGCACATATGATTGGATTCCGTCCTCCGCAGTGCTACGTATATGAGACTCACTATGTTGGCAATCGTGTCCAGTCCGTAGAAGACCAGAAGTGTTTTAGTAAACGGCTGAAGACCAACGCTTTCCGTGAATGGCGTGAGGTCTGCTGTGTACGTCCAATTGTCGTTTACAATCCATCGCTGAGTGTAATCTGCAAATCGCCGTTAACGGGTCAGTCTAGTCAAGAGCTCACCGGAAACAGAGTCTTACCATTGATGCCAAGAAGGGGTTCGGTTATGATGCCGGCTTTGAGAAGATCGAGGTGCGCCTGGGAAGGCACCGCGCCAGGTATGACGATAGAGCCATTGGCATTTTTCAAGGTCCAGTGGAGATCAGAAAGACTGAATACATTGGCAAGCGCAAGAATGGGGGCGCAAGCCGCAAGGAGTGCTCTGAGGGGAAGGGAGCGCATCGTTCCCAGAGAGCAGCGACGGCCATGACTGTGGCTGTGCGCAATTTATAGGCTGTACGGCGCATGAGCGAGGCGGAACGCGGGGACCCATGACCAGCATCGAGGTGCGCAGGGATGTGATGCCGAGGACTGATGACCGGGAGAATTCTGGGGTAAATGATTGACGTAAAGGTTTCTGACTATGCGTAGACGAACAGGCCTTTAACCAGTGATTATTGGGGGTGGTGAGAGCGCGCCTGGGCTCTCTAGCTTGTGCAGCTACGGTTGAGGCTCAAC
This sequence comes from Taiwanofungus camphoratus, assembly GCA_003999685.1. Taxonomy (NCBI): domain Eukaryota; kingdom Fungi; phylum Basidiomycota; class Agaricomycetes; order Polyporales; family Taiwanofungaceae; genus Taiwanofungus; species Taiwanofungus camphoratus. Next base: position 289,075 of record CP021223.1, read on the forward strand.
ATAAACGTTGAACGGCCTCACTCATGGCTGAACAGCCTGAACGTACAAGATTGACCCATATGGGAATGAAGGCGACGGCGCAGAGGCATATATAGCCGGGTATGGACAGAGATCACGACCGCACGCAATGTTATAATTGAATGTATGATGGGAATGATGGGTGCACCGGCGAAGACTCGAGACACGGAATTAGACGACGCAGAGCCAATTGACAGAGCAGATCACGACACGGGTAGGTGCGTACAACGAGCGAGGCGGTCCGCGGCAGCCTGTTGCCCGCTGAGCAGACACAGAAACGTCGTCACCACATACGGCAACTCCCACGTGGACTCACCACCGAGGTTTCTCCCACTCTCTCACAGGCCTCCAATCCACAACAGCCTCCAAGTGTTGACCTTGGTTGGCTTTGCGCCCCTCGAGCGCATTGCCATCTCGCCCTCAGACCGATGGCACATCGTGCATTAAGACACTAGTAAAACAGACAGCGACCCCGGAGTATCTGTTTTATGCATTCAATTATCACCGGCAGGGCTTCGTAAAAGCCACGAAGCCACGAACTGAGCTGCACCCTTGTCTTCTTCGCTGCTTCGCAATGGCTTTCCCGAAGTTCCGCCTTGAGGACAGGATCTGAGTATAAGCAAGTAAGGCTCCGAGGACTGGCCAGCGCAGTATATCCGTGTACGAGCTTGCACAAGCTTTGAAATGAGCTGCACGTTTCCTAGACCATCTATCGGTGGACCTTTGTTATGAAGAGCATAACCAGAAGATCCGTCACGACCTGAGCAATCTAAACCGACATTCCGAGGAACAGCAAGACGTCGCAGGGAGGCTTCCGTGCCATAGAGAGGGGGACATGCGTAAATTCTCAAGAGGGAGCGTTTAACACACACTTCAGAGGTTAGAAGCCCGTGATGCCCCAACTATAGGCCTATGCCGGATCGATTTTCGGCGGTCTATTGAAGTCGATCAGGGAGAGTGCGCTATGACAGGCGTGTCACGATCAAGACGAGAGACAGAAGCAGGTGCGCGATTAGGACATGTTACCGGTTCAAGTGTTCGTCGCGCAGGTACGAAGAGCATCTTGGCCGAAAATGATTGACGCAGCTTCTCGAGCAGAGCTTCTCTTGGAATCAGCTTCTGGCACCCTGTGCAGACTCAGTTCTTGCTGGAGCATGACCCAGGCTGCGGCAGGGCGGACACCTTGCAGCACGGAGGTTGTATGCTGGGACAACCGGTCGGCAGAGATTGAACAGGCCGACACGTTTGCGCTGTGAACGAAATGGCGCATCTGCATCCAGCGCTCGGTAGTGACCGTCCGCGCTCATGGATCATATGAGCAGGTTTCTTCCTGGAGAGTTTCCTCCAGCCATGACACTCACAATTGCCACTCGGATCCCCTTGTTAACGCCCCCCGGTAGCTTCGGGATCATCGAGATCAAGGGTGGGCCAGAGCTTGGCGCCCTTCGACGGTAGCTCGAAGCAGCGCCAGCACCATAGCTTCGGTCTCGTGACCGAGTGCCAGCATCGTAAGACGAAAAGAAGTGAGAACGTCGGGACCGAACCGCGTTCACTACATGCATCTACGCCGTCTTCGTTGCCTGACTGCATCCAATAGCGCACGCCTACCATACCTCCCAACTCCGTACAAATCGGGCTTTGACGGGGTTCGAGGTAGCGGCCACCGTTCTGAACACCGAGAAGTTCTGTTAGTTACACAGAGCGCCGTAGATCAATGTCTCGCTCCGGTGCATTGTTTGAACGCATCGCTGTATTGTCGTCGATCATGTGCGTCAGAAGAGACACCATTAGAATGTCTGGATCTGCAAATCGATAAAATGCGTCGACGATTGTCGTAAATCCCGCAGTTCCCAGTGGAGGCCGAACTTACTGAACCGAGGCCTTCTCAATCGAAACCGTGCCTTTGGTTGCGGTCAGCACCGTGCGACGTCGAACTCCAGGTGATGGACTGGGCGTTGTGGTGTATACATGAAATATACCAGTGCGTCCCTCACCGAGAGAATATACTAAGAGACACGTAGCATTTGAGAAAACAGAGTGTCTCGCACGCGCTTATACTACACCCAAAGGGCTCAAAGTGCTGGGTCGCTCGAGGAAGAGGCTATGGACTCAATGGGCCATAGGACACTTTCACGACGAGCTCGGTGGAGTTGGCAAGCCCCTGGGTACCTGAATTTTGCCGGCCGATCCCGATCGGCACGATCGCCCAACAGGCGCCCTTCTGTAACTCTAGAGTCGCTTCGCCAAGTGCCATATGGGTTCAACGTTCAATATCAATCCTCTACGAGTTCCCCAGCAGGTAGAACCAGAGACAGTGGCGAGGAAGCTTGGGTCCTTCATATACGTAGAGCACATTCTTACTCAAAACTTGTCCATGGCGTCTGCCCCGCGGGCGCATGGTTCGTGCTAACACCGTCTCCGTATCAACTCGCTCGTGTGACAAAATCCGCTAGACATGAACTGTCATTTCTGAGCCGCGATAGGAGCGCGCGACGATAACCGTCAGGCACAGACGGAAAACGCTTGGTGCATCGCAAAATTTGCGAGCCTAGCGAAAAATCATGAGCTGGTCATCATTTTATCCGAGAGATCTCCACCCGATTCCATGCGATCGCAGGCAAGGGGAGCCTTCTTATCGCCCGTGTCACGGTGCCCATATATAATCTGTGTCATTGGTTCCGTCTGGTCCGGTCTGCTCGTCAGTCGCTCTTTCTGCTGCTATGTCCAACGACCTCGCCATGGCCGATACCAACGAGAAGGGTTTCGTCGACGCCGATGTCAAGGGCGTCGACTACTCCGACTCGGAGGCCAACGAGTCCCTCCGGTCTGCAGAGCCGCATCTGCGCCGCCAGATGAAAAATAGACATATCGCGATGATAAGGTGCGCCTGCTAACATCCCTCCTGACCCTCAGGTCACGCTTATTTACTCGTGGACGGTTCTTCTCCCAGTATTGGTGGTATGTGGCATTTATTCTCTCCAAGTGTGGCGTACTATAAACTTTCGATACTCAGGTGTCATTGGTACCGGTCTGTTTCTGGGTACGGCGACAAGTCTCTCGAATGGTGGCCCCGTTGGTCTGCTCCTAGGATACTGCACTATCGGTTCCCTATGCTACTGCGTCATGGTCTGTTCATCGGCCCACCTTTTGCTGCGCGTGAGACTGATTCATTTCACATAGATATCTCTCGGTGAGATGGCTGCTTTCCTCCCTATTCCTGGTGGACACATCACCTTCGCGGAGCGTTTCGTCGACTCAGCATGGTCTTTCACACTTGGGTGGCTGTACTGTGAGTTCGAGCGCCAACCACAGCGCTTCCATTCCACTTATCCCCATATTCGAGCGAAGGGTATAACTGGACCATCATTCTGCCTGCGGAAATCAGCGCTGCAGCTGTACTGATAAATTACTGGTACACTCGTTTTCCCCTAATCTGCAACGCAGAAAGGCTGACCGCGCTGTTACGTCGATGCAGGGACCAGAGTGTCAATAACGCAGTATGGATCACGATGTGTCTCGTGGTCGTCATCCTCATCAACATGTTCGGCGCCGGTACGCCGTCTCCTCGTTCTCCATCTGTCTTCGCCTACTGAGGGCTCACGACAACCGCCAGGCGCCTACGGCGAGGCCGAGTTCATCTTCGCGTCCATCAAGGTCATCACGATCACCGGCCTGATCATCCTCGGCATCGTGCTCGACTTGGGCGGCGGCCCGAACCACGACCGCATCGGCTTCCGCTACTGGAAGCACCCGGGGCCGTTCGCACAGTATGCGGGCATCCCGGGCGCGAAGGGGCGCTTCCTCGCTTGGTGGGCGGTCATGACGCAGGCCGCGTTCTCGTTCATCGGGACCGAAGTCGTCGCCGTAGGTCTTCCCTCCGCTCTCCCTTTCCTTCCGCCCTTTGCCTGCCTCCTCCTTCCTTTGCCTGCCTCCTCCTTCCTTCTCTCCATTCTCGCCTGCCTGCGGCGTGTTTTACGTGGTTCTGACTCGCGGCCGCAGATCGCCGGTGCGGAGGCGAAGAACCCGCGCCGCAACATCCCCAAGGCCATCCGCCGCGTCTATGTGCGGATCTTGCTCTTCTACATCGGCGGCGTGACCATCATCGGGCTGCTCGTGCCGTACGACAGCAAGGATCTGAACCTTGCGAGCGGGACTGCCGCTGCGTCGCCCTTCGTCATCGCCATTGAGAACGCGGGGATCAAGGTCCTGCCATCGGTACGCTCATATTCTCTGTCGAACCTTGATTTCATCGCTGACTGCTACTCGGGGTGGCCCGTCAGATCATAAACGCGTGCCTGCTGACGTCCGCATGGTCGGCCGCGAACAGTGACATGTACTGCAGCTCGCGAGCACTCTGTGAGCAACACCCTGGTTCTAATTTACGCGTCATCTTTACCTCTCGTCGCGATGCTCTAGATGGCCTCGCAATCGGCGGGAACGCGCCCAGTGTATTCAAGAAGCTTTCCAGGCATGGTCTCCCTTGGCCCGCCTTGGTGTGCTCAGCTCTGTTCAGCCTCCTGTCTTACATGGACGTCAAGAGCGGTAGTGGTCGAGTTTTCGGGTGGTATGTTGTGTGCATACTTCACCAAGGCGAACCCTTCTGACGACACGTCTATCTATCAGGTTCGCGAACATGTGAGTCGCAACTTCTCGTGGTTTCGCTCACCGGATAGAACGCTTATTATGGATGATTATCTAAAAGGACATCTGTCGCAGGATTGATGAGCTGGTTCTGTATTGCTGTCACCTACATTCGCTTCCATAAAGGCTTGAAGGCGCAGGGAATTGACCGCAAGTCGTTGCCCTTCCGAGCACCATTCCAGCCGTTCGCAGCGTGGTATGCTGCCATCCTCTGCTTCGTCGTCTGTTTCGTACGTACCTATCCCTTCTTCCCTCCTCTGTCCATTCTTCTCGATGGGTGCCCAGACTGACGGTAATCTTGATTATTTTTTACAGTTCAGCGGTTGGTCAGTGTTCCTGAAGGGCAACTGGGACACCGCGACTTTTGTGACCAACTACCTCCCCTTGATGCTCTTCCCGGTTCTGTACATCATTGGGAAGGTATGGAAACGCTGCTCTCTCGTCAAGCCAGAGGAGATGGACTTCAAGAGCGGACTGGCGGAAGTTATGGCAGCTTCGTGCGTCCTCTTCTTGCGATGCGTGCTCTTATCTCTGGCTTATGCTTGGCTCGCAGATACGACGAGCCACCACCCCGGAATATCGTGGAGCGTGTGTGGGGATGGCTGGTAAGCATCACCATTGGCTTCGGCCGCTCACGGAATGAGGCTGATGACATTTCTCTTATCTCCGTAGATGTAAGAGGGGTTGCGGGCCCTGTTGTTGTTATTGCTGGTATTATAGATGTAGATATGTACGATCTGTTATCCTAATTTATCTTTATCCATCTGCTACTTCGGTCCTCCGAATCTTGACTACGCTCTGCGAGTTCGTATGAGATAGACCTCTACCAACCGGCAGCAAAGAATATGTACTCCGGTGCCATGCACTTACAGGACTGGGCCCTATTTCGTGGTCTTGCCGGATTTCGTCATCAACCCGGATTTGTATCTGTTTCGTATCATATCTCTTCCACTCTATCGATGTTCACCCCGGACCCCAATAAGACTCTGATCCTCGATGGTGGTCTGGTAGGCGAAGGGAAGCCAGGCATCCGCCAACACATCTAATTCTATGATCTTAGGGAACGACACTCGAAGACCATTTCGACAAGGACATTTCAACGCCGCTCTGGTCCGCTAAACCAGTCGACGATGATAGCGGTGTGGTTATTGCAGCCCACCTTGCATTCCTGCGTGCCGGAGCCGACGTCATCCTTACATCAACGTAGGTTGTTCCTCACTAGCACCCCAAGAATTGCGTCAACTAACAAAGAATGGGCGCAGATATCAATGTGCATTTGAGACATTCGAACGCTCGGGATATACCCCACAAGACGCCACACGAATTATGTTGAAATCTGTTGCCCTAGCTGCAGAGGCTAAGGAACGATTCTTAGGAGAACAGATTCAAAGGGGATTGGGCGATAGTGATGCGCCATCAAGACAAGCCAGAATCGCACTATCTCTTGGGCCGTTCGGAGCGACACTATCTCCAGCTCAGGAATTTGATGGCTTCTATCCCCCACCCTACGGGCCTAAGGCATATTCACCCACCCAACACAACTACAACTCTTTCGAAAGCTCAGAAAGGCACCAGGAACTGGAAGCGATCGAAGCTTTGACCGCCTTCCATCTGAACAGGCTACGTGTATTTGCTACAGACGCCCAAACATGGAACATGATCGATATCGTGGCATTTGAGACAGTACCACTGACCAGGGAGATAAAGGCAATCAGACGGGCGGTAGGACAGCTACAGAGAGAACTCAAGGTACAGATGAAGCCGTTTTGGATCAGTACCGTATATCCAGGTGGTCGCTTTCCAGAAAAGCGAAATCCAGGTGGAGAGAGCTCGTCGATTCGTCAAGTTGTACAAACAGCCATGCAAGAGGCAGAAACGGAACGCGCAGACACAGCAGAGGAGGACGCAAGACAGATGCCGCGGCCTTCAGGTCTAGGTATCAACTGCACAAGCCTAGACTTCCTGCGTACGCTATTGCAAGAAATGACAGCAGTTGTCAAGGATATTTGCAAAGATGGGCAGGCACCACCATGGCTGGTTGTATATCCGAACAGAGGGGACATTTATGATACGGCAAATCAGACTTGGCTCCCTGCGGAAAAAGACGCAAAGGGTGAAGGATGGGCAAAACAGCTCTGTGACATCGTGCAACCAGTGACAGGACAAGGTGTGTGGCGAGGACTGGTCGTGGGAGGCTGCTGCAAGACAGGACCAGGAGAGATCGCAGACTTAGCAGGCGAGACAAAGAACCTAGCAGTCCAGTAAAACTAAAGGTAGATGACTCCAGATAGTATGGGCCAGGACAAGTCCGCCAAATACCATTTGATCCCATTCCAACCTATAAACGTACTCAGCGAATCTTCCAACATGAGCCGAAAATGCTTTGTAAAGTCTGTTGATATTTGAAGGATGCCGTGGTAGATAGATAAATTCATTCAGTTGAACCACAAAGGGACCAACTGGAGTAGAAATGAGATGGAAAATGTGGCGTGGGAAATATCGGAGGAGAGCGAACTCTGATTTTGGCACAGCGCGGTCACTACGCAGAGCAAGCAAGAAGAGCTGTCCGAAAGTCTGCCAACGTCGTCAAGCTCGACGTCCCTCTCAAAACACCCATAGCGGTACGTTTCCTGCTGTCACTGTGTATTGTGTATAGGCAGAACGGAGGAAATTGGCGGCGGGGTTGGAATGGATGGACTTTGCAGCATCTGGATGTTGATACGTTCTCCCCAGGCCCACCATGTCATCAAAACTTCCCTCTGTCCTCAGCGCAACCGACGAGGAGATCCAGCTTCTCCTAGCTGCTCAGGCGCACATCGGCAGCAAGAACTGTGACAAGCAAATGTTGCCCTATGTCTGGAAGAGGAGATCCGACGGTCAGTGCGCCCGGTTTCACTAACTAGAATCCGATGCGACTTTCTTGCCCCCCCAGGCCTTCACATTATCAACATCGGCAAGACTTGGGAGAAGCTCGTCTTCGCCGCCCGCATTATTGCTGCTATCGAGAACCCGAACGATGTCTGTGTCATCTCCGCCCGTCCCTACGGTCACCGTGCCGTCCTCAAGTACGCCGCGAACACCGGTGCCCAGGCTATCGCCGGCCGCTTTACGCCCGGCAGCTTCACAAACTACATCACGCGCTCGTTCAAGGAGCCGCGTCTCATCGTCGTGACGGACCCGCGCGTCGACCACCAGGCGATCCGCGAGGCGTCGTACGTCAACATCCCCGTCATCGCGTTCTGCGACACCGACGCGCCGCTCAAGTACGTCGACGTCGCCATCCCCACGAACAACAAGTCCCGCCATGCTGTCGGTCTGATGTGGTGGCTCCTGGCCCGCGAGGTGCTCCGTCTCCGCGGTACCATTCCCCGCACGTCGGATGGCTGGAATGTCATGGTCGACATGTTCTTCTACCGTGATCCCGAGGAGGTCGAGAAACAACAGCAGGAGGAGGCCCAGGCGAAGGCAGCGGCTGCGGGCGCCGAGGTCATCGAGGGCCAGCTCAACGAGTGGGACGTCACGTCTGCTGCTCAGCCAGGCGGCATCAACGCCGCTTTGGTTGCTGGGGAGGGTGGTACGTCATCTGTCCGCCTCCGCAAGTACACTCAAGCTTACAAGTTCTGGTTGCAGCTGCTTTGGATTGGTCTGCTGAGCCTGCAGCCGCTGGTCCTACTGACTGGGCAGCGGAGCCTACAGGGGCGTCTGGGTGGGGTGCGGATGCGACCGCGCCATCAGGTTGGGATTAAGGATCACGGTGGGCTGTTGTTCTCACGTTACTCGTTGTCTGGCCATGTTATCTATGTGCTTGTCATGACTTCTACTTCTCTACCGCAAAACTATGTGAAGCATATGGCAAACTCGATACTCTTGTACGGCGGCAGGCAGCGTTAAGTTCCGCGATGCAGACGCTGTCTGTATCAAAGTCGATGTTGAGCTTCACACCAATTTCTCTTGTATCGAGCGAGTATCATGGTTTAGGTCACAACACGATAGCCGAACAGAATGTATTATGGGCACTCCGAGGTGGGCAGATCTTAAATTACAATTGCATGGTAAGTTGCTGCAGAACATATGAGGGCATTCCTTTGGTTACACTATGCTTGTGCGATTCTCGCCTCTACCGCGATACTCGACGCTCCCAAATACCATCTAAAACCGGCTACTCCATGCTGCCGACTTGCTCTATCTTGCCCTCTTCCCTGAGCTTGGCGTGCATCGCCTCCACCTCGTCCTGCACGCGTTCGATGGACTTGAAGTACTTGACTGTCTTCACGTGCAGCTCTGGGGGTTGCAAGTCAGGGGAGCGGTGGCCCTGTTAATTAGATGTGACGTACCGGCCGTAGCATCCTCGTCCACAACAATCAATGCCCATGGGTGGAGTTGGAGGGCCGAAAGTGTCCACTGCAGAGAACCGGCTATTAGCTCACAAAACGGCGACAAAATAAGGCTGCATACAAGATGGTTCACGCCCTCCTCTGCGGCAAGCACACACATCATGAGCGCGGATGCATAGAGACGGTGCAGCGACTGCGCTCACCGATGGCTTTGCTGAGCGCGAGCGCCTTGCGCTGGCCGGTGACCACGACCACGACCTCGCGGCTGTCGAGCACAGTCGCGACGCCGACGGTGAGCGCCATGCGCGGGACGGCGGCGATGTCGTTGTTGAAGAAGCGCGCGTTCGCGAGGATCGTGTCGTATGCGAGCGTCTTGATGCGCGTGCGCGAGGCGAGGGACGAGCCTGGGGTTCTATGTTAAGGGATCCCGGGGATGCAAAGAGGGGGGGAAGGGGGAAGGGAGAGAATGGCTTACCGGGCTCGTTGAATGCGATGTGCCCGTCCTCGCCGATCCCGCCCAGGAAGAGCTCGATGCCGCCATACGACTTGATCTTCGCCTCGTACGCGTTGCACTCCCCGATCAGGTCCTTAGCGTTCCCGTTGAGGATGTTCACTTGCGAGGGCGGGATGTCGACTGCAGATGCGAAGAACGCGCAACATGTCAGGGAGGGAGGATTGCGGAGGAGGGGAGGTACGCACCGTGCGAGAAGAACTCGCGGAACATGAAAGTGTGGTACGACTCGGAGTGATCCTGCGGCAGGCCGACATACTCGTCCATGTTGAACGTGACGACATTTTTGAAGCTGCGAACGGTAAGCGTGGTTGGCATCAGCGCGGATCCAGCATTTCATCGCTGCGGGTACCACATACGAAAGCTTGCCGTCCTTGACAAGCTTGATGAGGTGCTTGTAGGTGGGGATAGGGGACGAGCCCGTAGGAAGGCCGAGGACGAAGGGCTTCTCGGGAGTGGGCTTGAAGTCGTTGATGCTGGAAGGATGAAGTGAGTCTACCACTTCCAACGAGACAGTGCCAGAGTTGGGGCAAATGGAGGAAGCAGGGTTTCGCGGTAGAGGAAAGAGCCACACACCGCTTGCAGATGTAGTTGCCAATGTACTCGCCGACAGATGCAGCGTTGTCGCGGACGATGAGACCTGGTAAAGAGTAGATACGTTGGCCGAGGTCCACCACCTGCTGAGTCACAGCGGAAGAATGGAAACATACGCATTTGGAGATAAAGGAATGGACGTGAGTGGGCTGGTAGGTGTGCGTTCTCAGATCACGACGACACCAAGGCCTGCAGGGCAAGCTAGGGGTGCGCTAGACGGGATGGTGGAACGTTGGAGTAAAGGGATAGGGAATGGCAAATGCCACAGGCAGAAGTATGGACGGCTTTCGAAAGCTCATGGTCAAGATTGGGTGAACACCGAACAGATAAGGGAGAGGACTCCTATCGATCAAAGAATTTGTAGACCGTATCTCCCACACTGGCACACAGGGCCCACGAATCGCTCACACCAACGTGCTGCGACGGCGACTGGACGCTGAAACGGCACATGCGGGGACAATGATTGGCCCTGGACGGGGAACAGCATATGCACTGCCAGCGACGGCCATATGCTCGCGGGACTGGCGCAGCTGGCGCAGAGTCAGAGTGGACCGCTCTCGGCCCGATCGTCCTCCTAACCCCAACGGCCAGACTCGTCGTGCAATGTCTTGGAGGGCTGCTACACACGCGCGAGCAAGCTTCAACACACTGCAGCATATGCTTGTTCAAACGCTTGCCTGACTGTAGACTTCAATGGTCTGAAGTACGCGCGCGTCGATCGCATTTCAGCCAAGGCCAACGGCAGCAAGCCTCACGTGCAACGAGATACGAAAGAAGAGATTCATGTCCTGTAGAACGAACATCGTGTGCAAGATCCACAGCCCGTGGTACAGTTCACTAAAGGGCGTTTCGCCATCGCTGTTTGAGGAACAAATCCAATACACGCGCGCCATAGAAACCCACCTCGACTTCGGCCTCGAAATACAGTCTCGGGAAATAACGATACTGATGGAACCGCTGCAGATGGACGAAATGAAGCCACAAAATAATTCTCACCACATCCAGAGAACCTTTAACGTGAAAGCGGCGTGAAAGCGGCCGCGGAGGGTGGAAGACGGGGTAACACGTCCACGTGATACAACGCGCCACGCGAGGTTCAACTCGGCAGCATTCTGACCAGTCCAAAACTAAACGCTCGTTGTACCTTTACTTGAGCATTGTTTCTGACGGCATCCACCTCGTGCTCAACTCTGTACATTACACTCCCGCAATGGCGACACCCCTCGACTTGTATGAATCTCTCGACATAATCGGCACAGGTTCGTTCGGCATCATCAGAAAAGTTCGCCGGAAGTCAGACGGTCTCGTAGGTTCATCTGTGCTTTCGTCTTATGACAGGTCCCAAGCAAATCTTTCCTAGATCTTTGCCCGCAAGGAGCTTAACTTTGAGCGCATGTCAGAGCGCGACCGCAAGCAGATCGTGTCCGAAGTGTGAGCACTTCGTTCACTCCTGCGACCGCTCTCCTAACATTCTACTAGTAATATCCTCAAAGATCTTCATCACGAACACATAGTACGCTATCATGACCGTTATGTCGATCGCGATGCGGGTATCCTTTACATCCTCATGGAATACTGTGGCGGAGGCGATCTGTCTTCCGTTATCAAGCAAGCCCAACGGCATAGCCGACCGATCCCTGAAGACACGATATGGCATTACTTTATGCAAATCCTCCTCGCACTGAACCACTGTCACCACCCAAACGGCCACGGACGCTCGAATAGCACTGGTACCTCAAGCGAAGGCGAAGGCAAGGAGAAGCGGCCACAAATATTGCACAGAGACCTCAAGCCGGACAATGGTCAGCTCGCAGTGGATACTCCCTACTTGAGATTCAGACTGAATATCATCTGTAGTATTTTTGGATGAGAACAACACTGTCAAACTTGGTGATTTTGGCCTATCCAAGGCCCTCGCTCAAGCAAGTTTCGCCAACACTTACGTCGGCGTACGTCTTCTTCCTAAAACACCACCCCGCCCAGGCTCACTCACAAGCTCCTGCAGACGCCATACTACATGTCCCCCGAGCTCATGCAGGAAAAAGCATACGACTCCAAGTCGGACATATGGTCGCTCGGCTGCCTCATCTTCGAGCTATGTGCGTTGAAGCCGCCGTTCCACGAGGCCAAGACACACGCAGAACTCAGCATCCTGATAAGGTACGTGCGACGTTCTCTCTGTCGTATCGTGCGATGATGCTGATGAGGCGCAGGAACGGACGGATACCACCGCTGCCTAAGGGATATAGCCCCGCCCTGTCGAGCGTAATCAAGTCCATGCTCAACCTCAACGTAAGTATTTCAATTATGTTGTATAGGCATATAATAGAATTACGCTTGGCACGCACGCAGCCCGCAATGCGCCCGTCAGCGGCACAACTCCTCGGACACGAACGCCTCGAGCTCGCTTACAAAGTAACCGAGACGCAAAAGCTGTGTGTTTGTTTTCCCATCCTCCTTCCCAGAGCGGGCTCTCACTTCTGCGCAGCCTGAACGCCGTGAAGTCACACAAGGCCACCCTCCTTGCCAAGGAGCGCGACCTCGTCGCACGGGAAGCCGCCGCCGCCGAAAAGGACGCCGCTATCGTGGCCCTACAAGCACGCATCGCACAAAAGGACGAAGAGCTCGTGTCCCTGCGCACAATGGCAGCCTCTGCGGAGGCGGCGTTTCAGGAGCGTGTACGGCAGGCGGTCGCGGCGCGCGACGGGGAGCTGCGTGCCGCGGTGCTGAAGCAGGAGGCAGAAGTCGCTGCGCGTATGGCGCGCCGCGAAGAGGAGATCATGGACGCGGTGAGAAGGCGCGAGGACGAAATCGCACGGATGTGGGCCGAGTGGGAGCGACAAACGAGGGAGTCCATGGGAAAAGCTGTGGAGGAGCGTATGGAGTGGGTAAGGGAGCAAGCGGATGAGATTGAAAGGGAGCGGGAGAAATTGGGGCAGGTGAGGGTGGAGCTGGAGCGGAAGATGGCGACGCTGCAGGGGGCGGAGAAAGAGAAAAAGGGTACTGTGAAGCTGACCTTTTGGCTGATTCCCTTCTGCTGATCTCTACCTACGCAGGTCCGAAGGCAAAGACACCGCTTGAAGAGGTGAAGAATATACTTGCGCCCCTCGCACGTCTCGCAGACTCGCCAGCAAATACGCCAATTCGCGCCCCTCAAGTCACCAAACCGCCCCTCTTCGAGACACCTCGCGCCGCCACTAGGGAGGCTCCCTTCGCTGCGGACCTCGTGCCGCCGTCCGCAATGAAGGGCGTCATTCTCACGGCTACTGGCGAGCCTGTTGCGACGCCCACACCCGCAGAGCTCGCCAAGCTCTTCGTCGAGACGCCGAAGGTCGGCCTCAACTTTGCGAAAATCTTCGACTTCGACTCTGATGCGGAGAGTGACGGCGAGCCTGACGAGGCGGGCTATGAGTCGGACAGCGGACCCGCGCCTGTTGTGAAGAGGGAGCGCGAGCAGGACGACTCGGATCAGGAGAACACGCCTCACCCCTCCCCCGCTGTGCGCCCGACGAGACTAAGGCGCCCTTCGATCCGTGCGTCTTCCGTGCGCCCGGTGCTAGACGCGGCACCGTCAGCGTCAATGCGTAACAAGCCCGCGAGACCGCCCTCGTCGCAGTCGTCGAAGACCACCTCAAGCTCAGCCTCCTCATCCGCACGTCCGCCTTCAGCGCAGGCCACGCCGGAGTACGACCTTTCAGATGAGGAGAATCTGCCCAGCCCGTTCCTCCGTAAAACGGACCGAAATACCCTTGCGCGGACTGCATCTGCCCCTGCCCCTTGCGTCGTCTCGAATACGGGTGGTGCAGCATTCCCCGCCCGCAGCGCCCCGCGAAAGAGTGGGCCGACGTTGCGAGCGATGGCGGTCGTGAACGCTGCAAATGCAACCAAGGGGAGTGTCACGAAAGCCGGCCTCAGGACCGCATCCGCGTCCGCAGGTAGTGTGCGGTCTTCGATCGCGAAGGCACAGAGGGCGAGCGAAGAAGCGAGGAAAGCGCTATTCCGACCATGACCGTGGATTTTCACTGTTGTTGCGTTATGATGCTTTGGGAGTTTTGTACATATGGTTATTTGATGTTTTCCGGTGTATTTATCCTTTTTCCTTCCAGCATTTGATATTTCTTCAATCAAGATTGGTATCTGTGTTCGACTGATATGTTTTCATTAGTCTAGAATTACACGAAGTACATGTGTTTGAACTACAAAAGCAATCCATAAAATCATACCATCCTACTACCTGAGAGACCATAGAAGTACTAAGATGTTGAGCTAGGCAAATACAAATAGGCATACAAAGGTAAGCAATACAGCAGTATACATACACCAAATCAGTCTAAAAATTCAATTTCATCAGAGTCATCTGAGTTATCACAGAGATCTATGATCTCAGATGGCTGTCTAATGATATCAGCCATATTATTAGGTGGATTGGATCCGAGGAATTCTGCAAACTCGTCGAGACATGCTTTGTGTGGTAGGGGAGGTTGACCTGGCATTCTCTAGTAGTAGGCGAGATTGTGAATGCAATAAGTCAAGATTGAAAGATGAGGACCCTGATTGATATCACATACCTGTAGCCTGAACTTGCAGACTTGATAACCGTCCTTGCCTGACTCGACCCAGTACTGAGTCTAACAGTAAGCTTCTTAGCGGAGAGAATAACAAACGAAGTCAAACCTCAGTAACCGTATAAAGCCCGTCGTAGCGATAAATCGGTTCACGAGCACTGCCGTAATAGAATTGTCAAAAGAGGTTATCAACGAGGTAGTGAAAGCATACTTCGATTCAGGAGCATATTTCGAGTCGAGACTGGATCCTCTGATGACCCGTACAGGCTTCTTCCTGTTGCATGATGTCTGTTTGGATGGGGATCCGTGTTCAAAGTCAGAATCAATCAAATAGATTGAATCATACTAACCACTAGCGCTTTATTGAACCTGTTCTCAAACGATTGATCACAGGTTTGTTCGTTCTCTCTCCAGTTCTGGGATTCGAGCCGTCAGATCGATGCAATAAAGCCTGGAGACGAACTCACTTCTCTACTCCCTGAGCCAGTGTATACGCTACGACAAGTCGTCAGACGTACTATTGGAGAACGATCGAAGTAAAACTGCGCACATAGTTTCACCTTCGTCGATATCATCGCTGTATCCGCCGGAAAGCACTATGCTGTCTGCTCCAAAGCTCTCCCAGCCATGAATGCCGCCCCACGAAGCACGGTGCACTCGGGCCTTGAGGCATTCGGACCTGTATATTTGGGGAATAAGCCTGCGCTGAAACATCAAGCAGTGCAAACAGACCTTGAGTTCCATGTGTCTCCGACCTTGACTCCGGGGACATCCCCAAAGGACTTCTCCCTGTAATCCCAGTTGACTGCGCGGTTTGTCCGAGCCGCTGACAGGCTGCCAGAACGAGAATGCATCGCCCGCTTTCTTGTCGCTCAGCGGGAGTGGATGGTACGTAAGAAAGAACAGCAATCGAGCATCGTCTGGCTTCCCCAAAAGGCATCTGGCCCAGAATCATGGATCCAGACGGTCATTATCTGGACATTTTTACCAATGCACTTACAGAAAATCCAGTGGGATATGTGAAACTAGGCCTCAACTTATGCGTACAGGCCAAATCAGAGCAAGTAAAAAGTATAGGATGTGTATGAGTCAACCATGCAAGTTTGTTGGTTCAGACATGTCAGATACCAGACGGTGACGATTTCCTGAATCACAGAATTCCGAGTCGGTCCTCGACGATCGCCAGATCCGAACGCCTCGACCAACGGGAGCATTTTCATCGATCAATATTCGCTCAAGATCTCCAACGGCGGGCAGACGGCGCTCGTACTTTCCGACCAAACCGCCGACTGGCTCGTCAACTTGAATGCGACCCTCGGCGTGCGCTCAGCGCTCCCCAGCCTGAAACCCATGCTGACTATCTCTATCTCCGTACTGGGCATCATGGGCTCCCGACAGTACCGCAGAGCCGACGTTCGTGAGCACGAGCGGTGGTACCCTACGGACCTCTGCGCGCCGCGCCTGTACAACTTCATATCGTGTTCGAGCTCGCAGACAGCTTTCACCGCACGCAGCGGGTTCCGGACGATCGTGCTGACGCAGACGCCGCAGGAGGTTATCGCGCCCAGTGACTAGTGGCATTTTGAAGTTAACGGGTAGGTGTTTTACACGAAGGGCACAAACGTCATCCCATTTAACTCGTTCTATGCTACGCTAGATGCTACAGAGCACCGCGCTCAGCGGACAAAACATGGCGAGCCTTTTCAGCCTACCTGTCGCCGTCAGTCCTTGAATGTGCTGCGTTGCTTGGCCACCAGCTGCGTGTGTGGGGCGGCGGGATCTACCAGCCGTTGGACACGCTTACGGGGGTGTACGACGAGCTCGGTATCCTTGCATGGTCGGAGATCATCTTCTCGGACGCAACGTATCCACTCAACTCATTCTTGCTGGAGCCGATCGACCCCGGGGTGCGCCAGAACGAGCGGCGCAACAACAAGCAGCGTGCAGTGGGCGGGCGGGAACGAGATCGAGAACATTGTTATTGGGATCAGCGATACGGTCCCAAACAGCACGCATTGTCTCGACGGGGTGGGTCTTAGTGCGGGGTGTGCGTGCGACGCGACTGATGAGCAGTTCAGTTCGTGCACATGTTCCAGGACTTTCTGCATAACATCACGTATGAGGAGGAGAGTTCGGTAAGTCTTGGGTTTGGGTGTTCATGCTTAGGTACTATACGTGTCTCAAGCGTTGTTTTCCTAGGTTCCGTACGCAGAATGAATGGGGATCTCAGTCTTGATCCATATGTGCTAAGAGAACGAGACACCGAGATGCATATATGGAAATATTGATACGCAGGACGACCGTGCACCATTCCTTGATCAATCATTCATAGGCGTCTTAGGCTTTCAACTATAGCACGTATCCTGTGGTGAGGTGAACTCAAAGGTGTCGTTTGTTTTGCATTTGTCGCTCAGCTTGTCGCGATAGATTTGTGAATAAGTCTGGGTGAGCAAGACTGCGGGTTTGAAGCAGATATGGCCCCTGATTATCTATTCAGGTTCCACTCGATGCCATCCTTCTACAGCTGGGAAGAAGTGCTTTTGTCTCCAGAAGATGACTACTTCAACTCTACAGTCGTCATGTCCCCGGGACCACCATCCACCCGCGGGAAGTCTCGCATGGCCGAATCCCAACGCGCCGCAGGGCCAGGGCCAGATGACGATGGGCGTCGAGTTGTGGCTGCCAACCCCTGGCACGTCAGACTCCAACCAGACGTTCGCCCAGTGGTGCTGGAGCACGCAGGTGTTCCAGTCGATGAACATGATTTCCGAGATCGCATGGTACCGTCGCGGGGCGGGGCTCGGCGAGAACAACCTCGGGTTGCTGGTTTGGCAGCTCAACGATATCTGGCAGGGCGTGAGCTGGGCGTCTGTCGAGTACTCTGGGCGCTGGAAGGTGCTGAACTACGGCATGGCGAGCATCTACTCGCCCGTGATCGTGTACCCGTTCTGGACGCCGGATAATCAGACGCTCGACATCATGGTCACGAACGACCGGTGGTATACGGTGAACGGCACGGCGATGCTGACATGGTACGGCTGGTCAGGGACGGAGTTGAGCACGATGACGCACGAGTTCTCTGTGCCGACGCTGAACAACACGGTGCTGATGTCGATGGAGGGCTTCGACTCGATCCTCCCTAACGGGACGGACGCTGCCGACGTGTGGATGCTTCTCAATCTGACTGCACAAGTCGACAACCGCACGGTGACGAACGAACAATATGTACGTATGCTTCAGATAGGGTGTCCTTTGCAGATTATTCACCATAACAATTTGGACAGTACACGCCTGTGTCTCTCGCTTACGCGAACCTGGTCGACCCAGAGATCAGCGTGACAAGCGGGCCGGATCTTACGTTCACGGTTTCTGCACAGGGCGGTGTCGCTCCGTACACATGGGTCGACCATCCTTCTGGGACTGTTGGCTACTTCGTGGACAATGCGACAAATGTCCCTCTCAACGGGTTTTACCTTGTGCCAGGCATCGACCGTACTGGTGAGTTTTGATTTTCTGCCATGCGAGGAGCGGAATAACGAGTTGTGCAGTGAAATTCCTCCTGAACCCCGAGCTATCGTCGACGTCGGACCCTGATCCGTCGGCTTTCGTGGTCAGGTCTGTCTGGAATAATACTCATCTGTAAGCTTGGGATTGGGGAAATTAGTACGTTGAGCGTGTATCGCGTATGCCTCCTGAATCATGGCGTTCATGAATGAGAACTGTTTTCACGCATGGCGATAGCCGTCTAGGACAGTAGCGTGTGGCTCTCGTGGGCATTGAGCATGATCTCTGGGTGGCGAAGTACGGGATGTATAGAAGAAACGAGGGGCTTTATCATTTGTTCGGCCATCAAGCACGTGGCACTACCCAGAGCGATGTGCAGCGGGCGTACGTAGGTGACATCTATATCGTTCCCCGGCCTGTTCGTCATTCTGAACTACACACGACTCTACACGTTGTCGGGCGAGTCGGGACCTGCAGGTAAGTGGAAAGCGGCGGCACCTCCTCTGGAAGCTAGACCACCAAAATGTTCGAGAACTGAGCAGGAAGACGACGACCGGCGTGCTACACCAACGTGCTGGCGCGTGTTTCGGGCGCGATGGGATCCGCGTATTGTGCCCTCGGAGAGTCGGTCTGCTCGCTGTGCTTGTTGCTTTACTACAAACTACTTCCTGCAGTGTGTGCCTTAGTCCCCGCGCACATCAATGTCCTTAACCCCTAGTAGGGCATCCCAAACAGCTACAGCTCATTGGTCGATCGCAAACGGTTGTCCTGGCCTTCTCAGTATGGGTATTGTATCTATCTGGTGTAAGAAGACAATAGAATCATGCGGTAGGTCCCCAAAGTTTGTAATCGGTCTCAGGTCGCACTTGGCTGTGAAGAAGAAATTAGACATGCATGCCCGTCGCGCGCTATATATGCACAGTATTCTACCTTCAGCACCGGTTGCCCATGGTGATATATCCGATCCCTTTTTGGCTATGTGTAGTCACCGGAATTGTCAATCACAGCTACTGATGCTTATAGCAGTCGGGTTCTGACCTATATGCACCTCGAGCCTTCTTGTCTCATTACTTAAGCAGACTATGAGCTATGCAGATACTCTGTGGTGTCTTCGACATAGTCGACGGGCCTATAACGTGGAATCATGTCTATCTCTCTAGCACACTCGTATGGACCTAATGTGACACGCGGCCAAGTTTGATGCCACGCCTTGCATATGAAGTGAGTGGAAACATCCCTCATGTGTCCTCTCCAGCTGAGATGCGTACAGTTCAAGTATACATGCTTCCGCCTGTACCTTCTCCGAACCCAGTTTAACAGTGCAGCGATGTTTCCGTAGTTTCGCTCAATATAGGCCGACCTTCAAGCTTCATACTTTGTGGGACTTTCATGGCCGTCACGCTCTCTGAATTCCGCGCTATACCCGCCAAACACAGCTCCTCCCCCCTTCGTCTCAACCAGAATGAGCACTTTTATCAATATACGCTCTCGTACCTGATGATCAGACTGCCGACTAGTGGACCTTCGTCGCTGGTATGCGCTTCATTGCCTGACCATCAGGAAAATTAGAAATCCACTGACGGGCTGCTGTCAGTGATTTCAGAGGCCTCAAAAGCGATCAGCTGGTCAGCTGTTAGAACTTGAAATTTTCGGGGATTTCCAGCGCTCAGAGCCTGCCCTTTCAATCTCACACTATGCATCTTCCTGGGAACGTATCGTAGTAGAACTGGTACCAAATGTTTCAATAGGACATAAAATATATTTTCACAGTAGCACTAGCACTAAAAAAAACCATCGAGATGTGCTCATGTAGGAGCCAAAAGTGTATATCTCGGGCTTCAGACGGTCAGGTGATCAGCGATTTCCGCTTTTGATGCTGGTGCGTGGCATACCCCTTTGGCTGCTAACGCGGTCGAAACCTAATTGCTCTCCGTTTGTCTTCAGACAGCGACCTCTCTTCGTGAATGCGGTAATCCGTGTATCAACGCTTTGTGGATTCAATTAAACAGTCTAGCTGCAGCCAACACGTAGTTGTTTTGCATAGTCGGGAGAGTTCATAGGAGCATGGCTACGACAAGTGCGAGAGACGGGCTGGTAATACATTGGGAAAACTGAGGGCTGTCTTGGTAGTAGTAAGTGGGGACTCGGATGCGCGCAAATTTGGATACCGAGCAATGGGGGCAGCTGAGTCGGGCAGGGTCTTGGCGCTCTATATGACTACATGAGTCAATGACGAACGGCAAAGCTGAGGGAAACGTATCAATCCTTGTGTCTGAGATTGTCCTTCGATGTGATCTAGGAGACAACGATAGGCTCCGTCCCACTCAAGCTTTCAGTCGCGCGCCGTCCTCTCTTAATCTTGTTAGCGACACATTGTCGGAGAGCAGTTCTGTTTGTTTTCGTATACGTCGATCAACAAGAAATGAGAGGAGCCGGTTACTTTTCCGGCCACTAGTTAAGACCGTAACTGAGGAGCGCCCAAACAAAGCAGGGCGTCAATGTCGCAATACACTTTGACGAACGTTTGTCTGCTCCAGTACCATGTCACGGAGCCTACTGACGGGTATGAAGTGCGTGGTCAGCGCTCACGGCTTCTCAGAACCTCCGTAGACCAACTCCAACGAAGTCACAGTCTTGACATGTTCCCAAGCTCCTTTAGAACGTATGGGAACATAGGCACTTAACAGGCCTATCAGCACACAGACGTACGACATTCAATCCGCTGACTCTGCAAGAGCAGGCGCATTGACGGAAGCATGTTATACCTCCGAATTGCGAACACGAAATGCTCATGGAGTGGTGTCTTCATCGTTTGACATGATTTGTCCGGCAACGAGCCGTTCGGAGCACTCATCGGCGAGTAGAGCTGACATTGCACCTCGTGTACTTCACGCCGGAGATGAAGCTTCGGGAACGGCAGGACATAATGGAAGGGCGAAGGACAGAGCCAATGTTCTGTGCTAGCTGGAACTCGTTGGAAACAGCTGGCGTGAGGATACTGCGTACTTTGCTGATATCATCTTGAAGCATTCAATGCCTTCAAGGATGACAAAGTTCGCACCACAATTCAGAGAAAAACATTGGATGAATGCCGCGACAGAAGTGGCACGATAAAATGAATGAACCCAAGACGAGAAGGCCGTCGTGACAGGAGTATTGCTTTGGCCTTAGCTTGAGCTTGAACGATAGCGGACGAGTCTTATGTGTAGATGCGACACGTTTGTCGATTTGAGCGGTCTAAATCGTGTCTTCGAGCCGCAGTGCGCGCCTGTCACCGGTTCACTCATGCTCGTAAGTTCCAGGCCACGGACAAGTCGGAACGTTGCTATTAGTGAAACAATCATTGACAGAAGAGTCATATGTCCGGATGCACGGCATGACGTCGATCAGCAGTATCAAATTGGGGTCATCAGAGGGAACAATGGAGCGGACTGAACGTACAGCCGAGTAACCCTCGCCGAAACAGGATTACAAGAGCGACTCAAACAGAGGTCTGACACCGTCGACGACGGTGTCCAGGAGAGTGAATTCACCACCTATGATGTGTGGGCACGTTGTTGAACACGAACTCGCGATCACGATCTGGCGACAGGCACGGCGCGATCGCCATCATCGTGGAAATTGTGTGGGAACTTCGGGAAAATGACATGGTTCCTCCATAAAGGGAGCTACACATTCCATTTTGGGGATATTTGCACGTGCCTTCGACTTGTTATCCATTTGTCAACCTCAGTGAAAATCTTAGAAAAGACCTAGAGCACACTCAGGCCTTCCTTGGCACACGCCTTGACCATTCCTTTGTTTCATTCAACTTAGTGTCCCTTGCTCGCTAGCGACAATCTTCTAATCGTGCTTTTTATAATATTCATGGTCCACCGTCGTTCGCAATCCGTCAGGTATCCCAACATGCACAGCCCATCACTAGCCTCCCCTCCTTTGACCCCCTCGCTCAGCTTTGCTGCCCTTGGATCCCAACTGGCCTCGCGGAAACCCAAAAGCTACTGGTATCGCACGACGTTCCTTGCCCTCTTTGTCCTCGTCGTCGTCTCTGTCTACGTCCTGCTCATCACCCAGCCGTCGCTCTCGCCCATATCCATCTTCGAGGCTGACGGCGCCCGCGCGGGCCACCCGTCCCCGCGGCTCTCGCCAGACGCATTCCGCCTTGCGGCCCTCAGGCATAAGTGGCCAGGTCTCCCGCCGGACAATAATGCGTCGCGCCCGCAGGTCACGCTGGACGCAGCGCAGGAGCTCGCGGCCGTGTCGAGCTTCCTCGCGAGCCTGCCACAGAATGTCATCCCTTCCTCTGTCGACCCGTCGCAGCCGATCGACCCCCAGCTCGTGCTCGACTTCGACACGCGCAGTCCGCACGCCCCAGAGGAGGTCGAGACGGTTGTGCGCGACGTGTGGGCGCGGAATCCGGTCATGCTCTATTCCAAGGTCCGTCCTGCTCGCTGCTGCGTGCCTTGTCGGCTGACAGACGGTGTCTCGCCCCATCGCAAAATAGTTCTACTCTCCTATTTCACGAGAATTGAAACAAATCCTCGCCGACATGTACTTACGCCCGTCTCCCACGATTATAGAAGTTGACCAACGACGTCAGTGTTTCTATTCGGCTGCTTGTGCGCTGATGATGCTGACCATCACGTCTCTGGCAGCCGACGAATCCGTCCTCGCACCTTTACTGTTCCGTCTCACCTCCACGTCCGAATTGCCAATTCTCCTCATCGGCGGCCGCACGGTTGGTTCAATACAGGAGATCCGCTACCTGAAAGAAAAGGGCGAGCTCCAACGTATGATCAGCAATGCTGGCGCCGAAATCAACGCTGCGAGGAGAAAGAAGCAGAAGAAGCTCTAGTGGTCCGGAAGGACCAAGGCTCGACATTATGCTTACTCCCAGTGAGCCCATAGCGGCTATCGCTGTGGACTATCTACAGGTGGTATTGCGGGATGTATCACTATCTACACGTACACTAGACACCGGTACATTACTCACATAGAGGATGGCCTCTATCGCACGCCGTTTGCGGGCGAACGCGGACCTTACATACACACAAGTACATGGCTCGAGTTGCAGCTCGAACTTTTGCATGCTTACTGACTGATGAGCGACCACACTGAGAACTTGACTTCAAGTAACGTTCCCGAGACGCAGTGTGTATTTGCGAACGCGGCCTTCACCCTTCTCGTAAATTTATCTGTGCGCTAGCTGCAGCGTCAACAAACTGCTTTGAGCGCTGATTGCGCACAGAGCTAAGGGACGGTGCGCTGAAAAGGGCAGTTATATACCTCCTTGACGGCCTCGATATGACAGAATCCTGCTTGACATTCGAGTCTCCCTGTCAGGCGCACCTGCTCGAGCGCTTGTTGAGGCTGTGCAGCTATTTGACTGATCGCAGTCACCTCCGACCGAGAACGTCGTCGCCTTGTCGATCGTAATCGAGACATGGTCGACCGAAGAGCTCAGATCGAATATGTCCTCTTTGACATGGATGGTAGGTTTCGGGTCAACGCGTTCTCGCTACCGTCGAGACCTGAGCCGGTGTGATAGGCCTGCTCATCGATTCGGAGAGAGTGTACACAGAAGTGACCAGTGCGTCTGCTCGTCGCGTCTTTCTCCGTAGTATAGTCGACTCAAATCGAGATGTTCAGATGACATCCTCGCAAAGTATGGAAAAGAGATGACTTGGGATATAAAGGCCGGTCTTATGGGAAAGCGTACGGTCGCGGCCTTCCCATCGTCCTCACGTCTCTAAACAGAACATCGTATACTTACGACTCCAGCCGAGCGCGAAGCCGCCGCGCATCTTCTCTCCTTCTTCCCTGATCTTCCTCTGGACTTCACCATCGACACCTACCTCTCTCTCCGGCGGACAGGCCAGGACGCCAGGTGGCCCACCGTGCAGCCGCTCCCAGGCGCCGTCAGGCTCGTGCAGCACCTCCGCCGGCACGGCGTGCCCATCGCGGTCGCGACGGGCTCGCAGCGCCGCAACTACGCGCAGAAGAGCGCGCACCTCGTGGACACGCTGTTCGGCGCGTTCGAGGGGCGCGTCGTGTGCGCGGACGACGGGCTTATCCGCCCCGGCCGCGGGAAGCCGCACCCGGACATCTTCTTGGTGACGGCGGAGAAGTGCTGCGGGCGCACGGTCGGCCTCGGCGAGCAGGAGGAGAGCACGGTCACCGAGGAGGAGCGGAGGGAGAGGGCGAAGGGCCTCGTCTTCGAGGACGCTATTCCGGGCGTACAGGCGGGGAAGAGGGCGGGTATGAACGGTGCGTGGTCATTTTATTATATGAAACTAGGGCGGCGTGCGACCGCTGGGCAGAAGCGTTGATTTTTCATGTCCTTTCAGTTGTGTGGGTCCCAGACGCCAACCTCCTTGCCTTGGGGGACTCCGGTCCTACTTTGGAACTGGACCAACCGGATCAAACCTTGAAATCTCTCGAAGATTTTGTGCCTGAAGAATGGGGTTTGCCACCTTATGACGACGATACATCTTAGTCTCAGAGCATTTTTTGACGGTTTGTTGCATCGATTCACGGGTACATCCAACAGACCCAACAGCCTTTCATAGAAGGCGACCATTGTATATCCCCCAACTATGACGGCGGAAGTCCAGAACGACTAGTCATAGCGCATATAGAGAATGATTTTTCAATCTCCCAATTACAATAATATTGAAGGCCGGTTTCATACGCATCCTTGGTGTTGGCTAGGGCAACATTCAGCTACAGTGCGGACGACGCGGGTTCTGCACCGCCAGAGAGTCGCTATCCCTTGTCCACCTCATGCCGCCATAGATTGCAAGCCTCCAGAGAGCTAAGAGGGCACCAATTAATTATGCGGTAAAGTGTTGCGTGGGACGGGATAAATTACAAGTCGAGCCGAATCATCGGTGAACTCCACATACAGCAAAGTCGAGGACAATTCGAAGACGAAGAAATGGGCGGTGCAACTCGGTGACTTCATATCAACGAATCAACTTTATGTAGTGTTTAGTACTTCATCATCCCGAGAGCACTTACTGGCATTTATAGATTTAACATTGACCTTGATTTACTGACTCAGGGTTGGAGTTATCGCATCACGTTCAAGCAGATGGCGTCTGTGATTATTTATCTTTGCGCTGAAGTTCTGAACAATAGCTCAGCAAGGTACAAAATGGTGACTAGCAAGCACACACAAGATAATGTCGATGATATCTAAAGTACATGTCCACTCACAACACATACCCATCGCGAGCCCTGCACACGATGTGTCAAACTCCAAACACTTGTAGGCCATTTCCCTCAAGCAATGCTTTCAGCTTATGCTCGTCGTGCAACTGGTGTACGTCGTCAGACCCGCCCAGAGATTCACCCTGAACACGAAGACTGTTAGTTGAGATGAACTGTTCTCCAATTTCCAAGCACGTACAAGTAGCAGTACGTTAGGCACAGTGCGTCTGTCTGTCAATCTTAGGAGGATTTGCTGGATGAGCGGTCCGTCTGATCTCGTGTTCAATTCAACAATGGTCGGTGGCGGGTAAATGTCATAGGACTTCAGAAGAGACTTGGCACGCTGGGAGAAGCTGAGAAGCCGCCTTCGTAAGAGTAGACCCTGCAATATTCATTGTGCGTGGTACGCACGGACAAAATGTCTTGCTGAACACGACCAGCGGATGGTCCGCCTTCAGGGTCTTCAAGTGGCTATCCCAGTCAACATCACCATCGGGAGCATACACGCTGAAATCGACGCCCTTATCCGGGTCCACCTTGATTCGCCCCAGCCCGTCAACCTTGATGTACCCATCGTCCTCATTCAGCCGCCTGTCAGCATGCGCAGTGACGAAGTGCAGTAGACCGTCAATCTCCCGTATCCTCTTTTCTTTGAGCTTTGCCAGTCCGACCTGTCCGGCCCGCGAGGACGACGGGGAGAAGCCAAGACCTTTGAGAGACTCCGGGAGCGACCAGAATGAAGATGGGGTGTAGTGGCTTACATAGAAAATGGATATTGCGGAGAAGATGAGGACAGTCCATATGATGCGACGACGACGGTATGGCGACGCCATGTTGTACGACTGAGGAAGACTGCTCGGTTGTATGTCAGAGGGCGTTGTTCGTGAGGACTGAAAGGACGATGACCAGAAAGACTATTTGGATGTGGAGATCATCGTGCCTAGAGGTGTCTGAACTGACATGGCAGTGCGATGGTATTTCAGGACGTGCCGTACGCGCCTATAGGTTACGGGCGCCTGCGCGGGAATTCAGTCTTCTTGCCAACTCATGTACGCTGACCTCTTTACTTCATGACTTGCTCTTTCCCTCGTCTACTAACTTGCTCGCGTTTATAGTGATTTCCGTGTAATGGCGTCAGCTAAAAGCCCCGAGGCTGGCAGCTCTCGGGACCCCTTTGAACTCGAACGGCTGGCTGAAGAGCTGGAAACCCGTGAGCTCAGCTCCTCTTCAAGAAAAGGCACCGGGACCATCGAGGAGTTGTCTACCGCAGAGCGCGATCTACCTCTCTACGTCCCACTGTCACACGAGAATCCTTATCTTTCTTCTGAGACCTTCAACGTCGAGGAGTTTCTACTCTCGCGCTCGTATACGTCTCTCCCTGACTTGCGCTCGGAACTCAGGGATTACCTTGCGACCTTGAAGGAGGAACTCGTCAAGCTCATCAACGACGATTATGAGGCCTTTATAAGTCTCAGCACGGATCTAAGAGACGAAGGTGCGAGACTCGAGCGGTTGAAATCACCTCTAGGCGATCTCAAAGCGCAAGTAATTGTACGTTGCAATCTTGGCAGTAGGATACAATGTGGTAATATATTATCTATTTTTGGGCTCAGGAAGCAAGGCAGACATTGCAAGATATACAGGATGCTATCCAGCTCAGACTAGGTAAACGTTCCGCACTGAGAGAAGAAAAGGTGCGCTGTTTTACAGGTCTTTCGCGGTATGCATGTCTCGCAGAGTCTGAGAGCACACTCTGCACGAAGGCGGAGTGCATCCTTCCAAATCTAGTTGTTGTAAGATATTAGAAGACCTCTTTTCTGCGGATCGGTTCCGACTTGAGTGAAAAGGTCAGAACTAACGTCTCACGTCAGGCTTTTCTTCATCTGCTTCTCAAGATTTCCGAGTCCGTCACACGCCTTGAGTCTTTACTTTTGATTGCATCGCCACCTGAAGAGGCCAAGAGCTCTGATCTCAATGGGCTGAAGCTCTCAACTCCGTCGGAGGACAATACCTTGGAAGAGAGGTGAGAGCAGCGCCATAGCTTCGACGGAAATCATATGAAAGTAGCGGACAGAACGCGAGGCAACCGTGCCAAACACCTAGCTCGTGTCGCATCAGAATATACGCAACTTCTCTACCACGTCTCAAGAGCTCAGGCCGAAGGTAGCGCCTTTGTAGACGAGTTACAATGGGTTTGTGAGCTGTATCATTGTTCTTTAGCACCCTTCTTCGCTCATGTGAAACCCCATCATACTTCCTGTGGGTAGCGCATCGATCGTATCAAGTCCACCCTCTCTTCTGATCTGGATCACCTATTCACTACTACGGTGATAGCCTTGACGTCCGGCAAGGAACACACAAAGGACAGTAAAGTGACAGACATTGAGAAATCCAAATGGCTAGCCGATGTTACAGAGTGTCTCAGGACATATGACATTCTCGGACTCTGGCGTGATGCGGAGGACGTCCTTAGAAGGGAAGTCGTCCGCGAGTTTGTGAAGAAGGCAGGTCACGCGCAGACTTTCCTCAGTAGACTCCCATCTCATATATCGGTAGACAATCCACCCTGGCGCCCTAGCAGCACCTCACTCTCCCATACTACCCCACACACCGTTTGCTCCAGGATCACGATCGCCCGCTCCGCCCTTGACAACCTCTAATCCTCCACGCACGCCGTACACGCCATTCACTGCATTCGCCTCGAAGCAGAATCCGTTCGAGTTCAGCCTCCAGGTTGGCGCGGCCCCGGCGGGGTCGGCACACCTCCTCGACGATCGGGACGACCCACTTGCCGCGCTGTACAACATTCTTCTGCGCTTCGTGGACCGCGATATGAAGCGGATTATGGAGATCGCCGAGAACGTGTGCGTGAAGTCTGGCACCAGGTCGACAAAGACAGCGGCGCCGTTGTTGGGTGTTGTGCCTGCTACGGAATCGGGAGACGCCGAGCGCGGTTTCGAGATCATGTCCAATGTAGTCTGGGCGGAGGTTGGGAGGGCGATCATGGACGAGCTGGGAAAAGTAGTGTTCGCCGCTGGCAAACCGGATGAATTCCGCAAGGTACATAATCTAAATTTATTCTCAGGAAGTCCTTCTCCATGATATTGATATTTTACCTAGCACTATGAGACAACACAAGCATTCATCCGCTCGCTTGAATTCCTTGCTCCTTCAGTCCACAGTATTGAAGTTATGCGAGCACATCCGGTATACTCTGCTTTCGAGCGACGATGGCAGCTCCCAGTATATTTCCAGTTACGATGGAAGGAGATTATCACCAAGCTCGAGGAAGCATTGGCAGTTACTCGTCTCGAGCGGACAGATAGTAAAGGTAGCAATAACATTAACATATGGCATGGCCCTGCTTAGACCTGCCGCTTACGACAGGTATTGAACCTTTCGTTACTGCCCAAGCAGCGGCCATCTGGGAGGCTATCAGCAGCTGTTGGAGTGCTGAAGTGTATATACCAGAACTCAGCCATCGCTTCTGGCGACTCACACTACAAGTCGGTCTTTTACTCCTTGGCCATCCTCGTTGCTGAACGTTAAACCTCCCAGCTGCTCAGCAGATACAGAACATGGATTGAGAGCAGCCTCCCTCCCCTAGAGCCACCACCAAAGGTAGCTGCAGCTGTAGCTACGGAGAAGTTGAGCGCCGTACGTACAATTTTTGATGAGACGAATAGACACTCATCATACACACAGGCATCAGGGTCCGGAACGCCGACCTCGCTTTCGTCGCGCGCATCAACGCCAAATCCACTGATGGAGGGGGCTTCTGCGGAAGCCAATGCAGCCGATGAAGCGCTCTTGCAACAGTTCGCAACAGCCATCACTGACATCAAGGCGATGGAATTTCAGACACTGAGACTTTGGCGCGAGGAGTTGAGCATGATGCTTCCCGAAACAAGTGTTTCAGTCGAAGACGGTGATGTAGATCCCAATGGTGGGCTACGTCCTATCAGGCTGGGCTTTGGGACTGACAAATTCTTTTCAGGCGCATTGAACCACATCTTATCAACACTTACATCGCTCATTTCGCCGCTTACCAGTCAGGTTATCTTGATATTATCCAGGCGTGCTTGCGACGCTCTTCTGTCTATGCGATCAATACCCTCGCAATTCAGAGCAATGTCATCAAACAAGCGTATGCCAACAGAACCCAGCTATTTTGTATCACTAGTTTTTCGTCCCCTCAGGGCCTTCTTCGCCATCGGCTCTGCAGAAGGGCCAGGAATGGCTTTGAAAGACGAATATTTGCAGCCTTACGCTCAAGAAGTATTCGAAATCGTGACACAAAGGTAGCGCAATGGTTAGAATTCATGCACTGATAAGGACTAATTGATTTTATATGTAAAGATACATCTACTTCTTGTCAGCCATGAAGAAGACTGAAGAGTCTTTGCGGAGGCTGAAGAAAGGCAAGAAATCCACGTTTTCACTCTTTAGCGGATCCAATTCCGTCAAAGACGATGATGGACGGGCGGACGAAGAAAAAATTCGTACACAAATGATATTAGATGTTGAAGCATTTGGAAGAGACGCTGAGTCACTCGGGGTCCCTGTACGACAAAACGAAGTGTTCAAATCATTGGAGGACATGGCTCGTGCCAGTTTGGTAGATGGTACGTGCTGCATCCCATCTCTTGTTGACCGAAGCTCACCTGTAAGTGACTAGATATTTGACTAATGTTATTTAAATCTGGCATATCCTTCCAAATCCATGATTACATCTGTGGAGGCATAAGTGCGTTAATATATGTTGTTGGTATTAGTGTGGAAGTGAGACGGTAAACATCTACTATGGTATATGGCACCTGTCCGTGATACAATAATGGGTACCCTGCTTTCCAACCCCGGCTCTCCGCTTGTCGCAGATTTTTGTGCATCAAGGAACGACTCTCCACAGGACCTACAAACTCCTTGTGATGCCGCCCAACCTCGAGTTTGTTCATGTGCTAATTCTCCAATTGTCGCGAAAAGATCACGGTCTACCAGATGTTTTGTGATCATCAGCATATCGCTATCCGACCGATACGACTCCAGCATGCCAGTGAAGATTGCTCTGAATTCAGCATAAAGAGCAGGTTTCGAGAAGGGGCTCTTCGAAGCTGAGTCTAGCAGCCGTTTAAACAATCGTGGTAACGAAACAGCCCTCAAGGAACTTATTGACATTAACGAGCTGAAACTACCTTGGACTAGCGAACGCAAGGCGGATACAGTCTGCTTTTGTTTCTTGATGGGTGTGTCGTCAGTAGAATAGTCGTGAGAAGGATCAAGCGCTTCAGCGGAACAACAGCCAGCAACACGCTGAACGGTATCGATTTGACAGCTGAGAAGCTGGAACCAAATATCCTCCAATGGCACATCGGCAGAGGGAGTAAGCTGTGAGTGTTCAAGACAGATGGAATTTGCAATATGTCCCATGGATTCTAAAGCGTCGACTGAACTCATGAGTATATGTCCATCGGTCTCTGACCCTATTAACGCATCGGCGATCCGCGCGGAAATTGTGCTCTCATATTCAGCGGTCTTCGAGAGCGCGGCACGGGGACCTTCATCACGATTTATGGCCCAAATCACGGCATCAAAAACTTCATGCTCCTCGCATGTTTGTATCACGTCAGAAATCTTCAAGAAATCGGAAGGGAGGTAACAAAGCGCAGCAATGACTCCGGAAGGATCGAGGCGACAGTGAAGCAGAATGTATGTGTTGCGCAAGGATGACGGAACGTGACATGGGGGCTCGCTCTTCCAAGGTGGGTTGATTCCTTCTTCAGTTGGTTGTGGCGGTCCAAGGAGATAGCGCAGGTAAGCAAAGCGATCATCAGCCTGTTCTAAGGCATCGATCGCGCGTTCGTGAAGAGCCGGTACATGCCTTTCTAACAGAGCAGCAGTGCTAACCACATTAGTACTCAGGAGCGTGGGCAATGACTCTGTGACAGCGACGACAAGTTCTCGTGGTAAAACGCCCTTGTTAGATCGTTCTGCAATGTCAAGAACACCATCGACGGAGGGAATGACTGAAGATCGTGATAGGTCGGGGTCGTTCAAATAAGTCAGAAATAGAGGTGTCCATCGCCGATCTTGCTGATACCACGATCGCAAAATCCTGTAAAAACCAGCTTTCTCGAACAGGCTTGCTATTCGCTCGCTTTCGTGCGGGGTGTATACAGATAGAAGATATTCTGCAGCAAGTTGACGATCCTCACGAGTATCGTGATCTGGATCCACAGCAAGACCGATCAGGATGCCATGCAACGCGCTTGGAGGGATCTGAATGAAAATGAATTGATGGTACTTTGCAACATTCCGAGCGATGAATATATTCACGAAAGTAACCTCCGCGCGAGAAAGACCTGGGGATGATAATATTTCCAGTAGAATCTTGACAATAACAAGCCGGCTTATTCTTCGCGTTTCATCGTTGAAATAAGAATCCTCGAAAGCTGAGTCAAGAGTGTGCAGAAACGCTTCTGGATCAAATCGCAGGAGAAGACGAGTATAAGGATATGTAGGCTCAACGCCATTTTCCTCATCAGATGTCAAGATGAGTTTGCCTCCTTCTCCCAGTGGCCATACACTCGATCGTCCAAAGAAAAGAAAACTGTAAACGTCATTCCTAGCCTGGAGCGCTTCATCCTCAGGCAGTGGCTCTTCGGACGGAAACGAAAGCCCCGAAAGAATATCTCCTAGGTAGGGGTAGACCTTGTATGCATTCAAGACAACTGGCTCAATTGCCTCGTCGTTCATATACGGAGTTGTTAGTGAACCCTCTCGTCGCGCCTTCCGGTATTGTTGTACTTTCCGAATCAGGCCAAGCAGTTCAGCTATTGGTGAGACGTAGTCCTTCATAGCACGAGTAAATACGTAGATGAGTGCGTCATACAGCTGGTGCTTCTGACACAATGTGACTGCCTGGTTGACATCCAGACAGTCAGGATCAATGTGCCATATGATTCTCTCGGCTGCATCTGGACGATTATCCTCATCGTGAAGAGCAATGAGTCGCTGCGTGATTCGTGGCGGGACGTGGCGTATGCTGCTGTCAAGTACAAACGGCTCCAACTTTGAGAGGAAGATACGTGAGATCCCGTTGTCATCATAATATTGAAACAGGTCCTCGAAAAGGAAGTCGTAGTCGTCCAACGCAATGCATGCCCGCGCGCAGACTTTCACCAAACCCTCAAAGAGAGACGTGCGATCGACGCCACGACCATCCGATGTTATGTGGGTGCCATCGATCATACGATCCTCAGAAAACGCATACCGCGCGGAAGCAACCATCAGTTCATGCATCTTTTCTCCAACGACCTCTTGGAGTTTTTCCGGGGTGTCAGGAAGACCGTTTCGGTTTCCCGGGGCCTCCCCGATGAAGTACGAGCGGGTGAGTTCAATGGCACTCAGGAAATCGCCATTCTGGACAGATGAAAGAATCCGATCTGCCCAAGTAAGGAGTGTGCCGACTTGAAGCTCGTGCTGCCCCTGCATCTATAGGTCAATTAGAAAATCTCTTCCGCAAACAGCAAACTTACAAGAAGAAATATCTTCCCCTTGTACACTCGCACGCTATGTGCCACCTCCATGACGGCATCAGGATAGGATAGGGACCCATTCATGGTATGGCCCAATATTGGAGAGACCAGAGACCAGACGTCGTAAGGCACATGCTCTACAAGTTTCGATGAACGGACGTCATAAACTTCTAGACTGTCGTAAGTTAGGACAATGATTTGCTAAAATACCCTTCAAAGTGTCAGATTCCGAACCGTATCATCAAAAGGACGAGAGCAAACGCACTCACATTGACATTCAACCATTGCAGCGCCAGAATGTCACCTCCGGCAGTCCACTTGCTGGTCTCTTCGAAGACGACTCTGCCGACCTCAACATCACTTAATTTCCCTGTCCTAGAATTGGGAGCTTGTTGAACCACCTTAGACTCTGATACTCGAATGAGATATATCGTGTTGCTCCATGAATAGACTAGCATGGGAATGGTCGAGCTTCGGCTATTCGAATCATGGGACTGATTGCCCTTCTTCCTGTATGACCCTGCTTCTGCAGTATCACCAGGAACAACGCTTGGAAACCAAGCTAGCGCACCCTTGAATTTTGACTTAGATCCGATATCATCATCCATCTCACGATGCCGTCTATACCAGGTTTTCGGAGACGGTTTCAGCCCAACGATGACAAGTTTTATGGGCGTCAGAAGGGCGACAAGATTGTACTGGTCCGTCGGATGTGATGTAGTGCCAAGAGGGAGAGGCCCCATAGCCAATATTGTACTAGTTTTGCGGGGCTTGCGCCGGCGGAATGCATGACGGACGGGTGCAGAACCGAAGGGTGAAGGTGATACGAGGTCCTCCTCCGGATACTTACCAAGTACGCGAAGGATGTCAGACGCCTCTATGAAGAATACTTTGCCAAGGCTGTGGTAGAATGCCAGACCGCAGTCATCACCAGAAACAATTGCAGTATGCCTACCCGCAACGAAACCGACGCTAACAATTCTGGAGCCCAAAAGGTGCCCTTCTTGCCGTCCAGAAGCAATCGCGGCCAGAGAAACAGGGGGAACGAAACGTACAGGGTTCTTCGGTGTGTTCAAATCGAAGAGCTGTATATGACCTGAGGCGTGTCCACAAGCAACAAAAGATTGATCAAATGACAATGCCAGTGCGGTGACAGATCCGACCGCTTTATCTGCATCGAATTAGTCAGGCAGACAAGTCAGAATCGCCAGCCTCCAACATACCTGGGGAGTTGTTGCCACAGACGCATCTCAAGTTCTGCTTGAAATCGAAAACGAGTACTTTGCCTGCGTCGGTACCAACGCAAATAAGTCCATTTGCAGCGAGAACGGTCGGTGACCCCACATTTTCAGTCCCTAACAGCGTAGACGCCTTCTGTGGTTGTTGAACGTATATATAGTCCCCAATGGTACGCAGTTGGGTCCATTTGAAAACCTCTCGCACTTGATATGACTGACCATTGGCGCTATCTGCTCGGCCCAAACTTGCAGATAGGTTCGTCAAGGATGAGATCCTAGACAACGCAGAGAAGTGCGAATGCGCAGCAGACGCGCCCTCATTGGCGTGAGAATACGTAGTGCCTACGCTTCCCGATGAAGGCACGCGGGAGGCCTGAGGTGTGGAAGAACGAAGCCGCGATATGGTTGGATGCAGATATGTGCGTGACAGCCTCGGTGGCGTGCTTGTCCCGTTAGTGGATACCATCTGTGGAGGAGACAAAGTTCCAAGGGGAGAAATAGGCGGCGATGAAGGTAGGTAATCTGGCGACCCTTCAGCATGCTATACACCATACGTAAGTAGCAGCACCACGAGGAGAGAACATGAGACTCACCCCTCTCCCATTTCCACTCGACGCCAGAAGCTGCTCGCCCGCTTCTACTTCATGTAGTAGTGATTTCTCCACCTCCCGCTCGTCAAGTTCATCCTCTTCATGGTCTGGGCCTAACACGTCCCGAAGTTGTTCACGGTAGCCACCAGCGGGGCCCGCATCGATGCCGTTGTATAAAAAGCCTTCTTCCTCTTCGCCCTTGTCCTCATCTTGGTCCTCGTCTTGGTCATGACCATCTGAACCGTTCTCTGAGTCGCTCATAAGCTCCTCAAAACGGGTAGAATAGTCTCCGCTATGGTCGCCTTGACTATCCTCGCCTTCGGTGTCAGAGATATCGAAAGATGAACGCGACCCTAGGCGAGCCTCGTCCTCAGCCCGTTCTGTCCCATTCATCAACAAAACGCCAGGGTGAGCCAAGCAACAGGAATGTAGTAGCCGTTATCCAGCGCAGCCACAAGGACCAACGTAATGATCGAACATACGATATTTCTCATATACTTATATTTTCAATATGCGACATATAAATCCTCCTGAGCACTAAATATGGCTTTTGGAATAGAGTTCACCGGTCATAACAAATCTTAAATAACTCATCAGTAATGTGACCGTACCAAGGGGTCGTAAGTCCGTCCTCAAATATTCCTATCGCCTTGCGCTTCGAGCGGATTGTTCTCTCAGGGTTGTGTCTTCAGTGCTCGTCGCCCCAACCTTGAGCTGGCATTAATTATGGCCAACGTTGCGACCATGGGTCCTCCACCCTCTCCGAAAGAGCCTCGACGCTCAGGGAGACGTACAGCACCCTCAGCATCCACGAGCAAATCCCCGGCAGGATCGCCAGCATCTGATTCAGGCCCTAAGCCTAAGGAGACGTCGCACCGTCCATCTCTGTCTTCATCCTCAAGCTCCAGCAAAAGCAAACGCAACAAACAAGAAGAGAACGATGAACCACTCGAAGAGATACACAAGAACGGGACCGACGGCAGTGGCAATTCGCGCTCGAAACGCAAGCCGAAAGAGAAGGAGAAGGGTGTGTCAGTAGTAGAGATATTGGGAAGTGAAGAAGTGTTGCAATCTGATGCATTGGGAGGCGATGCAGCGGGAGAGCCTGAAGAGGAAGACGAGGAGGCAGGTATTACTCGGTGTATATGCGGGGGCACTGGTACGTTCTTTCGCGTTTGCTGGACTTCATGCGCGTGTTCAACATCCTTCCAACTGAAGATGAAGAGTCAGGTGGAGAATTCATGGCCATGTGTGAGCTGTGCAAGACCTGGCAGCACGGTCAGTGCATGGGATACTCCGACATCCACCACATTCCTCAGCACTACTACTGTGAGCAGTGTCGACCAGATCTTTACACTGAGCTTCTCAAGTGCGTACGTCTCATATGCTCTGATTGCCCGGTTTCATAAGACGGCCTGCATGGATCACATAGAAAACATGCCAAAAGAACCCGTCAGTCGTCAACCACTTCTCACCATACTATCACTGCTGCCGGGAATGCCTCCCGTTCGTCCCGCTCCCGTTCACCAGCACATCAGCCGAAGCCGACGAAACGACGGAATACCATGAATAGCAGGGACGCTGCGTACGAAGAGAGCTTCCAAGCACTTATTGAAGCGACTGCTGCTGAGGCTGCTGCTCACGAGGCTGCTTCAACTACGCCTACTAACGGAACCAATGGTGACACGAATGGGCGTGTGGAAGCTGAGCAAGAAGCGGAAGTCGCCCCGAATAGTCGAAAGAAACGGAAACGCTCTGACGACGACGCGTGAGCCGCATATCTTCTCTATTATGCCGCCTCTAACATGCGCTTCCTTTGTTCAAGCGTGGCCACGAAACGAACAAGATCTGCGTCTACCGCATCCGATCGACCAATTGTGGCCAACCCTCGCGATGCCACGCCATTGAACGGCAACGTCAAACCGACCCCTGCTCCGCCATCAACGACGAAGAGCACCATGGCTCGCAACAGACGAACGGCAGTCCGCAAGTCTCAGGTGCAGGAGTTAACGTTGGTCGAAGGAGATGAAGGTCGGTGCCGTGCCGTCGCCTATGGCTGATCCTGTGACGTAACTCACGTGATCAATAATGTTACAGCTGGTAGCACTGCGTCCGGTCGTAGACAGGCTAGCAATAGTCGCTCAAAAGGTGATCATTTTATACTTTTTTCGAGGTAGTCCTTATCCAACCATTTCTTTAGCAAACACGGGGAACGATCACGGCTCTCGACGGGCACAGGCTAGCACTGCGAGTGGTCACGGAACGACTGCGAACTCGCATGCCTCTGCCTCCGCTGCTTCGCGCGCCTATCACAACTCACATGCGTATGCCGTGTCGCAACAGCCACTTTTCACTTCATGGAATCTGCCAGACTACCTTGCGCATCTTGAACCGATGTTGCCCACCGAAGTTCCTCGACCCCTCGAAGTGCGCGGATCCGGAATCGATTCATGTGGACGAGAGTCTTTGGAGCTTACGACGGAAAGAGGAGTAAAAGTGAAGTGGCCTAGTAAGCGGATGAGTGTCGGAGATATGAATAAGCGCGTGAGGGCGCTCGTAGAATGGGTGGGGAGGGAGCAAGCCAGCGCGATGGAGAGAAGCAGACGGAAGGAAGCAGTGGAAAAGGCTCTAAGAGACGCGCAAGAGTTGGGATCAGAGGCTATCATGGGAGAGGAGGGTAACACTTCTGGCGATGTTGGGACTATGACGTTGGATGGCACGTCTACCACTGAGTCGCCCGTGCAAGAGAAGAGATCTGTTCTCAACGGCTTCTCTGCGGTCTCTTCAAATCCAGGACCATCGACGATGAAGCTGATGGAGGAACTGATGGAGGAGCTCATCAATTTCCAAGAGAGATTTGGACCAGGAGCCAAGACGAAAGACCGAGAACGGAGGGTCGGCATCTCATGACACCTTTGCGGCAGAGCGTTTTCGGATTTGAATGTAGTTTCCTGCTGCTATGCTGCTGATAGCTGTATTTCTTTTTCCTTTCTCATCTCCTGCCCTCCCTCATCTGGTCATTGCTTTCTTGTACTATTTTATACATCACCTATTGTATATTAGCTAGTTCGCTGTCAAAATCGTATACCCTGTCCTGCCTTGCGTGGACACTCAGTGACCAAATTGTCACTGGCCTGAGGTCACTGGCGTTACAGTTGACGGTGCAAAGATCGATTGAGTCACTTTCTCCTGCGGCGTCCCCGACCACGATTTTTATCTGCATACTTCCTTAAGCCGTCTATAAACCATTGCGAGTCGAATAAAAAACCTCTAACAGAGTCTGACCAATGTCGGCTTCAGCAACTCTCGAGTACTCATCTCATGCCCCAGAGCCGATCCCTTACCCTCGTCTATCAGAGCATCATCTTTTACCATCCAAAACTCCGGACTACCTTAGACTCATTCTCACTTCGCAAGTCTACGAGATTCTCAAGGAGACGCCTCTAGTACTCTGCCCTAGCTTAAGTGCGCGGTTCGGAAACCAGATATGGCTAAAGCGCGAAGACCTGCAGGAAGTCTTCAGCTTCAAAATCCGGGGCGCGTATAACTTCATGGCTAGTCTGACCGAAGAGGAGCGTTGGAAGGGCGTCATCACATGTAGCGCGGGTTAGTGTGCGTAGTCGTCTGAATCTTCGATTCAGGCCAATGATCTTCAAATCTCTAGACTGATACCCTTTTGCAGGCAATCATGCCCAGGGTGTCGCCCTTTCGGGTTCAAAGCTAGGAATCCCCTGTACTATTGTCATGCCCAAAGGCACGCCTTCGATCAAGGTCAAGAATGTTTCACGGCTCGGCGCCAAAGTAGTGCTTTTTGGTCAAGACTTCGATGAGGCTAAGGCTGAATGTGCACGTCTAGCAAAAACCCATGGCCTCATATTTGTTCCGCCATATGATGATCCGCTTGTGATTGCAGGTCAAGGTACCATCGGCATGGAGATTCTCAAGCAAATGCCAGATGCGGAGAGCCTCGACGGCATATTTGCGGCCGTCGGCGGGGGCGGCCTAGTCGCCGGAATCTGTGAGTACGTCAAGAGGATTGCCTCTCCACAAACAAGTGTAGTCGGCGTAGAGACTGTCGATGGGGATGCGATGGCGCGAAGCATCGAGAAGGGCGAGAGAGTTACGTTGGATGAAGTGGGACCGTTTAGCGATGGAACGGCCGTAAAAGTCGTCGGCGCCGAGCCGTTCAGAATCTGTCATCGACTATTAGATGGTATCGTCAAAGTCGACAACGATGAATTATGTGCAGCCATCAAGGATGTCTTTGAAGGTGCCTCTTACTTATATGAGAGCGCAGTGCAAATCCTGACTTGACTGGTTCCAGAAACGCGGTCAATTACTGAGCCGGCGGGTGCTCTTGCCCTAGCAGGATTGAAACGTTACATCATTGATAAGCAATTGATCGGTGCACAAAAGAGGTTTGTTGCAGTCATAAGCGGCGCAAACATGAACTTTGATCGTCTTCGATTTGTCTCGGAACGTGCTGAACTTGGTGAGGGCCGCGAAGCCCTTTTGAGTGTTGAGATTCCTGAGAGGCCTGGAAGGTATGTCGCTCGTTGAAGTTTTGAATCCGTCTCTCAATTTCTCTTTTACCACCGCAGTTTCATACAGCTTCATAACGTGATTCACCCGCGTGCCACCACCGAGTTCATCTATCGATATAATAACTCCCAACGAGCCCAGATATATCTTTCTTTTATACTTGAGTCTGTGTCACGGAAGAAGGAAGTAGCAGAAGTTCTGGCGGCTCTTGAGCGGCAGGACATGAAGGGCTTTGACATCAGTGACGACGAATTGGCAAAAACTCACGCGCGTTACATGATTGGCGGGTGTCAATATGTTCCCAATGAACGAGTGTTCAGATTCGGTGTGACATCTTCGCAATCAATTTGTCAACATATGTGTGCTGAGTCTTGACTGGTATAGAGTTCCCTGAACGGCCCGGAGCACTTCGGAAATTCTTGCTAGGATTGCATTCGGGCTGGAATATTTCACTGTTTCATTACCGTAATCACGGTGCAGGTATGTTACTTCAGCACATAATTCTCGCTACGAATTGTTGTTCAATGCGATTTTTGACAGACCTTGGCAAAGTACTAGCCGGCATCCAAGTACCCCAAAGTGATACTGCTGACTTCGATGCATTCCTCAATAATCTAGGATATCCCTACGTGGAGGAAACGGACAATGAGGTGTATAAGCGCTATCTCAGAGGCTGATCGTGAGTCGCCTTGCGGTTGGATATCTTATACACTAGTCTTGAATTTGTGAGTGTTACCCGCTTGCAATTTATGTTGCAGTCTTCTATTTGAATAGCGTGTATCTGCCGCTAGCAAAGAGTTGCAATTCTATGTAAAAGTGTCATCAATGTTTGATGCACAATACCGTAAGATTCATGCTCCAGAGTCCAGCCACATCTGTTGGTAGCAAGCGCTGGCATCTGCGTGCATGGCATACCGAGCGTGCAACGCCAAGTACAGCCTAGAGGATGCATACCCTATGAAGATGTCCGGAGACAAACACAGCGAGCATGTCAGTGGTCTCGATTCTTATTTCCTTATATTAAGGTGAACAATGATGGAGAACAAAAGTCAACCAAATCATTAGGACTTGTCGTACTGTATACCCCTGTTCACCACACCGTGTCTTAGCACTAGTTTGTTTGTTGCGGTAAATGCTGATTTCATCATCATCGCCCTTGTTCATCTGATACTTCCGGATGCAGTAGGGAACTTCCATGACAAGTCAAGGTGCGATGCATATCGTTTTACATGGTTATGTCTATGCTGTAGGCGCTCGAGAAAGGCGATGAAGACATTAGCTAGGGTTTAAATTGTGACAATTCGTTGGCCGTACGGTGGATAGAATACGACGCGTCCGAATTTGCTCTGTAGCCTGCGATGAGAAGGTCATCTCCAGTATGACGTTCGTATTAGTTTCGATTACTTACTAAAGCCTTGCTTGAGACGCAGGCTCTTCCTCTCAATGCGAATCAGGCTTCGCCTGAATGAACATGTTATCCACAATCACGTAGGTGGTAAATGCCACCACAGCAACGCCAAAGCCAGGGAACATCTTGCCAAACATCGCGCGTTTCGAGAAGATTGGATGTTTCCTCCAGGCTTCCCTCCTCGCCCAAGGATCACGGAAAAGTTGAGGAGTGGGAGGGTTTGTCATCTAGTAAAAAGGTGTCAGAGGCGAGCAAAGGACCGGAAGGAAACGAACCTGAGATAGCAGTCCTTAGGTGGCCCTACTAGATATGGTTGATAGCATGAATATGGCGCGTAGTGCCACAATAGCCGTTTAGGGCAGGCCTTGTGACACTTAAACTTATGGGGCCAAACGGAATCAAACTACTTATCTACTCGTTGCATTTTGTCTCTCCTACCTGTGCCCCTGTAAACTTATTTGACGCTGCGTGTAAAACTCCGAACACCTTTTATGCCAATGTCCGCCGACGTTGCTATGTTTTCCGACGATGACAAGCCTCTCGGTTTGAGGGCGGGACCGAGTACTCAGAATGGCCACGTCGCGCAAAATGGTAACGGACGGCGAGTTGAAGAGTCGTCGATGAGCGAGGACGACGACTTACCGCTCGTACGTTGTTTCCTTCTATGTACGAAATGTTTGATCTTTGAACACATGCTGTGTCACATGTGCCATAGTCTCAGGTCTCACGTACGAAATCCGAGCCAATGACTCCAGATGTGCGCCAATTGAAGCGCAAGAAACGCCAGTCTAACGAGTCCTCTAGTGATGAGGATACTCCCCTAGCTTCGACCCCTGCTAAACGCGCCGCTTCTGGTGCTGTCCGCATGAATGGTGCTCTCGAGGCTACGACGACCAAAGTTTCTACTTCTAACGGCCGTACCAAGGCGGCGAAAAAGGAAGCAGACGCAGATGGGGGATACAACGACAGCGGCGATGATGTACCTCTCACGAAGGGAAAGCGCGCAACGAATGGTAAAGGGACGCGTAAACCGCCAAGGAAAAAGGTCAAGAAGGAAGAAAGCCCTGGTAGTGATTCTGACGATGACAAACCAATTGCGAAGAAGGCGCCTGCTAGAGAGAAGCGCAAGGTCAAAGATGAGAGTGATGCTGATGATGAGAGTCTCTTAGATGACGACAAGTCCTTAAAGAAACCACCCGCAAAGAAGGCGGCTACGAGGAAGATGCGGGCGGAGAAGTCAGGGTCTGAAGCTCCCGCGCGCCAGAAGAAGACAGTTAAGGAAAAGAGCGAGGAGACTGAAGCGAGTCCAAAGAAGGGGAGGAAGAAGGAGGAAGAGGAAGAGGAAGTTTTTCGTTGGTGGGAGCAAGGTCAGGATCCGAACGGCGATGGTACTCAGAAGTGGCAAACCCTGGAGCACAACGGGGTTTACTTCCCTCCGCCATATGAACCGCTGCCAGCCAATGTCAAGATGAAGTATAACGGTACATGACTTTTCTGCAGAATACGGCCTCCATTTGCTGAGCTTGTCGTGTGTCTGAATTATATCAGGCAAACCAGTTGATCTCTCCCCCGCAGCCGAGGAGGTCGCCGGCTTTTATGGAGCACTTCTGGAGACCGACCATGCGAAAGACAAGACATTCAATAAGAATTTCTTTGACGATTTCTTGAAAGTACTAAAGAAGAATCCTCCGGTTCGTACCTTTAAATTCTATTCGTTTCGATAATTGACGACAGCTGTTGTACAGCGTAATGGTACCAAGATCACCGACTTCTTACTTTGCGACTTCCGCCCAATGTACGAGTACTTCGAGTCTGAGAAGGCAAAGAAGAAAGCTATGACCGCTGCTGAAAAGAAGGCTGCCAAGGCGGCAAAGGATGAGCTTGAGGCACCGTATACACATTGCGTACTTGACGGTCGTAAAGAGAAAGTAGGCAACTTCCGGGTTGAACCGCCTGGACTATTCAGAGGTCGTGGCGATCACCCGAAGAAGGGTGCATTGAAGGTAGATCTTTATGCCCTCTGGTTAAGAGATGGGTCCTCACGTACGCGGGCCGTTCCAGCTCCGTGTGAGACCTGAAGACATTATCATCAATATCGGTCAAGGCGTGCCTACTCCAATGCCTAATGTTCCGGGAAAATGGAAAGAGGTTATTCACGACAACACCGTTACTTGGCTGGCTAATTGGACAGAGAATATCAATGGTAACCACAAATACGTCTTCCTCGCTGCAGGCAGTTCGCTCAAAGGTCAGAGCGATATGATGAAATTTGAGAAGGCCAGGGAATTGAAGGTTTGACCGCTGCGCCCACTGTTCAACGCGCAGTTCACATCGAATTTTCAAACAGAGTCATGTGGATCGCATTCGACAAGACTACACCGCTGGTCTGAAGGATAAACTGATGCTTGATCGACAGAGAGCGACGGCGATGTACTTCATCGATCGTTTGGCTCTTCGTGCCGGTAACGAAAAAGGTGATGATGAAGCGGACACCGTTGGTTGTTGTTCTCTTCGATGCGAGCATGTCACA
Organism: Taiwanofungus camphoratus; assembly: GCA_003999685.1. Taxonomy (NCBI): domain Eukaryota; kingdom Fungi; phylum Basidiomycota; class Agaricomycetes; order Polyporales; family Taiwanofungaceae; genus Taiwanofungus; species Taiwanofungus camphoratus. Next base: position 332,297 of record CP021223.1, read on the forward strand.
TTGCAGCCTCCGAATCAGCTCGTCTTTGACTTCCTCGGTAAAGATTCTATTCGTTACTATAATCAGGTTACCGTCGACGAGCAAGTCTACAAGAACGTCCGGATCTTCAAAGAGAATAAGAACGATGATGACCAGCTATTTGATCGCGTCAATGTGAGTCCCACTTAGCTCGTGCCCGGATGGCAGCTCATATGCCGTCTTAGACCTCGGCTTTAAACAAGCATCTAGCATCTTACATGAAAGGCTTGACTGCGAAAGTCTTCCGTACGTACAATGCCTCGATAACCTTCCAGCAGCAGTTGGACCAGGGTACGCCCGAGAAGGGGACGGTACAAGAGAAGCTGAACTCGTACAACCATGCCAATCGTATGGTTGCTATTTTGTGTAACCATCAAAGGGCTGTGCCAAAAACGCATGAACAATCCATGGGCAGAATGCGGGAGAAGGTACGTCTGGTATCTACCCATCGTCTTTACGATTCATCTAAATGGGGACCTCGCTAGCTGCGCGCTTTCAAATATGAGCGTATGAAGCTTCGGCATGCTCTGTTCACCATTGATCCCAAGTACAAGAGGAAGCCGAAGTACGCAGAAGACGAATCTGACTTAGATGATGATACGATCGCAGAGCATGAGGAATGGATGAAGGCGAAAGAGATCGAGAAGGTGGAGAAGAAGTTCCAGAAAGACAATGAGAAGCTTAATGATGAAGGCAAGGAGCCACAGGAGGAGTCTGTCTTGAAGGCGAAACTGGATGAAATAGAACAGGACTTTAAGAGGCTGAAGAAAGAACGCGGGACCAAGAAGTCGACTCTAAAGAGGGAAAGACCGGCGGAGAAGATTGAAGAAGCGATTGACAAACTAGACGAGAAGATTAAGACATTCAAACTGCAGATGGAAGATAGGGAAGCGGGCAAAGAGGTTGCATTGGGCACGAGGTTAGTCTGCATCAGTTCCACAGCGTTTGGTTGCTTACTGGACGATATGAATATAGTAAGATAAACTATCTAGATCCAAGGTATTTCCACCGCTCGTCTGGGGTAGCCGACTTCGACTGACCATCCATGTTTGTGCAGGATCACCGCTGCGTGGTGCAAGACCCATGACGTACCAATAGAAAAGATCTTCTCGAAGACTCTTCTGACGAAGTGTATGTTCCGCGCCTTGCATACTTGCTGTCATAATGCTGACGATTGTCTCCAGTTCCATGGGCAATGGAGGTTGAGTCCGACTGGAAATTCTGAACATTCATCATACATTATTCGACGCATTTCGCATCATCAGCAGTCAACATTTCTTTATTATTCAGATCTTGACCATGGACTTCTAGTTCCACTTATACATCTCCCGGGTCGCTATTGCATGGTTGTGTCGCATGTAGTCCGTTGTATTTGTTGTCCTTGTTCGTTCGTGTCGTCATCTAGAGCCACAAGGTTGCGATACGCGGTGAATTTTAACGTGTACGGTGTATGAGATGATGCATAAGACTTTAAATTAAGTGCACGCCGTCAGAGAGGTAGACCAAGATCAGTGATCTAACACGCGACACGATTTTCACGTGCAGGCATAACTGCTGTACACGGTGACACCAATATAAGCTTGGTCCGGGCATGCCTGGTCGTCTGTCTCTGACAAGCTTGTTACGTGCTAGTCTTCGCAACCCATGAACCCCTCCAAAAGTCAAACTACTCGCCCCTCATGGGTATCCAAAACGACTTTCGAAGCGTTGGGAGTCGAATCAGGAGAGGAGAGCGAGGAAGAAGTGGTTGAGGAAACTGCCCCACTCTCATCACCCCCGGAAAGGTAAGACTTGCGCCTACATTGCAGCTTCCGTATATTCACGCCGGAATTTTAAGTTCCTCTGAATCGCCAGTGCGACCGTCTAAGACCGCCTTGAAGAAAGCGAAGGATGCAGCTCGCCTAGAGCGGCGGCAGCAACGCAAAGCAGAACGCGCAACACTGAAAACACAGCCCCGAAATCAGCAGGATACTGCGCATCCTGAACCTGAAGACGCCTCTCTCAACTCTTCAGGGATTCTCTCAGACTCTCTCTCGATTATTGAAATAAACGAAGATGATCCGGATGCCTCGTCCACTCAACTATCTGTAGCTGCGAACGATGCAGATATTCCAAATGGTCAGAAGCTTGTGAACGGAGGTGTGGAATCAAATTTGGATATCACCGCTCCATCACAAGATCACCTTGCATCAGAGGTCGAACCGCCAGTAGTATCTCCTCCTGTGATCAACGGACGACCAACATTGTCTGACAATACCGTGGTCGATGCACCCAAGTTTTCTGCGAAAGACACCACCGCGATATCTAGCCGGGACGTAGAAGGTGCTTTGGAGAAGCATGCTGGCGTACAAGATGTCGAGCAGGTGAAGAAGCGACAGAACATCCTCACGCGGACGCTGTGGACATTCATAATGATTGGTGGATTTTTAAGTGCGCTGAGTCTCGCGCCTATGTTCTGCACTGTCTTTTAGGCTGACTATTCTGCGTCATTCTACATGTCACCGTTGTTACCAGCATTACTGCTTATGGGTCATGCGTACATGATCATGCTCGTTATGCTCTGCCAAACTCTGGTGTATCGCGAAGTCACCGCGCTGTTTTCATTGAAAAGAAAAGATTCTGACGAGGAAGGATCAAGAGGAAAGGATCCTTGGAGCAAAACTCTGAATTGGTACTTCTTCGCAATCACAAACTACTTCCTCTATGGTGAAAGTATTATCTACTACTTCAAGGTATGCTAGTTCCACGTTCATGTTTGCAGCGAGAATGAAACATTATTGTAGCATGTAGTCTTCGCAGATGCTCATTTGACACTGTTCGCAACAAATCATCGCATGATAAGTTTCACATTGTACACTATCGGTTTCATGGGTTTCGTGTTGTCCTTGAAACGAGGATATCTGAAGACACAATTCGGCCTGTTCTGCTGGGTGCACATGACGCTCTTGTTCATTGTGGTCTCTAGGTGCGTTCCTAGACCAATAATATTTCATATTCTGATTGTGATGTTGACCAGCCACTTCATTGTGAACAATATCCTGGAAGGCATGGTCTGGTTTTGGGTTCCTGCGTTTCTTGTTATTTGCAACGACGTCTTCGCCTATATTTGGGGTATCACTCTTGGGCGGACCCCGTTGATCAAGCTCTCCCCCAAGAAGACCGTTGAAGGTTTTGTTGGTGCATTCGTGAGCACCGTGATTTTTGGAGTCCTCTGGGGCACATACTTCATGCGTTTTGAGTACATGATATGTCCTGTGCAAGACCTAGGTGTGAGCGCGTGGAGTGGGACACTTCATTGCACCCCAAACCCCGTCTTCGTATGGAGAGAATGGGCAATCCCGGTGCCATTGAGAGTTTTCTTAAGCACTCTGGTACGTGCGCTTTATAGTTTTATCCTCTAGCTCTTCTTGCTCAAAGGTTTATAACGGCACATTGAGCAGCTGGGGCATCAGGTGACAAGTATTCCGTATGCGACGTATCAGATCCACTTGTTCTTTATGTCGTGCTTCGCATCCTTGGTGGCGCCCTTCGGAGGGTTTTTCGCTTCCGGATTCAAGCGAGCATTCAATATCAAGGACTTCGGCCACAGTATCCCTGGGCACGGCGGGATGACTGACCGTATGGACTGCCAGTGCGTACACCTTGTGGCGCTTGATACCCTCATGGTTAGACTGATGCTGGCCCTCGTAGGTTTCTGATGGGAGTGTACACATATGTGTACTACAGCAGCCTTATTCGCCAGCACCATGTAAGCGTTGGTTCGCTGCTCCAGATGATCGTGAGCGGTCTGACGCCCAGTGAGCAACTGGAGCTGATGGCCGATTTGAAGAGATATATGGAGGGGCAGGGTATCGCTGTGAACATCTGAAGTTTCACCCGAGGGTTTGGGATAATGAGACATTGTCTTTGGTTCGGGTTGCCGTCCTCGGAGCGGGACATGCCTGAAGGCTATGACTGCCGAATGTCAACGTACATTATTTTTGCTAATGCGTAGGACGATCAATAATGCATTGCGTATTTACGGAACACGCTTATTATTTTTCGCGTGCTGGTTTACAGAAATGAGGTTTTCACTTAAGGGCATAGAGTTTGAAGCTGGAAAAGGTTGACACAGTTGACCCACCAACCCCGTGGTCCTTAGTCAACGTATAAGTGCAGCAACCGCAACACCACCTGTATCCTCTTCTGCTACCTTCACAATTACAGGTAATGAAAGGCAGGATTAGCTCCGTAAACTATTGGTTCACAACAGCGTCATTGCAACCAGAGCAAAGTCAGACAATGACTACCCTTACAATTCCTTGTCACAATTATGGCACTGTAACAAAGACAGCACAACATTATGTCAAATGTCGTACGACGAGAGCAGACAAATTATTTGGCATATGGTTCATTATCCGAATCATAGCATCGCATAGATAGTACAAGCATGGAGTACCAGACAAAAGTGCATTCGGTTACGACAGTTAACAAAAAGGAAGAGCGGTCCGCGCAGGCTGAACGTATGTACTTATGATCGGGGCTTTTCCTATTGGGCAAGGTCTCAGCGTCAGAACATCAGATCATTGGAAAAAAGGTACAAACCTTCTTCTCCTTCCATAGTGCAAGGAGACCAACTCCGGAAACCTTAACGACCTTGAAACGGACACCGGGGATATCACCCTTAGCCTTACCACGGCGACCGAAACCAGAGATGAGAACCTCGTCGTTCTCGTCAACAAAGTTGAGACAGCCATCGTTCTGTACAAAAGCGGGTCAGTATTACTATGTGCGCCACCATCAAATGGACTCAGTCTAGAACATCCAGGCACCCCCAGTGCGCACCAGGCCGTGCCAAAATTTGGGACATCAGATAACTTGAACGTACCGGGACGAACGCAGTGACCTTCTTGCCGTTCTTGATCAATTGGACACGGACACACTTCCGGATAGCCGAGTTGGGCTGCTTGGCCTCAACACCGACTTTCTCGAGGACGATGCCCTTCGCGTGCGAGGACCCTCCTGTGGGGGAAGTCTTGTAGACGTTCCCAAGAGCACGCTTTTTGTAGGCTTTGTCCGCCTATGTCGATTCCAATTGAAATGAACAGGAAAAAAACGATTAGACGAGTCTGGTGTTGTAGATAAGTGTTCTGAGCACTCACCCAGCGGTTCTCGCGGCGGTCGTTGCGCAGCTTACGCGCGGCTTGCAATCCGCGGGGTTTGTTGGCTAACAGACATCACCAGGATCAGTTTAAACAGCCATTAACGCGAAAGAGACAACATACAGCCCATTCTTGAGGATGTGTGTCGACGATAGGAGGAGAGCGACCTTAGTGCGGAGATCGAAACCTGAGATCAAAAACTGTAACGTACCTCTTCAATTCACATCACGTGCCTTGGACGCGGTTCTTCGACCATGGCGTGTAGTGCCCGCTATCATGACCTTATCGCTTGCATCTTTTGTGGTCGAGTGTCTGCTTCAAAAAAAGACCATTAATTAACTTTCTCATTCATGTATAAACGTACTTAATGATATGTTTAGCCTCTTTAGGACAAGGATAGCGCATTTCCCCAAATTGCAACAGTCTGGCGATGAATGAACTGACAAAAGTCGAATGGCCTTGATTTACTTCCGTAGCCCACCATGTGGCCCGAATTACCGTACCTGTGTTGTCTCATCCTGCCATTTTACAGGGCATGTGCGCACTCTACTCACGCTGTCTCCATCGTATTCTCGAAACGGCCTACCAAGGTCTCGCTAGAATGATCCCACCAGCAAACCGTTAAATGATCACGTTATGTACCTCTCTGTGGTCTTGGTATGACTATAAATTTGGATTCAATAGATGCTTTCACTGCCAGCGATTCTTGGTGGTGAAAACTCACTTACTACAGTTGCCTAATTGGGCTGAACTCAAAAGGTCTGACGTCCTCAGGACGAGGGACGAAGTACTTCCCGAGTCATGTGCAATGCTGTTCGACTCCCACAATGTCGTCGTTTACACGGGTATCCGCTCGGTCGTCCGCAGACCGATGTCATCGCCGGCTATATAATTGGCTGTTCTCGTAGCCCAGCGGTCGTTCCTTTCCTTTGTTCAAACGCCGTGTCAAGTTATGTCTGAGGGCTCCACTATCCAGTCCTATCACCACGGCCGCTTTCGTGTCGCTGGTGGTGTTCTTCCGAATGCTGTCACCGCATTTCGCACATATGGTGATCCGAGGAATCCATGTATAGTCTTTCCCACATGCTATGGTGGAAGACTTGACAGTGAGTCTCGCTCAGTCGTTGGCAGCGTTACTGTGGTTACGGAAATTGAATGCAGACACGGGTTTGTTAGGCCAGGATTATATGATAGGCGAAGACAAGGTACACGGTCTTTACCTGAGAACGGTGTGGAATTATCTCAACGGCCGACTGCTGGAAGGCTCTAGATCCTACAAAGTACTATATAGTGACTTTGGCTTTATTCTCGAATGGAGAAGTATGATTCGTATTCGTTATATTATTCTCAGCATGCATTAAGTTCTCCGTGTTCCTCCTCAGTCTTCTTCTCCGTCCAATACGGTAAGTGACGATCGTACATCGTGGATGTCACAAATAATTAAGCATTTCGATTATCGGTGATACATTAGCCTGCGCCTTACAACGGGCCCTATTTTCCTCACGTTTCTTATGAAGACAATATGTATGTGATTGATTTGTCTGCCCTTGATGCGAAGGCCGAATATTGACTCCATTCAGTCGCGCTCAATATGCCGTACTAACGAGGAAACTCGGAGTGCAAAAAGTATCCTGCGTCATTGGATTTTCCATGGGTGGCCAACAGGTATGTTTTGATTGCCTCCCAGGCGTTCAGTATACAATAATCGAGATATGCTACATAGGCCTACTACTGGTCGGCGATGTATCCGGATTATATTGAGAAGTAGGTATATGTCCAAATCAAAGGGTTCACTTTTACCCACTCAAGCAATCCACAGGTTTATCGCAATCTGTGGTTCTGCTCGTACAAGTCCCCATAACCAATGGTCTCTCAGTTTGACCTTTTTCATGATTATATTCACATATCTTGCTGCTAGCTTCCTTGAGGGTCCTAAGGCTGCTCTCGTAGCCTCCAAAGACTTTGAAAGTGGACATTACGTAACGAATCCTCAGTTCGGGATACGAGCATTCGGTCGAGTTTATAGTGCGTGGGCATATGGGCAGACGGTGGGCGTGTCATTTTAATTCTTCAAAGTTGACGTCTCGCATCTCGTCCTCTGTCATCTACATTTCGGAGGATCAGAGTTGCAAAACACCTTCGTTGATATTCGTTGCTAATCAAAGAGGTTTACAGTGGTTCCGTCACCACGGATACCTACATGACGGGAAGTACTCTTCCCTTGATGACTTTCTGCGGTCTGAATGGGAAGGAAGTTATCTCTCGTGGGACGCTAACGATCTCCTCACACTGCTACGCACGTGGCAGACGGGCGACATAGCTACTATCGGACGCAAAAATAGCGGCGAAAATCTTGGAGCATGCCTTGCGGGCATCAAGCCGAAAGGGCTCATCATGCCTTGCAAGACAGACCTATACTTCCCAGTAAGTGCGACGTGACTTATCCTGTCTTAAGCCATCCTGCAAGATAGCCTTTCTATGCTTATTCATACATGTCAATATCACATCTAGCCTGAAGACAGTGAAAACGAGGTCTCGTTCATGACCAATGGCTCAAAACTTGTTATCATCGACTCTGTGTGGGGACACATGGGCGAGTTCTATTTTTATATTTATCGCGATGGGGTCCTGATTAAGAGTTCCATAACATAGCTGGCGGTGGAACCAATAGCGAAGATGACGCCTTTATCAAAGCTGAAGTCCGGAAGTTTTTAGCGGAAAATTGAAGATATAAACGATACATGACAAGGGATGATTTGACGATGCTAAGACCTGTACAAAAAATTGAATTTATGTTGAAGCTGCACATCTCGATGCTGGAATTTCCTCTTCGGAATGGGACTGTTGCGTGGAACAAATGCGAGAGCATGACTGAAAGACGTGTCTGAAGACGGTGCCATTCATCATCAGTGCACTGGGAGTGATCTCACTTTGTGTACTCCATCCCGCGAAACATGACGTTGACTCATCAGCTACATCGAGACTGTCAAATGATAAATTCCAGATACACAACTCGAATAACAGAGAATTATAATACAGAGGTAGTGTCTACATTTACACAAATACAGAATCCCTATCACAACCTTCTTGAAATTCGCCCATGAGCTCAAAAGTAAGATCCAGCGCCCGCATACGACCCTCCTGAACGGGGACTCGCAGTATCGGGCATGATTGCCGGTGTGCTGACATCTTCCCGGACATTAAGCTCTAATCCTTCTGCCTGCTTTCGTACATATTCAATCGATCCAGGGCCAAAGGCTGGAGTAGGCTTTGAAAACGGCTTCATGACTACTGCCAATCGCCCGGCGGGTATCGATGCTTGCAAATCAGACTGCGGAGGAACAGGCTGGAAGGCGACCTACCGTACTGTTCGTCAGCCGTGCACCTCATATTCATTCAGTTCACTCACGGTGTCATTGATTTTCTGGTATCCCTTCAGGAACACTGTCACGCTCTCGAGTTCCTCTACGATTTTATCCCGTCTGCGCTCACGCATCTCCTTCTCTCTGTCAGTCCCCATTACACCTATTCCGCTTTTGAGATCCTCTAGATCCTTCTTTGCCCATGCTAAAAACCCAACAGCTACCCCGCCCTTGCTTGTCCCTCCGTTCTCGCCTGCGTCTACACCAAGCCACTTCCGGGCGAGCGCTGTATGGAAGGCCGCCTCCTCTGAGAAATATCGACGCAGCTCAGGGGCCACCTCTTCGCCGCTTTCGTCCTTCTGCTTGTCGCGATCTTTATCCTTACCCAGTGACAGCTTGATTTTTGACTTGGAAGTTCCGGAGCGGTAATCGGCTGTGGTTTTGGCAAGCGAGCGGGCCGAGGAGTAGAGCGTAGCGCACTCCAGGTGCAGCTTTGCAATCAGGACCGGGGAAGGGTGTGACTTGGGTAGCGGAGGGCCGGGCGTGAGTGCACTATCAGCAGCTGCCTTTGACAGTAGCTTGCGGATGGCGAGCGTCTGGGCATCTGCCAGCGCCATTCTAATGATACGGATGAACATGAATTTGACCCAACGAAAATTGAAGACATACTTGCTCAGGCCGATCACGACTTCTCTGCTTAGGTCGGGTGGTCGTGGGCAAGTGAGCCCTGCTGCTGTTGCTCGATCCCTTTCACGCTCCCATTCTGATAGGCATTCTTTACCAATGAACTCAAAGACACCTGCTGCTTTGCACATCAGCGTCACCGCGAAGCCCAAGCGCTCGTCCTTAGCTTTCCGCTCGATTTCCGATGTCGCGCGTTGTTTCTCGTATTCACCAAGAGAATGCACGATGGTACGAGAAAGGTTGGACAGGGCAAAAGCATATGTCAACAATGTGAAGACTAGCTCGGTTGAAAGCGTGGGGATAGATAAGCGGGGTGAGCTGTGGAACAAGGATGAAGACAGAGTTGTACGCCAACTGAAAACTACGCCGTTATTTTATTGACAGCACCGAAACTCAATGGTGCAAGACAAACTAGGTTCAGTTTTGAGTACGACCTCTCCGTGTTCCATGCAGTTGAGAATGCCATACAGCTGAGGCAAGTAGTCGTCCAGAACCTGGCACCACTTTTAAGAGACGGATCTCTAAGTGATCTGACCGTCGCCACTCACTTTGACTAGCTTAAGGTAGTCCTTTCCTCCATCGTCCGCACGCTTGCTTTCTTTCAGTGCAGCCCGTAGATTAGCCCGCGCCTCGGTTACTTCCGCGATCTCAGTGGTATACGATGCTGTCCGGTCATCACAGAAACCTGCGAAGAATATAGCCCCCGTCGTCGGCAGCTCGTAAAAATAGGTGGACATAGCTGTCCCCGGCCAAGAGTTTATTCAAAGACATTTTCCGTTCATTACGCGATATTTAACGCTTATCTGTCAAAATGTGTTTATTTAACTCCAAAGCATCACCAGGACTGAATGTGCAGAACCTCGGCGATGACATGTCAACTGCAGTGTGTTATCAGGATGGCGATTCCCCGAGAACCATGCCCCGCTGTCCACTGTTCCCATTGCATACTAGACAACACACAAGTTGAAGGGACGGACAGAGACGCCTCCCAGCACGTAAGCCCTCTTATCCAAGGACTCGCACATGTCGTTCCCTGTGCCGCAAGACGCGGTGGTGGGTGCTACAAGACATGTTGATCCCCCGAATGCAAATAGCATCTGCGACTTGCCTTACGATGTTCTGTTCGAACTCTTCACCTATCTATGTGTCATAGACATTGCCTACTTGCTCAGTACATGCAGGGCACTGCATAGGTACACCCGAGAGACCTCGATCTGGCAGCGTCTTTCGGCCCGTTATGGCCTACGGAATTTGTCCCACTTTGGCGGCCTCTCGTTCTATACGGTCTACACTCAGCTTCTGCATCCGTATGGCCCTGTAATCGGCCTTTGGGCCAGTGACCATCCCTACAGGGGAAACGTCATTGAATTCCGCCTCATCCCCGGCGATGAGAGTGAACAAGGTGGGATCGTAGGAGAGGTCTGGCGGTTCCCAGAAGCACGACTTGGTAACGCGACGCCGCATCCACCAGAGTATGTCCGTGTGCTTAAGATTGGGTTTGATTCACCAAGGCCATCGGCTGGGAGACGGTGGCCAGATGGGCCCAAGACGGCCTCCGTGTTCTGCAGTCCGCAACTGCCTTCAGAACTTGACGAGGCTACGGCAGACCAGTGGCATGCGGCGGCGCTTGAGGTCGTGCCTCCTTCGGGTCAGGCATACTTCCTTCAAGGATACCGCCGAACATTTGCACATCCCGACTTTCCCATGCATAGGGCAAGTTGGTATGATGAAACCCGTGGTCTACCTCGTCTCAGACCCTCTTCTCCCATTGTGGTCGACCAGCGGGAACTCGTTCGCATCTACCCCGCCGTCCGTCTACCTATCATCTTCACTGCATCTACACCCAACGTGAAGCCGTCCGCTATCTCCGTTCACTGCCTCAGCGACACATGCGCGAAATACTTCCAGCCGCTTGTGCCCTTCGACGACCTCGCGCCCGCTCCCCCGCGCTACTACCCGCTGAGGCGAGACGTCCAAAAGGGCGTTGACCCTGCGTCCGAGCACTGGCATCTGCGTACGCTTGCCGGGCTCTGGTTAGGCTCCTACGCGCAGCACGGGACAGAATGTCTCTATGTTGCATGGCACGAGGACGACAAGGAGCTCCGTGCGTGGAAGATTACGGGCGACATCAATGTGCCCCGCGGAGCGTGCACCTGGATTGTTAGGGCGCACTCCGACACCGCGTATCCTGCTTTACTTGCGACATGGTTCGGCATGAACCCCACAACGGACCGAGTATTCGAGGGCACAGGGACCATCAGTGACCGTGGTTTCCTGTATGTACTGTTTCTGTCAGTATCAACCTCGTGCCTGTCATTGACATCTTGTCTTTTGTGAAGTACGGAGACTCATGTCGATCTAGTCGTTGGTATCACCGGAGCAGATGAGATCAAGATCTGGTGGGACCAAGTCAACGACTTAAGGACTTACGTGCGCTATACGGGAAGGAACGAATGATGAATGCGAAGTGGACTATTTAAGTGTATCTGATGTGATGACGGATCAGACTTAGTACCTCTAGCAAACATGCAAAGTGCTAGAACGTTCATTCATTCAGTGCAGCATCAGCGATCTGTCCAATACGCCATCAACTGCGACATTTGAAAATCTACTAGCCACTACCAGTAGCAGTGAGTAGAAGTAGAAATACTAATACTGTACCTGGTAGCGTTATCGTTATCTGACAGTAGAGGAATTCAACTGTATTCGCGGACAGTCAACTACCCGACATGACACAATGCAAGATGGGAGACAGCTGGTAGATGTACAACAGTTCCTTTACAAAATAGTTCCACATGTAAGCAACCAAGATCGACTAAAAATGGAAGACGGCGAGCCCCTTATCATGTCGCATAAATTAAGTAAATTGTGGAATGACAATGGGAAGGCATTGTAAACGAGCGTCATAAGACAACAGCGATTGGTATATGTTGAGATGGATTCAAGTCAGGAAAGTGTTTGAGAAAAAGGATCAGGAGTAACGATAGTTCATTCTCAGTCCAGAAACCAGATCATCGCCTACCCAACCCGAACCCGAACACGGTTGAGCTTTGCCCTGCGCTTGGGCTTGCAGAAGCACTTGCTCCCGATCCCGGGTCAGGGGGATCGGTGCGCGGGCCTATAGAAGTGGTGGGACTAACGAAAGGAGTACTGGGTCCTGATCCCACGCTTGATATTCCCATCAGTTTCTGCACGATATACGGCCGAACGACCTGCGAGCCCTCGCGAGCATGGATCGGCGCGGTCGGCGACGGCGGTGCCGAAGACGAGCCGGCTCCTGGAAGGGGCGGATGTGGTGGGCGGTGCGAGCCACTCATGCGTGCAGCGCTCGTGCGGCGAGATTCGCTCATGTGAGACGATGAGGAATGTGCAGAGTGTCGGAAATGTATGTCAGAGACGGTGAGTGGGATCGAGTCGGTCGGAGAGGGAAGCGCACCGGACGAAAGGAGTCCAGGATCAGATGCACTGGAAGGTAACGTAACCGGTGGAACAAGAGAAACAGGTTGGAGGGAGATATCTGGAGTAAGCGACGGTCGACTAGCAGTGGGCCCGCCACCAATCGTCACGGATAGGCCAAGGGACATGCGACGTTCGGGTGGATTGTGTATACTACGCTCGCTCCCAGTGTTTTGCCGCGACCTCGTCGAGCTCCGGGTGGATTTCGAGTTCGACCGCGAGTTAGATAGCGACTGACGAATAGAGCGTGCGCGGCTGCCAGAGTAAGACGTTGATGCCGACGCGGACGAGGAAAGATCGAGGAAAGAACGAAGAGTTGACGGTCTTGACAATCGGACCTCCGTTTCCACAACATCGTCTGCCCTCCCTGCCTCTCCGCTACGGCCGAGAGCCTGTCTAAGAGATTGTGGGAGCGATAGTGCTCCCGCACTTAGATGTCTCTCAGCACGGCGCTCTGGCCGTCCCTGCTGACGCGCAAATCCTACCCTGAGCGGTGCAGAATTCTCCTCTGCTTCAATTTCGAAACTCGGAGTAATGATGTGTGACAAAAGTATACCCTGACTGCTCTCGCGTCCGTGCATCTCACGAGGCCCTCGGGGCCGAGAGGTGCGAGGGGACACGGGAGATACAGGAGAAGGTGTCAAGGGGGACGACGGCCACCGGGAGGGAACAGACTGTGAGGGAAACGACGTCGACGCGAAGTACCCTTGAGATATTGGAGACAAGTCGGGCAGTTCGATAGAGAAGCTCCCATCAGAATTTTGGGCAGCATGCCTCCGCCGTGATCTCCTGTTGTCCATTGTTCCTCCCCTTGGTTTCTTCTCATTGTAGTTGTCGCCATGAGCATCATCGTCGCCTACGTTTTCTCCGCTAATGTCGAGGACGTTCTCCTCGTGAATGCCGTGAACGCTTTCATGTTCGAGCTCTTGTACCTTTTCTGGTTCCGTTTGACCAGCAAAATCGACTTTTTCTGTGCCTGGTGAACAAAACCCGCGCCAGTTAATATGACATTGACTAAAGCGTGGATTGACCATCATGCTGCGTTTTTTGTGCGCCAAACGGCGGCGCCAACAGATGATGAAGATGATCAGGGCGAGAAGAGCAATGAATGCCAGGCTGACACCAATGGCAATGGCAGCAATCGTCCCACGAGGGATACTCGAAGACGATGTAGCACCAACTGGCGTGGCACTTTAGTCCAGAGAGCATGTATATCAAACGTGATTGGATCAAGGACCATTATTTTCAATAGCGTCAACGGGATGTAAAAAATAGGATGATTCAGATGAGGACACGCACACGTCGACACTCTCCTCCGTCGTTACATTCACACCCCCCACCAACACGACTAACAACATCCCAGCACCTGCACTCCCGTCAGAACCGGCGTTGACAATCTCGAGAGTGTGAGTAACGTTAGGATCAAGTCCCGCAGCGAAGAAAAGTAGCGTGGGCGATGTCGAGGTAAAGCTTGCACGTGCGGAGAATGGCTCAGGTGCAGAATCATCAAGTGTAATATTGTAGTTTCCCGAAGAAGGGGCCGTCAGCCCTGCGATAGTGACCGCTGTGCCTGTGCTCGAGAGGGTCAGCAACGAGAAACCGATGTCGACACAACAAAGAAAATCGGAAGGAGGACGACCGGCAGACAGTCATGAATGGTGGTATTATATTATGGAGGTGTCAAAACGCGGCGAATGTTACGAAAGCGTACAGCCAAGAAGCGGCTGTCGATGAGACATTAGACATGAGACGTGAGAAGCCCGCCAATAAGCGACCATAAGCGCGCTATTGAACCGAACACGAGTAACATGTAGAATAGCAGGCAGGATACAGAACAATATGATGTTACACAATAAAGCGACGTGCAGACAGGGCACATCAGGGACTTGAAGAGACGACAAACAAGTTCCAAGGATAACGGATGCGCAGCAGCACAACCAACGAACGAAATTGAGGCAGAGCAAGCGCGAGAAGCTGAACTCACCATTAAACATGACATGCGCACTATCGCCGACATTTGTGCTCGTGTGAAATGCCGCGCTCGGAAGGCTGGGAAGAAGATCTAGCGCGTACGACCACTGCCCGCGGTATGCAATCAAGTTGTCTGGTACCGTTGAACTGGTCAGAGTCTCTGTAACCGAAGGCATGGGAGAAGTGGGCGTGGGGATGGCGACCGTTGGTGAGGGCCTGTTTGAGTGGAGGTGTCAATTTGTTCAGTGGGATTAAACAGAATGAAGCCCAGACGAGAAAATTGTCCGAAGAATATGGTGCAACCTGAAATTGAGAAACATTCCACAAGAATGAAACTTATTGTCGTAGCGAATATCAATATAGCGCAGTGGATAAAAAGGGACGAAAAGCGGAGCACAGGAGGTAAAGTCATCATGGGGATCCGCTCATAAGACAGCATCAGCTGGAAAGATATACAGACAGAAAGTAACTGGGAGAAGTGCTCCAAATAGGAGACAAGAATAAGATAAAAAGGGAAGAGAATATTGCTAAAAGACTAAGCGTCACGTAGCATCTCGTACAAGGTTGCGCAAACAATGGAGGCAGCATGGCAGGAACAGTGGAAATACTAGCAGTGGGATCGAAGGGCTTGCAACAAGATTTCGAAGCGCACAGTAGTACGAATGAACCGCTGTGCAAACTCATGACAAGGACAGCTGACTACAAACAACAAGAAGGACCTAGGACTCACTCCGCACCTCCATTGAGCCATACAACCGCGCGATCGAACGCGAGCACAGAATCTGTACCAGAACTGTTGCCGTTCTTTGACATACCAGAATTATGTGCAGTCAGAACAATCTCATGCGCGGTGTCTGTCAAATTCGAGAATGCGGCAAGCACGTCACCTGACGCGGATTCGACGGATGCTGGAGAAGAGAGAGAAGAAACGTAGTCTGTGGTAGGATCACCATCCAGAGAAACCGAGTAGCTTAAAGAACTAGTCGCAGAGGCTCCGGAGGTAAGAGTTCCATAGATTGTTACCGCAGTTCCTAAAGCAGAGCAGTTTTCAGCATTCGTCAAAAAATGACAGGATACGAAAGGGTGGTCAAGCGAATCTCCGTGATGCAGAAAGTAGCATGACGACGGCGGCGAGACGTCCATCACTCCCCACAAATACGGCGTAGGAAAGTTAGTAACAAGCACTTATGGTACTGATGATCTGAGAATGATAATGTAACTGCGTGATCTGCAATCGTGAATATGAGTGATTGGAGTGTGAAACAACCACGCTATGATGTGCGACATCAGACAGCGCTCGATGGCGCAGTCATGTGCCATCAATCTGTGGCCTTACCCCAAACAGCTCTGTTACGAGCACATACCGACGTGCCAATGCCCACCTCCTCATTAGACCTTACTTTATGGAATGAAGGCAAGAACAAAGTATAGAAGGCATGCTTAAGCACGAGCACGCATCGGGGGCACGAAATGAGAATTACGAAGAGACAGGAATCGAGACATACCGTTCCACCTGATAGCAAAAGCTGCACTATCGCACGCAGTGAGATGCAAGCTCGTTCCATTCCCGACGTTGCTCACGCTCGAGCCAGAGGCGGAGGAATAGGGATCAGCAGCAAAACCCGAATAAGTGTAATAAGGGTTCCAGCCCGCAAGGAGATCGGGTACTCCAAAGGTGTCAGCGAAGGGTGCATAAGAAACGGTTGGGGAAGTATCGTCGATGGTGATGGGGAAAACAGTACCTGCCATGCATATATAATTCGAGGCTGAGATCAGCAGATCAAGAAGTTGTCGGTAAGTTCCAAGAAGATTCGACAATAGGGAGCTCGCTGAAGAGCTCCTTAAATGTGGTCTCAATATTAAGGTAGTCGACAGTGGAATGAAAGAGAGACCGGCGCTCTTCCAGCGCGATTGATGAAGACCGTCAGACCCCGGCGAGGAAGAAATGCCTCGAGGAGGACGTGAATAGCGCCGTGCACGTGAGCGATCCTTTGGCGATTAATATTGGTCGGCAGACCGGTGACTGTAAGAGAAACTGGAATCACGCAAGACAACCAGTTCTAGTATGAAGGACAAATTTTATGGCTCGCAGGCTGGAATGATGCGCTCTATATGGGTTCACTATATAATGAAACTAGGCAAGATATGGCGGCGCTCCGCCGCCGGGCCTGCTGCCACACGCAGAGACAAGCAGAGACGCCGAACGAATGATGGCTGTGCGCAAGCTGTGCAGGCGTATAGTGTAGCCTCAACCTTGACGACAGATACTTATCCAAGCTCAGAGCCGTCTGAGCTCCGTCCGGATCAATTGATGGTCTAGGCGCTTGCTATGCAGGACGTCAGGTACCTGAAACGATGAACTGACTCTATCTTGATATCACCACCGTGTGCACAAGCCTTGCTTGCATGGGGTACCGTCAGGTGCTAATGTGGATAGGATTTTGACTGTCTCGCCGCTAGTGCTCCCATCGACGGAACAACGGCAGAGTTTTGGAAGATGTCATATTTATCTGGAGCAAAATCTCAGGCACGAGAAATACTCTTCTCTGGTCCTTAGCAGCGGTAGACATGTTAGAGGGATGCGAAATTTACCTTTTTAGATTTACGGGAACTGAACAGGACACTAGACGGAACCGGGTTAGGGTCCATTCCAATTTTGCACTGCTTGTTCTCGCTTCGCATTTGTGGTCGCAGCATACCACCAATTGATTTGACCGTGACTTAATGGACAGATACCTGGACCAAAAAGGGAGATAGCATGTCTCAGGGCAGCAAAATGACAAAATGACGCTACAGGTGATATAGGTTGGTATACACTGAAGATGTGGGCTCATAAATGAGATGTGACAGTTTACTTGCCATAGAGAGGACACCATCACCGACACCCGAGGACGGAATCTACGTCCCAAGATCGGTCGATAAGATTGCTGACGGCCAGACACTACTGCAAAGAGTCCCTCAAAACGTTCCTCAAGATAAGGTAGAAACCACATCACAATCTATCAGAACAACGATGCCGTTCCACCGGCCGTGAGGCGGCGAGGGGACACACCAGAGATCATTCATCTCAGCATGTACCACCGTAAGGCAGTGTCTCCATACCCTGGACACCAAGCAATGCGTATCCTTCTCACTTCTCCAGCTGTATCAAAATCAAAATCATGGAATGAGTATATAAACGTCGTAGGCTCTCCGTCCGGTCACTCACGGGCAGAACCGTCGCTGTTGTTAATTACGACAGGGGAGACGGGTTGACGCGCCTGTTTACCTGTCTGTTAGACCTCAAAGATAGGCCAATGTTTTTGGTTTGCATCAAATCCAATATACCCTAAAAGGACATGGCCTCATTGAGTTGACGTTGTTGTCGAGCAGTTTGTGGAATAGCATGCGCAAGTCAACCGCCGCCTTCACCAATTCCTGGAGCTCAAATGACGGGCATCATTGATGAGCATACGCGGTATCCATGGGCGAAGGAGTCAGCCTCATTGCTATTTATGCACTCGCAGTCACGCCAGCTTAACATTGCAAATGCACCCCCATCACGAGCAAAGAATGAACAACACGAACCAGATGGCTTCGAGAGACAAATCCAGCTGAACATTCCTGAGACCAAGCAGAGGTTTTAGTGCTTGAAGTGAGTAACGTACTATAGAGATGTTTAGTCGGAGCTATTGAGAAGCTTGGAGAGTACGCATTCGACGACAGTCGCCACAAAACTTGTATCCGATCACAGTTCGAACGACCTACAAGGATAAGTATACTCTAAGCTATGAACGATTATATGCCAGTAGCAGTACTCGCTGAGGCAAGGCGAGGATCGTGTGCTGAGTGAGCATGAAGTCTTCATTTTGACTGTCAAGTGATGGCAGACGAAAGTTCCCTTTTCCGTACCTGCCCGATCCGATCTTCTGAAAGTCTATTGGTTAAATCAAGGCTTGAGTCGGAACACTCGCACTCCCAAATCACCAAGACCTGGGGCGCTTTAAGGTATATGGTTTCGAGTTTATATTGGCATGCTTCATCAAGGAATGTTTGGGTACTGATGGGTCCGTGCGATAGAGTGCGTAGTTCTGACACCAGGTGGCATAGAGCCTCCGACAATGCCATACTGTGAGATTTCTAATATATGGACAGAGAACACTGTACTACGCCTCTGATCACTTACGTGGAAAGAGAATAACGCTCAACATACACCAGATAACAATCTATACCGTGTTCTTTTCAACCGCTGAATCCGCTGCTCCCTGAACTCCTTGCTCAAAATTTCATCCTCCTTCCCCACCCTCATTGACAAAGAGATCGGGAGCTGTAATAGGCATGTGATCCATCCACAGACGAAGCATTTATCTGCGATAGTTTCCAGAGCTCCACACTCTGCCAGTCATGACCCACTGCCCAGTTGCGACATAATCATCCCAACAACCACCTTCATTAAAGCCGTATAGCTAGGATGACGCACAACCGAACAAGGCACATCAGTGATTAGCTGGTGATTTTCGCGTATCGACAGTTGGAACGTAAAAAATCGGCCTAGATATCGATAGCATGCGTAGCGTAGCTGCCCGCAGTTGCTAGTGCACATCCCAGGTAGAACATGAGTGTGATACGGACGCGTGATGTGGCAATGGCGGAGTTCAATGCTAGAAGGGAGATAACATGTTCGGAGACTGCAGAGGGGTATTGGCGGGCAACAACAACGGCTATCTCGCGCAGGGTAAGCGTCCAGAAGTCTGTCTTAGCATGACTCTAGTCGAATGAGTACTCCCAATATTTTACTCACTTTGCGTACAATGGGTAGCCTTGTCACCATATCCTCAACGCCAAATTTTCGCCTCTCATCATGCTTAGGAGAGGGGTTGGGAGCTGTAAAGGTGACATGGGTTGCCAAAGTTTCGGTGAGAATGAAGGGGACTTTGATCAAACTAGCGAATGTGGATGTGCAGATCATGTTAAAGCAACTCTCGGGTAAGGCTTAGAGAAACGTTGAACTTTATCTGCAGGCCACGAGGACCTATCTAGACTGTGTTGGCTTACATGCATCAGGAAAAATCTTGGTGGCTCCCCACGCTACGGCAACTACAACCAAACCTGTAGCACTATATAGTATAGATTGGGGATGTAGCACATCCAGCTACATATTAGTTACGTGCACTTTTCCTGATGTGTTGCTGGCCTTTACATAAAGATTGTCAGTCGTGAGGAATGTGACTCTTCCGGATAGCCATCCACCACGCCAGGGAAAATATTTTGAGGAGTGTGTGCTAGTGGTCTCTTACTCAATATTGCCGAAAACTCTGAAAGGAATAGTAAATATCGAGCTTCACGGTCATGCGTGTCGCGGTCAGGTGATGAGAATATCTCTTCCCCCTTTCGGAGATGCCCAAGCAAACTGGTCACTCCATTCAATGGCATTGACTAGTCGACTGCCAGTGATTCTCCTTGCGACTTGTAGCTAACTGTCTGCGACTCGGTTGTCTACTGTTGTCAACAGCATCATTCAATATCTTGGGAAACATCCTGCGTAAGGATCGGACAACTCTGCTGACATCATTTGAATCTGTTTGGTGCCGGTCCCCGACTTGCAAGAAGCTTTCAATGTCAAGAACTTGAAGCACAAATTGTATCCTCGGGTTGGCCTCCTTTTTTCTGACTTCCCGCTTACACATTTGTGGGGTGATGAACTCATCCGCACCTGAATCTCCCGCCGTACTTGCGCCGCCAGGCACATCTACTTACCTCCCAACGCTTTTGGCTTGTATTCGCAGCGTACACCCGACGCTTCCGCTTGATCCCGTCGTTTTGCAATCTATTCTTCTTTGCCTAGTAACTCATGTCCCAGGATCTTCACCACTAACTCGATGTGACGCCATAGGAGACAATGAACGAAGGGAAGGGATCGGCGGACAAGGTGCTTGCGCAAACTTGATTCTACGTACGCGGGAGGAAGATATAGGCTTGCTTGTACATCTGGTCGGCTTGGTGAGTCAACACTCCATGCTGGAATGTAGGTGTGAACATCGCCTGTGTGAAAGCGACTGCTTTGTTTACTCGTTTGCACCCCAAGAGCTCCTATGCGCTCTTTGTGTCCTCTGAATATCATACATAGTCGTGCAAATCTCTCACTAAATGACCCCCTACAGATGCTCACGACCGTCTTCGGTCTATCAACGCACAAACATAAGATTTCTCCAGAGCAGCTGGATGAGAATATCCGGTCGCGATCGACACCCAAACTACGAACAGCCAGAGCAGCTACAGCAACGGACCCTGACGTCTTCCTCCGTTCTCTTTTCTTCCGTCGTCCGACCGCTTTGAAGACAACTGCCGCTGCGCGAGGCAACAGAAGAGGATCTTTACACAGTCACCAACGCTCATCATCGCACACCCCGAGGCCTTCTCCGCTACGAGTCGCACAATCGATCGAGCGCGACGAGGAACGGACAGATGAGAATAGTGCGGAATACTTCGATGGTGCTTCTCTCGCGTCATCACGTCGCCCGCTCCTCGGTACCTTTACCCCTGGGTCGACAGTGCGCTCCCACCGCCTGCAAGCGGAGCGTCTGCGATCGGATCCGCTGCCCCTTATTTCTGCATTCATTCCTCTTGAAGAAGCACCTACGTCCTCTCCCCCGAAGGGCGAGAGGAACATTCCAGATGCTATGACTGGTACAGACGCGGGGGCCGAGGATAGTCATCTGCTCTCGGGCACGCTGCCGAAGGCAATAGTCGTGTCGGGCTTGGAACACGCTGGTGCTCCGGCCCAACGGGCGCTGCTCGAGGTTCTGGCAGAGAGGCGACTCGTGCTGGAAGGCGATAACGATGCAGAGGAGGGCCAGAGCGGGGAACGCAGGGAGGGTGGTACGTGGAATCTCCCTGAGGACTTCATTATCATCTACGTATGCAAGTCGGATCCGTGGGAGCGCCCTAATGTCTTGCGGGGTCTGGTAAGTACCTCTTCGTCCATGCCACACTTCTCGGTTGGTCCTAATTCAATGTACAATCGCTCTAATACGGTTTGACCGGTCCCATATAGGTTGATAAGTTCGCGATGAGCGCGGATATTGCTCTCTCATCCTCTACCCGGCAGGCTTACGTAGCATACCGTACTACTCATGCGTCCACTCCGCACGGCTCGCCTTTCCCCACCCCACACGGACTCCCACCCTCAAAACCCTCCAGCCCTGCTTCTACTCCACCAAGTACGCTTCGTTCACCGCCGTTCCGCTCGTCCCCACTCCTCCCCCAATCCCCTCCTGCTCCGCCGCTCGTCCCACCATCCGAACTCTCCCTCCTCCGCGCACTTGCAAGCCCAGCACCGTCCCCAAACGTGGATGCATATACCACCATCCACCCGTCGCTCAGTAGGTACTTGCGCGACCTCTTTGCAGCCGCGCGGCATCATCCTGCGCTAGATGGGACGCTGCTAACGCGACGCGCGCACGGAGAAGCGGAGGCGCTCGCCCGCGCATACCGCGTGCTTGTGGGAGATTCCATGGGCACGGAGATGCTAGGTCGCTCAGATCTGGAGGATGGGCCGGAGGGCGGAGAAAGCTGGTCAGGCGAGGGTGAAGAGGGCAGTATGGAGTGGGAGAAGGCGGGGATGAGGATGGGACTGGGATGGAGTGAACTGGATCACGAAGGTGACACTGTAGCTGGAGATGTAGAGATGCGAAAGGACCTGGATGGCGGTGCATCGGACAGGATTGGTGACGGGGCCGGTGCAGTCAGAGTGAATATTAACCTGGAGGGACTCGGGAACCTGGGTGCCACCCAACCAGTGGACATGTGTTCGCAAGTGCAGCTGCAGCCTCGAGCAGAAGTGTGGGACGTCTCGGAAGTGGACATCGCAAGGGTGTTTCCACGTGTCGTCTCGCACCGTCTGAGGGCCAGAGACGGTCCCGATCACGAAATCCTAGGAAGTGTGATGTGGCCGGCGGTTGATGTTTTGCCCTCTCGTTCAGAAACTGTACACGGCAGCGAGGAACGGTGGGAGCGGAAGACAGTGAAGGAGGTCCTGGTTGGAATCCTTGCCGATGTGTAATCTCGACAGGCTTTATAGTGCGAACATCCGGGATGCCTTCACAATTAGAAGTGTCTCGCATTCTCCTTCGCACCAGATCCGCTGAGGCTACTTGATGCTCGCATGCCAAAGAAACGTTGTCCGACATATGATACAATCAAGGTATGCTGTAATTTTGGATTCAATAGATTCCCTTGACAAGCTCTACAGACTTATCTGTCTTCCATGACTCTCCAAGCCAGGGACAGGTTGGACAAGTTTTCTCGAGCAAGCCGTTAGTCTAACCAACGAGAACGCGGGTACTGCCCACCACATCGAGGCGCGGCAGACGAGAAAATCTCTTGGTTGCGCGTGCGTCATTGGAATGGTTGATCATCCCCCTTTCAGTTGGGACAGTCTTGCGAGCAGAGGAGACGGGCTGGAAGTGTCACGATGCACCCCACTACTGTATATGTAGCATCATGGCTTTCGCTCGCTTCGGATTGAAACTTCACACCTTCTATTCTTTGATGTACCCTGTATAACATTCATCTATTTAATGGAGGTGGCAACGGAACAAGCCAGCAAAGCTTGCGAGAAGGTCAAGGCAAGAACATTTTGACTGGCATTAATTATTTCATGTTGGTAGTGAAGATCCGCGACATTTACTACACAAATCAGTACATCTTCGATTAAAATAACCCCGCAATATCCTCTTCTAGCCTCTCGTTTCCCCGGAATATAACGTGACCCTTCCGTTGAAACAGTGGAGGAATTCGCGGAACAGGTGGCTTCTTTCGCCTTCCCCTCTGTCTTTGCATCCTGCCTTTACCCCCAGAGCGCTTATGATCTGGCATCGTCGTATCTGTAGGGTCCGTTTTTATCGTCTCTGTCGCTTCGACGAGTGATAGCTGCCCGTCCGTGCTCTGCGTTTTCTGGCTCGCATCCTGAGTTCCGGAAGTGGACGCAGAAGGCTCTGGCGGTGCATCTGGGTCAACAATCGGCGGCGCAGGAATCTTCCGCGTAGTTTTGCAGGCCATGCAAATATAAGACACGGAATGGCCGTGCGACAGGGATGCTGACATTCATTGGCGGTATGATATCAATTTGCAGGCATGGATGGATGGCGGAGAATGCTGCTTACGCTTGATCCGTACGGAAGCCGTGGCACCTGGAATCAGGATGGTATTGCATCCCTTGCAGAGGGTCCGTTTGATGGTTGGGTCCCTGAAGCCGGATATAAGGCCAAGCAATCAGTCAGGGTTAAGCAGACAAACATCTTCACAGTTGTCTTCTGCCCAATGATCTTCATCGACTTCACATAGCTCCTAGACAGCTCAGCAGCCGTCGCAGGATGTCTCTCCTTGTGCCGCCTCGAGCGTTTCTCTGCTCTATTGGTTTGACCTTTGGGAGATGGTGCATGACTAGTGGTAGCGATCGGCTCTGGGTGTGGATGTGACGCGACGGAGTTCAAGTAGGCGCTTGCTTGGTAGAGGAAGTTGAGACGTTGGATGATATCCCGGTTGGCTACGTTGTTAAGGCTGACTGCCGGCCCTTGATCCTTGTTTTTCTTTGCCATGGTGTGGTACTAGTCGGAAGATAGCCCCCGTTATGGTAAGTAAGATCAAACATATGTAGGTGTTTACAGCATCCATTTTTCTGTCCCTCCGATGTCCAAATGCCACTGAACTTCACTCTTCAACCGAAAACAATGCTTTCAAGTCGCCTTCACTCTGGAAAATACATAGCTATCATGGTGCATGCAATCTATCCAGAGTCCAGAACTACTTTAGTACCTGCATTGTAGGGTCAAACATGAGCAAACAAGCAAGTGTTACGTGGCAGAGGACGCATGCTCTGCCTTCCTCACGACATCCACGTACGTCCTGCGCTCTGACCGCAGTAGGTTCCTCTCATACAAGACCAGCCCCTCTTTTTCCCTTTCTCCACGTATATCTCAAGTACTCTTCTACGTACTCGCTTAACAAACCAGAACCAGCATGAAGCGAGCAGCCGACACCGAACTCGCCCTTCCCTCGCCGCCCGCCGAGTCCTCCCAATCACCCGCGTCCTCTTCAGCAGAGTTACACCCCGCTGGGCCTGCGCGCAAGCGCGCTCGTTCCGGCACTTCGCCTGAGGAACGCAGGGAAGCACGGGCACACCGCAACCGTATCGCCGCGCAGAATTCCCGCGACCGCCGCAAGGCACAATTCGCATATCTTGAGCATCGGGTAGCCGAACTCGAGGATGAGAATAGACAGTTACGGGCAGGCATGGGCCTTGTCGGCCTCCGACATGTGGAGGATGACAGGGCAGATGAGCAGAGTCAGAGAGATAGGGCGAGGGACAGGGAAAATGAGGAGCTGAGGGAGAGGATTAAGACTCTTGAGACCGGTTGGGACGCTGTTGTCAAGGCTCTCACCGCGTCTGGTCTTCCCTTGAATATTCCCTCTGTAACACCACCATCAACGAAACCCATAGTCTCCCCATCTTCGGAATCATCTACTTCACCGCCCTCACAGCCTTCGACCACAGCCTTCCCCGTTCTTGTACCTCCATCACCAGTTTTCCCTATTTCTCCTGCACCGTCTGACGCCTCGTCCTCGAGCTCAAACACACCTCTCTTCCCCCTTGACTTCGATGACTTCGTGCCCACTCGCCATCTAGCACGGATGGCGAACACTGATGCCCCTCCTTTATCATCGGTGCCCCTGCAGCGGGTGGGTCCCTGTCCTCGGAGTCGAATCTCCTTCAACTCCAGCTCGAGCTCGACAACTCTTGTCCAACACCCTATCAACCGCCGTCAACCATCGCAACTGGCCAAGAGCCGCCTCCTTCAGCCATGGACGACGTGGCCATGGAGGACTTCCTCCGCGAGATCCTCGCGCCCTCTCCCACCGTCCCGTCGGCGCCCCTGCCGACTGGCCCTGTACCTTCTACCGTCAGCGAGCACGCGTCCACCCGGTCGCGGTCCCCGTCACAGTTTGGGACCATCCCAACCCCCGACCAACAAACCGTGCCGCCCGCGGCCTCGGCGCCACTGATGGCACCGACCATCGACTGGGACAGCGAGGCGGAGATGCAGAGATTGCTGGACATGCTCCCTGGTGTCCGGCCGGACGCGGGCGCGGATGATGCAGTGGACTTTCCGTCCGCTCTGGATCTGGAGCTGGACGGGTGGGACTTGGGTGGTGCAGTTGGCGCGCCGTCTGGTCTCGAGGTCGGCGTGTTATAGTGCACGCTGCAACTACCCCCTTTCATCCATGCCCTGTACAAAAGCGTCGGTTCCTAATCTCCTTGGGTCTTTCGTCTATTTAATCGGACCAGTCCTGGCTAGATGTCTTTTATATTGTCTCGTATAATTTCCTCTTCTTTCTACTTACTCTCCGGCCCTACATCTTTCCATTCTTACCTCCCATACCTAGCCCATTTTTGGCTTCATTCGGTGCATCCCGCTAGTAACCCCTTCCTTTTTCGTATTTTGATGCTGTCTCCCCTATGCTTCCGGCACTGTTCTCCCCTTCGAGGTTGATGAATGGCGCCTGTGGTACTGGGTGAGCGCTCGTTTGCGTATTGGAGGTGTGCAGCTGTGTGTACTGTAATGTAGTTACATCGTTGGACACGGTACGTTAGAGGAATAGAAATGGCATGAGTTGCGATTGACTTGTGTTTGATGACGACACCAGGATACCCAACTGCTATCAAAAGATGACTGCGTAGTGAGAAACTTGATCGAAATATACCTGTACGCATGATCCATCTAATGAAGAAGTAAGAGGTAGTATGTAGAACATTACCAACAGCGAAAAACATGCAAGCTTCAATATGACCGAGGGTCTTGGAGGCCAACCTAATAAAATACAACCAAAAGCACGAATGCACAATGCTATCATAGATCACTCGTCTCCAGTCACCTTCACTGGAGCGTAGATCGCATCCTCGGCCTTTGATAAGCCATGCTCCTTCACAATGCTGATCTCGAACATCCCAGCAGTTCGCAAGTTTTCCATAGTAGGTTCCTCCACCTGAGCGATGAGATCCTGAAGAGCAGGATGGTCGCGTACCAGCCATATAAATTGGAGGAGACCTAGCGCTTGAAGCGCTCCGTGTTCACTCACGCCGCGAGTTAGTACGATTGAGAGCACGAACATCACTACAGACACGCTCAGTCCAATAGCAACCTACATTCAGTCAGAGAAAATGAGCGTGATCATCGATGTATGGATCAACCGTGAGACAATACTTGCCGGAACAATATTCAACTGTCAAGGCAGATATGCGTCAGAACAAGCACAAAGCAAAACTTAGGTAGCCGCATAAGCGGACTATAGCACTTACGTTCAAACGAGACACTAGCTGTCCAGCAGAGGCTTGGCCCGAAATAAGCGTAATATAGTTATTCAACGGATCATCAGGCTCTGTCTCTTCGGTGCTCGCTGGTACATTTGAGGCTGTAAGAATGATCATCAGTCCGGGTGGTCTGGTACTATGACGCGCCCAGTACTCGCCTGCCCAAACAAGTGTAGAAGTCACATTGGCTATGAGAATGACGTCGATAGCAGTATCCATTATTCTTATTTACGGTTGGCCTACCGAGAGCATTTTCAAGATCATGCAAAGCTATATTTGTATTGTTGGCTGACTGAGGGTTCATACCCAATCTTTCCAAAAGGTAGCTGTATAAACAATGGAGGTAAGGCCCGATGCAATCAGCGAAGTCATGCGATACCCAACTCTGTGACGTCTGTGCCATCCGAGAATACAATTCCTTCTGTTGGCGTATCCGTCACGCCAACAGCCAATGTTCCATCTCGTGCAGAACCGATAATATCACCCCACTGATCAAGATGACTTGCCTCAGACATGAACAGTGTGCCATGTCGGCATGCGTACCGCATCAACCTGTCCATCCTCAATCGCGGAGGACACTCGCGACGCGGTTTGATTTGGGGCAATTATTGGTGTCCAAATCCCCCAATTTGATGAATTTTTGACAGCACTCGGCCCCGTAGAGACACTAAACCTGGTCTGGGCGTCGACGATGGCGGTCTGAGGTACCCAGGATAGGGTGCATCCTACAAGCTGCAAATCGTAGACGGTGGTTTCGGCTTCCGGATCATACACTGAAATAGTGCATCAGTCGAGGGCATACGTTATCAAAGGGCTCGCAGACTTGGAGGCTGTACAGGCGTATTACTTCCAAAGCTCCCGGAAGTGTCAGTCACATTAGTAGTGAGAACAAAGATTATATTGCGACCCTGGGAACATTGGTAAGCTCGGTATACGGATGAAGAAAGACGACTCACAAGGAATTGAGTAGAGCCGTCGTTAAGAAGACTGTAGTCTACTGCCTGTATCGCATTATTCCCTTTGGCAAGTATTGCATCAGAACCGGCGATATGTAAGCATAGAGTGAAACTCACATAATATTAGGTTTATGTCAAATGAAAAGTCGTAGTCGTCGTACGCCGCCGTCACGGTCCATTGCGATGTGAGATTCGTAGCATTCGTAGTCGAAATAATCCCCACAGCAGTAGCGTTCGGTAGAAATCCACATGTCGCATTGGCAGCCCAAGCGCCAACCGAGACGTTGCCAACACCGTCGTTCTCTGCCAGAATGTCATACAGAGAGGCTCCACTTAGCCCTAAGGTCGCCGAGGGACCTACACGCCCCAGATACGGCAGCAGAGTTGAACTATCGGCCCAAATGTCATATGGATTGACGAGTCTGGAAAACACAACAAAGCTCTGAAACAATTCATTCGATTTTGGAAGCCTTCTTACGATGAATAATTGATAAGGGGCATGCCCACAGTCGTGGTAACCGTGATACTATTTGATTGGTTGAATGTTTCCATGGAGAAAAAAGACGGCGTGCTGATATGGAGCACGGATATACAGACCAGATATAGAGTGACTTCGGCGATGCCGACAGCACAGGCAGCAAGGTATGTCTGCCGCCAGAGACTCAGGAAGGCAGAACCAAGCCCATTCCATGCATTCGATATGTCGTGAGCCGCCGTGAGGGTTTGATGGTTCCGCAACATACTCCTCATAGCAAGCCGTTGGGTCAGAACGACCATGACTGCGGTGTAGAGCTGTTCCAAGCTCGTCAGCGTATTGACGACACGATCAAGAGAAGATACACACTATCACAAATATCTGTAGAACAGCCACGACCAGTGTGGATGTCCTACCGCTGCGAGACAAGGAAACAACTACAGCATGCTCTGCATGACGAGACCACACAATCAGTAGTGCCACGTGTAAGGCAACGAGGAGAGCGTGTAGAACAATGCATGAGACATTCAGAAGTCTTGAATACGACCACTGAGCTAGCCGCATGGCTCTGAGGTAGAGCAAACCAGAGAGTGGATAGGTTCAAAGAGCACGACTCGGCCTTTATGCAAGTTGCCCATTAAATATGTACTCATTGACCCTGATGATTGTGGTCAACGAATCGCTTGTTCGAATCATGGATCTCGGACCCCGTTGTTGTGTTCGGCTTCCTAGATCTTGTAAAGCGCCGGCCTCTTTGTTGCGATCATGTTTGATTACCCTCTATGCAGATCACTTCCAGATTTTTGATCTAATTCGTTGCATATAGCAAAGGCAAGCTCAACGACTTTAAGAAGATCTGATATTTAGCTGGCAATGAGAAGTACAGGAGTGGGTTTGGCACGACGCGCTCTGACTCTTGACATTGATCCATCGCCACATTTCGATGAGCGGCACGTACAACAAAGTTTGATGTGTCTGTTTACGGTGATACACATTGATTACTTATTCTCAAGCACACTATTTGAGGTTGCACCCACCTACAACGCATGAACATATGCAAACGACGCATGTTCTTAGGGCGAGACAGTGACGCAAGGGAAGGCAATCGAGAAGTCCCTAGGTGGTGGGCCGATGCCTCAAATGATGCCCAGCCTACTTGCCACCGTAGCGACGGCGGCTGCGCGCCCATTCGGGAGTCGAGCGGCGTTGGCGCATGAAGACACCCGCACCTGATTATAAGAATGCAAAGCGACGTTCCAGCACCAAGTTCACATGCCGTCAGGAAACGCGGGAGTGATTCGGGGAAGGCGATGTAGCCAGCATGTCCTGGAGGCGCCAGTGAACCCAGCAGTCAGTCAGAGCTGTGTACGCCCCAATACACGAGTCCAAGGGCCAGAAGCCTGTACTTACTCAGCTTGCTTCGAGCGCCCAGCGCCCATATTGACCCGCGCCCCTCGCAACCACCCACGCTCCCATGAAACGATTCCTGCTGGGCGTTACAGGGCGGCTTCAACACCAAGCCCGCAAGCATCATACACACGTAGACTTATTCTTTCCTCTAGGTAGACTCCTAGGTACTACTTCCCAGAATCCTGAAGCCTAAAATCTCCAGACTCAAGATAGGCAGACCAGTCCGGCTCCACGACTTGAACCCAGAATTCGGACCTGGACATCTACTTGCTTAAGAGACGATTCAGACGAATAGCATCAAGAGAAACGTTCCAGAACTGAGGAGAGCGTCATGGTAATGAAAGCAATCTGACAAGTAGCGCCCGGATCATGCACTCCCAGACAAAATAAAGTCACAGCTCACAAGAGTTGGGGGATACAATTTGGTTCGGACGTATTTAAAGTACACTCGTGAAGTTGTTAATGTCCCCATACATGACTGATCGTTATTGTCTGCACGTCTAAAATACACCAGATTATTTAAGCAATAACTCTATGTTCACATACGCACTTGATCATAGATCCCTCACAAAAGACATCATGACCTCCGATCGTGCAAGCCCTACAGCGGGCCCACCATCTTTTTCAGCCCCTCAAGCACTGTCTTCGCCTGCTCTTCCGTGGTCTCTTCCATACCCACGACGACGACGCCCTCCTCATCATCGGGGTTCTCGAGCGTCTGCAGCTGGCTGTCCACCATGTTCGCCTTCATATAGTGCCCCTGCCTCCGCTGCACGCGCTCAAGCAGCAGGCTGCGCTCGCCCTTTATGTACACGAAGTACGTAGGGAGCGCGGCGGGGCGCGCAGGCTGCTCGGCGTGCAGCGGCTCAGGGAGGGACGGGCGCAGGTTCCCGCGGAGGATCCCGCGGTAGTACTTGCGCAGCGCGGAGCAGGTGACAAGCACTCCCGCACGTTGGCGCGGTGCGTCTTCTTGCCCGTGCCCGGGGCGTGTGCCGGAAGCTGACCCGTTCGTGGCGGCTGCAAGGCCCGAGTCGGACGTGGTCGTCGTGGTGGGCGCGCGGGCGGCCGCGTCGGCAGAGTGGAGCTTCGTGGGCGCGATGGATGCAGGGTCGGGGAACGCGCGGCCGTCTTTGAGCTGCTCCGCGACGAGGCGCTCGGCGGTGGTGCGCAGGAGCGCGAGCCACGGCTCGCGATCTGCGTCCGCGAGGGGCTGCCCGGCGGACATCTTCTCGATGTTGGCGGGCGGGTGCAGCTCGTCGCCCTCGATGTAGGGCAGGCGGAGCGTTGCGCTGAGCGACTTGGCGAGCGTAGTCTTGCCTGTGCCCGCGACGCCCTGCAGGGTGTGAGGTGCGTTAGAAGACGGATGGTGTGGTATGTAGATAGACGCACCATAATTACAATGAGGATAGGTTTAGGCTCGTCTGAGCTCGACTTTGGCATGATTTACAGCACAATACGAGCAGTGGACGCTTCGGGATAGGATGTTCAGCAGGCAGTGCTGGCTATAAATTCATGTGTGGATGACGGGCCGGAGAGTGGTCGGAGGTGTCGGGTCTTGCGACGACGTGACAGTGAACGGTGCCTGGACGCGCCCCGGGAACGCGAGTGACGATGAGCTCGAGATGAAAGTCGACGAGCACGACAAAGGGCTGTAGTGCCACATGATCGCAGCGACGTCCTCCGCGTTGGCAGCGGCAGTGACAGCGACAGATGATCTCATCGTGCCGATCCCGATCCCACTTGCCCGATACAGGCCTGATCTATGATCCTCCTCTCTGCACTGCCAGTCCACAGTAGCAGCCCACTTACAACCGTAAACGCTGCAAGGAGACAAGACGGCAATGATGGTGATCATTACAAGATTTGTAAAATAACAAGCCTATGGTACCGAAGTCGACGATGACAATGACAATGACAGCCCGGAGCAGAGTAGTGAAATGCTCGACCTCCTGACATCCATGATTCCGCACGACAAATTCAGAGACGAGACCAAATGAAGGGGGGTTGGTGACAAAAGATGGCAAGATCAGGGGGGTCACATAAAGCAATGAAGTAGATGAACTATGTACGATACTTGAATGTGTATTTTACTTCAACAAGTGCGGTTCTAGATGCGCAAGATTCGAACCGGAAAGTAATGATGGTCGGAGCGTAATGTATGGATACATGCAAGGCAATCGATGCGAAAACGGGGGACGAAGAAAACGAGTGCGTGCGGGAAGCCGGGTATGCCAGGGGAGCAATTTTTCAGGTTGTGAGTGATGTTGAGATCCAAAGAATGAGAGTCGCAGACTCTGAGAGTTATGTTGTTTGCATGAGACAAGCCAGAAGATCGACGAGATGAAATTGGTCGAGGCCGCAACCCATCAGCCGTGGGACCCCCGTGTCCGCCCCCGGGCGGGGGTAGGCACCCTGACAGAGAAATCAATCGCGTCGTACGCAGGCGGCGGCAGCTCGTACACGCTCTCCCCGTCGCCCGCCACCTCGCGATGCGTCCCCCCATGCGCAAACGCGCGCACAGGCACGCCTCCCGCGTCCACATGCACCATCCCAGATCCAGGGCCCGGCGCCACCGTCTGCGCGGCGTTCGGCGGCGGAGGCAACGGCGGCCCAGGGCCGAGCGCGAGCGACCCGATCCCGCCCGCGAGCTGCTCCTCCTCCAGCGCATACGCGAGCTCCGTGTGCTGCGAGGACGGCCCCGCGTCCGGCTGGCGCTGCCGCGCCGCCTCCATCGCGAGCTTCGGCGGCAGCGGCGCGGCGTGCTGCGGCGGGGGCGGCGGGGGCGGGATGGAGCGCACGGACGCGCGCAGGCTCGTCCTGCTAGTCGATGAGCGCGGCTCGGCGCCCGTCGGCTGGTCGGGATTCGAGAGGACGCGCTGGAGCGGCGGCTTCGGCAGCTCGCGCCAAGGCGAGAGCGCGGGCGACGAGGGCGCGGCGTACAGCCCCGAGCTCGTGGGAGACGCGTACGCACTGGCAGATGCAGATGTGCTCGCGAACGGGTGGCTCAAGCCTGACGTGGAGGTGGACGCGCGGGACAAGGTAGCATGCGGGCTTCGGGCGCGCGCAAGGTCCGCAGTAGCCGCGGTATACGAGGACGTGCTAGGGGTGGCGTAGAGGTCGGAGAATTGCGCAGCATACGACACCGCCGCCGAGTACGATGCCGCGGTCGAGCTGGACGGGGGGGAATACACGGACTCGTCGTAGGATGGCGTCGGCTCGGGGTTCATGACTTGTAGGCGGCGCTGGGGCTGAGGAAGCGCTGGGACGGGTGGTGCGCCGGGGGAGCGCCCTGCTGGACTGGGCGTCGTACCGGGTGTAGATGGGGGAGGTGCGTGCTCGCTCGATCCCGAGCCCGATCCCGAGCCGGACCAAGTCGTTTGTGCGTCCCAAGGCGAGACCGTGCTTGTACCAGAGAAGGGTGTCTCTGGAGTAGGCGGGTCGTCTGCAGTTGCGTTCGAGGCCTCCTGTCGAACGTTTCCGCTCTCCCGTCTGCTCACACTTCTGCTCCCGCCCGCCTGTGCATGGTCGCCCGGGTCGGGCTCTGGCGGTAAAGGTGTCGAGTGAATGATCGCGAGCCACCTCTGCACAGCGCGGTTCGACGAACCCGGGATGCGAACAGTCGCGGGGCGGTCGAGCCACTCCTGCGTGGTCGTCGTAAGTAATAGGGCGGTCGCGACCAGATAGTCGAGTAGAAGGAACGGGACACCGGCGTGGTTTTGTTGCGAGCGCGCGAGCTCGGCATCGATGAGAGTCTCAAAAATGCGTAGGCGGGGAGGAGCGCTGAGCACGGCGGCGTCAAGGACGGCGATAGGCCCCTTGATGCCGGTAGTAGTGCACTGCATGAACGAGCGGAGGGGCTGCATGAGACGGGGGCTTAACAGTAGGCAGGAGCGGGTCAAGTAGGCCACTCACATAGTAGGAATTGCCAGGCACAAGCTTCCACTTGAGGGTGTGGGGGTAATGGGGAAGGTTGAATTTACGGCTCCTAGGAATTGAGACGATCAGTTAAGGTGAACACGAAAAAAGAAGGAAATAATAGGGGCAATCCACGATGTTCGGGCACAACAACATCCATGCATGGCTCTCAAGTAAGTATGAGTGAAAGAACTGTTGCTCTCGCAAACTCCACTAAGCCATGATGAGGTCTGAACGTTACGTTCTCTCGATGCAGTGACCAGTATTGCAAACAGCGTTAGATCGCAGCCACGCCAACAGTCCAATAGGCCCACATATCATTGACTGTGAAGTGTCTGTGCCTAGCTATGCATTCTCTTCGTCGCGGACATCGCCAGGACGACGGGCAGCTTCTCAGTGGAATTCTTCCAACGACTCAATGATCTGGGCCCACCACAACTAGACACATTTTCACATAGAAGGGGAACAGAAACCGTAAAGCACAGAGCTTTAGCTGGCTGAACAGCTCAAGCAGAGCTTCGGCGCACAATACGGCTGCCGTCCGAGAATCTCGCTAGCACACGAGACGCCCGCAGAGTCCGGAACCTGCATATTGCCCTTTTGGTCAAATGGCATTCCTAACGGATCAGGCAGCCACGCCTGCAGCTCAATGCGCGACAGATTCGACGTTCAAAATGCCATCGGGCGTTCGCAGTCTTCCCTTGAGTGTCCGAAGCGCGAACACCGCCGATGCCCCAATAAGAGTGATAAGCACGTACGCAAGATTGCCAAGTGCGCCCAGCTTGAGGAAGTCGTCCGCATCCCGCCAGCTGCCGCTACCCATCTGGATGCTCTTGCCGGAGCGGCCCTTGCCCTTGCCGGAGACGACGTTGGGGGGCCACTGGATGGTCGCGGCCTTGCCGGCCTCGCGAAGGCGGGAGTCGAGGCGGTAGATGCTGGTCATGTCGGCAACAGTCTCAATGATGTAGAGAGGCTCCTTGGAGGAGTTGTCCTTGATGACGGTGTCGAGGAAGGAGGGCCCGCTGAGCTTGAGGGTGAGGATGGGGGGCGGACCGGGGGGAGGCTGGGGCGCGCGGGGGCCGGAGCTGGACATGCTCTGAGTGCGGGAAGGGGAGGGCATCTCGCTGCGTTCGCGGTCGCGGTCTTTGTCGTTTCCAGCGATGTCGAGGAGGCGGAGGACAGGGGCGGGGAGGGAGAAGGAGGAGGGCCTGCCACAGCTGGAGGAGGCGGTGGGGGAGGTGACTGCAGAGCCGGTTGTGTGTGGACGGGGAGGAGGGCGATCAGAGGACGAAGGAGAGTCGAGGGGAAAGGGCGTTATGTATCCCCTGGCCATCGCAATTCGAGTTCTGGCAAGAAGAGCCCGAATCGAGCAACGCGAGACGCCGTATTCATTTCATGAGACTATCGCTTACATAACATGACCGCCCGCACCGCATGCGGTATAGCGTCTCACTGCAGCCGTCCGCCTGCGTCTCACAGAGCGCCCTCGTCGGAGTCAACGGTGCTTTACATGACGAATTAGTAGCACACGTATGGTTGTCTACAAGCACATCCGCCCATCCCTGGCTGCCAGCGCTGTGACCGTGAGTCCTGCTCGACAAGCATATGGGCGTGCCGTCCTTCCTTGGCTAGACGTTGTACAAGCGAAGTCTTCGAGCGTCGGAGGATGCCGCCCGGGGCCGCTCCGAGGCACCAGCGTTATCGTGACATCTGAACATCCGAGCAGCGGATCAGGCATCCTCCGGACTGCTAATCGCCGAATCTCCGGCCGCCCGTAAGCCGCATGCCGGGGCCACCCCATGTGGCCATACGTGAAGCGGTGTGACGCTCACCGGCGACGCGTCTCTATTTCCTTCTTTCTCCCGTCCGACTACCATCTCCGCCGCGCCATTTGCCCTGCACCGCAGCCGCAGCTGACTCACGCATTCCATCACCACTAGCGCTGCTAAGAAATGTCTACTGACGCGACGTCTCCGTACGTGTTCCCGCATCCTCGCCGTACCCCGTCCTGATCCGCTGCTACGCGTGTAGCTCTGCCACAAAGCAGAACGCGAACGCGAACTCAGGCGTGCCCTCCCCCGACAAGGGCAAGGGCAAGAGCAAGTTTGTCGAGGAGGTCGCAGTGGACGACGACGACGACGATGAAGACGACGAAGAGGAAGAGGAAGAGGAAGAAGACATGGACGAGGTGCGCGCTCAGTCCACTCCAGCCCATTTCTCCTCTTCTCATCTACACCATCTGCGACTCGACGCGTCGTGACGCGTGTCTGGCCCGCAGGACGACGACCTTGGCGACATCGACCCCTCTGCGATCCTCCCTGCGCGCCGCACGCGTGGCGTACGCGTCGACTACACCTCCGCGGCCGCCCTCGCGAAGGCCGGCCTCAAGCCCGAGGGTGCCGACGAGGACGAGGACGAGCAGTCGTTCGAGGTGCGGGACGAGGACATGCACGACGACTAGCGCGCGCACCGCCAAGCAACATCGCGAGCGCCCACGGTGTATTGTGTACCTGGGTATTACGTTGATCATTGACTGCTGATCTGTCGAGCCCCCGCATGTCCATATCAGGTGGCGAAGGCGAAAAGTAACGGTGTATTTCTTTGTCCTGTGTGTGTGTCTATATCTACAACGTGTTGTTGTCATCTTTAATGTTAAGTAACGTTGTGCGCTGCTTTTTGGCGTGTGCGTCTGCAGGCGACCATGTGTGGTAGAGTTGTCGTGCGTGCTTGAACTCCGAGGCCAGTGAATTGCGGGATTCTGAGGTTAGGCCACCGCCACCAATCGGGTCGCATAGCTGAATGTCCTCTGGAAATTTCAAGTTGCTCGCGCGGTCGCGAGGGAGTGTCGCGAGGGGCACGCGTCGCGACACGTAAGAGTACCTGTGGGCGCTGGGCGCTTCGCGCTCGCGCCGCTCAGTCTCCAAGTCATTCTTGCCAATTGCCTTTTTCTGCCTCGTCCGCGGCCGGCCAGCACCGGTGAAGTTTGAACTACTACTTCGCCTTCCAGCTTCTGCATCTTCGCACTCGTGTTTCAGGCCTGGCGATGTTATTGCGAAGTCTTGCGTGCTGGCCAGCGCTCGGCGGCTCAGGCACCGGACTTGTTCATGTCTTTGCGACTTTAAACAAGTTGCGTGTTGGGCCTTTCGAGAGATGAACCTAGCTCATTCCGGGAGCCTGGAATACTTGGCGGTGGCGCGTACACACCTCGAGGCAGACCGGAGTCTGTTAGTTTCTAGCCTTCAACGTGCACACGACGGCGATGTGCGGCCAGCTCGAATCCCACATATGGCGGTCTTGACGCCTACACATGTCAGCTTCGCCAGTCTGCTGAACAACCGGTCTGCAAGGTTCGCTGTAAGCTGACGGGACAGCTCGGGCAGATTAGGTCTCGCATGTGTGAGTAATGATGATGCAACGGTGCTGTATATCTTTATTCCACTCGCTGTATTCATTAGCGGTGCATGCCGTGATTTTAGTGTACTCCGAGTCGAGCCACGGGACCAAGGCTGAACTGCTGAGCTGTGTCATTTCCCTGAGCTACACCTGAAGAGAGGTACAGAGGTGAGAAGCAGCGCGAGGTGTTGGCATTCTTGTCCTCCAATACTGGGTCTAACTTTCTGCTTCTGGGCTTAATCCTTGGAATGATATGAATGTCGTCCTTGCAATTGGGTTGCATATCTAGTGAATGAGTATATGAATCATGACTGATCTCATTTAGTCTTTGTTTGTCACGGAGTGAGGAAAGGTCATAACATAGCCTAAGTACTTCACCTTCTCTGTGATGTCAATGTTCAGGACATGATGATGTAGTACCATGGCCCCTTGTCATTCTGTTTGCATGCTTCACTGATTCCAGCAGCCAATTGTCAGAACTTGCTATCTCATCTTGACTGGCTGCCCAGAAATGAGGCTAGACTACCAGCATTATCCCATCCATCATCCTCTTCACTTGATGGGATGACCCAACTTCATTGCCTTTATGAAATTAGCTGTCTGGGGACCCACAGTAGGTGTAGGTAGTCTTTCTTTGTTTCAAGCTACAAATGCCAGATGTGCATCAATAAAAGTGCTCTCATAGTCATTTCTCAAAGTGAGGCTTGACCTTTTTGCCATCTATTGCTGTCCTTTTGGTCTTCAGCAAGATAGCATCCTGTAATGTATGTGCAGAACAGCTGTTCAGGCTGGGCAAGAGTCTTTGTTTGTGGGATTCTGAGTCTATGATGCATGGTCAGATGATGCTAGCTTCATCCAGAACAGCACCTCTTCTATCATCTGTTCAATGCCCCATGCTTGATCAACAAAGACATCAGTGAATAGAATAAAGTATCTGCTGTTTCAACCTTCTATATACAACTGTAAAGTTGGTGCCATTCTTACTGGCCCCCTATGCAGCAGCAGCATCAAGTGCATTGACATCACTTTGTCACAGTTTTCTCTAAATTTTCTGCTATTTTATAGATTTTATTGAAGGGTTTAGAGACTTAACCATTATCTGCATATTTAGGAGGGTTATCATACTAATTAGAGCGCACATGACTTAGATCTAGTCATTTTACATTGGCCTTTACATAATAGGTTACAATGTACCAAGTATACAATGCCAAGGCCAGTATAGTCACTACAAACAAGCTATAGAAACAAGAGGACAAGTTGATATACAGACAGAGGACAACCCAATCAACAAGAGTAGATTACATGGTCATATCTGATATATTGTTTCACAGCCAGAGTGAGCAATATTTCAGCATTTAGTAAATAACTGACACACTGCTGCTTGCTCAGCATTTTAAACTGCCAATATATGGACCAAAGACAGTATTGTTGTGAAGCTTGCATTGATAGGCCTGTAGCAGAATATACACCCACAGAAATACAGGATACTTCCTCTCTCACTTTGGGCAGCACCGCAGCAAGACAAATTTGTAAGGAGTATGCTTATAAGTACATGAAGTATGTCAAGCTTAGACTCATCACTCGGGGCTCTAAGCTGGTCATGATTTTGGAGAATGAGGGTCTTCGATGATGAGAGCGGCTTTCTATCGGGAGAAGCACAGACCGACTTTATCTTCAAAGTATAGTCCATATGTAAAAATTAATCAGTGAAATGCGCAACATTCGCAGGCAAGCTGAAGATGTTGACCAAAAGTATCGGCAAATTCCGATCAGTAGCGCGACGCGTAACAGAGACGCGTCAGTCGCAGGTATCATATTCACCTTCAGTCCACTCCTCATTCATCGTCATGGTATGTCCGCCTTGTCTCTAGTGATTTGAGACGCTAACCGATCTGAAATAGGCCAGACGTTATGACAGTGCGTCATACCCTCTTGTGCTCTGGTGGTTTAACTGACACAGCGCTCGTCTGTAGGTCGCACAACGATCTTCTCGCCAGAAGGTGAGTATCTAGTTAGGTCTTATTGAACTGTGCTAATCATTGGTATTTGTGACAGGGCGACTATATCAAAGTATGTCGACCCTTCTGCTGCTGGACTAAATTATTTTCGTTGATCATTGCAACTATCTTTCAGTCGAATATGCTATGGAGGCGATCTCACACGCCGGCACTGTCCTTGGAGTATTAGCAAAGGATGGTGTCGTACTCGCAGCGGAGAAGAAGGTGACTGGCAAACTACTCGACTTGAGCGGCGCAAAGGAAGGCGGCTATGGTGGAAGTGGGGAGAAGATATTTTTACTGAATTCGTGCGTCAAATTTGATTATCCTCGTTATCCGTGCTCTAAACTCCAAGTGCGACAGAAATGTGATAGCAGGCGTTGCAGGCATTACAGCAGATGCGAACTCGCTTGTCAACTATGCGCGGCAGGCTGCGCAGAAACATTTATTCTCGTACAATGAGGACATCCCAGTAGAATTTCTCGCGCAGCGGCTATGCGATCTCAAACAAGGATATACACAATACGGAGGTACGCATGTTTCCCTCACATTTTCTGTGTACTCACCCTAGTCTTGGGGTCTCAATCAAGGTCTGCGCCCCTTCGGCGTCTCGCTTCTTTATGCCGGATACGATCCACATTATGAATTCCAACTTTACCACTCGGACCCGTCGGGAAACTATTCGGGTTGGAAAGCGACATGTATTGGTGCAAACAATGGTACCGCCCAAAGCTTGCTGAAACAAGAGTACAAGGAGGACATGGGCGTCGACGAGGCAGTCGGCCTCGTTCTTCGAGTAATGAGCAAGACAATGGATAGCACAACGCTAGGCAGCGAGAAATGTACGCATTCTAGTCTCTTCAGTCTTGTGACGACTCTGTTGTTCCGCACCGTCCAATCACCCCTTGATTGTATAAAGTATCGTTTCGGTGGGCTGACACTGTTATATCTACAGTGGAGTTTGCAACGCTTACAGTCGATCCTGTGACGAAGCAACCAAAGGCGAAGATTTACAAACCTGCAGAGATCGACGCGATGCTGCAGAAGCAGGGGCTTGGGAAGAAGGACGAAGATGCTGAGATGGCGACATAATACATGACATTTTCTGTGGACTTGTTACCTAGTTGTATACGATACAAAGCTGCTGCTTTCTCGTTTGGTGTCTTTCCGCTGAACCAGTCGAGTTGAGGCAATTACTACGGATGACCTGGCTGGAACATGTCTGCTGGATACCGTGTTCCTCTGCGCGTCTATTTTTAGTCCGTGCGTGTCAGTCTGGGTTCTCACCATTTCAGTACAAGTACCTCTCCATAGCACCATTGCCGCAGCCATCCCATCTGACTGCCCCCACCAGCTACGACCCTCGATTCAGGATGGACCACAGTATGCACAGTATGATGGACCATAGCAGTCATAATACGATGGCCCACAGCACCTCGATGCCCATGCGCTGTTCCATGAACATGCTCTGGAACACGCAGATCGAGAACACCTGCATCGTCTTTCGCTCCTGGCATATTTCCTCGAACACCCACTTCGTACTCTCGTGCATTGCCATTGCTGCGCTCGGCGTACTGTACGAGTGGCTCCGTGTAGCCCAGCGGAACGTAGACTTGCGCATCGCACGGAGGCTGATTGCGGAGGGAAAAGGAAAAGCGCGGACCACCAGGAGTGGAAGAAATACTCCCGAAAGCGATTCTGAGGGCGCGGGGCTTTTGACAGGTGTACCGGTCCTGAAGGCGAGGCTTGGGTAAGCATGTTCTTCAAGCTTGAGAGGTGTTGAGCTTAGTCTTGTATAGGACACCTCTTCCCCTTGTTGCCCGTCTCACCCGGGCCATACTATATGGGTTTTCTGTCTTTCTGTCCTTTTTCCTAATGCTTGTTTTCATGACGTACAACGTACGTATCCACTTTCTCTCACTTCATTATAGCATGTCTTGATTTTGCCCTGTTCAGGCATACTTGATTCTTGCCGTTGTCCTTGGTGCCGCCATAGGCCACTTCATCTTTGGAGCTACCATGGACCTTGAGGCGGTGGGCTTAGTGGATGGCAAGGGCATGGCTTGTCATTGAACCTGACAGTTTAACATGCGCGATTGTATGACTGGGGGTGTTCTGAATGTTGTTGTCCATCGACTATGATCTTCGATCTTGTGCAATCTATATCGCTGTGAATTCTCAATCTCTATTTAGAATCCACTGTAACACTACAGTCATTACTGAGTACCATGCACCCGGTAGGATCGAGTCAGGATATCAATCGTGAAGTGTCAAGCTAAAGCCAGGCACAACTTTGACTGTGGCACATAGACAGGAATGCTACATTCTGCAGTAGAGGCAGGTGTGCACGTTGT
Source organism: Taiwanofungus camphoratus (assembly GCA_003999685.1). Classification (NCBI taxonomy): domain Eukaryota; kingdom Fungi; phylum Basidiomycota; class Agaricomycetes; order Polyporales; family Taiwanofungaceae; genus Taiwanofungus; species Taiwanofungus camphoratus. Next base: position 373,778 of record CP021223.1, read on the forward strand.
GAATGGGATTGCAATACAAGGTCAGACAGAGAGATCAAAAGCTACTAACACATGACACAATTTTTCGTGGAGGATGCGAGCCGATATAATCCCAAAACTCTCATCGCCTGATACCACGCGCTGCAGGGACGCCGCGACCACGACGAGCTGTAAGATAACAAGGCATTAGTGTCGACAAAATTGAACAAAATTAGAGACAAGCTAACCGTTGGCTGTGGATCGACCGTTTCGGTCAGTAAAAACTCCGTTGCACATGGGCATAGCACATACCTCGCATGATCGTTGCCCTTCCACGCGCGGTACCGATACCTCTTCCTCTCATTGCATTTGGGCCTACACGCTTGAACCTGTACGCAATCGCTCAGAGCGCATCGATCGAGTACGTATATATAACATCCACTTACATCGGTGCATTCTGCAACATATCTGGCACGATGAAAAATCGGACCATACTTCCCCTTATATACACTTGATCTAGTTGCGACACACGGCCATCCCTCCCAGTCACTGTGATGTCCTTCAACGAAATGTTGAGATTATCTTCCGCTGAACACGACGAATATGTGTCAGTCGGTCAAGTAGACAGGAATAAACATACCCTCGGCAAGCTTCCCTCGGTAGAGCTGACCTGTTTTGAGCTCGACAGTTATTATATGTCCTAGTGACTCATGCAGCAGCTTTACGGGGACTCCGAGACCTGAAGTAGTCATTTTTGCGATGAAAGTGTACAGAACGAGCAGCAGGTTCAATCACCAAGAGAAGGTTGCACGACACCAGGCGCGTGGCCAGAGCACTCAACGACTTTTTTTACTCAAAATGGACAGTATCACCTGACACCTCAGTAAATACCTGTTGCAGTCCGCACGGTCCAGCAAGTGTGCTGAGGTCTTCTCTTCTGTCCGTTCGGAGCAATAGGTAGTTAAGGCGAGTTCACTGTGCTAACCGCAGAGATTCCTCGCACTACACTTTATTTCTTGTCACCGAGAGCTCTGCACGGTGCTCACTGACTGATGCTCAGGCGTGTCACGTTTGAGTGGTGCTCAGGTGAGTGAGACGATCTTAACTTTCTAGTGCGGGGCCAACCCGTGTTCAAGCATTACATTACGGATATAGTGTACAAAAGAAGCTAGACAAACCTTTGCCTGCTGCAGTACGTTTCTAGAACCGTCATTTCATCATTCCCGACTGTCCTGTCGACACTGCCTGATCTTTGATCAACATGCCTTTGAGCAAAAGTCCTTCCAATCCTGCATTGTCATCGGAAGTGGAGGGCCTCCCTGCTGGTCCTTTGAGTGGTCCCTCTAGCACCGCGTGGCGCCGCCAGCGTCTCCTCAAGATCGGAAACGAGACTCCCGAAACGGATGAGACAACCGCTTTACGTCCTGATGGTCCTGTTCGTACCTCATCCTATGGCACAGTCTATACTGGTTCGCGCGTCAGCAGGAGCAAGTCGAAATCAAATTTCCGTACCCGCCGTGGTCTGAGCGCCCTCCCAGGGCTCCGGATCCCCATAATGTCAAAATCCGTCCCGGTGTCACCAACACCTCGCTCCACACTGTCCGAGTTCCGAGACGCCTATTTCCCAAACCAGCGTCCAATCTCGGCGTACGATGCACCCGTGGCAAAAGATAGTTTCGACTCCCGGGAGACAGAAGCGGATGTTAAGACCAACGGTGTCCGGGTATGGTACTCTTCTTTCACGTCAATAGATTGGCTCCATGATGCCATCAAAGATTCTGCTCGTCAATCTCGTCTTCGCAGACGCAAGTCGAAGCGTGCCCGTCTTCGTCGACAACTAGACAGAAGCATAGGTTGGATCATTGTCACCATTGTAGGATTCTTGACAGCGGTGGTCGCCTTCCTCATCGTTCGCAGCGAACAGTGGCTGTTTGACATTAAGGAAGGGTACTGTCGTGGCAGCTGGTGGTCTGCAAAACGCTTCTGCTGTCTGTCGGAGGACGATGATGCATTGTTCAGCTCACCAGTTCCTTTCTTCAGTCTGGCTGTCGAAGAAGCATGCTCCGAGTGGCGAACATGGGCTCAAGTGTTCGAATCGTACACTGGGAATAAGGGTCATTGGTTTGGACTTGAGGCCGAGATGGTGGAATATATTGCATACACTATTGTTGCGGTAGGCATCGGCTCCTTTCCTGGAGGTGAACCTTGACGACGTCGACATCTCTGATCTAGATGTTGCTAGCCGTGACATCGGCTCTATTGACAATCTGTCTGACTGCATCGACAAGCTTCGTGACACGAAAAGATTCTGGGGTGCTGGCACCAGACTTCGCAGATGACGGTGTTGATCCAAAGGTCCCCACGACATCTAGTGAAAGTGAACCGAAACGCAAGGTTCTCTACTACGTGTGTACACTATCCGTTCCTATTCACTTCTTTCTAGGAACATTCTCGTACTACTCGAGAAATTGCCTGTACGAAGCAATTTATCATTGCATGTAGAGTCGTACAAATTTGCATCTATGAAATATAGTATTTATGATGCGGCGGGGGGATTCTCGTGCTGTTGGCCTGGTGTTATTCCCATGGCTCGCACGTTTACTTCTGTAAGACCAATGCTAATTAAGACAATTTGACAGGCTGCTGGAAGTGGCATTCCCGAGATCAAAACTATTCTTTCCGGTACGTGACCTATTTGTTTCATGCCAGGCATTTGACTTAACGTTGCTAATTGTCAGGATTCGTGATTCATGGATATCTCGGCGGAAGAACTCTGTTCACGAAGGCAGTTGGTTTGGCTCTTTCGGTTGCGTCTGGTCTATCTTTAGGCAAGCATTATCTTCCTAAGACCAGAGTTCGATACGAGAACATATGTCATGCGTATTAGGCAAGGAAGGACCTTTTGTCCACATAGCTTCATGTATAGGCAATATTGTCAGCCGTTTCTTCAGCAAATATGAATCTAATGAAGGTATTCTAGTCCTCCTGGCTTCCTCGTTTTGTGGCTGAGTCATATTCTTCAGGCAAGAGACGAGAAATCTTGAGTGCTGCTAGTGCTGCCGGTGTTGCAGTTGCATTTGGGGCTCCCATAGGCGGTGTTCTCTTCAGTTTGGAAGAAGTGTCTTATTTCTTCCCTGCAAAGGTGATGTGGAGAAGGTAGTCTTAAAGTTATTCTCAAAGGTTGCATGATATGACCTAATGATACACATAGCTTCTTTTGTGCCATGGTAGCAGCGATGACGCTGAAATTTCTGGACCCATTCGGGAGTGGAAAGTTGGTGCTCTTTCAAGTCACGTATGACAAGGTGAGTGATAGCGGTAATGGACTGCGATGTTAACCTGAGCTATTATCCCCATAGGACTGGCACGCGTATGAACTTATCTTCTTCCTTCTGCTCGGCGTATTCGGCGTATGTAGCCAATATGATCTCTCAGTGATTGTTGTATGTAACACGGATTTTAGGGTGTTTGGGGAGCGTACTTCTCAAAACTTAATTACCGTTGGACTCGTCATGTTCGCAACGGAACATGGTTGAAAGCACACCCCGTGATGGAAGTCGCCTTGGTATGTCCTCGTTTCTCCGACTTGTTGATTGCTCCATGACAGTGATTACATAGGTCACTCTGGTCACAACATTGTTGTGTTTCCTCAATCCGTACACTCGTATGGGCGGCACCGAGCTCGTGTACAACCTCTTTGCGGAGTGTCGATCAGGCAGCACGAATATTCACATAGGACTTTGTGTGCTTAATCCTCCTCAACAAGCACTCCCAGTGATAAAGGCCATCCTTGTTGCATTGGTTGTGAAGGGCGCTTTGACCATCGTTACCTTCGGGATCAAACTCCCCGCAGGTATATTCATACCGTCGCTCGGTGGTAAGTCCCGGTTGGTTTCGCCTATATACCCTTCTCTCATATATCGCAGTCGGAGCGTGTGCCGGTCGCATCCTCGGAATCCTGGTGCAATGGATGCAATACTCTCATCCAGACAGTGTCATATTTTCGGCCTGCAAAGGCGATCTCAACTGTGTTGTTCCTGGGCTTTATGCCATGGTAGGAGCTGCGGCTTCTTTGTCTGGCGTCACGGTATGTTTTTGCTCCATATTGTTTCGTTACAAGCTGATGAGGATACGTTGATGAAGCGCACCACAGTATCGCTTGCGGTTATAATGTTCGAGCTTACCGATACACTTACTTACGTAGTACCCGTGATGCTCTCTGTTCTTGTGGCGAAGACGGTGGCAGATGCTTTGGAGCCGAAGGGAATATACGACTTGGTTATTGAGTGAGTTCTGCGCCTTACAATCCACCTTCCCATACTAAATCTTTCGTGGAGGCTTTCTCAATTGCCATACCTAGATGCCAAACATGATTACCTTTGGGGAAGTCTCCAGATCGATGACGTGGTAGGATGACTTCATGTTACTTTGGCATCAATAACCTCTCAGTTGTCGTTACAGACCGACCGCGATGTCGATGTAATCCGTGTCGATCGCGAGAAAACCGTCAGGACTCTGAGGGATCAACTACAAGGTCTCCTTCTGACAGGGAATTCGGACAGTGGGTTCCCAATCCTGAGGAGTGATGATGGAGGGCTACGTATGGTAGGCTATATAGGAGCGAACGAGCTTGAACATGCGCTCAGTATGTCCCACTGAATGGATGCTGAGCATCTTCACTGATGTCCTTCTAGGCATTGTCGCTGACGACGCTGATAAAACAATATCATTCCATTCCACCGGTCCCTACGGCCATGGTGGTCATATGGCGTCATCGCTCTCTTCCCTGGTTGAGACTGGCTCATACATTGTCCATGTTGATCCGTTTGACTTCAGCCCCTACATGGATCAGGTTTGTTTGCTTCCGTGTTCAAAAATATGGTAATGTTTATAGATTTGCGTCCCAAGGCTCCTTTGACTGTGCAGTCCAACTCACCTTTGGAACTTGTCCATCAATTATTCAAAAAGCTGGGGGCTCGATACGTCGTGGTGACCGACACTGATGGATATTGTAAGCAATCATTGCCCGCACAATGAAGGCCACACTATCTATACTCACGTTTATTCGACATAGATGAGGGTGTAATTGATAAGAAGACTTGGCTTGCGTTTTTGGGAGAGTTGGAAGAGAAGACGTCATAGGTTCTAACGGTATTGAAAACAGTTTTATTGGGAATATTTTATTTTGCCCCTTGCATTGTATTCTAACACAAACATATTACCCCCGAACTCTCAGACAGTCTCGAGGCCTCGATGATTTTGCTATAATACATCATTTACTACAACAATCAATGCATGTTGCCCCTTGATCTGATCGACCGGTCTCGCTGCTATACGGATTCGCTAAACAGTATGGCATGGTCAGCATTTGACAGTCTATGTATGAGAGATATAGATAAATCTGTCATGGGTAATAGGTCAAAGTTTATCAGCAGGTCGATAGAAAGCCTAAGTAATCAGTTCGTGGGAGGGACGGCCACCTAATTATGACTAGATGTCTACGTCCAAAATAACATTCCTCAGTCAGCAGTAGAAGTATTTGGCTGTGCATTGTCGTTGCCTTCGTATAAGTGTTGCTTGTAAGTATTGGTGCTGTCCGCTCATAGAGATGATCGGGCAAGCACATCCAGCCAATCAGAGGCCAGAATGCGTAAATTTACGCGTGCAATCCTTGAGGGCACAGGGAAACGCGACTCTTGCTTCCTGGGACTTTTGCTGATTTTCATTTGCAAGTCTTTCCCCTTCAACTGGACTTCAAGGTTCTTGGGGCAGGCGCTTTCCAAGCTCACTTGTACTGGACATCATGACCGAGTCTGTTCATCATCACAGACCAACCTTAAAGCAGGTGCCTTCCTCTTTCTTGTGTCACTCGAAAAGTGTTTAAATGCTATGCTGCAGCAAAATAAGCGATTTAAATCAAAGCATTCTACGAAAGGATCCCTAAAAGAAGCTGCCAAAGGTAAGTTCCTATTCCCCCGACCTCATTCCTTTTCTCGTTCGAGATGCATGGGTAAATGAGCATGGATGGTTATGGGTGCTGCCATCATACGCCGAGAACTGCTCACATGCAACTCCTGTGATACTTGCGATTACTTCATAATGATTCGTGCTGGTTTAAGGTGCTCAATACGTTCCACAATACAGGTCGTTTAGCCCGCCAGTCTCTGAGGACTGCCCCCACTTCAAATGCTGCAGCACAATCCCGTTTGAATCGACGCAACAATGCAAAGCAGACGCAAGTGAAGAAACGACAGGCTTTAATCTCTGCGACCCGTTTGTTCAGTGGCGTAGATGGAGCACCGAGGATTATCGCAATTGTACCCCTAACCGATGATGTTCTTGCTACCAATGTCGCCTCTGCGCTTGCAGAATCCCTGGGCGCGTCCGCAGAAGAACGGTTGGAAAGTGGTGTATGGAGGTTGAGGTAAGATCTTTACAGTCTACTTGCTTCACGATTCGAAGATCTCACGGGTCACACAGAGCAGAGCGCTTCAAGACTTCTCTCCAGTTTATCCCTCTCCCTTATAAGCACCTCTACGCAACACTCGATGCTTGTAAAGCAGCAGATTATGTCGTATTCGCGCTATCTCCAAACGTCGAAGTTGACACTTGGGGAGACACACTGCTACGCACGTTGCAAGCGCAGGGTCTGCCTGGAGTCGTCACTGTGGTCTCCTCCTCCGCTCCCCTGGATCCGAAGGAAAAGTCCGGAATCTTGAAGTCGCTCTTATCTTTCATCCAATATTTCGTGCCTAGCCAATCGAGGGTGTTTGATTTACAATCGAACTCGGATGCGCTGAATACCGCCCGCGCGCTTTGTGAGGGCAAACCAGGAGGTGTGAAGTGGCGAGAAGGGCGGCCGTGGCTTCTGGGGGAGAAAATTGAGTGGCAAGATGGAATACTCAGTGTGACTGGTGTAGTGAGGGGTTCACCCCTCTCCGCAAATCGGTTAGTACACCTGCCAAATTATGGCGATTTCCAGGTCTCAAAGGTGAGCATTCCTATATGCTCCCATGTCACTACCAATATAACGCATACGATCATTTCAGGTTATGTCGGCTCCTCTATCACGACACTTGAGACCTGGTGCCGCAGGCGGGATGGAAGTAGAACCTACACTGCTGGCAGAGCCAGAAACGTCCTCTGCAGATTCGCTTGTTTCCAGTAACGATCCGGATGATATGGCCAATGAGCAAACTTGGCCAACGGAGGAGGAGATGCAGGGCGCCCAGATGGGGATGGATTCCTCCAACGCCTTTCCAGACGCCAAGAAGGGTACTACGCCAAAGACGATACGAAAGATACCCAGGGGTATGAGCGAGTATCAGGCTGCGTGGATCATCGACGAAAGCGATGATGAAGAGGGTGAGGGCGAGGGTGAGGACAACGAAGGAAGCGAGGTAGAAATGCGGGAAGAAGAGCAGGGGGAGATGGTAGAGATCCACACGCGAGACGAAGACAACGAAATGGAGTCAGACAGCCGGAGGAGCGTCACTTTCCATGATATGGATATGGAAGAAGAAGACAGACAGTACGTTTCCGCTTCTCTAGTTTGGAGACCGCCACAAAATGTGTCTTTACAGGCTCCATACATGGCGGAACCGCAAACGCGAGGAGGAAGATGACCTCACGTTCCCCGACGAGATCGACACCCCTCTGGATGTTCCCGCCCGCACACGCTTCCAACGATTCCGCGGTCTGCAATCTTTCCGAACAAGTCCTTGGGATCCATACGAGAATTTGCCGAGAGATTATGCTCGAATCTTCCAGTTCGAGGATTTCAAACGGACAGAGCGGGCAGTTAAACGGCGCGGGGAACAGGAAGGCGCTGGGGTTTTTGTGAGTTGCAGTGATCTTGTTGAGATATGGTCCAGTAACTAATTGTATGTTCAGCCTGGGGTCCGAATCACAGTATACCTGAAAAACGTCCCGCAAGAGGCTGCGCAGCATGCAGCTACCTCTCCTTTTGTGATGTTTGGCCTTCTGCAACACGAACACAAAAAGACGGTCCTCAACTTCACCGTACAGCGAAATACAGAGTACGATGGATCTGTCCGCTCCAAGGTATGTCTACAAATACTGGATACCTCTGGTCCTTCACTCACAAATATTTCATAGGATCCTCTTATATTGTGTGTCGGCCCCCGTCGAATGCGCGTCAATCCTGTATACAGCCAGCACACCCGTGGCGGAGGCAAGGGAGCCAACAATGTACACAAGTTCGAACGCTATCTCCGGCATGGTGTGACGAATGTTGCGACTACATATGGGCCGGTCGTGTTCGGCAAGCAACCGTGTATATTGCTTAGGGAGACTGAGGATCCACAATGTAAAGGGTCCTATGGCTACGATGATCACACAGCTAACTGACATTTTCGACAGCTCCAGAGTTGGTTGCAATGGGCAGCTTCCTTAACCCGGATACCACCCGTATCATCGCGAAACGCATCATTCTAACAGGACATCCCTTCAAGGTCCACAAAAAGACGGCTACAGTCCGTTACATGTTCTTCAATTCCGGTATGTACCCGCAGCTTTTGTTGTCATCCGGACTGCTAACCTTGTTCGGTCATAGACGACATCAATTACTTCAAACCCATCCAATTGCATACAAAATATGGACGGACGGGTCATATCCGCGAGTCCCTCGGTACACATGGGTATTTCAAGGCACATTTCGATGGTCCTATCAACCAGATGGATACTGTCTGTATGTCACTTTACAAACGCGTATACCCCAAATGGAGCGAGAACTGGAGAGAGGAACACGTAGCTCCTGCAGATACTATGGAGGAATAAGCATCACTTCCCTCTCGCGTAATTTTTTGTACCCGTATTTGGTGGCATGCTTTCTATGTTTTAGCTAGACTGTTTTTGTTTTCGTAACTCAATATGTAGAAAACAGGCCAATCGCGATTGTACGTCCGACCACATGTCTTCCCAACCAAAGATGTCTTATCTTCAATGCTCATAACCAAGCATTAGAGGTATATACGTATATGCAAGGAACGAAACAGCATAATTACGTAGGCGGCATGGACTCTCGCCTGACTGCAAAGCTTACAAACCGTTTGAAGTCGGAGAACACTTCTCTCCTGGTTGTCTGGTCAGTCTTGGGCGGTGTCTCCGACCCAGTTGGTGGACCCGAAATAGGTGGCGACGCCAAAGCTGCCAGTATACTATCTCCAGTGCTTGCTCCAGGGAGAAGGGAAACTCGACTGCTGGCTGGGCTTGTAAGGCTCGTGACTTGACCGGGATCCATATCAAGAGAAGACAGAAATGAAGTACTATCGAGATCCGTCTTGGTACTGGTAATTGTCAAGAAGGTATCCAGAAGATCATTTTGTTGGGCCCTTGTAGTGCCTTTTAGATCAAGAACCTGTAAAATGCTCGGGCTCTGCTGAGTCTGCATATATAAAGAAGTATCACAGACCTTCTGGAAATTGGTGAATGATGCGTCCCCGATCACCAGAGTGTAATTCAGGATGAAGCCTTCTGCCGGGTCCTGCGTATCTCATAAGAAACAGCACAAGAAACAGCACACAAAGCAGTAAGCAACCTCAAACCTACCACAGGAGTTACAATGACCTTCAGCAAAGCTTCCAGCCTCGTTGTCTGCTTAGTCACGCTTCGAGTATAACTAAGACTTTATCATCAGAGGGGATCTCGGCCCTTAGATTTGGAGACATACTTAGATGTCATCAAAGTCTCTCCAGGTATTCTCAGAAGCGCAGCTTTCAATGCTTGTAGGTCAATGAGGAGCTGGCAGGAAGTAAGAATGATAGTCATGAGCAAGCCACTAATAAAGCCTACCTGTTCGGCTCCAATTTCCTTTAGAGGTCGACTCTTCACGAGTGCATTAGTGAATTTGGCGAACAAGTTACTGGAAGGCAGTTGCCATAAACATGACAAGTAAAATAAAGATGCCATAACGAACCTCGAAGCTTTGTCCAAGAAATTACGGAGATACTTTTTCTGTTCTACAAGTGGTTTGACCGTCTCCACGACCTGCTCTATGGACTTGATGAGTTCTTCGACATATGCTGACTGGCCGCTAACGGACTTCAACGAGGCCCAGGAGCTCCGTGTCATGTTCGAGAATGCTGATTCACATGCAGAGTCCAGTTCCCGTAGCATGACCTGGATTGCCGAAGAGACGGCACTGGACCGGATTCGAGATGTAGCGCGACGGCGGACAAAATGTATTGTACAGACGTACCTGACAAAAAGGTCTCGCTCGTCCTGCAGAGTGATCTTGTTCTTGAACGTCTCATCACTCTTTTCTTTTATATTCTCTTCCAACTAGATTGATATTGAGTACTGCCTGTGTGTGTGATAAAGTAAGATCTACATCACCTCCGCTGCCGTTGTCTGGCAGTAGTCCGCAGTGTTGATGAGTGTACAGGCATTCTTCAGTTCATTCATGTCAAAGCGGCTCTCCACGGATCTTCTTGACAACATAGCAGGTCTGGAACAAGTTGTGTCATGAAGAACACGACATTTGCAGGTAAAAACCTACCGCTTGAGGCTCGCTACCAGAACATCCTCTGCAGTATAATTTTGAAGGAGAGAGAGATTAGCAAACATTCCTAAGAACGCTAAGACGTAGACTAACCCGCGTATATGCGAAGCCACTTCTTATACAAAGTACAAAGATCAAACAATGGCTGACCGATGAATAACCTTGCACACTGGTCCAGTGTTTGTGCATAGAAGTAAAATAGTTCTGTTGAAGATGGAAGAACCAGCACAGGCGGCGCGTCCTCATTTGCTGATGTCGAAGCCGTTTCAAGCGAGGATCGAGACTTGGGACCTCTATATTGTGCAAGCATGTCTGACAGTGCCCTGCGATGGCGCGAATTCAAACGCTGTGATTAACTCGGAACGAAAAATACGAAACTTGTCTTGGGCATCGATATAGACACCCATATGGGGCTCGAAAGCAGAAGAGATGGTCTTGGAAGGCCGGGAGGCTCCAGCAGGTTGTGTAGCTTTCAAGATCTCTGCAAGCTACGCATGCAGAGTTTAGGTTCGCTAATACTAAGGATCCCAGGTAGATGGCTGACCGAAGTGATAAATTTTCTTGCAATAGATGCTTCAAACTCCATTGTTTCCTGAAGCGTGTCCAAAAGCTGCTTCACAGTTAGTTTCGACCCTGCCTTCGACAGTAGGACTGTCATGTCATCTCTTCAATCCCATGAAGGTAATCGTCAGAAGTCAAGTCTCGTCCGATAACTGGACATAAACTCCGACCTGGTGATTTCGATAAATTTGGAACACAGAAACCATCCCACCTTCCATTCTTCAGGAAACACGCGTCCTTGCTCCGTCTCGTGAGTCTGCAGTAAGCGTCTAAACCAGGCAAAGCGGCGTGAGAGGTTGTCCAGCTGGCCCGCCTCATCCGTTGCCCGGAATATGCGTCGATACTCTTTGAGTTCCAGCGCAACATAGCGGTCGACAAATTGTGTGCGAACTTCGGGCCCGAGCACGTCTATCACAAGACATGCATCTGCAATTATCGAGCTCTTGATTGGCTTTGCGGGATCTTGCATGTAGCTGCGAAGGGGCGTCACGATAAACAAGCGAGATGATGAGATGATGAGTTATTCCGTACAACTTCTCCCAGTCTGCATCTATCTTGAGTCGGAGCTCACCCTGGATTTCTTGTATCCGACGCCGGAGTTGAGAAATGCGCTGCACCGAGGTGTACGGCTTGAAGAAAGCACCTATTTGCTTTACCGCCTGCGCATTGAAGTGTGATCAAATCTTGAATGAAATGCACAAGATCAAAAGAGATATCACTAACAGCTAAAGTCTGCACAATCTCATGATACTTCTTCTCCTTTACCTGATCCTCCAATTGGCTGAGTGCGTTTACTGCAGAAACAAGGAACTAAGGAACAAAGAACCCAGACAGAACTCTGTGGACATACCCAGCATTTGCAATCTTTTCAGAGTAGTCATGCCGAGAATGAGATTCCTCTTTGCTAAATCCAGAACCTGAATCTCCTTCGTGATATTCTTCACGACTGCTTCCGACTCGGTTGCCTTCTCCCGAATGCGAGACATTTGACCAAGAAGATCCTATCGTTTCAATACAAAACAAAGTCACGTCCTTAGCGTTCAGCTTTGTATGGGATGCGGAGGATGGTGCCTAGGAACATACCGAGATCATTTCTTGTATCTGCTGTATCCTACTCGGGTCTTGGTTACGCCTCAATTGATCCATCAAGGATTCTATCTCGCGCTGAAGCTCCATCTCATTTTCGATGAGACGTGCTTCCACAGCCGCCAACTGGCCAAGTGATGCCTCTGCATGTCGCAACCACGTCAATGACACAGGCATGCAAGTTGTATGACGCTTACCGTCTGGGAAGTAACTATTGAGGATGCTTACGGGGTCAAAGGTGTTCGAGAGTCTATCTAGAGGATCTGCTTCTTGTCCTGGATGAAGATCAAGGACCCGCCCTATTGAAACGATCAACTCAGGCGGGAGCTCGCCTTCACGGAAGTTGAAAGTCGGTAGAGGTGGATGAGTTGAATTGACAGCCATTATTCGTGTCTGACCTTAGGTCACAAAAGAGCTTTCTCTGCCTATGTCAAAAAAATATTAGGGTTCTATAGCCACATATACGGTGTACAATAGGGGACGGTCACGGTGATAGGTCAGCGATCGAGTCGGAGTCGGGTACCTTTCCAAAACAGGCAACCGCGCCTTGATTTACAAGGAGCAAATACAGACGGGATGTTTCCTGTTTCGGCCTTGCTTTCATTCATGACTTCCGGACCTCCTCCCTCAGCTGCCGGCCCATCCCAAACCGCGGATGGTGGCCATACTGACAGTCCTGAAGTAACAAACTCTGTATCAACATCTCTACAGATACCTACGTTCTTAACTGGGCAGTCTACACCCGCTTTGACGGGAGTACCTTCCCCATCTTCAAGTGTCTCTGGCTGTCCCCAATATTCACCTTCAGGTACTCTGCTACAACCCGCGCAAAGTCCGTATGGTGCCCTAAGACTCGCTCAAGACCCGATCACCCCACAGTATGCACATCAATTTCCACCCCAAGCTTCAGGCCCAGCTGTGATCCCTGCCCGGAATCCTTCACAAACTACTAAACTAGCTCTGAGTGGAACCGCAGCGTACAGCGCAGCTCAAACACAAGGGCAGAATATGATACAGCCTCCCAGTTACACCTACTATAACTATCCTATCAATGGTTGGGGAAATGCATGGTCTGTGGGTGCATATCCATATGGAGCTACGGGAACGTACCAGTACTCCTACCCTCATTCCCAGTCTCTTTCCCAAGTTTCTCCGAATACACATCCGTACTACTCTGTAACAGGTCAAGTACAGCCGAAGCCAAAAACGCCTTCCCCTTCACCCTCGCCTTCGCCACCCCCGGAATATCACAAACAATGGGATGCAGTCATCAAGACTTTCTTATCTTCGATCGGTTTCACTCAGGCTGTCAGAGGATTTGAGGCAGACATGATTGTAATGAATCCAGAGTGGGAGCGTAAGAAAGTTCCCGAGGCTCTAGGTAGTCTCATGAAGGACCTTCTCGTGAGTTAATTGTATATCACACACAATACTTGACGGAATCATTAAAGTTTCTTCAAGAAACTTGGGGAAAGTAAGGATGATGATAAGGACGACGATCGACCCAGAGAGCGCTCCCTCGATGAGCGGAAACTGGACTATCTACACCTCGTGAATGGTGCTGAACCACGTTCGCAGACGTCAGTACGTTCTTCTGTCCTTCGGATGCAACACAAGGCACTCATTAGACTATTGTGTTCATGCTCAGATTACGAAGTCAATTTCGCGTTTTCTTGCACAAAATCGTGCGCGCAATGACGCATCCAACCGCCAAGAGTTTCTTCAATCACTTGCCGAGAAACGGCGGCGTCTGAACGAAAACGGCGACTTCGAGTCTTCCGAGGCCATCCCATCTTGCGCTCGCACGGACGCAAAAACACAAAATAGAGATTTGCAGATGAAGTACGACATCGCCAAGAATGAGGATGGCCCGCTGCGCAGGACGCTGAAGAGCAGCGTTGCCCCGGGTGCTAGTTCAACAAATTCGCCAGAAAAACCGAAGCATCCAGAGGGCTCGGGCGCGATAGAGTCTACTGTATATGTACCGACCGCCGAACGGTATCCCGCATTAGACGAACGTTTGGGAAATATTGAGACCCATCTCGCAGTGCGCTATGGTGCGAATTGAACTTGTATAGTGATTGACACGCTTGTACTAACAATTTGGATGTGAAGTGCCCTCGTTGCCTCGGTCCTTACTCGATCGCTTGAAGTTCCTCGAGGATCATATAATACAATTAGAAAAGGAGTACCCGCCTTGGGCTGCTCTACACTTCAACCAACCAAATCGTGGTGTACGTTTTTCTCGATGTCTCTCCGCATCATTTACCGATCAGATACCCTCATTAGTGGCCACCACCCCCGCGGCCTACTCCTATCATTGTTCCTTCCCACCTCACATCAACTGCCGCACCCGAGAACTCAACTAACGTCATCCCCTCCACAAATTCTTCGATGCCTTATGTTCAATTCCCCTCATCGGCATCCACTATCCCCTTGGCTGCTGAGGATGCTGAACAGAGTACCACAAAAAATAAAGGCGGATCGGGCCGCAAGAAATCAAGCTTGCACCGGGCCGTCATGGAAAAATTGGAGGTCCAGAAAGCTATGAATGATCTCGCTGGTATCGGGGGAGATGGTTGAGCCGAAATGCATGATGGCATTTCGTTATGTGCAACGGTAATTGGCTTACTGCCATGCGATATATCAACGTCAGAACTTTCGCCCTCGTTGCGAGCGCACTTGATCGTGACCGACGCCAAATCCCAACCCTAGGACGGAAGTTCCACGACGGGTAGGGTTTCACATAGTCAACGATCTCACTGCAAATTCAAGTCGCTGCATATTTGCGATAGCTGCGTGTCCTATTTTAACTAGTGTGCCTTTCTTTCTCGAATCGGCAACTAGTGATGAGTCCAGGCGGTGAGATGTGCATCAACCAACACCGCTTCACAACACCGTGTTATCCAAGTTGCATCAGCTTCGTAGTGATGATTTACATTCGTGTCCCTATATCGTGTTACTGAGCTGACTGTTCTCTGGCCGGGCAAGACGAATGATCATCCCATAACCCCTAACCCCAGTACATTGAATATCATTGAAATCCGAATGCTTCTCTGAGCATCCTCTGCCCATTTACCATACTTACTCAGCTGGGTCAGGCCAGGATTGAGTATAGAATACAGAAGTCCCTCACGATCCGCGAGATGCTACTTCTGCTACGACAGCGACGATAGCACACACGATGAACCAATCCACTTCCGATACGAAAGAGCCGGTCGTTGCGGTCTTTCATGACCGTGCAACATTCGCGTGCTCCCAGTGCTCTGCAGTCGTTGTTCGTGTTGAGATTTTGCATGCCCGAGACTGTCGGACTGAGTTTCTCGAGTTCAGGCATTGCAGGACGAATTGATCAGCAAATCATTCTCAGGTCGAGATGGCCGTGGCTAGTCAGTCTGTGCTTTTCTCTGCTGGAAACTGTGCTGATCTCCCGCAAACTCGACTGCTATCAGTTTGATGCACTCCGCAGTGAATGTCAGGATGGGCAAGAAAGAGGACCGTCCTCTTTTGTATGTGGTCTCATACCCCTCTATAGCTACACTCACTATGAAGTCGTGCGCAGGACGGGAGTTCATACAGTAGCGGATGTATTCTGCGTGGGATGCACTGCTCGTCTTGGATGGTATTACTACAAAGCGTCTGACCAATCCCAGAAGTATAAGGAAGGTAAGCAGACCCGCGATATAGGAGTGCTGAGATTGATGCTCTGATAGGGAAGTATTTACTTGAGCGAGAAAGGCTCGTGAAGGAGAACAAGTGGAAGCTGGATGAGTGATTTATGCTCATATGATCGTGTTACTGAATGATAGCCAGGAACATTTGTGTATTTGAAGTCATTGTATATATATCGAGACCAAAGCTGGATGCGTTGATACAGCGAGTTATACAAAGCCAACCAATCGCCACAACACCTGCTCACATTAAGTTCTCAGCTACCTCTGCAATGAAATCCTACATTCTGGCACCAGCAATAGTGTCCCCGGTCCGGCACCAAGAAAATGAAGTCAGAATTCCTTGAAATCCTATGAAGTCATTTCCATTCGTATTCCGTCGGCGTTTCTATTGTCAACTCTGGCGACTTGCTGTCGGCATCAGTCGTACCAACCTTCTCAGAGTTCTCATTTCTAGCTGTGGAAAATCTAGACGGCTGTTGCCTCACGCGGGAACCACGGCGGAATGCGTAAGAAGTGAGACACCACTCAGAAGGGGGCACTGTTGTACAAGTCCCATCATGGCATTGTGATTTCTCGGATACAATGTGCACGGTCTCCCATTGGGTAGAGTGAGCCAGTAGCCGGCCTGCATGGGAGAGGCCTGCAGATGGCCGCCGCCTGGGAGCTTGCTGCCCTTCTCTTTCAGGTGATCACGCGTGCGCGCACCCAGTGATGATCAGGCGCAATAGAGCTTAGCGCGGGGCACGCGCTGTCATGAGATGCATTCCGAAAACAGGGCAATTCAGTCGCTTGTCATGGGACAGCAAAGGCGATGAATAACCAACGACCCCACAGAATAAGACCAAGCAAGGTTCCTAGAAATACCCACAACCCTCTTCTCTTCTGAATCTACGCAAGAAAGCTCCCTCACTGCCTTGACTGTTCGAGCACTAGCACAAGCATTAGCTCTAGCTGAAATCTAGTCCATACTCTAACCCTCGCTCCACTGCGCTTACTGCTCGTCGGAGCCCTTCATGACCCAGGGCTCTGAGGCAACAAACTGTGACTGGGGAACACCGAGCTCGAACAGCTTCGAGACCACATTTGAGAAGCTGTGGCCAATGCATCAGCGCCTTGTCAGCTTACAGCAGGACAAGAGACGGAACGCACTCCTTGAACCAGAGGTCCTGGTCCTCAGCGTATGCCTTGGCGTACTTCTTGAACTCCTTGTCCTGGGTGAGCGCGTAGTCCGTTCTGCATTCAGGGTGGATTACGATCAACGCTCATGCATTGAAACCGGAGGCTTGGCTGTTACTTACGGCAGCATCATTAGAGAGCGGGACTTTTTGTCCTGGAGTTGCTTAGGGCCATCCCACTTGCGCCAGACCCACTTCTCGTCGAAGAGAAGGCGGTAGTACTCGTTACTGACCGTGACAGGTGAGAACGTCCAGGGACCCTCGAAGCCAGAACGGTCGCGGTGGCAGCGGCCTAGAGCATGTGCGCCAGACAATGCGACAATTTCCTGGTCGTTGAAGCTGCAATTCGTGTCAGATAAACAAGGCTTCATGGTGCAAGGGGAAAGCAGCATACCCCATGCGGTAAAAGATCTGGCGTGACGCGAGACCATAGATGAGCTACGGTATCTAACCATGGGTGAAAAGAGTGGCTTACGTTACGGAGGTGGTCAGAGCCCTGTGCACCGTCGGGAAGACGGCCGTCAGGGGTAGCCTGGTGCGCAAAGCCATCGATTCTTCCAGGTCTCCAGGGGATCTTGGGACCACCCATCTCCTGGATGGCACAGACACCACCGAGAGTCCACAAGTCGCCGTACGAGATCCAGGGGAACTCCTTCTTGACATCCTCCATAAGCCCACGGGCGATGTGCAAGCCGTTGTTGGCGCCATGCAACGCCTCGGGCTCGAACCGCATCGTGGCATAGTTGCTATGACAGATGGGCGTCAATAGCGGACCATGCGATAGCGGCATGCAGCATACCTTCCGCCAGTGCCAGTCTCTTTGTCGTAGGTCCCTGACGAGTGCCACGCTAAGCGAAGAAACACCGGACCGTACGAGCCATCTAACGACAAGGAAGATCAAACGTTTGTTTTTCTGAACAAACATGTTATCAAGGTCGAACATACCGTCGTAATCCTTATCAGCGGCCTCGTCCATGATTTCAGCAATCTTGTTGTAGACCTGCAAGAGAAGGACGACGAATGAACCTGGCTGTACTACAGGGCCTGGAACGCGTCAACTACCGACCTTTTGGTAGTCCTCCTTCGAGGGGACGAAGTTGGCCAGAGCCTTAGCTGACTGTGCGCCAGACTTGAGCGCAGTGCCAGCCTCCTTGGCACTGTCCGAAGACGAGGTGTAAACATACAATGCAATACCACCGACCGCAGCCGCTCCCAGGCCTGCGAAGAGGGCGGTATTCGACTTCTTTGGCGGAACCTCGGTCGAATACCTGCGGGTTGCGGTGTTCCTAAAGACCCGCGGCGCTCTGGTAGCGGGGAGCGCTGCCTTGCGAATTGAAGTTCGCAGAGCGTTAAGGGACATGATGAGAAGAGAATACGGTGATGGGACAGAAACAAGTGTCGCAGACAGATATGTCGGGAGACCGACGGCGCTTATGAGCGCGTGTCATACCATGCTTAGCAAATTCCCTAGTCAATGATGACTCGATCACGTGCCACATTTCATCCAATCATGTCCCGCCAATTCAGGATAGGAACTGGCGGAAGTTTTCGGAAATTCTGTGCAGCATGCACGCTTACCGTCAGGCGTCAACCGCTTTGCTTATAATTCTCAGTCACGCTATTCATGATCTAATTTCTGAGCAAAAATACATGAAACGGGTTGGGCATGTATGCAAGCGAACGCTCAGCTCATGGATTTCATATGAAAATAAGTAGCAGGCGGCTCAGTCGAGGTCTGAGACGTCGACAGCAAGACAAGTCGGAGGGAGCACGCCCGTTTTGATCAGTTTCCGTTCGTAGATTATCACGTGCGACAAATTTCCCTTCCGCGATCGCGGATTGGTCGCCGACGAGCAATTTCTAGTATCTCCAACCATTTTCAAAGACTCGGTGTTGTTCAACTGTTACTGAACGTGCTCTGCGACTATGGTGTCTTTTCAGTGCGTAAGTATGTCTCTTGGACGAAACGTAGAATAACATTTGGGCGTCACTTCCAGATGCGACGGTGAGAACCCATTCCACGTACTAGATAATAGTCACCATCTAACTGAACGCACCCTTATTTCAGCTTGTGCGGAGGTGGTGAAGAAGCCAAAGCTTGACAAGCACAGGTCACAATGCAATTCTTCATTTACCTGCATCGACTGCAGCACAACCTTCACTGGTCCCGAGCAGTACAAGAGCCATACAACATGCATCAGCGAGGCAGAAAAGTACCAAAAAGGCCTGTACAAGGGACCCAAGGGCGTATGTTGGTTTTTTTTTACACCGCATTACCCTTATAATCAACGTCGCCGTGTTACTGTGGATAGCAGCAGAACGGCGGGCCTCGCAACAACAACTACAACGACCGTGCTAACGGAAAACAAAATGCTTCAACGGGTACGTATCAACAATGGAACCGCAACCCCAGCGGCGCACGTTCCAGCTGGGGCCGGGGCTATACCCGCTATGAAGCAACTGGTGCTAACGGCACTCCTTTGGGCACTCCGGTGCGGATGTCGCCTGTTACCACTCCAGTTCCTAGCTCCCCCGCCCCCATGAAAACGAACGGCACGAACGCCGATGGCGGTACCTCCGCGGAGAGTGCGAACGTGACTGCTAACGCAGCAAAGCAGGACAAGAAGGACAAGAAGAGGAAGCTGGCCGCTGCAGACGGCACCGCAGACAAAGTGAGTCTTTGGCTATGAAGCGTGAAAAGAGCCGACTGACGTTTCCCCAGGCTGATGATAAGGAGCCACGGAAAAAGAAGGCGAAGAAAGACAAGGACACGCTTGATCCTGCCTCGGCTCCTTCTGAGGACACAAAAAAATCGGCGAAGGAGAAAAAGGAGAAGAAGAGAGAGAAGAAGACTAAGGAGGCTACAGTGGAAGCTTCTGCGTCAGCCTCTCCGGTGAAGGCTCCAGAAGAAGTTGACGGGGCTCGAGAATCAAAGACGAAAGAGAGTAAGAGTAAGAAGTCGAAGGAGGAGAAAAGGAAGCCGCAGATAAAGGACGCAGGCGTGAGCAACGCGGATGCAGAAAAACCAAAGAAAAGGAGCAAGAAAGGAAAGGAGCCGGAAGAGGTGCAGGAGGGGGCAGATGCCGGGGAGACAGTATCCGGGTTGGTAAGTGAGAGCTCTGCGAAGGCAGGGAAGAAAAGCAAGAAGGGCACTGCGGGTGGCGAGATTGTGGCGACGGGAACGGAGGAGCAGGAGGATAAGTCAAGTGTGAAGAGCAAAAAGGACAAAAAGCGAAGAAAGAGTGAGATTGACGGTGGGAAGGACGCAGAGGCGATGGACGTCGACGTGCCCCCAGAGCAAGTGAAGGTTAAGGAGAAGAAAGAAAAGAGGGGAAAGAAGGAAAAGAAGGAGAAGCCTGCGGCGACGGAAGCGGCGTAATCCGGCTATGGGTTGGTTAGATTGGTGCAACTCTGTCCTTATGCTGTCGGGATTTATTTTGCGTAGGATCTAGGAATATGTTGTTTATGACTCTTGAATAGCTTAAGTTTTAAGTAAAAAATCCAGAGATCATACATTGATTGGTTTACATAGCGGTACACAATTCTGAGGCAGCGAGCATATGACCAGAATCCTGAGGTATCTTCTTTACTGGAGAACACATCTATAAGTTCCCGAAAATCGTCCAACATTCTACAAATATCGCACATTCAGAATGCTGTAGTGGAGTCGACCTCGATGGTCGGCACGATGGACGCAATGAACTTGAGGAACACGACAAGGTAGAAATCGACACGCATGCCCTCGACGTCGTCATCGCCCCCAGGCGACGTCGCGCCCTTGTCGTCCTTACCGTTCCCACTCGCGCGCCTGAACAGCCACTTCTTCTGCTTGTCCTTGGGCGACGCCGCGCCCGACGAAACCTTACGCAGCGCCTGCTGCTCCTCGATCACGCCCGCATTCATGCGCTCGATCACCTTCTTCATCACGCTTGCGTGCTTACACGGGTGCACGGATGCCGCCTGCAGGCTCGCCGAGTGCGGGAAAGGGTCAATCGTCACCGTCTTGAACGCGTGGTCCGCCGAGACGTCTTGGAAGATCTGTGATGGCGTCAGCGGCGTTCCATTCTGCAACGTTTGTATAATCAATCGTGAGCAATGAGCCTTGGTCGCAACTACGCAGACGGGAACTTACCTCGTCGTAGCCAATCAGCCAGATACGTGGTGTCTGATAATATTTATCGTATGTGATCATCACGTCATAGGTTCGTACTTGTAGTAGGTTGCCTTTCGCCACCTCGACTTCGCTGTATACGAAGCATAAGCACACTCATGATAACCAGTGCGTCGCACACACCTCGCATCAATTGTTCTGGCTGTGAGTGCAGATGCTTTGGGCGCTGCCGTCGCCTCATCCTCACCCGCCTCGAGGCCCTCTTCCTCCATATCTGGGATCTCGTCCATATCAGGGATGTCCGCAGCGCTGCCGCCGTTCGCGCCTGATAGCGACATATTCCCCAGCGCGCTTGCGACGGCGTCCTCGCCCGCCGCTTCGTCCACGTCCGGGATCTCGTCGATGTTGGCTGGGTTTGCAACTGAATCGTGTGCTGATACCCGTCCTGCATGCGTTTCCACCCATTCGTCCGCTTCGTTTCCCGTTGAAGAGAGGTCACCAAAAGAGAGCAGCCGCTCAGCATCCTCGTCAGCGTCAGTATAGGCCAGTGCGGTGGCGCGCCGGAGGCAGGGCACTCCGTGCGTTACGAGATACTGCTTATCGGTAGGAAGGTAGTCCCTTGCTTTGGAAGAGTCGCCCTTCTCCCTACACAGGCATGGTTAAGAATGGATATAGCCAGAAGACACAACGATACATACCATGACCATACTGGGAATTTGTACGCCAGGAAGTCACCCGCCGCAACAAATTCCTCTGTTAACGCCACACGTTGAAGCCACTAGATATGAACGAGATAGACGTGGGCTTACCTGGTGTGATACGACCGTGTTCCTTAAACTTGCTCTCCTTCAATACCTGTTAACTCCAAGATAACTATTTGCTAGGAAGTAGAGTAACGAGAAGGGCGCACAGGGCTGAGGTAGTCTCGCACTGCCCAGTATTGTTGCTACACAGAAGAGAGGGTCAGGCATGCTTATGAACTAGAGCGTCCTATATTACCTGTATAGCATGCATGGTGGAACGGGAAGGGGCGAGAAATACGCAGGGTTTGGAACTAGGAAAGAGTGTTCGGGTAAGTAATCGATCTCAAGGAATTAGCAGAGTGGACACTCGCATCCTAATTAGGCAATAGCTCAGTTGTCGTGGTTGCGACTCCTGCTTTCGTTCCCAGCGAATTCTGAATTGGCTGGAAGGATCGTACACTAGTCAGATAGTGTATGTGTACACAAAAATGCTCCTGACGAGGATCAACCGGTGCATCTCGACATTGACATCGAGCCTCCGACTCGGATGACACGGCGGTGAGACCAAACTTGTACATTTAGAATGTAAAAATTGAGTAACGTTCATGAGCAGAACAAGTCACGTATTGTCGTCCGAGTCGATCTCATATCAATATCTCGTTACTAACGAGTCAAGAATGATTTCTTTCGGGTGTGCATCAGGTGATTGAAGTCTCACCCTTCGTTTCCTAGGTGTGTACCCGGCATAGAATAACATACAATTTCGTGTGGATCTTAGCCTCTTGAAGCTGGTCCAATTCGTTACTACAGGACTTCACTCTTTTATATAAGGTATTCTACACTGACATCCTTTCCTTTGCGATGCATATCTCATACGTGCCCACTGTTCGTAAGTGGTCGGCTGCTCGACCTGCCCAACGGGTTCTTGGATTGCAGGATGTTCCCGCAAGAGCCATATGACCTGCAAGATTCCCAGTTCATCGACCGTGACAGAGTTCTCACTAACGCTATGAGTCAACATAATTGCGAGAACGAAGAGTACTGGCGATGCGCCTATACCGCAGGCAAGCTAAACTGGTATGTCCAATTAGCTGGATGTTTCGGAACTCGTGAGACAATTGCCGGTATGATGTTCAGATATAGAGGAATAGATCGAAATAAATAAATTGTGTCCACAAAGATAACACGGGGAAGAGCGACTCACAATCAGATGAAACGCTATCTGTGTAACAGCAGCTTCGCTTGAATTCAACGATATATACCTGCTTCCTGACTCGTCTTCGTCTTCCAACTCTCAATCGTAGGGGACGTTAGCCGCTACGCAACACACATGTTAGACATTGAGCAGTCTCGCATCCGCCAAATTGCTTGGACTGACCTGCCCAGAAAAGCGTAGCGGTCAGGTTTGCTACAAGCTTGACGTAAATTGGTGCTTGCGAATGTGCTCATCCAGGGTTGGGACATACCGAGAGCATTTTCCAGCTCGTGCAAAGTCACACTGGTACTATCGTCGGTCGACATTCCGACTCTCTCTATGAGGTACCTGCAACAAACAAGTTGAGATAAAGTCATACGCCTGATGTTCTATGACACTCAACTCTTCTATTTGCGTACCAAAAGCGAACACATAGGGAAAGGTTGCGTTATCGACAGCAGAGATACCGATGGAAAGAGCTCCTTGATTAGTTGGCTCAAGCATATCATCCCACTATATAAGAAAGGAGGCGTCATTTATTATTAGGTGAGATACTTGAGTAGCATCGATACAGCATCAATCTATAGGTCTTCCACGTTAGACTGTCTAAGCCCTACCGATGGTAGCGAGCCATTTTGTATTTCTGGTAACCAAAGGTACCGTTTTGAAGAAGTCTTGACGCCATTTGGAAATGCTGACAGAAGATACCGTGTTTGTGCATCGACAATTCCTCTCTGAGGTGACCAGGACAATGTACATCCCACAATCTGCAGGTCATACAAAGTGGTCAAATTGGTATCCGGATTGAAGATTTAAGTAGTGCATCAGTGAGGGATACTGCTTGCGGCCGGGTGTGCCCACCTGGAGGCTCGAAGGAGACAACACTGCCACGACTACCGCTACTTTCAGTCACATTGGCCGTGAGTACGAACATGACATTTCGGCCCTGGGAACGCGTAATTGAGCCTGACAGGTAACAGATAAACTGAGGCACATTTACCGGAAGTTGAGTAGAGTTTTGGCTGGGAGAGCTGTGTGTCACTGGCAGTATCACGTTAGGATCTGCAATGGGACGATTATCAGGACCAACCCAAATGCAAGAAACCTGATGAGGCCTCACCCGATATTATGGGAATGGGGAACACGATATTATAATCATCATAGACCACCTGAACAGTCCATTCAGATGTGATATTGCTTGTGCTTGTGGTTGGTGGACTCCCCACAGCCGTTCCGTTGGGTAAGAATCCACAAGTCACATTGGTGGCCATAGCACTAACGGAGACATTTCTAATGCCATTGTTCTCATCCAAAACATCGAAGAGTGAACAACCTTTCAAACCCAAAGTCTCTTGTAGACCGACACGTTCCAGGTATGGTTAATAAAGTGCAACTATCTGACCAGATGTCGAGTGGATCTACGTGCCTGTAAAGAGAATTTGAGCTGGGAGAAAAGCATTTGAGTTTCATAGAGAAACTTACGAGGAGTAAATGACAGTCGGCATACCCACAGTTGTTGCCACCATGAGACTACCTGTATTAGTGAATGTTTCAAGAGAGAATAATGCAGGAGTAGTGGCGTGCAGAGCCGACATAGAAGCAAAGTAAATTGTCACCGTAAAAATGCTGACAATAGAAGTGGGAAGACGAGTCTGTCGTCAGAGACCCAGGAGAGCAGAACCGAGGCCAGTCCAGGCATTGGATACATCGTGAGTAGCGGTAAGAGTCTGACGCTGCAGAAGAACACGTTTGAGAGTTGTTGTGTTGACGTCATCGATATGACGGAGTATGCCTATGACGACCTCGCACATCAGGCTTCAAATATCACTTTCAGGGTGTACGAGGATACTCACTATCACGAAAACTTGCAGCAGCAGATTTACAACGGTAATCAGCATACCACTTCTACTCACAGAAATAACTATAGCATGCTCTAAATGATATTTCCACAATGATCAACAGGATGACATGCAAGACAAGAAGGATGAGATGTGAAGAAATGCAGAAGACTCGAAGTAGACGTGCGTATGAGAAGTATGCAGATGGCATGACTACACGGGACGAATACTCGGTACAGCAGGTCACTAGGTATCAGCCAGGGGTCAGCTTGGCTGTCGGCCTGCGATGTCTTATAGCGGTGACCAATAGTGCTCACTTCCGAACTCTACCATGCCATTGTCTAACTAGTAGGCCTGATAGCCAGCAGGATGGATACAACGTACTTGAATTCCATCACAGACCAAAAAACCAGTAGTGTTGTTACTGCTTGCAGTGCTCTAAATTGCGCGCTAGCAAGCCGGCACTGGCTGGATTATGCGAGACATGCCTAGAGATCCTACGAGAGAACCTCAGCGACCGCTTTCCAACATCACGTTTCGCACGCAAGGGCAGGCTGTAGCCCCCTGCAAAGTGCCTCTGATCTTGGCAGCTCATGCTGTGAAGATTCGAAGTGGTAAAGAGCACATACTGTATTCAAGCAGTTGCCAAAATGGATAGTAGGCGTAAACGACTGGAAGGTCCATAACCGTCCTCGCTGACACGGTGCAACCGTAAGAGCACCGATGAACTGCCACTTATCAGTTTTAGCATTTCCGCTCAGCGCCATGTTCTTGCAGCCTCGGGGGATCCCGCGTCATCTACACCGGCGGCGAATCTTGCATGATGTATCTTGGTGATTTGCAAGGCGTTTCGCAGGAAGACCCGCAGTGGTGCCATCCATATTGCTCAAACGTAATCTCCGGGATACACCGTCACGCGGGTCGCTGCGTCGCCCTTGTGACTCGCATGAGCTCCATCATCTTGACATCTTGCGATAGAACGAAGAGACGTACACGCTACTGCAGACACCCAAGTTGGCACGTGTGAAAGCTTGTCTCTTCACTTACGAAGGAGAATGCTCCTCCAAAAGGGGTTGCGGATGTGGCTTGAGTGACCGCTGCACCAGGCCCCAATGGCATATGGCTTCTCCTTTGCTTGAGTGCTGGATCATGAAATTTGGAAAGGTCTACATGGCATGCCCGTCTGGAGCCCCGATGCAAAAGGCGAGTCCTTTGGCAGAACTCCGACATTTGTAAAGGCTGCGAATCAACGCCGCTCTTGCCTCATCGTCGATGCATCGCTAGCAATTCTCCATACCAAAGTACACCTTCAAAGTACCAGCCTTACCGTGACCGTTCGAGCTTTGAAATAAGTACACAGGCGGTCATCCCCGGGCCGGGGTCTGGGATGCTCTTCCACGTGGCATTGTTCACCACGATGCAGATCTCTAGACCAGCCATGTACAGCCGGCTGACCGTCCGATATTTGAATTCGAAAATTCGAATGCCTGCATATCGTACAATGCAGAGACATACATATCATACATAATACGGTCAGGGGGAGGAGGAGGAGGAAGAGACAACGAGGGGAAATTCTATGCGATTAGGTGCTACCGGAGTGTCCATCCGTCATACATATATATCGTGCATTCGTCTATCATCGTGGGCAGTCTATGTGTGCGTGGTTGTACAATAGCGAGCGTGCGGGCTTCGATCCATGCGAGGCGAGAACGAAAAGACGTTAGATAGAGACAAACAAAGAGCTGGGTGGGGAGGGGGGGTTCAGGCAGTGGGTTTAGGCAGTGGGTTTTTGGTCGTAAAGCCGTATATGCACCATTCAGAAATCAAAGGAGGACAGAAAAAAAAAACAAATCACACCATAACCCACACGGGCTACAACCCGCGGGCAGGCGGTGGCGGCGGCGTCGACGCCGCAGTCCGTGCACCCTGCGCGCGCGCGAGCTGCTGCTGCTGCCGCTGCGCGCCCGCAAACATGCCCACGAGGTCCGTATCGCTCAGACTCCTCTCCGCGCCGCCCGCACGCTGCGCGCCTCCCCCGCCCGTGCGCTCCGCCTCCTCGTAGCTCGGCAGCCCGCGCAGGCTCGTGAGCGGCGTGATGCCCCCGCCGAGGAAGCCGCGGCTCGCCATGTCGTAGTCCGGCACCTCCGTAAACGCGCGGTGCAGCAGCTGCGGGCTCGTCAGCGGCGCGGGCTGCGGCTCCGCGGGCGTGCCTGGCCCCCCTCCCGCCCCTCCCGCTCCTGCCCCTCCCGCGAGCAGGTTCACCGTCGACGCGGCCGCGCTCGGCGCCTGGCTCGGCGAGTGCGTGTTGGTGGGCCCGTGCGAGAGCGCGTGCCCGTGCAGGTTTGTGTGGCTCGCGCTGCGGCTCGCGAGGCCGAACGTGCTGCCCAGGCTCGTGAACGGCCGCATCGCGATGTTGAACAAACCGTGCATGTTCCGGCTCGCCGTGCTCCCGTTGTGCACGTACGTCTCGCCCGCGGGCGCAGGCGCCCCGTGTGCGTGTGCGTGTGCGTGTGCTTGTGCGTGTGCGCCGCGCTCCGGGCTGCTCGCACGGCTCCCCGCGCGGCTCCCTGCGCGGCTCGAGCGACGGCTCGGGAAGCGCGACCCGTGTCGGCTCGCCGCGGCAGATCCGCCCTCGGGCGGCGTGCGGCTCGGCGGCGTCGTCCGCGGCACGGAAACCGCAGGCGGCGGCGCCTCGGGCGCCTCCTGTCCCAGGCTCAGCAGCAGCTCCGTGTTCACCCACTCGAGCGGCTGCGCGCCGGGCGCGGGCTCGTGCGGGAGGTGGTGGCGATTCGCGTGTGGATGTGCGTTCCCGTGCGCGCCTGCGGGCGCAGAATAGGACCCCGCGCCGGGGATGGCCCACGTCTCGAACGCGGCGGGGCTCTGCACGCCCGAGCTGCTCTCCGAGTGCACGCCTCCCCCTCCTCCGCCCGCCCCGAGGGTCGGCGAGACGCCCTGCATGACCCACGGGTTCACGACGCGCATGACGGCCGCCTCGGGCAGGTACGCATTCGCGACGCGGTCGCGCACGTGCGCGGGGTACGACGGGAGGTCCATGTCGTCCTCCGCGCCCTGGCCCTCGGCGCTGTCGGTCCCGAGCTGTGCGGTGCCGCCGTCGATGTCCGCCGCGCCGAGCAGCAGGCGGCGCGTAGCAAGCGTCGCAACGCGTGCTTCGTCTGCGAGGCGCGCGTCAAGCACGTGCAGCGGCAAAGAGCAGCGTAGCTCAGAGGTGTGCCCGTCCGAGTTGCCGATGAGGATCGACCAGCGGATGCGGTGCGAGACTTGAATGGGCTGCAGTGGGATGCGTGAGAGGGGGGATTCGGGAAGGGTAACGAGGAGGAAGCAAGGACAAAAGGGGAAAAAGGGGGAAAGTCAGCCGGGGTGTGTGGGAACAAACGGGTCAGGCGCATACCTCGAGGGAATGACTCGGCGTCGCGTGCATTGGCACCATGATACCCAGCGTCGTGACAATGTCGACCGCAGGCTCTATCAGCTCCGCCTCGGACGGGTCCATCGGCGGCAGGGGCGCGGGTACCGGGTGTGTCGTGTGCGCCATGACGTGCTCGTCGCCCGCCGCCGGGGAGGGTGACGGCGCGGCGCCGGAACCGGGGGCAGGCGCGGGGCCGCTGGACGCGGAGGAGTTGCTCGTGGTCGTGGTGAGCGGCGCGAGCTCCGCGCCGGCGTGTAGCGGGGACGGCGGGTGCGAGCCGAGCGCGGGGAAGTAGCTGCCGGCGCCCGCGCCATTCAGGCTGGGGACGGAATTGTGGTGTGTGTGGCCGCCGGCGGGGCTCGCGGGGGAGGACGAGGTGGGGAGGCGCGCGGCGCTCGTGTGCGTGTGCGCGTGGTGGTGGAGGAGGGGGATGCGGTAGCGGTGCGTCTGCTCGTCGACGCACAGCGCGCGGCCGTCGACGATGTCGTGGCGGGTGCTGGCGATGACGCGCGTGCTCTCCTGCGTGCCCTGTCGTGCGTACAGCTTCACCGTCTCGTTGAGCGTCGTCGCGACCGACCGCACGCGCGCGCCCTTGGCCAGCGGCGCGAACTTGACGACCGCCGCGAGCGGCGCACCTGCCGCCCACGCCTTGTGCGGCAGCATGATGCTGTACATCAACTTCTCCGGCCAGGTGTTCTCGATTTCCAGCGTCTGCTGGTACTCGAGCGCCTCGGCCGTGAACCCGCGCAGGATGCTGATGGGCAGCGTGGCCTGCAGGTCGCGGTGCGCGATGCCCAGCCCGAACCCCGGCCGCACCGCCGTCGCCCGCAGCTTGTACTGGACCGACGCGCCCCCGAGCGCCGTCGTGGCGATGGACGACGGGAGCGACCCGCCGATCTGCAGCTGGAACGGGAACAGGTGGCGCCCGGCCTTGAGGGTGTGTGCGTGGGCGCGGTTGCCCTCGAGGAACGACCACTCGTGGTTGCACACCAGGTACGTGAGCTGCGACGAGCTGAGCGACAGCCTGTAAGCGTTCCCGCGCGCAGACCAGTCAGTGTGCGGCCGTGAACGGGCGACAGAGACAAGCGCACGCACGGCTCTGACGACGACACGGGCAGTCGCGCCTTGCCCCTGAACTGGAGCACGATTTCCTTGATCGACGTGGGCTCTGCGAGGTGGAGGACGACGTTTCCGCTGAGCAGCGCGGCGTTGACGTCGATCCCGGTGCCGCGCAGGCACAGGGTGTCCGAGTTGACGACGATGTCGAGGGTGGGCGGGAACTTTTCCTGCTTGTCCTTGTGCATGTCGGCGGTGGGAGGGTCGTGGGGAAGGGCGGAATTGGTCGCGTGGTTGTGGGGGTGCCCTGTAGGATGGCTGGACGACGAGGAGAAGGGCTGGAGGGCTGCATGCAGCGCTGCGGAGAGGGAATCCTCGTCGTGGCGGTGGTCGCGCTGGGGGATATCCAGAGAGGGAGACGGGGGTCTTGTCAGGATAAAAGACATGGTCGACAATGGAGAGCCCTGGAAAAGAAGAGGAAGGACGGAATGGAAGCGGCAGGGCGTAGAAGGGGGCAGAAGAGCAAGAAGGCGATCGGGGGCGTCTGGCAGCAGCTGGAGCTGGCCGCAGCGTGCAGGAGCAGAGGCTGCACGCAGAAAAGAGAGTTGTTGCCTAGAGGAGAGATGGAGAAATACACCACGCACAATCGAGAACGGGAAAAATCCATTTCCCGGAAAACATCGATTGCCTGTCCGAGGCGACTCACCGGGCCCTGTTGGCCTGTGGGCCTGCTCGCCCCCCTCTGCAGCAGACTCTGTCTCCGCACACACGGCCAATCCGAGTTGTTCGTGAGGCCGTCCGGTGCCGCCCCTTTCCGCAGAGCACCGGTTTGTCCCCTCCGCGGCCATGCACCAGCGGTCCAGGCCCGTCTATCTCTCGACCGCGCCGCACCCTCGACGTCGCGTCTGCGTCTGCTCCGACGCCTCGATCCCAGGGCCACAGCTGCCACTCGGTCTGCTGCGGATCCGCGTCGTCGCTGCCGCTGTCAGCAATACGTCACCGCGGGTCACGGCCCGGGCCGAGCCCTATCCACGTCGCTCCGCGCGCGCTCTGGCTCGGACGCGCGATGGTAGGAGGGGACACGACACATATCGCAGCCATCGCCTGCATCCGGCAGGCCCGCACGCTTATCGCAGCGTGCCTGTATCGATCATCACACCGCTGTCAGTGCCAGCGACACCGCCCCCTCGCCCGCTCCCTCCATGACGCGCAGTGCACGCTCACCGTCAACCTTCTGCACCGCGTGCATTCGACGCTGCTCTGCCAATTCGGCCTCCGTAGGAGACTAGCGACAGGTGTCCAGACAGCAATATCGACAGGCCCAGGGTAAGCATGCGCCACAAAGCCCATTCAATCCCTACTGGCACCTGTGCTTCGCGAAGCCGTCTGCTTCTCCCACAGAGCGACCTCCCTGCCTGCCTATCGCATGCCGCGCGTTCCCAGCCCTGCGGCTCATCCGTTCCCCCGCCGAACAGGGCGACCGCCATTTATTGTCGCCGGGCCCGCGAACGGCGCGCGAACGGGGTTGTGATGCACGCCGGCAGACGTCCAGCGCGGTCGTTCCTGGTCTGATCGACCCCCGTGCATGCGTCTGAGCCCGCGCCTCGTTCGCACGCCCACGCTGCCCAGTGCGCGGATGCAGATGCAGCCGCAGCCGCAGCCGCATACAGCTCCCGACGCGCAGATCGATAACGCCCCTCGCCCAGCATGGCAGGCGGCCAGGCTTATCGCAGATGGCAGACGCGCTGCCAGGCTGCCACTCAATCTCGCCCGTCCTGCCAGTGTATCTAGGGTCTGCGGGCTGCCAAGATTCTGCCGATCGGATGTCCCTCGCTACAACGGGCAGGTGGGTGTCCCCGCGCTGGCGCTGCATCGGGTGATGGTGCATGGATGTGCATGCCGAGAGCCCAGCAGCCCTTGGCCGCAGCCCTCCTTTCCTGCTCAGCGCAATTCTGAGGCCTGTCCTCGCTCCCCGCTGTTTCTCAGCAAGCAACAGTGACCGTTTGCTCAGCCCAGCAAGTCGCATCCTCCACGTGCCTCTGCGCGCGGCGTGGTTCGGCTCACTTATTCGTGACGCGTGTGCGTGGACGATTGAATCCCGAAGCCGTGTCTCTATTCTGCCCCACTCTCCGCCCACCGCCGCACGCCTTCTAGAGCCCATAACACACGCTGGCAGAGCTCATACCGCAAGACAGCCGCCGTAAAATTGACTCTATTGCGAACCCGGACCCTGGGACTCTGGTGCACGACGTGGGGCCGGCCGGTGTTCAGTATTCAATGCTCTGCATTCAGTACTCCGTCTTCAATGGTCAGTTTTTTTGCACGCAGAATCCGCCAGTGGCCCGGGCTCGGCTCGCGTCCGACCGAGGTGTGGGCTATGCGGCTGCACGTTCCGGTGCTTGCTTGAGTCTCGAGAACGAGAGCGCGGGCCTGCTGCATTGTACAGCGTACTGTGCCCTCGCCCGCGCCCGCGCCTGCGTGCCGTGTGCTGCCGTAAGCGAAGCAGCGATCCTCTCCCACGCCCGGTTCCTGTGCTTCTCGCGTTCCCAGGCTCACATGCACATCCTCGCATTCTCGCTCGTTCGCTCGTTCTCCCATTCTCCCAGTTCATGCTCTCAGTGTCTGGGGCAGCACCCCGGCTTCGCGTCAATGCAGCATCGCGCCCGAGCCTGAGCTTGCTCCCCCCTCCCTACCCTCCCCGCGCCCCAGAGTCCCCAGCCTAGTACTGGTGCGTGTGCTGACACACGCAGGTGTTTTCCCATAGCAGCGTTTCAAGGTGGGTCTCAGTGAGTGCCGCGCGCTGTGATGTCGCTCTGAACGGATCGGTTAGAGGAGGGGGGACCCGCAGCGCCCGCGAGCGAGCGATCGGCGCACTGCGCAGAGAGACGCGCGAAGACGGAAGGGAGAAGCGCGAGGAACGAAGAACGAAGAACGAAGCGCAAGGAACGTACAGCGGAGACGCAGCGCCGGGAAATGAAGCCGTCCCCCCCCCTCCCACCGTGCCCCCCACCCCCACACTGCATGCGCGCGTTCTTTCCCATAAGGCGTAACGCAGGTCCTAGGGAGTGCCGCGAACTCGGCGCGGGCTGGCGAGGGCGGGGCGGCGCGCTGGTCGTCTTTCGATGTCGAAGCCGACAGCGAAACACCACCAGCGCCCGGCACCGCGCTCACTTTGGCTGTGCGCGGACGAGGGGCGGGGCACGAGGACGATGACGTCGGCCCACGACGGTACCGATCACGCAAGTGCGATTGAGCGATCCGGCTTCTTGTCCGCTGCTGCGGCGCGCAGTGACGTCGGTCAGCGCGCGGCTTGCTTCGGCAGCGAAGACGAAGACGAAGACGAAGGCGAAGGCGAGCACGAGGCGCGCTAGAATTCTGGTCTTGTGCATCTGCCGCCATTTGGCACGACGTGCTGGATAGGCCGATGCTGGCGTCTCTGATGTCTGTCTGTGCGCAGTGGCGTGTTTTCTATTTCACATTTGATGTACACAATGGTGCGCCCGAGGCCCGTCTCGGACGCAGATGACCCGACGGATACGACGGCAACCGCTCCTTTCGTCCTGTGCACATCACCGCGGTCTTCGAACACGGTGAAGGACGGGATCGCTCTCACTCCACCGTCGTCCGCGCCTTCGACATACAAAGCTCCTCTCGCGTGTATGACGCTCTGGTTCGCTTGGTTGCCATATGCGGCCGCGACAAGAGCACGGTCTATTTTTGTCTCGCCCGAATGCATCATTTCATGTCAAATTCATGACAGAACGACGCATGCGGCCTTGACTCACATATTTATCATAGTCCCACTGTTGAATCCATCTCATTCGCATGCGGTCACTATCCAAATAATGCTGGTAAAGTTTGCCTAGCCTTGGCGTGGCACGCCCCTGCTATGCGCCATCGATTGTCTCGCGCTGCCAGCTACTGCCTGCAGGCGCGGTGGCGACGGGTTTCCGGCGTGCACGCTGTTTACATACCTCGGAGGCTGTCGCGCCTCGTAAGCTCACAGGGCCGCGTTCGAAAAGCTGCGTGCTATTGCACTCTGCTGAGGCGCGGGAAGCTATCGCAGACCGGCGCGTGGTGCCCTCTTCCTCTTCCCGCGGTGTGGGCGCGCACGCAGGCGTGGACGCTCACACGCCTGCTGGCTGCTGGCATCCGTGGTCGCCCGCCTTCGCGCGCACTGGCAGAGAACACCATGGTCGTAATGCTGCTCGCTTCCTCTAGACGACGCCAAGCAGCATTCGACTCGGCGATTCGGAATTAGGTGCCGTTCTTACGTCCGTTGTGTCCTTGAGACGTCGAGGCGAATGGATCAATTAGATCATGAAGTGAGCATGGGTAGCCATGTCTTAGCGGCTTCCTCCATCTCTGATATTCCCGTCAACCGACGACCGGTCGCCTTCCAATTGAACACGTTATTCTAGATGGGACGGACAATAATTACTCGTGGGATGGCTCCTACACTGTCAGAGCGCGTTACGGGCCGAAAGCAGTGACAAGCTGTGCGAAGTCTTACTTGCGTTGTGCGCGATTACAATGGATACACCTGCGTCGGCTGCAATTGTGCCCCTGGGGAGGAGCGCTATGCTGCCAATGCCCTCCTTCTGCAGGGCATGCAGACGTTGACACGCACCCCTCCGCTAGCCGCCGAAATGAGGCTGCTTTCATTCTCCCGCGTATACCTCCGCCAAAAGGACATTACAATCACGATGGTGGTTTGCCCCCCCCCCCAAGATCGGATGACGCAAGGCAACGTTCTGCTCGGCGGTTCGGGCCTGAACGACGTTATACCTGTGCGCTATCCCATCTATCTTTTCCTGTACTTGCTGCGATCGATAAGTAGAGCATCCAGCGAGCGAAAAGTTCCTGTAGGCCGCGCCTATTCTGCCGGGCCAGACCTGTGTCACCTTGCCGTCTATGGCAACAGATTAGGGTAGTAGTAGGATGATCAGCGCTGTCCTGGATGGGCCTGACAAGCAGATTCTCGTGCCGCTGCCTTTCGCTGGTAGTACTTTTGAGTGCATACGAATGTGCAGTAGCTTCTGCTGTTGCTTGTTATGCTTCCCTTGTCGTCCATCAGAACTGTATTTGCGGGCACCGAAGAGTATCCGAGGTTTAGTTCCTGGCCCATTGCACCTCTCCTGGAGATGCAAACTCTGCATTGCAAGTCTGCGTACTCATGTCCTCATCTACATGCCATGGCCTGATGGAACAATTGGACCGTCAGCACATATCACTAAGTACTGATACAAGGAATATGGGTGTGCCGCTCTTCTTTCTGTGATTTAGGATCTTAGGGTACGGAGTAACCGCATGCACATGTCCGGTCGGTGTCATTGACGTACGATCGCTCTGCGTGGTCAATGCTAGCTTCTTTACTCTATCTCGTTTATCTAGAGGTTGTGTTTCGCACAACACTTCCGAGGGCTTTCCTACCAAGCAAGCGGCAGGTTTCGTGCGGGGCGGGGATCGGCTTGTCTGCGCACTGCAGACTTGACATGCGCCGCAAATAACTGTGCCGGACGGCCGAACGTCAACCCTGACCACATAGCATGGCAAGGCACCAAAAGCGCTTGCAGCGACTGTCTGTCTATGTTTACATTTTTGATCGAAGGGAGTCTCTCGTAGTGTTTACTGAGTCGGCCTTCTGTCCGTAACTGCGAGACCGGCGAGTTTACCTTCTCAATCACCGTAGTCTTCATGATGCTGTAATCCAATTTGTGGATCCAAGCCCACGGGAAGGCTTCGGCATGCCGCAAGCGGTTGATCTGCATGCATCCACTGTTCTGTCGAAGGGAGAGGGGGAGACATCGTTGCCACATAAATCGGGAATGCGCAGCAGCGAGAACGTCGGTCACTGTTACCTGCTCTGTTCTGGGCTGATACATCGGTCCAGTCCTGTGCGAGATGGCCCGGCTGTAATGGACAAGCGCCTTCTCCGGTCCCTCCCGCCAAATGAGCAGGACACAATTGGCGGCAAGCAAGGTCGGTCGTCCAAGCTGCACGCTCCATTCATGTCAACACTCAGATGGAACTCCGGACTTCGACGTGAGTTTCCCGAATCTGGACGGACGATCACGGACGGACGATCCTGGTTTGACAAGCAAACCGTATCTGAAAACAGCCTTATCTCCTGTCATCTCGCGAGAAGGGTGTGAAGCTGGGTTTCTCCGGCCGTTGCCAGCGCAGAAGAGGGTGGGCAAAGCGACGGAAACAGCGCAGCTGCTGTATCGCATCACCACGCGACATGAACCTCATAACCTTAGTTGAACGATGTTGGAGAAACCATTTATCTCTTCCCTCCTATCAGCTTGGGGTCAGACGCTGGTTGAATGTTGTGATAGAACACTAGGCATCGAGCCCTTCATCATGATAGATGGTCTAAGTTGGAATCGAACGTTAACGTTCATCGATTGGTTATAAGAACTATTGAGCCTGAACTTACAAACGGCCACGTTAGTCGAATTTTCCGAGAGGATGGGTAGGACTAGATGAAGGTACGGCAGGATGAACTACACAGCTCTGAGACAGGCCTCTACTGGCGTACACCCACATGCGTTAACATATTATTGACTGTCTGAGCAGCAGACTTGATTGCGTTTGGCCACAGCAATGTCTCAAGGATGTTAGATAGCGTGTAAGTATCATAAACACTTATCAGGTGTCCGTAGGAGCCGAGAGAAATATCACAAAGAGACAGGATGCTCTAAGCCCTGGCACATCGACATTGAAAAGGTAAGAAGTAACAGAATTACGTCGTTCAACGAGCCTCGAGTGATCACACTATGCTTTGTACAGCGTATCCAAGAACGCTGTAGCAAGGTGCCCCACCATCGTAGATCCTACAGGACTTGACGTTCCAAGACCTACAGTAATGCGGTGAGTACGACGATTAATCACTTGTGTGAATTCTGCAAAAAGTTTCACTCACCATAGAGAGTGACCATTGTGCCCTTCCCCGATGGCGTGAGCTTCACTTCCCTAATGGTGTCCTTTAAATCTGCAATGAACTGGTCCACAACGGGCACGGTCAAGCGCTACGGAGATAACACGGAGTCAGCTATGTCCGTCTTGGTACGGATCTCATCTTACCGTCACCGCAATATGCAGCGCTGCAGGATTACTCAGCGCATTCAAGTGCCAACCCTTCTTAGACATAGCATCGCCGACCTCCAAGATGTTCACGTCCCCTCGCGCAGCCTTAAACGCGACAACAGATGCCGGTGGATTTCCCAGAACACGTAGCTCTGGAATCTCCGCCGTAACTCGTGCCTCTATTGTCTTCGCCGCTGAAACGATTTCCTTGCAGGACGCTAGATAACCACTGAAAAGAGCCCGTCGGAGACGAGCATGTGGAAGCCAGGCAAGCGACATACGAGTGACCCATGTAATTCAGCGCGGCCCATGTCCCTGCAATCAGCGCACCAGGTCTGGGTGGGGAGGGGGGTGAGCGGGTTCATCTGCGATAAAATACGCCAGGACGTACCGGGACCCTGCAATGCTCGGGCTCGCATATACGCCACCGGCCCATCCTGGGTTGACATAGTACTGATACCGTCGCAGCTCCGCATTGCGGTACATGACCACAGAGTTGCCCTGAATATTGTCCTAAGCAAAAATATGTTTACCGTCGGGGGAACATGAGACCTTACTTTTGGTGCAAAGCCATACTGGAAGGAAGCTTGCATTAGTATACGTTTAATGAGTGTGAGAGTTCGTGTCACCTTGTGCGTATCGCAGCTGATACTCGTTACGCCTTCCACACGAAAGTCAAATGGTTTAACAGGGAACCCGGCTTCCTCCAGGAACGGCATGATGAAGCTACCGAGGCAGCAATCCACGTGCAGGCCGACATGGTGCTTAGTCGCAAGCTTGCCGAGCGCAACTATATCATCCTGGCATCCGTCAGGGAAGTTGACTGCGGAGCCGACAATCTAGTGTAGGGCGAAAGGTATGGTGAGAATTGAATATGCGAATATTGGGGGTGACGACAAACCATAATCGTGTTGGCATTGCTGAGAATGCACCGTAAATAATGGAAGGGAAACGCTAGGCAGCACGGCTTACATAGCTCGGGCGACGCGTTTGAGATCGACCTGACGGGTGGTAGGGTCGACTGGAATGGTATGCACCTTGATGTTCATGTACGCCGCACCCTTATCGAAAGCTGCATGTGCGGAAGCTGGCACAACTCTAATAGATACCCTCGTAAGACTACGACATGATTAGTATCCCAATGAAATCGTACATCTCGGGTTCTGTAATTCCTTTGACTGCTCGACCCCAGTCCCGGTGTGTCTTCACTGCCATGATAATCGACTCGGTGCCGCCGGAAGTTGTCGTGCCTGCACCTTCAGGGTTATTGTACATCTTGAGGCACATCGCAACTACCTCTGCCTCCATTTTGCGCACCGCCGGGAACACGTCCGGATGGAGAGGATTTGAGAGGCAGTAGCGTTGGATAGCAGCGAGGATGACGCGTGTGAGATCTTCACCGCCGTCTGGATACGTACCGGTAGTTTGCCCATGATTCATCTATGTGCATTGAGTTCGCTGCGAAGAATACATGATACGCACGGTAAACCGCTCCCGATATCCTTCCTGCCTGCCAGTCCGAATGTCCCTCGGACTCGGCATCCATTTTTGCCATTTCCTCCATGATCCATTCTGGCGACTGACCTTGTTGTGGTAGAGTGAGGTGTCTCTTGACGCTGGGACCTTGAGGAACCATGCTCTTCTCGAGATGTAGCTTTGCCTTCTCCAGTTCCCTGTCCACCTTCTTCTTAGCTGCAGGCAGACGAAGTGCAAGCAAGAGCACTTCCTGCAGTACAATATAAGTGTCCGTCATATATCGTGTTCATAGTCGACCTATGTATACGTACTTGTGAGACCCATCTCCAAACGTCCTGGAGCGTCTGCACGGGTCCGCGAGCCCGCAGGTGCCTGTACACTTTGAGGGTGCGACTCAGGAACAGATAGGCGATGGCGAGATTCTTCACATTGTCGAAAGCACTGCTACTGATGAGGGTAGACGTCCCCACCCTCCTGGACAAAGCATTCATAGTGACCGTCGAGGTCGAGTGTAGACTGGATGGTTTGGGTTCGAGTGGCGCCCAGCAAGCGCCTGGGTAACATTTTGAACTCGGTCACTGTCACTACCACATGTGCCTGGAAGGAGCCCTTGTAGTGGTTAGTAAGTAGCAGTGGCAGCATTCACGTAGTGCTGCCTTATTTTACTTAATCAATCAAGACAGTCGAAGACCAACTTGTAAGTCCAGCTAAGTGTTAGATAGTACATACATCTAGTCTTAATCCATCCTTTCAACTATGACAGGTAAATGACCAACATTCCTCCAGTAATTTATCCACTTGTCAACATCCTGAGGTCCAAGCTTAGGGAGGTCGTTATTACGTAATGTAGCCGATGCTGCACATCTACAGTGACAAAGCATGATATTCCGTTATCCCCCACAGCAGGGCCTAAGCGGTCCCTTGCATCAAGTGCAGCACGGAATAAATCAAGCAGGCGGATGCCTGGCTCGAGGTATCGAGCAGCCTGGTTGTCTTTGATGGAAGGTAAGCCTCTTTTCAGAAGTATTTACCATTCCGAATAAGGGATGACGGGAATATGTAAGCATGACGCAACATATTTTATAATATCGGACCATGGTACAGGTGACGGAGGTGCAGGATTAGCTTGGATGAGTTCATCATGTCAATCATCGCGGCCGCGGCAATATCTGCAGGCAGCCAAGAAATATTCTGAAAAGCCAGAAGATAACTGAAAAATTGTGATAGGCTGCAGAGCAAGATAAGAACTCACACCATACCCACCCGGTAAGCAGCTGAGAGCCCAGCTAGTAGAAATCATAGTGGGGACCCACTCTGAAGTCTTCCACGTGCCATTGATACCTCCAGATAATTGGCCAATATGTACTATGGTAGGCAGCATGAGGTTTTTTCTGGCCGCAAGGCAGGTGATGGGCGATCTGCAGGTGCAGCTTGAGGAGATGCACCGGATGTGGGAGGAGGAGTGGATCGCATGCTCTGTGATCCATTTGGACTGTTTGTGTGGTGAAGAAAGATGGAAAGTCCCTATGCCTTGTACATAGCTTGGAACCTCTAAACACTGTCACAATTCAACACTCAGGCGTTCCCCCGACTCTCGAACATCTCACAGAACAGTTTGGAGGATGTCCTTGTGGTGCTATGTTGGATCTATATGTAGGCTACGATGAATGCCTGATAGTGGAGACTTCGCGCAACCTCACAATGTTCCAAACACCCTTTGGAGCTATGAGACTGGTCACTTTACCTATGGGGTGGACTAACTCAGTCCCTATCTTCCATGATGATGTTATGCATATTCTACAGCCAGAAATTCCTCATCTAATGGTTCCCTATATTGATGATGTTCCGGTCAAAGGCCCTGAAAGTTTGTATGATCTCATACCTCTTTCGGAGAATTCAGGCATTCGAAAGTTTGTTTGGGAACACTTTACAAACCTCAATAGGATAGTCACATGCATGCGCTACGCAGGAGGTACCTTTTCTGGGGTCAAAAGCATTCTAATTGCCTGCAAAATCACTGTTATAGGGCATAGGTGTACTCCAGAAGGTCGCCTACTGAACAAGTCTCGTGTTGCAGCTAGACACAACTGGGGACCTTGTGCGACCCTATCTGATGTTCAAGCCTTCTTAGGAATCATCAGAGTGGTCCATATCTTCATCTGAAACTTCGCACATTGTGCGGATGCTTTAGTACGTCTAACTCACAAGACAGTACCCTTTGAATTTGGTCCAGCGCAAATTGCAGCTCAGGAAGACCTTAAAGATGCTTTATTGTCCTCCCCAGCCCTCCGATCTATTAACTATTCTTCAGGTGTGCCCGTGATCTTAGTGGTTGACACTTCCTATATTGCAGTTGGCTATCACCTTTGCCAATGCAATGAGAACAATCCTAAGGTCTGATTCTACAATTGTTTCGGATCCATCACTCTAAATGATCATGAACGGAGGTTTTCGCAACTGAAGTTAGAGATCTACGGACTGTTTTGAGCACTTCACGTACTACAAATCTATCTAATTGGAGTCAGAAACCTTATAGTAGAGGTGGACACATGCTATATCAAAGAAATGTTGCAGAATCCAGACATCACATCTAGCACGAGTATAAATTGCTGGATCATATCGATTCTAACATTCCATTTCACCCTAGTACATGTACCAGGTATGATGCATGGCCCAGATGGACTGTCAAGATGAACCCCCCAGCCAGGAGATCAAGAAGAGAGTGATGAAGAAGACTTCTAAGACTGGATAGACAAGATGCACTCGTTCCTACATCACATCCAAGCCCCCTCTTACCATCCTATACTTTCGATTTCTACCCTATCTTCTTATGAATGCGCCTCTAACATTCCTATTGCATCCCCCACAACTCCTATAGCTCTAACCTTTGCCTCTGAGTTGGCTGAGGACAGCCAAGGTTTCAATAGGGAGGAGGAGAGCTACAATATCGTCCCAAGATCCGAAATGGCCAAGGAAGCTGACACAAGACTTGACTTAGTAGCAAAATTCCTACGAAGCCTCGCAAGACCCTCCAATCTATCAGATTCAGAATACAAAGGTTTCGTAAAATACTGCCTTCTATTCTTCCTCAATGAGGACATACTATGGCGCAAAGATCCACAAGGAGCTCACAAACTAGTTGTAAAGCAGGCAGAACATCTATAAATCCTCTGAGAATGTCATGATGCAGTCGCTGATACGACCTAGGGTGTCCTAGACTGGGGGGATGAACCTAGGGAGTAGGTCCAACGCGTTGATGAGTCCTGTAGCCTCCTGGGCCCCGAATCGCGATTTTAGGAGCTTTCTAATCCCCCAACCGACCACTCTAAGACTCTCCTACAGCCTACGACAGGAGGGATAGGTTCCTATAATATTCCTAATGCCCCCTCTCCTTCCTAAACCCTCCTAACACCCTACGAAGTCTTGCGAAGTCACACGAGGTGCTACGAGATTTCGAATGCTAGACGCGAAGTCCCTAACTCCTGCTAAGTCCACTATCGGACACTGCCGGCCCTCCCATACTGTTCCATTGGATCTAGGTCCTATCTACTACGTCACTCATCCCGGGCTTAGCTAAGAAGTCTTAGCTAAGTCTCTCCTAGCTCTTGTGATTGCAGCTACCTCCGATAGGCTCCGAAACGGTCCGAAGTTCCGGAAGTTGGACTTAGGAAGCCTTGTGCACCCCCATGGGTCTCGATCCTATGCCATAAGGTCATCCTAGGGCGTACCCATATGACCCTCCACCCATTTAGGACACCTCCTGCCCCGATTAGGCCAAGTCCCGCTGCTAAGGACTTCGTGCGCTCTTAGCCCACTAAGATAGGTGATCACGGCGCATGGCTGCTCTCGGATAGTCATCCCGCCCTCGTGAATGAACTTGGTCACCTTTCTACCGTACGTAGTTCCCCTGTTTCAGTTCCTAATTAGTTCCTATCCTCCTCGTGTTCACTTCGGAGTCCATGCGCTTTAGTACACATTTCGGACTCGTAAGGATCGCTTCGCGCAAGATTAGTTCACCTCACGTTCCCCTATTTAGTCAGAGGTAGTTTACTATGTATGACAGAGACCCCTCAGTGCACGCTTCTCTCTTTGGAATACCAGTTCCCCTGTAGCTCCGATCTCAGGAAAGCGCCGCGAGTACAACCTTAGGAACGGTCCTAAGGTCCCTAAGTCTCCACCCCAGCTTCGTTTCAGTACCTTTGAACTACGTCTACGCTCGCGATATATCTACGAACCACGTCTACGCTTCCCGAACTACGCACTACGATCTACGAAAGTCGCTGTGACTTCGCACCCTTCAGCACCTCTTATAGCACCTATCCAGTGGGCCTCCGCCTTAGTTATACCCTTAGGCTCACGTTGTGTCATCCCTACGTCCTACGAATAACCCTACGACTCCCCCATAGCCTTCATTACAAGCTATAGTACATCTCTCTACGCCCTCGAACTCTCTGACCCACACCTCGACGTCATCAGACACTTCAGAGCTTCCAGCAACCTCATTCCCTCATTCCTATTCCAAGTATTAGCTCTCCGAACCATCCGACCTCTCCTACAAGTCTCCTACGCCAGCCAAACCTCGCCCACTTCGCTCTAACAAACCTCTAAGCCTTACGCCCTTTAGCTAACTCTAGCTAAAAGGGACTTCGCAGCAGTCTTGTACCCTCTGCCGCTTGGTAGAAATTATAGTCCATTGGCTTATTGCTCCCTAACTCTATACAGCCTACGAAGTCAGCTCACGCGATTTAGCTAAAACTTCGAAGGACTTCGCAGAATCTCGAAGGACTTCGTGTACTTCGGAGGGCCTCGCAAGGCCTTAGGGATTGTATAGCACTTAGGAACAAGATCCTGTTGAGCAGGACCCTTGACCCCTTACTCCCCCACTTACAAAAACAAGACATACAGGTTTCCCGGTATCGTACAGGTTGTAGCTCCTACCCTCATATCCTCACAGTTATCACACTACCCCACAGCCACGTTGCGGAGCACTCCCTAGGTACCAGGGTCCCCTAGGTCGTATCAGCGTCCCAATGAGTAGGGAGAGAGCTAAAGTGGTGTGGTACCTGTGAAGGATACTAGAGGGAAAGGTAAGTGAAGGGACATGACAGAGAAACTACCTAGACCACTGTCAGGGGCCTAAAAGTCTAGTGTGTGCAGAGGAGTAAAGGGCCAATGAATCCTGCACGACAGGATCTTATGCCGAGGTGCGGACAGTCCCAGGAAGGTAGGAGCGTGGTCTTCTAATCTGATGGCAGCAGGCTGGTAGGATGCTGGCCAGGTGCAAAGGAGTCGAAGGAAACTAGAGGTGAACCGATGGTAAACTGAGGACCGAAGGATAAACTGAAAACTGATGTAATTGGGATAGAGGATACTGCTGAGGGCTGCTGGCGTAGAAATGGGACATAGAGCTGGTGTAGGTGATAACTGATAGACTGGACTGTACGCAACGTGTGCCTATAGGGTATAACGAGGGCAGAGGCACGCCGGATGAGGAGGAGAAGGGGGGCTGGTTACTCAGACTGAAGTAACTCCAACTTCGGGAACGTAGGATGTAGAGGACGTAGGACTGCTGCGATATCCAATATAATAGGACTGCTGGCTGACGAAATGCGTAGATACAATGGAGGGGAACCTTGTCAGACTGTAGGGAAGCTGTAGAGCAGGGGAAGCCCAAATCTGAACTCTGGGGGACAAGTTTGTAGATTCTTTGAGACAAGATGGGAGCATGTATCTTCTCTGCTGTCTGGTAGGTACAGGAGACTACATAAGGGGTCCGTGGTGTTAAAGTATCTTACACAAAATAAAACTGAAGAAACTGAAAACAAACCGAAAATTGTAAAATCTAGGATCTGATCAGTGTACCATATGGGGAACTAAACTGAAGTAGGACATGAAACAGGGACACTGAATGTGATAGAAAGGTTACTGGGGAATGGCACAGGGTGCGGGATGCTTATCTAGAGATCATCATATGGAAGATGGGCTATCTAACCAGACCTTGAGGGGAACAGGGACCTAAGAGTGCTGAACCGTCAAGCCAATGCATAGGGGGTCTAGGCAATACCAAGGGATCATATGAACGTCATGAACAAGAGGCCGGGACTTCGGACCGAGGGACCGAGAATCAGAACCGAGGACCAAAGGCCGAAAACTGAAGGATCAAGGATCGAGGACCGAAAACCGAAGACCGAAGGACTTTTGTTCGGTTTCTCTTGGCCAATGAGAAGGATCTGGGGACGTAAGAGGGATGCTAGGATGAGCTGAAGGAGTGCGTTACAGAGTATGAGGGACTGCTCTGTGGAATAGAGGCTTCCGAGGTGTGCTGTAGAACTTCTGATAACTGAAGTCTGAATCATGATGTTTTGGTGCATTGACTGGGATTCTTGGGTGGCATTACAATGCATGGACCATGGGTCTTTGTCCTGATGATCTGTAGAGTAGCCCAGAGGTGTATAGAAAGCCAAAAATGGATGCTTTCAGGGTGCAGAGGCGTATCAGACCTATCATTGGCACCATTGAGAGCCAGTGAGGCTTCGAGCGACATAGTGGGTGCAGGAGTCGACTTCGCCTTTTTAGTCTCCTGGACACGAGGTGGAGACACTTGGGGAGGTTGACCAGCAGCTAAGCAATGTTCTAGTATTAGTAACCAGCCAACAACAAAGATGCAAGGAGTTCTACCACACTTCGAAACGCATACTCTGCTGATAGGTGCCAGGCCCTTCTAGGCCCCACGGAGCACCCTCACTTGATCCTAGGACCTTAGTCATGGCTTCGACA
The DNA here is from genome assembly GCA_003999685.1 of Taiwanofungus camphoratus. NCBI lineage: Eukaryota > Fungi > Basidiomycota > Agaricomycetes > Polyporales > Taiwanofungaceae > Taiwanofungus > Taiwanofungus camphoratus. The sequence goes on from CP021223.1 coordinate 418,469, forward strand.
CCACTCGACGTGTCCGATACAACCTGAAAAGCCACCGTGAGACTCTCTGATAGCCTTGAATCATGCCACAGCCACTCCGCCAATTCTGGTCCGATGTTCCGGTGCACAGTTTTCTCTACACACAATAGGCCACACACAGTTGCCACTCAAAGGCCCTTGTATGTGACTGGTGATGAGTCCTGTAGCCTCCTGGGCCCCAAATCACAATTTTAGAAGCTTTCTAATCCCCTAACAGGCCATCCTATGACTCTTCTACAGCCTACAACAGGTGGGATAGGTTCCTATAATGTTCCTAACACCTCCTTTGCTTCCTAAACCCTTCTAACACCCTACGAAGTCCTGCAAAGTTGCATGAGGTGCTACAAGGTTTCAAATGCTAGCTACGAAGTCCCTAACTCCTGCTAAGTCCACTATTGGACGCTGCCAGCCCTCCCATATTGTTCTATTGGATCTAGGCCCCAGCTACTATGTCACTCATCCCGGGTTTAGCTAAGAAGTCTTAGCTAAGTCTCTCCTAGCCCTTGTGATTGCAGCCACCCCCGATAGGCTCCGAAATGGTCTGAAGTTCCAAAGGCTGGACTTAAAAAGCCTTGCGCACCCCCTGGGTCTCGATCCTATGCCATAAGGTCCTCCTATGATGCATCCATATGATCCTCCACCCATTTAGGACACCTTCTACCCCGATTAGGCCAAGTCTTGCTGCTAGAAACTTCGTACACTCTTAGCCCACTAAGATAGTTGATCACGGTGCATGGCTGCTCTTGGATAGTCATTCCGCCCTTATGGATGGACTTGGTCACCTTTCTACCGTACGTAGTTCCCCTGTTTCAGTTCCTATTTAGTTCCTATTCTCCTTGTGGTCACTTTGGAGCCCATGTGCTTTAGTACACATTTCGGACTCATAAGGATCACTTCGTGCAAGAATAGTTCACCTCACGCTCCCCTATTTAGTCAGAGGTAGTTTACCATGTACAAGAGAGACCCCTCAGTGCACGCTTCTCCCTTTGGAATACAAGTTCCCCTGTAGCTCCGATCTCAGAGAAGTGCCGCAAGTACAACCTTAGGAATGGTCCTAAGCCCCTAAGTCTCCACCCTAGCTCTGTTTCAGTATCTTTGAACTACATCTATGCTCGTGATATATCTACGAACTACGTCTACGCTCCTCGAACTATGCACTACGAACCATGAAGTCGCCGTGACTTCACACCCTTCAGCACCTCTTATAGCACCTATCCGGTGGGCCTCCACCTTAGTTATACCCTTAGGCTCACGTTGCGTCATCCCTACGTCCTACGAATAGCCCTACGACTCTCCTATAGCCTTCATTTTAGGCCATAGTACATCCCTCTATGCCTTTGAACTCCCCAACCTACGCCTCAAAGTCATCAGACACTTTGGAACTTCCAGCAATCTTGTCCTCCCATCCCTATTCCAAGTATCAACTCCCTGAACCATCTGACCTCTTCTACAGGTCTCTTACACTAGCCAAATCTCGTACATCTCGCTCTAACAAGCCTCGAAGCCTTACGCCCTTTAGCTAACTCTAGTTAAAGACTTCGCAGCAGTCTTGTGCCCTTTGCTGATTAGTTGAAGCTATATTCTATTGGCTTATTGCTCCCTAACTCCACACAGCCTACGAAGTCAGCCCGTGTGTTTTAGCTAAAACTTTTAAGGACTTCACAGAACTTCGAAGGACTTCACGCACTTTGGAGGGCCTTGCAAGGCCTTAGGGATCGTCTAGCACTTAGGAACAAGATCCTGTCACACAGGACCCTTGACCCCTTACTCCCTTGCTTATATAAAACAAGACATACAGGTTTTCCGGTATCATACAGGTTGTAGCTCCTCCCCTCACATCCCCACAGTTCACACATTACCTCTTAGCCACATTTTGGAGCACTCCCTAGATACCAGGGTACCCTAGGTCATATCACCAGTCATGCCACCCCGATATCGCTCGATCAGCTTTGACGCGCTGATGTGCACTATAGCACTTCAACCCCTACTGGGTTCAACCTAGAGAAGCTGAAAGGTTATAGTACTAGTTAGTGTGGAGGGGAGAGTCAGCAGCAAAGGGTTCCTGGTCTCAAATGGGTCGAGAGATGTCTACGAAGGTCTTCGATGACCTACAACGTACGTTGCAGCTGTTCGACATAGCTTCAATGCGCTACTATGCTGTACTATACTAAGGAGAGGCTTAAACGTGAGGACTTAGCTGATACGCAGCCCTTCAATTACTGTAGAAGGTGGACTTGGGTTAGAGAGAGATGCTAGCACAACCCTTCGATGTGACTCGAAGGTGGACGTAAGACTGAACGCAACTCTTCAATGGATGTCAAAGATGGACGAGACGTGACCCTTCAAGATACTGTAGAAGGCAGATAGTAGACACAACTCTTCGAACGTAATCAAAGACGGAAGGACACAGTAGAATGCAGTAGGAGACTGAATTGAAGATGCTCTTCTTGAGCTCTGCAGGATGGGGGAAAACTTCTCTGTTGTTCTGAGACACCATACATCGTGTTTATACTACTGTACTATAATGTAAGGCGCATCGGGAGTGGTGTAGTACGAGTGGCATCCTAACTACTTGCATACTACGAACTATGGAGTGGCCTGTAGAGGGAGTGGCTACTTGTTGTCACTAGAAAGGCTAAAACAAAGGAACATGCATGAACTATACTAAGACAAGATCTGGGGCCGTAGCGTTATCGAGTACATCAAGTGGCGCATCGTAGCAGATCAAGCAATATCGGAGTGGCCAGACTGATCACGTGCAAGGACATTGAGTGGCAACTGCATGTGGCGTATTGTGCGTAGAGGGAACGATACACTGGAACATCAGACCGGAACTGGTGGAGTGGCTGTGGCATAATTCGAAGCCATTGGAGAGTCCCACGGTGGCTTTTCGGGCTGTATTGGATGCGTCGAGTGGTGTTGAAGGTATGACTAAGGTCCTAGGGTCAAGTGAGGGCGCTCCACGGGGCCTAGAAGGGCCTGGCACCTATTAGCGCCACTCGATGCGCTCAATAACACTACAGCCACAGGTGTCATTTTAGTCTATGTACGTTCCTTTATCTCAGCCTTCCTAGTGATGTCAGTACAGTAGCCACTCCCTCTACGAGCTACTCCGTAGTTCATAGTATGCAAGTAGTTAGGATGCCACTCATACTACGCCACTCCTGATGCACCTTACATTATAGTAAAGTAGTATAAACGTGATGTACAATGTCTTGGACCAACAGAGAAGTTTTCCCCCATCCTGCAGAGCTCAAGAAGAGCATCTTCAATTCAGTCTCCTACTACATTCTACTGTGTCTTTCTGTCTTCGATTACATTCGAAAAGTCGTGTCTACTATCTGCCTTCTACAGTATCTTGAAGGGTTGCGTCTTGTCCATCTTCGATATCCATCAAAAGGTTGTGCCAGCATCTCACCTCTAACCCAAGCCCGCCTTCTACAGTAAATTGAAGGGCTGCATATCAGCTAAGTCCTCACGTTTAGCCTACCCTTTGTACGGTACAGCATAATAGCCCATCGAAGCTACGTCGAGCAGTCACAACACACATCATAGGTCATCGAAGACCTTCGTAGACATCTCTCGACCCATTTGAGACCAGGAACCCTTTGCTGCTGACTCTCCCCTAGCACACTAACTAGTTCTATAGCCTTTCAGCTTCTCTAGGTCGTATCCAGTTGAGGTTGGAGTGTTATAGAGCGTATCAGCAGATAGTGTTTGAGTCGCAGGCAACTGTGAGATTGGCAGGATGTTCACCATGCAGGACGTGCTTGAGATAAGTTTTATAGGGGTCAGGGACAATAGTAGCTCCTGGCTGTAGTGCTGCACCTGAGCAGGATAATTGATGTACCTCTTTTACTTCATCTTTGTCAGTGATTTCTACAATGTGAGCCGAAGTGATGGGTTCCACTGAGACTTGCTTGGGTGTAACTGCTTCTCAATACCTATTGTGTACATCAGGCAAGATCGAAAGGAGTTCTTCTGGTGTTAATGTGATGAGAGGGGATCTCATCGAGCATGCGAAGATTTTGTCAGCTATCTTGGGTTGGTGTATGGGAACTATGGTCTTGTACGCAGGGTCCTTGCCCTTATTGTTCAAAGACTTGAGTGGGGTAGCAAAGTTTCGAAGGTTTGGCAGAGCATAGGTCACATCTCGAGCATTTGTGAAGGGATGGACTGGGGGTGCTGACAGAGTAGACATGGTGGCGGGCTGTGTCGAAGGCATGTTTGATGACGCGGGTAGGGGAACTATAGCTGCAGGAATCATTGAAGGTGCGGCGGTGCTTGTCAAAGGTTTGGCTGGGGTCGCTGGGACTGGGACTGCGGTAGGAGTGGCTGATTTGGCTGTGTCAGGCGCTGGGTTGTTGGTACTGCATGAAATGGGGGTCGTATCAGAAACCTCTGTTGTCTGTGGTGCTGTCGTAGTAGGTTTCTTGCACTGTAAAATCTCAACGCTGTCGAAGACTTCCCTCCACTTTTGAAGCTGTAGGAGCTCCCTTTCGAGCGCTTCAATCCTACCTTCCGTGTTGAGCATGAAGGTCTGGACACTGGCTTGGTCATCGATGCTGTAGAGCAGGCTAGGCGCTGCTGGCGTGTTGCGATGAATCCACTCATAGAGGCAGTCATGGATCATAATGCCAGAGATACTATGTGGGATGAATAGACCGTTTTGGAGTACGACCTTTCCTTCAGTGTTATGCTTGCATTTTCCAGCAGCTATGTCCACTTCTACATGCGGGCAGCTTCAAATGCTGTGGTTCTGGTCACCGCAAAAGTGGCAGGTCTGTTCTGTACCACCTTGGGTTGACAGAAGCCTAGCGGTGATACAACCTAGGGGACCCTGATACCTAGGGAGTGCTCCGTAACGTGGCTAAGAAGTAGTAGGGTGAACTGTAGGGATGTGAGAAGGGGAGCTACAACCTGTATGATATCAGGAGACCTATATGTCTTGTTTTTGTAAGCGAGGGAGTAAGGGGTCAAGGGTTCTGCATGACAGGATCTTGTTCCTATGTGCTAGACAATCTCTAAAACCTTGTGAGGTCCTCCAAAGTGTGCAAAGTCCTTCAAAGATCTGCAAAGTCCTTTGAAGTTTTGCTAAAGTGCACTACCTGTCTTCATAGGCTGTGTAGAGTTAGAGAGCAATAGGTCAATGGAATATAGGTTCAAATAGTTGGCAAAGGATGCGAGACTGCTCTGAAGTCTTTAACTAAAGTTAGCTGAGGAGCGTAATGCTTCGAAGTTTGTAGAGTGAGGTACAAGAGATTTGACTAGTGTGGGGGATCTATAGAAGAGGTCGGATGGTTCGTGAAGTCAATACTGGGAGTAGGGATGGGAGAACGAGGTTGAAACAATTACCCGCATTATGCTTACCTCATAGACTCTGACTCATATCGGGCCCCGCTTACACATTCCACTTACACTTACTGATTGCTAATATGGCCCGATGACTCATATTATCTTTGTACCATTAGTTTTACCACTTGACGGACCACCTGCCCTAGTGTAGTACTTGATCTGTGCTCGTTGCTTGTATTAGTATATATAGGCATGTATTAGTTAGGTCAGACCTTAAGTTCAATCTGGGTACCATATCACATTTGTGTCTTGCTACCGCTTTGTCCGACACCATTGGAACTTCACGTTACTCGGACTATATCGTCCATAAGTCCTCGCCACCCTCTGTCATGATCAGGCCTCGCATCAGATAGCGGTCCAAGATATCAATTTGTATCAGAGGTTGCTGAATGTCCCGAAATATCTGTTGGCTTCAGGACGAAGGTTGGGGAGTTTGAGGGCGTAGAAAATGTACTATAATCTGAAATGGAGGCTATAGAAGGGTCACAGTGATATCGTGGGACATAGGATGACGCAACATGAGCCTTTGGGTATAACTAAGGCGAAGGCCCACTGGGTAGATGCTATAGGTAGTACCGAGGGGTGTGAAGTCACATCGACTTTGTGGATTGTAGTGCGTAGTTCGAGGGGCATAGGCATAGTTTGTAGATATATTGCGAGCATAGACGTAGTTTAGAGACACTGAAACGGAGCTAGGGTGGAGACTTTAGGGGCTTAGGACCGTTCCTAAGGCTGCACTCATGGCACTCTCTGAGATCAGAGCTACAGGGGAACTTGTATTCCAAAGGGAGAAGCGTGCACTGAGGGGTCTCTCTCATACATGGTAAACTACCACTTACTAAATAGGAGAGAGTGAGATGAACTATTCTTGCATGAAGTGATCCTTACAAGTCCAAAATGTGTACTAAAGCACATGGGCTCCAAAGTGACCACAAGGAGAATAGGAACTAAATAGGAACTGAAACAGGGGAACTATGTATGGTAGAAAGGTGATCAAGATCATTCATGAGGGTGGAATGACTATCTGAGAGTGGCCATGCACTGTGATCAACTGTCCTAGTGGGCTAAAGGCGTACGAAGTTTCTAGCAGCAGGACTTGTCCTAATTGAGGTAGGAGATGTCCTAAATAGATAGAGGATTATATGGATGCACTGTAGAAGGACCTTATGGTATAGGATCGAGACCCAGAGGGTGCGCAAGGCTTTCTAAGTCCAGCCTTTGGAACTTCAGACCATTTTGGAGACTATCAGAGGTGCCTGCAGTCACAAGAGATTGGAGAGACTTAGCTAAGCCTTCCTAGCTAATCCTGGGATGAATGACATAGTAGCTGGGACCTGGACCCAATAGAACAATATAGGAGGGCCAGCAGTGTCTGATAGTGGACTTAGCAGGAGTTAGGGACTTCATAGCTAGTGTTCAAAACCTCGCAGCATTTCGTGCAACTTTGCAGGACTTCGTAGGGTGTTAGAAGGGTTTAGGAGGCAAAGGAGGTGTTAGGAGCTCATAGGAACCTATCCCACCTGTCATAGGCTGTAGAAGAGTCATAGGATGGTCTGTGAGGGGATTAGAAAGCTTCTAAAATTGTGATTCAGAGCCCAGGAGACTACAGGACTCATCATTGGGGTATGGAGTTGTACTGGACCTATCAACAGACAAGATTGACTGCATTTTTCACTTCAGTTGAGGTGTCATGAGTCTTGATAGTGTAAACCTGCTCAAAACTATCAATATCAAAGTCATCTGTTGTAAGTGCAAATTGTCCCAACCTGTCCAATGGCAGTCAACATAAAAGCCACAAGATGATGATAGTTGAGAGGTGTCCATCACACTGAAGAGTTCCCAATGCTCCTCAACAGTTGATCTTCACAATTTTCTGAAATGTCTTCACCTCCATGGGCACAAGATGCTTTGTCAGAACCTTGTGAGAGGGCACATGGACTGAAGATGAGACAAATTCATCACAAAATGCAATTACTTCAGGATTTTCAACCCAGGTTAATGAGAAACCACATGATGCAGTTATATGGGCAATACAAGATTCAAAGTGCTCCTGACGAGCAGTAGACCAAGTGGGGATATCTGTGAAACTTAGTTAGCGTGAGATGGGCTGTGATCCTTGGTTAGAATGTGATCTACTGAGTGACGGAAGCTGAAGCTCGGTATGAGGATAATGTATATAAGAACTTAGACTCGGGCTTGCACTTGCACTGGGACCTGAAGATACATGTAGCGAAGAGGGAATGGCAGAATATGATGATAGTGCAACTGAATATAAGGTTGACACTGAAGCAATCAAAGGTGAAGGTGAATGAGTTGTTGACCTAGCATGCTGCAGCACCTGAAACGATGTTGAAGGACCAGCTATTGGCAACCCAGGCATCGTCCACTGGGGTAGTGGGACAGCAGTTTGACTGTTCAAGTTGTTGATGTCAATGTAAGTATGCCTTCATTGATGGGGTGACAGGTTGTTAACATCATGCTCTGCTCAAGCCTGCTGCATCACTTCAGGTGGTAGTCTTGTGCAGTCTGCAAGGTGGCCAAGACAGTGCGAGCTTGTGCTGCTGACCCAGCGATTACTCATGTCAGTTGTTGAAGGCAAATCCCATACTGTAATATTGTTGATAAGTTAGATGAAAATGGGCTGGAACAATTTACCTACAGTCATTCTCAATAGCTTGTCTTGTTTGTGCAACATTCAAGAGTCCAGCCTCCACCTGCTGTGATTCAGTTGCCAAAATTTCACTTACTCTGCTCTCAAAACAAAGACGACACCAGATTTTGACCTTATCACGACAGGCTGTCGCAAAGGCCTCCAGATGTCTGTAAATGAAGCCTGGATGGTCATAAAAGTATGCATGCCACCATTTTCGACCATGAGGGTTCACAGTTTGTGAATCAGCAGTTAGTGGCATAACACTCAGGTCAGAAGGTAGAAACAAGGGCTATATTGTGGGATTTTATAGTACATGAGAGATAGGCTATACAAAACTTCCAAGGACAAAACACAGCAGCATGGTGAGCATCACATAGCACCAGGTCCGAGTTGACAGAAACTCGAGGCTAAAGTCCCAGAAGCCTGGCAGTGATCCTTGAAGATAAGACATTGTGGAGTCCAAATGGTCATACCAGACCTTTACGAGGATAGCCAGTAGAGCACCAGATAGCGTAGATGTTGACTCGATAGCAGGGCAAGATCGCGCTCTCGCGAGCCGCACACTGCAATGCCACCATAGTGCTATCCAAGTGCGTCTCTTGTCACGTGCTATATGAAATCAGCCAATGGGAAGGGATGCCGAATAGTGTGGGATAGTTCACGTACAGAAAAACGCATCAACTAGTTGACGTCGACTAGTCGACAAAGTTGACTGTAGACTTTGTCGACTAGTTCCGGACTGGCACAACACTGTAAATCCACCAACAACCTGTTCATAACTGAGCGCTCAGGGCTCAGGTTCGGTCTAGTCGCCGCGTTAAATGTTTCTTGACGTCTAGGGGAGAACAAACGCAAATAACCTCAGTTCAAGCTGATACAGCTATGCGCATGGTATCTGTTTGCGGCTGAGCGTCCTGGCAAGCCGTCTGGATGACAGTTTTGATACTTCTAGCTACCACAAGAAGATGAAAGCGATGATACTGCTGAAGTGACATGGGGTATGTGTCTCTGGTCATTGACCTTGTTGCGGAATCAATTCCCAACTTGTTATATTCTAGACGATCAACAGCGCATCAATACGTTTTCGAAACTTAATACAAGGATGCGTAACATCGAGGAAAAGATCGAAGGATTGAAGGTCACTTTTTCTTATAAGAAAGGTATGTCCCTGATGATTGAATAACGATCTCCATATAGCAAGAAAAAGAAGCCCTGGATGACTTGTCAATGGAGCTCGAGCTGTCAGATGAAGATCAATTAGTCATGTACGTATATTCATTCGTTCGAATTTAGCTGGTCGCGCATTAAGTCGACAATACAGGTATAAAGTAGGCGAAGCCTTCCTTCATATGCCTCACAGTCAAGCCATGGAGCGCCTCGAAAGGGATCAGGCTGAGTTAGATAACGAGTTGTCGAAGGCCAAACAGCGTGCAGAGGAGTGCGAGAATTCCATGAAGGAGTTGAAGGTGATCTTGTATGCGAAATTCGGGCGGGCCATTAATTTGGACGAGTGAACTCCAACCACTAAATGTATGGCATTACATTTTTCTTCCGTTGCAGCAATCGTGTTTTTGACCGCATATATATATATATATATCAACATGTGCCCACAGTTGCAAGCCGCCTAATCGCTACTTCTGGTGTCCCGTAGAGGTCGGGTGCCTGCTATGGTGAAAGCGATTTTCGAAATTCGCAGTGGCGTTAATACACAACATCATACAAAATTATACATGACACGAGGGGAAGCTCTTCATTATTCGCATCAAAACTACTCTTCGCCATCTAACTTCACGCTGCTATAAGAAGCACCGTGCGCTGAGGCAATCCCCACGACACTCATCTCGAACATTCCTGCTGCACGCAAATTCTCCGGGGTAGGGTTGTTCACCTGACCAACGGCATCTTGAAGTGCAGGCTGGTCGCGAATCAGCCACATGAGCTCCAAAACGCCAAGTGAATCAACTGGAGTGTTACGGTCGCCGATGCCGTGGCTCGTAACGGTTGCGAGGACGAGAAGGCTAACTGAGGTAACGAGACCAATGATCACCTGGGGCCATACAGACTAATTAGTCCATTTTTCACGAAGACAGGGAGTAGTGCAAATTCTCTATACTTACGGGTGAGATTCAACTAATAAGCAGTTAAATCACATAAAACATTCAACGCGTCCCTGTCGTTTTGAAGGGACTAGGACTCACGTTGAGGCGAGATTCTGTAAGAGCACCCATAGCTTCGCCTGGTAGAAGTGCAGCATAATAGGTCCTATCCGCTACATTCTGTTCGCGGATGAAGGTGTCTGTTGCAATGTTTCCCGCTAGAATATGAATGACATTCAGGTCTCCGCAACATCGCGATGTGTCTAAATGGACCAACCTGCCCAGTACATTAAAGCAGTCAGATTGGCTATGCGATACACGATTAGCCGTGTAGTCGTCTTTTAGGCATATAACGGAGTACCAAGGACATTCTCGAATTGAGATAATGTTATGGAGGGGAAATTACCGCCGAGAAAGATCCCAAGGTTTTCCATAATATACCAGGACGGAACTCGGTCTCAGAGAGAAAATCATATCGCATAAGGTGGTCACTCAACTCCTCGAGGTCTGTGGCATCATTAGGTCCATCGTCAACTGAGCCATCTGATTCAGCCCATTGGAACATGTCGCCCCACTGCCACAAATATACATTTACATGTTGAACGAGCTGATTGGCGACTTCAGAGCTGCTTATCGCATCAACTTGTGGATCTTCAACGTATGGGACAAGCAGTGAGCTATTCTGTAGTGTGGGCGTCCAGAAATTCCACGTCGACGATGTCTTGAGGCCGCTCGGGTCCGCAGACACAAAGTTCCTCGTCTAAGCATCAACAGTGGCATTCTGTGGCATCCATGACAGAGTGCATCCTACGACCTGTACACTGCCAACAGCATAGCTTTCACCAGCGTACACTGAAGATACGTCAGTATAATCAAGCGGCGCATATTAATGAGGCATGTGAACCTGGCTCCAAGGGAGGATCTAGAGATCAAGCCATCGAGATTTCCTTCACTGTCAGAAATGTTGGCAGTCAGGTAGAAGATCACGTTGCGCCCCTGGAGATGCATGGCGTCGTCAGTGAGTCAAAATTCATGACGACCATCTCACAAGGTATTTCGTCTGTAATATTAACAAATTCTGAGGCACAACCTTGATAACACCCACGTCTTGCAGCAAAGTCGATGTGAGTCTCGACCAGTTGCTCAACACCGTTCACGCAGAGTATGCATACCTATTGGTGGGATATCAAAGCCAATTTCATAACCATCATAATCTGCTCGTAAGAACTACACGGAGCCAGTATCCGTGGCGTTGATGTTCGCAGCCGTTCCATTACTCAGGAAGCCGCAGCTGACGTTCGCAGCTGAGGCGCCAACAGAGACGTTACCAGCTGCGTTGTTGCTCTCCAAAACGTCAAAGAGTGTGCTGTTGTATAATCCCAGTGTCGCCTGAGGGCTAGCATGGCCTACATATGGCAGCAGCTCAGAAGTACTCTCCCAAAAGAAGAACACATACGATGTGTCGCTAACTCTGGATTCCACAGAGCCACGTCAATGGCAATATTTGATGAAAATAAAATAAAAGCTTACGATGAATTCAAGGTAACAAATATTAGGCCTACCGATAGTGGAGGAGATGATTACTGCATTAGTGTTATTGAATGCTTCTATGACGAAGAGAGATGGCGTTGCAATATGCAGAACCGTTATTCCAGCCAAATGCATGGCAACCAATGATGTGCCAAATAGAGAAGCGGAGATAGATGTTTGCCTCCAGAGACTGACAAGGGCAGCACCGAGCCCGGTCCATGCGCTGGACACATCGTGTGCAGCGGTGAATGTTTGACGCTTTAGGAGAACACGCTTGAGAGCAAGCCGCTGTGTCGAGACCGGAAAACGACGGAATACCCCTGCAGAGAAGTTACATCATGGTCCGCAAGAGCTCAGGCACAAAAACATTCGTACTGTGATGAAGACTTGCAAGACTACAACCAAAATAGTAGATGCCATACCACTCTTGGCCAATGAGACAACCACCGTATGTTCAGCACGACATGCCCATACAACCAGTAACGATATGTGCAAGGCAACAAGTGGAAAATGCAGAACAATGCAGAGCCATCGAAGTAGTCTGGTGGACGACAAGAATGCAAAAGCCATGAGTGTGTCCAAGGCTAGAGTTCGAGGACGCTTCCATGGTGCTCACAATATATAGGAGGTATGGCTCGGCCTATAGGTATCACCCTGGTTGGCATTTCGTTAATTCACCGAGGGTCCTGCATCAATCAATACTCACGCCTCCTTAAAGCCCTTCCAAAGTCAGCTAAAGTTTCAAGTCGTACCAGCATGAGTCCCTCGAGACCACATGGCCATTGCATTATAATAATAGAAGCTGGGAGGGTCAAAGATGTAACTCCAATTGATTGGCGCCATTGAAGTCTCGAATGCCACATCCCTGATTTTAGCAGTGTTCGAAACATCCATTGTTTGCAATTGAAAAGAACAGCACGACATATGAGTGAAGACCCAAATTTAGTCCTGTTGTTTGGTTTCCATACCTGTGATTCATTCATGGATATGTAACACTTCGGATCATGGCTATGTCACCATCAGAAGAGGATCATACGTAGTCAAGATGGCGGGAATCAATGCTGAGTATCGCCGTGCTACTCGGTTGAATCTATATTATCGCTGTTGTGCATGACTCAGGCGCACAAAAAGAGTTCGGATGCTGCCAACTGAATGCAATAATAATTTTGGCAGCGACGCCTTCAATTAAATGACCTCTATCAGATTCGGACCCCGGTAGGTAGCACTGAGAAATATGCTTCACCTTTTTGAGAGTGGTGCCCACCAGATGGCGTCCACTGGTGAAGCTATTTATTATTCAGAGACCCGTTCCCCTATTAGTAGAAGTACATCTGCAGCATACTTATTCCTTTGGTTTCCGCGCTACAGCCTGGATATCCAGGTACCCGCAGCGCGGGCTTATATCAAACCAGCTCCTTCAAAAGGAAATGTTGCTTACTGCCTAGGACAGAGGATGCGTCGTAGGCCCAGGGTCGTTCGGAACCAAAGATAGGTACCCGCAGAATTGCCCCATCGACAATACATTTCGTACAGTCACAGTTTTTACAAGGCGTCCAGCACTGGGCGTTAGAAGGTATGCGAGGGTTTACAACATGGTGATGGTCCGAGCAACAGCCAACTGCAGCGTGTCTGAAAAGGAAGCGGGGCTCCCATCGCTTTCCCCTGAAGATCATCTTCACAACAGCGCTACCCGGAAACTTGAACGGCTTCGCATGGTCTGCGTTAATGGGTTGATGGCCCAAGTGAAGATCAAGCCAGAACCCGGACGCGGCGATGCTTCCGTTACTGAATTACGTAAGGACATCTTCACTCGACCAGTACAACATTGAAAGATACTCGTGACTAGTCGTTGTCCCTCAGCACGAACCTGCATGTACGCTCGTATCCTGCGGTGGCTTACTGGAACTCAGCGTATAGGACCAAGAATTGTTTTTGCTCAAGATTCCTATGGCAATTGGCTGAGGAATGCAGCTTCACCACTGGCGTGTCACTTCATCTGCCGACCGACTGGGTCGCGGTATTCATCAAATTCCTCACCCCACAACAGCTCCCTTTCTGCGAGTGATGCAACTTCGTCCCTGGGTATCGATGTTCAGGCTCCTACAAACATGGAACAGACGAGTGCTGTCCAATCGCCCAGTGCATCGAACAACGGTTCGACGTCGGAGGTGCACAGACCAGTCCTCACGGTGAAGAAAGCTGTAAACGGTGCGCCGGCATCGTACAACAATGAACTCAATCATTGACAAGACCTCACATCGTCGTTCTCCAGTCCTAAATGGGACCATCGCCACTAGTTGCCACCGCTCGCATTCTCCTTTTGGTGAAGCACACTCGCCACAGCGCGTTCTTATTGAGAAAATTTTCGATTCTGGTCCCACCTCTTCATCTACCGAGTCCCCTTTACCAGAAGATGGCTCATCTGACTTCAGCGGAAGGATGGGCAAAAGTTCCATGCTATACCCTCTCCCAACTATACCGCCAATGCCTGAGGATTCGTGCTGTCACTTGACAGATCAGGAGGTCAAGAAGTATCTGGAGCCACTGTACGCCAGAAATTGGTACGTAGGACAAGAGAGAGCGATACACAGGAAGGAAACTCGAGTGATCATACATCTCGCAAAGGTGATCAAACTCGAGCGCACTCATCTTGCCTTCGACTTCTTCAAAGAGTTAATACGACTCTTACGCAGAGGAGCTGTAAATGCATCGGTTTGTACCTATCTTACCGCATGTTTTTTCTTGCTGATTTGATTCATACTACAGTGCGGTACGAAGTATGGCATAATTAAATCAGGTAGACTTGTCACATTTTCCACATTTACTCCATCTGCCGTGAGAGCCGACGTACCCGATATCCCCTTCAGAGAACACAAACAACCTGGTATCACTCTGCGCGATGTGCGTCTTGCCTTTCTTGTTGAGCATTGCTCAGCATGGCAGCTCGCTGTGGGCAACTACAAATTAGAACATCAGTTGGAGCACACCAAGCTACAACATACTCCCGCTTCACTGTTTGGACTCATGGATGCGCTATCGAATAGCTCCAAAAAACGTTATGCAAGGTTGGAGACGAAGTTGCGAAAGGTGGCGAAGGCGAAGGCACATGAGTTGCAAGCGGATGGAGCGACCGCCGCGAAGACACCGAGGTGCTTCAAGTGCCGCGGGCCGCATTTCGCCAGCAAATGCCCCAACAAAGCAGGGCAGCGGAAAACGTCCTCTCATCCAGACACCAGAAATATACATTGCACCATTTGCCTCGGATTTCACCATATGCGTGACTGTCCCAATAGGGCACAGTTCAAACCCCGTGGTCCGTGTCCTTTTTGTGCGAGCGAAGACCATTGGGGCCCGGATTGTCCGAAAGCGAAGGAAGGATCCGAGCCTCCTGTGAAGGAGTTCACGTATTGCGGAGGGTGACACTCGACATCCCAATGCAAGAAGCTCAAAAGCCAGCAAGGTGAAGATGAGCCTAGAGCTCGCGAATGTCCTTGATGCACCACCTTAATAATGGAATGCTAGGTGCTGATACTAGAATTTAGGCCTCGGGCTGCATGTGAGCTGGACTGTTAGTTGTGCATACTATCTGCTAAATAGGTGTTGATGGAGCAGACGCAACAGTTTTCATACCTGAGGATCCTGGATGTTCCCACGAATCAAATGCCGTTCTTAACGACCGAAACTCATTCTGTTATTTGTATCGGCTATTCCACCTATTCGCTTGAGATTTACTTGCTCGCTGTCGTGTTGTAAGAATTTGCAATTGCCCACCCCACCTCTCTGCCTCAGAAGATCGATTGATCAAAAACATTTTGAGCAGGCGAGTAACACCCGCTGACTCTGTCGGCCATCCCGCCTCTCTACTTCGGCTTGATTTTTCACCTTCCGTAAAGGGTGCTGGCATGCGACTCTTTATACACTCTAGCTCGCCATAAATATGAGCGCTAGCTGATACGTATTATCTACAGCACTGAACAGTACAAGCCCTTGAAGGTATACGTAGGGATAGATGTTACATGACCGTACGATATTCAAGCCGCCTTTGGCAGCCCGTCTGAACCTAACAATGCTTCCTCCGTACCCAATACTCTCGGACCGTCTCCGACTCTTGTGTGAATGAGGCCCTTCACCGCGCCAACGCTGAATGGTTTCGCCACCGCGGTATTGAATCCATCCACGACCTTGCCCTGTACGCCTGCGGCACCGAACAGTGAGAAGGGATCTTTGAAAGGTTCGGCCTGGGGAAAGTAATTGACGATCAACTCAATAATCTCTTTCAAGTGCTCCTTTGGTGCGTAGATAACGGCATTTGGACCAGCATCGTAGGTATAAGCGGCCTTGAGTTTACCTCCGTTCGCGACAGATACACGGTTGTATTCGACAATGAGGGCGATGATTGCGCGTGAGACGTCGTTCATGTAGAAGATGGGCGGGTCCGTGTCAAGCGCGACGGCATGAAATTGGTTCGAGTCCTGCATCGTAATGCGCGCGAACGTGTCGAAATCACGCGCATGGATCGCCTCCGAGATTGCCTTCATGCGTGCGGGGACGACATGTGCGATACGGTGCTGGAGAAGCGGGGATGTCTCGACGGTGCGTTGCATGCCCGAGGTGGAGGACGTGCCCTTCTTGTCGTCGGAAACGACGCAAATAAGCGCGTGGATGTCTGGCCAGTGCTCACGCGGCGCAACCTCAACGGCGAGCGAGTCCGAACCGTCCGGCTTCGTGCCCATCTCCCAGGCGACGAAGCCACCGAAGAGGGAGCGGCATGCAGACCCAGAGCCCTGACGGGCAATAAGAGACAGCTGAGAGGGAGATGCAGGGAGAGCGTAGAGCGCAGCGAGCGATGCGACGAGAGCTGCAAAACCGGATGCAGAGGATGCAAGACCTGCCGCAGTCGGGAAGTTGTTTCGGGAGCAGATGTGGACAGCGTACGGAGAAAGCTTGCAAAACGTGGTGTTGTAGGCCAATATATGAGGAATATGCTTCGTTAATAACACACCTTAGGAAGGTTGGAATCTTTCTCTTCAAGCTCCCGACGCAAGCGCTTCATTTCCTTGATACACGTCGCAAGTCGACCGCCTTCCTTGATATCTTCCTCGACGCCATTCAACCATAGTCTATCCTTCTGGAATGACGGATCAGCGCGGGATGTGGTCGTCGACCGAAGGTGATCTTGGTCAAGGGTAACGGAGAGAGAAGAGTTCGTGGGCAGGATGAGCTTTGTGTCCCGCTTCCCCCAGTACCTATAGACAGTCAGAATTAGCAAATCTCCAATTGAATGCACTCACTTGATGCAAGCGATATTCACTGGTGCGGAAGCCGTCGCTTGATAGATAGTCATGGCGGATGAAGAAATGAAGAAAGTACAACGAAAGACCCAGGGGGATTTTGTACGGCCGTAGGCATTGCACGATGTCGTGAAATCTCGAATCGTACGGCTGTGTTGAGCGCTTCTGATGAATTTTGATCAAGTCACGGTGAAAGTTGACACTGAAACACCAAGGCGCCTGGCATGTATATGTTCTTGTCACCTAATAGATACCATTTGACCAGTGTTTGAAGATTTCCGTCATTCGATTTTTAGCTCCACAATGACTGAATGGATTGCTCTCGGAGCAGTGTCATTTTGTGGCTATGAATCTTGGCTACATGGCTATATACTTACATTTTCAATTACTTTCGTAGTGAGGTGCCCAAGGACGTTCCGGTGGAGGGGACTAGTGTTTGACGATTTTTCCGAGCAATGTCACGAAGAGTCACCATACCAGGACAGTGCCACAATGAAGCTCCGACGTGGCTTTTGGGCATCCGCCTGCAGCATTGCAATGACAACGAAGTGCGTCTGCTGGCGGAGTTCAAATCCAGATTGAGGAAGTGTCACTCTTGCTCATGGATTGTAACGCACAGCAACACATTTGCTGCTGTACACTCATTGCGCCCACGATAAGCTTCGGAAAAATTGGGAGAGTGCATGTTATGGTGTGCTTGAGTTAGACACAAGTACAGGAACTAAGCGGCCATGGTTTGGGATGAGGCGAGAGGGTAGAAGAACGGCGATCGGCCTAATTAATAGATTTTCTGACACTCATATTGAACTTGTTCTCTACACACTCCCTCTCTTTAAAATCGGAGAACACAGTTGTGTTGCATGATTTTCTAGACTATTTTAGATATCGTCTGATCTTGAGAATATCCCAAGGAGAGTTTGCGATAAGCCATTCTCAAACACTGGGTCCTTCTCAAAGTGGTGTCACACGATAGTATGTTCTCAGTCGATGCGAGGCTTATACTACTCAATCAGACTTCCAATCGAAACCCAATTTGCAGGTCATTACTCTGTATACGTTGTGCGTTGCCATGATAGTGACTATGCACTACTGGTATGCATGGTAAGGAAGAATCACAATTCATGTGGTCCGGAGGGCGTCTCAGTCCTGAATCTACCCAAGATTCCGCAGACAGAGGGAAGGAAGTAAGTCTTCACTACAATTATTTATGCTTCGTGAAACCAGCTAGGCCGGGCTCGCTCGCTACTGGGATTCATGTAGAGCGTCATTGATATAAATTTGGTCCATTACAGTATGTTTCTCGGCCTATAACACTATTTATGACGATCATGTTCGATATTCATGCAACGGGAGAATGTTTTTATTTGGGGTTGACAACCTATGCCTTTGCCCACGATGGCGGCTCGTCTTTGCCTTCTTCCTCGAGTTTCTCGCCTTGTTCCAGGCTGTCATGCACCGTATTTGCTTTGTGTTCTGCGGGAGCATACACCTGTTCGTTGACGGTAAGATCTTCTGCGGAACTCAGGAGACTCGGAAACTCACTGTTGAGACAATCAGAGTGGTAGGGCCCGTGTTGATGAACTAGTTGGACCGCAGATCAGTGTATGAGCTACCGGCAAAGACAAGAACTATCTCGAAATGACTGACGTTGTGCAGTGTCCCAGCAGGTACTATGACAGCGTCGCCAGGGCTGATGTTGTGCTTCTGCGCCACGCGAATGGTGAGCTCTGCAGCGCGATATTCATTCCTGAAGACGTCATACTATCTTCCCATCCTGGATTGCTTGTGCGGTTCCGGACAAGAAATAGAGATGTTGGTCGACAGTGTGCGTTTCCTGCATACCATAGTCAGCCAAGTAACAGCCCGCAGTGTTGGCAACACGTACCTCTCCAATCTCTCCACCAACGGGTACAGTCATGATGACCATCTGGTATACAAGACATGTTTTTTCTTAGCTGACTTGTCTTGTCAGGATGTGTAGCAGCCCCCCCTCTCACCTGGCTGTGTCGTCCTGTCCAGACTACCCTCCTGAACTTGTCACTCTCGGATGCCATCTTGATGACATTGTTAATGATCTTGAAGCCCTTCGGAGGCTGAATGTTTAGCCTAGGCAGAGACATTACTGTTCTCGACGGAATGCGAGTAGAGATGTGAGCTGAGCTACGGAGAAAAGTTCGTAACATCGGGGACAAATGTCGATGGTAAATGGTGGCTTTATATACTCTGCGTTCCTGTCTTTCGCGATCCGCTCTCGTAATGTCTATCATCCCGATTGACAGACGGTAAGCTTACTGGGTTCAGTGCCCATTGACGTCACCGACTTGAGTGTTAGTACATCGTCATCGTGAATCCTTCCTAAGCCGTTTTTCCTCATAATGTCGCAAAAAAATCACAATGTCGGCCATGGTTATAGATTTGAAGAATAATTTTGCATTGAACAAGACCGTACACGCACATGCTACAGATTTTGCAGGTTCGAACGCGACAGAGAAAGGACCAAAACCAGAAAGCAGGAGGAAATGACGACAAAAGACAGTTAAATTTAAGAAGAGTTCAAAAAAACCTAAGACGGATTGGGGTGTTAATCCACAAAAGACTGAGTGAGGGAAGAATACGCCAAAGCCGGCATATTTACAAAAATGAAATATATGCAGGAAGATTAAGGTAGAAGAGGGGGGATGCGGGTATGTGGAAGACCATGATACCCTATGTATGTGCTCGTGATGTCGACTCGGGAAATACAGGCGGAGGACGAGGCGCCTGAGCATCTCTGGGTGGCCGTACGCGGAATTCGGATACGATGCACAAGTGACTACACGCCCATAGTCAAAATCAATGATACCTCACCGAACAGACAATGAATACGTACTCTGACGGAAAGTGGGCGTTCGGGAAGCCGACCACCTTCTCCAGATACTGCTTGTCCACCTCTCCGAGAACAGCGTTGACGGACAGGTTCGCCGTTGAGTACCAGATGAAGTCGATCGCACCTTGGTAGCTCGGCGTGTAGTTCGTGAACGGCAACTCGCCTGTCGCAGCGTACGCGCTCTTCAAGCCAAGGCGGTGTCTCAAGCCATCCGACGTATACCTCCCGTACAGGTGCGACATGAAGTCCTCATGGTTATGCGGGACGGCGCCTGTGGAGAGGAACTCGTAGACGCCGCTCGACGGGACTGAGTTGAAGTCGCCGCAGATGATCAGCGGGATCTTGTACCCATCACTGTATACAGGCGGCGGACGTGACGACCCGTTATTATCACCCGCGGTGGGTGCGGACCCCGCAGAAACGGCTGAGGCGGGCGTCGGTGGCAGGCGCGGCGGGTACTTAGCGAAGCTGTTCGCAATCTTCTCCACCTCCTCGACCAGCAACGCGACTTGCACAAGCTTGACATCACGATATCGGTGATCCCAATGGAGATGCGCGTTGGCGATGATGATGCGGGTGCCTGTCGCCTTGTTCTCGAGTAGGCACACGACCGCAATGTGGTCCTTGCCCAGTACGCGGTTGAACATATCGTCGGTCTTCTTGAAGTCCGACCGCTGCATCGCAACGGCACTGAATTCAATGAGCTGCTTCTCAACAAGGGTGTATCTGAATGCAAGGGTCAGATGTGTACGATATCTTTTCAACAAATTTACTCACTTAGAACCCTTGAAGAATGTCGCACACCCATCGACCAGCCGCCGATCCGATTCATTCATCGTCTTGTACCTTGACTTTGGCCAAAAAACTCCCTCGTAATCCTTCTCGGCAAGATGGGGCAAGAAGTACTCCTCGTACTGCGCGATGTCCATTTCCTGCAGACACACAAAGTCTGCATCATGGGTAAGCACCTCCGAAAGGATGAGCTCTTTCCGGTAGTCCCAGTTAAGCGCCCACGTCGGAGTGTACCCATACATCCGCTCCGTTGCGCATCTCTCGCAGAGAATATTGTAGCACAGTACACTGAACGTCTCCACGTTCGGGTCCGTCGCCATCGCATCCCGCTCCGCCTGACTCACAAGGTTCTTCCATGTACGTTCCGGCGGGGCTGGCGGCCGTGGGCATGAGTCCCGGAGGAAGGACACGAGCGCGGGTGTACCGTCTTGCTGCACGATCTGCATGTACTTTGGATCCATCGGGTTACCCTCGATGCCAAGCGTCTGCAGCTGATGCAAAGTGCCAAGCTCCGGAGGGACCGTCGTGAGATGGTTGTCGAAGAGGTACAGCTCCTTCAGCGAGGTGAGCATGCCCAGCTCCGGGGGGATGGAGAGGAGGTTGTTGCCAGAGAGATCGAGGAGTTCGAGGTGGCGGAGCTTGGCGATCTCGGGCGGAATACAAGTGAGTGCGTTGTGGTTGAGGTAAAGGTTGATGAGGAAGGTAAAAGAGAAGAGGCCGGAGGTGGGAGGGATGCTCTTGATGTTGACGCCGCCCATGTCAAGCGAATTCCATGTGTTCCCTGGTGGTCTAAGCGCAGTGGGCCGCGGGGCTTCTGAGATGGGCGCAACGGTCGACGATGGATGATCTGCCGATCCAGGTGTGGGTGAGGATTCGGCCGCGGATGTTGCGGACGGAGAAGAGATGGGGCCTGCATTCCCATTACCATTCTTCTCCGCACTTGCGCTGTTCGTAGTCGCAGTCGCATTCACGCTGGCAGCGCCGTTGGTTTCTGCGGGTTTGATGGTATTGGGATTGGTGATCGGAATGGCCGACTTGTGCACGGTGCGCGATGCCATTGCGCTTGCCCTGGCACGGTGGTGCGGTGAGCGTGCAGAACGGATCATCTGAACTGGTGTGAGCAGATGCAAACTGTGAGATGAATAAATGGGAGGCTGACCTCACACTTGAGCAATTGTTGCTGCCAATGGGTCGTCATAGGCTGCGTCGAGACGCTGCCAGGAGAGCCGTTCTGACCGAGAGTACCATGCTGGAGCGCATTCCCGTTCGGGGGAGAAGGAAAATGTGTGTGAGACAGAGAATTCTGATGGTGGTGATGATGAGTGAGAGGGCCAGGCATGTGCGGGTGGGGGTGGTGCTGGATGGCGGTCAGTGCGCCATTGGTAAAAAGGGGGTAAGCAGGTGAGGTAGGAGGTTGGGGGTGGTTGGGAGGACCAAGGACGGGATGGTGGGTCCCCCGCGACCAAGGTGACTGGTCATGCACCTGAGGGTGCTGGTGAGTCGGGAGCTTATGGGCGATGCCCGGTGACTGCTGGGGATAATACATCGCATTGGAAGTGAGCGTAGCCACTAGGGGACCGGGTGATGGCCGGCCAAAGACCGCAGAAAGTAGGCACAAGAATAGAATTCAAAATGGATATTTCGGCCGTAGGTCAAAGGGTCGTAGTCGTCGTTAAAGACAGTGAGCAAGAGGTCTTCGTCGCCGTTGCAGTTTACGAGTAGAAAGCCTGCCTCGAGCGTAAGCCTTCGACACGCTGACAAAGAGTACCTTCCTGATATGGAAATCAAAATACTCTCTGCTCCACTAACTTCTAACGAATATCATTTGCTTCATTTTTGACAGAGTCTTGATTCATTTCGTCGTGCTTGAGACATGCGAAGTGATAAGCACAAGCTATTACAAGAGTGTCTGAATTTTCCTGCGTATCAAATACGCACGAGCCGGGTCTTTTACGCATACAAGACCATCTGAGACATGAACGATCAGGATCATCAGGTTCAACCTTTGCAGGCTTTGCTTAAGTTCGCTAGAACAATGCTCATGCTTTTTGGAGGGCATGGTGGTGTTGAATGCTGGTTGGTGGATCGAGTGGACACTTGCAACCTTTTGTGGGGGCCGAATATCCTTACGATCCAGGCGTCTGTATATCGTACAATAAATCGCCATAGAATGTATAACTTTAAAGCCGCCAGTGTCTCGCTGCGGACGTAGTATGTACTCGTTTTGGATTCTTGATCAAACTATAGCAATTCGTAGATCTCGAGATCTTCGTGGCGTACCTGTCGCGTTCATAGGTTTCTCTCAACTTGTTCAAGGCTCCCATTTCCTATTGGACACGCTCGAGTTCAAATAGAAGCGCCCTGAGGATAGCTCCACATAAACTTGTCATTTGGTTACTATCACTACTTGAAGCGTGAAGATCGAAAATTCTAGGATAACTGCAGCCTAGCTACAGACTACGATGGACAACATCGTGGAACAGCCACCGGTCGTGACAGTCAAGTACGATATCGCAGACTGCTCTGAACATAGTGGAAGATATGTCCCGGAGAATATCATGGTGGACCATCCGCTCGACCAGGGGAGCAGGTGGAGTAGCGCATATCATTCACCCAATGTGAAGCAGTGGATGCTCCTACGCCTCAAGACGTTGTGTGTCCTCAGTTGAGTCCGTTGCTTCTGGGTTTGGATACTTCAGCTGAAGGAATCGCAGAGAGCATAACATTCGGCAAGGTATGTTAGCTACCAACTTCTCTCTCCATATCGTCAACCTGCATAATTGCACGCCTCCACGTTGTTAGTTCCACAAACGTACGTGCCAAAACTTAACCGGGATAGCCCGTGCACTGCATTGCGGATCTTACAGCCCACCCATGTAACATGAAGGAGTTCAAAGTGTATATTGGTCTGACGGAAGACAACATGACCGAGGCAAGTGTTCCATTTACATGTATATGCTCTCGACATCGAACTGTAATTCCAGGTCTTGCACTCTGGCCTCAAGAATGACTCGATCCCTGAGACATTCTCTATTCGACACGCCAATAATGCAGGAGTTTGTTTCCCGACACTCTACGTCAAGATTGTCCCGCTTTCGTAGGTGCCTTCGTATTTATCGCTCTATACCGTCTTCAGCTTTTGTATTTTCCCTCATCAGCGCGCACGGACAAAGCTTCCATACGTCTATCTGGCATGTCTCCTTGACGGGCATCGCCGATCAGGTGTATGTGGAACAGGTCCGGATGAGACATGATGAGGTGAGCTTACGTCAACACTAGACTCAGCTTCAATCAATTCTAAGCGCTTCTAGTATCGTGAAGTCGTTATACTCAAACATGTCCTCAAGCATCTCCGTCAGCGGCGCTTCCTCACCCCCTACAACGAAATCCTCGCCCGCACTGGCCTCCGACTCGAACACTCACTTGTGACGGAACTCTATGATAGCCTTGTACTGCAGGGAAACTGGTCCGATGCCGAGCAAACTGTCCGTACTGCAGCCTCTGCAGAACTCTTCACCGATTACCGCCATGCATGTTCGCCCCGCGCGCGGTGGACGCAGCTCCATGGGCTCGACGCAGACGGCGACGCGCCTTGCCGGCGCGGTGGACACGCGATGTGCATGGATGAGCAGGCCGGGCTTGTGTACCTTTTCGGCGGGTGGGACGGTCAGCGCAGCCTGGACGACTTCTGGGTATACGACATCGCGCGCGACACGTGGCGTTGCCTGAGCCTCGCGACATCGCGCGAGACGAACGGCCCTGGCCCTCGCGCATGTCATAAAATGGTACTCGATAGCAAGACAGGTTCGATATACCTGCTTGGCCGGTTGGGCGATGGGGATGCGCTCGAGCCTGCGAACATCGTGGGCGCCGGAAGTAGAAGCACGTCTCCGATACCTGTCAGACTTTCGAGCTCAAGGCAGACTGAACACGTGCACCGGCTAGACTCCAGTGACGGCTCCCCAGCATCCACTCCTTGGACATCGTATTGTTCTGAGTTCTATCGGTATCATACTCGGGGTCTTGATGCCGGAAAATGGGATCTACTCTCGTTTGATACTGCGGTAATGCTCTGTCTTCAATGGACGTCGACGTTGGCTGAAGGCGATCTCTCTTCGTGTTTATTGTGTAGTCGTCTGGCGGTCCACCCCTGATATTCGATCATCAAATGGTCATTGATAGTGAAGCACAGAAAATCTATGTCTCAGGAGGCCGTGTCGTCGATGGCGACTGGGAGTCTTGCAAATGCTCCGGGCTATATGCCTATGATATTCATACTGGCATGTGGGAGATGCTCCAGTTAGTACCACTTCGTATTTTATTCCTGCATCTCTTTGTAAACTGATGCGGATTCCTGATACATCATGTTGCAGGTCTGATGCATCTAGTTCCTACCCTTGCATTTCATCGCGATGGGGTAAGATCAATATAACTCATTCATGTTCCCGGAGTGTAAAACATCACGTCTAATCCAGGCCATTCTATGCTTCTCGAGCCAACATCTCGCGTTCTTTTCATTTTTGCAGGGAAACGTGGCGATGAGTACATGTCGGACATGTACGCATTCCACATCCCTTCTGGCACAGTAACCGAACTGTACTCGAACTTCACTGCCGGTGGCGGGCCAGCTGCCTGCTTCACACAGAGGGCAGTAATTGACCCTGAGCTGAAAGAGATCTATGTGTAAGTGTATTCCTCAATGACCAGTCTTCCCTGTATCCGAGGACATGTTCATTTTTCAGGTTCTGTGGTCTCACGCGTAATCGGCCTGGGTTGACGATTCTCGAGACTGAATCCTCGAACTGGATATATCGATATGATCGTCCTGATTGCCCAGGGCAATGGGTTAGGATAGTCCCGGCCGACTTTAACACAAGGGAAGGGTCTGACGTAAACGGCAGCTCGCCAGAGACGGAAAGGCCTCCCCCTCGATACGCACACCAGGTGGTCTATGACAGCCGGAAGAAAATGATATTCATGCACGGTGGGAACTCGGGTATAGTGAAGGACGCTTCTGCTGTAAGCAGTGATGGTGTTGAGAGGGCGATGGAAGAAGCACGTAGAGGTGTCCTTGAGGGACTGGATACCTCAAGAGAACAGCGGTTGGATGATTTCTGGAATATGCAATTGGAACGGTACACTATCAGAAGATGACCTATTCAGAGCAGATTGCTAACGCGCTTTTCTCTGATTCATGAAGACCTCAGCCAGAAGAAATGGTTCGACGGGCGACGTACCAAATCAGACAGCAACAGTGTGTGATCTCCTTTCATCCTTCATTGATATGCTCTTATTTGAGGGTTTGGGTAGATTCCGAGAGTTATGTGAGGATGCGCCAGGGGTCAAAGCGCTTGCGTTCCTGCAGACAGAAGTGTCACCCGTCGTGGACCATAGCGATGCAGACGAAGCGCATGCATTTCGCACATTGCTCTCTCACCTACTTGCGACGCCCTCGTCCGTGCATAGCATGCCAGATACCTCGATCTCTGATGGAAGCCCTGACCGACGTGCCAATAGGTCCGAAGGAGGCTCTCAGCCAGATATACATGTAAAGGAGGATATATCTAATGCGACGGGAGAAGACGAAGAAATCATCGCTTCAACAAAATCACGGAATGCTACTTCACGGTCGGTCGTGGGGATGGAAGAGGATCCGGTGGAGAGGACACTGTGCACCGAAGGTACTTCTTCACCAGTTAGATTCAAGCAGCGCATGGCAGTGTTTGAGAAGTTGATGACCTATGTGAATGAGGATTCCAAGCAGCCGGACAAGGACCTTCTCGACTTGATAAATACGGACGGCGGTGATGTATAGATAATCGATTCGATTAAAGACACTGTAAAATATCAGGTTTTGGTGGTAACATCAGGTTTTGGGAACAAAAAGATCAAAAACAGCCTGCGGCGAAAGAATACAGCATCACATGAGACTGAATCTCTCAGAAAGCGCCAAGTCACGATAGACACTTTTGTATACATAATGATACAGATACTCTCAGAGGATTGTCCTTGATACATTACGCACCCCACACCAGCTGTTCGATGTCCTTCAAAGCGGCACTAATGCGGATTTGATCTTTAGCTTCTTCATTAATATTGATTTCTTCCGCCTCAACGTCTTGTTTCATATGCTTTTCATTAGTAGTACCCGAGAGTGGGGTAATGCCGTGCAGTTGCGCAAGCCTGAATAGCGCCTGCGCAGGAGTACAGCCTTTGGTGCGAGCGATTTCGCGGAGGCTAGGGTGTGCAAGAAGATTCGGGGAACCAGACAGAGTCCAAAATGATCTGACAGACAGGACCGTAAATGTGATTTGAGAAAAAATGAGCATAAATTACGCACTGATATTGGATGCCGTTCTCTCTGCAGTAGCCGCAGACCTCCTTGTCCCAACGGTTGCCTTCGAACCACCGGTTCTGCACGACTTGAACCCTGCGACCAGTCTCTGCCTCTAGTTTCTTCAGTAATTCAACGTCGTACGTGTTGCTCATTCCAATCAGGTTGGCTTTCCCGGTATCCTGAAGGCGTATCAAGGTTTTCCAAGCAGTGACCGTATTGGAAAGCGTCTCCAGCGGCGAATGGAGTAGAAGGCTGTCAAGGTAGGAAGTACCAAGGTTTTCGAGGGAATGCTGGACGGACGTCTCGATCTGAGTGGCTATGTCGTCGCGCGGGTTGTAAGGAAGAGGCTGGTTACGATCTTGACCACCTAGCGATGTATATCTTGGACAAATACGTTAGATACAGTCACGTTGAAGCTGTCGCAGACGGAATACAGCACATGGATGACGGTGAGAACGCTCGCCTACTTCGTCTGTACAAATAGATCTTCACGCTTGATACCATGATGTTCTTGCAGCACCCGGAGTGCTTCTCCGACCAGATCTTCGCTTTATGGACAGTAGTTATACACTCGATCTTGCAATGCAATGGTCGACACTCGGGCCTACCGGTAGTGCTTTGGTTGCGCAGCTGTATCATTCAGAGATGAAGTTGTGTGGATGTTGTTGATGCATGGCAACACACCTGTATCAATCGCCCGGAAACCATTCAATACTGCACTGACCACAAAAGCAGTGGTCCGCTCTTTCTTCCTATCCCCTTACCATTATTCTTTCAGAGACAGAAATGATGGGACATGGACAACACACCATGCTGTACCGTAAACAATTTTAAAGGTAGCCATAGTTTTGATTCGTCAAGGTATGCTCATTGCCGCGACCGCTGTCCGCAGGCGTACTCATTATCGTTTAGCGGAGTACCCAAGTAGTCGGGGCCAGCCATGCCGCGGACTCCGCTGGTGGCTGGACTAGATCGGGGTATAACTGTCCTCCATCAATAAAAAGAAGCTACATTGCACACAGTCAAGTTGTCATCCTGGTGTTTCAGATTCGTAGGTAGACGAATACTCATCAAATGATTTTACAGACAGTGTAGAGGTTTGGTGTATAAGCCACGTCTGACAGCGGCTTGACACGTCCATCAAACGAATGTCTCATCTGCTACTATACTTGCCTTGAGTAGCTAATTCTTTCCTCACTTTATTCTTGAAGCAGGCCCACAGACTTCTCTGACGTGCTCATACTTACGATGTGGCCACAAACACTATCTCACTCATTTCGAAATCACCTTTCCTGCTTCCGCTAACAAGGGTATTTTCATTGTCATGAGTTGGTGGCATTGCAAATGTCACTGTGATAACTATCACCATCCACCTTTCCTCTCAATTGTATTCTTGGCGTGAAATGAGTAATACATTCGGTGATGTCCATCAATGAATTTGATAAGTGCTATACCAAGACCATGATAACTAATTTTAACAGAGGCCCAAGCCCACAACAGTGATATCATCTCCCCAGTTAGAAAGCTTGTAAAGAGAACCATTGGCTATACTTGTTTTGACCATGTGGTTGTGATGGTTAGTGAGTGGTCATGCCCAAGAATGAAAATACCAATAGTCTAAGTGTTAGATGTAAGAGGCTTTGAAACTCACTGTTTCCCCTTTTGAATATTTTGCAGTGACCTTTATTGTTCTGATCAGGGGTCTAATTTTTTTTCAATAATAAATCCGGCTTTTGCTTTCTTGCACACAAGTCCACCTGCTGCCAGCGGACACAGTCATTGGATGGTATACAAATGCGGATGAGGTGCCAACAACAACTTTTATGGCATATAGATATTGCTGTGCTTTTGATTGACCTGTGGTTGAGTTGTTGTGTGCACTATGAGGTCAACATTGGCTGATTTGTCTCATCCGGATCTCTTGCTTCTGATTTGTGCAATCACTGTGTTCTCGTCTACGATGTTCTTCCAGATTAGAATGATGAAGATGTTGTGATAATAGTGATGCCCTTTCTATAACTTTATAATGACCATGGTAGGAGATGATACAAGCTGGTATCAACGACCGGAAAGCCTCGAACGTGAGGACCTGGCTACCGGAGATGGTAGTGAGGCTTTATGGACACTGCGTATGTCCTCCTGGGCGAAGTCAATAGAGTCGAGCAAGTACTCAGGTACAAAGCGAGAGGTCGCAAGATACGAGTATAAGATTGCTAGTGGTAACTAGCTACTTGGTAACCAGATCGAACTTAAGGTCCGACCTACAAAATACAGGGCCTTATATACGTATTCTACTCTGCGCATGGACCATGGCATGTGGTCTAGGAATCAGCATGAGTAAGCGTAAGTAAGGCGATATGAGTCATCGGGCCGTATTAGCAATCAGTAAACGTAAGACGGAAGGTGTAAGCGGGGCCCGATATGAGTCAGAGTCCATGAGTAACTGGGGCCCGTCCGGGGCCCGTACCGTAAGCAGCGATGAGTCAAGATGCTGCGTGAAGAAGCTGGGCCTACCCGAGGCCCGTCCTAGAAGCGAAAGGTCATGGGACCGATCCGAGGTCCGACCGATAAGATATGTGATAAAAGAAATTGTATCATTACCCCCCTACTTATGATTGAACGCCTGGTCAATCAACTAAACTCCAATGGGGGACGTGTCGAGTTTCTCCGAGTTGAACTTTGGGCGACCATTGACGAACTTGACGAACTTTCGAGGACAAACTTGAAAAACTTTTCTGGAAGTGACGAGCGGGTGTTTCACCGCGACCAATAAGGGATGACCCTTGAACCCATAGGGGATGACCCCTCCAACTGTGAGCATCCTTTCAGCTCGAACTTTACAGTTTTACGACATGTCGGTCGTACGGTGTAGTTTAACGACGTGCACGGTCGTTCCCTCGCAGTTTAACGACATGCAGGAACCACTCTGGATGGTATGGCGGTACCGGGTCGTTTGTGAATGCGTAACGGACGGCGGTGCATTCGCGCATAAGGTGCCCAGGCGATGGGCGACTACAGCGGAGACATTTGTAGTCGGGGCACGTCCTGTGCGAGTGATGAGTGCTACCGCAGAGGTAGCATGGACCGTAACAAGTGAACGAGGATGAAGGACCGTTTGACTGAGACATGCGAGTGATGAGTGGGGTGAAAATGCGACTGATTGTACTCATCGTAAGTTCTTGCGCTGCTTATATGCGTCCAGCAGCTCGTCCGCAGTACCGGCTAAGTTCTCTTCCGGTTCCCATGAGTCATCGGCGGACGAGTAACCTTTCCACCTGACTCGGTATTCTCGGCGATTCCTTCAGCGATTCTCACGATGTCCGACCAGAGCTTTGACTTCGTAGTTATCTTCGCCGCTGATAAGCTCCGGTGGTGGTTCCGTGTAGTTGGGACCATGGGTGTCCGTCTCGATGTATGGCGAAAGAAGTGCCACGTGGAAAATGGGGTGCACTCGCCATGTCGTCGGGAGTTTCAACTTGTAAGACACCGGTCCTAGAACGTCCGTGATTTCGAAGGGTCCCTCACGCTTGGGAGCCAACTTCCTTGTCGGGTATGGCAGCTTTAGGTTTCGTGAGTCTAGCCATACCTTTTGTCCTTTGCGGAAACCCGTTCCCTTGGGTTTCACGCGTCTTGCTAACACCGCCTGTGCTAGCTCCATTGCTGAGTGTGCGTTTTCCCGAATCTTCTGCAAGTTCCGCAGTCGATAAGCAGCGCCCGGTGTGTCCGATCCGACGTGTACGACGGGAATCCCTCGAGGTTCATAGCCCATCATGACCTTGAAGGGTGACGCCTTGATTGTAGAGTGCTCACGCGAGTTGTGAGCGAACTGTGCTGAGCCCAGCAGCGATGACCAATTGTCCGGGTTGTTGCTCATGAAGCATCGCAGGTAGATTTCCAGTTCCTGGTTGACTCGTTCCGTTTCTCCATCCGTCTGAGGGTGGAACGCTGTGCTCATAGCCGACTTGACTCCAGTCATACGGCAGAGCTCCTGGAATACCTTTGATGCGAATTGTGGTCCTCGATCGCTAATGATCTTGTCCGGAAGACCAAACCACTTGTAAACCTCGCGATATAATGCCTCGGCTGTTCCTGATGCGTCGATCGTTTTGTTGCATGGGATGAAAATTACCCCCTTCGTAAGGTCGTGGTCCACAATGACCAAAATTGAATTGTAGCCCTCCAAAGTTGGCAAATCTGTAATGAAGTCGCAGCAGAATGTACTGAACGGAGTGGCGTGCTGCGCGGATTTGATCGGGAGTAGGGCTGGTTGGGTGGGGTGCGTGTTAACTTTCATTTGCTGGCAAGTGCCGCAACCTTTGACGTATCGCGTGACGAAGTCAGCCATTCCAGGCCACCAGTAATCTCGCCAAATAGACGAGAGAGTCTTTTGAATTCCAGGGTGGCCGGCGGAGGGGAGGTCGTGATAATTCGAAACTGTTTGTCGTTGTAGATCCTCGTTCAGGGGAATATACACCCGATTATCATAGAGGAGGTCTCCGTCTCGAATTGTCCAGTGGTCATTTGAGCCGTTTTGTGCCTCGCGCATCCCTTCCGTGTACACCGAGTCGTTTACGCATGCTTCCGCGATGGAAGCCCTGAGACTCGTGTCGATTGCTGCTGCCCATACCTTGTCTGGTAGGATGGTTACATCCTGGTTGTCCGATGAACCGTCGTCGTGGTCGGGGCGTCGGGAGAGCGCATCACTTTGCACCATTTGCGTTCCCGGGACATGAATTAACCTGTAATCGAATTTGGACAAGCGAAGAGCCCATCGCGCTTGCCTTCGATTCAGATTCTGTGCCGTCTTCCAGTATGTCAGATTCTTGTGGTCGCTATAAATCATGACTGGATACGGGCTTCCGATGAGAAGGTGACTCCATTCGTTGAGTCCTCTCATGACGCCCATGAGTTCTCGGTCATAGACGTCGTAATTTTGTTCCGCTGGTGTCATACTCTGGGAAATATAACCACAAGGATGCCAATCACCATTGTCGTCCTTTTGTCTGAGGACGGCGCCTGTGACAAACTTTGATGCATCCGTTTCCAACGCGAATGGCTTCTCCGGGTCGGGCATCTGTAAAACCGGTTGTTCCAGGAAAGCTTTCTTCAGTGCCTCGAACACTTCCTGCTGTTCATCGTCCCAGTGCCATTTGACGTCTTTTCGCGTAAGCGAGACCAGAGGCTGGGCCAGATGCGAGAACCTATATGAACCGACGGTAGAAGTTCTCAAATCCGACGAACGACCGAACCTCTCTGAGGTTCTTCGGTATCGGCCAGTCCTTAATGCCGGCTACCTTGACGGGGTCCATGGCGAGTTGTCCGGGTCTGATGATCATGCCTAAGAATTCGATTTCTTGCACGTCGAATTTGCATTTCTCCGGTTTGAGATACAGGTCGGCATCTCGAAGTCTTTCGATAACTCACCGTGTTCGCTTCTTGTGCTCCTTGGGGTCTGTCGAGTAGATAAGGATGTCGTCCATGTAGATTGCCAACCATCCTTCCTTGAGCATGTCTGCGAAGACCGTGTTCATCATCTATTGGAACGTTGCCGGTGAGTTGCACATCCCGAAGAACATTACCAGGGGTTTGTAGAACGAGGGAGGTCCTTCCCCGGCTGCTGGAACACCAAAAGCCGCTTTCCACTCGTCACCTTCCTTGATGCGAAGGTTGTTGTATCCTTGACGAAGGTCCATTTTCGTGAAGATCGTGGCGTTATTGAGGCGTTCCAAAAGCTCTGTTACGAGGGGAAGAGGGTACCTGTCTTTGATCGTTCCCTCGTTGAGTTCCCTATAGTCCTGGCAAGGTCGGTATCCGCCGTCCTTCTTGTCCACGAAGAAGAACGGACTTGCGAGTGGCGATTTGGATGGTCAGATGTATCCCTTCTCTATATTCTCTTCGAGGAACTTATCCAGTTCTGCTCGTTGATCCTGGTTGAGAGAATACGTCGTCTGCTTGAAGTCCTTAAAGTCTGGCTTGAGATTTATCTCGTGGTCGAACTCTGAGTGCTGGGGAAGTCTCGCTGCCTTAGCTTTGTCGAACACCGGGAGGAGATCGTGGAGGTACTCGGGGATGAGTTCCGTGACCGGTTTCTCCTCTTTCTTGACATGTTCCTTGATAGCGAGTTCCGTGGAGGTGGTGAGTCGACCGATGTCGTGCTTGACCTGCCAGATAAGACCGTTTTCGAGACGACAATAAGTTCCGTCGAGAGGGTACTTCTCTTTCATAAGCGGGGCGTCTTGATACGCCGGGTGTGAGTCCCGTCCATATGTCGTGATCCGATCGTCTCCCTCGATGAACGCTATGACCAGTTCATCGTCGTCGATCGTTTCCATCGCCTGATCCAATGTGATACCATTGACCGATTCTTCTACCAGGGGTGCGACTGGGATGTCGCGGCGTGCCGTCTGCCTAGACATGTCTGTTGTCGGCAAGACAGGAGACATGGTGTCGATCACCTCGAAGTCTCCTTCATCCTCTACCTCTTCAATGGTGGGCTGCCATTGTTGCTTGAGGCGTTTGTCTCGTTCGGCAAGGAATGCCGCTACCTGTGAACAAGGGGGTGCTGACCAGTCTACCTCATAATCTAGCACGGGATCCAGGGCTTCTTCCTGTTCTCGTTCAGCTAGTTTCTTCAGCTCCAGTCGCGCTACTCGTTGCGCGACGATCCCCTTCTTCCACTCTCGAGACTCCTGCAGGGTCATGTGGTGCTTCAGTTCCACACGCCCTCCCTTCCAGTCGATATTGGGGTTCTCGAGTTTGAGCCATGTATGTCCGAAGATGACGTCTTCGTTCCCTATACTGGCCACGTATGCTTTGACAAACCGGGGCTCGTTCCCGATTTTGTATGACAGCAAGGCTCGTTTGTTGATGAGTGCTTGCTTATTGGCAGTGCCGTCCACGTTGAACACCAGTATTGGGCGTGGTAGTGCCTCGGTTCGTAACTTGTGTTCCTTAACAAATCGTGGATGCACGAATATTCCCGATGCGCCACTATCGATGAAGGCGCGGGCTTCGATGGCTTTTCGTCCCACAGTAATCGGAATGTGCAAAGCTCTGTCATTCCGGACTACAAGCACAACATGGGACAGTGAAATGGATATGGGCAGTGGTTGCGTCGGCTCACCCTGCCCCTTTAAAAATCCTTCGTTTCCTAACTCCTCGAACATCGCCCTTTTCTCATCCGATGAGAGCGTCTTGATGTACGAGCAGAAATTCATGGGGGATTGCACCTCGGGTTCCTTCGAGGTATTCCTTTGGCCTACCCTGGCCATCTTCTTTGGACACTTGCGCACCGTGTGTCCTTTCTTGTGGCAGTAGAAACATAGACGATTGTCCATGTGGTACTTCCTTTCCTTCTCGCTAAGGTTGCATCCGTCCTCCCACTTCTTGGTGAACAGTGAGGGACGCGGGGTAGTGAGCGCGTCCACCTCCATGGGTTCGCCGTAGTCGACGTCGGTAGTGGCAGAGAGGGTTTGGTCGATCCCTCTGTAGACGGTGTCGAGGTGAAGAACATCGGTGTACCATTTCTCCATGGAGTTGGGTCGCTCCGTATTGGTGCGGCCTGCGAGTGTCGTGTAGATCTGGCGGTTCAGACCCTTGGTGAAGATCGCCCTCAACGTGGGGTAATCGTTCTCGGTGCGTTGGCCTTGGAGGCTCGTGAAAGCGTCCTTTAACTTGGCCTTCTCTGCCAGGAGTCGGAACCTTTCCACATACATCTTCGTACTGACCCTGGTCTTCTTGTTTAGTTGCTTGGCCGGCAACTCCATTAGCACCTGATGAGCCCTCTGAACTCCTTCATGCTCGGGGAACGCGAGTCGCAAGCTCGCCTTGAATACGTCCCAGCTAGCGTAGGGAGCATGCCCTCCCGCGGCCCGTTCGTAAAACGTATCGCGCCAGATACGTGCATCCTGCCCTCCTTTCATGAGAGCGACTGAGTAAGCGATCTTTGCATCATCGCTCAACCCCTTATTGTTGGTGGCAGTGAGGTAGTGCTCCACCCGCTGGAGGAAACACTCCAGATCTTCTCCTTGCCCAGTGAACGGCTCCGGTGCAGGAATGTTGAGCTTAAGGGGTCGACTCCCCTGTTGCTGTTGCGCCGAAAGGTGCACTATAAGCGCCTCGAGCTCCGCCCTGGTCATTGTTGCGATAGTAGCCATCGTGGTGGGGGTGGTAGGTGTTACGGGGGTGGAAGGAAGTGATGGGAACGTAGGAGTGGTTGGAGTGGCTATCAACGGTGTCGAAGGTATCGACGCGGGAAAGAAACCAGCTGGGTCTCTTTCGTCTGGCGGAGGGTTACGTCTGAAGTAGGAGGCTAATTTCTCCTGTGCTCGTCGATTCAAAATTGTCCCTGCCCACGCTAGTGGGGAGTTTGGGTAGATCAGATCAAGGTTCTGGTCAACGAAAGTTCAACGAAGATGATCGTACAGAAGCGGTGCGTTGTTTACTTGAGTCGGCAATCCCCAAGCGGTGGGGTCGACTGTCTCGATGGTAGACGTGGTGTCTAACGGTTAGCCCTACTAGATAAGACTAGGGGCGACTTAGCGATAAGTTCGATCTTTTGATACAAGCTGGTATCAACGACCGGAAAGCCTCGAACGTGAGGACCTGGCTACCGGAGATGGTAGTGAGGCTTTATGGACACTGCGTATGTCCTCCTGGGCGAAGTCAATAGAGTCGAGCAAGTACTCAGGTACAAAGCGAGAGGTCGCAAGATACGAGTATAAGATTGCTAGTGGTAACTAGCTACTTGGTAACCAGATCGAACTTAAGGTCCGACCTACAAAATACAGGGCCTTATATACGTATTCTACTCTGCGCACGGACCATGGCACGTGGTCTAGGAATCAGCATGAGTAAGTGTAAGTAAGGCGATATGAGTCATTGGGCCGTATTAGCAATCAGTAAACGTAAGACGGAAGGTGTAAGCGGGGCCCGATATGAGTCAGAGTCCATGAGTAACTGGGGCCCGTCCGGGGCCCGTACCGTAAGCAGCGATGAGTCAAGATGCTGCGTGAAAAAGCTGGGCCTACCTGAGGCCCGTCCTAGAAGCGAAAGGTCACGAGACCGATCTGAGGTCCGACCGATAAGATATGCGATAAAAGAAATTGTATCAGGAGAAGTGGTTGAATTCTTCCGACAGGCTTTTGAGGTAGGCCTTTGTCATCGAACTTACTATGGTATGGGTCACTGTCTCTATACCTATCAAGGGCTTGCACTTCATACATCAACATCATGTTGCACACTGGTAAGATTGATTTTTGGCTATGCAGAACAGTGATGGACATTTCTTGCTTCAAGTGATATTATGGATCTCAATACAATGATGGGTCCTGCACCTATGTATCCGGAAATGTATCACCCTCGAGCCAACACCAAGAAATGTGATTTTACTGGGTCTGTCAGGCCTTATACTTGCATAGAGTGTCTGACGAGATTTTACTTCATCAACTTTGGTCTTTCTAGGAAATATAACCCAGAAAATGGGCCGCCTCGAGAACTTCCCATAATGGGTGGAGACAAGACAGTATCTGAATTTCAGAAGGAAAGGTACAATAAGCTGTCCGATCCATTCCCAGCCAATACATATTACCTAGGCAATGTAATACGTGAAGACTTTCTGCTGGTAAATCTTGACTGTTGATTTTGCCATATAGATTTCACATTGACTTTTGGTCTGCTCCTAAAAATACCTCAGGCTAGACTTTATGCACACTCTCATTGCTGACATGGTCCAAGAAGATCTGGAGGGCCATTCAACAATTGACCAGGTCGTCACTCGCTTTGATGAAATTCAGCATTCCTTAGTGCTGTGGAAATTACGTGCTTATCTGGTATTGAGAAGGGAGGACGTTGCAACCCAGATATTTAAAGAATTCAATCACTTACTTCAGACCACCGCATACATTATCCTGCAATTACCATCTGTTCCTACCCCTACTTCTTGAAAAGTCATTTATGTCTATAAGCTGTCTATACTACTCATGACTACCACTGATACACTTACATTGTTATCGCTGCTTTCATTACTTCCCATTGTTCATCTCTACCTCAGTGTATTTATGTAAGTACTATATCATCACTACCAAAGATTGGAAAGGAACAGACAATCGAATGTGATCACAAACCACCCATCAGTATACAGGCTTCACCCATCCTGTTTGCTAGTAACACCATGAGTCACATGTGTGAGCCCAAACTTTCATGTCTTGTTGATGCCGTAGTAGAGCTTGTGGGTCTGTTAGGGTCCTGGGCCATCACTACCATCATGATTTTTCTGTATAGACACCTCATTTGAACCAGTGCACGGAATGTGTAATGCTTAGAGTAGATCTCAGACAATACAAAATTGAATGCTGACATAATGCATACCTTGTGTGCATAATATCTATACATATTTCAGCTTCCTTCAAGTTACCCCTGCAGTACTATTGTAAACATATAAGCTGGCAGAGTAATAGGCACGATGATACGACCTAGGGGACCCTGGTACCTAGGGAGTGCTCCGCAACGTGGCTGGGGGTAGTGTGATAACTGTGAGGGTCTGAGGGTAGGAGCTACGACCTGTATGATACCAGGAAACCTGTATGTCTTGTTTTTGTAAGTGGGGGAGTAAGGGGTCAAGGGTCCTGCACAACAGGATCTTGTTCCTAAGTGCTATACGATCCCTAAGGCCTTGCAAGGCCCTCCGAAGTACGCGAAGTTCTTCGAGATTCTGCGAAGTCCTTCGAAGTTTTAGCTAAATCGCACGAGCTGACTTCGTAGATGCTGCGAAGTCCTTTTAGCTAGAGTTAGCTAAAGGGCGTATGGTTTAGAGGTTTGTTAGAGCGAGGTGGGCGAGGTTTGGCTAGCGTAGGAGACCTGTAGGAGAGGTCGGAGAGTTTGAGGGCGTAGGGCGATGTACTATAGCCTGTAACTAAGGCTATGGGAGAGTCGTAGGGCTATTCGTAGGACGTAGGGATGACGCAACGTGAGCCTAAGGGTATAACTAAGGTGGAGGCCCACCAGATAGGTGCTATAAGAGGTGCTGCAGGGCGTGAAGTCACGGCGACTTCGTAGATCGTAGTGCGTAGTTCGGGAAGCGTAGACGTGGTTCGTAGATATATCGCGAGCACAGACGTAGTTCAAAGGTACTGAAACGGAGCTGGGGTGGAGACTTGGGGACCTTAGGACCGTTCCTAAGGTTGTACTCGCGGCACTTTCCTGAGATCGGAGCTACAGGGGAACTAGTATTCCAACGAGAGAAGCGTGCACTGAGGGGTCTCTCTCGTACATAGTAAACTACCTCTGACTAAATAGGGGAGCGTGAGGTGAACTAATCTTGCACGAAGTGATCCTTACGAGTCCGAAATGTGTACTAAAACGCATGGACTCCGAAGTGAACACGAGGGGGATAGGAACTAATTAGGAACTGAAACAGGGGAACTACGAACGGTAGAAAGGTGACCAACTTCATTCACGAGGGCGGGATGACTATCCGAGAGCAGCCATGCGCCGTGATCACCTATCTTAGCGGGCTAAGAGCGCACGAAGTTCTTAGCAGCGGGACTTGGCCTAATCGGGGCAGAAGGTGTCCTAACTGGGTGGAGGGTCATATGGGTACGCCCTAGGATGACCTTATGGCATAGGATCGAGACCCATGGGGGTGCACAAGGCTTCCTAAGTCCAACTTCCGGAACTTCGGACCGTTTCGGAGCCCATCGGAGGTAACTGCAATCACAAGAGCTAGGAGAGACTTAGCTAAGACTTCTTAGCTAAGCCCGGGATGAGTGACGTAGTAGATGGGACCTAGATCCAATGGAACAGTATGGGAGGGCCGGCAGTGTCCGATAGTGGACTTAGCAGGAGTTAGGGACTTTGCGTCTAGCATTCGAAACCTCGTAGCACCTCGTGTGACTTCACAAGACTTTGTAGGGTGTTAGAAGGGTTTAGGAAGGAGAGGGGGCGTTAGAAATATTATAGGAACCTATCCCTCCTGTCGTAGGCTGTAGGAGAGTCTTAGAGTGGTCGGTTGGGGGATTAGAAAGCTCCTAATAATCGCGATTCAGGGCCCAGGAGGCTACGGGACTCATCAACGGCGATTGGCATCCGTGCGGTTATATTTCCCAGAGCATGATGCCAGCGGAACGAAATTACGACGTCTATGACCAAGAACTCATGGGCGTCATGAGGGGACTCAATGAATGGAGTCATCTTCTCATCGGTAGCCCATATCCAGTCACGATTTATAGCGACCACAAGAATCTGACGTACTGGAAGACGGCACGGAACCTTAATCGGAGGCAAGCACGATGGGCTCTTCGCTTGTCCGAATTTGATTATAGGTTAATTCATGTACCGGGCACGCAAATGGTGCAAAGTGACGCGCTGATACGACCTAGGGGACCCTGGTACCTAGGGAGTGCTCCGCAACGTGGCTGGGGGTAGTGTGATAACTGTGAAGGTGTGAGGGTAGGAGCTACAACCTGTATGATACCGGGAAACCTGTATGTCTTGTTTTTATAAGTGGGGGAGTAAGGGGCCAAGGGTCCTGCACAACAGGATCTTGTTCCTAAGTGCTATACTAACCCTGAGGCCTTGCGAGGCCCTCCGAAGTATGCGAAGTTCTTCGAGGTTTTTGCGAAGTCCTTCGAAGTTTTAGCTAAATCGCGCGAGCTGACTTCGTAGATGTTGCGAAGTCCTTCTAGCTAGAGTTAGCTAAAGGGCGTAAGGCTTAGGGGTGTGTTAGAGCGAAGTGGGCGAGGTCTGGCTAGCGTAGGAGACCTGTAGGAGAGGTCGGGGAGTTTGAGGGCGTAGGGAGCTGTACTATAGCCTGTAACTAAGGCTATGGGCGAGTCGTAGGGCTATTGGTAGGACGTAGGGCTAACGCAACGTGAGCCTAAGGGTATAACTAAGGCGGAGGCCCACCGGATAGGTGCTATATGAGGTGCCGAAGGGTGCGAAGTCACGGCGACTTTCGTAGATTGTAGTGCGTAGTTCGGGAAGTGTAGACGTGGTTCGTAGATATATCGCGAGCGTAGACGTAGTTCAAAGGTACTGAAATGAAGCTGGGGTGGAGACTTAGGGACCTTAGGACCGTTCCTAAGGTTGTCCTCGCGGCGCTTTTCCTGAGATCGGAGCTACAGGGGAACTGGTATTCCAAAGAGAGAAGCGTGCACTGAGGGGTCTCTGTCGTACATAGTAAACTACCTCTGACTAAATAGGGGAGCGTGAGGTGAACTAATCTTGCGCGAAGTGATCCTTACGAGTCCGAAATGTGTACTAAAACGCCTGGACTCCGAAGTGAACACGAGGAGGATAGGAACTAATTAGGAACTGAAACAGGGGAACTACGAACGGTAGAAAGGTGACCAACTTCATTCACGAGGGCGGGATGACTATCCGAGAGCAGCCATGCGCCGTGATCACCTATCTTAGTGGGCTAAGAGCGCACGAAGTCCTTAGCAGCGGGACTTGGCCTAATCGGGGCAGGAGGTGTCCTAAATGGGTGGAGGGTCATATGGGTACGTCCTAGGATGACCTTATGGCATAGGATCGAGACCCATGGGGGTGCACAAGGCTTCCTAAGTCCAACTTCCGGAACTTCGGACCGTTTCGGAGCCTATCGGAGGTAGCTGCAATCACAAGAGCTAGGAGAGACTTAGCTAAGACTTCTTAGCTAAGCCCGGGATGAGTGACGTAGTAGATAGGACCTAGATCCAATGGAACAGTATGGGAGGGCCGGCAGTGTCCGATAGTGGACTTAGCAGGAGTTAGGGACTTCGCGTCTAGCATTCGAAATCTCGTAGCACCTCGTGTGACTTCGCAAGACTTCGTAGGGTGTTAGGAGGGTTTAGAAAGGAGAGGGGGCGTTAGGAATATTATAGGAACCTATCCCTCCTGTCGTAGGCTGTAGGAGAGTCTTAGAGTGGTCGGTTGGGGGATTAGAAAGCTCCTAAAATCGCGATTCGGGGGCCAGGAGGCTACGGGACTCATCACCTCCTCCCTATTGAAATCCTGACTGTCCTCAGTCAGTGTGCGCGACCGTGGGAACTTGTAGCCTATCGCGTCCGATCTGCGAAGCGGGCGATATCCTGATAGAAGCTAATTGTGGGTGCCTCTTATCTTTTTCTCCTTTCTCCCCTTTTGCCTTTCCCTTCCCCATCATGTTCGACGATATGGACTCTGATGGTGTTGGCCTAGCTCACAGCGATGTCCTGGCGCTCCTCGATTCTCGTCCGGAGGGCGTAGCGGAGGCCGAAGATTATCTGCGGTGGGCGAGGAACTTAGGACGTCGTGTGGTACGTATTCTCCTCGATCGCTCGATACATCGTCTTCACTGCGTTATAGGGTAACTGGCGGGTCCTGTCCCAGGCTTCGAACGCTCCTGCCGATCCTACCTTAGAGGCCGCCATCGTCGAAGGTTTGACGGCGATCCTCCCTCTCGCGGACTCGTCGTGGATCTCGTGGGCCCGCACCAGTTTTCCTCAGTTCGCTGCTATGCTTCAAGAGCGAGACGCACAGCGCGAACTCGCCCGTGCGACCGAACGACTTCGTGTGGAGGCGGTCGAGCGCGCTGCGCTTGAACGTGCTGCCCAACTTGCGGCTTCGTCTTCTGCTCCTTCGCCGGCTCCTAGTCGTACCTCCTCGCGTACTCGTCGTCCCTCAGCTCGGGCCAAGGCAGCGGCTTCTACTCGCGCGGCTTCCCAGGCCAGCTCGATCATGGCCTCCGTTTCTAGCGGCCAAGTTGGTGAACTCGCCTCGTCCACTAGTTCGGGTGTCTTCGTAGGGGTCCCTCCTACTCCGGGGAAGGACGCTGCGAAGGCGAAGGCTCCTCCGACGCCCGAAGCCCTGGCTAACATGGCGAAGGCGGCGGAGCATAGGCGAACTCATGCGAAGGTGAGTGCACGTCCTTTTCGTGACTGTTCGCGGCTTATCATTGCTACCTAGTGCGATCGCTGCAGCACCTACACCGCAGACTTCGAGTGCGAACTCCCCGCGGGCGCCGTGAAGTGTGGTAAGTGCCTGCGAGAGTCGCAGGGGTGTTATTGGGGCGGATTCTCCGTAGACGGTAAGGAGCGCGGCGTGCGCGTTTCGAAGCGTGGTAGGGCTTCTCGTGCCCTCGTTATCGTGACATTGCTGATGTTAAGACGTTCCCTAGCTGCGGGCCAACCTCCTCAGGTGTCCCCGCCTCGCGCCCGCGAGTCCAAGAAGGCGAAGTCGACCCCTGCACCTACGATGTCGCTCGAGGCCTCGCTGGCCCTTAACGGCGCTGAATACTTGGACGGCCTCACCCCTGCGCATCAAGCCGTTGTCGAAGGCCTCTGGTATGACCGCGCGATGGCCGAGAGTCGCGCGATGCGTCTCGAAGACTACATCTCGGGGCTCTATCGTGCCGAAACCGCCCTAACCGGTCGTACGCCTGCGCCGCTCGACTTGAGCTCTCTCCCCCTTCCTCGCCGTCGCGTCGCCGCCTCCTCTACCGATCCTGGTCCCTCTGGTGAGTCCGAGCAGGATGAGGAAGATGCCGAGGCCGAGGTTTAGAAGGTGGGGGGTTCGTAGTTCGTCATCTCGCTCGTTCCGTATCTGTCGCACCAACGTGCTGTATTCTCTCTCGTTGCGCGTCCCTTTGCTAGGGACCTTTTCCAATATGTGTACAGTAGTCTGAATAAAGCGGACGCAAACGTCGTCCTTGTGAAAAGGTTCCTAAGTGCGTGAAGTAACCAAACAACACAGCGAAGAATTAGAAGACTTAGGGGGATAAAATGCGCTCATTTAGGCTCAGTAAATCATCATGGCCTTGAAGGGCTTAAGGCCCCTCGCGCAATCTTCGCTCCGCTCAGCGTTTTAGGAGCCTTTAGAACGATATCGCGACTTCGTGAGTTGAATCACTATAGTAAAAAGTAGGAGATGTTGTAAGTAAAAATTCGTAGACATTCGGAACTTCGTAGCTGTCAAAACTGAGTGGGGGACTTGTTGGGGAATGTAAAACATGACTAAAGGGTAAGCGAATAGTAAAATGGACGTAGCGTAATCTTAGCTAAAGTCGGGGTATCGTCGATTGCTCCTCTGATTCTTTAGTGAGATTCGGATGGACTAGAGCCGGACTTAGGAGAGTAGGGATACGATCCTAGTTCTTCGTCATCGCCTTGGGTGGTAGTCAGCTCTAGTTCGCGAAGTCGCTCCGTCGACACGTCCAGGAGTTCGGTAGGAAGTTCGAGGGCTTTTCGCGCTAAGTAGGGGATGACTCGGAAGGCTGCCGTAGGCCTGTCGAGTACCGAACCATCCAATTCGCATAGGATATAAGCACCACCTTTGTTTCTAGATACCACGAGTACCGGGCCGAGGTAGCGAGGTCGCATCTTTCGATTTAGGGACTTTTCTATCTGTGTGTTGCGAATTAGTACTAAATCGCCCTTTTCGAAGTTGAAATCGTGGATGGTGTGCTTATGCTTTTCTTCGAATCGCAGAGCAGCTTGTCTTCGCGCTTCGTAGACCTTCGAATGTAGTTCCGCTACCTGAGTCACCCGCTTTTGCAATGCGATAGCTCTACGTGCGATAAGATCGGTCGTGGATAGCATGGAGGACGGAGGAGGAAGGATATAGGTGGCCTCTACGACGTCCAAAGGGATAACAGGGTGGGTGCCAGTGACCGCGAAATAGGGCGAACATCCCATGCGCTTTCTAGTCGTGATCCTTTCGGACCAGAAGACTGAGTACGTTGCCTGAGACCATTTAGACTCTTCGCCATCCACGGCCTTGAATAGAGCCTGCCTAACATCGAAGTGAGGCCTCTCCACCAGTCCGTTGGCACGCGAATTGTATCCGCTAATTCGGATATGTCGTAGCTGGTACTTCTTCGCTATGTAGTTCGTAGCTTTTACGAAGGGAGCACCGTTGTCCGTGACTATCTCCGATAGCGCGCCCCACCTACAGACCAAGTCTTCGAAGAGCCATTCTGCCAAGGCTTTAGCCGTCTCCTTGCGAAGCATCCGAAATTCGGGGTACTGGGTTAGAGAACACCGGCCTTGCACCAAGTACCTAAATCCGTTAGAAGGGGGCATATGCATGGTATCTATGTGAACCTTTGCGAAG
Source organism: Taiwanofungus camphoratus (assembly GCA_003999685.1). NCBI lineage: Eukaryota > Fungi > Basidiomycota > Agaricomycetes > Polyporales > Taiwanofungaceae > Taiwanofungus > Taiwanofungus camphoratus. The sequence continues at coordinate 462,477 of CP021223.1, forward strand.
ATCGGAGCGGGCGTAGCGACCGTAGGAGGAATTAGGATCTGCCGCACTTGGCGAATCTGGCATAGGTGGCAGCTTCGAACATACCAGGCAATGTCGATATGATGGTAGGGCCACCAAAACCGCTCTGAAATCAGCACCTTCGTAGCGTGTATTCCTCGATGCGCGACTGCATCGTGACATTCTCGGAGGATTCGTAGACGATCTGCCTGCTTAACAACTAGTTTGTGAGCTCCTTGTGGATCTTTGCGCCAAAGTATGTCCTCGTCGAGGAAGAATAGAAGACAGTATTTTACGAAACCTTCGTATTCTGAATCTGATAGGTTGGCAGGTCTCGCGAGGCTTCGTAGGAATTTTGCTACTAAGTCAAGTCTTGCGTCAGCTTCCTTGGCCATTTCGGATCTTGGGACGCTATCGTAGCTCTCCTCCTCCCTATTGAAACCTTGGCTGTCCTCAGCCAACTCGGAGGCGAAGGTTGGAGCTATCGGAGGTGTGGGGGTTGTGATAGGAATGTTAGAGGCGAATTCGTAAGGGAATAGGGTAGAAATCGATGGTATAGGATGAGAAGGGGGGGCTTGGATGTGATGTAGAAACGAGTGCATTTTGTCTATCCAGTCTTCGAAGTCTTCTTCGCTGCTCTCTTCTTGATCTCCTGGCTGGGGGGTTCGTCTTGATAGTCCATCTGGTCCATGCATCGTACCTGGTACATGTACTAGGGTGAAATGGAATGTTAGAATCGATACGATCCAGCGATTTATACTCGCGCTGGGTGCGATGTCCGGATTTTGCAACATCCCTTTGATATAGCGTGCGTCCACTTCCACTATAAGGTTCCTAACTCCGATTAGGTAGATTCGTAGTACGCGAAGTGCTCGAAACAATCCGTAGATCTCTAACTTCGGTTGCGAGAACCTCCGCTCGCGATCATTTAGGGTGATGGATCCGAAACGATTGTAGAATCGGACTTTAGGGTTGTCCTCATCGCATTGGCAAAGGTGATAGCCAACTGCAATATAGGAGGTGTCAACCGCTAAGATGACGGGCGCACCTGACAAATAGTTAATGGATCGGAGAGCTGGAGAGGACAGCAAAGCATCCTTAAGGTCCTCTTGCGCTGCGATTTGCGCTGGACCAAATTCGAAGGGTACCGCCTTTCGCGTTAGGCGTACTAAGGCATCTGCACGATGCGCGAAGTTTCGGATGAAGATACGGACCACTCCAATGGTTCCTAAAAAGGCTCGAACGTCAGATAGGGTCGCACAAGGTCCCCAGTTGCGTATGGCTGCAACACGAGACTCGTCCGGTAGGCGACCTTCTGGAGTACACCGATGCCCCACAACGGTGATTTCGCGGGCAATTAGAATGCTTTTAACTCCAGAAAAGGTACCTCCTGCGTAGCGCATGCGTGTGACTATCCTATTGAGGTTCGTAAAATGTTCCCAAACAAACTTTCGAATGCCTGGGTTCTCCGAAATAGGTACGAGATCGTACGAACTTTCAGGGCCTTTGACCGGAACATCGTCGATATAGGGAACTGTTAGGTGAGGAATTTCGGGCTGTAGGATGTGCGTAACATCATCGTGGAAGATAGGGACCGAGTTGGTCCATCCCATAGGTAGAGTGACCAATCTCATAGCTCCGAAAGGTGTTTGAAATGTCGTAAGATCGCGCGAAGTCTCCGCTATCAAGCGTTCATCATAGCCTACATATAGATCCAACATAGCACCACAAGGTCGTCCTCCGAACTGTTCTGCGAGGTGTTCGGGAGTCGGGGGAACGCCTGAGTGTTGAATCGTGACAGCGTTTAGGGGTTCCAGACTATGTACGAGACGTAGGGACTTTCCGTCTTTCTTCACCACACAAAACCATCGTGAACGATAGGAAGAATTCGAAGGTTCGTAGACCCCCGCTGCGATCTTCTTTTTGATTATTGCGCACACTTCGTTGTAGATTCCGGGTGGGATAGGAATGTTCTTTTGTACCCATGGCGTGTGCGGTACTACCGGAAAGTCGATAGGAGGGAAGTACTCCGGCTTGAAGCACCCCCTTTCGGAGTCATTCCAAGCGAACGCATCAGCGTGTAGGGTCATAAAATGATGTAGTAGGTCCCTCTCTGCTGGTTGTAGGAAGTCTCCACTGTGTAGCTTGTCCGTGAGATCGTGCCGTTCTTGCGTATATCGCGAAGTAGGTTCGAAAGGTGGTGGAGTCGGTGATAGGGTAGGCATCGTCGCTAAAGGTTCGCCTTTAATTTCGCGAATGATTCGGAATCGTTCGTCCAAAGCTCCCAGAATAGGGCGAGTCTTCAGCGCTACAGGCTTGTACTTCTTTTTCGATGCTGCAAATGTAGGAATAGGGGAAGAATCTGACAACTTAGGAAGGGATACCATCGGATTAGGAGCAAGGGAGGGTCTTCGGGCTGACTTCGTGACCTTCGTAGCGTTCCTGGGACCTGGAATGGGGATAGAGGATATGTCTTTAGAGGCGGAAAGCGAAAGCATAGGGAGAGAATTCGGATTATCGTGTGAAAGGAAGGGAGCCTCGTGCGGTGTTGCTGCTGCTAGAAAGCCAGATAGCCACCTAGTATGATCAGCCGGACCTTCCGAGACTTTCGAAGTTTCGCTAAAATAGAGAGACTGCAGATAGCTAGACACAGAGTTAGAGACTGATAGATAGAGCGCAGGAACAGAATTGTTATCTGCTGCATTTACAGCAGCGAAAGACACGATTTTAGGGGTATCGGATTCATACTCAACGACCAGGGCGACCTCTCCTTGATTTCTCAAATCCTCGAAATCTAAAAACCCGATCGCAAATGATTCGAAGAGTTCGCGTGGGGGCAACTATGATGATGGGCTGGTAAGAACTTTTGACGTCCTCGAGGCATCGTAGGGATGGTCGCGACTTCGCTCGTGTTCGGGCATACGATCGTGATGGTCTGCTCCTCGTTTCCGAAGTTCTTAACCACACTCTCGGTTACCACATCGAAGGGACGGCCTAGAAGGATATCGTAGGAGGGATTGCGTATGACGTGTATCTGTAGGTACAACACGATGTCGCCTACTTGGAACGAGACATTTCGAACCAGTCCTAAAGAACGGTCAATACTGCCATTAGCAGACTGCATATTTAGCTGCACGGAAGGGTCGTAAATTAGCCCTAAGGCATGACAGACTTGCTCTGACATCGCAACCACTTGTGACCCAGGGTCCACGATGCATTCGATTCGCTCTTTGTTGTCGATTAGGGCTTCGATAGAACGGATAGAGTTCGAGTCGCGGGCTACTATGATTTCGGAGGGTTCTTCCTTTCCGGGTACGTGTCGTAAGTACGTTTCGTAGGGGTCTGGAATGATGGTCGAACCAGGGACAAGGGGTTCACCATGGCACGATAGTTCGGAGGTTGCTAGCGTCGTTTTAGAAGTGAGATCGTCTGAGAGTTCCGTAATTTGAGCCATATGAGTAGCCTTAGGATCCATAGGCACACGTTTAGGGGTGATAGCCTCGCGATATCGCGCACGAACATCCGGGGATATAGATAGTAGCTCCTCGGGCGTTAGTGTAACCACTGGTGTTCTCATAGATCGCGCGAATATTTCCTCTGTAAGTTTCTCCTGATGAACCGGTGTGATCGTCTTATAGGCCACGTCCTTGCCTTTATCTGCTGTAGGCTTCGGAGCTGCTGCGAAATTTCGAAGATTCGGAGGTGCGTAAGTAGCATCTCGAGCATTAGCGAAAGGATGTACTGGTGGAGCGGGCGGTGGAATGGCTGCCTGTGATGCTGGTTGGGCTGGTACGTTAGGTGTAGACGAGGCATGCTCTGATGAGTTCGTGGGCGGATCGGACGCATTCGCAGGCTTCGGAGGCGAAGGCGCTGAATTAGAAGGATAATTGGATCGCCTTAGAATGGTAGGAGGGGTCTGGTTCTGCGTCTCTGCCACTGGGGCATCTTGGTTAGCAGGGGGATCCACTACCGGATGCCGATCGTGTCCTATCGGAGGTGCGTTGGCTATGGGTGGGTTTCTAGGATCAGACTGCGCGTTAGGAGCACCCTGCCTTCTGCGCTGGGGTACTTCCACACCATCGAAGACTTCGCGACGTCTCCGAAGTTGGTAAATCTCGTGTTCTAAAGCGGCTATACGATCCTCGGCGGATAGTGAGAATGCGGGCACATTTAGGCGATTGTCGATTTCGAATAGGAGCTGTGGGGAGGAATTCGTGCCATTTCGTCGATGATATTCGTAAAGCCTATCGCGAATCGTACGCCCTGGGATCGTTCTGGGTACGAAATTTCCATTTGGCAGCACTATCTTTCCATCTGGGTTGCGCTTGCACTTGCCATCCTTGATGTCTTGCTCGATGTGCTTGCAACACCTAGTGCAGCAGTCCAAGTCCCCGCAATAGTGACAGTACTGGCCTTCTACATGAGTGTGCTCGCCGCGCGAGCTGTCCAATCGAGGGGGTCGCTGGTTCGCAAGAACAGGAGCTAGCGCACTGGTTACGGACTTCGTGAGGATCTCTGCGAACGTCTGTAGATCCTCTATCTTTAGCGATGAGCCCCCCACGGGCATGGTAGTGGTCGAAGTAGTTACAGTCGTAGCAGAGGTAAGAGTCGTAGAAGTACCAAGGAGTACGAACTTTGCTGCGCTATGTAGCTGGTCCAAGGTGTAGGGATCATCGGGTAAGTGATCAGGGAACTTTAGCTGTAACCTAGTAGACACGCGAGCCCATAGCGAAGGCTGGAAGGCCCTCGTGAAAGCACGGCTTTGCTCGATAGTAGACAACCTATTTTTCGAAATTAGGTACTTCGTGATGGCATAAAACTCACGATAGAAGCTTCCTAAGTCTGCCGCATTGTTGATTCCAATTCTAGCACGTTCTCCTATCAACTGATCCAAGTCAGACATAGACCACATTCTATTGTCCTCTGTGCCTGGGTAGAGGCTTCTAATCTCCTTCTTGAAGTCTTCGTAGGTCTTCGTGACATCGGAACACTCAGGGAGGGACTCCCATAGGTCCGAAACATCGATAGGAGGGTAGCGAGTAGTCCAGTGTTTCTTCGTCGCCTCATCCGCTATCTGGCAGCGGACAAAAAGTGACTCTAAGTCCTGGAAATACCTTCGGATGGTCCTAGGCTGGTCAGGATCGAAGGTAGGGGATGTACGATCTCCTCGAGGCGGCATGAGTGGAGGTGCGTTCATGGTTGACACAGAAATAGGATTTAGGGGATTAGCTAAAATGGGTGCAGTCAGAGATGGGTTCGAAGCTGAGTTGATGCTAGCCGAAGAAGATTGGGTCGTAGAAGCGTCGGAAAGTGTAATAGAAGGAATCGGAGGGGAACGCGAAGCTGATGGGAGCGTAGAGGATAGCTGAGGGGATGCCGGTAAATGGACTAAGATAGGGTCAGACGCTGAAGAAGGACCGCTTCCTTCGGAGGTGTTAGGAAGCTCAGGGGACGTGGACTGAGGTTCGAAGTCCTCAATTGGTGAGTCTTCGGACGTGGTAAGCGTGTCTAGAGACCCTTCGAAAAGAGCCTCAAAGTCGGGGGTCAATTCGGAAGATTCGAGTGTAGAAATGATATCGGAGGGGATAGTCGTAGGTGTTCGCGAAGAGGTGCTTCGTGGAAGGCCTGCTTGAGTATAGTAACGATAGCCGACCTGAAAGAACTCGGATAGTAACTGATCGCTGTTTCTCGGAGAGGACTGGTTAGACGTAGGATGATCTGAAGGCAATGAAATCTTGACTGCTCCCCCTCGCGGTGGGCTCCAGAAATGATACGACCTAGGGGACCCTGGTACCTAGGGAGTGCTCCGCAACGTGGCTGGGGGTAGTGTGATAACTGTGAAGGTGTGAGGGTAGGAGCTACAACCTGTATGATACCGGGAAACCTGTATGTCTTGTTTTTATAAGTGGGGGAGTAAGGGGCCAAGGGTCCTGCACAACAGGATCTTGTTCCTAAGTGCTATACTAACCCTGAGGCCTTGCGAGGCCCTCCGAAGTATGCGAAGTTCTTCGAGGTTTTTGCGAAGTCCTTCGAAGTTTTAGCTAAATCGCGCGAGCTGACTTCGTAGATGTTGCGAAGTCCTTCTAGCTAGAGTTAGCTAAAGGGCGTAAGGCTTAGGGGTGTGTTAGAGCGAAGTGGGCGAGGTCTGGCTAGCGTAGGAGACCTGTAGGAGAGGTCGGGGAGTTTGAGGGCGTAGGGAGCTGTACTATAGCCTGTAACTAAGGCTATGGGCGAGTCGTAGGGCTATTGGTAGGACGTAGGGCTAACGCAACGTGAGCCTAAGGGTATAACTAAGGCGGAGGCCCACCGGATAGGTGCTATATGAGGTGCCGAAGGGTGCGAAGTCACGGCGACTTTCGTAGATCGTAGTGCGTAGTTCGGGAAGTGTAGACGTGGTTCGTAGATATATCGCGAGCGTAGACGTAGTTCAAAGGTACTGAAATGAAGCTGGGGTGGAGACTTAGGGACCTTAGGACCGTTCCTAAGGTTGTCCTCGCGGCGCTTTTCCTGAGATCGGAGCTACAGGGGAACTGGTATTCCAAAGAGAGAAGCGTGCACTGAGGGGTCTCTCTCGTACATAGTAAACTACCTCTGACTAAATAGGGGAGCGTGAGGTGAACTAATCTTGCGCGAAGTGATCCTTACGAGTCCGAAATGTGTACTAAAACGCCTGGACTCCGAAGTGAACACGAGGAGGATAGGAACTAATTAGGAACTGAAACAGGGGAACTACGAACGGTAGAAAGGTGACCAACTTCATTCACGAGGGCGGGATGACTATCCGAGAGCAGCCATGCGCCGTGATCACCTATCTTAGTGGGCTAAGAGCGCACGAAGTCCTTAGCAGCGGGACTTGGCCTAATCGGGGCAGGAGGTGTCCTAAATGGGTGGAGGGTCATATGGGTACGTCCTAGGATGACCTTATGGCATAGGATCGAGACCCATGGGGGTGCACAAGGCTTCCTAAGTCCAACTTCCGGAACTTCGGACCGTTTCGGAGCCTATCGGAGGTAGCTGCAATCACAAGAGCTAGGAGAGACTTAGCTAAGACTTCTTAGCTAAGCCCGGGATGAGTGACGTAGTAGATAGGACCTAGATCCAATGGAACAGTATGGGAGGGCCGGCAGTGTCCGATAGTGGACTTAGCAGGAGTTAGGGACTTCGCGTCTAGCATTCGAAATCTCGTAGCACCTCGTGTGACTTCGCAAGACTTCGTAGGGTGTTAGGAGGGTTTAGAAAGGAGAGGGGGCGTTAGGAATATTATAGGAACCTATCCCTCCTGTCGTAGGCTGTAGGAGAGTCTTAGAGTGGTCGGTTGGGGGATTAGAAAGCTCCTAAAATCGCGATTCGGGGGCCAGGAGGCTACGGGACTCATCAGCGCTCTCCCGACGCCCTGACCATAACAACGGTTCATCAGACAACCAGGATGTAACCATCCTACCAGACAAGGTATGGGCAGCAGCAATCGACACAAGTCTCAGGGCTTCCATTGCGGAAGCATGCGTAAATGACTCGGTGTATACGGAAGGGATGCGCAATGCACAAAGTGGCTCAAACGACCACTGGACAATTCGAGATGGGGACCTCCTTTATGATAATCGGGTATATATTCCCCTGGACGAGGACCTCTGACGACAAACGGTCTCGAATTACCATGACCTCCCCTCCGCCGGCCACCCTGGAATTCAGAAGACTCTCTCGTCTATTCGACGAGACTACTGGTGGCCTGGAATGGCTGACTTTGTCACGCGATACGTCAAAGGTTGTGGCACTTGCCAGCAAATGAAAGTTAACACGCACCCCACCCGACCGGTGATACGACCTAGGGGACCCTGGTACCTAGGGAGTGCTCCGCAACGTGGCTGGGGGTAGTGTGATAACTGTGAAGGTGTGAGGGTAGGAGCTACAACCTGTATGATACCGGAAAACCTGTATGTCTTGTTTTTATAAGTGGGGGAGTAAGGGGCCAAGGGTCCTGCACAACAGGATCTTGTTCCTAAGTGCTATACTAACCCTGAGGCCTTGCGAGGCCCTCCGAAGTATGCAAAGTTCTTCGAGGTTTTGCGAAGTCCTTCGAAGTTTTAGCTAAATCGCGCGAGCTGACTTCGTAGATGTTGCGAAGTCCTTCTAGCTAGAGTTAGCTAAAGGGCGTAAGGCTTAGGGGTGTGTTAGAGCGAAGTGGGCGAGGTCTGGCTAGCGTAGGAGACCTGTAGGAGAGGTCGGGGAGTTTGAGGGCGTAGGGAGCTGTACTATAGCCTGTAACTAAGGCTATGGGCGAGTCGTAGGGCTATTGGTAGGACGTAGGGATAACGCAACGTGAGCCTAAGGGTATAACTAAGGCGGAGGCCCACCGGATAGGTGCTATATGAGGTGCCGAAGGGTGCGAAGTCACGGCGACTTTCGTAGATCGTAGTGCGTAGTTCGGGAAGTGTAGACGTGGTTCGTAGATATATCGCGAGCGTAGACGTAGTTCAAAGGTACTGAAATGAAGCTGGGGTGGAGACTTAGGGACCTTAGGACCGTTCCTAAGGTTGTCCTCGCGGCGCTTTTCCTGAGATCGGAGCTACAGGGGAACTGGTATTCCAAAGAGAGAAGCGTGCACTGAGGGGTCTCTCTCGTACATAGTAAACTACCTCTGACTAAATAGGGGAGCGTGAGGTGAACTAATCTTGCGCGAAGTGATCCTTACGAGTCCGAAATGTGTACTAAAACGCCTGGACTCCGAAGTGAACACGAGGAGGATAGGAACTAATTAGGAACTGAAACAGGGGAACTACGAACGGTAGAAAGGTGACCAACTTCATTCACGAGGGCGGGATGACTATCCGAGAGCAGCCATGCGCCGTGATCACCTATCTTAGCGGGCTAAGAGCGCACGAAGTTCTTAGCAGCGGGACTTGGCCTAATCGGGGCAGGAGGTGTCCTAACTGGGTGGAGGGTCATGTGGGTACGCCCTAGGATGACCTTATGGCATAGGATCGAGACCCATGGGGGTGCACAAGGCTTCCTACGTCCAGCTTCCGGAACTTCGGACCGTTTCGGAGCCTATCGGAGGTAACTGCAATCACAAGAGCTAGGAGAGACTTAGCTAAGACTTCTTAGCTAAGCCCGGGATGAGTGACGTAGTAGATAGGACCTAGATCCAATGGAACAGTATGGGAGGGCCGGCAGTGTCCGATAGTGGACTTAGCAGGAGTTAGGGACTTCGCGTCTAGCATTCGAAATCTCGTAGCACCTCGTGTGGCTTCGCAAGACTTCGTAGGGTGTTAGGAGGGTTTAGGAAAGAGAGGGGGCGTTAGGAACTTTATAGGAACCTATCCCTCCTGTCGTAGGCTGTAGGAGAGTCTTAGAGTGGTCGGTTGGGGGATTAGAAAGCTCCTAAAATCGCGATTCGGGGGCCAGGAGGCTACGGGACTCATCACCGGCCCTCCTCCCGATCAAATCTGTGCAGCATGCCACTCCGTTCAGCACTTTCTGCTGCGATTTCATTACGGATTTGCCAACTTCAGAGGGCTACGATTCAATTTTGGTCGTTGTGGACCATGACCTTACGAAGGGGGTAATTTTCATTCCATGCAACAAAACGATTGACGCATCAGGAACAGCCAAGGCATCATATCGCAAGGTTTACAAGTGGTTTGGTCTTCCGGACAAGATCATCAGCGATCAAGGACCACAATTCGCATCAAAGGTATTCCAGGAGCTCTGCTGTATGACTGGAGTCAAGTCAGCCATGAGCACAGCATTCCACCCTCAAACGGATGGAGAAACGGAACAAGTCAACCAGGAACTGGAGATCTATCTGCGATGTTTCACAAGCAACAACCCGGACAATTGGTCATCGCTGCTGGGCTCAGCACAATTCGCTCACAACTCGCGTGAGCATTCGACAATTAAGGCGTCACCCTTCAAGGTCATGATGGGCTATGAACCTCGAGAGATTCCCGTCGTACACCCCGGATTGGACACACCGGGCACTGCTTATCGACTGCGGAACTTGCAGAAGATTCGGAAAGACGCACACTCAGCAATGGAGCTAGCACAGGCGGTGTTAGCAAGACGCGTGAAACCCAAGGGAACGGGTTTCCGCAAAGGACAAAAGGTATGGCTAGACTCACGGAACCTAAAGCTGCCATACCCGACAAGGAAGTTGGCTCCCAAGCGTGAGGGACCCTTCGAAATCACGGACGTTCTAGGACCGGTGTCTTACAAGCTGAAACTCCCGATGACATGGCGAGTGCACCCCGTTTTCCACGCCGCACTTCTTTCGCCATACACCGAGACGGACACCCATGGTCCCAATTACACAGAACCACCGCCGGAGTTTATCAGTGGCGAAGATAACTACGAAGTCGAAGCTCTGGTCGGACATCGTGAGAATCGCCGAAGGAACCGCCAAGAATACCGAGTCAGGTGGAAAGGTTACTCATTCGCCGATGACTCATGGGAACCGAAAGAGAACCTAGCCGGTACTGCGGACGAGCTGCTAACGCATATAAGCAGCGCAAGAATTACGATGAGTAAAACCAGTCGCATTTTCACCCCACTCATCACCTGCATGTCTCAGTCAAACGGTCCTTCATCATCGTTCACTCGCTATGGTCCATGCTACCTCTGCGGTAGCACTTGTCACTCGCACCGGACGTGCCCCGACTACAAATGTCTCCGCTGTAGTTGCCCATCGCCTGGGCACTTTACGCGCGAATGCACCGCCGTCAACTACGCATTCGCCAACGACCCGGTACCGCCATATCATCCAGAGTGGTTCCTGCATGTCGTTAAACTGCGAGAGAACGACCATGCATGTCGTTAAACTACAACGCACGACCGACATGTCGTAAAACTGTAAAGTTCGAGCTGAAAGGATGCTCGCGGTTGGAGGGGTCATCCCCTATGGGTTCAAGGGTCATCCCTTATGGGTCGCAGTGAAACACCCGCTCGTCACTTCCAGGAAAGTTTTTCAAGTTCGTCCTCGGAAGTTCGTCAAGTTCATCGACGGTCGCTAAAAGCTCGACTCGGAGAGACTCGACGTGTCCCCGTTGGAGTTTAGTTGATTGACCAGGTGTTCAATCATAAGTAGGGGGGTAATGATACAATTTCTTTCATCGCATATCTTATTGGTCGGACCTCGGATCGGTCCCATGACCTTTCACTTCTAGGACGGGCCTCGGGTAGGCCCAGTTTCTTCGCGCAGCATCTTGACTCATCGCTGCTTACGGTACGGGCCCCAGACGGGCCCCGGTTACTTATAGACACTGACTCATATCGGGCCCCGCTTACACATTCCGTCTTACGCTTACTGATTGCTAATACGGCCTGATGACTCATATCGCCTTACTTACGCTTACTCATGCTGATTCTTAGACCACGTGCCATGGTCCGTGCGCAGAGTAGAATACGTATATAAGGCCCTGTACTTTGTAGGTCGGACCTTAAGTTCAATCTGGTTACCAAGTAGCTAGTTACCACTAGCAATCTTATACTTGTATCTTGCGACCTCTCGCTTTGTACCTGAGTACTCGCTCGACTCTATCGACTTCACCCAGGAGGACATACGCAGTGTCCATAAAGCCCCACTACTATCCCTAGTAGCCAGGTCCTCACGTTCGAGGCTTTCCGGTCGTTGATACCAGCTTGTATCAGAGGATAGGAACTAAATAGGAACTGAAACAGGGGAACTACGTACGGTAGAAAGGTGATCAAGTTCATTCACAAGGGCAGGATGACTATCCAAGAGCAGCCATGCACCGTGATCAACTATCTTAGTGGGCTAAGAGCGTACGAAGTTTTTAGCAGCGGGACTTGGCCTAATCGGGGTAGGAGGTGTCCTAACTGGGTGGAGGATCATATGGATGCGCCATAGGAGGACCTTATGGCATAGGATCGAGACCCATGGATGCGCAAGGCTTCCTAAGTCCAGCTTCCAGAACTTCAGACCGTTTCGGAGCCTATCGGAGGTAGCTGCAATCACAAAAGCTAGGAAAGACTTAGCTAAGACTTTTTAGCTAAGCCCAGAATGAGTGACGTAGTAGCTAGGACCTAGATCCAATAGAACAGTATGGGAGGGTCGGCAGTGTCCGATAGTGGACTTAGCAGGAGTTAGGGACTTTGTGGCTAGCATTTGAAACCTCATAGCACCTCGTGTGACTTCGCAAGACTTCGTAGGGTGTTAGAAGGGTTTAGGAAGGAAAGGAGGTGTTAGAAATATTATAGGAACCTATCCCACCTGTCGTAGGCTGTAGAAGAGTCTTAGGATGGTCAGTTGGGGGATTAGAAAGCTCCTAAAATCGCGATTCGGGGCCCAGGAGGCTATGGGACTCATCACTGACACTATAGCTTAATGGTCTAAAGCATCGGAAGGCCAGTTGAGAGGATGCAGATTCAAATCCTGCTAGTGTTGCCCTTTTCTTGGTTCGGCCATTGTCTGTGCTCATCATCGGTTTATCCTTCAGTTCTCGATTTACCATCAGTTCACTTTCAGTTTCCTTCAACTCCTTTACACCTGGCCAGCATCCTACCAGCCCACTGCCATTGGATTAGAAGACCACGTTCTTACCTCCCTGGGACTGTCCACACCTCGGCACAAGATCTTGTTGTGCAGAATTCATTGGCCCCTTACTCCTCTGCACACACTAGACTTTTAGGCCCCTGACTGTGGTCTTGGTAGTTTCTCTGTCATGTCCCCTCACTTACCTTTTCCTTTGATATCTTCCATAGGTACTGCACCACTTTAGCTCTCCCTACTCATTAGAATGCATCAGACCTACTCTCTAGGTTCATCCCTCCATTCAGGACTCCCTAGGTCATATCATCGGATGCCACCCAATGATGAGACTGCCATTCTGCAACAGATATGACTTCACTGGTAATATGGTTGCTTACAATCAACATATCCATGTCAGACAAACAATCATTTCAAAAAAATAACAACCTGCAGATCATACAGAAGTATGGCGAGGAATGATGGTCCATGCGGGTCATTCCCATGCAGAGGTTTCCCGGTCTGAACATCATGTCAATTGCCAACTTTGTCCATTGACAAGCAAGCCATACAACCAAGGTATGGATCCAGGTCCTTATGTGGAAACCTGATCTTAGATCCGATCTATGATTCCAGTCACGGAAGTTGTCACAATTTTCAAGTAATGTCACTGTCTTATCGGCAGTCAACGTACCACAACATCTTAGCAGTCTGTATTAAAATTATGGAGATGGAATACACACAATGTCACATCCTTTAATTCCTGGCGCGATCGTCAACCTTGGCTTCAACAATGCGGCTTCATGCTCCGTCGGCGATATCAACCAGACTGGAAGCCCTCATGGGAAGGCACAAAAAGACCATTTATACTGTGTGAAGACGGGCAGTCCATAAGGGTACGAGACTCTTTGCGTTTCCTGGATCGAGGCTGATCCTCAACCAGCATCCATACGTTCTCGATGCTACTCGCGTATCGGATGGATCTATAGTGACACTGAAGAGGACGTCAAAGTCCAAACATCCTTACGAGGTAGACATCGGACGGTATTTCTCATCAGAGTCGCTCGCCTCCGACCCGCGCAATCACTGTGTGCCCATACTCGACGTTCTACAAGATTCTCGAGATGAGGATATCCTCATTCTGGTGATGCTCCTTCTCAGGGAATACGATGATCCCCAGTTTGAGACAGTAGGAGAGGTAATCGATTTTCTTAGACAGGTCTTTCATGTTAGTCATTATTGGGACACGTAGGCACCATATATACTCATGGCTCTTTACATTACTAGGGACTGCAGTTCATGCATCAACATCATGTTGCACATCGGTGAGTTCTTTTTCGGCTGTCCAGGCCCGAGACTTACATGTTGTTCAGTGATATAACGTCGCTCAATGTCATGATGGATCCTACTCCCATGTTTCCAAAGTTATATCATCCACGGGTCTACGACAAGAATCGTGATTTTACTGGTAATGCGAAGTATTATCCTCGCACTGAACGTCCGACAAAATATTACATCACGGATTTTGGCCTTTCTAGCATGTATAATCCTGAGGATGGTCCTCCTCAAGAGCTTCCCATTGTGGGTGGGGACAGCTCGGTACCTGAGTTCCAGGATGGTCGATTAAGTGAACCCAGCAATCCTTTCCCTATTGACATCTATTGTCTGGGCAATTCAATGCGACAGGATATTATTGAGGCGGGTCCAACACTCTCACTTTCATGTCCTCTGCTGTTGAGTGATGATTTGTGGCTTGCATACAGAAATACTCTGGCCCGGAATTCATGAACGCCCTCATCGTAGATATGGTCCAAGAAAATCCTCAGAAGCATCCCACGATCGACTAGGTCGTTCATCGCTTCAGTGAAATCCAGCTTACACTGAGGCCTTGGAAGTTGCGATCTCGTCTTGTCGCCAAGCGCGAACATATGCCTGTCCGATTTCTAAAGGGAGTTTGGCATGTGCTCCGGACTGCTGCGTATATCATCCTGCGTTTACCAGCCGTTCCAACTCTTCCATCCTACCGATCTATTCAACTTTCGCGCCACGTTTAGTGGACATGCTAGCCTTACTTATACCCTCTAACTGCTGTCACTGCTTTGTCGCATTTGTTGCATTCTATCTACATGGATAAACCTTTTTTTTTCAAAAACAGTACACTTAAAGGTGCCAGGCGGCTCGGTGGGGATAGAGGAGCCACGAAGCTTTGGCCGTGATGTTCCCAAACAACAATTGCCTGCGATCCCGGGCGCTTATGAGCAAGCTGAGTCTTAGCGAGGTCAAAAGCTCGTCTGGTTATTCCGAAGGTGCATATTTAAACTTGCGGTCACTATTGACATAATTTAGACCATATATCTCACGTTGAATGCGTCGACCATGTCACCAGATGGAATCAGCTCTGTACTATGCATTCCACAGGCTCGATTTGGCGTAAGTTTTCATAGCGCGGGCTTATGTATATACCCGCAGGTGTATCACCCGCGCCTGACTATGATGAAGCGTGACCTAAGTAGTAAGGCGAGGCATTATACTCGCACAGAGCGTCCCACGAAACACTATTACATCGACTTCAGCCATGCTTGGAGGTATAATCCTGAGGATGGTCCTCCTCGAGAGCTACCCCTTCTGGGCGGTGACAAAACCGTCCCAGAATTTCAAAATGATGGATATAATGTACCAAGCGATCCTTTCCCTACCGATATCTACTATGTGGGCAACGTAATACATCAGAGAGTTTTGCAGGTAAAGTCATAATCCATCATCTACCAGATTCCATGACTGAGTATTGTACAACCCCTAGAAATATTACGGTCTGGAGTTCATAAACACTCTTGTGGCAATATGGTACAAGACAACCCACAGGAAACGTCCCACTATTGAGCAAGTCATCAGTCAATTCCATGAAATTCACAGTAAACTTTCGCTGTGGAAGCTCCACAGCCGTCTTGTGGGAAACAATGAACATATCATTGTGCGAGTGTTCAAGGGCACTGGACACGTATTCCGTACAGCTGGGTATGTTGTCCGACGGCTACCCCCAGTTTCTACTCCATCCACCAAATCATAGGAGTTCGTTCTTTACCGCCTTGATACCTCAATATTGTCAACATGGCTTTCGCCACGCTCTCCATTGGCTTGGCGAATTTGTTATACTGAGTACTGTAAGCCTTTGATATGCTTAATAATACATTCATACAGCGATCGACATTCTACGCACTCTCCATATAACCCGGCATGGTGGACCCTTGTATCCAGCCTGAATTCATGACCAAGAACACGTCAGACAGTATGTGTTGTGTTAATTTTGACCGGAGTTGTTTCGGGATTGATACATAATGAGAAAATCTTACAGGCCACTCTAGATGATCACGTATTGAACGCCCATACCGATAGTTGTTGGCTAGGTTATGAACCTTACCCAAAGCGAACAAGGTCGTTGCCGGAAAGCTTGCTAGCAGGATGCTACTATAGGACTTCAACGCAAATCGCGGATGCAGTGTAGGGGGGGCTGTGGATAATTTTTGATTGGTGGCCGCACACCTCATGTGAATGACCGCGGTGACAAGGAGGGAGATCTTGGTTCACAATGGGTCCTATAATTTCTACGTTGATTCAACTGGATACTATCACACTTTTGAATAACCCAGGCGTACCTCGTATCAGCCATCTTATATTTTTTCTCAACCTTCAGACCGTTGTACACAGTGACTTTAAGAGATGACATCCTACTTGCTGCTTTTCTCGTCTGAGAGATTGTGGGTTCCTGCATAATCATAGTTGGTTTCTAGAATTGTGGGCCTCCAAGCCAGAGGGGGTTCCAGAAGGCCAAAACAACATTGTCCCCCTTCAGTAGGTATCTAAATCCGTAGGCTGGACGTAAGACCCATCATAATGCTGGGATTTCGAAATGACATCTTGGAGTACAAGGAGCTGGGCTAGAATGACATGGCAGTACTAGCGGGGAAACGGTCTCTCGGAAGGCCTGAGGCTTGAGACCTTGTTGTGCCGCAGGTATCCAGAAACGCAACAAGAGCGACCGACCATGCAGCAAGTGGTTCACGACAGTTATGGCCTCCTGCAAACGATACTTGAGATACTGAGAATAATCTAGACTGATGAAGATTGCGTTGCGTTTCGTTCGTTTGTGGTTACAAAAAATGTGTCGTTTTCCACGGGCAGGTATCCGCGGCGGACTCCGCAGGCGTCTGATTTTGTGCCTGGAGTCAACCACATCGCTCGTACAGGTCAATCCATTCCCTCCCTGCGCCCTGTTTCGAAACCCTCTGGATTTTCTTGCCGTACTTACTCGTTGGTTGCTTCGAAAGCCCGAACAGGATCGGTCGATGTCCATTGGATGCTCAGCCAGGCAGGGTCGGGTCAGTGAGCATGACGCCTCCGATTATCCCCCTCCCTCAAATCGAACTACGATGAACTCTTGTGTGCTCAGAGAGCATATGAGCCGAGATGTACGGAGGAAGCGGCTACAAGGGTCAGTGTCTGCATACACCTCATCAGAGTCGTTTGATAGCACAGCTATGAAGAACTGGAGAACCAAATGCACTACAATGACTACCCATATTTTAATTGGATACCACAATGATGATGAAAGTATACTATGGACTGCAAGATATAGATCGGTAAGTAGCAGTTAGTACAGAAATATGAATCCAGGTAGCGGTGTATTAGATGACGACAGGAAGACGACCTTTCAAAAGGGTAGATAAAAAGCAAATTCAAGGCAAGGGTAGAGCGGAATGACGCGTCACGATGTACGTAGCTGTTCGAAGGGCATGCCTGATCCTCCTGTGTATGCGCACAAGGGGTATCTCGTTCCGTTCAGCCAGTCTCGAACGAAGCTTCCAGTGACTTAAGGAGCGGCAGATCTCTTCGAAACGAGTTGCAACCTGGTCAATTGTGGGGCGCTTCGCAGGATCGTCTTGGACCATGTCATCGACAAGCGGTTGCATGAACTCGACTCCGCGCAATGTCTGTCCAGAATAAAGATCGTCAGCTCCAAAGACGACGGGAGTATTCCGCTGGAGTACCTGTAAAAAATCTTCTCTAATCATGTTTCCGAGATAGTATACGTCAGTAGGGAACGGATCGCAAGGAACGTGGGATTGCTGGAACTCGGGTACGGTCCTATCTCCTCCCCAGATAGGATCCTCGCGCGGAGGGCCATTGTCTAGATTGTACTTGCGAGAGAGCCCAAAGTCGATGAGATAATACTTTGTCGGGCGTACAGTACGAGTGTAGTGCTTCGCTCTCCACTTAATATCGCGCGTCCGCAGCACCAAACGCGGGTGGTACATGTCTGGGTAGAGCGGTCTGGGATCCATCATGATGTTCAGATTCATGCAATCTCTGAGACAGTGTCAGTATACATCAGGATGAGCAGAGAAAATTGAACTGACCTATGAGCGATGTGATGTTCGTGCATGAACTGTAGACCCTATGTAAATAGATAAAGGTATGACTATTGTTGTTTAATGCGTATTTGTGGAATCGAATGATTCACTTCAAAGACTTGCCGGAAGTATTCCACAGCCTCCCCCACTGTCTGAAATTGAGGATTGTTATAACGTCGTAGGAGGGGCATCACTAGGAGCACAGTATCACATTCATCCGGAACTTCAAGAACCTCATAGATAGGTACGCAGTGGTTCTGAGGGCTAACACTCAGCGGCTCAGACGAGAAGAGTTGACTGATCTGAACTTCATAGGGATGCGCCAATGTGGATATTCTCTTGAGAACGACCATTTCTCCGTCAGATATTCGAGTGGCATCTAAGAGATGGGATACCTGGTGTACGGAAAACTTTAGTCAGTCGTTGCACGGACCGCATGAAAGGAAGACGCACCATGATCGCCTGTCCGTCTTCGCATCTCCGACAGTTCGTGTGAGTACCCGTCCAAGACGGTATCCAGTCCGGTTTATAGCGCGGACGGAGCATGTACCCATTATGTTCGAGCCACTTCTGATGATCACGCCAGAAGTATTCTTCAGGTAGGAGGTCTCCCGGAAATGCTGGACCAGGAGAGGAAACATGTACGTCAGACTTTGCACTTGCCCTCATACGTGACACGACAATCCGAGCATTCTAGAGGGAAACAGACAGCGAAAGGCCATTATGTCAATAATTCTCACACATACATCTCGGCTTCAATGGGATAGGGGAAGGGCTGTCGATACTCACAAGTCGGACTGCATCATCAAACGACTGGTAAACTTCACAGTCCGAGAAGGATCGTGCGACTGATCGCCGCAGTGATGTGCGGGTCAGTGACTTTCCACAAGTCAGTGACCCTGACCCTGATCTGGCCTTACTGACTGTGACCTTACCCACGGTCCTGGCATACAGCGGCCCGACTGCGGCCCGTTACTGAGATAATAAAGTCGTCGCAGCTAATATTCAACGTACCCCGCGAGAGAAATACAATTAAGTACTAAGGATTGTATCTGCCGTCTCATCAATACTAAATGCTGCTTCCTCCTCGCCGTCAACATCTAATTCAATTAGTTCATAAAATTCAAACTCTTCATCTAGGATACTATGCCTCACCGGGGAGTCGGCACCCCCTAGAAGTCGGCACCTCCATGATATCTGACTTAGATACTGTCGTTTCCCTTATAAATTTCATGTTTACATAGGTTTTTACATATCTGCTTCCATTTCGAGCTTGAACGAAAGCAAACGGATGAGTCATTGAGTTTTCCCTTCTTCTGAGCATTTGCAGGCCATTGTCACGCCTGGGATCACGGTCAGTCACGCCTCGGACACATTCCGAGGGTGGTTTCACACTGTTTTGCAGCGGTCCATGTGTGACTGCAGTGTTACTTCTGCGTTACCTGCCGACTTCTAGGGGGCGACTCCCCGGTGAGGCATAGTATAGTGTGCACCCCTCTCGTATCTTTCCACCCAAGTGGTCCTGGTAAAGTCAAAGAGAGATTTGAGTTCAATTGAGATGCTTGACGGAAATTATGCAGCATCAAGGTCAAGATCGTCATCTACCATTTGCGATAGGGTGTCAGTGATCATACAAACTTGGTCTGCCATGATTGCTCTGTGACCTCTGTCTGCATTCACTACCGATAAGGAAGGGTGCCCTCTGTCACCACTCTGGACAAGCCGGCGTTACCTTCGGGGTCATGACCCTACCAGTGGAAAGTCACTGACAGTCGTAGGGTCAGTGACCGTGACCTATGACCTTGGGCACTGACCGTACATCACTGGATCGCCGTCAAGATCGTGAGGATCGTTAGGTTAGGGTCTCGAGTATTTTGTATCTCAGCGAACACGTGTCTCCAAGATCCCGATTTGGATATCGCTACCGGTAGTCTACGGCACTTCAAGTTGAAAGTAGTTGATCAAAGTTGGTCAAACGATTTCTACCTTCGTCTTGTAGATTGCAGAACCAGTGATTACACAAAGCTTCCATCGTAAGTGCAGAATGCACAACACCTACTGATATGAAGGGGACGCCGCTCACTACTTGCCACGGTATGTCAATCTCCAGTGATCGTGAAAGGGTACGTCGAGGCATACACAGGCGTGCAATGAGAAAATAGTTTTAGTAAGACTTCTCCTGTCGCAGAAGATAGGCTATAGTTACCGACCCAGCTTTGTAGAACACTCCGTTGACTTAGAGATGAGGTTGCAGACATCAACACAGAACAACTGAATATCCATCTTCAGGACCTTCTGATTGTTTTCCCCGAGGCCGAAATCAAATGGAGAGCCGGATCTAAGTCGTCGAATCACCCGGACGTCATTTCGTGAGTCGCTGAGTCGAACTGCGGTCTACGGATTTTGATCATGAGTTCAGTTGGATGCGGATGAACCTTCAATTCGGTCAGAACGTGAAGCGAAGTAGACTTAGGGTCAATGAGGATGGCCTAAACTCGAGGGAGTCGCGTCAGACAAACTGGAGTAGATCTCGAACACGAGCACATGATCACAAGTTGAATTCTAGAGCTGCATCATGCTGATATTTGATTTTTACGCACCCTGTCACCAAGTCCCAGCCGGCTGCGCGCTGAACAGTTCAAACTTGAAGGCGATAGGCACAGCAATCGATCCATGGGAATGTCAACAAAGCAAGAGATTTGAGACGGATGTCCATCCCGGACAACAATAAAAGAGCTCGATGGTATCAGGCCAGCGATTCAAGTGACTCGAAATTACTCATATGGGTGTGCATGAATCCATGGGAGAAATTGGCGAGCAGGCGCACAGTCTGGTGCATTTTGGGCAACAGTGTCCCATAGTCATTTATCGGACTGTCGTAGAAGATGTTGCAAAAATTCAATATATCGGCTGCATACATGAGGACGTGGTGAGAGTAGCGTACAGCATGCGGCAAAGATACGGGTTAGCATCTTACTGGCAGGGCATATGCCGAACTAAAGACCGACTCGGAGCTTGGGGCACTCGTACTGAAAATTCTTTTTCTACCATTCTAGCTACTAGCATCCCCTTCACCCTTCTGTCATAAGGTCATGGCACGCTCGCAGATGCTATTTTGTTATGTCTCTTCAAGTGATTCATATAACTTCTGTCTAGGTTCCGTTCCACTATCCAAAATCTATTGCTATCTCAACCTTCAATTCAAATTGCTAGCCGCTCTACGGCTTCACCTTCCCCTGAAGGCTCCAGCTGAGGATTAACGGTTCCATCGGTGCATACTTCCAATCCATCGAAATTTGTCTCTCCAACGCGGATTCCGAGTGAAATTTACTCCGTTCCTGGATCTTCACCCGTCATAACCCCGCAAGTGCAGGAAGGAGGGTGCGTACATTATGCTCACGCAGTCAGGTGATTCATTGCGGTCGTAGGTGGGATCAAAGGGCATTTCGATAACCATAGTTGGCGTATACTTCTCATTGGTCAGCTTGTTGTTATTCTCAGCGGTGGCATCCGCAGCGTGTACAGCCTTGGTCCACAGGAGAACGCCGTCACAAGCAATTCAGATCTTGGTGTCCTCCTCGCTTTCCACCACTGCTCATCAGATCCTACTTTTCAGTCGCATTCGACTCACAGAGTATGTCGGCCTTGATATCTTTGATAAGCCGGCTCAATAAGGTACTACCACTAGTATCTGCCACTGCTCTCGTGGTACTCACAACCTTCAGGGGAACAATCCTCCTGTAGTGGAGAAGAGCTCTAACCCCCTCCGCTTCGGCGTAATTGGTGCATCTCGGATCGCTCCCAGTGTCATCATCAAACCTGCCAGGTGTCACGACGATGTTGTTGTAGTCGCTATTGCTGCCCGTGACCAGAAGCGTGCAGTCGACTATGGCCGGACATGGAACATCGCAAAAGCCTATGGCGGTCCGAATGGTTATCAAGGCAAGTGTTCAAATGCGAACACGAGTAATGGAATGCCACTTCACGTATACTTTCCTGACAGACCTCCTCGATGACAAAGATGTTGATGCTGTTTACATCGGGGTAATATCACGGCTTAACGAGAATTTTGGCTGGTCTGACATTTTTGACCTGGACCCAACCTTCGCAGCTGCCTAATGGCCTTCATTATGAATGGACATTGAAGTCGCTTGCCGCGGGGAAACATGTTCTTTGTGATAAACCGATCGCGAATACTGAAGAGGAAACGCGCAAGATGTTTGCTCTCGCAGAAGAGAAGTCTCTTGTGTTGTTAGAGGTCTGGCAACCTAGGTCAGTGCCGTTCCGGGGGGATCATATGGAGAATTAAATAAGGCTTGTAGATTCCATCCTGCACTTCAGAGAGTCAAAGCTATAATCGACGAAGGATCACTTGGAAAAATGGTCAAAATATCTACCAATCTAGGCTTTTGGGGCAATTTGTTGTTTCAAAAAGACGATATTCGTTTCAATTACGACCTTGGGGGCGGTGCAATGATGGATCTAGGTCGTGAGTTGCAGATGCTCACTAATAATTCTTTTAGACCTTAATTGGCTCTTTTTACCCCGTATAAAAAGCCTATCCAGTGAACTGCATGCGTTATCTTGCGTCGTCAGAACCCGCAGTGGAGTCCGCTCAAGCTACCTGCATCTCCGAAAATGTAGATAGAAGAATGGAGGTACAATTGACCTTCGCAGATTCAATTCCTGCCACCCTCGTTGTCGATTTTGTGCTCGAAGGCTGGGGACCCCTGAAGCTTTTCCCTCAGTGGATGCAAATGTTATCACGAGTTGAATGCGAAAAGGGCGCGGTTGAGATTTTCAACTATGTAGTTCCATCCATATACCATTACATCAGGGTCATCCCGAAGGTCGGAAAACCCTGGACAGAGAAGGTCTACAAGCCGAGTGAAGGAAAGGGTGAGGAGTGGTGGTCAGCGTGCGTATTCCATGCGTAGTCATGTCTGTCACAATGCTGACTGTGTAATACACAGTTATCGCTACCAGCTCGAGGCGTTCGTAGACAAAGTGAGAGGTCGCACACCGCAAGCGTGGAGGACTGCCGAGGATTCAATCAATTCAATGCGTGTTATCGACGCCATTTACGAAAAGGTGCGACTTGAGCCTTGTACGCCGACAATGACTGACTAGTGTGATAGAGTGGTCTTCCCCTGCGTCCGATGTCAAAATTCGAGTTGTAAAAGACCAGAAATGAATCTCATGCGTGTGTGCTTTGGAATTGGCAGGAAAGACTTGCCCGTGTTCATGTTTCGTGATCACATTATATTCCGTGGCGGTATAAGATGTATTACTTGCAGGATAAATTAGGATTGACAAAAGTTCCTTGAGGTAGGCAGATTAAAACAACCTTGACGCCTGGGTTCTAAAGTTCGGGGATGGTCCATCTTGTCAAGAAATCTATTGAGCCAAGGTCCGACACTAAGATGCGATTGAAGCGGTGCAATGTAACAAAAAGAACGAGTATAGGGTAACCCGCTATGCCCTGTTGTAGAGGAACCAAAGTGTCAAGTCGTTCATAACGTGCAAGTTGAGCCGTATATATGGCCGTGTACCATTTCTTCCCGTACACGGCTGATGGGGAATACTGGAACGGTATGCAACTCTTGACTTCGATTTGGCCAGGTACCTTGTAGCCGTACTATATATACTATAGCTTCAATTAGCGCTCGAGGGTCAAGTCATCCGGCGTGAGTGAGAAATAGCAGCGTACCAAACCTTGGAAACAGCATTTTCATGGGTGTCAGATACGAAGAGATCGTCACGCCTCTCAGCTTTCTCGGAGCCACGAGTTGGTGTTAATTAAATGTGATGCCGAATCCTCATGTCTAACGACTCATGCTCTTCATACAATGATAGGTCCATCTCCAAGTTAATGATGAAGAATGATAGCTATCTTCAAAAGTACATGACCTTCTTCGCGGTTGTAGGCTTCTTCGCAAAAGACATGACGACTCCGGTATGCGCCCCTATCTTGATGTTGGCTTGCCGCTTGACTCGCTCCTCCGTCTTCTCGGCCTTGTCCACTTGGGCATTGCGCCGCCTGAAAGTATGGAAATCGTCCTCGTCGGCGCCTGCATCACGTCCAGTGCCAAGGAAGACAGTCTTAGCCACCACTTCTGCGGAGGTATGCGCTCGGTATCAAGAAGCTCGATCATTCAGGAGGCCAAATACCTACCACTTTTCCTTAACGTGCAGTCTTTGGCAAGGTGTGTCGTTTCTCCGCAAAGCTTGCAACAACCCCCATTGGGATAAACACCTTTTGATTGATTCTGAGGACATGATGACGCCAAGTGGCCTTTTCCGGAGCAAACGAAACAGGATGCGAACGGGAGGGGGTTGGATGGATCAATAGATTTCATGCATCGCGAGAGGTTATGTTTTCGAGAGCCACATCTGTGAACAGAGTTAGTTATGAATGACGCGAAAGACACCTTGCGATGCCGCAATGGTTATCGGGCAAATAGAAATTGTGAGCTGAGGACTTACCTGTAGCAAACTCCAACAGCAGTCTGTCCTGATTGGTCGAATTTTGTACCTTTTGTAAGCTCGTTACCAGCCCCGCAAGCAATGGCTTTCGTGCAATCTCTCGCGGTGTGGCCTATTTCCCGACAAGCATAGCAAACGGTTTCTGATGTGCGCCGGTCCTTGCGCTTCAGCCTGCGCCGCTCTGAAGCTAATTTGCGAGCATCCGTGTCTTCGCATGACCAATAAATTAGGACGATTACAAAAAATGAAGTTCACTGCCAAGGACGGGCTGATGATAATACTAACCCTTCTTGTGTTTATGCTCTATTTTCTCCTTCGCCTTGGCTACCCGACTGGAGGGCCTTTTCATCACCTCCGGCCTGGACTCGCCACTTGAACCATTCTCGCCGGCTCCGTCTCCTCCAGGAACCCTCTCAGACTCTTCTGTCTTCGTCTGCTCACTATATTTCGTACCTCCCATTTCCGCTCGGCCAGTCTCCACGATTTCGGCTGAAGACTTTATCTCTTCATGGCTATCCTGCGTTCTCTCCTTTCTTCTTCTCTTCCTGTTCTGTCCTGTATCTGTGGTTTTTGCTGTATTCACCGATATAGGAAGATCTTGATCATTGTCGATTGCACCACTTTCGGGGAGCGCATCGTTGTAGTTCAGATTAGCCTGCAAGTATGTTCTTTTGCGAGCAAAGTTCGTATATCTCGTCATCAAATAGACTTTTATCGCTTCAAGGCAGCGAACACAAAGGGGGAAAGTCTCATACTGTTGTCATCACGTGACTGTTCTTATTTCTGCACTGGGCGTCAAGTGGGCGTGTTACAATCCCATGCTGATGTAGTTGCAAACAGTTCCCATGCGGGTCTCCTTAGGAGCATGATCATCAGAATGGTGAATGGTGGAGGAATGGTGAATGCATGAATTGATTGACCCCCTGTCGCCTATCCGACAATAGACGTACGTAGATCCATTGTCATTTGGAGGTCACTGCTCATTCTGACTTCTTTGTCCAGATCCATTCATGAAATGAACTGTTATACCTGTATAATGCCTTGGATGCAAATACAGCACCGCATCTTCGATGGGGAACTGAATTGACGTTACTGAACGTGTACACTCTCAAACATGCTGAACGATGCCAAAAGTCAAATAACACAGTGGCCATGAGCGCAGGAATTTCAGTTCTGGCGGCCGAAAAGTCTCACTAATGTGGGTCCGTATGGGTCCATGTTGGATGCGATGCGACGAACGCACACAAAACAGACAGACAGTCTCTCAGGAGTTCAAGGTTTGTGGTTTCGACCAGCATCGACCGGGCTCAATGGCACCAATCACTAGCTCTCGAGCCCAGAGGAATAAGGAAGCTTATACGCGAGCGGTCGAGAGCAAAACATGCCAATGAACGGACTTCACCGACACCGAGCCGAATTAGGCAAGGGATATTTCTTCCGTATAGTCGTGGTCACTCTGCACTTAAATAGCGCGCTAAGCTATTGTCTGTTGTGGTGCATGAAGCCTTCCGCATCAGCTCCGTCGTGTCAACCTTATCCATTTACGACGAGTCTTGTCTGTGTTTAGTCCCGACAGTGATATTACCTCAGGCTCACCTTCGAACGGAACATTCGGTCCAATCATGCTGACATCTGAGTGGTATTGGCCCCCGATTGTTCTAAGCTTCCGCCTTCATCTCCAGCGTGGCGGTCGACGAAGTTAGCCATGGTCATTGTCCGTGTCGTCAAAAGTGTCATCTCCTTTGGAAAGGCTACGTCTCGATTCGCGTCTAAACTTACGTTGCGATCATTCCGGAAGACCATATACCAGAGTCGGCTTTACGAGGGAGATAGGCTGAAAAAAGAGGCAATATCATGCATCGAGACATGCAAGAACAAGCTCAACCAGGATGAAATCAAAGAGTGGGACACGATGTTTGAATCGTAAGTCATATGCTCCATACTTCGTGCAATCATTCTCCGACAATGCATACATTTGATCGCAGGTTGAATGTAGAAAGAAAGAAGCTCATCTTCTTTGCCCGATACGAGGAAGATCTAAGTGCAGAGCTGTCCGCTTTGGCTGGAGCAGACAAATCCAGAGTAGATGCCCGAAGACTTCGTGAGACTGCCTCTGTGCGTTTGGATGCAAACCTAGTATGATTCAAAATCTGGTACTCACGAGCATACTTTTAGAAATTTGCGAGAATCGGTGAAGGACGGCCTGACGTTGGCGCGAGCCATTCTCCTCCCTCCATTAAAATGCAGGAACGAACAGATGATCACGTTCGCTCAAATAGTTGGTGCAGACTCCAACAGCCCAGACGGTGGACAGCAGCGCTGTAAGATATTTCGGCCTCAGCATTGAGATCTATCCGTTCACTTGATACCCATTTAGTGGATGGTATGACGGCTCAGATGAGCGGGAATATGTCATATCCAACCACACCGGAGAACGCATTGGGCTTGCGGTTTTATCGTCATGCAGAAAGTAATTCGCGCAGTCCGACGTCTTCGACTGGGCGAACATGAAGTTTAAGTGTGTAACTCTGCTCTATCAAAGTCACGTTGTTATACTAAATCGCTTTGCTGTAGAATCCGTGCTCAGCTCCCTACTCATGCCGATGAGACGTTTTAGTAGTCCTTCTAATCCAGATGATGGTGCGCCTTGAAATACTCTCATTCCGCTATGCACTGATTCCCTGTCAGGGGCTATCGTTGAGGCTGAAGAGGGAGGTGCGGATCCTGCTTGGCCATCTCCACCAAAGGAACCTGTTACCGAAGAGGGTGAGCGAATTATATCACTAGTCCAGACGTCTCTTAAACCCATTCTAGGCCTCGCTTCTTGGCATGGTATGGGCCAAGTCCAACCTGTTGAATTCTAACCTCCCAGATGGAGTGTCAATCACAGGCATGCTGTGTGTAACCATTATTATAGTAATACAGACAAATACAAGTTTCAGACACCTTCTATTGTGTGCGTTCAATGTTTGGGTTACTGAGTCACCAGCAACAACGTCGAGGGCACAATGGATTTGTTTGGCATGCATTGTCGCACCATGTCTCCAGCTATTGGGTGACATCTTGAATGGTGGGTCCAGCCAATCCCTTTTCAGCCACTCGAGTTCACCGTCACTTGGTGCCAAACGCCAGATAGCCCGCGAAAGCCGTCTGTCGACGATTTTCGTGATCCACCAAGACAAGACCGCTAGTACATTCCAAGCTCCCCATTGCAGTGCATTTTCGTTACCGTCTCTCAAATTGTTTCAGTATGAAATCGTGCTCTCGGCTAATGTAATGACCGTCTCCACGTATAGGCTTCATTCATCGTGTTCAATTCCACCTAAGGATTGAGGCCACTTCGAAATGGCTGTACAACTCTACATTTGCGTATTGTTTCCAAGCACTAGAAAATTCATGTTCCAACCAGGAAGGCAAGGTAGGCTCCATCCCAAGTAAGTTATGTTCTATAGTCTACAAGATTCCAAAGGCATTCGGAATAACAATCAGACCCGAAATACAGTCCACTTGACAATGCGGACATCAGCAGTAACTCGTCCATATCAACTCGGCGTTAAGCACCCGGACAATTCTCCCTTAAATGCCGGGTCAGCGTGTCTGTCCTTGCAAACATCTCTCCACAATGTGGACATTTCCTGTTCGTACTCTTCAGATGGGTCTCTGCGATGTGTTTGCCCAGGCTGTCATGTTTCATTTCTTCACTCCGACAATTAGCACCCCACAGACACCTGCACCGCTGGCCACCCCACGGGTTGGAGTGGTCAAAGTGTGTGTCTTTCAAGTGACGCCTGATGCCAGCGGGCGATATATCGTCAAGGAGTGCGTTGCATGTACCACCCCAGAGACAGGGAACCCGATGCGAGGGGTAGGGTGCGTTCGTCGGCATCTCACGCGTGTGCTGAGGGTGATCTATTGAGAAGACTGGTCGGGCATAATCAGACACGGATGTAGTTGCATTGAAGGAGTATAGAGAAAGTTACTCACGGCACGTTGACAGTAGTTCTCAGTCTACAGCTGTAGGGCCGGAGCAAGGGTGGATCTGCGGGGATGGGTGGCTGAGTATATTATAACTTCAATTGTCGTTCACTCACCACCGAAACTTAGAGAAGGTTGGACTTTAGGCAAGGGGTTGGGGGAGCTCCGCCTTAGAGCCCTACTGAGACGAAGAGACGATCCTCCCATATTTATAGTGCGTTGTGAGCGACTGCGTATGTGCGTATGCCATACTATCGACTTCCATACAATAGGTCTGAACAGCACGTCAGTGGAGATAGCAACACCCAAAGCCGTCTATGCCAGCATTGCCTTTCACGAAAATATGTACATCGCCTTTCCCGGTCGTCCGATAGGTCCGTCCTTCAAAGAACTCTCATCATTCAGAGGATGCTTTGGCGCGAGAATAAGGGTCGTACATGCCGATTATCGAGGATCTGGCAGGAGGCGCTCATATAACTATTAAAGTCAATAATTTTGATCTTTCCATGAATAGCCAATCATTTTGGTCAGCCAGCACTCCAATTACCGTATACAATTTTCGCAAACGGTTTAGATGAGCCTCAGCGGGGACATTTGAAATGGACCGACACTAGGCAACCGAATGCGCTAGGTGGGCTAACGTATGACAGCTATTAGTGTCACAATTCAAAGTGTTTCGGACTACATT
Organism: Taiwanofungus camphoratus; assembly: GCA_003999685.1. NCBI lineage: Eukaryota > Fungi > Basidiomycota > Agaricomycetes > Polyporales > Taiwanofungaceae > Taiwanofungus > Taiwanofungus camphoratus. Next base: position 491,512 of record CP021223.1, read on the forward strand.
TGTTGATATTCATGTGAGTAAAACAGATATGAGTTTAGTGAAAACATTTCGGCGTCCAGCATCATGAGGTGCCGAGTTGATTCGGACACTACATTGCGCAAGATTCATCACCGTCGATAAACAGATCACATCCAATGCTCATCATTCTGATAGCATCGTCTGACTTTCCATCTTCCGAAAACTCACAATGCCTTTCACACAATCTTATGACGGGTCTTTTAATGAGTCATCACGCATGCTTCACTTCATCATTCTGCCACCTTCAGGCTCTCGTATATGGCATCTGACACATAATGAGCGGATAGAAGTGTGCTTCCTGACTTTGTGAGGAGGGAAAGTAAACATTAAGGACAAAAACATTGAGCGATACAACCACACTGAAGCAGGGGTACAACGGAAAGTAAGGTGATCTTCCAAATCTTGCCTGAGAGGGGGCCGTACATTAAAAGAAACTAATTGATGCCTCCAAACCACATTCTCTGGCATCGACAGCGTCTGTGGAAATCTCTCGCGTGTTCATAGACGATGGCCGCTTATTTTCCGCGGAGTCCGACAAATGACAAAAGAAGAATGGCGCGTAAGAGATGGAGAAGGTTTGATGAATGGTATATGAATGGTATATGGGGATATTTCAGCAAGACTTATGGTGCCTATTCCAGAACGGCGTGGCGGCACGCTCAAGCTAAGTGAAGATTCGTTACCAGATAATTTCGAATATTAGTATGGATTCCACTTACACTCTTTACGTTCTACTCGCATGTTGCTACAAAGAGATATGCTGAGGGGTTTTCTCCCACACGGCTTGCTTTACGACACCATGTATGTTATGATTGATAACGCGGACTGGAAGACCAACTGATAGAGCACCTGTCATGTAGGAAGGTAACATAACATGGATGTCCGGTAGATTGAAGTAGATATCCCAAGGGAGATGACGAATCATACTAGCCAAGTTCTTCGAGTCCGGAACGACATTAGTTGCGCTAACTGCCGGAAACATCTATCACCGTCAAAGATATCGAGGACAGCAAAGGGAAGCGAAGCATAGCCAGTAAATCCAAGACATTGGTGCCTGTATCAGGATGTCCCGCGTATATTTACGAGACAGACATCAGTGAGAAGCAAAAGCTATGTATAGTGGCTTCTAGTGGTAGGCGCCAATGGGAAGGAATGTTCCGTTCCTCCATCAAAGCCCTATGGAGAAACAGACTGACCAAGCGCCGCTGCTGACTTGAACATGGTGGAGAATCATCCACACGCCCTCAAAATGGTACTTTTGACGTAGCAGGAATACTGGAAGTGACCAGACAGGGAACCACAGATTTGAAAGCAGAATGCACGCGAAGTGCACAAGTTCAAGTTAGCCCTTCGTCATGCCTCGATGCACACCAACTCAAAATCGGACGATATATCCTCGATGACTTTCCAACGAAGACCGAGACCCAAGCAGTCCAATGGCGATTGATTCGGTGAGGGCGCGACAGTGTTTGTTTCAACATGTGGATGACAGCATTGGCAGGTCAGCGAATTCGGTAGCGACCGTGCAACTTCGTATAATTTACCGACTTTCTTCGTAAACGCATCGGTAGAGAAGCACAGGAGCATTAGCAAGGACATGCTCCCCGTATGTCACCTCAGAAAGGAAACATCTGTCCTTCACGAACCCACCGCAATGACCTAGCTTCGAAACTTCCATGGATCCACCAGAAAGCGGGGTCGGGCCAATACGCTAGAAGAGATTGGATACATTAGGTGCAAATTATTTTGTATATTACAGAATGTACGGGAAGAAAAGAATCCTATCCAGTCAAGTGCAGGATTTGACAAAGGTCCGGTAGTTCAACGCCGTGCCTTTCGTTCCAGTATAATGATACAAGATCGACAACTCACTCAGTGTAATAGTTTCAGAGACCTCCATTCATCATTCATGAAGCCTGAGGTGCGAGACCGCTTGTCAAGGGGAGATATGATATTTGCCTTGGATGACGCAGATAGGCTTGAAGCTCACCGCCAAACCATCGACCAGATGTTAAACATAAAAACTGGTATTATACCAGTTTTCATATTTCACCTTGATCTTTAGGAAGGAGTTCTCGGTCTACTTCTCCTTGAAGACACCTTGTCCGTTCGTTAGTTTAATGCACTGAGTAGAGGGGGCCAGCAGCAAGTATCGAACATAGGGAAGGCACATCCAATCCAACAACACAGAGCACTCTGACAAGTAAACTCCGGAGAGCAAGCGTAAAATTGCAGACAAACTTGGAAAGCACTTATGAACTTGGTGTAAAGAAACCATCCCCTGAGTCGGGAAGGACTGAGGACGCTGCAAATGATGGTGAAGTGACACTGCATACCAGCTACTGGCTTACGTAAAGGACAAGCGCTCAGCTTGCAACTTCGACGGCATCGACAGTTAATAGTACCCATATATTGAACAACACTTTGAAGCCTGGCACCTCAAAGCATGGCGTTGCACTGATGATTGTATACAGTTTCCTGCACTTTATTGAGCGGATGTTCAAATGTACCCTGCCAGCTCGTCCCATTTTGGGTCTGCATTTTGGTATGCCTGTCTAGGTCAATGTGGGTCCATATAGGTCCACTAACAACTCTGCACAACGACTTGTGCTCCTTCGCCTCCCCTCAACAACAACCTGTTCCCAGATGAAGCCTTGTTTTTGTTTCTGGGACTTGTAAATGTTCTTCAGTGTTAATTTTGATGTTGATCCTCTTTGCCTCCCTGTCGCACTCGCATCTCTCGGGCTACTTTTCCGGTCTACATGACGACGGCCATGGCATTGACAAAATGTTTGCTCGGTCCTCCCGTCACAACAGACAAGTCCTAATCAAGTCTGGATATTGTTGTTGCTGAGACAAGAGAACGGTGCAATATAAATTGGACCTCTGACTTTGTGAATTGACAGAACTCCTCTACCTCTCAATCCTCTCATCAATATCGAATCCAACGACTATGGCTACCATCGATGGGCTCGACGGTGCCAACTCCCCTTGGAAAGTCACGTCCAAATTTCCAAAAGCTTGTGTATCAAAGCCGACTGCACGAAGGAGACGCGTATTGCTCAGAGGCCTCAGAATGTCTGAGGAAATACGAGCATAGACTTAGATCACATGAAAGACTGAGTTGGAGAGCGAGGCTGGACGCGTTAGTTGTCTGACATGCGGTGATGGTGTTCTTTGGTTCTCACCCAAATACAGGTTGAACGCGGAACGAGCAAGGCTCGTTGAATATTCGGCGTGCTGCAGCTCCGTTGGATCTCAGCTAGAAGCTCTATCCAAAGCTGACAAGTATAAATCGCACGCGAAGGACTTATTCGAATCTCTTAATGTATGATATGTTCCTACGAATCCTCGAGTCAGTTACTAATCTAGAGTGATTGTAGAAGCGATACGCTAGTCTTGTTGCTAAGTCATCCAATCGTGCAGGTCCACACGGAGCGACATACATTACGACATCAAATAGGAGACCAGAATCTAGTTAGTGCTATTAGGAGTATGCGTTGCGGCGATATCGCTGATATCCCATTCGTAGCTGTATACTGCCCGCCCGGATTCTCGGGAGCAAGCTATTCGACAACGTTAGTCCATAAACACAACCCAAGCGAGTGCTCGATCTTAACAAGCAATAGATCATAGGTTTGACTCAATTTCCCAATCTAAGTAATGCACCAGCGGCAAGCCAGCGGAAGCTCCAGTTCATCATCATCAAGCTCACGAACTGATGGTGCGCGCAGTTCGAGTTTGGTTTCGTAGATTCAAAGGCTCACGAAATTCCTCACAACAGAGAGCGTGAAGCGCAAGGTTCTCCCCGGGAGATATCTTACCGACTCCCCAGAACCTATCTCGGATATATGTGCGTCTGCACCGTCCCTGGCTACCTGCTTGAATTGACCACCTTCAATGTACAGACAGCTACAAAATGGAACACGCGTGTCAGTCCCGCGTCACGTCACATTCCAGAGACCGCGATCACTCTCCGTCTGCTCGCCCAGTTCAAGTTCTCTATCGAGGTTAGTCGCTCCTAGTTGCGTTCATCCTGCTAATCTGATATCTCTTATGAAGCACCGGCGGATGCACCTACTGCTGGTTACATCCAGATGAGGAACGGGTATGGCTCAGGCGGCCTTTATCATTACTAATGTTCCTGGGCCTTCCTGCATAAGGCAAGAATGTCTAATATCTCTGAAGAGGACAGTAATCAAAACGGGACTGACGATGAGGAGGTGATACAGCGGAAATGAGAAAATGTCATAATCCGCGTGCAATGCGATATAATGGGTGGAATGTACTAATAATGACTGTAATGCAATGTAATGACTAGAACGATATGTAATGACTAGACCGCGACATAATGTAGATTTACGACGCAATGTTACAGCAATGACTTCACACAAAGACCATCGAGAAACTGCCAGACATGTCATATAATAGGTACGACTAACCATTCTTGTTCGTATCGAAGGACAGGTAGATCGGAGGAATAAGATAATGTGACTAAAACAGCATAGCTGAAACGGAAAACCCAAGACCCCGACTGGAGTTGACCGACGTTACAATTGTACAGGTTGGGTCAAGAAGAAAAGAATGACTCACAGAATAATCTATCGTCGGACGAGCCTTCGACACCATGACGTGAAAGTATTTACTCTGTCGCTCGCCCATGCCCAAACCTCCTCTATGATACCCTCAAACTCTTGCTCATTCCATGGGGACCGAATGTTATCCTGTTCTGTCAGAGTGAACCGCAAGACATCTTTGACCGTGATCAGCCCGACCAAGGCTCCGTGGTCTTCCACCAGGATGACGCGTGGTCTATGGAGAAGATTAGAGAAGTGTGGGATGAATGTGCCGTGTTTGCTCACCCCATTCTTTTGAATAATTGCATGACTATTTCTAGGGGAAGTTGAGGGGCAACAGTAAGGGGGGTCTGCATACGGTAATGTTAGAAGCCACGCAATACGAACGACGAAAACGACATGCCTGATTGACCCATGGCCAAAATTTTAGAACTTCCGGGGTCGCAGTTGTCTCAATAATCTCCAGTGAGTCATTTTCATCAATCCCCACCGCTGGTCCCGTGGTAACTCCAGGTAATTCGACTTCAGTCTGGCCATTTGTAGCAGAGAACGAGCAAGGAGTGTCTTGAGAAATTGTTTGCACTTTACGCGCTTTTTCTGCAAGTTCACCTTTAGTGATGCTCAAAAATCTGGATTGTCAAGACCTCACCTAAGACGTATTGTAGTTCCGATCGTTCGATGTACCCAATCAGATCCCTGTTGACATCGTTGGAAATGATAGGAAAGCCTTTCACATCCGTGCTCGCCAGACGTTCCTCTGCACTGATGAGTATTCACTCAGCTCCTTGATCGTAGGCAATACTTACCAAGATCATGGACACACAATCCAGATGCTGGCAAAGTGTACAATTCATTTTTCATGGCCCTTGAAACTATTCTTTTCGTAAGGTGTCTGGGTGTGGTATACTGGTTAATGAGACTTACCAGGAACATTGTACGCCTGATCATCCTTCTCAAGAAAAGGATAACCGTTGAAACGAATCATCTCGTCCGCGATGCCATTGGTTCCCAGGAAGTCTCCAACAGCTTTCGTTACAAGAAGAACAATCTGGTATCACTATCAGCATTCAATCTGAGTGACAAGTGAATATGAGAGTACCATCGTAGGCAAAATGTACGTTAGGGCTCCAGTCAACTCGAACATGATGACAACTACAGTCACAGTGATTCTCATGACACCACTGGAAACAGTTGAGTTTAGAGAGGTGAAGAGATGTACGATGGACAAGTTTACCTCAGTGCAGCCGCAGCACCGAGGAAGGCATACGTTCCAGGAGTAATGCACTGCGTATCGAGTTGACACACTGCAAACATACTCGATTGTGGGTACGCGCTACATCATTGCTCAGTTAATTAGAACGTTACGGCAAGATTTGGCATGGAAAATATCCCATACCGATACAACGCCTTGACCATGATACCTAGCATGCGTCCAAACGTGGCGCCAATTGCCATGGAGGGCACAAAGATACCTGCAGGGACTTTACAGCCATACGATACCACGACAAGGCCGATCCGGAGGATGGTCGCAAGGAAGAGCGAATTGACCATAGGCCACTGGACCGAGGTCCTGCAAGCAGCTCTCATAAGACTGCAGACGATCACACATTCCATGACTCACTGGCAAATGTTGTCATAGTCTCCCCCACCCTGACACTCCCGGAATAGGATTGACATGCTTTCCGTCATGTCAATCCGTGTGAAGCGATTGAACCACCCGACCATGGCCGTCAGCGTTGCCAGTACAACTGCCTCGGCTACAGGGTAGCCTGCAAGATGCTTGCGACGGAATGCAGCTACTTGCAGGTTGAATTTGACTACAAATGCACCGTACAAGCCCTTGTTGATATCATTGACGTCAATGGACTATTGTTAGGATATTTTATGTCGTACATACTCCGAATATGCCGAGGATCACGAAAAAAATGATTTCAAAGAAGTGCCAGTCTCTGTCGTAGGTGACTTGGAACAATACGAGTTTACCGCTTCTGAAGGGATTCATTGCCTAGTGAAATAGACAGTCAGGCATACACGGTATTTGAATACCCTTCCACCTACTGAGAGTGTAACTGTAGCCATCAGTGCGCAGAAGAAGCTCCTCCACATTGTTTTGATACTGAAAACACTACTCATTTCCTGGGACCATTGTCATGCTCAGCTCAGGGACAGCCATCAGTCAACAAAGCCTACTTCGATCGAGAACAGTACGCCTCCTATTGGCGAACCGAAAGCAACGGCAACACCAGCAGCGCTTGAGGCTGTCAGGATTTCTCGCATCTTGCCTGATAGGATGTAAATAAACCAGCATCAAGTAGCATACAAACAACTCACCTTGACTTCGTGAATATCTTTTGAATAAACTTGCGACAAGATTGCCTATGCAACAAGCGACATGAACGGAAGGACCCTCTTTCCCTACGGACAGACCAGAAGCAATGACCAGGGGCTGGTTCCGTGAGTTCAATCGGAGAAGGAAACATAAAAACTGATTGCATACTAGGGTCAGACTCTTAATGGCGAAGGTCCAAAATCCGAGGTATCCCTTCATGATGAAACCTCCAAGAATGCACTTGATCTCTGAAATGCCGGAGCCCGCAGCATAGTTTGCTATAGACTTCACGAGATGCGCAGCTGTAAACGAGAAAGCCAACTTGTGCCAGGGCGTCAGATACATGAATCACTGGGGAAGTAAAGGCACACGTACCGCAAAAAGTACATATGCTGTCCATCGTACTGCTACGGCAGTGCTCCACGGATGCCACGAATCGCACGCATCGTCGCCGCCTTCAATCTCCCAACAACAAAACTGCCGGTTGAGCCACCATCCGTCGGAGCAGTAGCCCATCTTCAAGTCTGATAGCCATACAGTCACAATCGAGATGAGGGCAGCGTTCACACCGATACACATTCCTGGACACATTCAACAGCGATATGCGGGTTAAGAAGGGTTTCCACTTACCCACTAGACTAACCACGAACCAGCTCTGACTTGCATATGCTATCCTCCATAGCCTCGACCATACCCAAGCCAACGTTCCCTCTCCTCTCGAGCCTTGATGTATACCATATAGCTTCTGCGCAGTTCTGAGCCTCCTATTCCTTTCAATGACAGAATCCTGGATCCAATCTGGCGCACGTGTTGAGCGCGCAAGTCCTTAGGCTAACAAGGTGCTGAGCACGCACCTATTGTAGTAAAGTCTTCATATTTTCTGGACGTGGATGTCAAAAAGTACACACACGCCTCCTCTGATGTGAATAAAGCCTACCTGAGCTGCTCAAAGTCTTCCTCGCCTTCGTTCGGCAGACCATGGAATTCCGCGGCGTATTCACGGGACATGTGCGCACATTGAGACGTTCCGTTCTTAGATCAACCAGTACCGTTCTCAGACCTGTACCGGTCGTTTCTGGGCAGACAGAATATGTCAGGATAGTGGACACCCTGTAGATGCCTTCCTTGTCTTGAGGGTGTAGTGGTAATGCTACTTATTTAATGGGTGCAGTACAGTAGACGCAAGATTCAGATCTGTGCAAACACGTCGCCGATCTTTCACGTGACTTTCAGCAACAAGCAACTCTGACGGCCTCGGAGATTTGCCCCACTCTGAATAGGTTAATGGTGTACGAGTCATTCCCAGTATGCTGAACCAGTATTTCGCAATCCTCCAGAAGTCACAGAACTACTGATATCGAGTCATGGTCAATATGCTATCAATGGACTTCTACAAAAGTACATAGTATCTTCCTCGTCGTTAAGTCTGTCTTCCAGAGATTCCTCACACCACATAGATTCATTGACCTCGTCGGTTATTCCGTCTCTTTGGGGCACATTTTCCCGTATGGAGGACCTATAACTGGGCGGTGGTCCCGAAGCCCCGACTATGTGAGATGCAAATGTGAGATCTGATAGCTGAGAAAGCTGCGATCTAACATCCGCTCCGCATCCACACAGAAGACGGACGTTGAGCATAAAGCGGCAGAGCAGGATTGGCGAAAATCTAATCTGCTGGTATATCAGCTGCCGTTGCATCAAAGAGGACATGAATTACGAACACCGCGATGAAGAAAGTAGTAATGTCATAGAATACCTATTCAACAAGGATTAGCGTCAAACCCAAAGGGGAAGGTGAAAGAGTGGACATTAATGCTCCACAACACCATATCAACGACATTCAACACAAGGAGTGCTCTGACAACGATCGATTATTGATTTAATAAGCTAGGATAATATAATGTTACGAATCTTACGTACCCAAAGTAGATTATACCTGTGACGAGACGGTCTCATCATTGTCACCGCGTTGGATAGAACTAGTCATACTTACCATCTTGTAACAGCAGCGTGCTGATAGGAACCTTGACACTCACACTGCAAGCGATTGCCTTGCTACCACGAAGGGTATACCAGGTGTCGACCAGGACAATAATGTCAGAAGCAATAGCACATACTCGGGTGGCTAAGGCAACTGCAAATAAGGAATGTTGTCAGTGATCACCCGTAACAGCGTTGAAAGCCGCACATCTACACTCAGCAATCCGTTGTTGAGAATGGCAAGATTCAGCAAAGATCAGCTAGACATACTTTTCTCGGGCGAGAGCAGGCATCCGGTAGATGATCTCGCAGAATGGGGGAAACTTGAGACTATTCACTGCATATTGAGAAAGATTATACTGATAATGTATTAGCCAAAGGATACTGCTCTGTAGAAGTCCTTACAATGTTGGTAACGGCCGGGACAGAGCCTAATGTCAGGACGCATATTGACAGTTGCCACCGGCAATTCTGCAGCGCATAGACTTTAAGTGCGGAGAAGCCTAACAAAATCTGAGAAACAAGAATAAGTTACGGTTGGAGAAACAGCCTTACATGCCCAAAGAACGAATGAGAAGCATTGAAGGCTTCCCGAAGCCAAACTCAGAGCGTAGCGACTGCAGGAACATATCAGTCCTGAGCATCTCTTGGTGCCACAGGTACTCCCTAACTCTGAAAAGCTGACCTCTGAAGAAAAAATGTCAACAGTGAATTCAAGCATAAGACCACAGACAATGTCGCACTTTACATGAATGGCTAAATTCTCCTACAATCCGAAGAATAATATGCAGGATCACGGTGTACCGAATTAGAACGTAGAAAACGCTTGCGCGTGTAAATTTCCGACACCATATAGCTTCAACCTCTTGTCCGAAAGTAATTATGTAGTCGTAGAAGAAGAGAGCTGACGAAAATAGTACGCGTCATAAGACATACGAATGGCATACAAGGTTGAACCGAGAACTTTACAGACCGGATGTTGCCACAAAGCAGTAGTTTTGTGTAATTGTTAATGGAATCAACTTTCTGCATGACACAAAAACGGAGCCATCGGGTCAGAAACTCAAAGGAGTCTTCAGAAACTCACAGGCGATCGTCTTGTATGATATATGTGATGTTGGAGTCTAGCGACATTTTTGTGTCCTTTGCAACAGACACATTGTCAATGGGCCTTACTTCCTTCGAATCCACAACAGAGGTACCCCTCTTTATACTACTCCCCTGAGCCTCTTCATAACCATCGACAGAATCAGGGTCCTGCCAGTGCTGGTATATAAACGTGATGTGAGTCATGCAGATATGAGCACTCTTTGTATGTGTATCAAACGCAGCCAGTTGCCCATAGCTCCTGCAGCTGGTTGAGTTGACCGTTCTAAGCCCTCATGATTAGCGCCCGGTCATTCGGGAATGACATCGTTGAGTACTGTGGGTATTATACTAGACTTGTACGGTAGCTCCTGGACTATAAAAGTACAATAAGCCTCTGACAGTGAGTGAGGCATACCTTAATCGTTGTAGAAGCTGAAATAATCCACGAGTTGATGGATTGATGATGCGCATTTTTTGGCTTAGTCGACAAACGTACTAAAGCGCGCTTCGGAGCAACATACGCTCAAACGTCAATGTGTTGTCTTAGTTATTATCTGCTGTTAGAGCGTGGCAGCCCAGTAGAATCACACGCAATCAATGAGCCACGAAAAGTAGTGCGAGTCCTTGGTTATCTTTGACAAATCATCTGGCAGCAGTTCCGAACCTTGAGTAAGTAGACAATACTTACATGTTCAACACTTCGCTACGCGGAAGACTGGATCATGTTTCTCCTCGGCAGTCTCTAAGATCCACCTGCGAAATCAGAACGTGAGCTTCTACACTCACGACTACTGAATTCGGAGCACTGCTGGGCCACAATTAACAGCATTGAGGAATTGACATCTCGTCGACTCGGTCCCGAGAAAGTTTATTGGTAATATATCAATATATGAGTTTTGGTGCAGCCGCTGACTCAAAGTGGGTGAATTCTGGCACCCGCGTCGTCATCATGCAGGTTCCTTCAAGCGACAACTTAATGCCTCGTCAAGATCTCCTTTCAAGACTCACCGCGTATAGGAGGCCTCTATCATTTGAGAGATTGAGACCATGCCTGAAAGGCTCCTTCATGACATTAAGATGTCTATCGCTACCGTCCAGCGTGTCATCACGAAGTTCGTGATGTTCATTATATGCCGACGTATTTCCATTCAACAGGGGTGGTTCCAGCACCATTGAAGCGTCCCATATATCGTGTCCGTTCACTATTAGGAAGACTCCGTCAGTGAGCAATACACCAACTTTTCTGATTATGCTCGAAGCAAAACCGAGGTCCAACATTTACAAAGGATCGGAGCAAATACCGTCTGCGTGCAAGGATGCACGTCATGGAGATCAATGAAAGGATCGAGAAATTAAAATTGACGCAAAACTGGGCACTCAACAGAAAGACCAGTCAGTCACTTATCGAGTGCGACAGCATGTGACGAACACTGCGACAAATATGATGATGTTCAAGAAAAGCTGATGAAATCTGATTATTGTGATGACAGCAGTGAAAATTAGCAGCCGGACTTTCGTTGACCATAATACAAGATCGATGACATTCAGCAAAAAAAGAACGCCACAAAAGGCGATGTTGAACATCGACCGAGTGTTCGTACCCAAAGTAGAGCGTGCATATTCCGCATGTGTCAGAATTAGTGATGTTCTGGTACAACGTATATACTCAACTGACCATCTCTGAACAACAACGTTATGAGGAGTACCTTCAGAAGCGACCTTTTGCAAACTCACAAGTTTTCAATAGTCAGAATGACTTATTGACCATCCGCATTCGATGTCATCTTGTCACCTTGAAATTTCAGCGACTACAGCGGATAAATCTGAGTTCCTACGCGCATCCGTCTCCGTTTTATCTGTTAGACTGCATCGAAGAACCACCAGTATGGCAATGTCTGCCACAGCTCGTTGGACTGCGATCTCTAGTTCGGAACGATGATATGTTGCTCGGGCCCCAACTGTAAAAGCTTCCGAAAGCATACACTCGTCCAAACACATACATACATGCATTTAAGAAGCCTGTCAATAGAGGAAGTAGACACAATCACTACAGAATAAGGGCCCTGGTAGATAATCAGGGGAGAACCATAATGATGGTGAGACGATACACCTGTATCATCTGGGCTTCACCCAGGCAGAAGATGCAGAGTCGTGCCTCAGGGACTGCATAAATTCGCAGTGTATCAATGCTTGACAAATAATATATTTATATACTTACCTGGATGCATAAGCCGAATTCGGAGCGGAGACTGGCGTGACATCTTAGAATAATTCCTGTCAGGAATCAAAGCGTACACCGCAGCGCCATCTGTCATTTATTACATATCAGTTGTATTGGAATTATACGTACCATGATTACTGCAAGAACATTAAGCCCATTGGAGACAGCAGTATCTTCCACTCTCCGGGAGTCAATAAAAGCCAGTGCTACACGATTTCAAGCAAACCCTTTGTGCACTTAATGCAATAATTATATCGGATGCTATCACATTGAACTTGGAGGCCTTGTCAACATTCCCATAGTAAGATATATGGATAACCTGAATTATGACAAGACGTGCAAAGAAGCCAAATAATGCGACACAATTAATAAGCAATGATCCAGACTGTGGAATTTTTTTGCAAAGTGGCGTCTGACGAGACCAATTTAGCCCCAGGAAAAGGAGACCCACAGCAGCGCTATGCCCACTCTTCAGTAGCAAGGAGATACGCAGTCACAGCCAACTCAGTTCAAGAAGGCGATGATGGCGAGTCATCTAAGGTCATTCGGCTCGTCCCTAACTGTAATCTGAGCTACAGTAGATAAGAGTGGGCGAAGAAACGTACCGCCGTCTGCTGTTCTGTACGCGTATGAAAAGCCAATCTACCGCAGCACGGATTCCGGTTCTGTAAGTCATCATCAGCTAGGCTTATTGTCAGGCAGTAACGAGAAGTTACCCCTCCAACGCAGAAATACCCATGACATCCAAACTAGCGATGCGTTCTCTGCGGTGCTCGAGTTCGATCTCGTCCCCATATCTCCGTCTGGCGGCATCCTGCTTGCGTCTATACCATTCCTCATAGTCATTTCGAATCTCTTCTACAGACAAACTTTGTGGGCTGTCTTGCTTGTTTGCAAGTAGTAGGAGTGGGACACCAAGGATCTGAGGTGCAGACAGAACGGTGTCTTATGCCACTTCCATACCGTCAGCACAAAAAGTGGAAACCACCACGAACGGCGCGTACCGAATACTTCCCATCCTTCACCGAGGCGTTCTCTATCCTGGGCGTCTATGACGAACACAACGGCATGACAGTCATCGTAGTACCTGTGCCAGATATTTCGTATGCCACGCTGTCCACCTAGATCCCAGAACTGCAGGATTGTCGATGGCAGTGTGATCTTCCCCACTAGAGCATCACGTACGGTGAGGCAACCAGACAAATATGATTCGCGATTGACACACTGTTCTGTCCGACAGTTGGACCTATTTTATCAGGAGAAAGTCCAGGGATGTCATTATACAGAGTTTTAATCTTCTCCAATAACGTCTGTTGACATGTCAGTACTTGACGCCATGGTCCATCGAAACGAAACTGCACCGTCTTTCCCGCACCATCCAACCCAATGATAATGACAGAGAACTCCTCCTTCCTGAAAATTATGACTAGATTTGTTATTCAGATCAAAACAGACACCAACCTGGTCAAGTATTCGTGAAGTCCCTTAAGTAAATGGTACATCAGTGTTGAGTTGGGAGCACAGTTAGTGGTCACTGTCGCCGGCTGGCTCAGTCGGTATCACGTGTCGTAGCAGGCCCAGCGCTATAGCAGCGCATGCTACAGCTGCTAGTGAACACGCCAGTCTCTCGCTGGTCTACAACAATGAGCTTATCTTCTTACTACACTTACGGGCTTCCATTATTTCTATCGGTAGTCATTGCTCTATATTTGCTTTTTACGGGTGTGTGGCATTAGTCTATTACGTGATCGGGACTATACTCATCGACTGAGCGTCGTGGACCACCAGGGTCGGGAGAAGCATTCAATGTTGGACGTTTCTTGGAGGAGACTAGCCCATATGCATGGGCCTCTATGGGAATTGGCTTATGTATAGGCCTGAGTGTGCTCGGTGCAGGATGGTACAGTTGTCCCTCTACTCATGCTGGTATCTATTTGACGCAAAGCCGCAAGGGGTATTTTCGTGACCGGTTCATCAATCCTTGGTGGAGGAGTCAGGGCACCGCGAATCAGGACGAAGAATCTGATCAGGTAACATAGCCTTCCCAAGATGGTCCCCTCGCAGCTGAATTTCTCCGTTAGCATTATTTTCTGCGAGGTGGTGGCTATATACGGCGTCGTAAGTCAATTTTTCGATACGTTACATCTCTTAACTTACGCCATACAGATCATTGGTATAGTTTACTCAGCCAAAATAGCAAGTGTACCGGAAGCACAACTTTACACCCGCGAGAATTACTTCACAGGTGAGAGCGTTAATACCCATCATATACCTATGGTCCACATCCTTGCCCTCTAGGCTATGCTCTCTTCTGGGGCGGCCTGACAGTTGGCGCTTGTAACCTCCTCTGCGGTGTCTGCGTCGGCGTTACAGGCTCGACAGCAGCCCTGGCAGACGCCGCAGACCCAGACCTTTTCGTGAAGATCCTGATCGTGGAGGTATTTGGAAGTATCATGGGTCTGTTTGGCTTGATTGGTATGTAATAGCCCATTTAGCGTGGATGTGACTGAACGTTGTTGGACAGTGGGGCTCCTGATGGTTAGCAGAGCGGGCGAGTTTACTGCGGCCACCACTATTCCTGCAGCAATTATGGCATCGCCCTATGTACATTGAGTTGGTCAACTAAGTCCCTAATATAATGAATACGATGCCGGGGGCCTTCTGCGTTCTAGTCTCTACAGAAGTATGGCCCATAAGTATCTGCTTCTCGAAATGACTGTGCGCAGAAATTTGCTTCATGGTTGGGTGCATACTCAATGTCTATCTGCGACAATAAGTTGATGCCTTGATATGGAAAGTAAAATCCTATATAGTTGAAGACTGATACAACGTGTGGTAGCTGGAAGAAGTAAGAACATAGAAGAGCGTGAGTGGTCCCGTGCTATCGATACAAATTATTGTGTACTAAATAGGCTATGATGAACCTGCAATGCTCCATAATAGTCACCAATGCGGGTGGTGAAGACGGTCGTATGAGCTTCCGATTATCTTCGTACCTTAGGCCATGTTGTCAAACGTACTCGATCTCGACGGACCGTACGGCTGCGCAACGACAGATGCTAACTCCACAGTCGCGTCTCTCAAGTCATCGCCCTCGTCTTCGTCGTCTTCGTCGTCGCCCACATCGTCGTCGCTCTTATGTTCGTCCTCATCTCTCTTACTTGACCCCTCGTGCGCCACGTCTACTCCCACTCCAAGCTGATCCAAGGCCTCCTTGGTGACCATGATTGGACTATCTCGGAGGCGTGTTATCCGCCGCTGCGTCTCGCCGTGATGACGCGCTTCTGGGTGATGGAAGGCAGAGACTGGGAATGGCATTGTGAAACTTCCCTGAGGAATATGGATCGGGCGAGCCCTCCCGCCCTTTATGCATCCTGTGCTGTAGTGCTTCCGGCCGCCGTCATGTTCAGACACCACCAGCGAGTCCAAGTTAACGGATTGAGCCAGCAGTCTTCTTGCGAGTTCCACAGGATCATCCGAAACCTGCTTGCTTTCCGATGTCTCGTCCTGTTGTGAGCTGGATTCGTACTGATGCTGCTCAGCGTCTGTAACGCCGGCATCTTCGTGGCGTCGCTCTACAAATTCCTTCGAGAATCGCTTTCCATCGAGCGCACCGCCACCGTTGTGCACATCGATCAGCTCTTCAATCACTTGTACAGCGGATGCGTCGGGATCAAGCGGTAAGGACAGAAGCATTGACTCAGTTTCCGAGACTGTTAAGTGCGATGTCAGTGCACGAGGATAAAGATGGACCCAAGGGGAAAACCGAAAGACACCACATATAACTCACTGCTGATGGAAGTGTCAAGACCACTCAGGGCGCCATCAAGCCAGAGGAGAAAGTTATGCGAAGGTCGCGGTGGCGCAGTCCTGTAGTCCATAGGAAACGCAGATGATGTGGAAGAGGCACGTGAACTCAATGTGGAATAGTCCACATCATTCCATAAGTCTACCCACGACCGAAATTTATCAATGAGATGTGACCGCAAACAGGCGACAGGTGACAATCCTTTTGGCTTACCTTGTTTCAAGTATGAGTCTCGACCACGAGGCACGGTAGGAAGCTTTCCCGAGTCTAAGAAGCACGGATATGTGAAACGACCCAAATTGTACTGTGGAGACTTACAAATGTCGTCTGCACTGTTATCCAGGATATCTGAGTCCCATGGGGACTCAAGCGGAGACTGGAGTGGATCAACAACAACGGAGGCCGCCCAGCACTGGATGGAGTCGTGCTTCCCATCACCAGCTCGCGAGTCTGACTCTGTCACGTTGCCATCAAGCTCAGGCCCAGTGGCGTGAACCGTGTTGTCTTGTTGTGATTGTTCCGCATTGTCTACGGGATGCGACCAATGTCAACTTTGTAGTCTTGTTGACAGAATCAATGATCCTCACCATGGCCAGTATGATGCATCAATTCGTGAACAGAATGCACCATTCTTGCGGGTACCCAGCCACCGACGCCCGTTGGAATCGTTGAGGAATCCTTAGTCTTTGTCTGCTGGATGGCATTCTGAAATTTGACAGCGAGGGCAATCAACTTCGAGAATTATACATACGGTGGATGTTACTGACCCGGACTGCTGTGTGTAATGCCTTTGCCCGAGACTTATATTGTGCTGCTCTTTCCACGACTTCGAAGCTCAGCTTTTCTGGACATTGCGTGTAGTCTGCAAGCGCGTCTCTCTCAACGACGAGGCTGGACATAATTTTTGTGTAACGGATGCAGTAAGATGACCTGTGAGGTAGCTTGAGGGAGTTGAGACTTACGCGTTATGCATGGTTTGCAAGTCCCACACATCGACGTCAGATAGAGACTCCTGATGTGTGTACAAACGAGTAATAGCTGCTGTTTTATACTTATCGCCTCTCTCCAGGAGATTCTCGAGGGAAAATTTCCAGCAACGTTGGAGCCCACCCAGGTGAGCTTTCACAGAAAATTCGGATGATGCAGGTTGGTGCCAGTGGACTAAGTGGACAGACTTGAGAATGTTTCGGAAGACCATCGCATAAAAGAGAGAAGGGAAAACCTGGCTCAGGCCAAAGAAATGACACGCTTTATTATGTATGCCTCAGTCAGCGTGCCAGTGAGGCTCTTTATACACGAGGAGGCCTGCAGATGAACTCGAGGACGCAGCGGGGATCATCCTTTCTCCAAGTGGCTGTCATGCCACGAGTCCGTCCTTCCTAGAGACAGGATAATGAAAATACAATAGTTGGTTCATATCTACGGTAGTTGACAGCGGTTATCGAGACGTAGATGATTGGTGCATGTAGGTGGTGGTAGGTGTTGCCGATGTCGTAAGCACCGCTGCTTCCTCAATTTGATTTTGGAAATTAGCGGGGCGCCACCTTGTTCTCGAGCAACATGAAACGTTTCACTGCATGCTAGCGAGTTCTCGAAATCGGAAGAGTTCCTGGAGACAGCAACAGACAGCGGTCCACGCGAAAAGAACAAGGTCACCAGCGCTGAATTTTCTAACAACAGCACTTGCCTAATGCAGATTTTTGACTCCGATCTGCGAACATAAGGACCGCGGCTTGTTGAATTACATCAGTAGCACTTCCAATTCTAAAGTGAAGGGTAGACGACTCTTCAGAGCGCTTGACCCATAAGCGCTCGTGGCAATTTGGGGACGTCAGTCGTGACTTGATGGCTTCTCCGTCTTCACCGAGCCGTCTAATATCCTAAGTGCAGTTTTTTGAAGTCTGTCTGTCAATATTGAGATTGTTGAAAGCAACTGCCCGAACCCTTCCAGATCTGCCGAGCTGGCGTGCACTACATTACACCAATTTTTTAAGAATGGCCCTCTATCGATATTGAGATTGCTGTCAGGATGATGAACGGATTTTTTGGTGGCTGTCATGCCTAACAGACTCGGACTTCACTCGAGTAATATTTACGAAAGGATAAATGGTACATGACCGTCGTATATATCAAAGCCTACACAGACTCAGGCTCCCAACGAGCTGGGAGTATACAGTTAGAAGACAGCAAACTACTCACCTTGAATTATGTATCTGGAAGGCTCTGTCTCTCAATTACAGATTTTGCTGCAGGACAGATCCATAACTGTTCCTTAAAAATCAGATGGAATTTCGTCAACCGGTGTGATCTCTTTTGGAAAATCTGCAAAAAAGGTACTCGTATATTGTACCCACCCGTCTATGATCAAGCATGAACCTTGTACCATGTCTGGGATGCAATGCTGCAGGATATAAAAACATATACCAACATGGATTCATCAAATGTGGCCGCATGTCGATATCTTCGGCTGTGTTCATATTAAGAGGCCTGCTTGAGTTATACGTCTCTTATCAGACCGCCACAAACGTCGTTCTTGGTTGCAGGCCTGGCACATGCCAAGTCAATTGGGGGGTAAGCTCGGAACTGCGACCAAATAGTAGACCCTGGCCCCGAGGCCGAGACGAGGCGGACTGGCAGAAAAACTCACTGCTGGAATACTAGTGACATGGAATACCATAAAGGTTTAGAAGGTTTGGACACTGGAGTCTAGACACGGATTGAAACTATAAGACACAAAAGCAGGGAATGCGCTTGGGGTCCCTAGCAGGATGTTGGATAGAATGGCATTGGCAATTCTGTCATATGCACATTAGCGCAACGTTACTAATGTTTTTATTCGTAAGTCGAAATGCGATCGGGAACGTACTTGAAACTATGTAAGTACCGGCGTAGACTTCAAGTTGTTAGCGACCAAGGTAAGGTCTCCGGCTAAAGCCGAACGTCACTGTCGGCTTTGGCTTTGGCTGCTGACCTCCATTGATCGCTGCGCAGTGATCCCGGTTGCACCACCGCTGCGGCAGCTGTCCGTTACCGGACGAACTCAGCATTCACTTCTACGACCATTGCCATGCCCGCTAGTATCGATACTTCCCCTCAGGAAGCCCAGGGGGGTGAATCCTTTGCAGATGGCGACCATGGTATATTCACGAGAGTCCTATTTTCAGTCGAGCTTGTGAGCTGAAACTGATATAGATTCAGGTGCAACGCCTGAGCCGTTGAGGGGCTCAGAAGAACTCATTAATTTGTCGAATGAAGACGACGCTCCATCCTTTCCACCGCGTCCCGAGTCTGAAACTTCATCTACACTTGCCGCAACACAGCAGATTCCTCATGCAGATCAGCAGGAAGTGCACGAGTCTCCTCAAGTGGCTACGCTGCGCGCGATGTTCCCCGATTTTGATGGTGCAGTCCTGTACGTACCAATCTGTCGCCGTTGCACTACGATTACAGTGGCTCTGGGCCTGGCGGAGTCTTGATAATTACTCTACAGGCAGTCTGTCTTGGAGTCTGTTAACTACGATCAGGACCGCGCTGTTGACATCTTACTTGGGATGAGCGATCCCGAATATGTATCGGCCGAGCATGCAGCTGCTGTACGTTCCTTATGTTCCTCTACCGATATGTAAACTCCTCTAATCTTTACTCATACGTGTCCTTATTATCTGCGTAGTCGCAGGCCGATCTCGCCCTTGATGAACAGCTTGCGCGCCAGCTTGCCCTCGAAGACCAGCAGCAGCCTCCTTCTCGGGCGACGGGACAATCATGGCCACGACGAGAGCGAGGAGATATGCCGTACCAACCCCGCCAGCACGCGCCGTCTCACAATGGACAGCAACAGACCAGCCCGAGCGGCGAGCGCGGAGAAATCCAGGAATTTCAAGAGACATTGGGTCGAATCGCGGAAAGTGCGCATTTTTCCGCCTTGGCTCATATCGCAAAGATATCCTTTATCTTCTATTTCTGGGCATTCTTTACTTATACCTAAATCTAATGCGCATCATTACTCACACACCCGTTTTCATGCGGTAGGCGGTAAACGCACCTTTAGCTCCATTGTCTCGAAAGCGAAGGCGAAGATTAACGAATACAATCAGCAACGGTAAGTACGCTTCTGTATCTTTTGATTACTCCAGCTGAAAGATGTGCTGATGCTGTTTATGACCGTCCTTCTCTATCCTGTAGGACTAGTCAGTCCTCCACGTCAAGCACGGTTCCTCAGTGGGGTTCGGCGCCTCCTGCTCAATTAGACCGGCATACAACGCAGCAATTATATGCGCAGGATTATTACGACTATGACTCGGACTATGTAGATGTCTCGCGTGTATCGCAGACACTACCGGATGTGGCCGAGAAAGCCCAAACGACAGAAGCGCAGCCTGGCGGGTATGATGTTGGATCATACTCGACCTCCTCGAGTGAGTGGTACTATGATTTGAGAATCTCCTCGACGCCTTCGTGCTAATGTGGGCACCTGCAGGTAAACCTGTCTCAATGCCTCTGCCCACCACACCGCCTCCGGCTGCATCCCTTCCATCGCTACCACCGGTCAGTCTCAGCGCACAGTCTGCAAGCCCTGCTGCTGCGGTCACTCGGTCGCCACTATCCTCACCACGTCCGTCCGGCGAGGTGCCGCGGCCACCTCCAACTCTAAGCGGCAGCCCCATCAATGCTGGTGAGTCTCCTTTGTCGCACTTCTGAACGATTGAGTCGATCTCAGCCACTGACAGCGAAATTGGGCCTCCTGCCGAAACGTCCCGTCTCGCTCCTATCCCCGCAGACACCGGCACGAGGGCCGAGTAATGACGAGCTGGAGTATGTGGAGAATCCATTTGAAGAGGGCAGAGATTAACAACTGAAGTCTAACTACGCTCGCGAATGGGGAGACATATAAGGGTGGAATGGTGATCTGTATTGGTAATGTGCCTTATAGAACCGAGAGTGGTGATATGGGGTATTGGTCTGCACCAGTCTATCGTGTTTTATGTGATGATATACCTGCGCTGATTTGTGGCATATAAGTACTAATATATTGTTTTGCCTTTCCTTCAGCCACGAGTTGGGCGATGTTAAGCTACGTCACCTCGAGAACGACGTGCACAAACTCGAAGCAGTCAAAGCAAAATACTGTACATTGTGTGGTTCCTCCATCCGTCTCTGCCTTGAGCAGGTCATCTCAGACCTAGCTGACATCCCTCGCCAATGTTCATGTATGTTGTTGCGACTCACCGCACGCTACCTCGACAGGATCGACACCAATGCCTCCAAATGTTGTTTGTTTGTCATACCAACAGATTCTGCTTCATAGTAATGGCGGGAACGAAAGACGAATCCGGATGTCAGCCAATGCAATTGCCAATAATGTTGATCAACTGTATACGGGATCGTTGTCTTATGCTATGGACGATCTCCGCCTGTCTGTGTCTCGTCTCACATCTCATACCAAGCCTTGATAGCATGCATAAACTGGCACAATATACCTCCTGAACGTCACTCAACATGTATGCTGGATAGACTTACTTACGCGCGGAAAGACTGAAGCGCAGTTCCGCTAAACGTTGTCCGACCCGGCTACTGACCAATTCACGATCATGAAGATTTATACGAACCTGTTATCCTCATTGCATTAATGGCATCTCTGACATGCCTTGACACTCTGGAGTCGATGCTTGTCGCGAGCTCGGAGCAGCAAGGTACACCACGGTCAGTGGGTCAACGGGATCGCTGCTATCCCGAGGTAGACTTGAAGGCACTACAAGAAGCATTGCTCCGGTTCATGTTACAAGCATACAATACAGGCGTATGGCTGGACGATCATGGTTGTTATCCATTTGGCATCGACTAAGCTTCCTAGTCCAACTCCTTTCTGATCTGCAGTGCATTGGAATAGATCAGGTACTAATCGACCCCGTCTGGGGGCTTCCTAATCTTACATTCCCTGGATCGTGCCGTTTGAAGGCTTCCCGGTCGAGGGGTAATATAGTGTACATACGTGGGAATAGCCTGCGCAGGAGGCATAGAGCACGTGTTGCATACTTCAGCCTATTCTGGGGCGAAATAGTTGAACTCACAGGATCGAAAGTCTCAGGAATGGAATGGAATGCTTGAAGCTATACAGCGTGCCGTCAGCAGCCTCAGAAATCGCATTAGATGTCATCTAGGTGTCTCGTTGCTTGTGATGGGGCGCATTTACACGTACAACTCTTATTCCCACAGCGAGACACGTCTACCGCAAACGTCAGTATGGCATGAGCAAATTCAACAAGTACATCGACGCGCTTTTCGGGGTTGACTGCAACACTATGCATCCCGATTCATAGAGAACATCCTATAATACTTCATCGATCAGCAACGGGGTAAGTATGTAACAAGCAATGCAATAAAAACAGTGTATCCAGGATCACTGAGTATTGGGTCATTGAGTCGAACTTCGGCGGGTCCTCGCGAAATAGAGAGTTGGAAGTTGGAACATAGTACGCCACGTGTTCACCATGTTGATCGTTACGACGATTATGGCAAGTCTCGTTTTATGGCTCCAACCACCGCACTGCAACAATCCAAATTTTGTTTTCTTATCGAAGAAATGGGTACGACATGCTATCGCTGGAAGTACATTCTTTGAACTGACTTGAGAGAGCGAGTTATCGCTGTTTATTTAAGTTGGTACAAGTTCCAAGTCAAGCTGGAATGGAGCCGATTAACATCTCAATGATCATACGCTGCATTTCTGAAGCATGGAAGTCAGCGAGCGAGGATGTTGAAATATACTAACGTAAACGCTTTATAAACCAGGTCGGACGTGCTCTGCGGCGTCAGCAGGTTGTCCGCCCGCTTTGCATACCCTCTCCTCTTCATTATCGAAGTCCTCACATTCGTTATGTTATTCCGCACAATCTTCGTCCCTATATCTCTCGCGCTCGCTATTTCTGGTAGTCCTACTTCCACTTATAATGGCATTCGAATCCCGGTCCATAAGCGTAACTCCTTAACCAAAGCTGATGGCAGCTTTGATCACGAGCAAGCCATAATTCAGACTGTGAAGACCGCAAAGTAGGTCATTCACGATATAGCAGTCGAACTAATGGTATTCAACCAATGTCGCCAGTAAACACCGTCAGAACCTGATCAACCTCGAGCGCAATGTCGGCCGTCAGGCATTCCCCGAGGGTGCCGACATTCTGCCCCTCCTCGGCCTCCCTTCTACTATAACTATTACCCTCAATAAGCGTCAGAACGAGCCGCTTATTGACGAGCAAGAGGATCTCGAATGGGTCGGCCCAATTACCGTCGGGGCGCCGAGCCAGGACTTTATCATTGACTTCGACACTGGCTCCTCTGACCTCTGGGTCCCCTCCGCGCATTGCAATAGCTCTGTCTGTTACAGAAAGCACACATATTGCCCTGAAATATCGTATACGAGCCAGCAGAAAAGCGGTGTCTTTTCCATTCAGTATGGTGATCAGTCCACAGTGTCAGGTCCCATTTACACTGACACCGGTACGCGTCCTTGCATTACTTGAAGGAAATTATAATGACAAGCGGTGGGTATTGTAGTCAGTGTTGCTGGTGTAACTGTCACGAACCAATACCTTGCCGCGGCCACGAATCTGTCTAGCCAATTCGCAGCAGATCCTGCTGATGGTCTTCTGGGCCTTGCCTACCCCGCGATTTCTAACCTCAATCAGGTACCTACTTCGCTCTCTCCATGTGATACTTCCTTCAGACGTTGACAACACAACATTCACAGACCCCGTACTTCCTCAATGCCTATGCACAGGGCGCCGTACCCCAGGACGTCTTCTCTTTTAAGCTCGCCTCCTCCGGCTCAGAGCTCTACCTTGGCGGAGCTAATTCTGGCCTCTACATCGGCTCCATTGAGACGCATCCACTCTCTTCCAACAGCGGTTTCTGGCAGATCGGCCACACTACCGCGCTCGTGGACGGGAGGCCCGCCGTCAGTCGCTTCGAGACCATCATCGATTCCGGCACGACAATTATGTATGCCCCGCCCCCTGCTGCTCTCCAGTTCTACGCAAATGTCCCCGGCGCATTCCTTTGGGACTCCACGAATGGTTTCTGGGCGTTCCCGTGCGCGTGGACTCCGTCCGTCGCGTTCAACTGGGGCGGCCAAGATTGGGCCGTGAGCGCGGAGAAGTAAGTCGCTCTCATCCTTGTCAATAGCAATTACCTTATGGCTTGTTTCTTTGCAGCTTCAACCTTGGTCCGGTAACGAATGGCTCTTCCTTATGCGTTGGCGCTCTGGCAGGGAAGGACGTTGGGTTCGGTCCCCACACCTGGGTTCTCGGAGACAGGTGAGCGTAGGACAGGTTCCTCGCCCAGATTACGTCTGATTTACACCCAACGCCTTTCTTCGCAGTTTTATGAAGAACGTGTACACGGTCTTTTCGTTCGCAGACAATACCATCGGGTTCGCGCAGCTCGCATAGAGTAAATACCCGTCTTGTTTAGTGTTGTTGTTGTTGCTCTTCCTATGCTCCCTTGTTCGTCTAATTATATCGTGCCAGAAGACAATCATATACATATACATTTTCAGCTTGGCTGGTGCTACTGCGCTCAAGATCTGCAATATGATCAATGAATATGTATACACACGCGTGATTGTTCTACCAATATATCCTGTTTTGATCTTACTGTACAAAGGTGCTCTAGATGTCTGACAGTTGAGATACAAAATGACGACAAAGACAGAGAGACAATAGTACTACAAAGAGGACAGATTCTGAGTCAAATGGCAGAGATGTTGAACGTAATAAGGATAGGACAAGGAGAAGATATAAAAATGGTGTACGTGAGAGAGACCCATAGTGTCTGTGTTCCAGTGTGATACAAGTGGAAGGGAGAATGTCGCGATATGAAATCCGATGTTGGTGTGAGATGAATATGATCATATGGGTTTGCTTTCATGTGGCCATATGAAAACAAACCTATATCACCAAATTTCGGAGAGTGAGATGGTGTACGACGAGGTATTGAGACGGGTTTGAGTAGAAAATGATGGATCATCTTGCATTGCCGAAGGTGTTTCTGGTGTTGAGTCCATAGTAACGACTGCAGTAAGTTCCCCTGCGCAGAAGGAACCCACTGCAAGCGCTGCTACTTCTCTCAAACGGTGGTTTCGAAAGTGGTCGTCTGCGTCAATTCGACCTCGTTTTCTTGCCCGGTCGAGACCTGAAGACAATTAGGTCAGATTGACACCTAACGTGTGCACGATAGAAATGACTTACGTTGACTTTGTCGTCGACCGTTTAGGAAGAGGTGTTGGGCGGGAGCCGCCAGCCATCCTTAGCCGCCTCGCACGGTCGCCCGCCGAGTAGCCAAGGTTCTTTTTGCGGCGATAGGACACTTTAGTCCATCCTCCTTTGTGCACATCACTGACATCTTCGTCGACGCTACACGGAGTACCCGCATCCTCAATGGCGTCGTCCTGAATAAGTCATCAATCTCACTTACGTCCAGTGAATGATGACCGATCTTTGGCTTACTGTGACATCCGGTATATTGATCGCATTCAAGTCGCTCTCAACCGCGACCGGCCGAGGGCATTCATCCGTGGTAGCCTATGGTTACCGAAATGATCAGCAATCAGAAAACAACATCAACGAATCAGTAACTTACGGTATTCTCGTTCTCTGCAATTGGAAACGCAGTAATACCTCCAGCACCGCAGTCAGTGGATTGTGTATCTGCCATCGAGACCGACTCGCGCGCTACCTAAGTACACAACTTTTAGTCAGATTCTTATGACATGTGCAACTACACAAGCGAACACACTTCACGCAAGCCAAGACCTTCGCTGTATGGGGCATTGAGTTGGGCCAACGGATCGATGACCTTACAGTGAAAGTCAGTTATATCCTCAATGAAACAAAGAACGATGCGAACAAGAACTACCTTATGCAACTCAGGGACGTCTAAGAGCTTCATATCCACAGCGTTGTCGTCAAGAGTGTCATCCGAATGAAACTGAATTGTGTAACTATCCGTGTGGGCCAGGTCCTCAGACTTGCCAATACTAGGGAGCTCAGCAAGAGTGGTACTCGCGCTCACTGAAGAGCGAGGAGTAACAGACTCGAAGGGCTCGGGCCGATATCCTTGAATGAGCGCAAGATCACACGAGAGAATTCGGACTCACATTGGCTTCTCCGGAACCTAAGTTGACTAAATCTTGCCCGTCCACATCTTCGGATGTAAACACAAAAATAGTTGTGATGACGACCGGGATGACTACCAGTATCAACATGACGGCCACGAGCTCTATCATACGTATGTTCGCGGCACCCATATGCGGCGCGGCGTCAATGAACTTGAGTCCCCCAGATTGGCCCATGGTGACATGAGCGGAACTCGATGGGACAGAAACAGATGACGGTGTAGGGACTTCGTAAATATCCTCCACAACCGCAGGCGTAGGCTTAAAGGGGGGCGGTGCAGCGAAGTCCCATTGATAGGAAGGCACCACACCCGAATGCATCGGGCTTTTTTAATTATTATAAGAGGTAAAGTAATCTAAAAAGGCGCAGGGGACTCACAATGGAACTATGCTAAAGGAGTTGAAGATCGGACCCAAGGTGAGGATGCCGAGACTGTAGAGGGTATCAGCGGGGACATTGCGGAGAATGCTAAACAAGGCAAGAGCGGCCGTGAGGAGATATCGCAAGACAAGCATGGTGGGGAAGTGAGGGTGAAGCTAAAGCGGGGGCGTGTGTCTGTGATGGACTGTGTTGAGTCTGCCCCTTTATCTGTTTCGAGACGCGGACGCGTTGTTTGAGACAAACAATATGACAGAACCTAATTTTGTTGAAAGGACATAAACGCGACGCGTCGCGTCGATCACATGATGGAAAACATATCCCAGTGAAGTTGAACTTGAGTGTCAGCCGCATGCTACGTCCGCCCACTTGGTCCTATTCTCACTCAGTACTCAGTAAGTACTTACGAGACAGCCGAGCCTGATGTTGCAATTGCTCGTTGTGTCGTTTGAGACATCTTGACTTTGGTTGACACAGTTTTGAGCGACTTGGTGGCACCTTGCGTATGGATTCACTGCCATGGCCTGTGAGCACTAGGAGCCTCGGAACACAATA
The DNA here is from genome assembly GCA_003999685.1 of Taiwanofungus camphoratus. NCBI lineage: Eukaryota > Fungi > Basidiomycota > Agaricomycetes > Polyporales > Taiwanofungaceae > Taiwanofungus > Taiwanofungus camphoratus. The sequence goes on from CP021223.1 coordinate 518,636, forward strand.
GGCACATTTACCACTTAGCTCAAGAAACAGCAGCATTGGGATGTCCCATCCACAGACCAATCCAATCTTTCCCTTTACGTCATCCGTGTCGAGCTCGCCGCCGCCATCTGTCTCTCACCGCCAGCCTTCAGCTGGCCGGTTCGTACAATGGTGTGGTGGCTACACATGGCACTGACCGTCGCATTCAACACATGATAATCAAAGAAGACTAATGTGATAGAGTCCATGTAAGGACATCTGTACACACGAGAGCATTCCAGTTGGCAGTAGACACCGTGGCTCGTGCACATGAGTTAATACTAATCTGACGGATCATGCTATTGCACCAATTTTCTTCCTACCTAGTCTCTCTTGGTTGTGGGTACAATTCCTCCCGTCAACGTACTTGGTAGCTCCTGGTCTCCAATCGCGGACAATAGTGCTATGGAGCCGCCCACGAGCACAATAAGTGTGACAACCGTGCCTGTGAGCAGCACGAATGGTCTTTGACAGCCATCGGAGGGTCAATATACGGCCATACGAGTATCAGCTAATGCAAACGCACCCGCTAACGTCCTTTCGTTCGCACGCGCTCCCCGCCCAATTCTCTGTGCGCCCCCGCGCATCCTTCGTCGCTGCACATGCGCATACGAAGCACGTCCGCCCTGCTTTCGTCGCCGGTGCGCACTCCCCATGCCCACTGCAGCCGCCCGTCGAGTTTGCACATGCATCCGCAGTTGCAAAACATGTTGAAATGGCGTCAATCGGCTCCGCAGGTCCCGGTATCGGTGGTGGGAACGGACTCTGCGGTGGCTGTTGCACATGCTCCAACTGGCGCTTACTTTGCGACACAGACGCGGGGACAGTCACGATGGCGAGTTTGATATCTGGTTTGGTGACAGCGCTTACAAGCGAGCTACGCACAGTCTCAATGGCCAGACGATATTGCTCGCTCGCCCTACCGTACTCTGTAGCGAGTAAAGTGAGCCCTTTGAGCTCGAGCGCGGCAAATCCGTCATCAATAAGTCTTTCATCCGACTCGAGGAAGTCGACGATAGTTGTCATCTCTGAGAGGAAGGTCTCGGTTGCGGAGGAGGGTACCGAGAATATATCGAGAATACGCGGAACGCTTGACGGCAAATAATTTTGTGAGAAGACATGGGAGTAGGTATGGCGTGCGCGCTCGAGGTAGGTGGGAATGAGAGATGAGAGGGTGGAAGATGATGGCTCAGTGGAAAGGCGAATGGACTCCTCGAGGGAAGAGGGTATGACATCTTGGAGAGAGATCGCAATGAGTTGCATCACCGAGTAATGTGTTCAAACACAACATACCACTGGCATACTCCTCGCCAATACTTAGCAGCAGCGCTCTGCTGGATCCCTTCCCCACAAACGGTTCCTGCACAACTCCATCAAAGAGGTCTAGATTGTCTCCTAGTGACTCGAAGTATTCGAGCCCAAGATGATGTGAAAGCGTAGCTCCTGCTTGAGTTGCCGAAAGCGAAGCTGAAGAGAGAGAAGGGAAAGGATGGAGATAAATATGGACTGCCTGCGAAAATCCGGTGAGCAGTAGACATACAGATACCCCCTTCATGGTGGACTGCGTTTGTGGTGAAGCTGCCTATACAGTCCTGGACAGGCTTACAGACTGCATCGCCGGCATGATTCGCCGTTGACCAAACACGCCCAAACTGTCTTCCAGATCTGCCGCCTGTTCCCAAAATGCCAGTCTCCAGACAATCATCAATGCCTGCAGCATGCACGAATGAGTGGATTGCGGGCTTGACTTGGATGAATTCTGACTGGTGTTCTTCGACTTTCCTCTCATTTTTTGGCCTTCACAGTCGCTCATCGCCTGGGTTGAACTTTGCTGCAAGTCGTGCTCCAAACGGTCTTCATCTACTTCACTATGTCACCCTTGTACACGGATTGTGATCAGTTCGAAAAGTTTCTCTCCTATTCATATTGACCAGTGCTTCTGCAAACTTTCGAGTGCGAGTGCAGCCTTGGCAGGAATCGCGAGTAACTGACAAGGAAATACTACTGGTCCAAAGGTTGAAGAATACCAGACGACTACGCATGTTCATTCTCGCGGACAAGACTCCGAGAATCCTTTGTAAACACGAGTATCCCCTGCCTATTTGTGTAGACGTGGCAAGACCTAGGAATGCTGAAGTATTTCCATGAGGTTATCGAAAGTCTCAAGCGTTCGGTGAGGGTGCATTTTTAGTTGTTGAATGTGATACGGTCAGAGCGCTGAATTCGAAGCCGACTTCGCAACTCGTGAGGGAGAATTCAACAACACTGCGTCCGCCAAATAGCATATGTGGACTCTTCAATTTCGAGCCGCCACTCCCCGATTGATCATGAATACACGTTTGAAGCAGAACGCGTCTGTCTGTTGGCCTGTACGCAGTAGCCTCACGTGTACCTAGACGCAAGACCAGGAACGAAGCTACAGCCAATATATGGACCCATCCCAACGGCACGCACGATGTCGTAAGCTCCTTGGAGGTATTGTGTGGTGCAGGAATTATCACGATAAAAGCAAATAATATAGACGGCAAAATGGAAAGTCCTGTTGGCAGAACAAAAGGGGGCGAGTATGGAATCCGTAGATACATGTCGAACGTCCGTGCTAATGCCAAGCAAAGCAGCTGTCATTTTGGCCTTAGGGCTGGCAGACCGTGGACGATGGTCAACATCACCCATGTCCCACTACATAATGTACAACCCCAAGCAAGAGAGTTACTACGCTCCACGAAGAGGTCGAGAATAAATGGCGGTATACTAAATGGTGATATTCAATGAGAGCTACCCAGCCTTGGGGGGATCAGGTGTATTTGTCCGAGACGAGTGCATGGTTTCCTCGGATGTTCATGAATGAGTACTATCGGACAACGGTTAGCAATGTTCTACGACACCGCATTTGCCTCGAGCCGCATCCTGGCACTTCTCACCCCGCATGTCACCGGTGCTCGAAGCACGGGACAGCCATGCTTCAAGCACACGCACATAAATCTCAAGTCATCAAATAGACGGCACTCACCTCGACCAGATCTGGGCGCGCGCCCCTAATCAAATTCACATACACTAGGTTCGCCTCCGCCATAAACGGCCTGAGGCCCGCCGCCTCGAGCTTCTCGAACCAGCGCTTGAACGCGTCGAACGTGCCGTACTGCGTGTCCGGCCGCGCGTGGATCTCGATCTGTATCTGCCCGATGGGCAGCGGCGGCGGCGGGCGGTTGTGTGCGGCGGGTGGCGCATTGATCGGCGGCGGCGCGGACGGCGCGTTCGAGCCCGGGCCCGTCATGAAGAACTCGATGAACCGCGCGAGCGACTCGAACTCGTTGCCCTCGATGTCGACCTGCACCGGCGCCGTCAGTATGTGCGAGGGCCCGAGTCCGAGTCCGGGGGATCACGCACCTTCAGGATGTCGATGAATCGATGCCCGTTGATCTCCATCAACGTCGGCAGGGTGTACACGGGCGGGTTCGCCCCCGGCCCGTAATTGTTTGACGCACCGAGAGCCCACGGGTGGAAGTGCGCCCGGCTCTTCAGCTCCGGATCAGCATCTACCTCGGGCCCAAACGAGTTCACGCTGAAATCGTAGCCCCAGACTTGACATCCGGGTGCGCGCTGCAGAATCTCGGCCTCAAAGGAAGACTCGCCATTGACGCCTGGACGGGCAAGGTTCGCCACCGGTCAGACATAGTATCTGACAAACGTGAGCCGGCAGACCAAACCACCACGCTTCGGTTGTGTTTGGCGAGCTTGCTCACGGTACTTTGCGCTCTAGGACTTACCAAACGAGTAGATCACACATTCCTGCTGCTTCGCTATGCGGTCCATGCCGCAGACCCACTTGCCTCCGTCACCCATTGTGCCAATTCGCTCGACACGGTGGGGACATTGGAACGCAGGGATGAAGAAGTCCCCTGGGACCCAGATCGTTGAGTAACCGAACATTCGATAGGCGCCGAATGGATCAGGAGTACTCACAGAGGGTGTAAAAATCGTCTCTTGGAGGAAACCTGTGATAGGTTTATTGTTAGATTCAAAATGAACACTACTATGACATTGAGGGAAGATCTCAAGAGCCACAGAGACACAATTCATGGCAACCCTGACAATGGCCAGTCTTACTGCACTTGGAAGTCGCACTGGCAACACTGACAGTGGGCCAATGGGTAAAGGCGAATACGCACGCTTCTACTAGAGCAGGCGTAGGTCCCCATTTGCGAATCATAGCCTCTCTGTCCCTCAGGACCTTGTCATAGTGCTCGTCTTCCTCGATCAACGCCCATTTGAGCGATTTGCGGATGTCCGTCTGGCGGAAGTAGGTCTCTGGATTTGAAGAGGTGTGCGAGAATACGTAAATGATGGCCAGTAGACAGAAAACGAGAACCGCGGTGTAGCGCGGATGACGGGCAATGGAGAACGAGGCCATGGTGTCTAGTGTGCTTCCCTTCGAATGCCCCGCGAGCGTTAACTCGGCAACGGGCCTGTTGAAGGCGGAAATGAAATAAGAAAGAGTGGCTTTGGCGAGTGGGCTGTTGGTAAGTGCTGGTAGCTAATACGTGCTGTCCAAACAATTGCTTGGCGTAAGTAGTAAAGGCGGGGTATAGAAAGGCTTGAAGCGCCCCTGCTGGGAGACGCCACACATCCGCAGCAATGCTCGCTGCTCTCACCGTCGGGGAATTCTGCGACTCGCTCATGGCAGATCTCATTGTCTGATTGTCCAAATATTCGCTATTCGGCTTTGCGTCGTCTATATGGTTACTTGAACAGGCGACGCCAGGTCTCCCAGTGTCAGGAAAGCCCTCGTCTCGCTGGCCAACTTGGGGAGGATTACATTCGTTGCCTAAGTATAACCGGGCCACTAAACTATACCCGCCAGGACCTACTCAACATTGGAAACGCAAATGACACTGCAAGAAATCGCACAAAACAAGGGGCTATTAATGGGTCGCTGTAGTTATGAAGTTCGGTTTGTCCGGTGACCGCCGCTACAAGTTAAAATGACGCCGGCAGCAGGCTACAAGTCATCCTCTGGATCCCATCTCGAGATCTTCCCCAGTGGGCGCCAGTAATATTGTTTGTACTTCTTCGTCTCGTTCCTCTTCGCAGGACGCGGCATCATGCTCCGGATAAGCGTCGCACGCTCCTGATCCTCATCCCTTTCAGGAACGTAGAACCACTGTGCCTCCAGCCTATGGTTGACATCGATCTGCACAAGAGGTTCGGCTCATTAGGTAGGCACCAAAGAAACTTGTCCACTAAGACGAACCTTCAACCTGTTCTCCACCTTATCGAACACCCCACTCGTGACGCGCCCTTCCTCCAACACATCCTCAATCAGACGGGTCCACTCCTTTTTGCTCATCTTGCCTTCACTCCGCGCGCTGGGCGCGTCCTTCAAGACTGGGCGGCTCTCCATAATGGAATTATACAACGATGACGCAGGGAGAGAGGAAGCTCGGGATGTGGCGAACGTCTCGATAAGCATGCCTTGCACCTCCGCGAGAGGGAGAGGGAGATGTGACATCGCATTTGGTGTGGCGAGCCGAGATTGAGGAACCTCACCCCCTACAGCAGTTGGCTTCTTTGCTTGGCTGGATGGAAGGGAGGGAGAAGGCGACACTTTGGCCGGAGTCGGAGAGATGTCATGTTCCTGATCATGGTCACTGTCATTCCTCGTCCGCGCTTTCACCACTTTCGGAAGCCGATCAAGTCTAGTCCCGCCAAGTGCCTTTCGTAGAATAGCTTTATTCTCCTTTTCTCCTTCCTTGTCTTTTGCCTTGCCTTTCACAGGGATATCTTCAAGTTCAGATTCTACATCGGACAGAATGACCCTCCGCTTCTTATTAAACGGACCACTTCCGCCTTCTTTCCGCCGTTTCCGCGCTTTCTGAGCGTTCTGTGCTTCCTCAGCGGCCTCGCAATCGGTCTGTTCCTCTGCAGATGTTGTAGCAAGGATGTCGGAATGCGCAGACTGTTCCCTCCAATCGTGAGCATTATTTTTGCTTTTTGTACCCTTCACAGATGGATTGCCCGCTGTGTTGTGATGGGACGACGATTGACTCCGCGCTCGAACAGCCATATGTTCACAAGTCCTAGCCTTTCTGCACGGTTTCCGACTTTGCTTCGGTTCGCCCTTCACTTGTGCCTGTGAGACTTGATGCAGCGCTGAACACGACGCTTGTGACGAATTCGAGTCCGTCTCCGTGGTTTGGTTTGACTCGGGGTCACTCGTTGCGACATCAGAAACAGTCAGACGATGTTCGGAAGGTACATCGACATCAAGGTCGTGTCCTGGATGGAATGGCGAGGACGGAGGGGAGGAGAGGGGAGACGAAGCCGATATGTCGTACGAGGGTGATTGTAAACGAGACGACCCCTCGGAGGCCTGTATGGTCGCTACCATGTCGTCTGGTGGTTTTACCTGGACGAGAACCTGCTTAAGACGCTTGACACATCTCGAATGATGTTAAGATCCACACACACACCTGGTTTTGGAGAATAGGGAGATTGATGTCCTCTAGAGGAACAAGAGGATCCTTGGGAACATCGCAGGCGATGAACCCGTCTTTATTATCAGCAGTCGATGAGGCGCTGAGTGATACAATAGCATCGGTCACTGAAGATGATAGCGCGACATCATCACATGGCGTAGGCGGCGGGCTACTGGGGTTCAAGAGCGCCATAATAGAAGACCTAGCTCTAGCTGACGTTTGGAATATGGGGCGTTCAGAGTCAATAGCAGGAGATGAGCAAGCAGACGAAGGCAAATCTAGAAGTGATGGAGGCGGAGTAGAGGGAAGGGAGGCTCCAGACAATGGTGATGAAGAGGGCGGGAGAGCATCCGTCGACGCCCTAGGCGGGAAAGATGGATATGTGCTTAGTTGGAGAACGAAACTGTCTCTGGCACTCTGCTCCTCACGAATCTCGTGTTCCGCGTCTTCGAAGGTAAGGTTTGTGGACATATGATTAGGTTGCGGTAAATCGAGTACGTCAATTTCTGGAGATGTGGCGCTTTTGGGCTTGATTTCAGGCGTAGGGCGGATAAAGGGCTGATCTCGTTCAGCTGAAGTCGAGAAGGAAATGCGTCTCTGGGGTGAGGAGTAACAAAGGTCCGTGTCACCCTCAACTGCAGAAATAGTAAGGCGGAAGATCAGCATGGCAGTGTAGAAAATTGTGCGGTTAAGAGTGTCAGTGTCATGCTGTTCAAGCAGTGTCTCCATATCCAACAGTACGGATTGCCACCCGCACAGACGCCTATGGATATCGCTATAAATGAGGTTAATGAATAAAAGAGAATATCCGTAGGAGTCGCCCATAACGTCCGAACAAAGCCCGTTTTGACACAGTCGATCGAATGTAGCATGAGAATTGTAATCCCATTGAGCAATCATGTACTACAGAACACACTCCAGGACTGGAGCGCCCAATTAAGTCAACGTATTTCAATGCGACTGGCATGGTTTCAAGTCTGGGCCTTAGCTCGAGTGAAAAACAGACCATTCCGAGCTTACGGCAGGAGCTAGGACGTAAGGTAATGGATTTCTGAGTGAAACTTTGCCTGGAGGGGTAGATTCCGACACAAAACCGGAAGTCTAGTTTCCTTCACGAACAAGATTACATTTGACGGACCACGTGCCGACTGTATACGGATATCGAGCTTCGCATATTCTACAGATTACCCAGCTACAGGTCAAGCAGTAGAGCATACGACACCACGACACTGACATGGGGTTGGTGCATCACGTAACGAGGTACTCACAACTCTCAACAGGCGCATCGTCAGAGTATTCTGAGACGTCAACCTCAAAGTCCGACGTCCACGGGGGTTCCTCTGAGCCATCACTCGGGGACGAGTATGGCCATCCTGGCTTGCGAGGGAACAGCAAGGGAGACATAGAGGAACCATATCCAGCATAGAAGGAATTGGCCCATGTACCCTCCTGTTCGTGGGGGTCGTCGCATACGTCGTGCACTCGAATCTCGCATCCGTACATCGGGCTTGACTGAGAACGAAAGCGTGTGTATTCCATGGGTGAGCTAGGGACGCTTGCAAGCGCTGCAGACGATGCGATGGGCGAGGATGAGGCTGAGGAGTATCCATATGGATACCGGTCATGGTCCGATCCGTCGTGCGACGAGGACGCGATGGGCAGGTCGTACGGCTCGTCGACGTCGGAAGCAGTGAGACTTTTCCTGCGAAACTTGAGCGGTAGCGAGCGGGACGTTGGCGACGGCGAGGATAACATTCGCGGCGTCAGGAACGACATAGCGGGAAGATGGAGGCAGGAGGCAAGCGATAAGTGTTCACGTGTGCATCAACAGGAGGAGCGCGTCTGTGTGCGCGTGTTTGTAGGTCACGCGACCCGCGTCCCGCTATTGCGAGCGGAGCTCCGCGCGAGGGTGGGTGATGTCCTCCATATATTCGACCGTCAAGTACGCCCGGATTATTCGCCCGGTATCGCTATCTCTATCCCCCTCTCGTGGGCAAAGGTCCCTTTCCACCTCAAGAGTACTCAGGATGCCTCGCTCAGCGGAGACAGCCAGTTTCAAGGTGGATTTCATCCGCTTTCGTTGCTGACTGTGATTAATTTGCCTATAGTTCAACCATACGATGCTACGTGTGAAGGATCCGGAGGCATCACTGAAGTTCTACACTGAAGTGAGCGTACAATAAACATGAACATGGCATGGAAATTATTGACGGTCTCGGTCATGACAGGTTCTTGGCATGGATCTCGCAGACAGTATGGGAATCTCACGAAATGTCTGACACCGAATTCAAGGAGAAAACCTGACTTTCTGCAGAGAAGGAGCATGAGACATTCACCCTCTACTTCCTCGTCTACAACTATGGCAACGAAATCACCAACTCGGTCACCCGATTCGGCCGTGAGGGTGTGCTCGAACTTACCCACAACCATGGCACCGAGTCCGACCCCGAATTCAAGGGCTATGCAAACGGAAATGCAGAGCCAGGCAGGGGATTTGGACACATCGCAATCGTTGTCGAAGATGTCGTGAAGGCTTGCGAGCGGTTCGAGAAGCTTGGTGTCAAGTTCCAGAAGCGCCCGTCTGACGGAAAGATGAAAGATATCGCTTTCATCCTAGACCCCGATGGGTTAGTGTACCTGTCTTGCCTGTTGGTTGTTCTAACCACAGCCTTGTACAGCTACTGGATCGAGGTCGTCAAAGGATATTATCCATGACTAGCTGCAGCGCATTATGACAAGAAGTCCGGTGTTCGCTTGTAAGAGTGTGTTGTGATGAGATGGAGGTGTAGATACGCGAGAAGACATGAACACCTAAATGTACAGATGGTGTCCATGTAGCTGGCAGTCGATGCTCACGCGTATTTCCACGGACGGTGATGGGTGCATGGGATTCATAGGAAGAGGAAGAAGACATTCGAGCCGATAACACATGAGAGTACATGTCGTCATTGGCCTATCGGATCGACAAGGTTGTGGATCGGGATAAGAGATCGATTGCATAAATAATCTAAACCGCGACTCAAACATTGACCGCGACACTCCGAGTTTTCCCTCAGCACTGTCATTCCATCGACGTCCATTGCTACGCTTATCCGCAATGGCCCCGAACGCAGAGACTGCAGGATACCAGGTGCGCCGTATTCCTTTGTGTCGTTCAGAAGGTAGAATTGACGGGATAACACGTTCATAACTCTGCCGTATCGAAGTTTAATCACACAATGATCCGCGTCAGGGATCCCCAGGTATCAATCAAATTCTACACCGAGGTGTGATTTACGGCACAGCGCTTCGATGAAGAGCAGCACTGACAGTTCCCGTCACCTTGGATGGTTCGCAGGTTCTGGGGATGGATCTGCTTTCTCGTAGGTCATCAGCTACGACAGCACTATAGCGCAAGAAGTCTCATATTGAAGTTTCACGTTAGACTACAAATTTGAGTCGTTCACGCTTTACTTCCTCGGGTATGACCATTCCGGAGGTACTCTATCTGCCAAGGAGAAGAAAGACTCGCGTTTTAACCGCGAAGGTCCGTCTTGTTTCCTCTTGATCTCTCTCACGCAGTAAGAACCGGTGTCCAGGTGTCCTGGAGCTGACGCATAACCATGGATCCGAGTCCGATGCATCGTTTGGTGGGTATGCCTCGGGGAACACAGACCCAGGGAAAGGTTTCGGCCACATTGCCATCACCGTCCCGAACGTCAAGGCGGCGTGTGAAAGATTCGAAAAGCTTGGAGTGACCTTCAAGAAGAAGTTGACGGATGGCAAAATGAAGGACATTGCATTCATTTTGGATCCTGATGGGTGAGTAAGCTGTTGGGGCACGATAGAATCTAGTGACTCGTGGATACGCTGACGTCGTGCGTTGCACAGGTACTGGATTGAGGTTGTCCCTCCTCGACTGATTCTCGGGCCTGGTGACGAGTAGAACGTAGCATCTGTCTGGAAGTCAAGTTGTACAAAGTATGTGTTATGTACAGTACCGCCTGGAAGCGAGCGGATGACGCCCATGTATAACGCCATGCTAAATCACTGAATTTGCTCGTGCATTTATATCGTCGCTCAGGGAACAACGCTGTGAGGCAGAGATTCTACTCATCTAAACCGCGTTAGAAAAGGGGCCATACAAGACTTTCCGCTCGCTGATACGTATCTCAAACATGGACTTATGCGCACAGGCTCGGCGCCATACTTTAGTCTGCGGTATGAATCTTGCGAATTTTGGAGACGCAGAGTCTAACCATTCGACCGCATAGTTCCACTGGAAGCAGGCCGCGGACGTCGTACATAGCTGATCCACTGTCAGACCGCGTTCGAAGAAGCAAGCTTGAGAAGGCAAGACTCAAGATATATGCATATAAAACGATGAGACGTGTGAAGTAAAAGGAGGTCATTACCATGCGAGCTTTAAACTCCTTACAATTAGGCAATGCATTTCAGGCGGCTCGATGGCCTTCGGAAGGAGTGCGAGACTCGCGCAAGTAATCCGACGAGTGCAAGGTACCTATCAGATGTAATCAGTGGAAGGCAGTTTGATGGATTAGCACATGGCGGTTTGAGTGGGTTCAGCATTTGCTCCTTGTTTCGCTGCCAGCTACCGAATGCAAACACCACACCTGAACGCGGTTCATGAAGAAAAGGCTGACGGGGACAAAACTCACGATCAAGTGCCAGATGAACGCTGGACACCTCTCTTTCCCCGGACGTTCAGCCATATCGACTGCGCCGCTTCCTATCTTGGCTGGATAGCTTGAAGGGGGAATATCGAAGGCCGATTTTGTATTCTGCTTGACGATAGTCCTATTGTCGATCTCCTACCCTGGACGACTGCACTACCAAGTGCGATGATTGAGCTAAATGAAACAAGGCATGCTCTACAGCCTCGCTATGAAGTTCTTGGGAGGAGAGGACTGAGGCACACTAACCACAAGGAAGATGATGTTGGTTCACACTTTCTGGGTGCGTCCAGTATCATTATCTGCGACCGGAAAGCCCGAATATAAAACAGTATTTGCACATTTCACACATCGCTCGAGGAGTCAACAGGGCCCATTTGAGTATGGTGTGTTGATTCGCTACTTAACAGAAGTTTTCTCCGTACCGAACTTTTAATTTCTGGAACACCATCGGTTGCCGGCAACAGCTTTCCCTCGTTAACTGGCTTTGCAGGCTCGCTGACTTGCGCAGAACTCAAACGTTGCAACGGGACGGATGACCACCCGTGTTCTGAGGACCACTTGCTCTAACGCATATAAAAAGACCAACACCTTCCCGTGCGCTGGCTCGGTGGCGCGTTGCTTTCGGTGGCATCCCCTCCACGAAACCCTCGCCCTCCCCGATTCGGCAGGATTTCTACCTCTTTTAGGAAAACACTTCCGTACGGGGTACATTCTGCGTCACGTAATCAATGTTGCACCATTCGATAAGATGTAAATGTCCAACGGGGTGACAGTCATGTCCTAAGCCATATATGAAGGCAAGCACATTCGATTGTCCCTTCATTCATCTCTTCCTTGAACCTTTAAGCTTTATCACTCACCTCTAAGCTTTATCATTCACCTCTCGGTGCGATAGACATTGACCAGAGACAATTGCTAACATGAGCATTAATTTTCATCGTGTAGAGCTGTGATGACGCATCCGGCACCTCTGGCTTCACACCTCTACTGGCTTGTCCTTTCGCTGCATGAATCGGGGGCGATAGTCTATGACTTCCTCTTGTTGAGGCTTCAACATTGGTCTTGTTGGCAGGGGGATGTCCTAGTATATCGTTGCGGATTGTTAGTTGCATTCTTTTGCCGATTCCCTTTCCCGCTAGGAACGTCAACATCGTTGTTCCACGTTCTCGGGGAAGGTTCATGGTCTGTTGGTTTTTATTCATGCACCAGGACAATTTGAGAGCCCAACATAGCCTCTGGCATATTTTGGCATCTCATTCGCATCGGGATTCGTACCATCCCGGAAGCCACCTACCTTCCCTTTCGGATCATTAAAAATTACCGCGCACTCAGCACGTCCTGAAGCATATAAATCAGCAACGATCACCCTGAACGAAGACAGCAACCGCCGACATCACAACATGGCTGTCACTTGTCGTCCCTTCTTCCATCAGGACATAACCACCAATGAGACGTCGGTCTTCGCAATATCATCCCCTTTCTGGATCCTATAATGTGATATTGCTAGATTCAAGGATCGTCAGAGGACTTCAGTCTGGCATGTTCGATGCATGTTACCGGGTTGCACGGGAATGTACGAGCAATATGACGAATACATTGATCAACGTCACCTCCGGTGGCCGAAAATCAGGCAGTTTCCCTTGTGTTTGTCCAAAATATGATTTGACCATGACCTTCCCAACATTGAGAAGATCATGACTGGGTTTGACAAGGGCGCGATCTGGATTTAAGATCAGAGAAGCTGCAGCATTTGTTATCACCTTCAAAGAAAAAAAAGTTATGATCTTGTTATGCATTCAACACTAGGCCCTTTGCCGGTAATGCAATTATACAAATGGATCGATCACTCGTCGCCTCTTCAAATCATCCTTTGGAGGGTTAGCTTCATATTACAATGGCCATGCAAACTCTCAATTACGCGCTTCCGTGACTGCTCTCCCGCCAGCATCACGATAACCTTCCTTCTCGAAGAACACAGTCTAGTCTTCCTTTAGGGATTGACTTACGGTGTCTTCATCCTGAACCTTCAGGGTAAGTACCATGCCACTGACGCTGGGCTCCATGGAAGCTTGAGCGTCTATACCGTCGTAGAGTGACAAATCAATTTCGAGATACAATACACGATAGCAGGGGACCAAACGAAATACAAAGCAGTCATAGACCATATAATACCAACTAGGATGGTCTTTTTCGAGACACGGAGAGCTCAGACATCGAACTTGAAATCTTCGTCTACATCTGCGACATCATCGAATACGAGAAGTAGGTCGTCTCTGACGGCCTTCGCTTTCGGCAGTGCAGTCGCGGAAGAGAGTTTGGATCTTGCGCCCATCACGGAGCTTGACCCTCCATGTCCGGGTACTGCAGTGGCCTTGGTTGCAAGCTGCGTACGTGTGGTGCTTCCCACTCGCAAGGGGGCGGGGGCACACCGAGGGGCTGCAGGCACAGTGGAGGATGACGAAGGGACAGGTACTCGTCGAGGAACTGTCGCTGCGGCTGAAGTCGTGCTACTTAAAGGAGCCTTGAGCTTGGACGAGGACGCAGAGGGAGGCTTTCGAATCACGGTCGCCGTTCGGACACCGCTACTCGTAGCAGACCGAGCCGTTGCCGCTGTCGCAGAGACGGTCGCCCCAGGCTTGTGGATCATCCTTCCCGCATGGTTCATAGTTGAGGCACTGGTGGCTGGACGCGTTGCAATTCCAGTCGCCGTTGATGTAGTAGCTCGCGAAGGTGCACGCGTGGATGCTGCTGTGGGCTGTGGACGGACTGGCGGGCCAGGCCGGGTAGCCGGTCGGGCGATAGACGTTGGGCGGGAGGCCCCTGCTCGAGGTGCAGGCTTTGCCATCGTCTTTTCTTGGACAGCAGTGGTCGCAGGCCTTCGTCGGAACGGACTGTCATCCTCTAAGAAGTCACCGTGAACGATTGCCTGATAGATCAAGCGACGGGCGTACCTAGCTCTGGCAGGTCTAGCTTCTCCCATTTCGATGGAGACGATGCGAACCCGCTCGCCTTCAATAATTCGTGGATATCAATCTGGGTCTCGATATCTGCAGCGTAATAATGGTCTGCGGTATCGTCGAAGTGATCGGAGTGTGCCATCTCAAAGAGAGTTCGGCCGAGAACCTTGTAATCAGGCATCTCAAATGGCGGCTCGTAAGAAGGATCTTCGCAAATCGCTATGAATTAGCATATTCTCCACTAAAGAGGCGGATGACACACCTATTGCGGTTGGAGGTCCGTATTCAACTTCGTCGTAGTCCTCTTCCTCAACTGCCTTTTTCTCCTCAGTGTCTACCTCGCCTACGCTAACATCTCCGTCGCTCACGTCCCAATGGTTCCCTTGTGTAACCGGGGTCTCAAACTTGTATGCCTTGCCTCCACTGGAACTTCTCGGTATCCGTAGGCTCTTCCGGGTAGACGAAGGCCTCAGAAGCGCTCCAGGGGTAACGATTGGTCCGGCATCAAGCAGAGACAGCTTTGCCAGTTTCGCGGTCTGCGGGACGGGGGTCTTGAACGGTACAGAGTTCGCCACACGGTTCGGAAACGGCGTTTTATCAAGCAGAGGACGTGTTAGTGTAACTTTGGGTTTGACACTTCCTTTACCGACTTTATGGGCATCTACAGCGTGTATCGTTCATAATGCGTGACAGAGGAGTCCCAGGAATGGTATATACGCACGAGCAGTGAGCGGACGAAGAGGTGTCTGAGCAATCTTTGATTTGGCATTCACTGTCATGGGACCATGATAAACAGCGTTTTCTTGAAGTGCATTTCGGCCTTTGAGTGTCCTCCCAGGTGTCTTCGTGCGTGTAGGATGCAAGGAGGCATCCTCATTCAGCGAAACTGGCCAAGCGCTCAACATGGTGGGTTGGAAAGAAACAATATAGGTTACAACTAGAAGCGTTAGAGCAGGTAAGAAGGCTAGGAGAGTTGAAAGTCAAAATCCAGAGATTGACGTGCATGATAAAGTGGTCGAACTGTGACAAGCTGAACTCGAACGCGACATTCCACGTGATCGCGGCGTCTCCGTTGGGAGGTGGCGTCCGGTCTGTCCTGTGTCGTCCTCCCTTTCAGTGAGTCTGAGGCTCGTTGCTACCCGGCTGAATAACCTTGAGAATCTATGAGTGCCGAGCCTCTGTTGTGCCATTGTTAACTAACATGCTTGGAGAGCGAAGATACGGCTTCAAGAGTATCGACTCTCACAAACACTCCTGAACTCACGCATTCGCAATTTTTCCGTAATGCATACTCATGATCTAGGGCATCTGTTTCATCTTTTCAGGGCACAGCGTAGAACATATAAATGGCGACGTCATTGAATACCGAGACCCTGAAACTGAATGCTCGGTTTGCCGCATTCCTTTCGGTTTTACATAAGTATTCCACCAACTTAGTCCTAAGCAATACCTCGAAGTACGTTATTTTCGGACTTCTTTATCCCAAGGATTGTTAGTGTTGCTCGCGCTGCCATCAGAATACCGCTTTTCACTCCTTTTCAGACCCCTTCATGAAGCCAAGAGGGAACTCGCCGAATGACTCCCTTCTACTTCGGTGCGACTCTGTTGTTCTGTGTAGCAGCACAGACGCGGTTGGTCTAGCTCGATTAGAAGACCATATGAATGTCCATGGTTGACTCAGTGGTTTACCAGTCCAATAAGGCGGAGCGCAAGTGGAGATGCCGTTAACCCACAGATAATTTTCAGTAATCTGTACGACGACCGGGGTTACGGCGGGAAATTGCTAAACCAAACGGCGAGAAGCGAAGCCAAATTCTATAACAATATGAAATAACACCGTTCGTTTAAGTTTCGGCGACAGCAATCGTCTAACGCACCGTACAATTCTGACACATGGAGTGTTTTAACGGCGTACAACATGCTGCTAACTGCTCCTTCTGCCCCACAGGTGGTAGCTTTGGTGTGAAAGTCTCAGCCACGCAAAACAGAGGTCAAAGATCCGGATCTGCAACACGTAAAACGGGCTCCTACGGAAGCAAGCGCCTATGGCAATGGGCCAGACACACAAAAATGAAGTTTATGCGCCGCTGTGCAAAAAAAGCAATGCACATAGTGAGGCGTACCACGCAACACCTACCTTGTGCGGAAGCGCGTCCTCGGGAAGTAGATCAAATGACTCAGTGGATACTTGAGCCTCAGCAGGTGTCCGCGCAAAGGATTTAGAACTTTAGAAGTCGAGCCTTATGAGATACATCACAGATTCAGTCAGGTAAGCAGACCTATATATGACTAGTGCAGGTTGTCCCTGCCTTGGCCATTATGGTTCCCTCTTGTCAGGTCTCTTGCCTGGAATATATAGACGATATTAATGACCGAGTCGTGGCCGTTATCCTTCAGTTAAACCACAGAATTATTTCGCTACCCGCAACATGTCCGCCGTTGAGACAGCGGTTTCCCAATGGTCTGCCATCGACATCGACGATTCCTTGGTAGCGTCAAATGGCGCCCTCAACTTTGATTACTTGGAACCACAATACCTAGATGCATCCGAGTACAGCGACAGCGTCTACTATGCAGGATCTCCCATCCTACACGCTGAATTCGACCCCTTAAGGCAGGCCATGCCATTTTTTCTGGGATCGCAGCTGCCGTCAACCGTCGTAAGCCCTGCCTCCGAATTAGCTGGTGCGCTCGAAGAGTCCACGTCCGCTGTCCACGCCTTTCATGGCCATACCCCTGCAAAACAAAGAAGAAGCAGGCATGGCCCTGGTGGAGTGGCTGGCCAAGATGACGAGCCGCAGTCACCCAAGGTCAGTGCCAACTTCACTTTGTCTTGCAGAGAGCATAGCTAATGTAATGCTATCAGCAAACCAAGGTGGAACTAGCTGAAAGTAATACCCTTTTCCTTAGATATATAGACTGGCCAGCTCAGGAATTAGATGCCACCCCAGAATCAAAATCTGAGGTAGGTGTATGCTCTTCCATCACAGGAGAAGCTGACAGCCATTGTCAATCAACAGTCTCTGGAGCAAGATACGTCATGGTGCAGGGTTGTTCAAGATGCAAACATTAGCGCGCGATTATCATATCGATCGCCGTCCGAGTCCTCCCTGGACAATCTATTGTATCCCGAAGAGTATGAGCCATGTGCGTATCGAGGTAAGATACCATGTGATAGCCACTGACCCTGGTTCGCTGCTAGGCTTCGGTGAATTGAGCCCAGTGCCAAATACTCCCTTTATTTCTCAGACTGCTCTGGAAACGCCAAGCTGGTCGAGTGCCGCAACTGACAGCAAAGTCTTAGAGCTCGTTCCCAACGATAGCGGACAGACGTCAGTCGAAACGAACAATGTCATCGATGCCGTTCGGCCATATAGCATCCAAGATATCGAGAGGGTTCCAGGGCGCGTAATGTACTCACCTTCCACTGGACAACCACTTGGGGTGCCAGAATCTGTTCAGCTGCCGTCATGCGTTCCTCGTATCAAAAAGACGTTCAAACGCAGCACACCGATTGCCTGTTTCTTTTGTCGCAAGAGGAAGATTGCATGCGGGGGGCCACCCAAGAATAGCAGTGATAAGACTTGCGGGTAAGTGGAGCTTCCTATGCAATTTTATTGCCGCGCGCCAGCTGGTAGCGCTCAGTGAGAGTGGTCGCCCGCTGCAGGCGAGGAAGGGGTATGGCCAAATATCGTGTACGACTGTCCCCTTTATAGAAGACGGTGCGATGTTCTAGTCAGGTTGATACTTGGTTCCAAGAATTCTTCCTTCATACACATCCTCATGCAACCTGCGAGGCGACCATGATCGCTCCCGCGTAATCTCCTTGTTTCACCTTCATATTGAGAAGCATTCGCTGAGCTTTTACGTCCACGCAGTCAATGTGCACGCCGCAATCAGGAGTGTACCTACCCTCAGACATCACACCGTGGCTTTCGTTTTAAAGAGTGTCGAATGGATAACGATCAGATAGCGCTCCTCAAGGCCGCCAAGGAGTTCGACGATTAATTGCGGTCATGAATTTGAAAGATTCGCATGCTATCACAGTTAGTGTCGTGCTTCCAGGCTTGTCTATTGTATGTCTGATTGCCCCTTCTATGAAAGCATGTGCGTGCAATTTACCTAGCTCCGTATCTATGCTAGGCCCATACCTCCTCGCCGTTTTCTTCTATTATGTACATATCGCGTTTTGCGTCGGTTTTCACCGCTTTGAGATGTCGATGTGCGTATGCTCTCTGCTTTCTGTTGCCTCGTGTCGCTGTTTTGTATCGTTTCCATAGTACCTTTCTAAGTAATCCATACGTAGATTTTATAGTGCGTCATATTGAGTGGTGCGATAGCATGATACAACAAGCGATAACCTAAGTGTACAATAAGATGACGGCGCGACATGAAACCCTTCCGCTGCAGTTTGTACAACATAACCAAACGAGTGTGGACGGCACACATAAGTTTAGATACCGTATTGTAATATAACGAGGGCACTAAATGCAAGAAAGATATACAAGCCTGTCATTCCACACACCCGACGCCACCTAGGCCTTTCTCACCCGCGGTGAGGTACTGAGCCGCTGTGACCTTCTCACCTTTGCCACAGAAGTACGTTCAGCAACACTCGCTATCACCAGCTGTTTGGCACGTGCTCCTGCAGCTTTCACTCCTCCACCCCTGATTCTTTTGGCGCGGGCGGCAGTGCCCTCCGCAGGTTTCTTTCTTGTAATTTTAGCAGACGACTCCTGCACAGACTCATTCGAATCCTCATCTTCCTCCGCCATCGGCGTCAAAGACCCCTCGAACTCTAGCACTTTGCGCTTGTTCTGTCGTGAAGGACCCGCACCGTCGCCATCGTCAGACAACTCTGCTTGCTCCTGCTGCGACGCAGCGATGACATCCGAGCGGCGCTGCAGGGCTCGAGAGCCTCGGAGTTGTAATGCATTCTGTTGGCTGTTTGGAAAAGCTCCAGGAATAGCTACAGGCTGCGACGCCGGCACGAAGGCGACATCGTCACCCATTTGAGCATCATCGTGCGCATCAAGAGACATGCCATCCGATCGCAGGGAGACCATTGCTGTATCGACCTCGGGCTCGGGCGATGCAGTACGAACGCGAGGGGCGGGGTTACCATTAAGATTATTTTCAGCAGCTTGCTCTTCAAGCCAAGGATGCCTTCGTGCGGCGGAAAGAGTCATGCGGTGTTCCGGGCGAACATCGAGCAGACGACGCATGAAATGTTCAGCTATTAAAACAGATTAGGAATACCGGTCACGACCGTTGCAGGGGCGGTCGTGGGCGTACCAAGGCTAGAAACAATTCGGCCATTGCTTCGGAGACTATCCCAATCGACCTGGCGATTGATAATCCTGGTTTGCATATCCTCCTCTGTATTCTCGATGAACGGGCTGGAGCTTGTAAGCCTGCATCGAGCGAGACAATTAGCGATGGAGCAAATTTAGCACGTTTCACAATGGAAAGCTCACATTGAGAAAACAATGACACCAACACTCCAGCTATCCACGACCGGGCTGTATCCCTCGTTATTCTGCTGTAACAGAACTTCCGGCGCAAGATAAATAGGCGTGCCACACATAGTCTGTCGAGACATATCCTCAGTGAAATAGGTATAAAGGGCTTGTTAACAACGTTACTTACGCGCAGCCTTGTCTGGCTGTCAATGACTTTCGCGAGGCCAAAGTCGGCAACTTTAATGCGTGGCGGCATGTCGTCGGTGAGAAGCACGTTCTCTGGCTTGAGATCTCGATGTGCAATACCCTTGTCGTGAATATACTGTGTTAAATAGGGTCAGAAATAGCAAGCTATATCAGAGAACGATATATGCACCGCCAGAGCGTCGCAAATCTGGTAGGTAAGATGCTGTGCTTCAGGTTCTCCTGCACGATGCAATTAGCACTGTTGAGCCAAGCAATTAGACAGCTACTTACGAAGCCCGTTATTCTTGATAATGTAGTCCAACAGATCTCCACCACGAACAAATTCCAGCACAAGGTCTGCGTAAAGAAGATCAATAATTACTGAGAAACGTTAGATCTGGACATGAACGCACTGATAGTCCATTCTTCGAAGAACACCTCCTTGAGCTGACAGATATTGGGATGCTGCAACCCCTCCAGAATTGAGATCTCTCGCGCAAACTTGTTCATCGTCGTACTTTGTGTGTCCGTCCGATTTATTTTGCTTGTCTGGATCACTTTGATTGCATACCACTGACCATCATCGCGGTTCATGGCCTTCATCACTGTCGCAAAAGAGCCCTTGCCAAGCTCTTCGTGTAGCTGATAATGGGCATAGAGACCCTGCGTCGGTATGCCTGCCGCCATATGGCGGTAGACGAACCGGTAGTCCTCCAGGCCGCCATTCCCAGGTTGGGGCTGTGCCGTTCCGAACGCGATTTCGTTACCCTCTCTGAGGAGCGCGTGTCTGCCTTTGCCGATCTTTTCGCCGTTGATCTGCACATTCCAGGTGAGAAAGACGTTGGCTGCAACACAAGCAAAACTCACAAAAGTACCATTGCTCGAGAGATCCATTACCATTATCGCCGATCTCTTGTCCTCCCGGCCGTCCCACACAATCTTGCAGTGGAAATTGCCTGTGCCACAATGTACGCGTCAGACATGCAAAAACGCGTCGACAATGCGTCACTACTTACTGATTTTCATACCCGGGAAGACGATGTCGTTCCCATTCTGTGGGTCTCCATTCCTCCCAACCGTGTACATTGACTTGATCTTCAAGAAGTCGACCCTTACCAGGCGCGAGCTGCACGGCTGTAAGTATCCCCAGAGGTGCGCGTCCACCGCGTGATAGTCGGGCTGCGATGCCTGTTGAGTTGACTGCGTGTTTTGCTGACTAGATTGTGCCCCGTCAGTGGGTCCATCCGTGACCATCGCGTCGGGAACGGCTTCCGCTGGTTGCATCATCTTGAGAGTGTTAAGACTTTAGACGACGTGTCTTGAAGTGATGAGTTGCTGAATGGGTCGCGTTCCAGTTTCTTCTACCAACTCAGAAACCGTCTTTGAGCTTTTAAACGACAGCTAGGTCAAAGCCTGCCTTTGGAATTTGAGTTGGTCGTGGTGGCCAACAATTGCAATGTTGATCAAAGATGTCAAAGCAGGTCAAAGCGGTGGCACGTTGCCAGGAGAGCACTTGAACGGTTGTCTTCGAGTTGGACCTTATATCTTGGCTTCTGCTACTTTGAATACAATCTGATGAACGGACCCTCTGTTGTTGACACAAGCTTGTCGTGTTTAACAACGAGCGCCAACAATGTGTGGCCTCTAAATACGTAAAAGAAGCCCGCTCTGAGCCTCTCATGATTCGAATTGCCACCTTATGTTGACGATTGTAGAGAGAACGAAATGTTGCTAATTTGCGTCGTGAAAAAGCATCACGTCGACAATAGTTGGCCTTTCTTTGGCTGGCCCAAGTGGTAGTGCGTGGTCGGGAACAAATCTGACGGTTGTCTGAGCGATACGCCAGGCCATCGATGGGCTGAGCGTCGTATTTGATGATGCTCGAAGTATCGGAAAGAGGTGAGTACATGTTCTGTCAATCGCTAGAGAACCAGCAGTCGGTGCTGACATTGATGTACAGTGAACAAGGCGCTGGATGACCCTCATCGTCACGCCGCTTTGAGGCGCGCAGTGGCAGAACGCTCAGTGTCGATCTCACATATCGTTCATGCGATAAGTTATCACGGGGCGGTGAAGAGATTTTTGTATCTCAAGCTGCAGCCAATCGGGCTCACTGGTCTGCGCTATTCCTCCTACTTGCTCATGTTTGTACGGCATCTTTCGCTTTGGAAGCCATACATGAAGCTCCTAAGTTTGGTGCTGTTCACGCGTGATGTGCTTTCTGGGTTGCACACGCTACAATTCCAACCGAATTATGGCATCGCTGGGTCAAGGACCGAGTATCCCCAATCAATATTCGTGAGACAGGTCATACTTCCCTTTACTTTCAGCAACAAGGTTGCATAGCAATTGGTTGGATGATGTGGATGCTGTACCAACAAACCCAGGGGAAACAATTCGAGCGAGACAGTAGGCAATTTTTGGCTGTCGATTTTATCAAAGCGCTCCCTGTTCCTCAATAGCCGAGAGCAACAATTCGTGACTGGCCTCTGTACTGCGAAGATGGAAACGCATCGTACTTGAATGTCACCTGGTGATCTGTCTTGGGCGGTAGGACGTGACTTGCTCGTTCTACCTATGAAACTGACGCGAATGACTCGGCAGTGTCGGACCACAGCAAAGCATTGCGCGCTACGGGGACCTAAGCCTGGAAATTGCGCGCTTCACCTTCCTAAAGCGCCGTGTAATTCGATGGTAGGTTTGGTTCCTCTTCCGTTGGTAATGATTCCCTCCTCGGGCCTCTGCTGGTGTCGTTTAACTGCAGTCTTGCGTTACGTGATACGGGCGCGTTGCGTCGGCCTCGGCGGACAGCGATGCGATTGCTATTAGTCCATCGGACTGGTATCCACTTCGTATCAACCCTGAACGCTGATCTTCCCAACCGAGACCATTGGTTTGGGACGCCAACGGAGCCCGTGCGAACGTGTTTAGACTGTTCTCCAGTTTGAACAGTGCATGACAATATCGATAGGATGACCTCCATACAACTCGTTGAGAAATTCGGTTGGCAGCATTCAGTTTCTCCCGGGTCGGTGAAAATAGTCCTCTACAAGCTCGCCCGATTGAATTTATCTTAAAGTTTTCGAGGAGCCGACATGTACACGGTGACAGCGATTATTGCAAACCGCCAGCATCTGTTTCGCTCTCATCAACTGGCCCATCAGAGTTGCACCTCATAGATGTTAGTGACCATCGTGTGACACTGCCCCTCGCTCTGGAACCTGGATGGACTTATGGGCGTTGTGCTTGAAACATTCTCGAATTGGCTACGTGATATGGAGGTCGGTTGTATCAAAGAAAGCATATCCGTGTCTCAATCTTCAGCTCCTTCTTTCTTCGTTCGAGCCGCCTAAGTTCGGTACTGGTTGGTGAGTATGCTCATGAGTGTCTCTCAAGGTGATTTGAATATTGACGCGTATCTCAATAGCCTGGATTTTGTTACATTCCTTTACTATTTTATTCTCGACGACATTTTACGTTCTACGACACTTCATTCTGTCTGTATCATCTCTCATTTCTGTCCCTCGTTATCATCATGCCTATTTCTACCCTTGTCGCGCTCGCATTCTCTGCGGTTGCGATGCCCGTGATGTCCATGCCTGTTGGGTAAGTCATCATATAACAATGCATTGGCTACACAGCCTCACCACATTTTTGCCTCAGTCAACCTCAGTCAAGGGACGATACATTGGATTGGCTGAGACTCGGAAAAGGTGTCTCTATCGAACGTTTGGCACGCCTGGCATAGACAGGTAATCGCGTCGCACGACTGACTATCTTCGAATGACAATGCCCTGCCCCTTTCATGGCTAGTAGCATGTGGGCAATTGTCACACTTGGAGATGATACAAAAAGTCAACAAATGAAATGATTCTTGATGTTGTCAGTTTACTCATAGAATACATTTGGCTATTTTGTGAGGAGCTGGAAATTTCATGTGTCAGAACAGGTTTCCAAATGAACCGTCCTCAGTTCATGTTGTCCCGGGAGTGCAGCCCTGCAGCAATCATGATAAATTATCGCAAAATGGTCTGGGGTTTGATAGTGGGTCGTGTGTCCCGGGTAAACACTGCAAGCCTCAAGGACGTGGTTGTAGGATCGAGGATCTGTTCAAGTAGACACTGGCAACCCAATCGTCACATACATACTCAGAGTACTCTTTACCGTATCTGGCTGAGTCCTGGGACTACTTACGCGGCTAGCAAGAGAAACCAACTCATTTGAGAGACAATATCCAGGTTTCAAGATTCTGGAACATAGTTTTCAATCAGATCAAGAGGTTCGCAAATGACCCCACCTCTGTCAAGTCGAAGCAATGGGAACTGTGGTTGACCTTACCTTTATCCAGTTCGAACTGTCTGATCCATGCTGTACTAGTCATTGGCAAGTCCTGTCTCCAAAAAACTGAAGCGCGGTGTATGCCTTGCTGCAATGATCGCCTACGAAGAGATATTCAACTCAAGCGTGCTGGAGGTTGTCGCTCCGCAGACATTTCTCGAATTCCCGATGGATTATGATGGTGACAAGGCCACAGATTGGTTAGGCAGACTTGGCTCAGGATCCGTAGACAGGAAGGTCGCGTTCTTTGGTAAGGTGCATGTCCTATCCAATCGTCTTGCCCATTCCCACTGAGTTGTCCGACCCGTTGAATAGACGAGAACCTCGATTTTCTCCTCACTATCCGTTTTTCAGGTCTTTCGTCCGACGACTCCAAGCAACCGCCTGTCCATCTGCTCTTATTTCTCGCTCATCTCCAAATCTCGTACGACGCATCGTATATATCACCGTCGACGCCCTCAGCTGCTGCCGCTGCGCCAGTGCTTGGACGACCGCCGGTCCCACCGCGCACAACCTCAATTGTAAAAGACAGGCCAGGATCTCCCCTCGCTACTTCACACCCCTCCATCTTTCCGCCAGCCACGCCGCTCCCCATTCCCTCGGCTACCGAGTCCGACCGCAAGTACGTCCAGGCTCAGGGTACACCATTCTCCTCGGGGATCTGGGGCGAGCAGCAGCCAACATCAGCGCATGGCACGTCAGAAGCATTTGCTTTGCTATGGGCACATCAAGAGCGAGAATGGGTCGCGGTATACAGGTTGTCCGTACTCGTTTGTGAGTATGCTGCTTCTGCTATCTTGCGCATGGATTGACTAGCTTTTATAGCGTTCATGAATACGAAAGTACCTGATCCCTTACTTTGCCTCACCGTGTCGATGACGCTCCGTGAGAATCCTGTTGCGGTGACTCCGGCTCGACATGCCCTTGCTACCTTGATAGAGGCTGTAGGAGAGCTTCCCGCAATTGACCACGCAACGTCTCTTTCCAAGGCCAACGGTGCTGAGAAGGGCGTAGAAGGTGGCGACATAGACGACGATGACGCCGTCCTCGCTGGACTGGAGGAAATTAACCTTCTTGAAGGTTTGAATACTGGTCTGTGTGTTCAAAGACTCCCTGACGATTTTCTAACGTATTCGAGTCTAGACCCGACTTTCTCCTCCTCTCAGAACCCCTTAACTCTTCCATCCACCCGCCTCGGCCCCAAGACCCGCAAGCAAGCCTTCTCCCTGCCACCTACACACCCCTTATTGTCCTCGACTCCGCTGAGTAAACCGTCGACGCCGTCTCCGACAGCATCGGGAAAAGACAGTCCTCTACGCACATCTGCGAGTGCAACGCTGCGAAAGTCGTTCCGCAAGACGATGCAGGTCGTATCCGGATTCCGCGTGCGCATGCGCACCGTGTTCGTACCGTACTTTCTCCTCCCTCAGGATACGCCACGTATGCACGGGGCGTCCAATGTCGACCCAGAAGAAGATGGTGACGAGGGAGATAACGATGATGACGACGAGAGCACTCTACGCGCGCGTGAACAACGCGAAGCCGGAAACGAGGAGCATACAGTCGTGCTTTGCGTCGAAATCGAGAACGCATTCCCAGACCGCACCTTGTCTCCTTCTGACCCTGACTCCACACCAACATACGACTTCGAAGTAGAGCGTGCCGATGTCACAGTTGGTGGCACAGGTGCGCGGACAGTGCTCGTGGCGTGGGGCACAGACGGAACAGATATCTTTCCACTACGAATTGCCCCTAGGGAGCAAGTAAATCTACTCTACGCAGTGTCGTTCTTGCGGGGGCCGGAAGTAGACGATATCTCAATAGCTGGTACACCAAATACAGGCGCGGGGACACAGGCTGTAGGAAAGCGTACGAGCGTGGTCTCATTGTCATCACAAGCGGGAGAGATGCAACGCGCTGTGACGATCAATATAAGTGGACGTCCGTTTGAGAAGGCTTCTCCGACATCTGCGCAGGATGGGCCTAATCAGCCTCATATGGGGTTTGACGAAGAGTCAGAAGTATTGTATCCTACAAATGTCTATCCGTCGCGTTGGAACTGCATACTTGATCTATCAAGTACATCCACTCGCCGAGATTCTTTGAGGACCGATTCTCTCGGGGCGACTGCGCTTCCTACGCCAGCCTCACCTTTTCCCTTCACGCCTACGCCTGTTCCGCCGGGGCCAGTGTCCCCTGCAACCCCACCGAACCGCTCATCTCTTGGTCCTGGCCAAGCTATCGCGGGTAGTAAACGCTACACGTTCAGTGCACTCGATTCGCCCGCTGTTGATACACAAGGACGCAAGATCCGCTCGCCAGTAAACTATCAAGGCCCCACCGCTATGCTGAACCCCGCAAACCAGCCTCAGCAACAACAACAAGCGCCAACCGCACCTATTGCTGGAACGTTGAATGCGCATCCTTTTTCCAATGTTTTGCCAAGTACCCCGAGTCAGAACAGGGCATCGTACATGCCCCCGTCCGTTGCTTTCCAGTCGACCTACTCGCGTTCACCAACAACATATAATGCTCCCAGCCCTCGTGACTCGCATCCCACCTTCGGCTCTTTTGGCTTCGATGCCGCACCAGGACATGCTCACGTGGATAGCACAGCGAGCGATGTGCTACCGCCTACTCCACGCACGCCTGCATACCCCGCATATCCCGGCTCACCCCCACCGGTTCCGCCCACACCATTCTGGCAAGCACCGCTCGCGCAACAGACGGGAGCGGGTACGGTGGGTCCAAGTGTGGAGATCAGGCGAGAGCGGGGCGGACCACTCCCCACACCAGGACCGCGTGTGGGTGGGTTTGGTATAGACGTGGAAACGGGCTTTGGAGCAAACACGAGTCGAGAGCCGATTGTGGTATCCGTCGGGCTACTACCCTTAGCTAGTGCAGGGAAAGGCAAGGACAAAGCGAAAAGATACTCAATGGGAGAGATCTATCCTCTGGATCAGTTTACTCTGGATGTCTTTGTGTTCAATCAGTCTTCGTGGACTAGGCGGTTTGAGATGAGTTATCCAGAGGATCGTAGGCGACGACGCAGAGGGCGCGGGGACGGGACACGCAGGAATGATGTGGATGCACCTGGTATATTACCGTTAGAGAATCGAGTACGAATTGGGTCAGTTATTTTATTCTTATAGCTGTTGTATAACCCCTAATCGACCATTTGCAGGCCTCTTCTTCCATCAACATGTCAATCTGTACGCATGGACTTCTTGGCGCTCACACCTGGCGTGCACGCGATCGAGGAACTTACTTTGACGGATATTCAAACGGGCTTCACAATGCATCTCCGGTGCGCATCAAAGCGATTAATATCACGTTAGAGAGTTGACAACTCATCCACAGGTCGGTCATGGATATTGTAGTACATGAACCGTACGTCGAGTCTGTCGATACATGCTCTTGACTGCACTATCAAGCATTGTGTCGTTCGAGTTCAAACTCCTCCTAGCCATGGTGTTTCTGATGTCTCCGAAGTGCAACTAGGGTGAATGTGACTGCGATACGACGACAGTCGCGCGTGAAATTCCATGCAAGGGAGTTTCCATGGTAGCGAAAAGAAGAATGAATTGTAGAACAAGTAAGAGACAGGTTTATACCAGCGATAGCGAGTGGAAGGTTGCACCTTGGAGCGGCGCAGAAAGGTCGTCAACAAATCGTCACAGTAAATCAAGAGATGAGTGTCGGCACAAGATACCGAAAGAATAGGAATTAGCAAAACTCATGCCCACTGGCCCTTGTCCCAGGCAGGGTCCTGTAGGAAAGCACATAGGACCTTGCTTCCTGTCTATGTGTATAAATCATATGTAAAAGCAATCAGACCTCATAACCAATCATTGATAATAGTAAGAACTTGCCTGCAGCAGTGGGTGACCGGCAACAATAGTAAGGAAACGCTCCAGACCCTCCCGCCTGCTCTCAATGACTTCGTCGGAGAAGCGATTGGTGAAGACCTTGCCTGGAAGAGGCGGAATGTTTACTCTTGTGGATTCGCGCTCGAGAATGTCGCGGAAAGCCTCAAAGTCAGAGTATCGTCTGCGCACCACAGAATGGCGTAGTTTAAATGCAGGAATATTGGTCTGAAGACGTAAAGCGCTCATAAGACGTGTAACCTGTCGGTATAAGATGCAGAGCATACCTTGCATACGATCTCATAATCTGTATACATCTTGCGCCCGAAGCCTGTAAGGGTAAAACTTGAATTAAACATGTATGAAATATCAAAGTTGAGACTGACCATGTGTTTGCGGGTTACGGACCTCAATTTCTAGGAAGCTTTCGGGTACACTGTACATTTCCTCGATCTGCCAGCACAATGGGTGTCCTGTTTGTCTTTATCGCCCGTAGACTATGACTTTTGATGGAGATGCTTACGGTCTGCTCACGACCACCGAGGCGAGGTTCGTCGAATACGCTGCTGCGGGCAAATGGTGATACAGCGGTCATGGTAGGCTCACAAGGTTGTAATGATATGTAGCCAAGATGGTTCTATTAGTACAGTCACGGTACCGCCTTCCCCGCGGGTGAGAGACGCGTGATCGTGAGACAGCATCTCACTGCTGCAAAATTCGACACAACGACGATAACAAAAGTCTAGGTTAAATACGTCTTTAATAACGGGTATCTACACATGTACTATATATGTCAAAGGCGCTAAATTTAAGTAAAAGATATAGATTGCACATTCAATTTCAAGTCCTTGTGCGGATACTGTCGCGATTGTGAAGATGTTAGTTTACCGTGTAGAATTATTACAGATTAGAAAGCACCTCACTTCGTCAGCCTCGAGGAGGAAGGCTGTACCTCCGGTCATCCCTGCCGTAGCTTGCCCTGCTATACGGAGGGGGCGAACGAGGTGGAGGTATGCGAGATATCGGCTCGTGTCTGTCGTATGGTGGATAAGCACTTAGATCCGTAGCCCGCTCTCTAGCATCCACATAGTCCCGGTCACGAAGTAATCCACTTGCGACTGCGCTACTTCCGTAGGGGGCCGCAACGGATTCACGTGGATCATCATAGTACGTTGCACTACCGCTCGCCGGGGGGGTCCGAATGCGAGGAGGGTAGTTGCCGCCAGGAGGGACTGTTCGCGGCAGTTCGCTAACAGACGGGACTGGTGGGTAGAAGCCAGGCGCATACGTACCCTCACGAGCTCTCTTGATCGGTGGACGTAGGTCATCCTCGCCGCCTGCACCGCGCGCAATAGGGCTTGGACTACGGGGCCTAACGCGAGAGAACGAGGGGGTCGAGTCAATGGGGGGATATCTTCCGCGCTCCAGGTCTCTTGTATATCCGCGATCGTCACCAGAAAAACCGTCAGTTAGACGAGAGCTCAAAGGACGTTGCTCAAACGATCGCGCAGCCCCTGACGGAGGATCAGGGGCGGGGAACGATGTAGACACCCTGCGCTCGCGCTCCTCGCGTGTCTCCCAGCCATTGTTTGGCACCACATCACGCTCAACAAAGTGGCCGTCTCTGTCATACCCACGCGTTGCAGGTCGTTCCCACCGTCCAGTTCCTGATTCCCAGCTGTGCATGTACGGAGGCTCGTGACCTGGCCAGTCAGGGTATCCATGTTCATCTACAGGGTAGCGCCGCGAATGATCTTTAGGATATGCTTCACCGGGCGGTAGCCAAGGCCGTGCTTGACGCGGCGGATATATCTCTGCATCGGACTGCGGAACAGGAGTATAGGACCGACGGTACGACGCTGGAGGCGCAAATCGGTTCGATGAGGTATCAATGTCCATGACATCAGGCCGGTGATCGATTGATTGCCTATCCTGTTCGGGACGATATGGTGCGCGTAGCTCTGCACGCTCGCGGGGCGGTTCGCCAGCTGGACGAAACTCACGAACGTCAGGCCGCGTAGGTGA
Organism: Taiwanofungus camphoratus; assembly: GCA_003999685.1. NCBI lineage: Eukaryota > Fungi > Basidiomycota > Agaricomycetes > Polyporales > Taiwanofungaceae > Taiwanofungus > Taiwanofungus camphoratus. The sequence goes on from CP021223.1 coordinate 548,640, forward strand.
ACGTGTGTGAGAGCGCGGCTTGAAAGCCCGCGAGTCTTCCCGTGCAACAGAGGACGTACGAGATGCGACAGAAACATATGGTGATCTAGGAACAGGAGGTACATGCAGACCTGGCACAGTAAAACGGTCTGCAACGGAAGGCCGACCCCTCTCTTCTGGACGGCCAACTGGATGATCAGCTCGAGCAGGACGCGGAGGACGATCGGATTCAGCCATGACGGTGCGATTATCAGCAGACACAGGACGAGTAGTACGGTCAGACACAGAAGTAGAGGCTGCTGAAGTAGATGGTGGTCGGGCATGGCGCTCCTCAGGCGGACGTGCAGCACGATCCTCACCGTTTGAAGTTGCGTGAGACAGACGCTCTTCGAGAGACGTCGCAAGACGGCGATCGTCTGAATTAACAGGTGGATGCTTAGGTCGATCTTCTGCTCTACTACTAATGCCGATACGATCATGCAGGGAAGCTGGAGGACGGCTTATCCGGTCTTCCAAAAGCCCAGGGGCACGAGCATTACGGTCTTCCAGAGTGGCTTGGCTCCTAACATTGCGATCCTCTGGAGTTACTCGGTGAACAGTTATATCTGCAGGCGGCATAGTCGGAGGACGAGCAGAACGTTCCTCCGGCAGTGCTGCTGAAGCGGGGGGCCGGCGGTCATCACCCAAAGACCTTACCTGACGGTCTGTGCTTGTAGACGGTAACAAGTGTGGTCGACGGTCATCCATGGGTGGACGTATAGGTCTATCTGTAGTGGACGGAGGGGGAACGGGAGGCCGACGCTCATCCCCCGGTCTTACCTGACGTTCTCCCGCCAGTGGCGATGGAGGAATAACAGAGCGTCGGTCCTCACCTGGTCTTGCTTGCTTGTCAGCGATAATAGGTGAAGGTGGAGGACGGCGATCATCAGGAGGTCTCATTTGCCGGTCAGTAACTGGTTGTGGGGGTATTGGAGGACGGCGGTCACCAATTGCATGCGACACAGTAGATGGGACATGATCGTCAGGACCTCTAGGAGGGCGGTCTGACGACAATGCAGGAGGCGCAGGCGGACGACGATCATCAAGAGGTCTCGTTGGACGAGCACCAGAGGGAGGGCCCCGTCGATCATCAGCGAAAGTTCTAACTAAACCTTCCTCTGCAGACAGCGGCACCGACGGACGACGATCATCAGGAACAGTACGGTTTGGGGTAACATCAGGAAGGGTTCTGTCAATAGAGCGCCCTTCTTCGAGAGAACGAGGGTGACGAATATCCAGAATGCGATCGTCTGACTGGGTAAGACGAGGCGGGCCATTTCCTACCGGAGGTTTGGGGTCGTAGCGACGCGGAGGCTCTCCCCACCGCGACTCATAATGCCGTTGCTCTGGAGGACGATGATTGTCAGAAAACCTTGTGCGATCTTCGTTGTGCCGATCGTCTCTGAACCGTATGTAGTCCGAGCGCCTGTCACGTTCTCGGTCACGATCCCAGTCTCTGTCCTTGTTACCAAATCTTTCGCGTTCTCGATCTCTGTCCCTTTCCCTGTCGTGAAACTTCTGATCCCGCCCAGGCCCACGGTCCTTGCTGTCGCCATTGCTGAATCTGGAATCACTTCCGAAACGACCATTGGGTCCAAGCCGTTCACTATCATGTCGATATTTGCCTTCGAGTCCCTTTCGATAAGGCCAGTCGCCGTCCCGAGGACGTGCTTCGTCTTTTGTATCACAGATCGGAGGCTGAACTGACTGCAGATCACTAGGTGCCCTATTGCCTTCCGTCAAATCACTAGAAATAGACTTGTCCGACGGCATTTGGCCCATACTTTGTTGATCGTGTTTTTGATGGCCGGGTTGACATTGCGTCGGACTCTCAGTATTGACACCGTAGTTGCTTATCCGCTGAGAATTGTCCAAGGCCGTAGGAGGTGCATTTGGCACCGCAGGCCTGGCTTCGAACGACTTCGAGCGCAGGTCAAAGCCAGATTGGAAAGAATCGTGCCCAGGACCTGAGTCGTATCCAGAAGGCGGGATGTAAGGTTTTGACAGAGCAGCAGAAGCTGGCGACATCAATATAGTCTGTAGAAGAGATGACGAATTAGCTGTCAACGAGGAATATTCGCACTAAAGCATATGGCACATTATCGTGAATCTGTTGCTCGCTCACTGGAGGCTGTGCGACTGTGTGTCTTGCACCATCCCACGCATCTGATAGTTGTGTCCGGCGGCTAGGGTCAGTTGATGAGCCATTTAAACTATTGTTGAGAGTATCATTGTTGCCAGAAGAGGACTCTCTCTGAGGTTTAGACGTATCAGAACCTTGCTGGACGGTCCCTGAAATCTGATGATGATCCGGAGGTACTTGTTCAGGATGAGGAGACACTTGAGAAGCAGCAGACCTGGGACCCAGATAGAGACTGGCAAGAGCAGCTGGCTGAGGAACTGCACGAAAGAATTCGTGCTGGCCATTCTTGATGCTCTCTTTCAACTTCTCAAGCACTTCAAGATCATGCGAACTATCAGTAGCAGGTACTTGAGGGGAGTGAAAAAAGGACTGCTGGTGTTGCGGCGGAAAGCTCTGTGGATGCATAGGCGCCATGTAGTTGTTGTACGGAAAGGCACCAAAGTTTTGGGGCAGCTGAAAACCAGCAGGAGACATTGCAGGGGCACCACCAGCAGCTGATGAAGAAACAGAAAACGGAGAAGACATGACGTTAGTAACAGGCTCCTCCGTGGGTGTTGGAACCAAAAATGAGCTCTCCGGGCCTTCTGTGAGCGTGGTGACGGTACGTTCACGGTTGATAACATTGCTGCGACCCTTGCGCTTCTTGTTTTGCCTTGTCGACATCGGGCGGTCCACAAAAATATTTGACGCCCCTAAATCCAGAAATTACCGTCAATATGGCACTCATCTGAGATCTCCGCGTCGCTCGGACCCACAAGCTATGCCCAAGATGTTCTGCAAAAGGTCCGTGTCCAAACTGGCAGCAATATCAATAGGTCCTTTGACGGCGTAAGAGAAGGAGGGGAGGCAACGAGCAGGGTTTTCGTCACGATGGATTATAGATCAACCATGCCAAACGTCGCCCATAATCGCCCACAGTCACAAGGTTCAGACTGGCACGGCGCCTGCTCGGCAAACATCCCAATCGGGACAGTTCTCACTTGTTGCACCTTATTTGGCGAAACCTCGAAACCAAACCAGTCAATGCACAGATGAACCGAAATGAAACCGCGCTTGTATGCAACAACAATTTTTGAAACTCAGTAACGCTCCTAATCTTTCACAACCTTGAGGTCCGAGCGAATTTGGATCCGATGGTCATAGCAGCATCGACAGTATCTAAGTAATACAAAATCCATCAAACTATTGCAGCGACCAATCTGCTTTGTAAGTATAGGACAGTTAACGGCAGTACCTCCAATGTTTATATTGCATTCACCCCCGCATCACCTCATGATACATACACCACTGACTCCTTGCGGACGTCAAAAGAGATATTCAAGCACTATATGATACAACAGTGTTTTCTTCTAAAATCATAAATGGCATGGATGACAGTCGTCAAGTCATGATTGCCTTACGCGAGGCCAATAGAGGCCAAGTGCTTCCTCATGATGGCTTCGTTTACTAAGGAGGATGAAAAATGCGATTAGAAAAGTAAGCAAATAGCAAATAGCAAAGGCCGCATTTGTTCGTACCATTCACTATGATATTCTGCGTTGCTTTGATATCCTGCACGAGTACACGATGAGTATCACCCGCTAGAAACAGCTGAAAGATCGGCGCACAAGCATGGACGTAAAATGCTATATTGTCACAAAATGAGTATGATGTAAGACCCTGCACGAACACACGCACTAAGTATAATGGCCTGTGATTGACATCCTTGCGCTTATGAACCTGGATGAAGTGCGCACGGAAGTATTCTGACACTTCCTCGTAAGTGTTGGGTCTGTCTCCATACGATGATATGCTGTAAAGGGTATGTTGAGATTACGCATACTTTCTTAAGTATACATGCTAAGACAAGAAGGAATAAGATATTTGCACGCACTATCTCCGGACCGGAACCCCAGCGTGGAGCTTCTTCCTAAGTAGATCCGTCTGCAAGGTATCATTTCAGACATCAGCTGAATGAGTACCACGATGTAAGATATGGTGAAATATGCGCACCTTGTTGAGCATCAAGACCAGGGCTGCCTTCTGCAGGAATTTGTTCGAACATATCGCGGTGAAGAGCTGAAGTGAATCGTCGATCCTGTTGGTGCGCGCATCCTCCTCCAAATACTATGAAACCAATGAATTGTAATGCGAGAAACGAAGGGTTTCAGAAAAGAAACAATGTGGAGCTTCGCAGCAGCAAAGACTCGCCTGATCATATGCACTGATTGGGGCAAGGAAGATAATAGCCGTTGCTGTATCAGGGAAGAATCAGAGTTTGCAATACAATAGCATAGCGACGTGCGAAGCTCGATGCCTGTCAAAAGATGCTGGGCGCCACGTCTAACAAAAGGAAAGGATAGTTCCTTTCTGAACGCCCAGAAAAGGCGCGGCCCAACATGTGGTCAGGAACGACCAGCTTTGGAACAGGCACAAGAAAGAAGACCTAGAAGGTGATAAAAATGGACGACGTACCATCTTCGAAGTAAGGCACCCACGCATGTCTCTATTGCAAGGTAGGAATGAGAATCAATTCATAGCGGTCCGGGTGGTTGCATGGGAACGAAGAAACGTTGGAGATCAGCGCTTACCTGTCCTCTCTGTAGAGTGAGTATGGCATGAAGCGGTAACAAGGACACTGGTCAGATGGGCTACTTCGAACGAGAGGCGATACGCACAGCGCCGCCGACGTCGTATAACGACCAAGTGTACTGAATTCCTCCCATACCAACTTCAAAAGAGTGTTCCTTGACCCCTAGCGTCTGTAGTCGAACGTGAAGGATATCCTCTTCAAGCAAAAAAGTTGGCGGACGGCTAGAGAAAGTCTGAGAAGGCACGGACCTGTTGATGGTAGATAATCCGGTTGAGCTATACGATATATACTCTCCAAGAAGCTGGAAAAAAAGTGATGAGTAGCGAGGAATCAATACGAACGGAACATGGCCTACAATGCCGCATACTCCTCCAACTGCAGCTTGTGTGTTATTAACAAGCTTTTGACACCCGGATGATGCCAGAGCTCTGCAATCTCATTCTGGGACACAGCCAGGGTCTTCGCAACAATGTCGGTTATCGCTGATGGCCTCGTAACTCCATTGCTGATATCTGCAATAGGCCAGGACCTCTTGGCAGTGTTGAGGGATTGCCAACCAGCTCGAACATATACGCCCGTCCGACCTCCAGTGATGGTGATACCCCCGCTCAGCTCGGAGGCAAGAGCATCCTCACTTGCGACTAGTGGCAAGAGCTTGCTGCGGAGCTGAGTAAGCTGCAACAACCAAGTAGGGTTTAGGCGGCTATGACCAGTGGACATGCGCGACGACGACGATCCTGAAGAGGATGGCGAGCCGGAGATTGATTGAGGGCTGGAAGCTGTCTCCTGGCCAGCAAGATAATGATAGTCGAGTTCGGTGAGGATCATGCGAATCGCCTTTATTATATTGATATACACAATTGGCCGCCATGATGGTCGCTCAGAGTCCAAGGTTCGCGAAGAGTAATAGAGCTGGAATTGCTTCTGCAGAGTCGACTTGCCCGACTCTGCTTGACCTAGTAACATCACTGTCCAGAGTCCATTGTCAGGATCCATTCAGATGACATCCGTTGGACAAACGGTTTAAGACTAAAAGCACCGCCAACGGAGGCATGGTATAATGGCAAAAGGCAAGCTGAACATGCTCCATGAAATAAACGACAGCGGAGACACAGTGTGCGCCGATCAAGCGATTTATTATTTGGGTTTTCTGAAGGTTACGAGCTTGGATACCGGCCAGCTGCAGCCTGACGAAACCCACCTTTTACTTGTCTAGGCCTCTTTTTTCTCAACACTTCATCTTCCCGCTTACATCCGCATCAGTCATACATTCTTATGCTAAGAAATAATGTGTGCTTACCTTCAGGTCCTCGTCGATTTCACGGCTGATCCGTACAGCTTCTGCATCGTCAGCCGGAGTCCTTGCAGGCATTGATGAGGGTGGATAGGTCTGAGCAGAAGGCTCATATGCCACCTGGGCAGGGGCTGCAGCCACACTCATATCTCGTGCGTATGGGAGAGTGCGAAATGATGAACGTTAGCGAATGACCCAAACGTGGTGAATAAGCTGGCGCCATATCCCACGGGAGCTCAGCTGCTTTGTTGATGGGGAAGACAGGAAGATTTGTCCGATGATAGCAAACCGGTTCTGAATACAGAGCACCGCCTCTGATTGTCAGGTACAACATTGAACACGGTGCACCCCATCATGCCTTCGCTTTGATTAGATTAGGACCGTTTTATAACTCAGCGACCGCGTGTGCGGACACATATGTACTTGCGGCTACCTGCCCAGACTTGTCCACACGCTCCGTTGTAGCATCAACTGCTTTCCATCACAGCGGTGGAGCGACGACTCCTCGGGAGGAACTTGCACGTACATACGTATATGTGCTGGGCAGAAGAGCACCGGAGACAGCTCGGGGATCATGGCATCTTGAATACATCGGATTCTTCTCCAGCTGCAAGGCAAGCCTGGCCATACAATGCATATTATATTTATCAGATATTTCTGATCGAGTTCCGCACATTCGCGCTGGTTGTCTTTCCCAGAATCCGCTCCCGGTTGATTGACTTTCGATTTTAGGTGCTGTGAAACATGCCGGTTAGTAACGCTTACTTGGACCACACCGATCCCTATCTTCCGTCTCACAATGCATAGTACTGTCGATAGACTGTCTCCACTCACTGACCGGGCGCTGGTTTCAACTCGAGGGTGTGCGGGCGGCAGTCCGGTATCCGGATATCCCCAGATCGACCCTGCACAACATTCATGTGATACTAGCACACGCTATGTGCCATACATTTGGTCTTTGCGCATTATGGATTGGTCTTGAACGGATTGATCTTTGATATATGAATTAAACAAGCTGCATCATACAGTCCTGCAAGGGTTCAGCGTCTAAGAAGGCCCTAACATTGTTTCCCTTTCCGCGCTCGAAGATGGTTCACAGGTGGTCTCCGGCCGGCTTCCCAGACTTCGAAGTAAATGGGTGGCCGTGTCTTGAACTCGGATCCCGACAGATCAAACGAAAGCATCCTCCAAAACGATCCTCTACCGATGCTATCATCTGATTGAAGTATCATCAGGTTCCACAAGATTGTCTCAGCAAGTCTCAAGACGCCTTCTCGTCTGAACTGCTATCATCCATACACAGAGGATGGTTCGTATGATCCAGGTAGACCGTAGTGGGGACGCAACTACCAAAAGCCTCCGCTTATCTTCTAGCCGTCGGAGGTCTCCGAGGGGGCAGAGGGACGTCGGCTTCCTTCCAATACTATACTATGGTTTGACCAACTTTGCACAATTTTCAGCCAATTGTTGAATAACTTCACAACACCTTCATGCACTGCTGTTTTAGTAGTACATAGCCGAAGGTCCTCACTACAATTCTATCTACTAACACGTTGCAAGAATGAGGATATGGACGTGTCAGAACAGCGCCGGCCAAAAAAGTGATTGTCGGACACATATTGCACAATTTTGTCACACTGTGTCACAATATGCCGACGCTCGGCCAATACTCGGCAGCGCGGGTCGTTGCGCGCGCGACTAGTGTGATTCCCTTTCTGAGCAATGTAGCTCTCACACAATGTTCTGTTTTCTACACGAAAAAGAGCCAGTTTATTGTTTCACTCAGTGGAGGGTCTGGATAAAAGGAATGAAGTCCTGATGCACTGAAATTCCTAGGAAAAACTACAGGCAGGATCGGACTAGATCTGCTCATTATGGTTCATACATGGCCTTATATCTGGGACTAACAACGGCACACTTGTGTCTCGCAACATGGCTACAATGAATTTTTTGCACTTTAAGTTGATAGTATAATAGAGTACTGCTAGATACATATGTCCAACAAGTTTCTTGAGGTTTGGTGAGGTTTGTGGTGCTCAGGAGACTATTTTGCGAAGCCTGACCATGTTGCAAAACTTGTCATAGTACTTCGAATGACTTGTTTGAGCGCTAGCTACATTCGACTATGTTGCCTGCACGGCTGTGTGCACTCTTTTCTGTGTATGTATGATGTAGCAGTCGCAATTATGGCAGTTTTCGGAAACTGTACATTTACAATGTCAGCTACTACGGTCGACGTCGCGGTATAGCCCGTCATGTGATGATTGCTTACCTAACCCAAAATTTCGTACGTGCGGTACAAACTCCTCCCGCCCTACATCCGGGGTTAGTTGTATCGCATTTTGCTCCCCTTGAGTATCTGGTTTTCGAAATGTCGACGAGTGGTCTAAAGGCGATTTCCCCGGTTCCCACAGCAGCGGAGTTTTTGGACATTGTGCTGTCCAAGACGCAACGTAAGACACCGACGGTACGTACATATCATGCACATATTAATGCATCGTAGACATTGAGTATTGCTCTCTAGGTAATCCACAGAAATTTCAAAATCAGTCGTATACGGAATTTCTATATGCGCAAGGTCAAGTTCACCCAGGACTCGTTCGATGAGAAACTCAGCGCTATCCTGGACGAGTTCCCCATGCTCGATGTATGTTACCATAGATTTGATGAATTTCGAAGTTGTCCTTACGTCTTGTGTGCAGGACCTTCATCCTTTTCTTGCCTCCCTTATGAATGTCCTTTACGACAAGAATCACTACAAGCTTGCTCTAGGACAACTCCGCACAGCTCGGCATCTTATTGATCAAGTCGCAAAGGACTATGTTCGTCTGCTTAAGTTTGGTGATAGTCTGTATAGGTGTAAGAATCTCAAGCGATCCGCCCTTGGTCGGTGAGTATTATTGTAGCCCTAGTTTGATGCAGATCTAAAATCAGTATCACAGAATGGCCACGGTGATGAAGAGGCAGAAGGATCCGTTAGCCTACCTTGAGCAAGTCCGCCAGCACATCTCCCGTCTCCCCGCTATCGATCCTACCGCTCGCACGCTCCTCATCTGTGGCTACCCCAACGTCGGCAAGTCCTCTTTCATCAACAAGGTCACTCGCGCAGATGTAGATGTTCAGCCGTATGCCTTCACCACCAAGTCTCTCTTCGTCGGTCATCTGGACTACCGGTACATGCGCTGGCAGGTGATTGATACTCCAGGTATCTTGGACCATCCCCTAGAGGACATGAATACCATCGAGATGCAGAGCATCACCGCACTCGCGCATCTCAAGAGCTGTGTGCTATATTTCATGGATCTAAGCGAGCAGTGCGGCTACAGTGTCGAGGCTCAGTGCAAGCTTTTCCACTCGATCAAACCACTCTTCGCGAACAAGCCTACTGTATTGGTCATGAACAAGATTGATGTCGCCCGCCTCGACGATCTATCGCCCGAAAATCGTACGCTCGTCGAGGAGATCATAAACAGTGAAGGCGTGCTCAACGTACAAGTCTCTTGCTACAGCGATGAGGGTGTCATGGAGCTCAAGAACAAGGCGTGCGATGCCCTCCTGGAGCACCGTGTAGACCAGAAGCTTAAGGGCAATAAGATCAATTCCATCATTAACAGGCTGCATGTTGCACAGCCAAAAGCGAGAGATGAGGTTGTGCGGGAGCCATTCATACCGGAGGCGGTGAAGGCGCGGAGGCAGGTTGATAAAGCCGACTCAGAAAGGAAACGGTTAGAGAAAGACATCGAGGCTGAAGAAGGTGGTCCGGGAGTCTATAATATCAATCTCAAGAGTAGGCGTATCGTCTACCCCAGCGGTGCATTTGATGTTGACAAGCTTTTTCTTTCAGAGAATTACTTACTTGCAGATCCGGAATGGAAAATGGATGTTATGCCGGAGATCATGGACGGCAAGAATATTGTGGACTTCTTCGATCCTGATATTGCTGAAAGGCTTGATGCACTCGAACGGGAAGAGGAGAGATTACAGGCAGAAGGCTTCTATGACAGTGAGGAAGACATGGTTGGTTCCTCATCGATTTGTTATGTGTGCCGTGCTCTCAGTCTCTTCACTAGTTCGATTCTGAGGACGAGCGGGAAGCCGCTGAGTCCAAGGTTTCCCGAGAGCGCAAACTCGTCTCGCAGAGTTCAAAGAAAGCAATGAAAAACCAAGCTCGACTGCCTCGAACAGCTGGTCTTCGCACGCTTACCGAGCTGACAGCAGAACTGACAAAAGCCGGGCTGGATCCAAGCCGGATACAGGAGCGCGCTCAGATCCTGGCGAAGGCTGCTGGTGCGAAGCGGAAACGACAACGTGAGGAAGAGGAGGCGGAAATGGATGTTGATGAAGACATGGAGGGTGGCGAAGAGGAATGGATGGATGTTGACGGGGAGAATGATGCCAGACCAAGCAAGCGGGCGAAGGCGAACAAGGGAAACATCATAGCGAAGGGAAGGCGTGAACCCAGATCACATCGACAAATGGCGGGCATGCGGGACGAGGCGGTGCGCAATGAAATTGTTTTAATCAATGCACACTGACAGATGCTGTCTACTACAGCAAGCTTCAAAAGCTGTTAAGCTGCGGAATCTCGGTCAAAGGGAGCGCAATATGCACGCCAAGGCCGGAGAAAGCGACCGCGCTATCAAGGTCAAAATGGTGAGCATTCATATCATATTTCTTACTTTGTGCTGAGCCTTCCTGGCTTGTAGCCCAAGCATTTATTCTCAGGAAAACGAAAGATGGGCAAGACAAACCGCCGATGACAGATTGTCTCTTCTTTTATGTGCATATGCCTGTCCTGTTATACCAGTCTGTGTCAATCATGTAGCCGGTTCAGTCCTCAGTATCATCCGAAAATTCAATAGATGTATTCAGGTGTAAGTCAGTACAAAAGAGTAAGTACGGCGAAGGCGCCAGAGCCGCACTACCTACAGAAAGGAGAAAGTATATACAGAAGGGAAACGCCGCCTACTGAAGGAGTGCAATAAGTAATCCAAAGAGTCTATCGCAGAAAGAAAAGAAAGTGTAAATAGGTGTGTTTGTCACATAAGAGGCAATGCCCTGCGACATCCCTCATGTTGCAACATGTATCAATAATACAGCGAGTAACAAGGATCCAGATATTAGAGGGGAAAAGACGAACAGAGTAGTGAAGTGGAATTTAATCCCAATCTATACCTATTCCGCCGGGTCCGGTCTTAGCAAGGCCAATACCGCGTTCGGCCTCTCTCCGTAGCCACTTCAGCGCGCGCTTGTCGTCGCGGATATACGACTCGAGAACATCAAGACATCGTCTATTGTGGTTCTGGACATCCAATGTCAATATATAAGCACCAGCGTCCATGTAACAGCGGCAAACCTTGAGCCATTGACGCTCTTCCCTCGATAACATCGCATCCTTTACCATCTTGGTCTGGATAGGAACGCAGGTAAGGCGCTCAAAACCGAGCCAAATATCACCATTGAATTCGCCCTTAGTCTGACAAGGATTCACAGTCAAAGAGGGTATAAGCGCGCTATTCGATCGGAGCTTACCTTAACGCGTTTCACCGCAAGAGCAGATTCAATTCGGATACCCCACTTATCGGCGTTGTCTAATGTTAGGTCGACATGAGTCGTGAGTCCGACGTCGGGAGAAATCAAGACGCACAGAAGCCAGGCTCATTCGTAATGACATGCCCGGGAACAAGAGGGACACTTGATGAGAAACCCTGCGGGCCTTCATGAACGTTCAGGTAAGACCCGAACCCATGTCCCGTACCATGCTTGGTAGACATGAGCAGACAGTCAGGTCGTAACGTGATATTATGACATACCATATAGTTCAAACCATCTTGCCAAAGGGCTTTGCGGGCCAATACATCCAATTGAGCGCCGTTAGTACCTCCTGGGAAAATAGCGCTATCTATAGCGATCTACAAAACCATTAATCTGATTCAGTGACACTTTAATTATGACCAACTTACGTGACCCTGAAGAACTCTGGTAAATGCTTCACACTGCTCGTCAGTCGGGCGACCAAAATGAACCGTGCGCGTTGTATCGCAGGTACCATCTCGATACTGCCCACCTGAATCACTGTCGAACATGGCTTGAGCCATCATAAAAGCCAACGTAAAAACGAAACCGACTCACTTGAGATAAGGAGTCGCACGGTCGATCATCCTTGCAGTTGATTTGCGAGGCGAGTAGTGAGGGAGAGCTACGGGTCCTTGAATATGGATAGATGACGAGCTAGGACATACAAACTTACCTGCGTTGGGGCCACTGGCGGAGATGTTTTCATAGGCAAGGCCCATATAATGTTTCCCCGACCTCCTGAATTCAGTGAGGCGCCAAGCTGCTTCATACTCAGTGATATCATAACCCTGCAACATCTTCTGCTCAATCCATGCGAGCCAGCGAACATATGCGGCGCCGTCGCGGATGTATGCATGTCGTAGGCCCTCGAGTTCAACTGAATTCTTGACTGCCTTCACATCATCAACGTAAGATGGAAGAAGAGTGTAACGAAAGCTAGTGAGCATCAGGGAAATGGCATAAGATGTCTGCGGGGTGATGATAACCTAACCGGAATGTAGAGCTCAATGAGAACTTCCTAGAGAAAAAAAAGATCCACTTACTTTGCCCTCGCCCCATTCCTTCTTGCGGAGGAATGTCCACAAATCATTGTAACCCCTCTTCTCAACACCAATAGATCGAAGGTATTCGTCAACTTCGGAGCTGACTTTCTCAGGTTCAATAAACAAGATTGCTCGTTCGAAGCTGACAAAGAGATACGAGTGGAAGACCGGATTGAACGGAATGTCCTCCCCGCGTAAATTGAGCAACCATGCTGAAGACAAAATACATCAATGCGATTCTTGGCCGGAACAGAGTAATTCTACATACCAACATTAGGCAAAGAGGATATCAGTGTCGCGACCTGCATCTGCGACGGCTTAGGTTCTGCCTTTGAATATGACGGTACCGAAGGAGGCTGTTGCCTGATCCAAGCACGCAGCTCTGCAAGCTTCGCACCCGCTTCTTTGCCTGTAAATTCATATGGTTGTACAAAGACCGGCTCGCGCGAGCGTGCTGGTTTCTCCACCCATATAAGGTCAACAAGGTTCTGGGGAGGGTATATAAGCTTCGAACTTCTTGGCTGCAGCTGAGCATTGAGCGTGGTAGCCTTCTCATGCGAAATCATACGTGCATCGAGACCGATACGCGAATCCTTGACGCGGTCGACCAACCAGTCAACCCAGTCCTTCGGGCCATCGACGGCTCCCGCAGGAACAAGAAGCCAATTATGGTCAAGCTGCTCACGCGCTTGCAGCCAGTATATGGAGTCGGTGATGAGGTACGCATTAGTCTTGGAGACAATGGCTTGGCCAGCCGAGCCAGTGAACCTGGAACAGATGATTTTTAGCAACCAACATTAAACGCTTGCATAGAAGGGCCTAACCCTGAGATCCACTCTCTCCGTTTGTCATTGATAGCGATAAATTCTGATCCATGAGCATCTTCCGTAGGAATAACACTGTTCACGGACAAGGCCGACATTAACAATTTAAACACCACACAAAAGGTACTCACTAATAATCAAGATTATCTTTCTTCATCAAATCTCTCAACGCTTCTAAACGTCCGGTAGTGTCCGCTCTTTCCGGAATGACGTCCAAGTCGTTGATCTTGCGCTCCAGAAGTGAGCCTACAAGTGTACTGGAGGACTCGTTGGAGTGCAAACCAGGGCGTCTACCGTTAGATTTACCACTCGTCATGTTCGACCGGAACGTGTTAGACCGGGAATTGGTGGGAGTTGTCTGAGGCGGAAGAGGGTTCACATAACGAGTGGCCTCAGAAGAGTTCTTTGAATGCTTGGAGCCTGAACCACGCGGGGATTGATAAAGAGGAGGGCGGCTCTCTTGGGAGGTATTACGCGTCAGGTTGAGCGAGTCTTCCTTCTCCGTCTCCCTCTGCATCTGCAATTCCCTTTCGCGCTCTCTATCCTTCTCCTTCTTCCCGACACCCCAACCATAGCCGTATGTCCATTTGCGTTGAGGCGTGTTGTTTGCAGGTGGCGCGACAGTAGTCTTGGCAGCCTTCGTGGTGGCCGCGCGACGGAGAACAGGACGTGCGGTCACTTCACGAGCTGCATCATGGTAGCCTTCCAGATTGTAAGACTCGGAATCAGAGCTGAATGTAACCTTGTCATCAGCATGGTGGGAGGTGAGGGTGGGAGACCGGGATAACGAGTCAGCGCGCCCCAGGCGGTCGATGCTCGAACGCTGAGAAGTGTACGACTCTATCGCAGACTTCTCCGAATACGTCAGCCTGCGCCGAGATTTCTTCCCCAGCCCAAACGGAAGGCACATCGGGGGAGGCGGCGGAGGCGGTGGAGGAGGAGGCGGCATGGGTGTCGCAGCGATGGGATCCGATTGCCCTAATCACGCTGGCCGGTGTGAGATAGGACACTGCACACGAGGCGTTGGGAGCGAGGGACAAGCGAGGGGGACGACAAAGTCGAGAAACTTCACACTTCGTCTGCGCACGGAACCTCTAGCAGGGCCGCCACGTTGCCTCGACTTACCTAATATGGATATTTCACAGACCATAGCCGAGTGCTATGGAACCGGCCCTAAACCCGATCCAGGGCACTTCTGCTACAACCTCGCCGTCTCCGATAGCCTTTGTGAGGCTCGCGATACCGGAAGGCCCATCCGGCCACATTGCATGGGCATGTCAGAGAAGCTGGTGATTAGCCTTTGCGAAGCGCCCATACAATGGGTCATCAGAGCTCTCCAGTTTAGCAAAAAACCGATTTGATCCATATCGTTCCGGTATTAGGGTGGTGATCTTCCCAGATGAGCCGTGAGTGATCAGTACAACATCCGAAATCCAGGACCGCTGAACATAGCCATGAGAATCTAGAGACATACTTGCCGCACATATGATAGAGTGTATAGAGTTGGTCGCCGAGACGATAGACTACCGACACGATGTCTGGAGAAAGTCTGGCTCGGAGTAGCTACAAATGCGAGAGCATCCTCTCAACTCCAATGCCAAGAACGACGATGACAATTGAAGTACAGCCTAGTGGTGACGCTGCAGGAAGCGGTACTGAATGTGCATGTGGTGGCAGCGCTTCAGGTGATCCTAGACTAGAGACCGAGATGATGGGCCCAGGCGTCAGCTTGCCTCGTTGCCTGTGGGATGACGCGTCTGAATGAAAGCCAAGCACAGCACCCTAGATCCTGGCCCTTTCGATAGAAGGGATGTATAATCGAACATCACCATATCAGGACAGCAAGGCGTTTTTGTAGGACTCCACTCGGGAGTAGTAGATGCCACGGATCCTGAGAACGTACTGAGTTCAGATTCTATCGGTAGCAGTCTGAAAGGAATCCCGGCAAGGGGCGCTCCGCCGGAGGCCGTTGTCAATAGTAAACAATGTGTCAGAGCAGTTCTGCTTGTCAAGTGATCCAGGTGATCCAGGTGATCCGGCTCTGCACTATAGGCCAGCTTGTTCAGGATGTGAAGGACTTCGAACCAAATAAAACCAGCCTCCTAGATCAAAGCAGTCAGCACATAAACTGATCTCTCATCCGGAAGGCCCATAGACGGCAGAATAGACCATGCAAATGCAGGATCCCGCATAACTGGAGCAGGGTCAGCGCAGGAATGTGGAGCAGAAGCTTACCTGGAAAGAGTGACATGAAGCTTCCTGCATTTAACTCGATCACAACGTAAGAACTAGCACTCTTGCCTTCGTGCACGATACTTAGTGGATCCTCGTTTCACGCACCTCGTCAGGATGGCCAGGTAACCTCACCAGGATCGGTTGGCATTCGAGACTACGCGATATTATCTTCTGCTATAAGCAAATATTGCTCCAAGTTTGGGGGCTAGATTTGATCACTGCCACGTCGTATTTGATGGTCCTGTGCCTTCACGCCGAAAGCGCTCCTTTCAAAAAGTCTCAGTCATTCATGCAAGTCGATCCGGTCTCAACTATCTATGTCTACATCCTCTGCGGAGCGGACGTGGGCAGAGGGTGTTGAAGTGCACTAAGCTGTGTTCCATTAGCACCACACTGAAGCATGAAGAACTACTCACCTAGATGTGCGAGAAATCGATCTATTGACTGCGGAGGAAGAATCGAGGCCCGCAACCAAAGCGACGTGGGGGAATGCGGAGTGGGGTTGAGGGTTGTAGACGAGCAGCCATCATACCTCAAAAACGTAGTCAGAAGGCTACCACCTTCTGCAGCATATATAGCCAGATATCCATGAAATAATCTCGGCGAGTCGAGCTTAATGTCAGCCAATGACCAATTTCCGGAAAAATGGACGACTCACTGAAGGTCAAATATCCTTGTGTGCTTATTGGATTTTTACGTCAGATTTAACCTTCGAAAGTCAAAACATCGTGGCTTGATCGAATTGGACTCGATCTACTATAGCTTTAACGTGTTCATTGAACGCATAAACGAGGCTAAATACTATGTAGTCCGGACGAACATTGTACCTATCCAAGCTTGAGAACGTACTTACCACTCAGGGTTCCACTAGTGAATGTCGCGCAATGCGCTCTGGCCCTCCTGAGGCCTCAGGTCGTAGCATTGTGGCTTCTATGATCTGTTGTTGCGGTTATGGTAGAGAAAGACACTCCCTGCTCTGATACTTGCAGCATTCAGAGTACAATAGAGACCAATGGAGATGGTGGTAGAAAGAAAAACAGCAAGGGCACACACTTGACGAATGTGGCGCATCCCGGACACCACTCGCCAAGTACATCGCGTCGGCGCGTTATTGGTCACGTGGTGACAGCACTGCCAATCGTCGGTCCAGCTCAAATGATACCCACAGTGAAATCGACGGGCGATTCATGTTTCGCAGAAAGCCTTCGAATACCACATACGGGCTGCTTCAAACTCTAAAGGCCTGAGTTGTAACAGTCAGATGCGATCTCTGAAATGAGACCAGTTCATGTTTGTGTATATTTGCTTCCGGTGGCGGCCTGGTCGATCTCGTTTTTCAAGATTCTGTCGATTGACAGCGAGTTGTGGACCAATACTGCTGTATCCCATTTTGTGTCTCATAACCGTTCACGGCGACACCTCTGCCTTCAAGTCCGAACATGGCACCTACTCTGAATGTCAAAGGAAGTGACTCTGGGACTGCTCGCATCCTTGGTTCTGGGACTTCAGGTCTGCCATCTCATCCTTTGCCGCGCGGCAGATTTGATTGGAGGAATTGTTGGTCGCAGGTGTCGCCGAGCTCTTGGTTTTCCACCCAGTGGACACCATTGCGAAACGGCTCATGAGTAACAAGTCTAAGGTGTGCATGTTTGCTGCAGCCGTCCTGCTATAACTAAGTCCTAATGTAGGTTTCGTTTTCTACATTAAACCCCATCATATTCAGGGAGCATGCGGCTGCACCTTTGGCAAAGAAACTTCTTTCCCTTTTTCCTGGCCTTGGATATGCCGCAGGATACAAGGTGACGCAGCGGATATACAAGTATGGTGGACAGCCGTGGTTCAGCGATATTCTCTCGAGGAACTACAAAGCGAACTTTACGAATGCCTTCGGCGAGAGAAAGGGCAAATTGATGTTGCAAGCGACTGCTGGGAGGTGGGCCCCCTGTACTTTGTTTCTTTGTCACCGACCTCATTCATGTTGTCTCATTAGCTTGACCGGTATCGGTGAAGTGGTACGCACTTGCTGTTGCAGCTATGGATGTATATGTAGTTGATAGCCTGTGTACTTAGGTTCTTTTACCTTTGGATGCGCTCAAAATCAAACGTCAAGTCAACCCTGAAGCTTTCCGAGGGCGAGGAGTCATTCGTATCTTCCTTGAGGAAGGTACGACCCTCTACCGAGGTTGGGGCTGGACAATGGCTCGGAACGCTCCAGGCAGTTTTGCGGTGAGTTTCTTCAATTGATATCACTGCATATGGTCCTAGCATTCGATGGCTCATCGGCACTCTCATCAGCTCTTCGGTGCCTCAGCAGTCACGAAGGACTATCTTTTCGGAATTACCGACTACCACAAGGCTACTTGGGGACAGAACTTCGTCGCATCAATAGCAGGCGCCGTGGCGTCTATCTCTGTGGCCGCCCCGCTGGACACCATTAAGACACGAATACAGAACGCCAACTTCGAAAGCAAAGTCAGTGGTGTGACAGTTGTCCGGGAGCTGCTCAAGAATGAGGGGCCGATGGCCCTGTTCAAGGGTTTGACGCCTAAGGTATGTCACGTTAACGTCGCTAGTGCTTGAATATTATTATTGACGATTTCGTATCGCAGATTCTGGTCGTCGGGCCCAAGCTTGTGTTCAGTTATACATTGGCTCAGTCGCTTATCCCTTGGTTCTCAAAATACGTCTAATATTGGGGCGACGAGCTGCTTTGTCGTATCACAATCATTCCATGCTCAAGATCTAAGTTCCTCGACGTCTAGAGGATGAAAAGTACATTCATGCCTTCGCGCGCCGCACCACTCACTATACATCTGCGCACATTTAATAGATATCTGGAATGCATGGATTCAATCAAGAAATATCTACCTAGACTTGTGTTGTCCCACTATCGCTGAATGAAGCACAGCTGTCTCGGTCGGCATTCTGATCACCCCCCCGGACTTGATGTACATCTAAGGGTGCATTGAAGAACATTATAATGTAAACGTATAAACACTCGCGTGCTGCTTGTTTTGCGCCATGCAGCGACTCTGGTACATCGCAGCATTACAGACGGATTAAGCTCGTACGAAGTCAGCTTGGTCAGCCTGTTTTAGATGAGTGTTTTGGGCAGTAGAAAGTCGACCGGAGGATGAAGGCGACAAAGATATAGTACATATGATGGAGGTGCAGTGGTTTCGCCTGGGCACATCCCACATAAGAGGTGTATATCCTTTCGGATTGGCGTGCAGCGGCAGCTGTAGAGCTCTCGGCGAGTCTTGTAATGCAACTGCATGCTCTCGTTCGGACTGGTATCTTTCAAGCAGCAGTTCGAGAGTTCAACTTTGGCCTTCCATCAAACTATAGCTTCTTATATTTGGAAATTCATTACACAAAAGCTCAGAGCTGGACCTGTCTTACTTGAACAGCCTGCATATCGTTGGTCGATAATTAATATAGATGGCATCGGAATGCGCTGGGAGGAACAGTTTCAGGCTATCGTTCTCTCGAGTTGCAGGCACTCGGGCGTCGCATGGATCCCCCGTAGTCGGCTTTCGTACATAGCGGCGCTGATATCGGCGCCTTACCGGCGCCTAAGTCACATCTTTGATGAACTCGGTCACTGTCACTACGGCGGGGCACGGAGTGGCGGCTCAGCAGCCGCCAACGGCCAAGGGAGTGAACGCGCCCTATATTAAACCTAACAGATACATGGTGAATGCAATATATATATTACTATTTGATGGAAAGCTGGACAGTACCATAGTAAGGTGAACCTGAGGAATCAAAACAAGGCGGCTGGTGTTCCAAAAAAGGAAACTGTGCGCTTCGCAGCGTCCGCATACTATTCGCAAGGTCGTTGTTGACGGTTCAAATATGGATGCAGAGACCAAATAACCGGTATTTTTTGAGCAAATACATCAACATCCAGGTTCACCTTACTATGGTACTGTCCAGCTTTCCATCAAATAGTAATATATATATTGCATTCACCATGTATCTGTTAGGTTTAATATAGGGCGCGTTCACTCCCTTGGCCGTTGGCGGCTGCTGAGCCGCCACTCCGTGCAGGCACCGTAGTGACAGTGACCGAGTTCATCAAAGACATGACTTAGGCGCCAATCGAATCCGAACCATCTACCGTTCCCTCGCTGATCTGCCACGGCTGCCATCTTTACGTTTGGATGCGGAAGCTTGAGAACAGCAACACCGCAGAGCGACAAATGTGCCTAGTGAGGACGCTCCTAGTGCGTAACAAATGCTGCACCCGGCAGAATGCTGTAATTCGATCACGACCAACCTCATCGAGCATATTCACCACCTATGGTGAGGCTCGATATATGCCCCGCGCATAGTCTTTGGCACGGCACTGAACTGATCTGTATCCAGGTGATTCAAGTAGCAACGGGACCTGAAATCTGTCAATATTTGTTTCGTCGCTCGTATGATGCAGTTCGAGTGATGGGACATCGCACCATCAATCGAACCTAAGTGCATCGCCTCACCCTATTTTTTCTGATTTCGCGCACACGGTGTCTCGCAATAATTCCGCTCTGCCGGCGATGTTTCTCAGACTCGTATCAGTATAAAAGCCACCCACTCCCGGAGTCAATCTCCAGCTCCTCCTTTCTTCGTTCGAGCCACCCAAGTCCGGTACTGGTTGGTAAGTATTAGCAGTTGATTTTGGGTCCCTATCTACAGAAGCTGATGTATCTTCCGTAGCCTGGATTTGTTTCATTCTTTAACGCATTTCTTGTTGACGACTTCGACGTTCTACGACCTTAATCTCTCGCATCATTAATACCACCATGCGTGTTTCAACTGTCGTTGCACTCACCGTCTCCGCGGCTGTAATGCCCGTGTTATCCATACCTCTTACGTGAGTTTGAACTATTCACAGTGGGAATGTGCATGACTAAATTGTCACTTACCTCTAGCCAATCTCAGACTGGTAGTGATGCTAATTGGGGCCTGATAGGGGATGGTATTGATGCTGTTGAAGGCTTGTTTGGGTGAGACTCATTTTCACAAGCGCGCACGCTACCGAGTACTTACCTGATCGAATGTGTGGTAGCGGCAATATCAATAAGCAGAACAACCGTCGCGCTCTTGAACTTCTTGCACGCCAGGCTCAGACCTCTGGCAGCGACGCCATCAATTGGGGAAGCCTACTCGGCGATGGTCTTCACGTCGTCGAGGGCTTATTCGAGTAAGGCCACTTGATAGTGTTAGTATGCCGTTGATTTATTCTGACATCGATCGTGCAGCGGCAGCAGCAACAACAACCAGCAGAATAAGCGGGAAATGATCGAACTTCTCGCTCGCCAACAAGCCCAATCCGGTAGTGACGCCATCAACTGGGGCAGCCTCATCGGCGACGGTCTTCATGTTGTCGAGGGTCTATTTGAGTAAGTGTGGTAGCAGATGATATACTTCTGTCTGACATTATCCCCTCCAGCGGTAGCAGCAACAACCAGAACAACCGCCGCGCCCTTGAGCTCCTTGCTCGCCAGACCCAGACGCCCCCGACAGGCAGTGATGCCATCAACTGGGGTAGCATCCTTGGTGACGGCATAGATGTTGTTGAGGGCCTTTTCGGCGGCGGCAGCAACAACAACCAGAACAACAAGCGCGCCCTTGAGCTCCTTGCCCGCCAGGCTCAAGCTCAGACTCAGGCACAGACTGGCAGCGATGCCATAAACTGGGGCAGCATCATCGGCGATGGGTTCCACATTGTTTCCGGTCTATTTGAGTAAGAGCCTAATATTAATTCAGCTCGCCATTTATATTTCTGACGTCGGTCGTAGCGGCAGCAGTAACAACAACCAGAACAACCGCCGTGCTCTCGGGCTTCTTGCTCGTCAGACCCAGACGTCCCCGACAGGCAGTGATGCCATCAACTGGGGTAGCATCCTTGGTGACGGCATCGATGTTGTTGAAGGCCTTTTCGGCGGCGGCAGCAACAACAACCAGAACAACAAGCGTGCCCTCGAGCTCCTTGCCCGCCAGGCTCAGGCTCAGACTCAGGCACAGACTGGCAGCGATGCCATAAACTGGGGTAGCATCCTCGGCGACGGGCTCCACATTGTTTCCGGTCTATTTGAGTAAGGGCCCAATATTAATTCAGCTCGCCGTTTATAATTCTGACGTCGATTGGTAGCGGCAGCAGCAACAACAACCAGAACAACCGTCGTGCTCTTGAACTTCTCGCTCGCCAGGTTCAGACTGGCAGTCAAGCTATCAACTGGGGTAGCCTCCTCGGTGATGGTCTTCACGTCGCCGAAGGGTTGTTCGAGTAAGATTTTGTCAGCTAAGATTGGCATCTCGACGAATCTAATGTTACCTTTTGTAGCGGTATCAGCAGCAGCAGCAACAACAACAACGGCAATTGATTATGATGACAAGTAGATTATTAAGTAGGAGTAATGATTTTGGAACCTCATGTTGTCGTTTTATCCTGGAAATGTATTGGCTTTTGTGAGGAGCTCAAACATCATTTGTGTGACTTAACAGCATCTCAGTTGTCACCAGTGTCCGTTATGGTTGGGTGTCCCTCACATTGCATCTGCGTCGTGAAGAATCAAGATAGTCCCCCGTGTACGACTAAAGCAACTCGGTGACAACGATCCCAAACTCAATATTTCTCATCTGGACTGCATTCGCACGTAAGAAACCTAGACATTCCGAGCGGTGGATAGTCAAGCATTGTATGTTGTGTAAATTGAAGGAGGTGGTGTATGAGATTGCGACTACAGTAGCAGAAGACTCCAAGAATAGTCCCTAAATGTTATTTCTACAATTACGGATATCTTAAGTCCATGGAGATCACATACAGTACATGCATTACATCAAGATTGCTGCTGTGGGAACCAATATCGACGAGCGACCCAATGCTGTTCATTCAGTCCATGTGGTATTGCGATTGCATCACAGTGCGTAGGAGTCTCAATCCGAACATACGATCCGCTGTGCTTAAGGATCAAAGGAAAACCTTCTTATCTTCTCTATCGCCAGTTGTACACGTCATCTGTGAAAAAGTCGTGATTGAAGGCTTGATTGGGCATGTCTGCTATCTCGACTTCGATCACAGTGCAGTACGCGCACCGGGGACTCTGCAGTGCACGGCGCCGAAAGGACGCCAATATAGTTTGATAGCTCTCGTTAACAGCGAGGAGCTCCGGAAAACTGCACCGAGGTAGATGATCATGGACCGCGAGAGACCGGGGAGGCGGACGAGGAGTCAAGGCCATTGTCGGTTGTCCAATCCTGCTACCACTCGTTCTGCTAGTGTGATATCGTGCTTGTCTATCCGATCTCACTGTCCTCGATAGTGAAATCCACACCGGGCGCACGCGAGATCAAAAGAACACTGCGCTCGTCCTCCCCGGGACTCGGCCCAGTGGCAGGCTCCGGCGTAGCCAGGCCAGGTGGTGGCTGTACCTGGCCCATTGCCGAGGATGTGGACGTGGACGGCATACTGGAGTCCTGCACATTCAAGGCGACAGCTATGGACGAGGGATCTTCCAGTGTAGGTTTGCGCGTCGGCGGATCGGACACGTCGATCTTGAACTGCGTGTCCGGCGGCTTCGCGCGCACGTGCGCAGCCTTGTAGCTCGGGCTCTTGCGCAAGCCGTCCTTGTACTTGACGAACCGCTCGAGGAAGGATGGGACAGGCACGTCCACGCGTGGGATGGACAGAAGCGATGTGCTCGACGGATTGTGCAGGTGCCGCGAGCTGGATTGCCTGCTAGAGTATAAGTCGTCGCGGCGAAGAGGTCGTAAGGGAGTAGTGCCGAGACTAGAAGGCGCAGACGACGTGGTAGCATAAGACGAGCTCTGAGAATGGAGTAGAATAGTGTCATCCAATGGGTCTATTGCCCAGGCCGGATCTCTTCCGCTTTGTTTGGGGCGGACTGCTTTTCCAGGAAGTAGACCGAACAAACGCCTTGGAGGTCGCAGTCGGGCATCCACCAGGCCTAACGACGGCGCCGATCGTAATGCCCGCGGTGCTTGTGGCGAGCGTGCGCTGTCTCGGTTTCGGCGGCGGTACCAAATGAAGACTGCTGCTGCGCATGCTGCGACCATAACCCCAACGATAATCGGTGTGGCTACTTGAACAACTGTCCACGATTCCCTTTCTGGGAGAACATCGTGATTGATAAGAGGCTATCGTAACGGAAGTTTACTTACTCGCAAGAGCGGCTGCACTAGCAAGACCAAAGTCCGTACTTGCTTGAAGGAAACGATGTGTCCACTTGGGTATGCGAAGACCGGACAAAGGACCCACTTGTAAAGGTCTGGTCTCCATGAATGTACCTGCGCATGGCCTGCGCCCGCTGTGTATATTCCTACAGAGGTGTAGATAGTCTCGGCTCAAGGCGCAAGTACTTTAGAATTTAACACGGCATCGTCAAAAAACGCATTTATGAATGCAGTTTTATTGCTTACCTTTTATGCTTATAAGGTAAGATGCCTGACGGAGAACGATGTTTAAAGAAACCGATGTAACGTAGACGGAGAACACACCGCTTTTGCACAGCTTCGGCGAGTGATCGTAGGCTAGGCACGAATCTATTCCGAGCCGTCTGCATGACTGCTAGACGAGACGGATTCAGAACACAACACGCTATAAGCTATATAAGATACGCACTTGAGCGAGATCGCCATTACATTGAGGCTGTAAGGAAAATAGGAATTCAGTTTCGGCTTCTTGGCCAAGCCAGTCGAAATTCCGCACGAGAGGTCGAGCAGCCCCATATTTAACCATAACTAGCAGCATGAAGAAACAGATAAATCGCATGTCGCATTACAACACTGCGACGCTTGTTACTTATCGCAGATGAGAGTACATGGATGCGCAGCAGTACAGGTTGGGATGGTCTGGTCCAGCTGAGAACGATCAGCACTGCACCTTATAAACTTAGACGCTAAGGGGTAAATGTGTGAGAGGCGCTGAGCTGCAGCGTTGGAGATGCGAGCTTGCCGACGGTATCAGTGCACTAGAGCCGCCGGCGTATCTTTTGACGATGATGCATTGATGACTTGTCGTGAAGAAATATGCCCGCAGGCCTCTTGTTCGCTCACAAGTCGAGTTTGACATAACAACATAACATGCTCGAATATAACTGACAGACGTCTCGTTTTGCGAGAGCATACACTGGGCAATGATGTATTGACATATCGAAACAACGGGCAGTGCATACTTGACTGGCTTGAATGATCTAGCAGTACTGGTGGTTTGGAAGGTTTGTTGGCTTCGAGGGCAGTCACCACTACGGACTCTTTGATCCTGCTGGAATCACGCTCGGGACCAGCGGAGACATAACAGATCCAATGTGACGATGCCGGGAGCATCAACGCAGTATCAGATCCTTTAATTTTGAAGCACGCCACTGTCAGGGCCTGTCCTCTCAGATGCTGGTCGATGCATCACCCCCTAGGGAATCAACCCATCCATCTCAAACATCACAGTAACAGCGAATACATCTTGTACAATCTTGAGTATTTCATCTCTCATGCTTATTGTCAAGCTCCTTGACAGCAGTCTTCCGCATGCCGGGTGAAGCCAGCTGTAAAGTTCTGTCAAAGCCTTACTTGTACCTCTGATCCGGGTGTGCACCCGTGGTCACGGTTGTCGAACACTATCACGGAACCCCCTGTGCCAGTCGCACGAAGGGCGGAAGCCAACTGTTGACACGGCATATATCCGCACGACGGCCGTGTTCAACCATGGAAACCTGTTCAGAAAGCGTCCAGTCAACAGTGTCGCCAGTGCCATGTGGATATCATCTGTAGAATGCCGATCCGGTGTTCAGGGTTGTCGAATCGTGTACAGCAAGCTCGGCGTTTCGATGTGCATTAGGCCTCACGTCAAGTGAAGACGCGTCTCCCAGTTTCATGTCGACAGATCATCTTCACGTGTGCTGTGAAGTCACAGATGTCGGGGACATCCTATCGACCATACATCTATCGGAGAGATGCATGCTCTTTGCTGTGAGCTGCGTTGCCAAGAGACAGCGTACTTCGAGTCCGGCGGCCAGCCGCTCTACAGACCTGGCCACTGGTAGTTGCGATCGTATTTATACATGGTTTTCTTTGGTTAAGTCTGGGGAGCGCTAGCTGAGTATTCCTCCGAGTATTCAAGCCAGCTGTAAAGTTTGACTTTCCCTTCCGTCGGTCCGCACTTGTTCTATTCGTTGTCTGTGCTTGGTTCCGTGAGTCGCGACGAGGCAATTCGCTGAAAACCGTTTCGCAGATAATCGGCTTTAGGCGGACAGCTGGAGGAGCACCTTGCTCCCATTCTTTCCTCATCGTTCCGACGAAGTTCGTGTCCTGCTTCTTGCTGTGTGCTGTCCGTGTCCTCCCGCCCGAGCTCTACTCGTCAAGACGGGCGACCGCCTCCGGACTTCTGTGCGCAATCCTGAACGTCTGTACCAGCCGTTTTCGGGATCTTGTAACCCTTTGGAGGCTCCTTGGAAGGTTTCCGCAGCTGGGACGTAATCCGCTTCGTATGATACGTTGCTTTCAAGGTGAGAAGGACGATATAGTCGGTCTCCTTCTGCCTGAACAATCTGCTGCAGAATTTAAATATGTTTGCTACCCCCGGGACCGGTAGGACCCGACGATGTGATCGAGGAAAGCCGGGTTCAGTGGTCTTCGCCATGAACGAAGATCTGCATGATGTGCTCTTCCGTCGGTGCCTTTCCGTCAGTGCCTGTCCTCCGTCTCATCCGAAACAAATATATGTCGCCAAGTTTTTGGAAGGGCGTGTTGCTGAGGAGTTCTAGAGTGATTGAGTGTAATACTTAAATGCTGGCTGGTGCAGTAGTTCGCAAGTGCGACTGGGAGGACCGACTGCTGCAAGTTCCGATTGCCAGTACATTTCACAAGGCGTCGGCCGAAAGGAGTGCGGGGTAGGACAAGTGCTCGGGGTGTACAGTGGAGATTGATCGCAGGGTCAGGCGGGGGACCTCCATCAAGCACATGATTACCCCGCACTAGTTTAGCGTGCTCCGTATCTGTCCTGACGAGCGCAAGACCGATCCTGGCTGGTATATAACCTCTTACACCTTAATCTTAGCGCTCCCATAATGTACTCTATCGTTTAGATTGTGGTGTATCAGTATGCTCTCTCTCAGTCCCATAACAAAGTTCCAGTCGAATCCATCAGAGTCGATGACCTTCGCTCGCCAAGGAGAGCTGCCCGGGTTGCCCATCCCACCGCTGGAAGATACGTGCAGGCGGTATTTGGCGGCTCTGGAGGGCCTACAGGATCCGAAGGAGCACGAGCAGACGAAGCGCGCCGTCGAAGACTTCTTGCGCGGCGAGGGGCCGAGGTGGCAGGAACGTCTAAAGGCTTACGCCGAGGACAAAGCGAGGTCAGCCCATTCACTAGAAGCATGCTATATATACGGTATGGACTGACGGGAATTCCGGAGCAGCTACATTGAAGAGTTTTGGTGAGACGGCTCTAGGTCATCGTTGTTCAGTCGAGACTAATTCAATGTGGCGCTTAGGTATGAGTCGTACCTGTCCCATTCGGACCCGGTGGTACTTGCTCTCAATCCGTTCTTCATCCTAGAGTACGTGTATAGGCTTTTTACGTAGTAAACTGAATCGTTTTCTAATGTTGCGGATGCAGGAATGACCCAACACCCGACCGTGGTTCTCAATTACCCCGTGCGGCATCTCTCATCGTCTCCTCGTTGGGATTCATCCATGACCTCCGTGCCGGGATGCTCGAGCCCGACACCATGCGGGGTATACCACTCGACATGGACCAGTACACAAGGTTGTTCGGTACCGCACGCATACCCACAGAAGTCAGTACCCGTGTCATGTCCACGTCATTCCAGAGTCCACCTAATCTCGCTGGATCTTGTATATAGAGGGGGTGTAAGATGGAAGTTCACCCAGACTCGAGACATCTCGTCGTCCTTCGGCGCGGACAGTTCTGTGCGTCTCTTTCCCATGCATTGACCTTCCATGACTCATGCGACTGTTTAGATTGGTTCGACGTGCTTGACGCGGACAGTCGGCCCGTGCTTACTGAGCAGGAGATACTTCGGAATTTGCAAGCCATTGTAAAGGATGCGGACAAGCTGCCTGTCCATGAGGCAAGTCACCGCTGTCCCTCCGCACCGCTACTATGTTCCTGGCTCACACTGCATCGGGTCTTCCAGGTTGCACGCAATTCCATTGGCGTGCTTTCCACCGAGAACCGCAAACTCTGGTCAAGCCTCCGCAAGGCGCTGTCGCGCAATCACAACAACGAATCGTGCATCGAGATCATCGACAATGCGTTGTTCATCGTATGCTTAGACGATACGACGCCCGAGAACTTGGCCGAGCTGTGCAATAACTTCTTATGCGGAACTTACAATCTGAAAGGTGGAGTGCAGGTTGGCACATGCACGAATCGGTGGTACGACAAGGTACGCTTTTGTTCTCTTGATCGCTAGTCAAAAGTCTCAACGATCTTTACTCTATTCAAGTTGCAAATCATTGTTTGTGCTGACGGATCTGCTGGAATCAATTTCGAACATACCGGTGTTGACGGGCATACTGTTCTGAGGTGAGGAAAACGATGATTCGCCGCGTAGACAATGTCGACTCATATGCCTTCTAGATTCGCAGCAGACATCTTCACCGAAGGCCTCATGCTACTTGCGCGCTCTATCAACCCCTCCGCACCTACCTTGTTTCACGCGCCGCTCTCGCCCTACGCCAAGTCTCACAAGCCACGTGGCGCGCGGGCCCCTTCGCCTCCGGCTCCCAGCTATGTCATCGATACCGCGCCGAAGAAGCTCGAATGGACACTCTATCCTGAGCTGCGCGCCGCCATTCGCTTTGCAGAGACGCATCTAAGCGATCTGATTTGCCAGAATGACTGTCAGGCACTCGAGTTCAAGGGGTACGGAAAGAACTTCATAACAAGTCATGGCTTTAGTCCGGATGCCTTTGTGCAAATGGCATTCCAGGCCGCGTATTATGGACTGTATGGTACGTGGGCAGCGGTGTTGCATTCTATCTCAGTATCAACGCAGACAGCGAACAGGCAGGATCGAGTGCACTTATGAGCCTGCAATGACCAAAGCATTTCTGCATGGTAGAACAGAGGCTATCCGGACTGTGCAGCCCCACAGTGTGGATTTTGTGAAGGTGCGTGGATAGTCGACACCATGATATCTATATATTCACTCATTGAATTGTTAGACATTCTTCTCGGAGGCGCAGCCTTCGCAAAAAATTGCTGCGCTGCGGAAGGCGTGCCAGGGACATGTGAAGCTGACCAGGGATTGCAGTCAAGGACTTGGTCAAGACAGGTTTGTCTCTCACGCCGACATTGCGTTATCTCCTTGACCCTGATCATCGTTCGTTTCTCAAGGCATCTATATGCGTTATACTGTTTGATGCAGCGCGAACGTGAAGGGAGCAAGGATGCTGACATGGACTCTCCGCCATCATCGCCTACGAGCTCAGCCTCGACCAACAGCTTCGACAAGCCACCGCTGCCAACCATTTTCACGGACCCTGGTTGGCAGACCCTCAGCACATCCATTTTATCGACATCGAATTGCGGTAATCCTGCTTTGAGACTGTTCGGTTTTGGACCCGTCGCGGCGGACGGATATGGGATCGGATATATTATTAAAGACGAAGGAATTTCTGTGTACGAGGCGTCCAGATTAAGCTGTGTTAAATGTAACCACTGACGGTGCGCATGGACTTGTCAAACAGGTGTGCCTCGTCGAAGCACCTGCAGACTCGACGCTTCCTCGACACTCTTGAAGGATACCTCTTCGACGTGCAGCGAATGCTGGTTCAACTTCATCTATCTGCCAATCCACAGCCAGAACCCTTTGTCGATCATTCAGGTATTCTACGTGACTCGAAGACGGGCAGACCGATCAACGGCACCTCTCATGGCCATGGAGTATACGAGGACGAAGATACTATGCGTACGTCATTCTACAGTTGCCCGTGTCTTCTTGCGGCAGCCTGATAAGTTATCGATAGCCGGGTACTCGTTTTTCGATAGTGGCGATGTTGAGTTATTGGGACGTAGGAAGAGAATGCCCTCATACTACAACACAGGTGACCACCATTCCATACTAGAGCGAGCTTCAACTTGACCTTTCTCGTTACAGGCAAGATAATCCCCCTCGCAGAATATTCTTGAAGCAATGCTCAGCCGCCTACTGTATACCAATCGGAGACGCAGGCCCCATGGGTCGTTGATCCATAGTCTAAACTTGACAGAGGAATAGTAATGTGTGACTCGCATGTAGACCTATTTGAATGTATACGTAGTAGCCATTTAAAGTGTTGTATTACAAGACTCAGAGTTGATGGCGAAATGTTTTCGTCCCACAAGACAATCCTTCGTTTCACCCATTGAGAAGAGGAATAAGGATTCAATACTTGGTATTCTATAGCAGCATAAGTCTATAACAAAATTTATTTGGGGTGTGATATGAGCGAGCGGCGCAGGCGCCAGGACCACATGAATTCGGGAGATACTGTAATTTTGATATAGGTACGAGTAATACTTGATAGTGAGATTAAGAGGCTTACACTGTCTCCATCAAGCTAAATCAAACTGCGTTACAGTACAACAATCATACAGATAACGTAATATCGAGGGACATTGAAAATCAAGGCTCATTAGCACAACGACAATCGCAACCCGCCACTGGACATGAACCATGTGAATGAAGGCTATTCGCTCCAGAGAACCATTCCAGAATATGGGATGCATGCCCTCCATGGCGGCATGTTTGGCAGAATACGAGCGCCTCATCCATAGTATTCACTGAGTAACATGCCTTCAGCTCCAAACGTCCGCGGGATGGGGCAAACAGCTCACTTTCAATATTCGAGCGTACCAGTGCAACGTTTCGAGACACGTCCTGCA
Source organism: Taiwanofungus camphoratus (assembly GCA_003999685.1). NCBI lineage: Eukaryota > Fungi > Basidiomycota > Agaricomycetes > Polyporales > Taiwanofungaceae > Taiwanofungus > Taiwanofungus camphoratus. The sequence goes on from CP021223.1 coordinate 579,245, forward strand.
CAATGCTCAATGTCATGAGACAGACCGAACACCTAGGCAATGGCCGGCCGCAATGGGGACATGCAGTCGCCTGATGACTCGAGCGTCAGTACACTGGCTGGTATGATAAGGGGGATGCTTACCGGAAGATTGCTGGCTTCTGAGAATGGCGGATCCATAGCCTTGTTACAGTAGTTACAGCGTATCAGAATCTGCCGCGGAGCCCATTCAAATGGCGCTATCTCTTCATGCTGTATGGCATCCTGCAGGATGCGGCCGCGATCAATATCAAACTGGCATCGATAGTGGAACAGTTTCCATCCGTCCAGTAGATCACGATATGCCTCTAGCCATCGTCCAGCGCGACCATCGCGCGCTCTCGTCGCAGACAGAGACGAGAGTATGGCGGCCGTCTGAATATCGCCAGTCCTATCAACATAAGCTTGGAGGATATCCATCCCAGAGGCAGTTACGCCGGTCACTATGATGCCCTCGATATATCCATGGAGGGAGTGGGAGCAGTCGTCTATGACGCGGCAAAGGTACGACGAGAGCGCCTTGTCGTCAAGGAACTGAAAGGCGATTGCAAGGCTCTCGCGCAGAGGGAGCATATCCTCGTCCAAGACGTCACGCCAATCTTTGACTGTGAGATATGTTAACATGGCCCGCAGGTATGGGTCTTGGAGGCGGACTTTAAGAAGTTCGCAGTGCTCGATCAATGCGTTGTTTTCCGGAACTGATGCAGACGGGGTCAATGCGGCTAGCATACCGGACATCATGCGGAGGGATTCGTCTACAAAGCTCAGTCAGATTGTGATCAGCTGTGTGTGAGCAGCAAAACATGAATACCTTCGCTCCGCATCAATACGTCCACGGCGCGCTTATATTGACCAGTGAAGACCAGCCAACAAGCCGCCTGTGAATGTTTCTTCTCCTTCTCCCACCTGAAAGGGGCGTCTCGCATTGCCACGTGTACTAACAAGACAATGCCCACCTCTTGATCATATGAGCCAAATCATCTTCTCCAAGACTCCATCCGCACAACTGCAGAGCTAATCGTCTTTGCGCTAACTTGGCCGTCGCTACGGCTGGCCTCCATACATGTTGCTGCGAGCTGGATCTGTCGTTGAGCGTGTTCACTGCAGCAAGGTAATCCTCAGGGAGGGCTGTGTTGGGCGGGTGACTCCGCCGTTGGCTTCCATGCTTCGAATGTGCCCCCATTCCTGTATCAAGGGCAGGCATTGTTGACCCGGGGATGTCGAGTAAGGTGGTTCTTTGCGGCATACGCGGAGTGGGATGGCCAGACGAAGAAGCCTGGGATTGCGAGGAGCGTAGACCCTCCCAGATGCCAAACAATCCCTGATATGCAAAGTTATAGCCTTCCAGTCTCGGCGTAGGTACAGACAGTACTTGCTGTGCATCTATATAGAGTCAGTTAATACGGTTTTATGACGTGGCCTGTTAATACTCACTGTGTAACCAGCGCCACAGTTCTGCGAGCGCGCAATCTTCGCAAGAAGTGTCCTTGATAACAATCGAATTATGCAAGGGCTAATAGAAATGAGATCTTGTCCTAATGTGCGAGTGTTCAGACCTCACATTGAGCAGCCCATAGCCTTTGATGACCCTCTGGCGCATTTTCATAGAGATGTCCTCTTCCACGAGATGTTGTACACCAGTTTCCGCTGGTAGCTTTTTTGCAAGCGAACCATCTTTTGTATGCTGAGAGCGCCTACGTCCTTTCGGTCGTCCATCTTCCGAGTACACAGCGTTCTCCGTTTGTGGGGCAGATTGAGGGACCTGCATGCGAGGAGACCCATTCTTGACTACAGCCGTGTGTTCAGAGCGTTGGCCCGGTAAAGCCGCCGGGCTTTGTGTACGAGCCCTATCTAACCTCGTCGCCGACAAATTTGCAGAGTTTCTCACTGGAAGCGCGGGAAATCCGTCCTCATCGCCTCTCCCGAACATCGGGGCAGGACTCCCGCTTGTACTCGTCCGCCCTCGCAAAAGACGGCTAGACTCCTCGCGCGTGGTACGCCTTTCCTTCGACTGCGCTTTCGAACCGGGAAGGGAAGGCTGTATGGGAATGTCCCATGGCTCCGACGGAGCACCGCGGTCGTGGAAGCCGGGTAGGATCCTATATGAGTGGCCTGCAGTGATTGCCAAGTCGCCCCGCGCGCTCCAGGGCGTAAGCTTCGGTATGTCGTGCACGGCATAGAGCTCAAGATCCCCATCTTTGTTGACAACCATGATGTTTGATGTCAGCGGATGCAACGCCGTGGTGTCGGGCACGAGCGCAAAGGAGGCCAGGGGCCGGGCGAAACTCTTGGCTGCGGGATCCGTCAGTGACCGATAGAAGCGCAAAGCGGTGAAAGCGTACTCCTTCTCGTGTCGGAGAGCACCAGGTTGTATGGCGGGCCGTCGTCTCCTGCAGCCGGCGCAGACGAGTGGGTGGAGCTTGCACTCGACCCCGTCCACGGCAGCATGCTGGTCGGGTTCGTCCACGAGCGGGTCGCCTTGCCGGACTGGGACGAGTCCCGCGAGCGCGTGCGCTCGGGCGCGGCGGCCTCCACCACCTGCGCCTGCTGAAGGTCCCAGAACCGCACGTGGTGCGCGTCCTTCTCCAGCGTCGCCAGCACGCCCCGGCGCGTGCTCGAGAACTCCAGCGTCGTGTACACCGCGCCCGGCCGCGCCCGCTCCCCGTCCGCACCGGCGTCCTTCCCTGTGAACGTCAGCAGCGGCTGCACGAGGCGCCGCGCGTCCCAGATGGTCACGACGCCGTCGCCGAAGCACCCGATGCGGTGCGGCTCGAACGGGTCGGTCGCGATGCCGTGGACCTTGCTCCCGATGTTGAGAGGCGCAGCGAGCGGGGTGCGCAGATCAAACAGCTTCAGCCACCGGTGCGAGGTCCCGGCGAGGAGGAGTGCGGGCGAGGACGGAAGGAACGCGACTGCGGAGACCACGTCGGCGTGCGCGTGATGCTGCAGGACGCGCGAGTCTCCGCGAGAGTCTCCGCGCGGGATGTGCTGCTGAGAGGCCGGGCGAGTGTTGTCTACGGAAGCGGAACTCTGAGGGGTGCCTGCGTCGAGCTCGAGGGCCGGCATGGCGGAGTAGATGTCCCAGACGACGAGACTTGGGTCCTGGCGCACTTTGTCGAGGCCGACGGCGAGGTATTTCGTATCAGAGGCAGAGAATGCAAGCGCGTTGCATGCACGCGAGTTGCGCGTAGGCACTGGCAGAGAGACCGACGGTCCGCTGGACAAAATGTGATTTCGCGCATACCTCGTCGCCCCCAACCGCATCAAGTCCACTCGCCCATTCGTGAGCCCCACGGCGATCAGGTCGTCAAACGTTGCGTCTGGAGACCATGCGAAACACTGCGGCAGTTACGAGTCAGTTGATACTAGACAGTGAGAAGAGCCACAGACAAGAGACCACCTTCATAAGCGTCAGGTCGAGCTGTGAGGTGACCTGCTTGATCTCAAAGGACTCTGGTACCCATTCGTAGAGAGTGATTTGGGATCCACCGCCCACTGCAAACTTGTTTTCATGTCGAGGATGCCAAAGTAGACGTTTCTCAGTCTGTACCATCACTGTTGTGTCTTGCCAGTGTCAGCTACACCAGCCTCGAGGCTGTTTGATAGTGGGAAACCCGTCAAATGCTGAAAAGTATTGTTCACGGCTCTCTCCTCTGTGGATTGGTCCCGGGGTATATTCCGCTTGAGGATGTCAATATGGAGGTTAGTACATACCCGCCAATCGCCGATCTCTCAAGTTGTGTAACTTGCAATCGTTGGATGAATTGCCGGTCCGGGCACAATTGTGCAGCAGCGACAGATTAGAGCGAGAATCTCACATACGCAAAGAAACACAAGGAGAACCGGATCCTTGAATTTTGCGAGCTGTACGGATGACAGTTGGAAAATACTATCAATGCTTCGCAAATGTGCTGTAGACACTGGCAGGATCATACATCATTCTACACGCGCACAGACGTCCACTCGGCGTGAGCGTCATGGCTGCGGGGTCAGCTACAATCGCTGGCGCATACGGGCGAGCGTGTCTCATTCAATCATAGATGCTATGCCTCGCTCTATTCTTTTGGACGTGCTTCAGACATGGCTGAACGTTAACGTGCTCTTCCCTCCATCTGCATTGACAGACTTGTGTTCACATACGCTGCATCTCCATAAATGACGACGGCCCTTGTACTAATACATACACACCTCTCATTGTTCTCAGAGGCCGCCGTTCTGCGATTGACCCCTGGCAGAGATCTACCGACATGTCCGAGATCATTCTGCCCTTTGACGTCCCCTCGGTGAATCAGCAGCGGGCGCTGTCCAGGCCTCTACTCTCATCACGAAGGCACCGTGTGCCTGTTCCTGCGCTTGTGCGATACTCGCATCGGAACTGGACCTGGACCATGGTCCATACCTCAGATGGCTGCCCTTGTAAGTGCACGTCGACACGGCTCGGAACATTCCAGCGTGGAGCAGCAGTGCACACAGCGTGTCCGCCGGCCTCACGCTGCAGCTTACCTCGAGCGACGCTCCGAATCGGATCGGTAGATACTATGTATGCGCGACATGTATGCAACGTATCCAGGGTATCCCGTACACATGCAAAAAGTATGCCAGTACGAACCGAAGCAACAGTCAATTGCGCATGCACGATGCAGGTAGCTAGGTAAAACAAGTCACAAGGGAAAAAAAGAAAAAAAAAACACAAGAAAAAAAGTAGAAGGCAGACGTGATATCCAGTCCTACACATTATAGCACGCGTACCCTAGGTGTGAGTGTGAGATGAGATGGTCCTTGCTTTGGGAGCCTCAGAGTCAGAGTGACATCCGAGTTCGGTTTGGTTCGGGTTTCAGACCCGCTTTTACTTTTGGCAGACTGTACCACGGAAGCCCTACACCCGACGCAGCCGCCACCCAGCGGCGCTGCGCGAGTCTAGAGCTGCACCGGCACGCGCACGCACACCGTTGAGGGCGCCGCGCAGGTCCGAGACAATCCAGAGAGGGGAAGGGAGAGGGCCGAAGGAGGGGTGCGAAGGAGCGGCAATGAAGGACAGAGTGTGGGGTGTAAGGGTGACGGAGGCGGGCAGAGCATGGAAGGAGGCGGCGGCGGCGGCGGCGCGACTACCGCATGCGCCCGGGCAGCTCGCGCGTGACGAAGTGCCAGATGTAGTGTGACCAGCCCTCGAGCACGCCCGCGCCGGACATGATGTGCAGGCAGTCGCCCGTCGCGTGCTGGGCGCAGACAAGGGGCGTCAGCGCACGCACGGGGTAAGCAGAGATATTCGGAAAACTCACTGCGTCCGGGCGGAGGAGCGCGGGGCGGTCGATCGGGAGGAAGTGGATGTCCGGGTACGCCGGGAGGTCGAGCACGTCCTGCACCGCACCACAAAAAAAGTGAAGAGCAGAACAAAAAAGGAAGGCTCGTCAGCGCCGCACACCACGCACCGCGCAACCGGGCCGCACACGCACCTCGAAGACCGCGTTGAAGTCGCCGATGCTTGCCCAGTTGTACCAGTTAAAGCGGAACGGGCGATACTCCGCCCACGGCGCGCGCTCCGCATGGCAGTCCTCGTGGCCGGGCAGATACGCGCGCACCACGACCTGCCTCTTCCTCGCGCCGCGGCCCTCCCTCTCCCTCGCCTCGTCCAGGCGCGCCTGCACCGCGCCCGCCCAGCGGCGCATCGCGTGCCCAAACAGCTCGAGCACGCGCCCGATGCCGTACAGCGGCGGCGCGTCCTCGTCGCGCAGCCCCGCGAAGAGCGTCGTCGTCCAGTGCCCGCCCGTGCTCGCGACGAGCGTGCCGTACCCGCCCGCGAGGAACGCGTCCACGTACTCCGCGGGGGGCATGCTCCACGCGCGCTCGTCGCCGAACAGCGCGGCCGCGGGCGGCTCTGCGTGCAGCTCCGCGTGCAGCGCGGCGAGCTCGTCCTGCGCGAGCAGCAGGTCGACGCGGCGGAAGGACACGAGCGGCGTGCGCGCGGCGTCGAAGTGCGCGGGGGGCCGGAGGTGCGGGAGGAGCGGCGAGGACGGGGAGAGGTACAGGTGCTGCGGCCACGCGCGGTCGAAGTACGGGTTCTCGGTGTAGTTCGGCGTCGCGCGCACGTGCGGGTAGAGCAGACAGGAGAGCGAGAAGAAGTGGTTCTCGGTCACGGAGTCTGTAGCGGGGCGCGTTAGTAACGGGTAGCGGTCGAGAGTGCTACGCGAGGTAGGGCGTGCGACATGCGGAGTGGTACCAAGCACCGGGAGGCATGGGGATCGTTGCCGGGACTACAGCGTGCTCTGACTGCCGTCGCTCCATAATGCACGCAGCAGGCAACATCTCATCCTTATGCGCGTCTTAGCGTTCGCTCAGCCTGCATCGCGCCTGGCGAAACATACCATTGGCGAAACATACCATTGGCGCAACGCTGGGCGCAGCCAGGGCCAGACGCGAACGTCGCAAGGGTGAATGACGAAGAGTTAGAAATACAAATAAATGACTGGTCGGCCGTGCAGCGAATTCTGTGCAGCACCGCCTACATCAATAGCATCGAAGGCGACTGGCCAGCCAGTCACAATCTATCCATTGCGAGTACTCAGCAGTCTAGGGCAAGACTGCCGATATAGTGGAATGACACATTTCTCGTCAATATTCGATATCACGGTGATGTGGTGTCACTTGGGAGCAATAACCAGAACGCATAACACCCGCAGACAGGCTTGTCTGGTCCTTGAGAAAATAAGTAAATCACGTACCACCGATCAAGAGCCATCCGCCCTGCTCGACCATGTCCTTGATCATGGCGGCTGGGTCAAGGGGGCGGAGGTCGCGGCACTCGTCTGAGGGGGACCACTGCCAGGAGGTGACGGCGGGCCAGCGATCCCACTGCTGCTCCGTGTCGGACGCGAGGTGCCAGAAGAACTCGCGGTCGCTGGCGCAGCCCTCGAAGCCGGCAAAGGCGAGGGCGTCGCGGGGGGTGGACATGTGGTCCGGGGCGGCGGGGCGCGGGGCGGGTGCGGGGGTCCAGTTGCCTGCGGCCCATGCGCGCGGGGGGCAGGAGCTGCGGGGGCGGGGGGCGAAGACGAGGGCGGCGAGGCGGGTGGGGAGGGAGGAGAAGAGGTAGAGGACGAGGAGGGCGGTGGCGAGGAGGGCGAGGGCGAGGAGGCGGGCGGGGCGGGGGCCGAGGGCGGCGAGGGCGGCGTGGGCTCTGCTCATGGCGGGGAGCGGGGGACGCGTGTGCGGTCAAGGAGCGAGGAGAGAACGGGCATCCGCCGGGGATGTGGTGGCAGCAGCTGGCAGTCTGAGACAGCGAGTGAGACGGTCATGCTGTTCGGGTAATCTTGCGAGAGGCTTGGCGTTGGAGCGAGGGCCGTTACAGGGACTCTGACGTCTGGGGACTCTTCGCGGCCTCAGTCACGTGGCTGTCGATCCCCCTGCCAAGCGCCGTGGCCTGGCTGCGCATCCCGCTCACGCTCACGCTCGCCCGCCATGGAGAACCCACACGCAGAACGCCAGAACGTCCTCCTCCAGCGCATCATCAAGAACGCAGTGCGTCGACCCCTCTTCCTCCCTCTCCATCGCCGTCGCTGACCCCGCCTAGGACATGTGCACAGAGACCATCGTCGAGCTGAACCACTGTCTCGAGGTGCGCCACCCACCCTCCCCCAGCGCACCCGCTCACAGCCCCCTACAGGATCTCATCCGCGCCAACGCCCACGTCAAGACTGCCGCGGACCTCGTCACAAAGTACCGCAAGAATGTGCAGTACAACCTCGACGCGACCCGCGGCCCCCCCGCGGCCCAGTAGACCTCTTCTGATACCCGGCGCACGCGGTCGTGTCCACGCGTGCGCTTCTGTCGCGGTTCGGGTTCGGGTTCGGGTCAGCGCCCCTCACGTCGTTTGTGCCCTGTCGCCACGTATTTCTTGTACGCTGTACGCTTCCTTGCTCCTCGCCTCTCTGCGCCTGACAGTGCTGCCCTCGTCCTCGTCTCCCTCGCCTCTTTCGCTTGAGCGCCAGCGCTCCCTATCTATCCCACTGCACCCATCTCCTGAGAACAACACGCTGCCTATGTCCCCTGATACGAACACTTCCAAAGCTCCACAGCAACGCAGGCGATTGATACGAACACTCTGCGAGTCCCACCTGCGCGATCTATACTTAGCGTGTGTGCTTGATGTGTGCATCCATTCCTCGACTGCGCACGCCCGGGCGCCGGTAGCGCGCGTCTCACGCCTGTTTAGCGCTCAATCCGCTATTCCATTGTTCATACACGAACGTCCCCAGTTTGTGGTCTGCTGAGTGCTTGGGTCATCATCACATCCTCCGCTGCAGCTTCCCGTCCAGCTCCCTGCTCTCTTCATGGCAGAGACGCACGTCGCACTCCGCACGTCGCACTCCGCACTGGTAAGTGCAAATGAAAATTCAGACGTAAACCGTAGATCTGTGTGCGAAGACACCTCTGGCGCTGTGTCAGAAATATCTCGTCAGTGGTTAAAGTGAGCACGAACACGGCGTTTTAGTCATGGAACGCGAAGCCTCTCAACGCGGCCCGGGCTTCTTAGCACACGCATCCAGGTTGCCGCTCGCCATTAGAACTGAGTGATCTGCACCCGCGAGTCTTTGCGACCAGCAGCGCAGTGCAACGGCCCTGTGCAGTGTGGACAACCTCCTGAATAACTATCTGGGCACGCCGGGGTCGAGCAGACATTTCGGCCCTTCCCATGCACACGCGTTACGCGTATAAATACGTGCTCGCAACACAGCGTCTGTTCATGCCGCGGGCATGTTTCTCTGCGCTACAGTACAGCATAGCGCTTGGAGGCTCGTCTTCCACCATCGCTGGGCGCGGCGGGTCTGGAGCGTCCGTGCTGGGACATCCATGGCAAGCCATGCAGCAGAGCGCCGCCCGAAAAGAGTTGGCTGGAGTCCGTCGTCCGCCGTTGGGACGGCCAACCTGTATCCTACTAGACACGCACGCAGTCCACACTGGCCATCGGGGGGGCAGGGGCGAGGAGCGAGGAGCCTCCGCGCCAGGCCAGCCGGACATTGACGACGGCAGTCCCGGGCCCTGGCAGTGGAGAATTCGGGCTTCAGCGCGGCGGGGGCGTGGGGGTTGGGAGCGGCGAGACGTTGGTGCGGAGGCAGAGGCGCGAAGAATAGCGCGGCTGGAAGCGCGGGACTGGCGGCAGCCGCAGGTCGGGGTGCCTGCGCGCAGGCGACCGGGACAAGGTGAGTGAGTGCGCCGGACGCGGTTCGTGCAGCAGGCTGCTTAAGCCTGAGATGGCGCGGACGCCAGCGGTGGGTGGGGCGCGCTCGGGCGAAGAGCGCGCGGCGATACTTGCATAGGGCAGTTGCTTGCCTGAAGAGAGCCGAATGGAACCGTGGGGTAGATTGCGCATGCCGAGACGACCAGGTGTAGACCGGAGCTGGACCATTTGACTGATAATCGACAGATGCGCGACGGGCAGGGGTCGGTGGATGGGCTGTTTGTTTCGCGAGGATATAACGAATGCTTTCTGAAGATACCGGTGAACGGAAAGGCAGTCTCTGATATTGACCGTGTGTGTAGCCAACGCACCATCACTCACCGTCTGTCCATGCACGAGTGTCCGAGTGCAGTTTCATGTCACATCAAGGGACAAGGCGGTACATTTTACGCCAGCGAGAATGGAATTCTACGCGCCGAGGCTCAAGGCACCTGCTCGATCTCTGGAGGTCCCTACAACGTGTGAGGCGTTTCTTGGAGTAGACGTGTTTGACGACGGGACGGATAGGCCGGTGTGAGAGCAGAGACATCTCCGAGTATGTTGGAGGACTCCTCGAACATACCGCGGTCTCCCACTTTCTGCTCTGTGCCGCGCATGCATCGCACTTGGAAAGAAGCGAGGAGTTGTGGACGGACAGCTCGATGAGTACGTGAGCACCGTCGGTACCTGGAGGTCGCAGCCATCTGGGCATGAGCCGCGATCGACGCGTTCGTAGCACGTGCCATATGCACCGATCGGGGCAGCGGCCAATCTCTGTAGAAAAGGATACTATGTATTCACCAGCTTTGTACAATTTTCTGCAAATCGCGAATGTCTCCGCAACAACATTATATTACGACCTCGGAATTTCAGTAATGGATAGAAAAGGGTCTTAGCTACAAGACTGTCTACTAGCATTTGTACAAAATGACAAAGAGAATGTGTTGGAACAGTGCCAAGACAACAGTGCACTTTGGAAGTGTATTGCAAAATTTTGTCACAATACATCACAGTATGGCCAATACTTGGCTTCTTCGGCAGGTCAACAGCCGTTAAGTGTGAGCGCATCGGAATCATCTAGCGTGATTCCCTTTCTGAGCAATGTGGCTGCTGTTTGTCATGCTTGCTCAATGTTTTGTTTTGAATACAATAAATGGCCAGTTGATTGTTTCATCAAGTAGCAGATTCAAATGAAAAGCATAAAGCCCTGGTTTACTGAAATTTTCAGAAGGAACAGCAAGCAGAATGGGACTAGATCTGCTCATCTCAGTCACTTACTGGCCATACTGGGACTCATTTTGATGCATTTTCACCTTGCAAGACAGCTACAACAAAATTTCTACTACTTGAAGTTGATATTCCATTAGAGTATTACCAGATCCATATGTACAACAAGTTTCTTGAGGTTCTCTGAAGTTTGCAGTGCTCGGGAGGCCATTGTACAAAGCTGGTGAATGCATGGTAGTCAACCAAGTCACAATCCCAATCACACCATTGAATTGACTTACTACATGTTCAAGAAAGGAAGTGTAGTCTGACTGCGAGTTTCAGGGCCTGATATTTGCCTATGTTGTGATGGAGAGGCTATGTATGGGCTGACACATCATCAGCCTGAGCTAGTCAAACAAAGACTCCAGTCTGTCTACATACAATTGAACAGTGTTCTATTGTCTGTCTTCATTAGTGAATTGCAATCATGAATTGTAGTGTTAGTTTAGTCAGTGAGTGTGCTTGTGAAGTCTCTGACTGCTCACAATCTGATTGTGGGCCTCACTTATGGACTGACCATGAAAGACTGATTCTGAACATTGATCATCCTAGCCATGAATGTTGATCAAGTGGATTATGGTGTCTCATTTTCAAAACCTGGAAGGTGTGCATCTTCTCAACCTTGTTGATTGTCTCTGATGCCTTATCAGACTTTCTATTTGAGCCTCAATCAGGGTGCTATACTTGCCTCTGCTGCCCAGATACTTCACCAGCTCAGATGAAGCACAACACTATTCTTCATGAGCAAACTGGGAAGCATATGTGCTCTGTTGAAAGGTTTTTTAAGACATCATGTCAAGCACACATCACTGATTCTATGCTTGCAAGAGAATCATCCAAAGGGATGGTGCCATCATACTTATCTGAAAGTAGCACACTGTTTGATGAGATAATATCCACTACATTTGACAGCTTCACTCCAACAACTCCATCCTGGCTTGCTGATCAGCAGCTGTCATTGTCAGGGCCATTGATATTTTGGCTGTCTTATAAACAATTGCCATTCTCATTTTTGTTCATAATAGCTAATGCTCCTGGCTTTGATCTACCTGATAATGGTGGTAGTTGTGTGTACTTTTCAGATGCCTCCAATGGCCTGCCCATTTCTGATTATGCTGAAAATTTTTTAAATGGAAGTTCTCTTATGAACAACCTGCATGACATTATAATCCACACAATACATGATTATCTTTGAAACCCCAATAACATTGTAGGTATTGACAGTGATACTGAGAATAATAATGATGACACTGGTAAATTCTAGCTGCTATAATATTTTATAGTCTTCTAACTTCTGTCACAGAGGAGGAGGTCCATCAGGCCATTGCTGACAGTCAACAAGACTCTTAGGAGTTGCCAGCTCATGCCATACACCAGAATGAATGGTATTTAATGAAAAGATTGTGTCATTAGTATCAAAATTCAATGTCTTATAAGATATTGATTTGTAGACCAACTTGATATCATAGTTATGTATACTTGATGTTGTTGCAAATCTACCATGCTCTGCATTTTCTGATGCTGACCTGGAGGTTGTGGTGTGGCTTCACAGGATCAATGAAAGTGCTCATGTTTTATCAATTTGACAGATCAAGGACCTGCAGTCATCACTTTTGAAATTGTGCAAGTTAGACATCAAAAGATATATGAGTGCATTTGGCCACACATATTTTGTTGTGCAGCCAAGCTCTCTTATTGTTATGATAGTTAACATATTTTCTAGTAATAAATGTATTGCTGACAAATGCAAATGTGAGGACTTCTCTAACCCTCTAGTTCAAAGTGCTTTGAAGTTTTATTCAAAAGATGCAGGTTTTTATCTCAAGAAGGCCAATCAGGCCTGTTGATGGCTAAACAAGGCTGATCTCCATCTTTTTACATCAGTGGTCAGAGTTCAGAATGTTGACTTCTTTATTTTTGAGCCTGTTATGCTTCAGAATGGTATGATGTGTATACTTGAATTATATATTCAAGAAACCAATGAGTAATTGACTAGTAGGTAGGTGAGAATTAAAATGTTTTAAAGTAAAAAAAGCTGTAGTTTTAGCACACTCATTATTAAAAAAAAAACCCTAAAACTACTCATTTCAAGTCAAATCAATCATGACATTTTTGAACATGCACTTGTGATATTTGTATGCATCATGTGTCATAATGAGACTGCACTGGCACTTACTAAATAGCCTGTAAAACTTAGCAGATGGAAGACCAGGTGACTCAAAGCCATCTAGCTTGAGTAGTGACTCGAAGAGAGTAAGTGGCATCAGAGCATTGAGCTCAATTTTGAAGGGATCATCATTGACTATAATGTCACTGCCAGTACCAAGAATTGTATTGACATAAAAAGACTTGCTCTGCTGATGCTTACACTGCCAACTTGCACATACTATAGCAAGAGGATGTTACTGTCGGATAGGACCAGAGACGTGTTCGTTTTTTCTTTCCCTTTGTTTGTCACACCATGGACGCGCGGCATCCCTTCCACACCTTATTTACCCAGATTGACTGACGGGCCGACCGTCCCCGCTTACGCCATGGTAGTTATGTACTTTCGGGCCGCTGACTCCTCTCACCTTATGCGGTCTCTGGGGGGCTGCTAGTATACCTGGGGGCTGATGGTGGCAGTATAAAGGGGAGTCCCACTGTTGGAGGTTCCCCTAGTCGTATTCTCTTCGTTCATCCTTCCTAAAGTGTACTATGCATTAGTACCAATACACGCTAGTCTTCACACATCTCCTTGCACCGCAAGAAGCCCGTGAAAGACTATCGCGACTACATAGGGCTTGTAGTTGAAGACTACCGAGGATCGTGACTTGTCGTCACCGTCGCTCCTCTTCGACCCTTCGCTGCACACCGCTCCAAGCTTCTGCAGCATTATCAGGGTGAACCCCCCGGTAACACTAGAATACGACTCCACAAACCCGAACCCGTCCTGGTTCGAGAGGTCACAAGAAGACAGTGCCTAAAAGACCCGTACCGGTCTCGAAGAAGGCGAGGTCAGCGTACTCATAAGATTAGTACTGATCACCACGGATTATCAACGACCTTTTGATATCGACTACGAACAAGAAGAAGAGCTGGATCACGCAGCATTTGACCCTACTCTCCCGACTTTAGAAGAGGTCCTGGATCGAGCTGAGCGCAATCTCAGAGCCATTCTCCACGCCGATAGTTCCACCAGCTTCCTCCCAGCTGAACAGAGGGAGCTGATCCTTTACACCCGCTCCCGCATCTCCAGAGCCAGCGACGCTTGGCAAGCTGTATTAGAAAATCACGACAGGCTGGCAAGTAGGGAAGGGAGCCGACCGCTACCTCCCACTCCCTCTGAAGATTTTGACGAAGTCCTTGACCACCGTATCCTCACTGCTCAGAAGGTGCTCTCAAACCCACGTTTCTCATTTCAGTTGGCCGTTCCCATAATCGTGAACCTATATCAAAGGCTACTGAGCGCCCGAGATTTCTATCGCCGGTGGCAAGCTGGATCCATCCTCCAAAACGAGACGGAGGTCGACCCTGACGTGCGCCGGGAAGGCTCATCGCTATCAAGCGGAGAACAATCGGGACGTACACCGACATTACACGAAGACTTCTAACTGGAGGGTCTGCTCAACGCAACCGTGCCCTCACCGCTACGACTCTGCACTCTACAGGGGAAGTGATTTCGAACCTTGTACTCCAACCAATCGTGCCCTCATCCAGGCCCGCTGGACAACCTTTGACGAAACCGACCCACCCTCCGACGAAGGCTCCAGCTCAGAACTAACCGATCCTGACATTGAACGGACAGAACGACAAATGGAGACTGAAGGAACAGGAAAAACATCCCCTTCCACCCCGGAAACACCCCGTGGCTTGAGCTCTTTCCGATCAGGAATAGGGGAATCAGGGCCACCGCCTGACGATGGGCTGGGGGAGGAAGGCCCCCTCGAAGGAGGACCACCTTATGACGAGAGTGGAGGACCCCCAGGAGGACCACCTGGTGGAGGAGGACCACCTGGCGGAGGAGGAACACCTGGCGGAGGAGTGCCCGGTGGAGGAGGACTACCCGGTAGAGGAGGACCACCTGGGGGAGGAGGACCCCCTGGGGGAGGACCCCCTGGAGGGGGGCAGCCATCTGGAGGAACGCCCCTCCCACAGGGAGCTGCAAGGGTACCGGACCGAAAAGAGCCAGAAATTACTAAGTTCTCTGGAAAGCGAGAGGATGCCCGACACTTCCTCATCCAATTTGCCCGAAGATTTGACACCGAGCGATGGGCCTCTGCTTCCGAACGAGAAAAGGTCGGCAATTTCCTTGGCCACCTCGAAGGCCATGCTGGTGCCTGGGCCGATACTCTCACCGAAAAGGCACTCGAACCCCACCCCCTCATCCGAGGGGTGAGCCGGGGGTACGGCACTTTCAGGAATGTCGCTCTCGAGTTCATCAAAAGGTTCGGGGTAATAGAGGAGGAGGTCTCTGCAGCCATCGAACTACGGAACTTGGTCTACACCTACGACAAACCCATTGCCGATTTCAACGAGGAGTTCGACCGACTGGCCCGCAGGGCAGAAATCACCGAAGAAAGTGCCCTTATGGCCTGGTATCGAGAAAAACTACCCAGCACCATGCGAGTCCGAATCATGGAACGAGATGTAGCCCCCACAACCCTAGAAGGATGGAAGGAAGCTGCTGCCCAACGGGACCGGGCCTATCGAAACAACAAGGCCATCGATGCCGCTCAAAGAACTTCGAAAACCCCTCCACGAGTCGCAGCAAGGGCATTTGACAGTGGGAAGCCAGACCATCAGCGCTTGCAAGACCGAAGGACGGGCTCCTGCTACAAATGCCACAATAAGGGGCACCTGGCCAAAGACTGCCCAGAGCGAACCTCAGGGCGGGGAACAGGACCCCCAAACCGAAGGGCCAGCATGAAAGATGAAAACGAGGCGGATGATGAAGCCTCTGAGCAGGAGGAGCAGGGGCAAGAAACGAAAGGAGTAAGATTCCCCCACTTCTCTCAGCACCACGACTTTGTGGATTTTCTGTAAGGCGACCCGACGTGACGCACGAGTCGCCTAAACTCTCTGTACGAAATGTAATTACCGGAACGCGCAAGCGCAATACACTTTATCTACCGGGTTACATCGTCGTAGGAGAGAAAGCCGTCGCTGCATGCCCCTTATTGGATAGTGGGGCTGACGCCAACCTAATTCACCCCGACTTTGTAAGGAAGTGGGGACTCCCCACTCGACCGCTTCCCAGGACAGTAACCTCAACCACCATTGATGGCTCTACAAACAAAGGGGGACCGATTACCCACAGAGTCGAAGGGAGCATACGATTAGAGGGGAATGACATCCCAACCAACTTTTATGTCTCAAACATTGGAACGCTCGATGTAGTACTCGGCAACCCCTGGCTCGCACAAGTCAACCCACGCATCGACTGGGTAGAAGGAACGCTCGAGATTGACCAAGCTCGACTCACAGAATGGCAAGGATACTATGCCTGGATCATGAGCCAACCCACGACAGACGGAATTCCCCTGTGTCGAGCTTCCATTCATGAAGACGATGAGGAGCTTTCGGACATAATGTGTGCTTACACACAAGGAGAAGGGGTTCTGGGGATCTTCCAACAGAAAGGGCAGCCGCTCATACGTGAAGATGGGCTACTGCAGGCCCTAAAGCCCACACAACTAGGGCTCAATCGACTAACACGCTTCTCTGACTCCCCACGTATGGTATGGGATGTCCCAGAGCTCACGGAATTGGTGATCCCCAAGGACCCACCCCCATCCGTAGAAGACCTTGTCCCAGAATACCTGTGGGACTATAAACGGTTGTTCGAAAAGGAGGCTGCCAACCGGTTCCCAGAATCCAAGCCCTGGGACCATGCCATCGAATTAAGGCCAGACTTTGTCCCCAGAAAATGCGCCGTAATTCCTTTGTCTCCAAATGAACAGGCAGCGATGGACAAATTTTTGGAAGAAAACCTGGCCAAGGGCTATCTCCGAGAATCGAACTCACCAATGGCGTCACCAGCCTTTTTTGTCAAAAAAAAGGATGGTACCTTGCGCCCGTGCCAGGACTACCGATACCTGAACAAGGGCACGATCAAAGATGCCTACCCCTTACCCCTCATAGGAGAGCTAATCGACAGGCTCCAAAGGGCCACTGTGTTCACTAAATTAGACCTCCGAAACGGGTACAACAACGTCCGGATCAGAGAGGGCGATCAATGGAAAGGAGCATTCATGGTCAAACATGGGAATCAGGACAAGATCGTCGAACCCACTGTCATGTTCTTTGGGATGTGCAACTCGCCGGCCACGTTTCAGCGAATGATGAATGACGCGTTCCAGGACATGCTGGCCGAGGGGTGGATCGCGATCTATATGGACGACATCCTCATTTTCTCCGACAATATGGAAGCCCACCGAGAACGAACCAGACGCGTCCTACAACGGCTGCAGGAATGGGATCTATTTGTAAAGCCAGAGAAATGCGCGTTCGATGTCGTCGAAGTTGACTTCTTGGGAATGACCATCTCACCTGGACAGGTGCACATGGACAAGGACAAACTGGCAGGAATCGCAGATTGGCCCATTCCTACTAGGGTCAAGGATGTGGAACGATTCATGGGTCTCGCCAACTACTACCGACGCTTCATCCACAACTTCTCCCACATCGCTCACCCCTTGAATGTCATCAAGAAGAAACGCGCGGAGTGGAACTGGACCAAAGCCTGCCAGGAGGCCTTTGACGAGCTCAAACGGTGTTTCCAGAGCATGCCTATCCTTCGCATGCCCGACCCGTCCAAACCATTCACCATTGAGGCCGACGCCTCTCTGATAGCCACTGGTGCAGTGCTTCAACAACTTGATGAAGAAGGGTGGCTACACCCTATAGCTTTCCTCTCGAAGAGCCTGAAAGAAGCGGAGCGGAATTATCAAGTATATGACAGAGAGCTGCTGGCCATTGTCCGAGCACTTGAGGAATGGCGCCACCACCTTGAGGGAAGTGGACATCCGGTCACGGTGATCACCGACCACAAGAACCTCACCTATTTCCGAGAAGCACAACGACTCAACCGACGCCAGGCCCGATGGCAGTTATTCCTGTCACAATTTGACCTGCAACTATTAAACAAAAAAGGCAGTCGACTCATAGTCGCCGATGCACTCTCCCGGCGACCTGACCACCCAGGAGGGAAACATGACAACGAAGATGTCATCCTGTTACCAACAGACCTCTTTGTCAACGCCACCAACACTGCAATCATCGAAAAGATACGTGAATGTCGTACCCGTGACAGGATGGTCATCGAGACGATTGACGCTTTAAAACGGGGGAAGGTACCGCCATTCAAGGGCACAGGCTTTGCGCACACAAAGCTGGCAGACTGGGACATTCAGGAGGGACTAATTTTATACAAAAACAGAGTTTACGTACCCCCTGATGATGATCTGCGCCGAGAAGTCATTCAACTCTGTCATGACACACCAGCAATGGCACACCCAGGGGCACAAGGTACAATGGCCATCGCCCGAAGGGACTGGTTCTGGCATGGAATGTCTTCATTCATCGAGAAATATGTTGAGGGGTGCGCCAAATGCCAGGAGAGCAAGATCAACACACACCCAACGAAACCCCCCCTGATGGCCATCCCCACAGAGCCGAACTCAAGGCCATTCTCGCACATATCAGTAGACTTCATCACTGACCTACCAGAGTCACAGGGCTTCAATGCGCTCATGGTAGTGGTTGACAGAGAACTCACCAAGGGCATTGTGCTCATACCCTGCACCAAGAACATAGATGCGGTAGGGACGGCAGAGGCCCTACACCTCAATTTATACAGGCGATATGGCCTACCTGACCGGATGATATCCGACCGAGGACCACAGTTCGCAGCGGCTGCATTTCGAGAATGGTGTAAGCTGACAGGAGTCAAGGCGGCAATGTCCACTGCCTACCACCCCCAATCAGATGGGAGTACAGAACGGGTCAACCAGGAACTGGAGGCGGCCTGGAGAATCCTATGCGCAAATGACCCCCACACCTGGGTCAAACACATCCCCGAGTTCGAATTCGCACACAACCAGGTGCCGCATGCTGGAAGGAAGGAATCGCCATTCAAGCTCACCATGGGGTACGACCCGAAGGCCATCGGATCTCCACGACCCTCCGACAAATACCCCACGCTCCAAGACCGCCTGACCCAGATCTCCGAATCCCGCAAAGAGGCTCTTGCAGCGCAAGAGCTAGCCCAGAAGCTGATGGAGGAACGAACCCCTTTTCCCTGGAAACCTTTCCAGGAAGGCGACAAGGTTTGGCTAGAAGCCACGAACCTCCGGCTAAGGACAATAAGTCGGAAATTTGACCCAAAGCGGCTTGGACCCTTCAAGATCACGGAAGTCAAGGGGCCACTGACGTACAAGCTACAGCTCCCGAGAACCTGGAAGATTCACCCGGTGTTCCATGCATCGCTGCTCACCCCATACAGGGAAACAGCGGAACACGGACCCAACTTTCTGAAACCACCACCTGATCTGGTCGAGGGGGAAGAAGAGTACGAAGTCGAGGCCCTCCGCGGGCATCGTGCCCGACGTGGGAAATGGGAGTTTCTCATCAAATGGAAGGGATGGCCGGTCTCTGCCAGCACCTGGCAGAAGGAAGATGATCTACGGCATTCCCCTGACCTGCTGAGGCGTTATAAGAAGGCAAACCACCTAGGCATCAATCCAGTCGACAACCGTTCAACTGCCCTGCAAGGAGCCATTCCGCAGCACTTCAAAGCCGCCTCCCACCATGTCCCATCGAACCAACGCCGCCCGAGCCCGCCTTGCCGCCTCCATCCTCACTGCAGGGAATGCCCGCACACTGAATCCCTTTCTTCGGGGACCGCAGAACCTCCCCAACTTCACCGAGGGGATTGTCGTCCCCCTACCTCGCCAAGCAACATCTGGCCTCGCCGCCGACTTTCTGACCCCCGCCGACCGTCTCGGATGGGTGCTGGCCAACGAACGACTACGCCCGGCGGTGGACACCGCCCTCGTTGTCTGGCCCGATCTTGCGGCCCAGGTTGCCATTTTTCGACATCAGGCCGAGGTCGTCTTACACCTCGATCAGGTAATAAGGGGGTACAGAGGGGAGAGGGAGAAGGGAGAGCATGACGAAGCCAAATGGTGGGCCAGCCCCATCCGGGAAATTGGTATATCGTACTGGCAGGCCTGTAATGCTACGCGCTCCCATCTGAATTTCCTCCTTCGCACCGACGTCGTCTCCGCCCTCGAGCATCTCCTACCACCCTCCTCCGTCATCACACGCCCAACCCCCTCCACGCAGGACGAGTGGACAGTTTGTCTCCACCCCGAGTGCCGCCCCCTGGACCGATGGGCTGGGGCCTGTGAATTCTGCATGGGCCTCGATCACGTTGCTGCTGATTGCATCCACCGGCCACGACTGGGGGAGCCGGCTGTCGAGCCCTTCGTCCCGCCTCGCTGTCTGGATTGTTTCGCTGACGATCACGACACCGACCAATGCCCCAAGGCAGGGGCTGCCTGGTCGGAAATCAGTGGGTCGAAGCAGCCTGACGAGGAAGCTACCAGGTCATGAAGGTAGGTGTCGGGGCGACACCTGAGAGGAGACGGGGGTAGTGTTACTGTCGGATAGGACCAGAGACGTGTTCGTTTTTTCTTTCCCTTTGTTTGTCACACCATGGACGCGCGGCATCCCTTCCACACCTTATTTACCCAGATTGACTGACGGGCCGACCGTCCCCGCTTACGCCATGGTAGTTATGTACTTTCGGGCCGCTGACTCCTCTCACCTTATGCGGTCTCTGGGGGGCTGCTAGTATACCTGGGGGCTGATGGTGGCAGTATAAAGGGGAGTCCCACTGTTGGAGGTTCCCCTAGTCGTATTCTCTTCGTTCATCCTTCCTAAAGTGTACTACGCATTAGTACCAATACACGCTAGTCTTCACACATCTCCTTGCACCGCAAGAAGCCCGTGAAAGACTATCGCGACTACATAGGGCTTGTAGTTGAAGACTACCGAGGATCGTGACTTGTCGTCACCGTCGCTCCTCTTCGACCCTTCGCTGCACACTGCTCCAAGCTTCTGCAGCATTATCAGGGTGAACCCCCCGGTAACAGAGGAGAGCTTTGTGTGTGTCCTGTAAAACACTTAATCAACAATATGAAATTGGACATCAGATTAGCACTGACTTTGACTTGAGCCACTGCTTTCAACTGTGGTAGATGTACCCACGTCATGTACTGAACAACTTTTTGCAAGAGACAGGTCTCTATAAGTGGAACATTGAAAACCAACAGATGTATTTGAAGCTGTTGAAACAAGAGCCTCTGTGACTCTTTCACCAATGACAGAAACCAAAGCTGGATTATTGACTAGCACAAGAGTAAATTTGAGAAAATTCATTATGACTCACTGCAGATAAAATACTTGTGCACTGGTAAGCCAACTTTGATATAAAAGTGCTCAAGAATAACTGTGAAAAAGGGTCATCTACAATTGAAGCTGATGAAAAAATAAACCATGCTCACTGAAATATTTACATTGGCTTTTGGTATAGGATGCAGCCCATTGACCAGCCAAGTGGCCATTTTGTACACAGAAAATCCTAGACTCAACAAAAGAGCCTTGCACTGGCACTTGTGAAGAATATAGACAGCCAGGTCCCAAAATATCATGAATGATACAATAAGTGATGAGTTCATCAGATGAACTCTCATCCCATCATCATTCACAGGCCTAGAAAATCCATGTATTCTGAGAATATGCACTTAGCAAAGGGACAACAGACTTACCAGAACCAGGCTTGAAGCTTGTGGTTGCAAAATTCAAGCACAATATTGCATGTGCAGTTGATGTGATGGGTCTAAGGAAGATGATTGTAAGGATCATCAACCTTTTGTCAGACCAGAGTGTTTGAAAAAATAGATAAAAAGAGTTCAGACATGAAATGAACATGATTTTAAGCAAATGAGTGAAGAAAATGAGAAAAGAAAGTATGTGAATATACCAGAGAGACAGGCATCATTTAAAGCATGAATTAACATTAGACCAGAGGAGCTTAGCACATATGAGAGCAGGTAGACAACAAGTCTGTCATATGGAAGGATATGCTGACACCCTCAGATTGAGGACTAGAGTGAGTGAAAGCATTAGTGGTAAATGTGTGGGAGATGTGCAAGGTCAAAAGACCACTTGCTTGCTGCAAACACCTGCAGCCTGTGCAGGAGACTGAAAGACATCCAAAACATGGATATGGCAAGATGCTCTATCGACACTCTCATGCTTTTATCATCTCATCATTGTCTGATACTCATCATCTACAAGCACACTGCTGTCCTTATATCATCTACTATTTACCAGCTATCAGCTATCAACCATTATAGCATCTTTTAATATCCATGAATGAAATTTGTGCAACTAGTATGCCTGCTCATCTTTACAATTAATTTTGTTCATCTGACCACATTATTTTGTTCAGTGTGACTGTCACAGATACTTGTGAGGCTCAAGCTACCATCATAGTGGACTAAGCCCCTCAATGTTTCAGGCATAAGCATCAGTTTCAGCTATAAATTCAAGCCTTTCAAAAGGCTTGTAGTGTATGTGGGTCCTGAGAAAAGACTGTAAAGATTGAAAATAATGATGAGAGCAACAGAAACTAGCAATGGCTACTTAAGCTGGCCATGTAAGCTGATTCAAATTTGAGAGTGATGTCATCTCACATTGACTGTCAAACAGTGATTTTTTTCCATCTGACTCACTCAAAATCCAGCACATCTGAAAGCATCACTTTGCTTGCAGTGAGAAAGGTGATGTGTTGATGTTTTCAGCTGAAGACATCATAAAAAAACACCTTAATCAATTTGAGGTCTTAAGTGAGTGTACTTGGATATTTTGTATCTGAATTTCCTTGCCAATATCTTTTAGAGCAAGGCCAGGGCTTCACCATCAAATTGTATACTGTCTTTAAACTATTTTCCTTTATAAGTACAAATTGATGTCTAATGTGAATTGAAATTAATTGTGGACAGGATTTTACCATTTCCGATCTTTCAGTGCAAAAATAAAGGCTTTCAAAATAATTCTTGACTACATTGACCAAGGCAATAATGTTTTGTCTGCATTATCTTCATTTGTAAAAGCAGCAGGCCAGATGAGTGTTGTTTGTGTATTTCAAATATTCTTGCAGAGTGTAACATTTCTGCATTTCATCAGAATTCATTCAGTGGTTAAAGCAACAGTGATGATATTATTGATACCTTATATGGTACAGTTGTGGAAAATTAGCCAAGGTGTTTTTCAGTAATATTGCATTGTCAGATCTTGAAAAATAAGCAAAAGTTCACTCAAGGTTTGAAGAAACTGACAAATTTCAAAAGTACTGGTTATTTTGTTTGAAAAACATACATCCCTTGGCATCTGTTGATAAACAAATCTGTTCTTCTTGACTGTTTTCTTTTAGACAAGTTGACAGTTTCACACCTCAAACCAGAACTGGAGGAGTACAATAAGAAATTTGATGACTTAAAACAGAACTATGAGACTGCTGCTTTCACTCAGAATAGTGGTGAAAGTTGAAACTATAACAAATGAGATTATTTATTCATTTTAGTTGAATAGTATTAACAGAGACAAAATCTTCTTCAAGGCAATTTCAACCCTTCAAAGCAACAACCTCTTGAAGAGAGTTGCTTAGAGCATATCAGATTGACTTTAAGAAGAAAAGTCAAGGACTGGTTAGTGAATTTCACTAAGCCCAATGTGCTCTGAGTGTATGGAGCACCAGAAGCAGAAAAGACTGCATTTGCAACAACAATAGTAAAGAAGATTTTGAAGTTCAAATATGCATGGTTCAAGTGTGCATGGTTTTTTTACAAGCATCACACTATTACATTAAGGGATACAAGGACCATTTGGAGGTCAATTGCATATCAATTGACAGGTCATTATAATGGATTTTAGAAACACAAAATATCAGTTATAGGCCACAAAAAAGGAGAATATCCTGACAATGTCAATATTAAATAGCAAAGAGCTTATTGTGGATTTTTTGCAAACAAATCAGGCTAGCATACATTCAAACCAGCCAGTGGTTATTGTCATTCATACATTAAATGAATGTGAATCAGGTTAGAAACATTGGAAATCATTTCTTGAGACATTAAAAGGATGGACAAATCTGTCAAAAAAATTCAAACTCAATGTCACCAGTTGAAATCAACCAGATATTGAAAACATATTAGACAATGTTAGCATTGCAAAACATGTTCTTTCTGGACAAAATGCAGATGAAGAAGCACAAAATGATATAAAAAAAGTCCTTCACTTCTAGCTTTGCACAGATGGTGAAGAATCATAGTCAAGTACTTAAATTGTCATGGCCTGGACCAGAATTGGTACAACAATTAACAAGAACTGTCAATGGTTTATTTATTTGGGCAGACATTGTTGTCAACTTTATTGGACAGAAGAATTCAAAGTCTCACTTTGTTACAAGGTGTTGCTGAGTACTGGACAATTTATTTTTCTTTCTGACTCATATCCACTTACCATTGTCAGGTCTACTGAGGGCCACTTATGGTATTTAATTGACATGTACATTACTCAGCATCCAGCTGACTGATTACCAGTTTTCTAGTACTATATATACTGGCTTGTTCATGTACTTGTAACTCTGATTTAGTCGAGCTAGACAATTGATCTTGTTTGCTTGTCATCCTCTGAAGTGCAGGGCCAACTTCATTCAATCCCTGACTACTGACTACAATGACAAGGTCACACTCTAACTAGAAGAGCTAAACTGATAAATGAACAAGGTGAAGGTCAATAGGCAATATGAAAGATCACTTCCTAACACATTTGAAGCATGTTTTGAGTAATCAGAATGCTGAAAAAGACACAATGGCTCAGTTGTGTGGTCAAGTTCTATATAACAGATTCAGAAGCTTGAAGATTGAAACTGAGTGTGAAGCCTTTAAAGCTGTCTTTTACTCTGTTATTCTGGCCAAAAGTCCACTTATATTGCAAGATCTACAAAATATGTATTCTGATTGTAGACAATGATAAAGTGCTTAACAATGATATCATACAATCTGCTGTAAAGGGCTTACAAGTTGTCATCATCACACATTCAAATGACAAGACATTGCAAGTGTGTCATTAATCATTTGCTGAGTTCATACTGGATTCTCAGCAATTAAAATACACCATCAATGATTACAGACAAGATGAAAATGAAGAGCCTTTTCTTGATGATCTTGATATACAAAGAGCCAAGTTCACACAGATATGTTTGGACCTTTTGAATGACAGACTCACATTTAATATTTGTGGACTACAAAGTTCACACACTCTGAATCAGGACATTGGTGATCTTGAAGAAAAAATCTCATATTTCAAACTCTCTCAAATATTGCAGTCAGTATATTGGGCTTCATATTTTCAAGATATATCCAGTGAAAATTCTTGCTGTAAACCAATTGAACATACTGTAATTATTATCTCAACATGTTCTGAAATCAATTGCTGTCAAGGAAAGCAGAAGCAAACAGTACACAAATGACCAAAATTCAGAAACTGCACTGCACTGAGAACAGTTCTACTAGCATAGAAGCAGCACTTGATCTCAAATGTTATATGTTACAGAATATCAATACTCTCTTTGATATAAATCATAAAACTCAAACTGTGGTTTCATAGTTTCATTATAAAAGCTCAAAATTTTGGTCAAAATCAGGCTGTTCATATGTACATGATCTGAGCCTGAACCTCAATTGCTTTTGATCTAGACTTGCAAGATATCAGTTTGTGAGCTTGACCTCTGAGAATTTCCGTCAAAGCCTGATTGATCAGATGCCATTGTTCTGGACCTGCACCTTGTTGCTTGTGAGCCAGACTTGAAAGATGTGAGTGTTGACTCTGAAAACAAATCTCTCAAACTAGGTGTAGTTCTTCACATTTCAGTGCCTGTTGTTGTAGACACAGATATGAACTATGAACCATCAGCACATCTCATTGCCAGTTGTACTCTGTAATGTTAGTGTTTGACCTTGCAATCTTTGTGTGAACTAACATTTCAAATAATGACAATGTATCTCATCAAAACTCTCTGTCATGATGTAGGTAAGTTGATAATGTTTGCAACAAAAAATTGGTCTAAGCAATTGGATTCTGCAAATATGGTTATGGCATGAGACGCGAGGCTCACTGATGGAAACAACCTCAAAGCCTCGATTTCATCTTGTTCAAGTTTTCGTGACCGAGAAGCTTCTCAAGGTCCCGATATTTGTAGTACAGCTGGAAGGATTCTGGATTCGCCACAGTCCCACTTGGCCTGATTTTAGATCCAGAAACAATTTGTTTCACGGCTATCTCGACCCTCTTGTTGTTGACGGTGTACTGCAACAGTTAGGATCGCAACATCCATCAGCTCACAAGACAGGACAGGAAGAGGGATACCACTGCACCGGTATATCCTGGACTTCAAAAATATAGGCAGGAACGTGTCTTGGACTAAGCCTGTTCCTTATCTCAGACTGTATACTCTCTTTTAGTCTGTCTGACAAAGCGAGCCCAGAACGCATCTTCAGGAACAGAAGGACACGCTCGTCCCTGTCCTCTGGTCGCCGTTGTCCAACACACAACGAGTCGTCAATTGCATCGGAGAACTTCTCCATTACTGAATAGATCTCTGCAGAGCCAAACCGGACTCCACTAGGGTTCAAAACTCCATCACTGGAATAAAACAATCTCAGCAAGACAACGACAAGAAACAGATGTAAGTCAAAAGTTGGATATACTGACCTTCGTCCCAAAATTATGAGGCCCTTCGTCGTGGGATTTTTGACAATGAAATCACCCTGATGCCATACACCTACCAACAATGTCACCGTCAAATGTCAACTATCAAGATAATACATACATACCAGGATATCTATCGAAGTATGCCTTCTTGAGTCTCTCACCGGATTCATCACCCCAAAAACCGACCGGAAGCGAAGGATGAGGTCGAGTGCAAACCAGTTCACCAGGCACACCTGCGTCCTCGATATTCCTGCCGTCTGGATCGAAGATCTCTACCTTCATCCCCAGATTCTTCCCTTGAATTTCTATGAGCAACGCGAGACGAAGACTGAACGCTATATTCCATACAACCAAGGATTATCACGCGCACCTCCCGCATAGACAGGTAGCGTGGCAACACCGCCAACGACTTTGTGGAACGATGACAGTAGTCAGATAGAGATCGGTCACTTACATATGCCAGGACGTCTACTTACATGCACCGCAGATATCTGTGCCTCCGGAAGGAGATGCAACATGTATGTCTGCGTTAAACGCTTGTTGAGTCCATTCAAACATGGTAGGTGTCAGGACGGCCCCAGTCGAAGATATGGCACGCAAGAAATCAAATGGGGCTAATTTGGCTTATAAGGTGGTCAGTATGAGCCATTCTAGTGATCTTCGCCGCTCATGACACTTACAAGGCTCTACGCCTCGTCCTTGCACTTCACTTAGGAAGCGGGGGCTTGTACCGAACACAGTCACTCTATGATTGACACAATATGGTCCGATAATGAGATCCTGCACCCAACATCCAATCGTTCTGTGAACTCACCCTTGATTACTGATGAACCTTAGGAAATCACGAACGTCTGGATAGAATGGCGAGCCGTCGTAGAGAATGATACGGCTCCCACAGGCGAGACCGTGCAGCATATAGGGCCACATCATCCATGCTGTCTAGTAGCGTAACGGAAAGATCAACAAACCTCTGAGACTTTTTCATGGCAATAAATGATACATACAGAAGTATATTGAAAGTAAGTGTCATGCCTATCCATACTGTATACTAGGACAAGATCTTTCTTAGACTGCAACAGGACTCCCTAACACAACGGTTTAGACATGCTCGGTAGTGTCAGAATCTGCGCTGGAACATACCGCGCCTGAATGAACAATGCATTTCGGTGGTCCAGTTGTTCCAGAGGAGTACAATATGTAGACCGGATGATTGAACGGTAACTGTTCAAACACCAGTTCTCGACCATCTCCACTAGCAAGAAATGCTGATAGCGGAACACTGTGCTTTTAAGTTCATTTACATAAATTTTGAACAGGCCAAAGTGACCTTATCACCTGCTAGGTATATGCCTCATTTTGGTGGCATCAAATTCCTTGCCACTTTTGGCACTAGGTAACAAGATGACCCTTTGCAGTCCCCTTGACGTGAGGGCTTGAGCGACTTCGGCTACCTTTGGGAGAATATTGATGGTCTTTCCTGCCCAAGTAACTTCGGTTTCTGAGAAGATAAGTCGCGGCTGGATCTGCTGATATCTATCAAGTATGCCCTGCCAGTGTCATGACAAATGTCGACCACGGAAGGACACGTTACAAAGAGTGGACCTGTACCTGCGTGCCCATGTCCGGGGCAGTGCTAGAAAAGATAGCGCCGATGCTTGCCGCCGCAAGAACAATGACAACGGCGTGTATAGAGTTCGTGACGATAGCTGGAGGTGGAATAACATCAGCTAACATAACTGCAGAGGGTCACCACTGCCATACCTGCTATCCTGTCTCCCGGCAGAACTCCGTTCACTTTCATGGATGCAGCCATTTCTCTCGCCATCTGTCGTAGCTGTCGAAAGGTGTAATAAGAGACTTGTCCGGTCTCCCTTGCGGATATGCACGCGATAGTATCGTCATTGTGTTGCAATAGGTTCTCTGCATAGTTCAGCCTCGCGCCTGGAAACCATATAGGAAGTTCCTTCGTAGGCCCTTCTTTCAGTATCTGGAAGGCAATGGCTCAGATAAGAAGAGCACAACGTAGGGCGAGATGATTCAACCTCGGCCGGGGGCACTGAGTACACCATTCCAACGTACTCCCACAGATCTTGCCAGAAAGTGTAATCTTCAACTGAGTATCTATGAAGATCATGGTAATCTTCTGCATCGCAGTATAAGAGATTTGTAGGCAAATCGCATGTGAAGTTCAGGAACGTACTAAGGTCCAAACTATGTTTGCGATTGATAGTTCGACGGAAGGCATCGAGGGCAGTACGTGAGGGGTGAGTGGGGCGCCAAATCAGCCTAGACAATGCGAAGTGCGACTCTATCTGCCCGTCAGGATTTGGCGTCGCCATTGCTCCTCCGGCCTCAGGGGTACGCTCTGAACAAAGGGATGCCAACAGTCCCTATCCAAGCCACATCTTCATTCCCAGGAGACTAAGTGTTTACTAAATTGCTCACAGTCTGCTTCCGCATCAAGCAATAAATATATGTCAAGGAACGTTACAAGCATGTCAGCTGAGCTGTAACCGCCAACCATCATCCACATGTCTTGTGAGTCTCCACAGACTTTGTACTGAGCGTCGATAGCCTAGTTGCTCTCCTGTAACAGAATAGAGGCGCTTCGGAGGTTCGACAATATTGTCGCTTGCTCAAACAGTTATTTAGAAACCAAAAGGTTTGTGAGCATTCCGTGAACACGCAAAGAGAATGTCGTTCGATTTCTTGTTACCCCACGCAGTCAATGCGGACCCAGCATTTGGTCTCCGTTCATACTCCCTGTGCGGCCCAAGTGCAGCCGTAGACATGGTGAAAAAGTGCATAGATTCAATACATAAAACATGATACGGAACCCAACAAGTCGTTAGTGGAGTAAGGTTATCCTTATAAGGCAGGAGATACTGAGAGCACATTGCGGGGAAACACACCTCTGATGACTCTGTTCATCGCCTTCACCATTCCTCATCCGAACCACGACCACGCATCGCACCATGGCGCAGGCGAGCGTACTCCCGGCGAACGGTCGGTCGTACCTTATGTCCTCAAAAGTCGAGAGCTCATCGACCGCGGGTCCGACATCAGCCATGAAGGGCCACTACGCCAACGGCGCGATCGCCCAGAAACAGCCCAGTCATGAACGAGTACAGATCATCAATGACGAGAAGCAGTTCACGTTCGTTCTTGTATTGCTTGGAAGTCTTTTTGTGTTGATTTAAGGCTTGACTGCCAGGCCAAACCTGACACCTCAGATAGAACGTTGGGGACTGCAGAATGCCGGGTTTGACTATGACATTGTTGCGGTGTTTGGATCACAGTCAACGGGGAAAAGTGACTATTCCTTTGGGTCTTCTGATGCAATGCCTGCGATATTGAGAATGTTTGCTAGGTACATTGCTCAACCGATTATTTGGAACTAATTTCGACGTCATGGATGAAACACAACGACAGCAAACCACGAAAGGTGTGTTGCGTCAATGAAGGTCGCCTGCCTTGTGTCTTAGAGCGATTCGTAGGTATCTGGATGTGCAGAGCCAAAGGCATGAATGTAATGGTCATGGACGTAGAGGGTACAGACGGAAGGGAGCGTGGAGAGGACCAAGTCTGTTTTCTCTGACCTTTCATTACTATTATCGAGACTCAATCAACTGTCAGGATTTCGAACGCAAATCAGCTCTGTTCTCCCTTGCGTCGTCCGAGGTTCTCATTGTCAACCTCTGGGAACACCAAGTCGGCCTCTATCAAGGTGCAAACATGGGTCTGCTCAAGACGGTCTTTGAAGTAAATCTTGGACTATTCGGGAAGAAGACGGCAGACGGGTGATTTATCAGTATTAGTTGATCCCGGATTTCTGACATTCAATTCTACTTAGTCGCAATCAACGAACTCTGCTACTCTTCGTGATTCGTGACCACATCGGCACCACTCCACTCGCGAACCTGAAAGCGACCCTCACCGCGGACATGCAGAAGATCTGGGATACCCTCTCTAAACCGCCCGAACTGCAAGACCGCAAGCTGTCGGATTACTTCGACCTCTCCTTTGCCGCATTGCCGCACAAAGTCCTAGCAGCAGACAAGTTCGAGACGGAGGTTCAAGAACTCAGGAAGCGGTTCGTCGAAAAGGCAAGAGAAGACTTTGTGTTCAAGCCTGCGTACCATAAGCGAATCCCAGCAGACGGTGTTGCATTCTATATGGAGGGCATTTGGGTAAGCTAAGTTCGCATCTAGAAAGGTAGTGCTGGTCACTCAGCGAATCTATGCAGGAACAAGTCCAGACAAATAAGGATCTTGACCTGCCCACCCAGCAAGAGCTGCTGGCGCAATTCCGTTGCGACGAAATTTCCACAGCAGCTCTAGTAGACTTCAATGAACAGGCGAAACCACAACGAAGACCCATTGAATCTGGCAAAGTGATCGAAGGCTTGGGCGGCATGATGCGCAACTGGCGGTCTGTAGCACTAGGTCAACATTCATATCCGTTGCACATTGCACCACTAGCTTTGAATTGACATATTATTTGGACAGCGCGCTATGACCGTGATGCTTCACGCTATCACCAGGGCGTGTACAAGCGCAAACGCGCAGACCTTATATCCGTCCTCGACTCGACCTTGTCCCCATTATTCATGGGCCAGCTGAAGAACCTGCACAAATCCTGCTTGGCCACGTTCAAGACCGAGATGCTCGAGGGTATGCGTGGGGAAGGGTACAATTTTGCGGACGTCGTGGCTGTCACGCGGGAGCGGTGCGAGAAGCGGTTCCTGAAGGGTGCACAGGAAGCATTGGTCGAGGAGACGGAATGGAACTACGAGGAGGAACTGACTCTGCTCAAAGAGGAGATCAAGAGCGTGGCTGGTCAATGCAGGAAAGATGAGACGAAGAAGATGGTCAATCTCATCGAGGTACGTTTACCCGATCATGATCGGGCTACACGTGATTCACCCGTCGGTGGCATAGCGCAATTTCAAGAGGCAAATATCGGAGCCTGTCGAGGTACACCTGAGCAAGCCGGAAATGGACCTGTGGGACAAAATCCTCACAGTCTTCCGCGACACCCTTGATAAAGCAGAGACATCGTATCTCACGAAAGCGAAAAGTTCGTATACGACCAGTTATTTGTATGGTGTATCATAAGTTGACATCGTACATCTTATATAGGCTTCAATTGCACTGAGGAGGAGAACACAACGGCTCTGGCGATTTTACGAAAACGTGCATGGCTGGCCTTGCGTTCTAAGGTTGACGAGCAGACTACGGACGCAGCTTTTTTGACGAAGTTACGTGCGCACTTCGAGGAACGCTTCCGATATGATGAGCATGGCGTTCCTCGAGTATGGAGACCCGGAGATGACATTGACGGCGCCTTCAAGAAAGCGAGGGACCAGGTGGGCCCCAGGTCTCCTTACGAACGATTTAGACATATACTGACACGGAGCGTGCCAGACATTGGAACTGATCCCACTGTACTCCAAGATCGTACCTATTGATCATTCCCTCGAGTATACCCTGCCATCAGAATCACCCGACCCTATTTCCATGCCTGACGACTTCGACTTCCCCTCCACCCTCGTTATCTTCTCCGAAACGAAGATATTGGATCTGATGAACAGGTTCAGACGCGACTCGGATGCGTACTACGTTGAAGCCAAACGGAGTACGGTTTCAAGCGTGGCACAAATCCCATATTGGGTGTATGGTGTTCTTGTGGTTCTGGGGTGGAACGAGGCGATGGTTGTCCTCTTCAACCCGGTCTACTTCGCGATACTCTTGTGCCTAATCGCCGCCGCGTACGTCATAATTTTCATCTTGACGCGGTGATTCTGTCACTAATATAACGTGTATGCATATCAGTTGGATCATTGTACAATTAGGCCTCGTCGGGCCTCTATTGCAGGTAACGAGGACTCTCGGGAACGAGGTATACGCTTAAAACTGCGCTCTCTATCTCTTTGTGACTGTTTCCCTTATCAGATACGTCGTCAAGTCAGCAGCCGCCTACGAGAGCATTTCTCTCAACCTCTCGCTCAGAGTGTGCGGAATCGTGCAGTAGAGGGTGATGAAACGGAGCGCGAATTGAGGCGGAGTAAGGCGGAGCCGATGTGATGGCGGCTGAAGGCATACTATATTTCGGATTCACTTTGGACGGGGATTGTTATCTTCATATGTAATTATTGGCCAGGATCATCAGCACATTCATTATCTTGCCTTATACGCAAGACGTATATGTCAATCCTGGCTCTAGGAAATGGTGATTGTTCCGAAATTAAAGGACCCGGACATAAAGATGTCACCACAACAAAATTATGAGTCGGCCCAGGTTCGAACTGAGGACCTTCTGTGAACAATGTTAGACAGATGCGATAACCAACTACGCCACCGACCCACATGAGAGGGTTCTTATCTATTTTATAACACTAGTAGAATGTGATTTTATAGAATAACATCCAGATTAGCGCTGATCACATTGCAAAGGTCATGGACAATGGACGTAACCTCCAAATTCATTGCATGCAGACGATATGTATGTTCCTCTGAAAGGACTGATAAATCTCTTTAATTTGACCTTTACGTGCCGAGTGAGAAACCTCACAGGTATGTGTGTGAATGAGATCATTGCCTTATCAAACGCGGATTAACGGCCGCCAAATTTGCAGATCTGGCCATCTAAGCAGTACTAGTCGTCTGATAGTCACAGGAACCGTGAGCAGTGCTCATTGAGCACCACTCTACTTGCCTGAAAATAAGGCCAAGTGGGCTCCAGATGTATCCCGGTGTCAACCTCCATGTGGCTATTCGTCATCCTTTGCGGGCGTGTCGGAAATATGTGAGCTGCTCTCACCGTGTCAGTAACAATGAGGCTGCTAAGTATGCTACGCGAGTATGGAGATGCAAACCTGTTGCCCCAACCCATGGACCTCCTCGAGAGATATCGCGGCCTCGTTGCGCTCGGGAAAATCAAATATGACGAAGAACAGATCAGGGTAGTCATGCAGGTGGGCGTGTTCCCCGGTTTTCCAACCCGTTCACGGTTATTGACCTTGTTCTCAAGCTCAGAAGACTGCAGAAGGACCTGGACGGCTATGCGCCTCCTGCGCTGTCCTCCCGCTATCTCCAGTCAATGGAGGACCAGGCAGTCCGCGCAGAGGCCGAATCGCGGCCGTGGTGGGCCTCCTCAGAAGAGTCGAAGCCGCAAGTCGCTGTGGACCACCGTGCCCTCATTCGCATACAGACCCATTCAGAGGAGATAGCCGCATTGACGACTCCTAAGGCAAGGCCGTCTGCTCCCCGTCACATCCATCGTCACCTAATTTGGTCCAGGGTCTGCTCTTGACCGGCCCACCGGGCTCTGGGAAAAGCTTCCTCGTAGATTTGTGGTATTCCGCTCTGCCTACGCCTTTTAAGACCCGCAAGCACTACAGTGAGCTTGTGCTCGACATATACCGAGCGGTGTGGGAGGAAACTCGGCACCGAATGGCGTCCGCGCATCTACCCGAGTCAAGTGCTTCGCAGTCGTCCTCCGTGCCTTGGAATAGATCTATCCGTGATCGTTGGCGAGAGCTTCTCAAAGGTGGTGCGTTGCCCACTAGGTGGTTCCGCAAGCCCGGCGCAGGATACCTATTCTCGCCGCCGATCCAGCCGACCATCGCGTTCGCCGTCGCGCAACGGCTGATCCTGCGCCACTGGCTGCTCGTCTTCGACGAAATACAACTCCTGGATGTCTCGAGCGCCACGCTTCTTGCGGACGTCTTATCCTGGTTTTGGCGCATGGGCGGGGTTGTCGTCGGGAGCTCGAACAAGGTGCCCGATGACCTGTACAAGAACGGCGTACAGAGGGAGAGGTTGGAACCCTTCGTGGAGGCGTTGAAGGTCAGGTGTCCTGTCTTGGCCATGCGCTCGGAGCGTGACTGGCGAGTCGCCCGAGCGGATGCCGGGTCGGTGAGGAGTTGGTATGTGTACGGCCAGGAGAACGATTTCAATAAGAAACTGCAAGAACTGGCTGCGGCTGAACCAGGTGCATTATCAATTTTCGACGGCACGCGGTTAGTGTTGATTGACTACGTATAACCCAGTACTAGAATCAAGAGACCTGACTGTATTCGGACGGTCACTGCATGTCCCTTGGTCGGCAGGCAGCGTCTGCAAATTCAAATTCGCTCAACTTTGTGATGAGGTACTGTATATATAACCGATCACTTTGTTCACCCGTGCTCAATGTATCTTATTGTAGTCTCTAGGGCCCGCAGACTACATGACGTTGGCAGCGAAGTATCACACTATAGCTATTACGGCTATCCCCGTAATGAAATTGGCAGCGAAGAACCAAGCCAGGCGTTTCATCTCACTCATCGACGCGCTTTACGAGGCGCGGTGCCGAATAATTTGTCTAGCAGAGACACAGCCGGAGGGGCTGTTCTTCCCAGATGCTCCAGCTGCAACACCTCATGGTGATGGCCATGGGCAGCAATCGACAGACGTGGATGTGATGATGGCTGAGGCTGTGGCTGAAACGCAAGAGGTATACAGGCCGAATGTATCTTCGTATGACGCGCCGAATATGGCAGAAGCCCCGAAGGCTCCTTCCTCACCACTTGCGTTGGACACGCTGTCCATCTTCTCCGGTGAGATTTGATGAATGTGTCCGTTCGTGCTTCCTGAAGCCATGCGCAGGTAAAGATGAGCAGTTTGCATTCAAGCGAGCCTTGTCGCGTCTGATAGAGATGACGAGCGAGAGCTATGCGGAGGAAGAGCACTGGACGCCTCTCCCTGCCACGTCGCGCAAGTGGGAAGGGTCCGTGGCCCCACCTGGCAAAGACCTTTGCCGTCCTCTCCGTTGGACACTACCGTCGCGGAGTACTAGCCAGGATGACGGCGGCTTTGCAGAGGAAGCGGTGGGCGAAGGGCATATGAGCGCGGAGGAGCGCCCGGATGCTCCCCATCTGGATGAGGCTCATGTATGGGGCGTGCGCGAAGACTGGGGAGAGCGTGCAAAGGGCTGGGGCCGGGGGGCAAAGGCATACGAGAGCACGTCTCCGAGATGCGAGGGCGATCGCGGGCGCAGACGTTGATGCCTCGGGCTGCGGCCTTCTCACGCTGGAGCACCATCGTCAGGAGACCGCCAGAGTCGGAAGCGCGCAGATCCTCCATATGGGATCTTGCGTGCGGGGTAGCGCCCTGTTGTCCCCGGCACTTGGTGCGCACGGAGAGCGGTGAGGACAGATGGGGAACAGTGGACGCGCCCAATCAAATGCCCATCGCTCAGTCTGTGCAACTCCGCGACCTGTGCCTTACTTCCAACAACGTTCTGCAGACATCCAGCGACATATGTGCCTGCGCGTGAACCCTCCAGTCGTTCATCTCCCACCTTCCATACCCGTCCACTTTCCCAAGAGCCCGAGCGTCAGCAGACTCGCTGCCCGGGGCCAGCTTATCTTTAAGATCCGCGCGATTTCATATACGTTCCGTAGCAAGTATACTGTACGCAGTGCATTCCGAGACTGTCTACATAGGGCAAACAACAACGGAATGTGGACACGAAATGCAGAATGCGAGGACAATAAATATACTATAGATGAGTATCGGGGCAGCGGTCGGCGATCACCGTCGTCCACCAACACCACGCACGTGGAAGAATTTTTTTGTCATTAGCAAATATAAATCGTACGCGGTAGAGAAGGAAAAGGGGAGGACGGGTCCGTGGCCGAGAACAAGGTATAAACAACAGCAGGGAATAATGCAACGTACAGGGCGAGCAGGACTGGACGGGTAGAGGGCAGATAAAAGAGCAGCCGAGGTGAGATATATACAGTTGATGGGAGCGAGTGTCAGTTCATATCTCGATAACGAGGGGTGTTGCAAATCTTGGTGTTGCGGAACATGCCCAAAAAAAGAAAGAAAAAAGGAAAGACATAAGACAACTGGGCCACAGCTCTGCGGCGCGTCGACGACGAAACCTGGATTATTTTTCCTTTGGCCAACACAGAGATGCCATGTCGATGGCTCAGTAGATGATACATGGGGATATCCGAAAGCCGCAGGGAACAACGGAATGCCATGCCAAGACATCCGTAATAATAATGCGCAGCTCGTATTGCGAGGTATCGGACTGAATGCTGGGAATGCGAGGTATGCAGGGCCTGGTAAATCGATGCGGAAAAAAAACACCCGCGGCGGCCTAGTGTATGCGGGCTATCGATGAGAAGATGCCAATGCGATGGATGCGTGGGGACGGACGTGGATAGTGTATGTGGTCATTAAGGCGGGGGGCCGATGTATTGATGATCATGATGCATGTGGGTCGTGACGTGATAATTACGCGCTCTGCTCTCGCTGCCGTCTTACTTCTTCCTCCGGTGATGCTGCTAAACCCGTTCATTATGGCTGACGCTGAAGGAAAAGGTGCAGTAGGTCTGGTACTGGATAAGGATACGGCGTCTGGTCCGAGCGCCGAGAGCCTATCAGCCGCGAAGGTCCCAGGAGGTCACAGGTACCATTCGCCTGGGGACGATCACATTCAGGAATTCTCCGTCGAACTCGGCACGTACTTGCGCAAGATCTGCGTCATACCCAAATGAGATACGCCGTTCAAAATGTCCTAGTCGCCGAAATCAGGCGCACAGGTCAGAACCGTGCTTGTGAAAAGGCGGAACAAAACTGATAAAAGCGACGTACCGCCATTCGGTTCCCATGAGTCCGCAACGATGTGCAATATACGTCTTTTCCTTGTCGATAGCGTACTGATGGAAGGAGAAGCAACCGTCAAAGGCTGCGTACGGCGATTCACGAACCAGTCACTCACATGGCATCCCGTCTAAAGCCTGGTAACCGCACAAGCAGCCGGTATTCTCTTGGTTTTGTTTCCACTGCGATATAGCTATCTTGCGGAGGAGGGGAGTGCGCCAGGAAAGGCTCGTGTGGCGCACGCGGCCTCCGTTCCTCATTTGATGGCGGCGGTGGGGGTGTTAGTACTACAGGTGGAGCAGGGGGCGGTAATTGTGACATGTCCACAGCAGTCATGGACCCAGTAGAGTAAGAACGATCGATAAAGCGCACTACCGCAGGTGGTGATATCGGTCGCCCTTGCAGCAGATCTGAGCCTGCTGATGGCGACCGGTAGCGCCATGACGACGGCGACGACGGATACTGGGGCAGTAATAACGGCCCGACTTGCAATGGGGGACCTTCCGTGCCCGTTTCTTGACCTTCCACTATGGTATCGCCTGAAACCGTTGGCAGAAGGTGGTACGGCGTATGTGATGGCAATGGCAGACTCGCGGTCGAGCCGCGATCCGGTATAGCCGAAGGCCTCACCGGAGTAGGAGAATGTACTCCGGGCAGGACAGGTCTTGACGCGTCCGGCGATGAAAGCGGTCGGGTGAAAGGATACAAGGGTGTTGGCGGAGCGCCGCCTCTTTGGAATTGCGGCTGTGACTGAGGGTATTGTAGCGCGCTTGACGACGGCGCGAATTGAGCAGTCGGCTCGGACACTTCGATGAAGTATGGGTTAATGGAACCCGTGTCCATGGGCGAGTCGGAGCGCAACTGACTCGGTCTTGAGGACGACGATGATGATGACGACACGCTCGGAAGGCTATCTGACGACGACGGCCCGTCGTCAGCGCTCATGCGGTCGTAGGAAGGAAACGCGCCGTCTGCCTTGCTGTCCAGCGTCAGGGCAGACACGTGTGTATTAGCGTCGTCGTCTGTGCTTATTGTGTTTGCCTGAGGCACACCGTGAGAAGCATTGTTCACGAACGGGATGCGGTGTGTGCGGGATGGCATGTACGGCAAGGGCACCTCTCGAGGCGTGTCGAACGAGGCGTGCCGCTTTGTGAACGATGAGTTCCGGTGGGGCAGGTCGGGGCGCTGAGCAGGTCGATGGCGGGAGAGAGGACCTGGGAGAAGGTGGTGGCATCAGTCATCTGTGCGGGAGCTAGCCGTGCAGCGGCCGTGGGTGCATGTGTATGTGGTACGCTCGGACCAGGACAAATCTCAGACAAATATCAAGCAGCCTGCCTCGTGGAGGCCCGGGCGGCCGGTAGTTACGGCAAACGGCAAGAACGTGCCAAGGGGAAATAGCATGACCTCCCGAGATGCTCGATAAGAACACCGCAGGCAGAGCCAAAAAGCCAAACGGATCTTTGGCTTCAGTGGACCGCCCCCGAAACCCACGTCTGCTTCTATCGCTCCCTTTGCTCCCCTGTGGCCTATCTACCGCTACACCGCTATACACCGCTACCTACCGCCGCCAGGGCCCTGCCAACACAACGCTGCGATGGCGTGTTGCGTAAACCGACTGGCAAAACACTGTAGACGTCTCCGCGACAACGCGGACGTGGTCCGGACGTACCGGCAACGGCACAAACATATAGCAATAAACTCATGCATTTGCCCGCTGTGACCCCACGGACATGCCTGGGGCAAACGGCTCTCGAAAAACATACCACAGCGGTCATGCGCCGAGTAGATGCTTACCGTGTTGGTCATGATTGTATTCCTTCCCACTTTCTGATGTGTATCTGCTGTCGTCGAACATGCTCTGATCGACCGCACCTCTGCCTGCCTCTATTGCGATCGATGGATCTCTTGGGACGCGGTCGTACGGGAATGCTATGTGGTGCTTGAGTAACTGCCCCTGGTCCTCGATGGACATTTGCTCGAAAGGTACTGACAGAACCGTATCTGACGGTGAGGCGAACGGTGGTCGTGACGGGGGCGACGGCGGTGTCGTAGGCGGCGGTGGCGACGGGGGAGAGCAGTCGTCCCTCGACGGTGGTGGTGGTGGTCTTTGTAAAGGCATTGTGGCAATGGCAGCGCCCTGGGCGATGGCCTGTGGGGCTGTTGGCGTGGTAAATAAAAACATCTACGACCGTGACCCTGTAAGCGCTCAATCGACGGCGTCGCAAATGGCCGGTCGTGTGCCCAATAAGGAAGTCGCGCATAACTGCCGCCGGGGGGACCCACAATGACGTAATGAAACCCTGCTGGAAGCCAATGGGCGGCGGGCGCTAGGTGTGGCGGCCGGAGCAGCGGCCATCATATGCGACCGCTCCTCTGCCATTAGGTCAACGAAGCTCGGTTAGCAAAGGATTGGAATATGCAGGATGCCTTGTATTCTAAGCCCTTCTGCCGCACCTCTTTTCTGATGGCCCATTGCGACGCTTCCCAATACCTCCGGGCTACACGCTGCAAGGGCTGTTGATTTTCCTTGCAATCATGTCCGGGCAGCTTGCGTGTCTGCTGTGCCCCACCCCTATGTCGATCTGCGCAGCACGCCAGCGGAGCGAGTAACATTGCTCATGCTCGGTCAAGTGAGCGTGCACGAGATAGAAAATGATGACGATAGCTCGGGTTAGTATCGCCCTACTCGGAACTATCGAGCACCACTTGGCGAGAACCACTCCGGCGAAAACAATCACTAGGAGAACTGACCACCAGGCTGCTGTAGAATGGACTTGCATTCTATCCCTACTGCTGACGTCGTGTGCTGCCAAACCAGCAGAGTCGACTATGTAAATGGTGGCGAACACCGGTAAAGGGATGCTTACAGTGAGCCTCTGTCTGCGGTACAACCCCACTCTGTAATGTGATCCCGGTCCCATGTTCTGTCATGTCATGACACGCTGCGACTCGGGCTCGTTTTTGGAGTATCGTGTCTACCAGCAGTCCGGATATCACGAAATGTACTGACGCGAGGGTTTGTCATAACATTCCCGTACAAATGACTCATACGATGGCACTCACGTCGAATCAGCCGGGGTCAGTAGTCAGGCTTGGACGCACCTGTGTGCAGACCCTGCAGGGCCCCCGTCCGTGACGCCAGCTTGCATCTGACGGACCGCGAAGCCGCCCAGTGGAAATGTGATGCCAGTGGTGTCGACTTGCGGCTCCGATTTAGCACCGGACAAACTCGGACATGTCCGCTCATAAATTCCACAAAATCATCTAGCTGCAGGACGCAGGTCAGCCCATTGGTCCCTCAAAGATGTGGCGAACGACTGCGACCGCTGGCCGCCCGAACGCAAGCCTCGTGCGGGCAGACGAAGAAGGGGCAGAACGAACATCCAGAGGGCTGCGGGGAACCTGCGAACACGTTCCCTTCACGCGAGCGTACTTATACTTCACCCGAATTGGCGCTGAGGGCACTGGGCAGACGGGCTGCACGGACGAAACGGACCCAGACCATGCTTTGATTTGCAAATGCGCGTGCAGACGGCACGTTTCGTTCACGTTAGTTGGACCTGCGAGTGCTCATGTGCGCATATATATGATCCATTCGAGCTTGGTTTCGCGGATACTTACAAGTGGAATAGTGTCAGCATCATGAAGACCCCACCTTCGTATCCTCGCAGGAAACGTACCATTACCATTTGACCCGAATGCTTTCATGTCTGAACCCCTTTTATGGTCAAGTTCCCTACCGAGCACACCAGTTAGCAGGATCGTGTGTAGCTTGAATCTGATATATGCGCCGACAACACATGTTGCATCAGAAGCATGTAGACCTCCGATATTTCACCATGGGTCGCAACAAAGTTCTGAGCTTGCGACTTGTTCGTTAAGGTGCATTGACGTTCCTCCGGCCAGTTGCTGACCACCCCAAGTTTCCCGCAACCCGGAGTCGAAACAGGAGGCGCGAGACCAGGGAAGCGGAGGTAAAGCCCGTTGGGAGCCCCACAGCGAGCCTACCCCAGAAAGAACAAGTGCCTCCGGAAAAGGCAGCTCGAGTGCGATCTTGCGAGTTCGACTTGGACTAAGCGATAGCCTATACCGCCGCTGCGTTTGAATGACGAATCGGCAGATTTGTCGTTGCGTAGAGTTGTTATTCACTTGGACGCTCACCACGACTTTCGAGTCTCAGGCTGGCACTGCAACTACCAGTTCGCTCATTGCGTTTGAGTTTATGACTCGGAGCGCTCTCGCGGCGATGCGCTCTGTTGAAGTCTGTTCGCTAGCGTCTCGCAGATGTGCC
This sequence comes from Taiwanofungus camphoratus, assembly GCA_003999685.1. Lineage (NCBI taxonomy): Eukaryota > Fungi > Basidiomycota > Agaricomycetes > Polyporales > Taiwanofungaceae > Taiwanofungus > Taiwanofungus camphoratus. Next base: position 620,519 of record CP021223.1, read on the forward strand.
TTGTTCGCTGACGAGTTTCCTCCGCATTCCGAGTCGAAGAGGTTTGGGCGGTGACGAACCTAGAACACCGTCCTGCTCGGTACACTGTCTGTCGCCGGCGCTAGAGTGCTACTCCGGCTCTGAAAAACGAACGTACAACGACGAGGGTACGATCTCGAGTCGAGCAAGTGTATTGCTGATTTGATCCAGTGGTGGCCCGAGGACCAGTCCGGGGTACGCGCCTAATACGTCTGTCCGGTTTCTCGAACATGTTGTTCGCGCGACGATATACATGAGACCTTTGAGACTGCATCCGTTCCTCTGTATGAAAACTCATTGCCTTGTCGCTCTCTGTCCAGAGTCACCGTTCCCTGCAAAGATGTGTGCTAGCACTGACAGAAGCTACTTCACCGTTTGTGGCAACTGCAGCGCGGATCACCGAGTCGACGGTAGTGTGTTCTGGAATGACAAGTTTCTTATGCAGATGTTTATGTTCAATTGTACGGCCGCCTTGGTCGAAATTCAGGCCTACAACGGAAGTCTTCCACGCGTCGACAGGTGGAAAACCAATATCTGCGCTGCAGCCTACATTTACGGCGATGGCGCCAGCATCAATTCGCATACCAGAAACCGAGGAACTCGATTGAGCGACGTCCTTGCCATGTTGTCTGACACCTGTCCGATCGCCCGATCGCGTTCTGTGGTTGATGCTGCAGAGCCTGTCTACAAACTCGCTTAGCCTTGCGTTTATTTATTCTACGAGAGTAGAGGGCCCTGGAGGCCCGACTGTCTCTTCGGCTTGCGTCTGCTCCTCCCGTCGGCTTGGTTTTCTAGTGTGCTACGCCCCGAGTCTGTATTCTCTGCTCATAGGTATGTTTGAGAGACGCAACGTCACGCGTGCTGTCGCGTTGGTGTTCTCTTTCTTCGGCGCAGCGTATACACAGGCAACGGCGGCCGCGCCAGGACAGCCGACTCGCACAGATGCACCTCTGGGACAGTTCGAGATCGTCGGCGACAGCATCGTGAGCGCGCAACAGGTACGCACTTGACGTCCACCAGACCGAACGACGCTGCAGAGCGCGCGCAGATGTTTCTCGGCACGCTCGACAAGGTGTATGTCGTAGACAAGACCGAGCGAAACCCCACTCAAATCAATGGTCATCCTGCATGGGGTTCAGGTACGTTGCATACAGCATCCAGATCACTCGGTTTGAAGATATCCCTGTTAGAGTATTCTGTAAGCACAGACAACGGTAGACCGATGGACGTCATCACGAACTCATTTTGCGCGGTCAGTACCCTTGATGGGCTATCTTGTCAATGTTGCCGAGCTGATGGCACATGCCGGTCATATGAAGGGGGGCAATGTCCTGGGCAACGGCACTTGGATTAATGTCGGAGGAAATCAGGCCGTCACCTACGGTGGTCTAGCAGCGGCCAGTCAGACAGGCGGTCCTCCGTATGATGACCCAGATGGGGGCCAATCGTGCGTGTTACAGACATACATGATATATTCATTCTCATGAGCAGTGGCCTGCACCGGGATGGTACGTGCTAAAACCAAAAGAGTCCGGTGTGTTGTCTCTTATACCCAATAACACAAACCTTCTGACGCGGCAGCTGTGTATGTTCAGTCTCCTCGATCCTTGCGATGACGGGTCGTGTGATTGGGCACTTTTGAAGCCTATGACCACCAGACGATGGTATCCTTCTCTGTGAGCTTCAGTCCATCGCTCGACCGGCTGGTATTCAACTTACACTACCTAGAGAAACATTGGAAGATGGCACTCTGCTCATCGTGAGTGTTTTGAGCTATCCAGCGGCTCTACCACAATGAGAGCCCCCGCGTACAGATAGGCGGCTGTAGCTGGGGCGGGTTTGTCAACGATGCAACACAAAATAACCCGACCTGGGAGCTCTTCCCGTTCACGGGCGACCTCATCACGTCTCCGATGCTCACGAAAACGCTTCCAGCAAACCTCTACCCCCTCACGTGGCTGCTCCCCTCGGGCAAGTTGCTCGTACAAGCCAACTGGAACACGGCCCTGCTCGACTACAAGGCGCAGCAGGAGACGGAGATCGATAACATGATTGGCGCGGTGCGGACGTACCCTGCAAGTGCAGGGACGGCGATGCTCCCGCTGACCCCTGCGAACAACTGGACCGCCACGATCATATTCTGCGGAGGCTCGAACCTGCAACCGGAACAGTCAGTGCTTTATGTCGTTTACTGAAGTCGTTTTGTCGCTGAGCTGCAGGACATTTGATGGCTCAGGTGGGTGACGAATTGGGACATCGCAGAATACCAAGCTTCCACCTCCTGTGTCACAATGACCCCAGATGTCTCGACATCTTATGTGGAGGACGACCCACTACCCGAGCCGCGGTCCATGGGGAATCTCATCCTCCTCCCTAACGGAAAAATACTTTGCTTTAACGGTGCAGGTACAGGTACGTGACCCATCAGTCGGCACGTGTAAGCCATCAGCTTGACCTTTGCGTTGTTTTCTCCAGGCGTTGCTGGATACGGAAACAGTACGTGGGCCATCGGCCAGTCTTATGCGGACAATCCGGTGCTGGCCCCGGTCATCTACGATCCCGCCGCTCCTGCTGGGCAGAAGTGGTCACGAGAGGGACTTTCTGCTAGTACTGTACCCCGCATGTATCATTCCAGCGCGACCCTGCTCCCTGATGGTTCGTTTTATGGATCCGGATTTACCGCACCAGGCGCTGAATTCCCCTCTTCCAGGCGCCGTGCTCGTCTCCGGGTCAAATCCAAACGCGGACTACAACGTCGGCACGGGCGTGACGTACCCCACGGAGTACCGTGTGGAGCGGTTCTACCCTTCGTATTACAATGAGCGCAGGCCGCAGCCACAGGGGCTGCCCGCGCAGCTGTCCTACGGCGGGCCGTACTTCAACGTCTCGCTCTCCACGGACGACCTGTTCGGCACCGCCGCGAATGTACGGAACGCCTCGGTGGTTGTTATCAGGACGGGGTTCTCTACGCATACGATGGTGAGCTGTGAGCTGTCGTGCCGAGTCGGCGAGCGTTCATTTTTGTTCTCTCCAGAACATGGGACAGCGATTCGTGCAGCTCGAGTCGTCGTACACTGCCACGAGCAACGGTGCAGCGGTCCTCCACGTGAGCCAGCTACCCCCAAATCCCGCCATTCTGGCTCCAGGACCTGCGCGTATGTTGTCTTACCTTACACATCGCTTGCAATGGATCTCACTTGTTTGACTGGGCGCCGATGCGTATTACAGTGCTCTTCGTAGTCGTGAACGGGGTTCCCTCTGTGGGTGTCCAGGTCATGGTCGGCTCGGGCCAGCTCGGTGCGCAACAGACCCTCCAAGCCGCAGCCCTGCCTGCATCAAGCATGGCCAACTCGACTGGCTCCGGTGCGTCCGGCGCTCAGTCCGGCAAAGGCGGCCAGGCGCATGCGAACGCGGCTTCGCATACGCTCCGACATGCAGGCATACGGGGCGGCGTGGGCGGCTGGCTGGCGATCGTTTTGGGCGGAGTTTATGCTGTGGTCACTTTCTGCTAGAACGGACGGTGTCTGTGTGCTTTGTCGTATATATAAGGTGGACTTTTTCTATTTACTAATATCGTTGTGTTATTCTTGAGGCATGTACGTTGTAGTCTTCTTTGCTTCCCTTGCATACTATGACGGACCCCGTTAATACTACCTGTACTCTCTACACGATGACATTCTTGTTTAGCAGACGAATTCATTTTTCTTTTACTTCCAATCGCATTAGACCTACTATAATGTGTGGTATTCGGCATTTTCGAGCCCAAAAAGGACAAAAATGAGTCGACCCAGGTTCGAACTGAGGACCTTCTGTGTGTTAGACAGATGCGATAACCAACTACGCCATCGACCCCTCGTCAGGGGATGCTGGACTCTTTGCTATTGATAATGTGTTTTTTCCGAAACGGGAAACTATTTTCGGTTGGTGATCGTCATTGTCATTGCCTTCTCTAAAACGCTACAGGCCTACGGTATACAGCAAGGAGGCACATGGCCATAGACGAAGGAACCTCAGTGACTACACACTTGCTGACGTTACTCAATGTCTCCGCAACTAAGGCGGGGAAGCGCAAATGGACATACGAGGAGCCTAAACCTACGGAGAGACTCAATAAACGACGCGTGGTGAACTTTTCCGCTAAACCAGACGAAAACGATGCACCGTCTCAGGGGAAGCCTGCGAACGAAGACACGTCCAATTTACCAGAAGTGGTAGAAGCACCGCAAGACAATGAGGAACATGAGGAGGAACCTAATGCAGAAGGTAATTTCGGTGGCTTATATCGGATCCCTCATTGACCGGTAGCACTCTAGACGGTGCTCTTGACCCATACGAGCAACATTTTGGTGCTAATTCTATTGCGTTGACGGACCATGCGCAGGAGGGAGTTGATCGGAAAGCATGGAAAACGTCAAGAAACAAATTGGGTAAATTGGGTACCGTTTTGCAATCTGTACCAGATGGCTCGACAATGGATGTTGTACCAAATAATTCTCAACGCATAGCGGTGTGCCCTTGACCTTGATCACAGTTTTGTGCCTTGATCATCTCAACCTTGGCATAGATTATTGATAAGCTCAAATCACCATTAGAAGCATTGCAAGTGAAGCTCCCTCGAGGTTCGTTGCCCGAACATTTATTTTTGTGGCTGATTACGAACTGTCGATCGCAGAGGTTACCGAACTCCAAAATGACCTCTTGTCCATGCTGTCCTCACAGCGTGATCTCTACATTACTCGGACGTCACTGGACACTCATGCCAGCATGCGAGAAGCCATAACTTTGCATGTTCTTAACCACATTACCAAGTAAGCTCAAGTTGACTCAAACGCATTACATTCATCAAACGATGGCTCCCAGAAAACGACGCCGTGTCCTGAAAAACAACGAGCGCCTCGCGCACGCTTCAAAATCAGGCGCACCACAGCCTGAAGATGTGCAAGACCAAGGGTTCACTCGCCCCTCGATTCTCATCTTGCTCCCTTTCCGCTCCTTTGCTCTCAAATGGATGACGGCGTTGACAACACACACACCGCCACCAACGTACCAAATCGAGAACCGGTCACGATTTCAGACAGAATATGGTCTGCCTCCCGGGACGGTAGACAAACTGGCCAATGCAGAGCCAGGGTTATATCCCCGAGATCATGTGGAAATGTTCAAGGGGAATGTGGACGACAGTTTCAGGGTTGGCGTCAAACTCACCAGGAAGAGCGTGAAGCTGTTCGCTGACTTCTACGCATGCGACTTGATCATTGCAAGTCCATTAGGATTGAGGATGTCTATTGAAAAGGAGAAGTACGCAGTTTACTTTTCCGTTCACGTTATTGACAGTTAACAATTTCCTAGGAGCGCAGATTTCTTGTCGTCCATCGAGATCCTAATAGTGGACCAAATGGACGCGTTAACAATGCAGAATTGGGAGCATGTTCAAGTATGGTCGTCTACCTTCACTCCTTCAGCGTATGATGTTCACAGCGTTTTGGTGCTAGTTCGTGCTCTCGCGTTTGAATCAGCTACCAAAAGAGTCACACGATGTGGACTTTTCTCGCATCAAGCCATGGTATCTTGATGGGCGGTAAGTTTGCCGCGTTCGCTGGCATAATGTTGTATTCGTGATCTGTTCAATTCACAGTGCCGCTTATCTTCGCCAGTCGGTTCTGCTCACAGCATATGAGACACCGGAGACTCGTTCTTTATTCAATAATTCTCTCAAGAATGTTGCCGGTAAAGTTAGAACAGAGCGACGGTGGACTCCGGTAGATGTGCCTGAGGGTATTGACCAGGTAGGACCACCGGGTCACACTGTGACAATGCATCTGACCCTGATAATAGAGTTTTATCCAATTTGATTGCTCCAGTCCCAAAGAGGAGGCGGACAAACGGTTCCAATACTTCACCACACAGGTCATTATTTCCTGCTCGCATAATGTCGGAATTTTATTAACGTATGATGGTAACTGTAGATGCTACCTGCTGTGCTCAAATCAGCCGTGCAAAGTGCTAACACTGTGGTGTTCATCCCGTCCTCATTCGACTTTATCCGCGTACAGAACCACTTCAGGAAAAACGTTGGAGTCTCCTTTACCGTTCTATCCGAGTACGTCGTCATCTTGACAGCGCACGGGACATTCCTCCAACACCTGATTGTTTGCTAGATACACAACGAACCAGGAGATTTCCCGTGCCCGTCAGGCATTTTTTTCTGGTACGAAGTCGTTCCTACTCGTTAGCGAGCGATTTCATTTCTTCCGGAGGTACGTTCCTCGGCCATTTTCAAGGAGCAAACGTGTTGAAACACCCTCAACACGTTAAGATACAAGATCAGAGGCATTCGTAACCTCTTGTTCTATGGTCCTCCAGATCATCCACAATTTTACACTGAGTATCTTTCATATCCGTTTCTTGACGACGGTGTGGAAGCCTCGGATGTTATGTGTCGTGTGCTATACTGCAAGTATGATTGGCTCAGGATGGAGAGGATAGCCGGGACTGAAGGAGCTGCCGGGCTCATAAAGTCGGGTTCTATCTAGGTCAGACTCGGTTCGCCTTATCGTGTATGCTGCGGACATACTTGACGATCTACTTCTGATAATATAATTTCAAGCTTGCATGACTCCATAGTTGCTCGTGTTATTTGGGTCCTTCGTATTGACGATGTTTGGGTCCTTCTTACAAATATTGCTTTCAGCTACAATGCGAAGTCATTTACAGATTCACTGGGTGTGTAAACCAGTTTTGTGTCTTGCAAAAATTGAGAAAATCACAAGCACAACCATGATAATTTCACGTCTAAAGCAAGGAAATTTGTGGAAAGGGTGTGATTTTTTCCACAACACTCAGATACATTATGACCAGCTGTGACTAACTGTTACTCTCTGTGATCCTCTGTATACGATGAATCAGTAGTTGTTTTTAAACCACAGCTACCGCTAATAACACATTCCATATTGGGATGTGTACTAGTACTAGAAGGTGCAAAGACAAAAGATCTAGTAGCGCTTCAATACGGGAAAATCTGTTCATTTTAAAACACATTTATAACACAATGTCACTCTTTCTGTCACGGAAGCTCACATGATGACGGAATGTACTTATCTTATCGTGATTTGTTCAATTTCAAAACAGGCACTTAGTCCACACTGGTCATCATGTGATAACGCGCGAATTGAGACGCGTCGCGTCGCGGCTCGGAGCCACCAAACTCAAACTCGCTCTGTCGCCAGTGATACTTAGAGGCCATCACCACATGCTGAGACTTCCACTCATAGCGGTGATACACTAATATCACCTAACTCTATACTCTAGTGTCTCCGCGTCTATCTCAACTTAGCCCAGTTTCCGGTCATATGCACAAAGAAGTATGTATAAATCTGACACGTTTTTGATCCCTGCTCCGTCTGTAATTCAAGTCGGACTTTTGCGAAGGCCACTCATACCAGGTTTTCAACATCTGAATTCTGGGCTCCCTAATTCGTATTCCTCATCAAGTCCGAGTTCCTTGCTTCTGTCGTATTCGACCTATGCGGGTTCTTTGTGTCGCAGAAAAGCCTTCGATCGCTAAGTCTATAACCCAAATTCTCTCTGGAGGACAGTTCAACACGGTCAGTTTTGTGCGTTTTGTGTTGCGCCTTCAATCCTTACATCCTCTTCAGAGAACAACTGGGTGCCCATATGTCAAGAATTATGATTTTAGCTACCCCCAAACACAATCTTTCTTCACAGTCACTTCGGTCATCGGTCACTTGCTAGAATATGAGTTCGATTCTATGCACTCAAAATGGACATCTTGTGATCCGTTTGCTTTGTTTGACGCCCCCGTCGAGTCCTCAGTCAAGAAAGAATCCAAGCCGATAGCTCAAAATCTGGCGAATGAAGCCAAACGCGCACAAATGCTGATGATATGGACTGACTGTGATAGAGAAGGAGAGAGCATCGGCTCTGAAGTAGCAAACGTATGCCGGAAAGCCCAGCGAAACATAACCGTTAGGAGGGCCCGATTCAGCGCGATCATTGCTCAGTATGTACCCTATCACTTCAGTTCACCCCGAAAAGGAGCTGACAGCGTGTTCTACAGGCAGATACACCATGCGGCACAACACCCCATCCAGCTTGACATGGCACAAGCGAACGCTGTAGAAGCTAGGATTCTCTTGGATCTCAAAATAGGTTCGGCCTTCACGCGCTTGCAGACACTCACTCTTCAGCAACGTTTCGACGACCTGAAAGACGTCATCTCTTATGGTAGGCAGCTTGTTTCTCACCAAGATCAGATGGCCGATAGCCTCTCGCGGTAGGACCCTGTCAGTTTCCCACCCTTGGATTTGTTGTCTCCCGATACAATCAAGTGAAGTCGTTTGTGCCAGAGCAGTTCTGGTACATTTTTCTATCCCTTACACGTCGGTCGTCGTCGGACGGTCACGCTGATGAGACCGTCTTCACTTGGAGGAGAGGGCACATATTTGAGTTCGAAGCCGCTCTGAATTACTACGAAGGCGTCCTCGATGCGCCGACTGCCCGGGTCGCAAGCGTCACGGCTAAGGACACCAAAAAATGGCCAGTGATGTCACGTCAATTAGCATCATTGTGCTGATGCAGTGTGTGTCCAGGAAACCGCTCCCGCTGACAACTGTAGATCTGCAGAAAGCTGGTTCAAGACTACTAAGAATATCTCCAAAGAAAATTCTCGATGTATGTTCCCATATTCTCTCAGCACCAGTCGCTAATATTTTCCACAATCAGATCGCTGAGCGTTTGTATCAGCAAGGGTTTTTGTCCTATCCTCGAACAGAAACAGATCAGTTTGACCCCCAATTTGATTTCATGACGCTTATAGACAAACAGACAGTAGATCCGACATGGGGTGCCTTTGCTACTGGGTCTATTAGTCTCGATTTTTTCCGCTTCCGGATATTTATTATGTCCTTGCAGGTTACAAAATGGTGGTTTCAATGCTCCTCGGAAGGGAAAGAAGAACGACAAGGCACATCCACCCATTCACCCCACAGCGCACGCTGCCAATCTAGCAGGAGATGATAAAAGGGTCTATGAGCTCATCACACGTCGGTTCTTGGCTTGTTGCTCTAAAGATGCACTTGGCTGGGAGACGACAGTTGATGTAGAATACGGAGGCGAACAGTTCTATGCCACTGGTCAGTCTCGCCTGTACCATTATAGCTTCTTTCCAATATTGACGTCCGCCTCGCTAAGGATTGACTGTTAGGGAGAGAAATTACTTGGAAGTTTATCCATACGACAAATGGTCAGACAAAGAATTACCGCATTTCGAGCAGGGAGAAGAATTTGTACCGACCGTATGTGAACTAAGGGATGGGTGGACGACGAAGCCGAACTTATTAACTGAAGCGGACCTCGTCAGTATGATGGACAAAAATGGCATTGGTGAGCTCCTGCCATCACCCCTCGATTAGAGTCTCGGTTTGACACGTTGGGTGGGGCTTTTTAGGTACTGACGCGACCATCGCCCAACACATCCAAACGATTATTGATCGTAAATACGTCATAGAACGCATGCAAGGTGCAACGAAATATCTTGTTCCATCGACGCTTGGGATCGGCTTGGTTGAGGGTTACGATGCGATTGGTTTCGAGAGAAGTCTTAGCAGACCTCAGCTCCGACGTGAGGTGCTCGATCCCCTCAATTGTTGTTGTGTACGTGGATATTAATCGTGACTTTCGTACACAGACCGAACGCCGGATGGTGGAAATATGCGAGGGCAACAAGACTAAGCGTGAGATGCTCGACGAGAGCATCGAACAGTACAAGGAGATGTTCATGAAAACCAAGATCGAATTCGCCAAGCTGATCAATGTATGTGAGCAAACGTGTTGTGGAGCTGTACTGTCGGTGCTCACCCTGAATTTAGTGTGTTGGAGATCGCTTACGAGGGAACGGCCACGGTAATGATGCGGGCATTGGGCGCGACGGCGGCGGTGGCGGCGGTGGCGGCGGCGGCAGAGGTGGCGGCAGAGGCGGTGGCGGAGGTAGAGGTGGTGGTGGGGGTGATAACGATGCGCCAGGTCCTAGAGGTGGGCGCCGGGGCACTCGGGGTAGTGCACGCGGAGGCGGATCGATTGCGCGAGCATCTCGCCGAGGACGTGGCGGTCAGGGAGGGAGAGGGGGCGCTGTTCTCGACAGTCGCCTTGATGACGAAGATTCGGACGACTGTGAGTGAGGAGGAACACTCATTATCTTTCGTGACATTATCTTTGCAGATTTCGACGATCCTCCCGTCTTAGTCCCACCAAAGCGTACTCGTGTCGGTAAGAAAGCATCTACATCCGCTTCTGCTCTTGCCCCCGCCCCTGCACCTGCGTCTTCCCGTATTCCTCCCCCATCTGCTGGGCCGAAATGTGATTGTGGACTCCTTGCTGTCGAACGCACTGTTGTCCGGGAAACAGCAAATAAAGGGAGACGATTCTGGGCGTGCGGGAACAGCGGCGGATGCCAATTCTTTGAGTGGGTAGATGGTCCTTCACCGCTAGAAGGGAGAGGATTCGAACACCAAGGTGCACCCCCTACATCGAAGGTTGTCCCTGCAAAGCGGTCCCTCAGCGAGCGCAGTGTTGGACAAGGCCAACGATGTCACTGTAATAAAGCAGCCGTCCTCAAGGAAACGACGAGGGGAGTAAATCAAGGGAAGGAATATTGGGGTTGTCCTGAACAGTCGGACAAGAAGTGTGGGTTCTTCCAGTGGGCAGACAATGACAACCATAACGTGGCCGCCGGAGAAAGCGCAGGGGCTGATGGTGGAGGAACGAGTGGGGGTTTCGGTCAAGCTGGTTCAGGATCCGGAGAGTGTTTCAAGGTGCTCAGTCATCCAAAAGTTCTATTTCATGCCATCTAAGCCTTTTCATAGTGTGGTGAGGAAGGCCATTGGGCAAACGGTTGGTTTGCTCTTCGTGCTCTTTACTTAGTCTGACCTCTAGTATTCAAATTCTATAGCCTGTCCAAAGAATGGTTCTGCCGCGGCCAAGCGGCCCAGAAGCTTCGGTACTGCGGGAGCAGGCGAAAATGCTGTTTCTCGGGCATGCTTCAAATGTGGCGAAGAAGGTCACTTCAGCAGTGGTTTGTCGACGACTTGATTACATTCGTATCGACTCTTGGTAACATCTGCATTTAGTATGTCCGAACGGTGGTGGTTCACGAAGACCACAAGTCAAATGCTACAAGTGTGGAGAGGAAGGCCATTATAGTAATGGTGGGTGCGCCACTTGATATCGTTTCCCATGGACATTACTTTATCGTTTCTTATTAGATTGTCCAAACGGTGGAGGAGTAACGCGCAGCTCATCCTCAAAGGGGAGTAAGAGAGGTAGAGGAGGCAGCCGACGTGGGACGCCCGCAGCCAGGGGAGGCGGTCGCAGTAAAAAAAAATCGCTTACCGCTGCAGCGGATGATTTTTGACAACTTGCTTTCCTCGCGGTCTTTTGTATTGGTATCTGAATCTACTGTTACCTGCGATTACCATGTTGTAAAGTATTTTATGCTTAGCCTGAGTTTTAGTAGCCTGAGTGTATTTTATCTAGATTCCATCGTCATTCCGGGAAGCGCTGTGACAATGTGTGACAGAAAACGAGAGTCACGGATCGAGGTTCCCAATGCAAAACTTGGGCAAAGCGTGCACAGTCGAGCTGGTTGACCCCCCCAAGTCGACGTTCACTCGTTCTACAAGTCTGTGGACTCGCTTTGAGTAACGGTCGTTGCGGTACTTTCCTGCTTCTCCCTGTATTTCCAGGCTCTCTTTTGTACCATTATCATTATGCACTTGTACAACCTGACCCTTCAACCACCTACGGCGATTACTCATGCGGTCGCAGGGAATTTCTCTGGTTCTAGACAGCAAGAAATCATCGTCTCTCGTGGCACTCGGTTGGAACTTCTGCGTCCGGATGTCCAGAGCGGAAAGGTGTCTACTGTGGTGGCGAGCGACGTGTTTGGATCCATTCGTTCTCTGGCGGCGTTTCGTTTGACCGGTGGTACCAAGGGTGAGCCATTGTACGTATTCATATCCTCTTTGCGTCATTCACCTGTTGTATTTTCTTAGATTATGCTGTCATAGGATCTGACTCAGGCCGCATCGTGATCCTCGATTACGACCCAAAGACTAGCAGCTTTGTCAAGGTGCACCAAGAAACATATGGGAAGTCAGGAGCTCGTCGTATCGTCCCTGGTCAATATTTGGCTACCGATCCGAAGGGACGAAGTCTCATGATTTCTGCAACGGAAAAGGCCAAGCTAGTATATATCCTTAACAGAGACGCCGCAGCCAATTTGACCATCTCTTCTCCACTCGAAGCTCACAAGAATAACTCTATTATTCATAACATTGTCGGTCTAGATGTGGGCTTTGACAACCCGATGTTCGCTGCTTTGGAGGTGGATTATTCGGAGTCAGATCAGGACCCTACAGGAGATGCCTTTAATAATGCAGAGAAAGTGCGCAAATGATTTCAGTTCTTCTGTGTCTTATGTACAACTGACATCGCACGCCCAGTTGCTCACCTACTATGAGCTGGATCTTGGTCTTAATCACGTCGTCCGCAAATGGAGCGAACCGACGGATCCTCGAGCTAACCTCTTGGTTCAGGTTCCCGGTGGCCAATTGGCCTCGTCAGATCGTTATGATGGGCCTTCCGGTGTGTTGGTGTGCTGCGAAGACCATATTATTTACCGACATATGGATGCACCTCAGCATCGAGTCCCTATTCCACGCAGACGACACCCTCTTGCAGATGCCAATCGTGGGCTTATCATCACCGCTGCTGTCATGCACAAAATGAAGGTTGGTTTTTCCTTTCAGGTTGATTCCCCTCTTACTGCTAACGCTCACCTCTTCAGGGCGCGTTCTTTTTTCTACTGCAAAGTGAGGAAGGCGATCTATATAAAGTCACCATTGAGCATGAGGAGCAGGATGTGAAGGCTCTCAAGATCAAATACTTCGATACTGTTCCTGTGGCTTCCAGTCTATGTATACTGAAGTCTGGATTCCTCTTCGTAGCGTCTGAATTTGGCAATCAGTTGAGTGTCTCCCTGTCATGATTTCCTTCGACATCAAATTCAATAGTTTACTGTACAGTTGTCTTTACCAATTCCAGAAACTAGGTGATGACGACAATGAGCCCGAATTCTCTTCCACATCATACTCGTCATTCGGCATGGCAGATCCGTCTTTCCCTCTACCGCATGCTTACTTCAGGCCGCGCAATCTGGATAATTTGACGCTAGTTGACGAGATGGAGTCTCTCTGCCCTATTCTCGATTCGAAAGTCATGAACCTCCTCCCAAACTCTGATACACCACAAATATTTGCTGCCTGTGGCCGTGGATCGCGAAGTTCGTTCAGAATGCTTCGACATGGGCTAGAGGTAGAAGAAGTTGTCAGCTCAGATTTGCCAGGGATTCCCAATGCGGTTTGGACAACAAAGATTAGGGAAGATGGTGAGTAGATAATGCCTACTGTCTTAGGTCTAACTAACAACAATTGATGTGCAGACCCTTACGACTCGTATATTATTCTGTCATTCGTCAATGGTACCCTCGTTCTTTCCATCGGCGAAACAATCGAGGAAGTTCAAGACACTGGCTTCCTATCTTCCGCACCCACTCTTGCTGTACAACAGATCGGCTACGATGCTCTGCTGCAGGTGCATCCGTATGGTATTCGTCACGTCCTCTCCGACAAACGTGTCAATGAATGGAGGGTGCCGCAAGGCAAGACAATTGTCAGTGCAACTACGAACAAACGGCAGGTCGTTGTGGCCTTGAGCTCGGCTGAGCTTGTATACTTCGAGTTGGACCTGGATGGTCAGCTGAACGAATATCAAGATCGGAAGGCAATGGGTAGCACAGTTCTGGCATTAAGTATAGCGGAGGTGCCAGAAGGGCGGCAGCGTACACCATTTCTGGTTTGTGTCTCTGCTACTTTACCTGTTCAGTTTTGTTGATCAAACTGCATGCAGGCTGTGGGTTGTGAGGACCAGACAGTGCGGATAGTTTCCCTTGACCCAGAAAGCACACTTGAAACAATCAGTTTGCAAGCGTTGACTGCTCCTCCGTCTGCCATTTGTATTGCCGACATGCTCGACGCAGGTATCAACAAGACCCAGCCGACGACGTTTGTCAATATTGGCCTGCAGAATGGTGTCCTGTTACGTACCGTACTCGATCCTGTGAACGGTCAGCTGACGGACACACGGACACGGTACTTTGCCTATCATATCTCAATTCCTCTGTGACTGACGGGTTGGCGACAGATTCTTGGGAACACGCCCTATCCGTCTTATCCGGGTTCTCATTCAGCGTAATTCCGGAATCTTGGCGCTTTCCTCGCGATCATGGCTCAACTACACGTACCAAAACCTCATGCACTTTACACCTTTGATCTTTGAGAACCTTGATTACGCATGGAGCTTCTCCGCCGAGCTCTGTCCGGAGGGTCTTATTGGAATTTCCGGCAGTGTCCTCAGGTAAGCTTCATGTCACTATCCCGAACAGCCAAGATGAGTCAAAGAGATCGTATTGTGCCTCATGGCACTTGCCGAAATAATTTTAATATACCAATTGTTCCTACTGAGCTTTACTCTTAACATGGTTTACTCTCGTATAAGCACGCGAGGGCTCACGGGCAATGTTTATTAGGATCTTCCAAATACCGAAGCTGGGGACAAAGCTGAAACAAGATGCTATTCCGCTTTCCTACACACCACGCAAATTTATTTCACACCCAAGCAATGGAATGTTCTACCTCATCGAGGGCGATCACAGGGTGAGGGGTGAAGGTGCAGCAGCTCAAGCGTTGGAGGATCTTGTAAGCATCTCACTGTGCTATCGCTCCCAATTGGTCAAATAACATGCTGTTCTCAATAGCGGCAACAGGGCAAGATGATCGATGAGGAGGTCGTCGACCTTCCTGCAGAGGCCTTCGGACGGCCAAAAGCACCAGCCGGAACTTGGGCGTCGTGCATCCGTATCATAAATCCTGTCGACGTAAGTTGTGCATACAGTCCTTTAGCTTCTCCCCTAACCCGTTATTCAAGGCTAAAACAGTCAATGTCATCCCGTTGGACAACAACGAGTCGGCCTTCTCAATGGCAATCGTGCCTTTCTCAGCTCGCGGTGGAGAACTCCATCTCGTCGTAGGGACAGCCCAAGACACCTTCCTTGCTCCTCGGTCTTGCACGAGTGGATTCCTGAGGACGTATCGGTTCACCGATGACGGCCAGGGCCTGGAGCTATTACATAAGGTACGCGATCCTAATAGTCGTTCACGTAGCGTAGGCTGAATGCTCTATTGCAGACTGAAACAAACGACGTCCCACTTGCGGTGATGGCCTTCCAAGGCAGACTTGTTGCTGGTGTGGGCAAGGCTCTTAGACTTTATGACATGGGCAAGAAAAAACTTCTCCGGAAGGTAGAGAACAAAGTGCGCTGTTTACGAAACTGATCCGACTTTCTGTGCGCTTATGTCCACCCTCAGAGCTTCTCATCTGCGATCGTTACCCTCAATACACAGGGCTCCAGAATCCTCGTAGGAGATATGCAGGAGTCTGTGTCGTATGCAGTGTACAAGCCCCCAGAAAACCGACTGCTGGTATTCGCAGACGACACGCAAGCACGCTGGACAACTGCGACAACGATGGTGGATTACAATACCGTTGTTGCCGGTGATCGGTTTGGCAACGTTTTCGTGAACCGGCTCGATCCTAAGATATCCGACCAGGTCGATGACGACCCCACGGGCGCCGGCATTCTGCACGAAAAGGGCCTTCTAGCCGGCGCGCCCCATAAAACGAACATGCTCGCGCACTTCCACGTCGGGGACCTCATCACGTCCATCCACAGAGTGTCGCTGGTTGCCGGCGGGCGCGAGGTGCTGCTCTACACGGGGCTGCACGGGACGATCGGGATCCTGATCCCGTTCGTGTCGAAGGAGGACGTGGACTTTATCTCGACGCTCGAGCAGCACATGCGGACGGAGCAGCTGAGCCTCGTGGGCCGCGACCACCTGGCGTGGCGGGGGTACTACGTGCCGGTGAAGGCGGTGGTGGACGGCGACCTGTGCGAGTCGTTCGCGCGGCTGCCGGCGAGCAAGCAGAGTGCGATCGCGGGCGAGCTGGATAGGACGGTGGGGGAGGTGCTGAAGAAGCTCGAGCAGCTGCGTGTCACGGCGAGCGGGTTCTGAGCGTTGTCGTGCTGCTATCGTGTCCAAAATGTATTATATTGTTGCTGGAGATACTGTGGCTTCCTGTCTTGCTGTCTCTAAAGGGTTCTTGTTCTTGCTACCGGAGCAGACGAAGACGGCTGCGTAGATTGTGATCACGCTGGAGCTGACTTATTCCTTTACCTGAGAGCTCATTTCCCCCCTTGATTTGATGATATAACCGTCTGACATGAGGACTTCTGACAGTGAGATAGCATGATGCTTACTAGTTGGACGAGATTTGACTTGTCCCAGTCAGAGGTCTGATGACTGATTGACAGCTACAGGTGGATTGCTCATGGACCCAGAAACAACCAGAGGCGGAAATGAACAAAATAAAAAGTCCCTTTGCACGTTGACCTTTACCTCACGGGGCAGAGTGCTTGCTTCGTGTCCTAATATCCAAGCTCGTGGTTGTTCGCGCCTGGCTACGAAATCGCGGCTTTGGTGGCGACTCTGATAATCCTTTGGGCTGGTCATACGACTCACGTGCCCTGCGCTGTGTGTGGAGAAGGGAGGTGATCGTGCGTCGATCGCAAGTGTCCCGTAGCTGCTTCGATGTCAAGCGCCCGTCACGGACACGGTAGCAGCGAGATGCCTAGCATATAAAGGCTGGCCTCTCAGTCTGCTGGCAACATTCACAACCCTCTTCCCCGTCCCGTCGTTAGTCGTCCGCCCTGCAGAACAAGTGAACCATGTTGCATGCCGTCTCCAGAACCATGGCCCCTGCTGCCAGACGCAGTACCTTCAACTATCCCAGGCGTACACTCATGACGCTCAAGGATCACAAGGTCAGTCGAGCCCTGATTACGCACTGTATGATGCAGATGTCCAGATCCGGTGCGGGCGTAGTATACAGCACACGCCACTGCATGGGGCCTCGGCCGCAACGGCCAAGTCAAGTCTGACGACGACAACGGCCTGGAACTGCACCTCGCGATGCCCCAGTCGCTGGGCGGCAAGGGCAACGGCCAGAACCCCGAGCAGCTGTTCGCGATGGGCTATGCGGGTAAGCTGAACGAGCCGGGATGCGTGCACGGTCGCGAGTTCACTCTGCACCCCCAGCGTGCTTCTTGAGCGCGATGCAGCTGATGGCCGGGAAGATGGGCAAGTCGGACGTCGCCAAGAAGGCGGTCGTGCATACCCAGGTGCACGTCGGCGAGCCCAAGGAGATGGAGGGCTTCGGGCTCGAGGTGGACATCAAGGTAGAGGGCGTCGATGACGAGCTCATCAAGGCTGGGCATGAGGTATGAGCACTGCTGGCTCCAATTTGGGGGCGCAAGCGTGGGGATGAACTGACTGGGATATGTCTGATCCACAGGCTTGCCCGTATAGTCGCGCGTTGACGCATGGAGTCGTCGTGAACGTGTCCAAGGCATAGGTCATGTTGAAACCACCGCCATTTGTGTAATTTTATTTGATGCTTTCACCACGGCATTTGAGACGTCAGATTCTCCGTCGCCTTTGCTGAGCCTGTGTGATGATCAGGAGGGACACTGTCGCTGTATAATAGACGCTGCCGGTGTGAGCGCTCTGCTGCAGCTTGGTCAGTGGTGTTCCGTCGGAGCCGAGGCGCCGGTACAAGGTGGGACCAGCACCCCACTTGCGACAGCGAGTACGTCGCCTGCACTCGCGATATAAGAATTGGTGTTAGCACGTCGCACATCTCATTTCGTATCGCTACATCTACACTACGCTTTCGTTCAACGTCTCGATATTATCTTTGGCTAATTTCGTAATTGTCTGCACACATTCTATCACGACATGATCCCACCTCAAGCCCTCCTCCGACCCCTTACCGCGCGCGCCATGGCGGGCACAGCGGCCAAGCTCGTCCGCAACCCGAACGCGCCGATTGCGCGGGGCATACTGACCCTGAAAGATCACGTTGTATGTCGTCTGCGACATCGAAGCAGCCCTCGTACCCGCTCACGTTTTCCATGCTCCACAGTACTTCTCCAAGGCCACGGCTGAGGGCTCGGGCCGCAACGGCGTCTCGAGATGCTACGGCGACTCTCCTCTCGAGCTCAAGATGTCCGTCCCACAGCCGATGGGCGGCAAGGGCGTCGGGCAGAACCCAGAACAGCTCTTCGCCATGGGCTACGCATGTGCGTTGTGCCGCCTCCCCTCACGGTCTGACATGCCCATCCCGAGCCTGCAGCCTGCTTCCTCGGCTCGCTCCAGCTGATGGCCGCGCGGGCGGGCAAGAAGGACATCGCGCAGAACGCCAAGATCCACACTCATGTCTTCCTGGGGCACCCTAAAGACCCTGACATGGAAGGCTTCGGCCTGCGCGTCGAACTCACCGTCGAGGGCTGCGACGACGACGCGATCATCGCCTCTGCGCACGACGTGAGTCCGCCGCCTGCTTCCGTAGAGGAGCTGACCCCGACTTCCCTTGCGCAGTTCTGTGCGTACAGCCGCGCGCTGAAACACGGCGTCGAAGTAACAGTCAACAAGGCTTGAAGCTTGAGCCTGGGTGCATGCTGTAGGCTGGACTTGTGCTTCTGAGAAGTGAAGCAGTGGGCTTACTTTGGACTACAGACATTGGGCAGCACAAGGCCGTTCGTTCGTTTGTAAGCTGGCACTAGCACTGTAATCTGTAGCGCCTATCGTAGGTGTACGCTAGTATACCCGTTGGATTTCTTGATTATTTTATCTTGGGGACATGCGCTCTCTACGGCGATATGAAGTGAATGTGTGAATATGTATCTGGGCCGTCGGGCCTCGGCACATTAGCATCATGGGCGCTAAGTTGGACCCTAACCTTATGTCAACCCGAAACTGCATCGGGTGGAAAGGTTCCCACGCTTCTTGCTTGAAAGGACCACTGTACTAACCGCAGCTATCTAACTGGACTTGCAAAATGGCAACAGTCCACCCCTCTCGGATGGCGCTGGTCCCTCAGGATCCAAAAGATGTGTACGTCCAGCGACAGCCCGCCCCGCGGGGGCGCTCTCCGTCGCCCCGATACGCCCGCTCGCGCAGCAACGACAGGGCATACCGGAGGGACGAGCCGCGGAGAGACAGAGACAGAGAGCGGAGCAGGGAGAGGGCGGGCGGTCGTGCCCGAGAGAGGGACCGCGAGGACGAGGGCAGGAGGCGGCACGAGCGCACCCGCGCACGCGCGGACGACTATTTCGACGACGCCAGCAGCAGCCACGAGAGGCGCCGGAACCGCAGCCGCAGCCGGAGCGTCGACAGGGAGCGGGACCGCGAGCGCGAGGAGAAGAGGGAGCGCGACAGGCCGAGGCGGGCGAGCCCCGAGTACTCTGAGTATCGACGCCCTTCGCCGCCGCGAGAGCGGGAGGGGTCGGTGCCTGCTCAGGCACCTTGGAGGCAGCAGGAGAACATGTATCCTGGCAGACGGGAACGACCCCCGCATAATGGATATGGCGGCGGTGCCGATTTTATGGATAGGTGTGCTAGTCTCTACTAATCAATTTATGTAGTGGTATGCTCATGCGTTCTCTGCTCTAGTCGGAGACTACAGCGGGAAAGCAGGTCATTCAGCATCTGGCCTCCATCGCCGAAAGCTCCTGCTCGTAATTTGTATGTTACTCTTTTCCCCTTCTCTTTGCAACGTAAGGCTAATGAAATGGCACCAGGTCGCCCGGTCCAGGCTCTAAACACCGCAAGAAATCAAGTAAACGCCGCTATGAATCTGACGACTCCTCGGCTACAGACTCCGAGGAGGAGCGCCGGCGCCGAAGAAAAGAACGCAAGAAGGCTCGGAGGGAGAAAGAGAGGGACAAAGAAAGGGCTCGAGAACGGCCCAAGTACAGGTCGAAGTCTCGACGCCGTAGCGACGATGACAATTCCGAGGACGAGAGAGACAGGCGGAGCAGGCATAAGAGCAGAAGCAAGAGCAAAGGATATGACCGCCATAGGAGCAAGAGCAGGGATATGCGACGCAGCATTACGCGGACAAAGAGCCCCGAGCAGCAGCCTCCTGCAAGCGACCCGGATGTGGAGGATGATGAATGGGTCGAGAAACTGCCCGCCGCACCACTGGTGGAGCGCAACGACAGTCTGCCCAAGGCGTCTGTTGTCACTTCCACTGCAGCAACGGCTACCACTCAACCGCATGACGCCAACGCTGACGACGACTCAGACGATGATGTCGGCCCGCAACCCCTCCACAAAGTCGTCTCCTCGCGCAAAGTCGACGAGCGACAATACGGAGGCGCGCTTCTGCGGGGCGAAGGTAGCGCGATGGCAGCGTTCCTCAGGGACGGCACGGACATGCGCATCCCGCGGCGTGGTGAGATCGGGCTGTCGTCGGAAGAAATTGCATCGTTCGAGGCGGTGGGATACGTCATGAGCGGCAGCCGGCACCGGCGCATGAACGCTGTGCGTATGCGGAAGGAGAACCAGGTCATCAGCGCCGAGGAGAAGCGCGGCATTCTGAAGCTGCAGCAGGAGGAACGCGAGCGGCGGGAGGTGATCCTGCGCGAGGAGTTCCAACAGCTCGTCAGCGAGAAGCTGAAGTCACAGGGAGGCGGGAAGTGAAGCATCTGGCTCACCGTTCGGTGTCTCTGGTATTGGATCTTCGAGTTGTGCTTTTATTTTCGTTTGCGCTATGTCTGATAGTAGAACAGTTCTTACAGACTCCGACAGTCCAATATTCTGGACTTCAGGGTTTTACAGCTTACACCCTCTGGATCTCCTGTGGGGACTTATTCCGCTTTCTTTGCCCGCCTAGCGACGACTTCTTATCATGTTGTGTTTTTAACGACGGAGAGCCAGCGTCAAACTACGACTCGTTGAATGCATTGCGCCTAATTATTAGTCTTGTTGATCAGCGGTGTCTATGAAGCTGCTCGTCCAGGTCAGATGGATTCTGTGAATTCAATGTCAAGCAGCTGCATCTGACCCGTCACAAATATTGTCGAGTTAGGACAGTGATATGTTTCTTGACATTACTTGTGAGCAACGAAGACTCCTAGTCGGTCGGAGCGCTGGCGTGAAGTCCGAAGACATAAGTATCACAATACTGTCGCCAATGGACTTGATCAACCCGCTATCGACAGGGCGGATCGATCACTACTCCATCATTACAACATGATGAGCGCCGAACATTTACACAATGTGTCCCCTTCATAAAAGAGCAAGCACAAGAGGCACCGGCGGTACAACACAGCCCACTCGACCGTCCAAGTATCAACGGCACTTGAGATCCAGGTGGCATTGTAGGAGCGATACACAGCTCTTACAGATTCCATTTTCAAACTCTGTAGTTTCCATATACATAACCAATTATTCAATCCGTGGTACGGAAATGTCGTCCGAAGGTCTGGTCGAACTGGAGCAGGTACCCGCTTTGGTCCATCCTGAATCATTTCCAGTTGACTGACCGATGACGGGTCTGGCAGTTCTGGCATACCTTCCTCACGGAACGCTATGTTAGCCTGGCCGCTGCCAGTGAGTACAGACAATCTAACGGGCAGTTACTTGTTTACCTGATGCAACTGTCAGCTCTTGTTTTATACGAACATGCCATTACTTTATCTGCAGAGATTGATTTCATCTGGACCCGCAAATCGACTGGTGCCACCCTCATTTTCCTTGTCAATCGATATTCTGTTTTTGTCTGGAACGTCGTTCATATCGCGACCTTATTTCCGATAGATACTGCATTGGTACGGCCCATGCAAGCTCTTTCTGAGTCAAGACACTTTCTCACCATGTGTTGCATTGCAGGGGTTCATTTTTATTTTTACATTGTTTCAAAATATCGGTTGACGTGTTATTGTATGCATGTATAGATGTGATGTCTTGACTATGTTCTCTTACATCATGGAACTTGTTCTATTTGCTATCACTGCAGGTGAATGTCCACTGCTTTTCGGCTGTCAAATTCGCTGACTATGTGTTCATACAAGTATTCTTGGCTTTGAGAGCATATGCCATTGGCAATTATAGATTGTGGCCTGCCCTGGCAGCATTGGTGTTGGCATTGGTTCCAGTTGCTACTAATGGTGTAAGTCTTCTCTTCTACTAAAAGGATTATTGATAATTCAGTCATTTGTGTTTTGTCCATAGTATGCATGGTCCAGAACATCGTATGCATATGTTGAATATGTGGATGATACACCAATTTGCACAGTCAATCTGTCTATATCATCTGCCACCAATAACAAGTATGTTTATATACTATTGCAGTTGTCTTCAGTACTGACTGCAGCACTCAAGATGTGATGACCAATTTTTCTCATGATTCTAAGAACTGCTCACTGACCTCATCCAAGTGCTTATCATCACTGGACTCTGTGCAATTCTATCTGACCTGATAATTGTTATCATCACTTGGCTTCACACTTGTCAAGTCAAAAAGGAAGCAGATGAAGCAAAAATTAAGACAACATTGGTTGCTCTGCTCTTGAGAGATGGTGTGTAAATATGGATCAGACTAAAAAAATATGGCATCAACTAAAAAGAGTCCACTTCATATTTAGGTGTCCTTTATTTTATGTATTTGCAGTTGTGCTTTGCTCTACATAATGATCAATTGAGCAGCATTCAATTTTCAGTTGTCTTTTAACATTAAATGTCATACAAATCATAGTGGAGAGCTTGCAAGGTGTCAGTATGATCAATTCTATTGCCATTGTTACAAATATTTATTCAATCTTTGATAGGAAAATGCAGACTATGTGACTGCATTTATTCCTCAGTATGCACTCTCCTGGTTTGTTTGAACATCTTGTAAGCAAGTTGCTGAATTGTTTTTGACAGAATGTCATCAATTCTTGTGTCTCGATTTATTATTAATCTTCGTCAAATGAGTTTCACTAGCAACAAGATGTCTTTTTTACACACAAGACCACAATCAACACAGGCCTTCAGCATACAATTTGTACAGAGTCTTGTTCAAGACATGGGGGCATCACTTAATCATGACTCCTTGTTTTCTGATGGAACTGATTTAATGGTGAATGAGGACCAAGGATATCTTTGTGAAAACTTGGAGAAGAATGATGTGGATGGGGAAGAGAATGCTTCAGAAATCATGGAGATTAGAGTATAATCAAGTTATCAAATCAAGTCATAAGAGCTCATACATTAGATCTTGGGAAAATTTACTTCACTCATGTATAGCAGAACAATTATGCCACTACATCCTACCCGGTCTGAAATTACACACTCCTTGATAAACTTATATCAACAACACCCTACGGGCTGCAAACATGCAATGATGCAGAGGCCTTCAGCAACAGAAGGTATCTATAGTTCTTCTCGTGGGCCTTTAGACTCTAACGAGACGAGTTCCACGTCAAAGATGAGCGCAGAGTTTGGAGGAATGACGGAGCCAAATCCGCGAGGACCTATTGTAACCCCTTAGGCACAACTCCATCAAGTGGATGTTAGCTTTCTCACCGTATGCCAAGTGAGATGGAATCGTAAGGGTACGCTTTTCATTGAGACACATGCCCTGCAGCCCTTCGTCCCAGCCGCGAATGACCTGGCCCACACCAACTATGGCGGAAGCAGTGAAATCAAGTCTATGTAACAAAATGTTAAGGTACTCACGCGTTATAGGGAGAGGCTTGTTGCGATCAAAGCTGACAACTGGTTGTTGAGCCGAGAAACGTACCAGGCCAGCTAGAGTCTGGAGAATGATACGTGTTTGCTTACCTTGAGTCAAATTTGTTCCCATTTAAGAGCTTGCCGGTCTAGTAGGAACCAGCTCAGTATAGCGCAGAACAGAGTGAGAATAGCAGTCCGACGGCCTTGGACGGTTACTTACGTAGTGCACCTTGAGAGCATCACCTGTTCGTGCCTTCACCGAGCAGTCCTCAGGAACATAAGTCGTTTGAATCCCGAGTTCGCTGGGAGGCTCGGGAGCTTCCGCATTCACAATCACAGCCAGAAAGAACGCAAACAGATAGCTCACGAAACCAAGTCTCATTTCGTTCTGGCCGTGTGCTAGATGTGATACGATTCCTTAGCGCAACGACTTTGTACGAGACGGCGAATTAGCATCCGTGAGAATCCTCTTCCTACTTCCACATTGGGCAGCTTAGTCAGAACTGTACAGAGCACGTTTTACATAACCTTATTTTCCCTACCTTGCCATCGACCTATACGCCGTCCCTGACATCAAGAACGATGGTCTGTTCCCTTTATTTTCTAGTTGATACGAGTGATTCAAATCAATTCCTTCACCTCTGTGAAACAGCCTTCCCAAAAGACTTTCAGAACGAAGCGCATCCTTGCCAAGGCCGCCCGCCAGAACCGGTGAGTCTGTCATACAATCTACACATATGAAGGGTTTACCTGATGTCTTGGTGAATTTCAGGCCCATTCCTCAGTGGTTCCGCCTGAAGTCGGACACCAAAATCCAGGTCTGTACCGCCTCGTCTGATCATGTACCAATCTAACCCATTCACCTGTTCTTTTTCGTAGTACAACGCTAAGCGCCGCCACTGGAGGCGCACAAAGCTGAACATCTAATCTCGTCTCGTGTTCAACTGTTCACGTTTTGGGATTTGTTGCTTGAGAGGGAGGAGGACGCTTTCATCGACCGAGCATCACTGCGCACACGTACCATGTATTCCTTTACTATCGGCTCATGGCCCTATTGCTAACAGATTGGCATGCATCATGATTTTTTGCGACTGATGTTGTGTGCTTGGTTATCACCGGTGTAAACTTCTAGCTAGATTGCAGCGATTAGCAGACATTGCGGAAGGGGTCGCCATCTCTTCGCTTGTCGTTTGATGAAACGCCTCACTTGACCGCTCGATTCAGGCTGTCACGGCAGAAGCTCCATTGAGGTGACATCAGTACTAGTCTCAGGCTCGGCGCATATGTATGATATTGGTGTTCAAACGTTCATAGTTCGAAAAGTGCAAACAGACTACATGCCTGCTACTAGAGGTAACAACTTTTCCATGGAAATATTTCATTACTTTTGGTTTTTTTGTCCAAGGGCCAATAGCCTGTGATCCTAACAAGGCTAAACAAGCCCCGATCTGCGTGACGCGTCGACGAATCAATTGCCGCCAGACCTGTTCCTGAGTACAGTACCCGCCTTGCTTGTAACGCCCTCCGACACCAACCCACAGACGGCCATAATGACATTGCTGGCGGCCATCTTCGTGCTGGTCTTCACGACCGAGCTGATCTCCTGGATTGGCAAGTCGGTGTTGCTCGAATTCGTGCGTGCGCCTCACTCGTCCTCTGCCACCGTATGTCTATAAGCCATGCCCTCTAGGTATACGCGATGTATCTGCGCATATTCTACTTCTCCGCGGTGGCGCGGCAGCGAAAGCTCAAGTCGGAGATCCTATTGAACAAGAAAGAGCTCCTGCAGACAAGTGCGCAGGACCAGTTCGCAAAGTGGGCGAAGCTGAGGCGGAGCGTGGATAAGGGGCTAGCGGATCTGGAGAAGCTCAGTGAGTTAATTTAGCTCCCAGTACATAAATCTTGGCTCCTTGCTCCGCCTCGCGGGTCGACATCCTCCTGAGTTGAGAAACAAGTTGATTCTTAAGGGACGCGCAGCGGCTGAATCGCCCTTCGCGCTATTCCACTGTTGCTGATTGAGCGTCTTGCTCTGTTACTAGATGACGAGATCTCTTCCTCCAAAAGCTCCTTCTCGCTAAGATTCAACTCGGCGCTGTGGTTGCTCACTACAAGCCTGCAATTCATTGTCGGGTGGTGGTACCGCAAGTCTGCTGTGTTCTACCTCCCACCTGGGTGGTTCGGGCCTGTCACTTGGTGGCTGTCGTTCCCGTTCGCGCCAGCAGGCTCTGTGAGCTGCGGGATGTGGCAGATGGCGTGCAGACGCGTGATCAAGGTGGGGGAGCGCGTAGTGCAAGACCTCATAGCAGGTAAGCTTCGGAGTTGACGCTAGATGTGGATGACCCGTTCACGTTCGTCGCATGCGTTGTGGCATGGGCCAGATTCAGCGGCCGCTCCGTCGGAAGGAAAGGAGCAGTCGCGTAAGGTCTCATAGAAGTAGGCACAAGCCTGCTTCCGGAAGCGGATGTGGATGTATTTTTTGCTGGCGTGCATGCATTTTTACCCAGCTGTATTCGCGTGATCTGGGGTTCCGCGGGGACAAACTTCCTTGAAGTCTTGTCCCGTGCCAAGAACAGACATTTTACATCAGGAAGAAGTGCTTCCTCTCCGAGCGAGTCGCGACATATGAATAAGATGAGTATACCGTGGTAACGTCAGATGGATCAGACCGCTCGTCCGTGAGGGCCTCCGGCCGCGGTGTTCTTTGGAAATTGGGTATACCTGAGCGGTTGTCAGCGCAAGTCAAAGAAAGATATGCCTCTTATGGTGATGCCTCGAGCGCTGCATCACATCAGGTGAGGTGCGCTCCATGGTGACAAGGCCGAGTGTTCGAGCAAGACCGAAGGGCCGACGGGACGAGACTAGGGAGCGGAAGGAGTGGAGGAGACAGGCCAAGTGCTGAGGGGGCGGGACTCCGGCATGGCCGCGGCACAGCGGAAATGAGTGTCCCGGGGTCCTTGTGATCTGCACGTGAATAGCGAACGCGGGACAAGTGACGTTTGCCCTCCGAACCTAGAATACGGTATAGCGGAGAGCCGACTCTCTACTTATACTCTCCAGCACTCATGCGTTGCTCGGCCGAACATCCTTTTCACCACCACCCTACCCATCGTTCAGATTTCTTTGCTCACCATGGTCGCCGGCGTGCAGATACACTCCAAAGAGGCCCAACAGGCCCAGGTTGAAATCCTCACAGAGGATGCACTCAAGTTTCTTGCAGCGCTGCACAAGACGTTCGAGTCTACTCGCCAGAGCTTGCTCGTTGCACGTGAAGCGTTCCAACTTCGTCTCGATGCAGGTCAACCCCTCGATTTTCCTGCAGAGACAGCCCACATTCGCGCAGACCCCTCATGGCTCTGTGTACCTCCTGCTCCAGGTCTGGAGGACAGGAGAGTCGAAATCACTGGTCCGACAGACAGAAAGATGGTAATAAATGCGCTGAACAGCGGCGCGAAGACGTTCATGGCTGATTTCGAAGGTACGTCACAGACATATCTCACGAGTGCATGTGCTGATGTCTTCGCCATCAGACGCGAACTCGCCTACGTTCGCGAACATGCTCAACGGCCAGGTTAACCTGCGCGACGCCATCCGGCGCAAAATTGACTTCGAGACCGGGGGGAAGGCCTACAAGCTCAGCGAGAAGCCCGCGGTGCTCATCGTCCGGTAAGTTTCCGCCATTCCCTCGCTCCTCGCGCGCTCACACGCGCCTCTGCAGACCACGCGGCTGGCACCTCGATGAGCCACGTGTGACCGTTGATAATGCGCCCATGTCCGGTTCCCTCTTTGATTTCGGGTTGTACTTCTTCCACAATGCGAAGGAACTGGTTGCACGCGGGTCAGGCCCGTACTTCTACCTCCCAAAGATGGAGCACTACCTCGAGGCGCGCCTCTGGAATGATGTCTTCAACTTCTCTCAAGCTTATATTGGCATGACGCTCGGTACGATCCGCGGGACGGTCCTTATTGAGACGCTGCCTGCAGCATTCATGATGGAGGAGATTCTGTTTGAGCTCAGGACACATTCGGCGGGTTTGAACTGCGGTCGCTGGGATTACATATTCAGTTTCATCAAAAAGCACAGAGCGGACAAGCGTGCTATTCTTCCAGACCGCAAGGATGTCACCATGGAAGTCCCCTTCATGGACGCATATGTCCGCCTGCTCATCCAGACCTGTCATAAGTGAGCCTTTTTACGAATATTTTGCTTCCTCGGCTTGCTGAATAACCTGCGCTTTCAGCCGCCGCGTCGCGGCAATGGGCGGCATGTCTGCGCAGATCCCGATTAAGAACGACCCGAAAGCAAACGAGGTTGCTATGAGCAAGGTCCGGGCGGATAAGTTGCGCGAGGTAACGAACGGACACGACGGTACATGGATTGCGCACCCGCTCATCAACCAGATTGCCATGGAAATTTTCAATCAATACATGCATGGCCCGAACCAGGTAAATTTTTTCTTTGACTGTGATTGGGACTGCACTGACGACAGCTTGAATCCAGTATCACATCCGCAGGGAGGACGTACGAGTCGCTGCAGCGGACCTAGTCAACACCAAGGTGCCCGGCCAGATCACGTCAGATGGCGTGCGCTCGAACGTCGCAACTGCGCTCGCCTACAGCGCGGCGTGGCTTGGCGGGAACGGCTGCATCCCGCTTAACTATCTTATGGAGGATGCCGCAACGGCGGAGATCACGCGCGTGCAGCTGTGGCAGTGGGCAAAGTACGGATCGCGCCTCGCGGACACGGGCGAGGCGGTGACCCCTGCGCTCGTAGACAAGATCATCGACGAGGTTGCGCCGACGCTCAAGGGCCCGATGATCAGCGAGAAGAACCTAGACATCGTCTCTAAATACCTGAAGGCGCAGGTGCGCAAGGAGTGGCCAAGTGAGTTCTTGACGGGCGACTTGATGGGCTACCTAGCAGTTGCGGACGGGTGCCCTGCGGCATGGCAGCGTAGCGTGTTGTAGGGCTGGAAATTCTAGAACGTTGGCGTGTTTCATGTGTACCATCAACTTGAATAATTGTATAGTAACTTCGCAGTCGTAAATATGTATCGAATCGCATATGTGATTTGGTTCGTGACGAACTGAATAGTACGACACAAATCAGGGACAAACCAGTCCAAATGTCTCTGCTCTCACAATGGTGCTACATTAGACTTGCAGAACTGCCCTTTATCTAGATGGAGGTGTAAGAGCAAGTCGACTCCACTTAGTAGATACTCAAATTTGACCTGGGACAGTAGCCCAGAGCTGAAACAGTAAAGATAGCACGGCTTCCGCCACTCGCCCTTCCTGTTGGAGGCTATTACTTAGCGTGTCGGCAATTTCCTTTTATGGAGTTGCTGCATCGACTGCGTCACGTTTTACTTCGCGTTCATTGCAATTGAAATTCGGAGGCCTGTCTCATAACTTACGCGCCTGTTTGTTTTAGGCGTTTTGTCACCCAACTACCAGAAAGCTCGCAGGTGAAGTTCACACAACGTCAAGCTTACAGTACGTTAGGTCACAAAGGCGCTATGTCAAATGTAGCAAGGCATGTCAAGCGTGTAACCTTGACTTCAAAAAAGAACTGGTGGATGGGTATGTTTTCGTGGAATATGGTCGTACCGTTCAATGTTTCACTTCCAGTCATATAGTGGAGCTTGATGAAGAGGAGGAAAAGGCCAATACCCCCGTGAATTCTTTCTCCTCCGAGGAGACTGCAGTTAATGAAGCACACCCTCTGCGCACCCCCTTTCTTCTTAATGGCATTACTACCCGTGCATATGAACCTTCTTCTCACACACCAGTTCAGACTGGCCCAATATATATGCCGCCGAACAACCCTCTTTCAATATTCTCCTTCCCGACTCCGACTTCTTACTCGGCACCTCCGAACCCTACTCACAATCTAGCTCCATGTGCGTCGGGATCCGCCTCCGAGCTCTTCAAGTGCATTGTGAAAAAGCCCAACGTTGTACAGCTTGAGATTAATGACGAAATGCAATCGAACGCGAACGATGTGATCACACAATTCCTCGCCGAGCTGCGTGTTTACACAACAGTTACACGGCATAGGAATATCGCGGCTTTCCTCGGCTGTCTCGAAAACGTAGGAATGGTACTCGAATACATTGATGGATGCACGCTTTGGGACGTCGTTCGAGAGCGACCAATGCTCACAAGAGACAAGAAGATCGATTATCATAACCAGCTCCTAGACGGACTCACGCACTTGCATTCATTTGGACTAAGCCATGGAGATCTCTCCCTGTTGAATGTTCAGGTTACTCACTCATCTAACACAATCAAATTGCTCGACTTCGGTCGGTCCGTTGCTGCAGACTCCGTTTATGTATCTCCAAGCGAAGACCTGACACAATCTCCTGCCCCACCACTCCCAGTGGCTCCTCGACCTAATTCTCGACTTACACCTAAGATAACGCACACGACACTCACGCCCTTACCACCACCTCCGTCCCAAAAGAAGATCGAGCAAATACACCCAGGAACACGCCCCTTCTCCGCTCCTGAAGTCTTGCGTGGTGAATGCCAAGACGCGCGGTTAGCAGATGCTTATAGCTTCGGCATGATTCTGGTTTGTCTTGATCGAGGCGACCTTATCGACGTGAAACCTTGGGACCAAAGAAAAGATCTCCTTCCTAAAGGCTTCCTCGACGGGCTCGAAGTGTTTTGGGAGCGATGTGAACAGTACTTGAAGCGGTGGGACAATGGACGACGGAGGCTAGTGAGGGGTGATATGATGGATGTGGATATGCAAATGAACTCGTGAGTCGGACATCGTGGACCCTGGACGTGGTCAACCTTCATACGCTCAAAATATCGTCACTTTGTTCTTCAATCAATCCAAATGTTTGTGCTTTCGGTCGTAATGCATCTCTCTGCATCTCGTCACTTCAAGTAGCTGTGCATTGCATATTTATTTCCCCGACATGTGCTATAGTCTACGCCTTCTCTACTCATCTATTCTCGATTTTCAGTGGTCTCTGCCCCTCACACCCCTTGTACAACATTGTGATCATTCAGGCATCAATCTTACTTTCTACATGGTACATCAAAAATACGTAGTGTTACAAGTCCAACATGATATTTCATGGAACAAAACGGCTACGACTGACCAATATAATATCTATACTGACGTCCTAGGGCGACTCTTTGTACCTGTGGGGATGTAGACTTCGTCCCCTGGACCCCGTCCGACATAGCCAGAGGCATATCCATCATCACCCTCCTGGCCACTGGTCTCATCATGCCCACTGGTTTCACGAAGTCCATGCTTTCCTTTACTCTTGTTCTTCGGATGGCTTGATGAACCAGAGCCAGAGGCGTCCAGACCAATTCCTGAGCCACGAGAGTGAGAATTCCGCGACTTGCTCTGAGCCGGACCGCTCCGTCCTGCCTGTCCCTTGTCTGCAGGAACAGGTTCTGCGGCAAGTCTCGATGCAAGCTCGCGTTGAAAGCCTTCACCATATCCCACACACTTCATGCACCATATGTAGATAGTCTGAATTTACCAATCAACTCGGAGATTCAAAGAGACCCAAAGAGGCGAACATCGTGTCTAAGAGATCTACAACTTACCTCAAGTCCATTCTCGAATGCATGCTTTATCTCGTCAATAGTGAGATCATTGAAGGCATTCTCACTTTTCACCGCTTGAGTGACCTCTGCCTGCGTTGGCTCACGATCAGGGTGTTGACGGCGAAGTATAACCCTAACCCGAATTGCCTTGTCCTTTTTTCTTGTCAAGATCCTCTTAGCCCAAGTAGACTTCACCTTCGTAGAAGAAGGTCCAATGGCGGGTAGTCATGTAAAAAGGGCAGTTAATGCTATTGTCGAATTCGACCTAATGCGTTAAGATCAACTTACAAGAGGCGACAACTTATGAAACTCGCTCGCCATGAGCGAGCTGGCCGGTGACATGGCATACTCTCCCATATACAGACAAACACCTGGGCCAATCCGCACTAAAACCTTTTGATTTTCAGGCTTCCACGATACTTCGCGAGTAGCCCTGCACAGTAAGCCCGGCTGACCAGGCTGCCGCGGTGCATGAGGGTTCATGTCCAGGCCTGGGTACATGAAGTTCCTGTATTGATGCCTGTATTTCTTGTCATCGATAGAAGGACATAGAGAAATTGCATTGCCGCCATAATGCTTCGACATGAAAGCACGGCTGACAGTCCGAGATCTGATAGCGTAATCGAGTGACACAGGATATGGTTCATGACCAATGACCTGCAGACGTGCCCTAATAGAGTCTTCGTCCAAAAGGTCTGGCCCTATTTTGATTTTGATATCTGATTTCGTTTCACAATTCAAAGGTACCTGTTGCAGTCACTTAAGTATGGTCTATGGCAGGCAGTAAAATAACGAACCGGTGTAGACAAAAGGCGTATAGGAAGTTCGAATTTCTTATGATCCTCCCGATTGGAGCTAACCTGCTGAACAACATCGGAACCTACTTGTAAAAGTCGATCATCATTGTCGTAGTCATAGTCGGTGAGATCGCTATCGATTCGATTGTTTTCGGTGTCTTCTGCAGCGTCAGTTCCTTGTGTCTGCGTAATAGTAGTGATCGCAGCCACGGAGCTCGAAGATACCGCAGAATTTCCCCTAGGATTATGCGTGACACCACCTCGTTCGACGCACGACAGCCCTGTAGGTGATCGACGCGGCAGAACTAAACTACGTGAAGAGGGCCTGTGACGGTCTGAGCGGCGCTTTGCCCTGGAAGGCGCGTCGATCACAACTTCGACAATAAGCCTTGACTTTTTTGAACTCGAAGGACGTGCTATAGAGCCGATTTTATCAGCCTTCCGTTTGCATTCCATCTAGAAATTAACGAGATGAATTATTCATTTAGGTAATACACGTTGATGGCGACACCTTCTTGTTGCCGTGTATATCTGCTGGAGCAATGCCCTCTTCGTTTGCAACGACAGGACTATTTGAAGTAACCCCAATGGTTGAACTGACAGGAACAATCGCGTTGCCGAGCTTCTGCTTCGTTACTCGCTGGCGATCACAGGTCGTCACCTTTCCGAATCGAATGTGAGGACTGAAAGAACGTACACTGGATCCAGTTGTTTCGGAAGGTATGGATTCAGCTGGTCTTTTTGGAGCTGTGTCTCTCGAATAACCAAGAGAACCTTCCAATGCTGCAATCCTTTTGGCTTGTACTTGTATCTGTAATGTCTGAGCCTCGATCTGGGCGGTCTGTGCTCGTATCTGCGCCGCCTGAGCATCCAGAAGTGCTTTGTATGTACCGAGCTGGTCTGCCGCGCCGGATGCCATTGTTCAGAATCAGCCAGGAAAATTAAAGCGATCCGAGCCAGCTGGGAGTAGCATCCGTTGGTCAGAGTGGTTCTTACAGACGCCAGTGATAGTAGCTGTGTGCCTTACTTAACCTAAAGCTATGGTCACAAGAGAGATCCAATTCTATCACATGTGTTCTTCATCTCAAACTGATATACTTATACCACCGTCGAACATAAACAGATGAGAAAGACATCAATGCCTGAGTTCGCTCAGTTTCATTACAATAATTCCTGGACAAACTTAAATAATTATTTATTTATTGAAGGACGTGGGCGCTCCGATCGAGCCGAGCCCTAGTTTGAGCCTACTACCCCCAGAAGACCACTGGCATGTGTTGATTCTGCCTGATCTCCGTTCAGATTTCGACGGTCTCGAAACGTTCTGCGTACTCTAGAGGTTGAACTCCTCGTTACGATCTAACCAAGATGGCTACCGTAACAGAGACCATGCAATCGTATTGTCGTCGTACACCGAAAGGAAGGCGGTTCTCCACCATCCAGGCCGCAACGCACAACGCTCTATGTCGATCTTTGCCCCATTCTCTAGAGGCCCTCGACTTGTCCAGTGCTTCTCTTACGCCAAGTCTCGCCTCTTTGCGCCTCCAAGTGTTGTCTTACCTTGCTGACCTTGAGGCACGGCTTTCCTTGCTTGATTCTCCCATATCGGCGGAATGGCTCAAGAGCAGAGGGGAGTTGACAGTAGAGGATGCTAGAACATGGGCCAGAGATGGATTAGAGCTGCTACGTGTGATACGGACGGATGTCTCCTCAGATTTACCGGAGTTCAGTTTCGACAATGTCCCGTCGGTCGAGGGCTTCCTCAAGTCCCACATTCCCGATGGCTCTAGCTTGGATGGAGTTCGTTCACGTCTGCCAGATATGCCCGACATTCGTTCCCGCCTTATTGAACTTGAATTCACCGACATGCGTTCACGCCTAGATGATGTCCGCAATAGACTCTCCGATATAGATTTTCATAGACCACTGACTTACATTCACACACTTTCCGAGCACCTGCAATCGCTACAGGCGCATTTGTCATCGATGGAGTTTCCGCACAGGCTTTCGCTTTCGTCTCTTACCCAGAGTACTAAGCTCTCGGAACTCTACGACAAAGTCGTCTCATCGGAGCTTATCTCGGAAATTTCTGCTGACATACGTGAAGGGGAAGACAGGCTTGAGAAGGCTGCCCTGGAGATTGCACGCGCTATGAAACAGTCTTTAAATGGCTCGCGCCTGATACAGTACGTTGACCTGCCCGAGAAATGGCGCAACAACCCGTTCGTTAAGCATGGGTATCGGTATGTCGCCATCTATTCAAATAACAGGTATATTTGTGGAATGATTCTATTGTTTGAACTCCAGGTTTATTCCTCTGCAGGAATGGCCCCGTCTCATTTTGTCTCTCTTTGCACTACATAATGAAACTTGTGAGTCAAGTAATGCTGCGGCTGGTCAGTAAACTGATGATCGCACACAGTGAATATACACACGCATTTGATACCTTTTGTAGCATGGTTATTCCCGCTCCTCCCCCTCTCGCCCATCTCACCCGTGTCTACTGATCCCCCTGTGCTCGCTTTTATGGCCTTTGCCCTCCTTTGCCTCTTCACAAGTGCACTGTGGCATACAATGGCAGGCTGCGCACACCCGCAAGGCATGGAGTTGTGTGCGCGGATAGATTACGTTGGCATTAGCTGGTGTGTACAATGATTGAAAAATACTTGGATCTCAACACGGTGCTGACAGTAGTGACTTAGGCTAATCAGCGCATCTGTGGGCACCATAGTGTATTATGGTTTCCAATGCAACCCGGCAACGTGCAAAGGTTTCTTATTTCTCTGTCTAACAATGGGACTGTCCGGAAGCGTTTTACCTTTTGTGGAATGGTTTAATAAGTTCGAGTACCGGGTGAGTTCAGGCATGGCAATGTAGGGGCATCTGAGCTTCAACTTTGGACGTTCGTAGAAATATCGCATAGCGTTCTTCGTGACCTTGGCATTCACGAGCGTAGCACCGCTCGCGTACCTCGCCCAACTACACTCCACCTCCCAGATGCTCGCCTTCATCCGTGGGTTGTTCAGTCTTCTCATTTCTGCTATTCCATGCCTGATATCTGGCGGTTCACAGGTCCCATAGTACCCTCGCTCCTCTCATATACAACGGGGCTCGTCTTCTACGCGACACACTTCCCTGAATGCTATCTCTCTTCACGATGGGCACAGTCTTACCTACTGGACCGTATAGGCGGCGGCTCGCATGCAATTTGGCACGTCTTCATTGTCCTTGCCATCAGTCAGCATAAGAGCGCAATGGCAGAGTTGAGAGGGGGCATTGGCGAGGCATGCTAGTGACTACTTGCTTGTGTTCGGTCTGAATATGAGTCCGTGTGTATCTATACTTACTATTTGGTTCATCGGGATCGGGCATCTAGTTGTTTCTGATGATATTGCTATCGCATAAGTACTGTCATCTGTTCTTTGTTTTGAATCGTTCATGAAGAATCCGGTCAAGTGTGGAAGGAAAAGGTGTGCCTTGTATAGGATCTTATCTATGAGCAGAGGAAGCAATGTCCGACAATACAAACATGCCTCCAAGTCGGTTATATAAAGCACCTGGTAGTAACTCGAATTTGCTGTTTGGCACACGTTGCGCTCTACCTAGAACTCTTGACCTTTCCTTACACACGGAGTTCTGAATCGGCATCGGGGTTCTGCAAAAGATCCTGTGGCTAGTACTGGCAGTCGCTTCGGAGCTCGGAGCCCCGGAACAGAGGTATGGTCACTGAATAGATTCCGTTGCCCCCTTCCTATTTCGCAGATCACCTCCACGCACCATTTCTCATAAATGCTCTGGCTGCTTGCATCGACAACAACTAGCTTACAAATGTCTATTGGATTTGATCCATTTAGTCACCATGTCTCCCACTTCATCTCATATCCTGGTTGTTGGCCTCGGAAACCTGCCATATCCCCTAACACGACATAGGTACGCCGTCTAACCTGAACACCGGACGATTCAGAGCGCGCTCAAGCTCTTTCGAGCGTTGGGCATATCATCATAGATTCATTAGCATCTCGCCTTGGTATACCTTTGAAGTCAGACAGGAGATACGGCGGTTATAGGGCCACCAGTGCAGCAGTGACTATGGGTTCTACAGCAGTCACTCTCACATTATACAAGCCTAGTGAGCAATATGTTAAACCGTTATAAGTCCGCATTGTCATGCGCTTCATGCGTACACCAGAAGCTCTGATGAATATTTCAGGCAAGCCAGTCACCGATGCCTTACACTCGAGTGCCATTGCTCCGTCGAACATGGTGGTAATCCATGATTCTCTATCACACAAACCGCAGACAATCTCACCGAAATCCGGAGGCTCCGCGAATGGACACAATGGTGTCCGGAGCATCATCGCCGCACTGCGTGGCAATATGGACTTTCACCGTCTAA
The DNA here is from genome assembly GCA_003999685.1 of Taiwanofungus camphoratus. Taxonomy (NCBI): domain Eukaryota; kingdom Fungi; phylum Basidiomycota; class Agaricomycetes; order Polyporales; family Taiwanofungaceae; genus Taiwanofungus; species Taiwanofungus camphoratus. Next base: position 657,065 of record CP021223.1, read on the forward strand.
GGATCGGCATCGGACGCGACGCTGAGGTTGATTCTGCTGAATACGTCCTCGGACCCCTTTCTTCTTCTGAGCGTCAATTTTGGGGAACGAATGGGGAAGGCACCGAACTAGTGTGGAGAGAACTCTCGAAAATGACTGGTCATATGTTCGGCCCGCGATAGACTATGGGCTTGTGGTGGGTAAATCCCCTTGATCAAAATGCAAAGTCCTTGCCTGCGTCTGATCTCAAATCATGTCGCTTGCAGTATCATGGGTTATGCAATGACATTGCTACATGTGTTCTCCCAAATGCTATCAGACCTATCGACGACCGCATACTGGCATTTATCTGTCAATGTGCACATGCCATCAAAGCAAATTGTCACTGAGTTGTCAGATCATGTCGAGCGCTAAACAAAAGCATGCAATTTTTGGCTTCTATCTCGCTTCTAACGGCCGTGATACACCTCTTTTAGCTCGGCAATACAGCAAACAACTGTCAATAAGACGAAACCGTGGCGGTCCGCGTCGAAGGTGTCCGGGTATTCTCTGCCGTTATTCATAATTCTCTGCATGTGCTACATTCCTGAGATTATTTGTTAATCACCTAAGGTTGATTCTCAAGGGTCAAAGTACTTAAGGGTCAGGCCTGATGTTGTGAGCTGTTCACGTAGAGCGCGACACCAACTCGTAGTAGGTGCTATGATGGGTCTCTTCTCTTCGCTACTGGTGGGAGCTTCTCTACTTCGTCTTGTCGATGCGCAGCCTTCTCCCGTGGTTCAAGAGCGCATATTCGACGCTATTGCGAAAGCCGCGGAGGACTCAACAAACATCGACTATACCGAATTTGTTAATGTCTACATAGGAACTGACAATTACGGCGATGTTTGGTGAGCCTTCAGATCAAGTAGCTTCCTATGCTGGTCTACAATAACGTTGTGTAGCCCTGGAGCTTCTGTTCCGTTCGGAATGGTAAACTGTTGATATCTTTCGTGGATATATTGCGTTGGTTACCTTTTATGTCTCAGGTCAAATTCTCCACTGACCTAACAGGCTATGCTCCTGCCGGTTAGTACGCTTGCGGAGATCCTTGAGCTCATTGAATATTTAACGCTCGTGGATTAGGATATGTTACTGATCCTACACAAAAGATTCGGGGCCTCAGTCCTCTACATGACAGCGGTACAGGATCTTCACTGGGTCTGATTTTAGCATCTTCTTTTGAATTAATGCGGATACTAAATATGCCGGACAGGAACATACGGTAACTTTGAGATCATGCCTCTCATGTGCCCGGACGGGTTCTACTCGTGCGCGGTTAGATTAGATGAACGCGAACGGTATAGAAAGAATAATACAGATGTGATCAAGATCATCGTCATCCAGCATTGTGCACGGGCCGTGTTGATTTATTTTCGTGCAGGAAGCATACCCTGGCTACTTCGCGCAAACTCTCGATAACGACATCAAGATGGAAGCCACATCTACTCGCCGCGCTGGTCTCGAGCGCTTCACCTTCCCAAATGGCACTAAGCCCTATTTCACTCTCGATCTAGCTAATGACCTTCCCCAATCTTTCGCCGGTGGTTCATTGTACATCGACCCGGTTTTAGGAAGAATTACCCTCGGTGGTCTGTGGGGCTCGAGGTGCGCATGCTTGCAAAAGCTTGCTACAATTATCTATATTCTGTTACATAGTTTTGGACCTGGCCAGTATCATTACCAGGCGTTTGCATGTTATGATCTGCTTAATGGCGGGAAGCAGAAGCTGGGTGAATACGGCGTGTGGACAGGAGACACGTGAGTTTCTGTCGGATTTCGACGTGTCTGTGATTGGGGTATGACTTAATCATACCTTATGTCTAGTTATGGCTTGGATGACTGGCCTGCCGCAATTGGTCTAGGGCTGACTAACTTGACTCTTCCAGAGAATCTTATAGGCGACTATTACCAGTCCGGTGCTTTGTTCTCGTATGACGAGGAACCAAGCGAAATAACCATCCGAGTGGGAGTCTCGTTCAGGTCCGCGGAACAAGCTTGTCTCAATGCAGAAACAGAGTTGGGAAACTCTACCTTTGAGGAGATTGTAGCTCAATCGAAAGCGCTATGGAATGAAAAACTGAGCAAAATCGAAATTGACTTTGCCCAAACGTCCCCAAATATCACTGAACTTCTTTATTCGTCTCTATATCGGGCATCGTTAACTCCTGTGAGGTTTGTCGCTGCTGTCAAGTGTAATTACTAAGATGGTTTGCAACAGAATAATGCGACGGACGAGACCCAGGGTGATTTCGAAAATACGACGCACTTTTACTTTGATTCATTATATTGCAGGTGTGTCTTGACACAGCGTGCAATACCAAAAGCTGATGCCGTTTCAGCTGGGACTCTTTCCGTACATTTTATCCCTTGATGGCTCTTTATTCACCACTAGACTTTGCACAAATTGTCGACAGTTATATCGACGGTTACCTAAAAAGGGGTTGGATGCCCGAGTGCAGGGCCAATAATCTACCGGGTTGGACGCAAGGAGGTGGCTCTCTAAGCTTCCTTCTGGTGTCCATATAATAACCTGTCTCATCCTCAGGCTCAAGTGCAGATGTCATTGTCGGTCATTTTGCGGCGACCTATCACAATGAAGCATCTGCACTCGGGATAGACTTGGAGCAATTGTATGCAGCTATGCTTGCAGATGGGGAACTCAATCCTCCGGAATGGAACATACAAGGCCGTCAGGCCGACGCATACAAGTGAGCAGACAGCCAATCTCGACCCATTTTGTGCTTGAATCCTTTGCATTCTTCAGTCGGTATGGATATGTACCATTTGCCGTCCTTGACACGACAAGCACTGGTCGCCAGACTCGCGAAGGCAGCAGAACGCTTGAGGTGGGTGCTTGCGTCTGGCATGAAATTATACATTGACAGTTCCATTATAGTACGCTTTTGAAGACTTTGCAATACGTCAAGCGGCGGTACTTTTGAATAAGACCGACGATATAGCTACGTATACCAATCATTCTTATGTACTTGTCCATCCACTCTCTTTGGGAATCATCTGACGGATTCGCTATATTAAGTTCTATCGCAATGTTTGGGATCCGACGGTCGTGAGCCATGGATTTCACGGTGTGTTTTGCGCGACATCCGCTACCATACTCTCAACAGCGTGTTAGGCTTTCCTCAGAAGCGATTTGCAAATGGAAGTTTCTTCTATACCGATCCCATTGATTGTTCGCCTGTAGACACAGATCCCAACCGAGAATGTTCACTGCAGGGCGACAACATTGTGGGGTTTTATGAATCGTCTTCTTGGGAATATAGTTTGTGCGTACTTGACCTTCGAAAGCCCTCCGAAGTCTGAAACCTTTCAGCTTTGCACCACATGATATGGCTTACATCGTGCAGTTAATGGGAGGAAACGTACGTCGTCATACAGTAACCATGTCTGGCCTGCTCATTTCAAGGTGTCAGGATACGTTCGTCAACCGACTGGACCATTTTTTCAACGTACGTACCCAATGCTCTGTGTAAACAACCAATGGGCCGTGTTAGACAACCCATCACCAGGCTAGCTTGTTCAATGTCGGAAATGAGCCGTCTTTCGATGTGAGTAATTCATAATTGCAGACCAAATAGCTACTTGATTACTTTACTTGTTACTCCAAGACTCCTGTCCTTTACCACTACGCCGATCATCCAACTAAAAGCGTTGACCAAGTGCACAATACCGTGTTCTCATTTTTCGATATTAGTATGAATTCATAGCATTCGTCCTCAGCGTAGAATGAACTAAAGCTTCGAATTTAGCACCAGCCGGACTGCCAGGCAATGATGATCAAGCAGCTATGGCTACTGTGCTCATTTTCCACCTGCTTGGGCTATTTCCTGGTAAGGACTCGCCCCCACTAGATTCTACTCGTTTAATAATGAGTGTTCGGGACTCTTAGTACCGTCTACGTCACAGCTCCTCGTCATGTCGCCTTTTCTACCGACCTACACCATCCACAATAGTTTCCTGAACGTCAGCACAACGGTCACAGTCAAGAACTTCGATCCTCGTTCGGTGCAGCAGACGATCCCGTCAGGCGTTGCCGCTTATGTTAAGAACATCACCATCAATGGCAAAGCATCCCCTTCGCGATGTTATTTCGATTTCTATGACGTTTTCCGTGTCGGAGGAGAGGTAGTGATCGAAGTCACCGCGGACAAGAATTCTGTCGACGATTGCGGTGGCTTTTTGCCAGACTCGTTATCTACAGGGGGGTTCGCTCGGGTGCGATGAAAAGGTATTTCGAATACGAAGATGCAATACATAGCAGTAGAGCATAGCAATGATACAACTACAAGTAGCGTAGAAGAAACCGATAGCGCGCGAGTACATAACTGGAATACAGATCAGTGGCCTGGCCTATATGTCATCTCCAAATACTAAGCTATAACAGCTACGATGTAGAAGGACCTGCAGTGGGTTTTGCTGGAGGCCTGATCAAGAGTATACCTGGATTTTTAACATCCGGTGTAGCCTCTATATGGAAGCTACCGAAGGATCAGCGAGTATCAACATCTTGAGCTGTACTCACTTACTCTTGCATAGCCCCTATGATTGCGTTCTTCAGGACAGGTATCTTCCCCTTGGAGTGATTACCTCGACCCGTTATAATACGCAACTCAGGAACACCAGCAACGATAGCGTCATACAAAGCTTCCTGAACCTTGGCGACGGCTTCGGCGACTTTGAGGCGATGAACATCTATCGACTGTGGTTCAGGCTTCATATTATGAGCTAGTAATCATCATCAGCTTCATGACCATCACCTTGGGCAAAAGGTGCATAATACCTGTCCAATACCGACGAGCAGCCTTTGCATGCAACAGTTTCGCATCTTCCTTGGCCCGTTCGCACTCGACCTTCAAACGGAAAGCGCTCCAGTACTCCTTATTTCTGTTAGCCTCCTCGTACTCGCGCTTCAGTCTGGACATGGTAGCCATAGCATCCTCCGCCTGTTTGCGAAGATCGTCAGCTCTGGTGATTATCGCATCTCGAGAATGCGCTGTTATGTCGCTTTCACCCGCCTCTGTATCTGCATTAGACCTATTGTCTGCAGCGACCTGCTCCGCCTGATCATAGGAAGGCGGAGGGCTCCTGTTCGCACTCTCCCTTTCCACTACAGCAACCTCAGCGTCGACTGGGGCGTCCGTAGGAGCGCCCAGATCGGCATTGTCCCCGTCCTCTGCGACAATTTCCATGTGGTTCGGGCTGTCTGGAGTAGAGATATCAAGCATGCTCTCTATAGGCGGCTGCAGACCAGGACTCGGCTGAGGGTCTAAAATCTCAGGCATGATCAATTGAGGTTCGGGGAATGTGACTTCTTGTTCTTCCTGCTCGTTAGGCGTCTCGTCTGCAGTGTCTGCAATCAGCCGACTGGGAATGGGTATTGGAGGGAGATCGACTAGCTCAGTAGGATTCATGGTGGGAGTACGTTCGTGGTCGTGTCCTTCGTCGTTTTCGTCAATGATCGTGACCGGTGGCAACTGTTCTGTTATGGGCGTAGAAGGGCGGTCTACTGGAGTGGTGAGACCGGAATGATTCTCAGGGGGGCCATCCACCACGATCCTCGGGAAGCTGCCCTCAGTCGGAGTGGTGAGGCCGGAAGCGATGGACGCCGAACGTCCTCCAAACTCTGGAGGAGATTCCTGCGCCGGGGTATCGGGAATGACGGGTAGGTTAATGTACTCGAGTTCTGAGGGTGCTCGCTGCTGTTCTCGACTAGCATCAGTCTCGGCTTCTGACCATTCTGAAAAGGAGCCCGGTAAGGGACGAGAAGACGGTCGGCGAGCAGGTGTTGGGGGAGGCTGTGGTCGTGGTTGGGATGGTTGTGACCGCGGGTACGGTCGCAGAGGGGGACTGCGTGCTGCATTGCTGGAGACCGTAGAGGTAGAGGGTATCTGAATGAACTGGACACGCGAAGGAGTGCGGCTCGATGGAAGAGCACCGAGGAACGGTAGAGAGCGGCGGATGCGACGCCAAAGCCTGCGGAACCGCTTGTCCTCCATCATGTCTACCCCGACGTCTGTGAGCAGCATGCCCATGGCGGTCCATAGAACAACAATAGTCATTCTTGTCAGACTTTCCGTGAAGAGGAGATCGATGAACAACCTGAAGCCGAAGGCGACATAAGGGTCAAATGAGGACGGAAATTTAGCGAGAAAATGGTGCAGCACTGCGCCCTCCCATAGCCCAACGAGCGAGCCGTTCACTCTATGGTTGTGGTTGGTGACAGCGTCGATGATAGCGCGCAGAACGAGTCCAACGCCAATGGCGAAGATATTGTCCATCTGTCATGCCCGACCTGCAGTGAGAGGATGTGATACGGTCAGAGGGTCGCCTCGTGGCTTGCTGGGCCGTGATGGGAGGACATACACCACATGCCAAAACAGGGCAGTCTCTATTGTTCTCGCTACACAAGATACTGTGACAATAGTATAAATACACAGTCGATGAGAAACCGTCTCGCTGAATACATCCACACCTGCAGGATATCAATATCAAGTACACGTCTTCCACTCTCCGTAGAAAATAAACATAAAGCCGCGGCCATCTTACAGTCATGCAAAGTCCAAGACCTCCACTCTGCCCGTCCTGTCCCCAATGGCAATCCGCCCAACGGTATCCTCCAGCGCTGTCGACACAATAGAGTACTTCTTCCAGAGGATCTCGCCCATATCACACCTGCGGGAATATAGGTTGCCCGAGCAAAGATGTAGGTTGTTTCCCTCACAGACCCTCGCCTTCGCATCTCCTGGTTCGTCGTTACTAGTGACGTGAAAGCCCATGAGGCAGCGCGCAGGGTACGTCGAATGCCGCGTGGTCACGTTCCGCGTCTGCATCCAGAAGCCCTTCCCGCCAGGGCCCGCACTCAGACGTCCACACGATGGCGGGACAACGACCACGTGCGTATAGACCTCGGGGAACACACACGGGACGCGGAATGGCTCATCCACTCGCTGCGCGCCCGCGGGGAGCGGCAGCAAGTCGAACTGCTGGATCGTGTCCAGTCCGTCGTCGTTGCATCGTGCGAGGACCGTGACAGGCTCCGCAGGCCACTCACATGGCCCCTCGCCTCCCCCGCCCGTGGTCCGCGCGACAACCACTGCATCACTTACGGGCAGGTCCACGTGCACACACGCTCCCCGAATCTTGGGGTGCCACGTCCGCACACGGTTCCACACTGGAGCATAGTCCAGCTGAAACGACTGCTCCCGCACGACCAGTACATAGCGCCCAATCACTTTGACCGCCAGAATCTTGTTCGGCCGCTGTGCGTCTCATTGTAAGCGAGATGGCCGTCAATACGACAAATCGATGTCTTACATCAGGTACTAACACGTCGCCGTGCAACTTGCCCATCGACCTGGCTTCCACGGGGGGCCTGAAGAACCACGCGACGAGCGGATCACCAAAGAGAACGTACTCCCCGCGCATTGCGTGCAACGGAAGCACATTGTTGCGGTTCCCCTTCAGCCGGGTCATCAGCACGAACCGCCCGTGGAACTTGTCTAGTCCCAGCGCGCAAACGTCGACGACACCGTCCCTGGGTGCAAAGCCGTCGGTCATCATGAACGCACGGCAGGCATCACACTCACGTCGACGTGTCGCCCGTCACATATGCAAGGACCGCCCGGCTCCCCGCCTCCTCGTTCACGATTATCTGGTCCACCTTCTGGCTGCTTACCCACTCCGCGACCCGGTATGCCCCCGAGCCGTCCAGAGGCACCTCCCAGCAGGTGATTGTCCGCCCGACCAGCGTCACGAGAAATTCGCCGTTGCATCCGGGCAGGAACAGCACTTGGCTGACTGTGGGCCTGTGCTGTTCCGGCGTCTCTTCTGGCAGGCACTTGGCCGCGTGGAATTCAATGGACCGCCGCGGCTTGGGCTGGGGCGAGCACCAGTTCTCATGGAACCTGGCAGCATGGACAGCGCGCGCCTCGAGGTGCTCTGCAGAGAAGGTCTTCAGATCTATGCCGGCAGCGGGCACCGGGAGCCCCTTGTCTATGACATGGCGCTTCATAGCGTCATGCCAGACCCAGCGCAGTTTCGTCATGGAATAAAAACGCCGTGATGTCTGAACGCATCGTAAGTAGCACGGACAAGACTCAGGCCGGGTGGCAGACCTTTCTGAGTGCTAGAATGTCCTTAACATCGACGAAGCCTATGATGAGCAGCAAGAGGTCATCTGGAAGGCAGTGTATAGTGGCTTCTGCGCGCAGCGACAGTGACTCCGCCACAGAGGCTTGTCGCACATGCTGGAACGTGTAGCAAGGAACGGTCATCGTGGTTGTCATCGTCGTCGTAGACGTTCAGAAGGTGCAAGGGGCATAAGAAACAACGAAGAACAAGGATACACCCAAATTGAGAGGTCAGCGCTTCAGGGTCAGCCGGTGGTCAGTCACGTGACAGAGATACTAGGGTTGGACATGTAGTTTGCACTACACAAGCGTTATCTTGGTACTGCCGTTCGCATGACGTATTGTATACAGCAGGTTCAGGAATTGAAAGTTCGTAAATGCTTTTATACATTGCACTACATATACAAGGTGTCTTGCGAGCTACACATGAAAGATCTGTACCACAACATAAGAAATAACAGGAATAGCGTCTGACGGCGTGAGATAAGTCAAAAGCAGAAGTTTATATCAACTTCGCTTCTTTCTTCGCCAGTTGAACTTGAGCGAGACGATGACTCCGGAGTGTCATTTGGGTGCCCTGAGCACCTTTCTTCCCAGTTGGAGCTACGGACACTGCAGGTGCAGTGGCTGTTTGCGAAAGTGATATTCTTGTCTCATCAGAAGCAAAGCCAGGTATGCGAATGTTGTGATTGCGCTCTGTTGGACGGTGCTGTTAAGACAATGATAATGTAAATGTGTATGAAGGTGGCGGACCAAGATGCAGTTGGAGATCCCTGACTTCAAGAGTATCACCACCTCGGTGCTTCGCAAGACGGCAACCGAAGTTAGTCACGGAATCTATGAACTCATCCGCGATATCTAACAGCAGCTGAATTCTTTTCGTAAGCAAAAGGGAACAAAATATTCGCGGCAGTCGCAGACGTACGTCTTCCACTTCCGGCTCAATCTTAACGTTCGGATCAATGCTCGAAACTAAATCTTGTATTGATCTTCGCATGCTCTGATCACCTGGTGTGTTCTTTCTTCGTGTTCGTGTCTCGTCTGTGCTTAACAATGTGGGATCCTCATATGGACGAGAGAGCTGTGCGGGCGTTCCTACGGCCCAGAGTCACTCGGGAAAGGGGAAGAATAGTCAAGGTGCCAACCTGAGATCCGGCCACCCGGGATGCCACCAGTTAGGGTAGGTCGCCCTTGTTGCGCAGTCTGCCACTGCACAGGTCCCGGGTTCGTCACGTTTGGCGTTTGGCTGATTGGGTAGCCCTCGTTTGAGGGTGATGCACTCAGAAACGGACTTGGGTTAGAGTTCTTGAACGCTGAATTTACAGGTACACCCTAAGAATCGACGACAAAGTCAAAAAACCTGCCAGAAGCACCTGAGTAGGGACTCACTGAGGACGCTGAAGCTGTTCCCGCCACTGATGTTGTCCCTGTCGCGGTGGAAGACGCAGTGACTGAGGTGGCACTTGCTTTGTGCTTGTCGGCATACTCTTTGAGCTGAAACCAAGTCATTCAACTCATTAGTAAGTAGCCTAGCATCATGTACAGAAACAAAGAACATAAAGGGCTCCTCACCTGCATAATCTGTTGCTGGTTAAGTTTGCCTTGCTTGGCCAGTTCACTCAGCTGGTTCATGTGTTGCGTAAGAAGCTGAGCGATCCGTTCTGAAGAGACCGGATCCCCAGTTTGCGTCTTAAAAGCATGCCCGATGGCGGTTATTATGTTGGCAGTAGCATTAGGGGAAGAATTAGGTACAGGTGTCGAGCTCATCGTCAGGAAGCTCAATATTTATGTTGTGCAATGATAGTAGAGTGATGGTGGTACGGAAGCAAACGATCACAAAATAACAAGGTGCACTAGCTTATGTAATCTTCGGGTTATGACATATTTTCCTTCACTCCCGCCGAGGGTTGGTGTAGTTGGTTGTTGTATCTGTCTGACATTCTCTTCACACAAGATCCTCACTTCGAACCTGGCTCCACTCATTTTGTGATCCTATTACATATAATCCTGTTCTCACTCTTTTTCTCGCCAGCAGTGGCTCCCAAGTATGGGAAGGCGGATTTGAATGAACTGAAGTCCACGAATCTCCTAATGTAATTGCAAGGGCGAATCTGACAATAAACAAAGTTGTCGACGCTGGCATAGGGAGTATCGAATACCACGTCTGAGGACCAATATCGGAATGAAGAGAAATCAAGACGGCAAAATAGAATCGGTACCATATATGTGATGACCCCCTAAGGGTTTGTGCTCTCAACTGAGGCTCCCGATATGCCCGCGCTATGAGAAACATAGCATGAGTTTACAAAGCACTGATTTAAATTATGTATGTTCACCTTCGATCGAATAGTCATCAAAATACACGTGTCTTTGCCTGAAAGGTCGCCATTCCATTATACCAGAGGCGATCTCGCGGGGTCAGACCCTTACTCTTCCACTTGTTTTCCAGCTTGACGAGGCTATTCACAGCATCGAGCACCGTAACTTTCCGCGGAGTCATCTCCAGCCCGAGCACCTCCTTCGCCCGGGTGTTGTCAATCGGAGTCGTGGGTGCAGGTGCGTACTCCTTCGCAGCACCAGACAAGCGACCCTTAAGCTCCGGGCGCTCGGAGGCGATATACTCCACCGCGTTCTTCCAGCTAAACCACTCCCCCGACATCAGTATGCGCTTGCGGTCGAGATTGTTGGAAGAGGTAAGTGCTTTGACTAGGCCACACGCAACGTCTGCGGATGTCAATACCCTTAGCATATGGCTGCTTAGGCTTTGCGGCGGGATTGAGAAGCTTGCAGATAAGATGTTTGAGCCCAGAGATGCCAATTTCGCATCGGGTACTTGCCATCCGGGGGTGAAAGGACCAAAGAAATAAGGCGGGTTAACTGAACCACAAGCATCAGCGACTGGTTATGTGCACGAAACTGCTGTCTACCGGTTGTTATGTCTTCTCGACAGCATATACGAAGAAGAGATCGCGAGTACTGTCCAAAGCTTCTTCTCTTGTAACCAAGTTTCGGTCTTAGGTCCACTACGATTGAGATAAATCGTAAGTACAGTTAAGATGACCCATCACAAACCTTGATTTGTAAAAAAATGTGAAGGGGACTGGGCCCTGGTGCTGACGGTGAAGCTAATAGCGAACTTTGTAATCCCCGCTTGCTCGGCTTGACGCAGTATACATATTTTGGCTTCCTTCTATTGCCACCTGGCAAGAATATGCTTAGCAGTCTTCACAACATATAGACCCCATGTTCAGCCTGCATTCAGTTGGGCCACTGGCTCCTGTTCTCTTCCCATAAGAGGGACAGCCTGATGAATAACACCTTCGACACCTGGGCAGAATGGGTACATCGGTCTCAGTTATCAGGATCAAATTGATGCAAAAGATTAATACCTTTCAATACTTCGGTGAAATCACTGGCTATGAGATCGTCCGTTGCTACGACTTCGTACCTATCATTACACTCAGCGTAGCCTTCGCGCGCCAGAGACTCCTTGTTAGACCGAGCGCTTCTACAGATGTCGGGAGGACATCAGCAGAGAAATCTGTAAACATCTAACTTGTAGAATTTACCCTCGCACGCGGGGCCTCAAGGAGCTGGTGCACGAGATGGGAGCCTAGGAGACCAGTCACCCCTGTAACCTACAAGAAATATGGGAGACAGCCATAAGGCTATATCCGAGAGGGCTCATGAGAATGAGAGACTTTGTGGTAGACATCACCACTCGACTAGTTGTGATATGAAGAGAGAGAAGCGATAGATGACACATATTCAATTCATTGTCGAACAGGGATCATATAGTCTACGCATCCCCCCGTAAACATGAGAATATGAATGAGATTCGGTGTCAGCGTGAATTGCTACCCGAGGCTCGCCGCTCAGTCGTAGTGAGGCGACTGATCCTTGTGTGATTCCTGAGCAGCGGCAGGCTGCAGGCCGAGATATGATAGCCTGTCACCTGAGCAATCAAAGCCCGGTCGGTCGTGCTCCTAGGTCACCACTAACTTGCTGATCGCTACTCTACATGAGCGGGAGCAGTTGTAACTCATTGTAGACGAGTCTCAGGACACATGCTAACATACATCCGCGAAATCGGGGTGTAAGATGACCAACCTTGTCATACAGTCCAGTTTCTTCTATAATATTGGTAACAAACATCCTTCATAGAGGCCAAGAAAATGCACATATTGACGGATTCAATAGACGACAGGCATTTGCCAGATACTAAAGCGACAATATCGCAACTGGCTTGGAGTCCAAGTATTCCCTGAGATTAAACAGTACTAGTCACGTTCGCCGGAGCCTGCGTCGCGTCGTTAGTCGTGGTCAGATTCTGTGGGACTTCCGGCAGTGTCGGGGGATGATTGCTGTCAATATTAATCAGGCCCATGTTCTCATATGCGGGAGTAGGCTGGGGGGCAGCAGTCGTATCAGTCGTGACCGGCGGAGGCGGAAGAATGGCGTCAGTGTCTAGCACCATGGAGTGGCGCTGCGCAATGTGAGAACGACCGAACGAGAAGAAACGGGAGAAGAAGTAGGTGGGCTTGAGGTCTCTGCGAGTGGGTGCGTTATCGCCAGGATCGACGTTGTCTGCAGTATCAGTGCTGTCAGTGTTATCGCTACCCTCGCTCCCTTCGCCATCTCCGTCTGCATGTTGGGAGCTGGCCTGAGGATGGAAGACATCAGCGAGCGCCGTGTGGAACAGTGCCGACGCGTTGGTCCTGACTTCGCCAAGTGCCTCGAGCACCGAAGATATGATATTGACTGGCGAGGCGACATTCGGTCCGTGCGGAGCAGGGTCAGAGGTCTCTGCTGTATCGTCCTCATGGTTGTGCAATCGAGCACGCTCAGCCTCATCAGCTTTCTCGTTGCGCTTTGTCATAGTAGGGTTCAAGAGCGATGGGAGTGTCATGTTCTCGGTGGCGTCATAGTCGTTTATGCGAATTTGGCGGCGCTCCAGGTCATCTGAGCGCAGGGACCGGAGGATAGGGATATGCACAGGACTAAACATATCGTGGGCAAGATGAGGATTGGAGTCGAATCTTTGACCCGCCGGGGGTATATTGTTGGCTAATCCAGTAGGTAATGGGAGATTCGGCAGTTCGCTGGGACCTACGAGGCCGACAGTCATCGTCACGACTCCCGGTATTTCGACGACGGTGCTGATAGCCATGGGTGCCGCAGATATTGGCGTGGCTGCAGCAAGAGTCATGAGGACAATAGTCGAGGCCAGCATCTTTTCAGTTCACGATCCGATGAGACCAGATGGCTAGTTGCTGATTAACGAGGTTGGAGGAGCAGTGAGCGGACGAAAAGTCGGATATACAGTTGAAGCTTGAGTTGAAGGATGCAAAATCCAATAAAGTGGTCCCCTCTAGTTATTGAGAGGGCTGACATTCGGAGGCTGGCATAGAGCTCACACCGATCGTAGTCATTCTCGCTTTCGGTCGAGCGCTGGCCATGATCGAAATGATCGGTGAGCCCCGACATAGTATCCCAATCGACGGATTAATCATTAAAGCTGGGTAAGCGGCCACACGGGACATTTCAACTAGAGGTCATAAATGTTCCATTTTGTTCAGCCTAAGTCACTGAAGGAAAGCTATTGAATGAGTCGATGCCGACCTGTGCTTACACCTGTGAATCGACACACCAAATCGCATGCAGAATCCCATGTTTCATCTATACAATACAATTGTTGCCTCCGCCCTCTTGAGTTGCTTACCTGTGTACCTGTATACGGCTCTTCACGTTCATGCTGTGGGATTGGCATATGCCACCGTAACCAGTCAGGGGACCAATGGCTGAGTCGCTGCTATGAGTATGGCCCCTAAAACTTTGTCTTCAAACCAAATGTGATAACGAGCCCGTCTCTTTGTGGCAGTGTAAGTCACGATACTACGAGCGGAACCAATTGTCTTAAGTCAGGTCATGCCAATGTCACGTGTTACGCGTCAATGTCAACGGTGACGGTTACCAAATTGGGATACGTTATTGTACAGAGCCCTCAGCAAGAACAATGGGCCTAGGAGACGCACCGGTTACAATGACCTTTTCTTTTCTCAAAAGCCTCTGCAATGAATTCTTCGCCCCGTCCTCTTTGGGTCTCTTTCCCTCATTTCTCTTCTGTTACGTCCGTCGACGACCCCCATATAACTAATCGACATACAGTGTCGCCGGCCGACTTACTCTGGCACGTATGTCTACATCACCCGCCCCTCGCTGGAACTCCCCGCCACCCGTTTACGACTCTCATTCGCCAGCATATTCGAGCGCTACTCTGAAACCATATCTCCAGCTGCCCCATCTCCTCTCCTTGACATGGCTTGCCTACCCGATACTCTCCCTGCTCTTCGTAGTTTTCAGGCTCCAGTTGTCGACCGCATCCGCTCAGAGCGGCATTGCCAGTGCAAAATCCGACCTGCTCTCTAGCTGCACCGCTGCGCAGAAGGCTGCCACGTCCGCAGCGAGTATGCCTCGTTATTTGGCGGTCGCGACCAATCAGCAGATCGCTGATGCGGTGAATGCTACCATGGATGCTGCCCGCGCTACGATGATCCTTGCACTGACTATTATGGAGGCGATCATTAATTTTATCATCGATATGTACCGATCCACGTTCCTGTGCTTTCTTGAGCTGGTTGTACGAGGTGGTCTCTCCCTTCTCATTGATGCTGTCCAGGAGGTGGGTTAGACATAATCGTATAGGTGCCTTATTGCTAACGTTGTCAAATTCAACAGATCAATAGCTTTCTTCAGAATACTTTGGGTAGCATACGAACGTCGATCCAGAATGATGTGACTTCTGCAAATTCCGCTATTCAAAGCGCTGTCAATGGGATCAACAAGATTAACCCATTCGGCAATATCACAGCGCCACAACTCAACGTTCCGAGCCTGTCTTTATTAGAGAACGTCACGCTGCCGACCGATTTCGAGTCTGCTCTAATCTCGCTGAATAATTCCTTACCTACACTTTCCAACCTCAAGAGCGAAATCGACTCAATGTGAGTTGGCATGGTCTTACATTGTATTGTTGCTCATGGTCTCCCCAGTGTTGATACTCCCTTCGAGCTTGTGAAAAAGGAGATTAACGAGACATTTGGGAACCTGACCTTCGATTCAAGTGTTCTTCCAGTTCCTGAGCAGAACAGTTTGACTTTCTGCAGTAATCTCGATACTTCCGTTGTGGATGAACTTGGCCGAGATTTGGTCAAAGTGGCCAAGATTGGCATTGTCGTCCTGATTCTGCTTGCATTGCTCCTTACTGGCGCGAATTGCGCGCTGGAGTGGTACAAATGGCGGCTCTTGAAACAACATCTGCAGAATACTCGCGATGCGTGGACGTCGGACCCTACCGTGTACCACGCTAGCGTGACGAAGACAGCACCGACGGTAGATCTAAGCGATGACAACCTGCTGATCCTCCAAGCAGACTCGCTCCATCCGCATCTGATGAAGATTGCTAATGCATTATCAGCCCTCCTTCGTCTCAGCCCGTTACAGTATATCAATCTGCGATGGTTCTTGCACTATGTCTTTCACCCTCCCGCACTTGCATGCTTCCTTATCGGGTTTTTCGGCCTGCTCTCTGTCGAGATACAGATCATCGCCATCAGGCCCCTCGCGGACAAGTACTCGTCGCAGGCAGTCGCCGCTGCTACGGGCTACACCGACCTCATCGCGACCTCTATCAATGGCAGTATGTATAACCAATCTTCGTTGTACGCCAATCAGGTCAACGCACGAGTAGATGCCATCCAATCGACCATCAACGATGGTCTATTCGGGTGGGTCAATGACACGACAACGACGCTGAATAACACTATCAATGCGTTCTACAACGACCTGCAGGATGCTGTGTCGACGGTATTCAACGGCACCATACTCGAGAGTCCTGTACAGGAGTTCATTAAGTGCTTCATTGGATCTAAGGTTAACGGCATTGAGGAAGCACTGACCTTCCTCCACAATAATCTCAATGTGGATCTCCCGCGCGTGAACGAGAGCGCTCTCGTCCTCTCTTCTTCAGACCTCAACGAGGTCACCACCCCTATCGCATCAGCTGCTGTGGGTGGTGGGGATGATAATGGCCAAGGCGTGCTTGGCGAACTCATCGCAGCGTACATCAAGTCCCTAAAGGAGGAACGCATCATGTTTGGTATCTTCATGGGTCTCTGGGGTATTGTTGTCCTGATGGCGCTCAGTATCATCTTCTGGCATTCCTACGGCAGAGATTGGCTGGAGGCACACAAGAGGCGGAAGTGGCAGAGGAAGCAACGTGTCGGGATAAACGGCCCAGTGGCGCCCTTCCGGGACAGGAGCCCTGATTTTGGCACTGCAAGCATGGGTGGGAGTATGGGAGGGGAGACGATGGTACAGGTGGACTTGCCCTCTTTTACGCCTATGCCGTCTCCACGACCAAAGCCTGGGCTGATTGACACCATGCGGTCAACCACATGCAGCCTCAGTGGTACGCAGGCTGAAGACAACCTTTTGATACCTCCCAAGCATCCGCTCAGTATGCGCAATCCCGCCTTCGAGAAGAGCTGGGATAGCTTCCTTGACCATGCTGACATTTCTTCACCTCCCAAGAACAGTGCTACTGCCAAAGCTCGTGCTTCGAAAAAGCTGATGGCAGTGGGCAGGAAGGCAATGGGTCGAGAGCGGTTCGTCAGCGACGAAGAGAAGTCGCAGACCATAGCTCAAGCCGAGACAGTTCCGGAGTCCCAATCAAATGTGTCATGGCTGACGCGAGTGAAGGACATGTTCTGGAAGAAAGATGCAGGAGAGGTGCAGGAGCATTTCAACGAGATGGAATCGACCCAACCCAAGATTCGACCCCAGCTGATGATCTCCACTTCTCACGCGTCTGCGGCGAACGTTGGCGGCTCATCAGCTATTGATCACGACACCGGCGAAGCAGCACTATCGTCAGCTTGGTCAGTTTCGCCTGGGCCGCCTCCGAAGTTGCCATGGATGAACTCTGTTCGCCCAACGAAGAGACTCGGGCTTCCGTCGCACCCATCACATCCCAAGTCTCGACGCACCGCCAGCGTACCCTCGGATGTCAATTCAGTTTATGACTCGTTGTCTCTGAGCGTACCGCAAGCTGAAGCTGGAACTGCGGTAGCTGTTCCCTTGCATTATGGCTTTGATCATCCGCAGGAAGAATCCTCTCTACCCCGTTCAAAGACTCTCATGCCCCCTCCGCTCCATCCGGCACGACAGCCTATGGTCAACCCTGATACATCTACACCCGTAACGCGGTTACTTACTACGATACACGCACGGCATTCCTCCCAGGCGGTGGACCCGTTCGTGACGCCCTTCGATGACGAGAATCGCGTTCGAAACGCCGACGTTCCTACGGAAGCCTTCTCTGCGAGGAGCCAGCCGACAAACCCATTCATTGCTATGGCTTTCTGAGATCGCCGACTGTTCGGTTTCGTTACATCTTGTTGCATAACTAACCCTATCATCGGACGTATCATATATATTGAGAACCGCTGTAATGATTAATACACTTACAATCCTCCACAGATCAAACACCGCAGTTGTATTTTTATTTGTGGTCCAGATAGACGAACATGTAGCAAATTGGATATATAATGTCGTATACTGAAATCATCATTTGGTGACTGTCAACATAGGGACTCCAGTGTTTCCTTGTGTACTTTCAATGACATAGCTCAGTGCTCATCACCAGTCATTAATGTTACCATTTCTGCTTGACAGTCATATCGTTTCAAAGTACGGTGATTTTTGACCCGGTGCACGGTCACCGGATGGCAAAATACTTGCACGTCTCACGTTTCATGGGCCCAAAGGCCCATCTCATCACATTCGTCC
Source organism: Taiwanofungus camphoratus (assembly GCA_003999685.1). Taxonomy (NCBI): domain Eukaryota; kingdom Fungi; phylum Basidiomycota; class Agaricomycetes; order Polyporales; family Taiwanofungaceae; genus Taiwanofungus; species Taiwanofungus camphoratus. Next base: position 675,082 of record CP021223.1, read on the forward strand.
AGTTCTACTCATCATCTCGCCTCAGCAAAGCCACCGGTAGACAGAGATTCCGGTATCGATGCGCCGCAGTTGTCGACTAATTCCTTGTCTGCCGTCACTTCGATTACAACCTCTCCTCCGACGCGGAAAACATCGTAGAAGTCGAAGTGGCACCTCGAAGGAGAGACTTGACCATTGATTGTGACACTCTTGACATAGGCGGCGACTCCTGGCGGAATTGTCTGCTGGACGGAGAGCGGGTCGAAGTTCTGTACCGCTACCGTCGTGCTGACATTCAAATAACTGTTATGGATGGTGTATTTTGGTAGGAAGGGCGATACAACCAGGAGCTGCGACGTAGACGGCACTGAGGGAGCACTATAATTAGACTGTAAAAGATAATAGGGAGAGGTTCTCACCAGGGTACAATCCAAGCAGGTGAAAAGTGAGTACGGTAGCCATAGCTGCTTGATCGTCATTGCCTGGCAGTCCGGCCGGCGCTGTAACAAAGGTTTCAGAATTTTAGACTGTGAGAACCATGGTCTTGGACACTTACTGATGTCGAAATTGGCGAACACAATATCGTGCACGCGGTCAACACTTCCGGTTGGGTGGTTGGCATAATGGTATAATACGGGAGTCTGAGACATGCTGGATTAGGAGACTGCTCCGTCGACGACTGGATTAAGCCTACATTGAACGATGGCTCATTTCCCGGATTATAATAGCTAGCCTGTATTTTGCTCGAGTCTACATAAGCTCCGTCAAAGAGTCATGGATCAGACACTAACATTGAAGAAATGATCAAGCCTGTCGACAAATGTTTCCTGAATTGACGTCAGTGCATACTTGTCACGGGTTCGTTATTACACACGTTTCCTCCCATCAGTTGCACGACGTAAGCCATATCGTGCGGAACGAAGCTGTCTCAAGATGAGGATGCAAGCAACTTTCAAATTGCGACACTCTCACTAGCTATATTCCCATGATGATGATTCATAGAATCCGACATCATTGTCACCTTGTAGTGAACATTCCCGGTTGTAATCGGTGTCAGCAGGAGAACAGTCAATAGGGTCGGTATAATAAAAGGTGCCGTTCGCATATCGTTTTTGAGAGAAACCTGTAACGTTCAATAAGCAAAGATCCGATAAAGTATGGATGTCATATTTACCATGATAGCCGTCACTGACGACTGTCGGATCCCATACGTTCCTGTAAAACTGATTTCGATCAGTTGATAACACAGTTTCGAGACGAGAAATGGAATAAGTACATAGGAACGATTCGTGTAGGTTGTTACGTCATTGGTCTTGTTCAATAGCAATGCCACTTCGCGTATGGCAAAGTCTTCGTAGGCATACTGCAGGAAGTGTCAAGGGTGCTTGATACAATTTCTGGCAAGACTCACTTCAAGGGTCCTGCTGCCTTCTCGAGTTTGACGGCCGGTATGGGTAGTGTCGAGTACAGCAAATGGTACGTATCCATACTGCCTAAAACACATACAACCATAATCACAACGGTGCAGAATGGACTTCGACCACCTACTGATATACATCTATCTGACGCCCCTGTATGTTCCACTCAGGTGGAGTAACTTCCCCATCCACGAGCATGGCCGCATACAATTGCTCCAGGTCGATACCGAGGGCGGACGCCTCGTTGTGGTAAGTCATCGCAAAGTGGCCCACAATGACATCTCCACTTGAACCTGTGTATTTGACCAGCGACACGTGAGTTAAAGTTTCACGATAGACAGCACTAATATTACCTCCTTGTGTCCAGCCTGGAAGATTATTTGCCCTGCAGTCGGGCATCCATCCTCTCTTTAAATAGCTATCGATGTAGCTGTCAACAATCTGGGCAAACTCGACCGGTGAGTGCAAGGCCATCAACGGATAGAACGTTCGGAATGTGTCCCAACTATTCGACTATCAGCATCTCAAACACCATACCACAATTCGGCTGACCTGCAATACAGGGAATCAAAATAGAAGTGTGTGGTGTTTTCAAAAACACCCTGTGTCTCGTCTGTTGCATTGTTCTGTTCACATCGCAGTCAGATAGGACAGCTGCTGGTCATCACCCACTCACTGGAGTTAACGACGCACGATACAGAGAAGAGTATAGAAGCTCTGTGACATTCGGGGACGTATGGGCAAAATCGATCTCCACTTTGCCTAGCTGTTCGCTCCACAACGCTTTGGACTGTGCTACAATCTCCTCAAAAGTGGAATTTCCAACTTCCGTTTCTGCGTTGAGACAAGCTTGTTCTGCCGACCTGAACGAAACTCCTACTCGAATTACTATTTGGCTTGGCTCCCCGTCATATGAAAACAAGGCTCCAGACTGATAATAGTCACCGATAAGGTTCTGTGGGAGGGTCAAATTAGTCAGCCCTAGGCCAATTGCGGAAGGCCAGTCATCCAGGCCGTATCTACGAACACGATACGGGTAAGCTACATATCAACTGAATCGAATGTCAGATTGGCAAATTGGCTCACGTATCGCCCGTCCAAACCCCGTATTCATCCAACGTCTGTTTTCCGCCATCAAGTAGATCGTAACACGCGAATGCCCGATAATGGTATTGACCCGGTCCGAAGCTATGCAACAGATCACACATTTGATCCCAAGAGATCTTGGGAAACGTACGCACCTTGAGCCCCAGAGGCCACCAATGATAATCCTTCCCAAAACCGGGTCGATATACAGTGAACCACCAGCGAAAGACTGGGGAAGATCGTTGGCTAGATCGAGAGTAAAATAGGGTTTGGCGCCGTTTGGAAAGGTGAAGCGCTCGAGACCAGCACGGCGAGTAGAGGTGGCTTCCATCTTGATGTCATTATCGAGAGTTTGCGCAAAGTAGCCGGGATATGCTTCCTAAACAACGGTAGAATCAGCACGATCAATCTGCGACGATAAGCAACGGAATGAATCACATCCGTGTTGTTCTTTCGATAGCGCTCGCGCTCGTCTAATCTGACGGTGCACGAATAAAACCCATCAGGGCACATAAGAGGCATAATCTCAAAATTGCCGTAGGTTCCTGACAATTTGTCACACTAAGAATTAAATGTTTATTTCAAGCAGAAAGATCAAGTCACACCCAAAGATGACCCTGTTCCACTATCATGCAGGGGACTCAGTCCTCGAATTGTCTGGGTAGGGTCGGTGACATATCCTATTGTAGAGATTGTGCCGTCCTTAACAATGGATCCACTTTACTCTACCCTAATTGTGCATACCAGCAGGAGCATAACCCGTCAAGTCAGTCGAAAATTTGGCCTAACATGAGCAAGGTGAATGAGAGATTTCATGTACTGCCATATGGTACTCACCATGCCGAATGGGACGGAAGCGCCAGGACTCGACAATATCATCAGAGCGTCGCTCTACTAGTGATAATGCAATATAGATACTCACCAAACATCCCCATAGTTGTCTGTCCCAATATATACATTGACGAATTCAGTATAGTCAACATTGGTAGAATCTACCGCTGCCTTCGCGATAGCAGCAGAAATGCGCTCCTGAACAACAGGAGAAGGCTGGGCGCGAATGAGGCCAAGCAAGGAAGTCACAGGGAGCAACCAAGAGCATCGTCTGAGAACCACCATAAGGAGATTAGGTCGGTCTTTCCCCAACCTCAACAGATACCGCTACTCGCATCAACCCTTAAGTACTCTGGCCCACGAGAAGTCATACGGAGATAATGTGCGATACGCGGCACTTGGGGCAAGCGCGTGATCACTACGGCTTCGCGTTGTTGACGCATATTTATGTCGAGGAAGCGAGCACGCATGCGCAGAACGGCCGTCAGAAGGACTATAGAAGAGGTGTCAAGAGCCGCAGTCTATAAATGAATGCTAGATACCAGATAGAGACGGTGACAAAAATCAAAGCACAGCTCTAGTGATCAGACACGTCTAGTGGAGCTACAAGCGAACAGCATCAGTGTCGTAACATCAGATGGACGTTCTGATCAGAAAACATTTACTCACTGTATTTCTGTGCGTATGTCAGCACAGACCGGGACGAGGCTTGACAGCTTCTTCCAATAAAAAGAGGAATACTCGTACCAGTAATACCAGGAACAGTTTCAAGAGAATCGTAAAGGTGTGTGACACTCAAGATGATCAAACGCAGTCGAACACACAAGTTTTTGTGACGAAGGACAGAGTCCACGCAGCCCCTTTGACAGGTCCCAAGAATATGTGACACAGCTCACTCCCTTTATGCAAAAGTCCAGAGTCGCGACAGACCGTTGTTGTGCAAGGAGGTAACATATTATGTTGATTATACTAGGTGCCATTCAGGACACTTGTCGAGTTCAATACCGTTTTTTAAAAAGGTAATGCCCAACGCCCCACCTCATGTAGACGTGGTTAGCAATCCAGTTTCGCGAAGTATATCAGACTTACTCTTGACCAGCGTTCATCGCGAAAAGCTCCGCACATGCGAGATAAAACACCCTGAATCTGATGCACCCACATATATGCCATTCGGAATCGCAGAAGCGAGAAGGGGGGAACAGGAACATACCGATAAAATGCCTTCTTCCCCTCTTCACCTGGAAGTCCTTTCGCTAAAGCATCCCTTTCGAGAGCTTTGAGGCCTTCTTGCGCGTGTGAGTCTTGGAGCTTGAGCCAGTCCTCGCACGTCTGCGCGTAGTGGCGCCCATTTAGACACCAGCTACGCACGAGCGTTAGGTCGTCCTGGAAGTAAAGCTAGCGTGAATAATCGAGGGTGTTAGCCTGATTCAGCTCGGCTTCGCGAGAACGTAGGTGTGGGAACATACAAGGAGATCATGCGAAGGCATGGTACCTCCTTTCATAGTGACCGGATATCAGAGAGAGAATATAGAGAAGATGAACGAATACAGACCAGAAAAGAAATTCTGGGCCATCCAGCCATCGTCTGCTTCAAAGTGATACGGCGTGGTGCGGAGGCAAAATATGTGTACAAAAAAAGTGCGTCAGATCCGGGTCGCAACCAGCCGGATACTTTGGACATGAGCAACTTGTAGTTCTTCATGTGTTCAAACATCTAGTAAGAGTTCTTCCACATTAGAGGCAGCGGTTCATGTCCACGCGTCTACCACATACTTCGATGGAGAGGATACGGTCAAAACTGACTGTCTGTGTAAGAACGGCCATTTCAAATCCTATCAACGACGCTCACTGTTTATGACCGCTGAAGTCGAAATGATTGACATCTGCGGTGATAACCTGAAATCGAAAGCATTGAAGAGACCTGGGCTAAGCTAGTAGGAGCAAAAGTACCTCTACATTGGACAGGCCACGCGATCTGACTACAGACTCGATATATGCTTTTTGAGTGATTGAATTCGATAAGCCTGTGATGCGGGACTTAGGATATCTCTATAATGTCACACGTAGTATCAGGTTTACTCCAAAACCAAACTCTTTGCTTACTTCGGCTAGATAAAGTGTCAAGCTGCCCCATCCTTCAGCAATGTGCGTGAGCTAGCAGAGGTGGCCTGGAAGTGATATAAAATCGTACCACATCCGAGATCAAGTATGTCGAGGCCGTTAATCAGCTGGGCCTTCTCGCAATAGTTTTCAAGCATCAGTACTTCTGCTTCCTCGATGCTTTCGTTGCCAGTTGGGTACAAACAACACGAATACTTTGCATGAGGTCCAAGGCAGGACAACATAAAATCCGTAGGCACCTGCATTAAATGTTAAGCAGAGAAGGAATGAACATCTGAGAAATGATCAACCCACTTCGTAATGTTGCTTGTTTGCTGTGTCAGTCAAGTCGGCAATCGTAGGTCTCGCACGAGCTGTCTCCACCCAGTCCATTTTCGCCGCATGATTGGCCTCGAAAGACCCTCGATCAATCTCGCTCAGTCTTTGCCAACAGAGAAGGCGTATTGCTGATCGTAGCACAACATCGGGAATATAACCCTGTGACGGTAGATGAATTGGAGTCGACACAGCATCAGTGTCAGTCTGCGACCCCAAGAGGAGATCTTGCCTTGTTCAAGAGTTTGTATCCCAACTGCAATATACATTCTATGACCATCATGGATCAAGGTGAGAGAAGACACGCTGATTGACCGAACAGTCCCATTGATATAGGGGTCGTGGACATACTCAAGTTTGTTTCCTGTCAGTGTCAATTATAATTTCAACAATGCTTCAGACATGCTGCGCCTCCCAATTTCCGAATTTACTGTTGTGAAGGTACACGTGACATGGTGACCGTACTTACCTTGACCTCCGCCAATGGTCGTGTGCAGTATTCTGAGGTTTCTATTCTGATCTGCTAAATCCAGTTACCAGCAGCAGGCTTGTATGTCGATTGCACGGGGATGGAGTTCCTCTCTTCTGCGCCATACGAGTCGAGGTCAAAACGTAGCCATGCTTGACCGCTACGACACTATTCGCAGATTTTTCAAAGGACAATACTCCACTCATTCTCTTTTCTATAACACTACGACCTCTGAGCTAGTTTTCACTCGAATATATGCCCAGAATAAGCACATTCGACTCTATAGGAGGCCTACCCGTCCTTGCTCCCGGGAACTGACTTGGACCGCCTGCAACAGAGTGGAGCGAGGACAAGACAGCTCAGAGCAGAACACAAAGTCAGCATCGCAGGAGAGCTCGACACTATCGTCAAGTCCTGTTAAGGACCCTCAAAAAAATGGACATGATGGGTCGAGTCAACAGCGTCTCGATAATTATCCTCGCTTGTTTCGACGGTTAGCCATGTCTCTACCTCATCTCCACCGTCCAACGCGGGACGACTTCCTCAATGCCGCCAACGGATTTTGGCAGCGTGCAAGAGTGCGCTTCAGGTGGCTCACCATCAGGTCCTTCCGTAAGTACAATGCCGACGACATATCCGCTTTCGTTACATGGTTCTTCATGAGCCAAACACTATGGCTTCTGGTCGGCACGTGAGGGCGCTTTCGCCATTGTGTGTTCTGTTCGTACTGATGTGTGTGATATCTGCAGTACCACCTTCTTTTCTGTAGTATTCGCCACGGCAAATAGCTTGCGTTTGCAAGGTTTGTGTCTTCACATTGACGTCGTACATTCGCTGGGCTCATACTTGACGGTGAAATAGAATATGTTGCTCGCGCAATCAGCGATTACCTAACGGCAGAAACAGGCATCACCATCATTTTCGAGTCTGCGATCGTCCCAAAGTGGAAGGACTCGCGCCTCTCTTTCAAGAACGTCTACATCACCCGCCGTCCAGCCGACACTGATCGTTCTGGTTGGCGCAAGTTGGATAGGAATGCGGCCCACAAAGCCGCAGCCGGGTATGACGTCAGTAATCACCCGTCGTACCACGGCACTGGCGACGAAGAGGATGATGCGAACATCCAGGACCACTCAAGTGACGACTTGAATTACTCGATGTTCGATCTGAGCGTGGACTCGATCGACGTGACACTTTCTCTCGCACGGTGGCTCGACGGCAAAGGCCTCATTGCCGATGCAGTGGTTAAGGGTGTGCGAGGGGTTCTAGGTACCGTTGACATTCACTCTTACAGATCAGCAATCTGAATTGCATTGTCAGATCGTCGCTCGGTGACTTGGGATTCGGACCATCCGCTCGACCCAGCGTCGTTCCGGCACCGTGCGCAACCGGGGGACTTCGAGCTCCAGTCGCTCCAGCTGGAGGATGTACTGATCACGGTGTACCAGCCGGGCAGTTTCCGCCCGTATACGGCATCTATTTTCCGTGCGGACATCCTCACGTTCCGGAAGCAGTGGGTTTGCTACGACTTCCTCTCCGCAGAGAACGCCGTCGGGCAGATCGACAACTGCCTCTTCAGTCTACACCGTCCCCAGAGCATCGGCCGTACTACTGACCAAGACCTCAAGGACGGACAATGGTCGCGAATGGTAAGCGGGCCGCAATGTCGAACTGAACAAGGATTAATGATGTTACGGTCTCATGTTAGTCGCGCTTCCGGATGGATGGTCTGAACATTGACCACCTGCAAGCTATGACGACCCAAGAGGGGCCCATTTCCTGGATCACCTCCGGCAAAGTCGACGCGGTGTTTGACGTCAAGTTCCCGCGTGACCCTCAGGGCGACCTGGCATTCAATGCACTTCTCGGAGAGCTCGCAGATGCGATCTCGACAGCCGCTTCATCCGTCACGACGGACCGCATCCCGGGCCAGCGTGAACTAGCGAAGCCCCCGCTGAGTGCACCATCGGATGATAACCAGATGGCGGAGGACACGCCACAGGTGGTGATTGATATCGACCTCCGTTTCCGGGACTTAAAAGCTGCTGTGCCGATCTTCACGAATGATTTAAGCTACGTGAATAATGCACTTATCAGACCCATTGTTGCGTTCATGAAGTGCGTGGATTATGACCTGATGATTTGCTCTCTCCACTCACCTTCTTTGCAGTGCGAACAGGACGTTAGTGCCAATACGCTGTAGAGTAGTCAAGCCTCTTAGTGCTTTTGATGGATCATGGACGGTGAGTTTTGATTACGCCAGTTCGTACCATTTCATTTATGCTGATGTGTCTTTGATAGTTGTGGGAAAGTAAGCCTATCAAAATCTTTAGCTAAGGACAGCCATTGACCCTTACATTGACCAGCCGAACTCATGGACGCCGTCGCACTGAAGGTAGCTGTCTTGGACACCTTATGCCTCACAGGTACTGATGTCCTGTCACTCAGGTGTACGAAGCCATGGCCTATCATGTTACACAAGCAAACTTCAACTGCCGGGTTAAAGCCGTTAGCGCCTGGAGCCTGCAGTTGACGGCCAATGCGGTCTTGTCCGCATTACGGACATTGGTGGACCCAGTAACTGCGCATCTGCGGGAGCTTTACGAAGAGACCATCCCTCATGATCTGCTTTCCAGTCATTAGGGTCTTCGCACCATGCGTAAGCTTCCCTTATTGGTATACGCCCACCTTCAAGCAGTACTCTTCGAGATTTTTGCGAACATTAAATCGTGATACTGCTGCGTTACTTCCGCCATTCCACTTGATTGTCGGATAAAAGTAGGATCTTTACTTAGCTTGTAGAAGTTATTTCATAAACTTTGACGACTCACGATGATAAGGTATGCCGACGCCTTTCAACCACTCATGTATTACAGCGAAACCCTTGTACATATACACATTCATATAAAGACTAGTTCTACTCAAATAAATAGTCCATCGACGCCTCAATCATCTCGGTATTTCTTCATGCTCTCGGCAACCGAACCACCGAGAAGGGCTATTAGAACCATTACAACCACCCATAGGTGGCCCCCAAGAATGTTTTTGGATGCAGAAAAAGCGAAAAGAGAGCTGCACGATGCCGATCACATACATGAGTATCTATCACTGAGGGAAAAACCAAACGTCGACTCACCTCACAAATGCTGGACCAAAGGAGCCAGCTAGGGATTGGGCGAACTCAGCAAGCCCATTCGACGTTCCCAGAGATGACGAGCCGGGTGTATGGTCTTTAGTAAGTATCATGATGATCCTGTTGCATATACCATCAGCCACCCTCGAAAGACAAAACTACAGCCAAGTCGGCGCTTACGAGAACGCCATGCATCCAATCCTCGACAGGAACAACACAAAGCCAACGGCCGTCCACTCTACCGCCTTGCCCTCCGCAGCAACGGCAGCCTTCGCAAGGATCGATAGCAACGACATTGAAGCAAACGTCACGGGCCAGGATTGCATGCAGAACCGAAACATCGTGAGCACGCCAAAGCGCCGCAGTAGTGCAGGTAATGCCAATTTTAGAAAGATTGAGACGAAGCCCATCACGGAGAGTGCACGGCCAATCTGAGAGGGCTGGGACAGCGTATAAGTGTATAAGTCCACCTCCGGAAGGAACGGAGATGCGATAGAACTACGTACAGACAAAGCAAGGCCGCCACTCTCGATAGGTGTATATGCTTGGAGGACGAGGACGGTGTTGAAGCACGACGCTACGAAGCCGAGGGCGGCGCTCAACGAGCAGACAGCGCGGATGACGGGAATGGATATGAGGGCCTTGACACCGAGGGTTTTTGAGCGCGGGAGCTGGATCTCATGATCTTCTTGCGCTGCTGTTGGGGCATCCCGATCCGAAGCTGCATCGTCACTTAGTTTGATCGCTTGGCGTTTGCTTGGAAGAGTCTACGTCGTCGAAAACAGATGATCATTGGCAATATGAACACATCGTCGTGCTCGAAGGCATACCTCTTCCAAAACAAAAACGGCTAAAATCAACGCAATCGTGGCTATCAGTGCCGTGACCAGGCAGGGTAGGAAGTAGGGATAGGTCCTCCAGAACGGGGTATCAAACCATCGAGGAAACTCAGTGGCGGGGTTGGCAAACGTCCCACCGATAAGCGGTCTGTCAGCTTGTCAGCGTTGCCCACAATCAGTTCGCTCGGTCAGCGTTTTACCCTATGACAAATCCTACTGCGGAAACAATGTCGTATAAAGGAAACGCGGTGGACTCATTTGTCTCGTCAGTCAGCTCGCCTACAATTGAGTGTATGGCTCCAGTGGTTCCGGAAAATATACCAGCTGCATGCATACAAATCAATTATCTTGATGAGGAGGAAGATAGAGCTATGGAACACCGACTCAAAAATCGCGTCAAGAGCACTGTGACAAATGAGCGAGATAGACCGAAGAGAAGTGTGAAAAGAGTAGTCCAGGCAGTGCCAATAATGATGATGGGTTTCCGCCCATACTTATCTGAGGCAACCAAAATTAGCCTAGACTCGATGACGACATACTCCTTGAGAAAATAAGTGAATGGAACAGTCTCGATATTCCTAGGAGTGATGGGGTCCGTTCTGCGATGACAAATGGGATAGATTCTCAACCAGCGCAGTCAAACGGCGACCGAAGAGGCACTTTGGCAATGAACACAGTTAACGACAAAGGCGCATTGAAAGTATTGCCCATGAATAAATCTTTATAACTGCGCCATCGAAACTGTGTCTGGACATCATGGACATTAGCCTGCGCACCAGACAGTCGGCCCCATAGGTAAATTGTCAGTAAGTGCGCAATGGAGCTAGCGCTTCCCTGAGTTCAGTTCTATTAGTCGTTAATATCCGACTATGGCTTGAGGATCAGCAACTGACCACAAGTCCGCTATAGTAGCCGGTCTCTGCACCTTCAGAGGAGGCGAGTTCGGCTACCAGGACATTCAGGTATGGTAGAATCTGTGTCGAAGCGATGGGAATAACAACTTTGATTGCATACACTGCCCCCAGTTGAACCTTGGGCAGCGGATTCGGACGCATCCGAGTACGGCCGTGCAGGAGGGGGTCAGTCTCGATATCCTCAGTAACGATCGCCTGTTCAGAGTCGTCAACCGACATGGTGGAAGTCAATCTGAAAGAAAGAGAGCTGCGGCGCATGAAGAGCGCTGGTTGTTCTTAAGTACCCATGCTTTATGCGTGCTTGATGGTGCGAATTGCGAACTCAAAGACACAGAACCATGAATACCATATGGAGTCACGTGAGTTGCTATGACAGATCCGCTGCGCCAAGTTAGCGCTCCGGTGGTCTAGCCAAGGCTGTTCCTCCACATTCCTCTTGACCGTCAACCATCATGAGCACCAGCAATTACACCACAGCACCCCCTGCGTATCAGGGTTCGCCCGCGAAATTATCTGCTATTCCACCCGATGAGGGTGCTGCTCAGCCCCTGTTGGGCAGTCCGAGGTCAGGACCCAGTGTTGGACCAGGTGGTATTTACGACCAGCCTGCATCTGACGACGTACCAGACGATTTCAAGGTGAGACCTCCTTTGTCGTCTGCGGTCTCGCATTCCCTTATTCTCATTATCAGTATGGAACTACCGTCTCGGAGAGTTCGCTCGAGATAAGGAACGCATTTGTGCGCAAAGTGTATTCCATCCTCTGTGAGTGGAAGTCATCCGCCCTTCTATATCCACTCTGACATCTTATATGTAGTCTGTCAGATTGTAGGTCTTCTTACCTTCAGTTTATTTGGAGCAGCTCATGGACTGTTGTGTTGGTAGTTCGCAACCTGCATCGTAGCCGGCGGTATCTCGCATTCTCCTGATACCATCTTCTGGGTTCAGACACAGTGAGGCATTCGATAATCTTGGGCAATCCCAATGCTAAAAGTGTACTCATAACCGAAATTGTGCAGTACTTGGTCGCTCTATATCCCTCTCTTTGGAACCTTTGTAAACCTGGGCCTTCTGTACTGGAAACGCCACAGCCACCCGTCCAATTTGGTTTTGCTGTCCACTTTCACTCTTTTCGAGGCATTCGCGATTGGTGTTTCCACCGCATTCTTCAACAACGTGATTGTCTTGCAGGCTCTGTGAGTTTTGCCTGCTCTGTACCATCCAAGCTGCTCATTCGTCCATACAGCCTGATCACCTTGGGCGTGTTCCTTGGTTTGACGCTATATACGTTGCAATCCAAAGTGAGCTCAGTTCACCCCTCAGGTTCGATAGATGTGCTAATTTCCCGCAGTATGATTTCTCTGGTCTAGGCCCTTGGCTCTTCACCGGTCTTGTCGCTTTACGTACGTATCACTCTCATCCACATTATCGAAATGTCGTTCTCACACCATGAATTAGTGATGACGGGCATCGTCGGCATTTTCATCCCCTTCGGCCGGACCATGGACATCGTATACGCTGCGGGCGGCTGCCTTATCTTCAGCGGTTACATCGTGTATGACACATACGTTATTAATAGGAGGTTGTCGCCCGACGAGTACATCATGGCTGCGATTAGCCTGTATCTTGAGTACGTCCTTCATACTCTTTGGAAGCCATTCACACACTGACTATGCAATCGGCTCCAGCTTCATCAACCTTTGTGAGTATCAATTTTCTGAGTTTTTATGTCCTAGACTGAAGTCTTCTTGGTAATACCAGTCATCAATACCCTTCGTCTTCTCAACGACACCCAAGAGCGGTGAACGCATGAACCCTAGTCGAGGACACTGGCATAGAACCCTATGTTGTCAAGAAATATGGAGGCATATTCAGCTTGTAAAATATTGGCTTACTGAGGAGTAATCTTCTCATTTCACGAATGAGTGACGATTGTGCAGACTAATCACTACTTTGGCTTGTACTGAACCTGTCCTGTACCGTAATGATCTTTTGTAATGATACTGATTTTTCAAGATCCAGCGTGATTGTGTTCCCGTAGTAGCTTCGGATTACACTACCCTATCCTACTTTTGTGAATACTATTTGTTGTTTTCTTGCTCATCTTCTTCCCGTGTGTTGTATGCTATTCCTTCGGTTTCCTCAGCTTGTGCCCTGGAAGGAGATTTTAAGTCCCGCGAACGTTCTGCTATGAATTGCTGTATGTAGCCGACGCCACGTGGGAATGATAGATCGTGTGGCGCGCACAAAGAACACCTGAAACAAGTCTGTGGCAGGACCCTCCCTTCCATGCAACTCAGTTCTCTTCCAAACCCCCACGACATCGCCTCACGACTCATCCCTCTGCGTCCTCTGATACGAACAGGCATCTCCAAAAACTTTCTATATATCCAAATATCCACTTTGCACGGGGCTGGCTCAACCCACCCATACCCACGCCCTGCTCGTTAACCAGGATCGTCGTTCATCATGCCACTACCGGGGAGCAGTACGCTGTCGTTGCAAGGTCATTCCAGACCGGGAGACACCCTTCACTCTAAACCCAAGCAGGCCATGATCGTCCGCATGTCCGCAGAAACCCTCGAGGCACTTGAGGGCTTCCTCCCAAACCAGCCACAGATGGATTTTGAGTTCGGCGAGAGCCCAGTAAAGTCTCACTGCGAACCTACTTATGTCAGTGTACCACTGACGCCGGATTCAGGGTATCTACATAGGAGATGTCTTCTTTCCCGTACGCCCGCTGAAGGAGGGCACGCCACATGAATTGTACCTTCGTACATCATCTGCCGCTAAGCCTATGGCTCCACTGAAGCTGTATGCGAACGTGACGGGCAAGTTTACGGTCGAACGCGAACTCGGCGAGAAAGTACAGGACAAGGTACGCGATCGCACGCTCGTCGCAGAGAAGCAGCGCACAGAGCGCAAAGCTATCCTGCTTGAAACCCCACCCGATCTCGGTCGCTCGAGCGCAACTGGGAAGAGGCGAAGGGAGGGACAGGTGCCCAGGCGCCCTGTGCACCCCGCAGATCGGAATCTGCCCGCATCATCAAGTGCCCCGCCTCTGAGAGTGATGTCACCTTCGCAGGCGAAAAGTCCTGTTCCTTCTGCAAGGAAAAGACTCATCCACTGTGTTGCTTTGTCTTCGCGCACGGTCGATGAGGCTGTCAGATTAGTCGGGGGCAAAGACTGCGATTCGACCACTCGGAAGCAGATCATCGAACTCCTTGAGGAGGTAATTGCGAAACCTTTACTTCGTGTTCTTTCTCTGATATTCTATACTTTCATCTGTCAGGTCGCGGAGCGAGTCCCGACGCCCAGGCACGACGCGCAAGACACGCCTCCGCGCTGGCAGTTGAAGACGCAATCTTGGACAGAAGTACGACCCTACGAGTGGCAGAAACTTGACACTTCAGAGCGGACGTATCTCGCCCGTCAGGCGCGTGCAGCCTTCAGTCGACTTAAGATATCAGAGACACACGCTTTGTGGGATCATGTTCGCTATCGTAATACCGAGGATCGTATTCCACCTACCGCAACGGCGAGTGGCATACCTGAGAGTACAGTCAAGCCTGAAGCGAGAAGGGGTATTATATCGAAGGAGACGAAGCAGAAGAAAGTCAAGACTACGGACGGTGCAAAGAAGAAGGCAACGGACTTGATCACAGCCAAGGACGAGAGCGCGAGACCACTGAGGGAGGTGGTGGGTAAAGGGAAGCAAAGAGAAGTAGGGTCCCCCAGCATAGAGACGCCTACACCTACCTCGAAGCCCACAGGACGCAGACTGCCTGGCTCTGGGTTCAAGGTGAAAGTAGGCAGCGCCAGCGCGACGCCACCTGCGACGCAAGTATCGCCGGCTTCGTCACAGCCGTCTAAAAGAACTGGTCCTGTGGACGTCCGGGATAGCAGAAGAGGTGAAGTGCCGTCGCCTTCAGGGCCTGCAAGGCCAGCGCCTCCCATTCCTCCTCCAGCGGCCAGCCAGGAACGGAAACAATCAGCCGCGACTGTCGCGCGTGTTCAGAAGAAAGCACCAGGGTCCCACCATCCTTCTGCGGTGCTGGGGTCGGACAGAGAGCGCGATCGAGACTCATTAGCTAGCGCAGCCACGACCAAGAAGCGCAAGAGATTGGTTCCTGATGGAGAGTCAGAATACTCGGAACGAGATACTTTCGTTAGCGCCGCCTCGCAGAAGAGGCGGAAGACAGACGAGGTCAAGATACCCAGAGAGGACTTCAAGGAACGAGACCCTGACGGGCATAGAGAAAGGGACAGAAGCGTGTCGTTACCCCAGAAGCTTCTGAAGCGTGAAGGCTCACCGCTGGCCGCTCCGCGTGTGAAGGTCAAGAAGGAGGCCTCGCCCCTGCTGATCGCGCGTTCACCTGTTCCGGTACGACCCTCTTTACCTCCGGCGCGCGCGCCAGCGCGAGACAAGGCAGTACCATCGCCGTCTTCTTCGTCCACCTCACGAACTGAACCATCTCGTCGTATGAGTGGATCAGTCAAACCTCGTCGAAAATCACCGATTTACACGTCCTCTGAAGATGAGAGCTCGGAGCCGCCTAAGCCCCTGGCTAATGGTAGAGACAGGCCGCGCAAAGAGAAATACACCCCATGCTTCAAGGCTTTGCACTCGTTACCGTCTGACCGTGCTGGCCTACGAAAGTACTATAAGAAGTGCTTTGTCGTGTATATCAAGCTGTACAACGAGAAGGTCTCTCGGCGGGACCAGATCGAAAGATTGTTGTCACAGAGCGACAATACGTCGGTGTCAGTATCGGACTCAGAGGCGGAAACAGAATTGGATATACTAGATCCTGACCTGGTCACGGCGTTCGCGGCCGATCTGAATGCAGTTACGGAGGAGATGAAGAAGGTCAAACAAGCTTGGGTCAGTCTAGGAGGGAAAGTTGATGCCTCAGGGAAGCTCATGGATGGTTGATTGAGACTATCCTACATTCGAGCGGTCTGAGGAACATTTTGGCTAGTCACAGTACAGAATCTTTGTATAACTAAAGGCCCGCCAAATTTGTGAACAGGGTCGTACGGCACGAGAATGCCTTGATTCAGTAATGCTGATGCCCAGTTACCGGTCGTACACAACGAGTGTGTTCGTGAGGGCACTAGGTACAAATTGATCGGAGCTGGCATGAAGACTGATATAGTTACAGAACGTGAACATTCGGCTAACAACATCCAATACTTTACAAATCCATTCGACCCAGATGAAAAATGAAGTTAAAACGTTAAGATTCAATCTGATATCTGTCATGTCACGTCATGGGCCTTCTCTGAGGTCATGTTTGTATCGTCATATTCCGCAGGTCTGTCGTCGGGTTCATTGATCGTGAATGAGGCGTCATCGAATGTCTCATCGTGGACAATGTCCAGCTCTGTGGTAACGGTGATCTAAGGTGTTGTAAGTCATTGATAAACATAACAGAAGACTTATATGTGTGAGGGCAGAAACCTCACCTGAATCTCACGCGTCAATTCTTCATCACTAGCACTGCGTCCAAGGAATGACCCGAATCCTCTGAAAGGCCACCTGATCCGGTCGGGTGTGTGTGACGCACGATCCTCAATGATACCCCCATCTAATGTAGACTTGTCCGTCTGCGCTTCCAGGTCTCCAGAGTACTGCTCGTATGAGACCTTCGTCGGCGAATGACTTGTTAGGCTGACTGACGCAGCGCGTCGATCCCTAGGAAGAGACGGTACATCGTTGATCAACGACGACTGGCGTGAATCGACGCCAACGGGTGTGCGCCGCAGGCGCATAGCCTTGTCTTTCATGCCAGTGTGGTTCTCTCCCTGCACGTGTATCTCCTGAAGTGGCGGGCTCCGTGACTGGGACTCGCTTCCGCCTGATGTCACCCAGAAAAGCACGACGGCGTTGACAACGACCTGAGAACGACGTCGGCCCATTCAGTGGTGTTGCGCAATCAAAACGCTTTGCACACGCACGTCTATACCACAGCTTCCGAGGCAAAGCCAACCTAGTTGCTTCCCGCGCATCAGTGTGAGGACAAGGATGTTAACGCATGATGTAGTCAGAGCAACAGCAGCAGCCCTTCTCATAAAAGTCAAAAGACGCCTATTATGATCGTCTTGAATCTCACCATACAGTGCGCACGGCAACTCTACGAACTCGAGCACTACGGAAGGTGGACCTGTACAGAGGCCACAAGAACAGAGAGGTAAAGAGAACATTGATAGACCTTTAAAGTGAATAAGTAGGCGTGACACAGTAAAAGAGGATACAACGCACAAGTCATATGCGAGGAGAGTGATGGAAGCCGGTCGTTTAAGCCCTATGACACAGGAACCATCTTCCCGGAAGAATGAGATCTTCTCTAAAGCAGCTGTAAACACACTGGGCGATCAGAAACAAGTGTGCAATTACATACCAACAATGAGAACAGCGGCGACTACTGTGTACAACAACACGATGACAAGACATGTAACATAAATTGGAGAGGAGAACCGCTTTGAATGAGGAGAAAGGCTCCAGACCACATGCAATTTTTCGACTAAATCCGCACAGATCAGGAGAAGGCTCCTACTCATATTGGAAAAAAGAACTCACGAAGAAACATATAGATCAGAATCTTCGACGTGGTGTAAAATGCAACACAGTTATATATCCCGAGAGCACACACGGTCCGGTTGCGCTCCATGCCGACACCTTGGATCAGGAGTCCAGCTACTCAAAGTTTAGATTATATGCTCCTTATCAGGACCGACGTGACTCGTACATGTAAAAATAAACAGCCATCTTTGAACAGAGTTTGGGTTAGTCTTGATCACTCTCGAAGCACGCAGGAAACTTACGAATCCAGGAACGTCAATATCACGAGCAGTCGGGGGAGGTTGATATGAGAGAGACCATGAAGTGACCTTGTGCCTTTCAGTTTGAGCCTTCGGGAAAGGAAGAACGACAAGATTGAGGCACCTGTGGTTAAGGGTCCCAGCTTGAGGATCAGATACATATGTCACTGATGAAAAAAGACTGACCCAGCAAGTGCACAATACAACTCAACAACCGCAGGCCCACGTTGGGAAATTGCATGTGAGATGCGCCGCCATTCTGAACGGAGGCGAGCACGAACGACATACTAGGTGGTCATGGTGAAAGGAGAGGGGGTAGAACGGCCAGAGACTTTGTAGCACGGCTCATGAGGCCGGATGCTGGGGTATACCATAGCAGCCGTCCGCAGGGATCAGTCTGTATCCCACACGCTGTGGTCATTCATGCGGGATTGACACTGGTTTTGGCCGTCTCTGTTGGATCCGTGACCCCTGAAGCTACCCCCCTTGTCCGACCGCACTACGTGACGTAGACTTACAAGACAGAGTGCGCGGGCAGTTTGCTTCCGCTGGCGGTGGCCAGGACGGAAAACATATCGGCGGTGATCGAGACCCACCAAAACAGGTAATTCCATCAAAAATGGCCTCACGTGATAGGCTTTCGAAGGAGCTACTGCCTACGGAATCAGTGTCAGTGATCAACAGCGGTGAAGGATTCAGGGACTACACTGAGACATATCCTGCTCCGCGAAGCAAGATGCACAGGAAAGTAGTCTCGTATGGATGTTTTCTTTGAAATGTTCGAATCGTCGTCGATGAGCAGCGATGTCCACCGCAATAGGCATTATTTCTACCAAGATATCCGTTCACATTCCAGAACGTTATTCCATGTGTCTATAGTCACAACATGTTTAGTACGAAACGCACGCCTTACACCCCACCGTTGGTATACAGCCACGTTCAGAGGTGAGAGCGGCGTTGGACCAATCTTGCAATTGAACTCCAGGGCCGGGTCCCACATCGTGTGACCTTCAAGTCTTCAAATTGCCTTCGATATACACAGCGAACTTATCTGCTATGCTTTCCTCGCTCCAGTCCACCGCCCCCTTCTCCGTCGTCCCGAGCGTGATCGCCTTCTTGTGCACAGTCACAAATTGCCGCTTCAGGCGCTGCAACTCCGAGAGCGTTATATTGCGGGGAGGAAGCGTGACGCGCGGCTTCACAGCGGTGGTCAGTACGAGCGTCACTGTCCCTCCTGATCCTTGAGAGGCGGCCTGCTCTGCCATGATGGCCGCAACCATCGACGTTGTAGTACTTTCTAGAGTGCGCAGGGCATCTGTGGGAGCCTTGGGTACCTGGACCAACGACGGAAGCATCACTATACACATTCGTGGAAACCCAGAGGGTCCATACCGCTTGTGTGCCCGCGTTAGGAGGCTTGACGTTCCCTTCCGTCACAGCTTTCCAGATCCCGTCCACAGGCACATCCTCGTCCGTCCAGAGCACAGTGAAGAGAGGAGAATCCCACCGGACCATTGAAGATGGCTCTTCATAGCGTAGCAGCAAATTGTCGAGTCTTTTGCGTGGGGTGAGCATCAGCAACGCGTTTTGTCACAGACGGACGCAGGGACTCACGTATCTGGAGGGTATGCTCGCCCATCTTGTCGCGAGGCGTTCCACTCTTTGCACAGCTCTTGACTCGCCACGACATAAACCTTTTGAGATGTACAATAGATACATTATACTCTCGGTGCGGAAAAATAGGTCACGACGCACGGTGCAAACCCTTATTTTTTGCTCCCTCGCCGCGCAGTACATCTGGTACCGGAACCCCTTGATGTAGTTCATCGCATCCACGATCAAAATTGTGTCTTGCCCCATCTGCCGCTGCATCGCCGTAAAAAGGGCAGCGCGAGCTGGCTTTTCCGACCGACCATCTGCAGAGGTGTTTATTGCATTCATTGGAAGCACATGAGAAATGACATACCACCGTATACATCTCGCCCAATGTTGAGCACGTCGTCAGAGAGAATCGAGACCTTTAGCTTCGGTCCCACATAATTTGGGTCCTGTAGGCGCGACTCGAGATGTGTACGGAGCTGTTCAGCACGTTTTGTCTTCCCTGAGGATGGATATCCTGACAATGTGATCAGCGCCATGATCACATTGTATCATCCAATTTGAGCTGTGATCAATGTTTCTCACCAACACAATCCTAAAAACATTGTCCACTACTCTACCTGAGGAGCATCAAACTTTACAGCAGACATGTTATATAGATAAGCAAAACAATATATTATTCCATTCAACACAGTACATCCATTGTATATACCCAATCCCAAGTTCCCTTCAGATAATCCCTCCAACTGAATCAGTTGTCACTGGGAATGAAGATTTTCCAAAAATTGCTGGAGGCCGAAGCCAACAGACGTGTTCGGATGTGTAATTTGCAATCAGCAAAAGACTGTGCCTCGGTAAAGACCTCACTGGCGACAGTACGTGCCCGAGCACAAGGATAAGGAAAACATTCACTAGAGGCTGATTTATATAGGAAGAGACGCGTGCGCACGGACCAAACGGCTTAGGGTGGGCGATTGCCATCACACAAAGTCAGGATTGCTTTCTCTACTACTATGTACAACCACTTTTTTTTTCGCTGTCTGAGACTAAGTCGTGCTTTCGTAGAGGATTTGAAAGGTTGGACCGAATGTTCTGATAATGGCATCTTGTCGTGCGGCTCTTCAGGTCAGGTCCGTATGTATGTGGGCATCCATGATATGTCAGGAGGCATGAGTCTGTCTAACGCAACACACTGGAATTGGTCGCTCATGCATTGTACAACGTCGGATGCAAATGAAGTACGTGAGTCACAACTGCTTGCTGTTGTCCATCGTACTGCTCTTACCGCGTAGAAATCTTACAGGATAGCTGCATACAATACCAACGGCCCATGTGCTATGAGACTAGCCATACAATCACGCCCGGTGCATTCCGTTGTAGTACATTGGGATATTATCCCGGGGCCTATCGTGGCAGTCGTTTCTGCCCTGTCTCACCCTGGGGCCGCCTGCAAGTTGTCCCAAGGGCATGTGTTCTGGGTATCTCAAGGGTCCATATCTCACCGGTAATGCTTCGCTCTTTGCCTAATTTGTTTCCTCGAATATGTTTTTCTTAGGCAGTTGATCTTACGTAACCGGTGTACGAGCTCTTCACGTTCACAGCGTACAACTTTAAATGCAATCCTCGTTTCGCGATCCACAAAGCTTGCGCGGGTTGCATAGAATCGCGTCTCAATGTGGATGTCCCATCCATGTTGAGCATCTTGATTGAGGTGACCATCCCTTCGTGGAATGAACTCTGCGAACATTGAGCCTGCCGCGAACGGTCCCGGTCGAATGTCTTCGCACCATCTGCAGCGAAGTGTGGAAATGACCATGTTTCCGTGCACTCGATGTTATTTCCGCCCGGACATTGCAAGTCTAGGCTCAATTTAGACGAGCGCTCGGGCCAGGAACACCCGTTCTCACGTACAACGGTAGCCGAATGTAAAGTTGTGAGCTCGACCAGGCGACCGAGGGCTGCTCTCCTCTGCCACTTGTCCCAACGCCCAGTGCCAGGGCTGTCGACAGCATGGCTGCCGCTTCTCCCCCAGACTCACGCACAGCGCCCCTGGTGATTGAGTTGTGTATCTATCTGGCAGGCCGAGCCCACTGACCCCATCAGGAAGCAGATGCCAGAAGCAGGCGAGCAGGCCACGGACGACGCTGAGCCAGCGCACCAGCCCGACGAACAAGGCCCTGCGCGCGCTGCATCTTCAGCCAGTCTCCGAACAGCCCACCGTGCTGCCCAGGCAGGTTCTCAACAAGCCAACAATACCCATGTCACCCAGGATGGTGCTCCGGCTGCAGGCGATCATTCATTATCTAGCGACATCTCCGTGCAGGCACCTTCTCCCTCTTCTTCAACGCCGCAGCCGTTTTCCCCTGCTGGGCTGGGACCAGCAACCATGGCTACCACGCTCACTCCAGTAGAGAAGCAGCAGGCCGAGGCCGAGAAGGTGGACGAGAAGGGTGCAGGCACTGCGACGACGTTCACCATGCCGCTGGGAAAGCGCCGCAGACGCGAAGGTAAGGAGATGTCCGAGGGGATACACACCGTGTCGAGCACTACAGAGCGGCCGTCGTCGCGCGGTACAAGGGCCTCGTCCAAGCGCGCGAGAAAGTCGCTCTTCGCCAGGATAGCGGCCGTGTGCACGTCGTGCATAAGCTCCTCTCGCCGCGAGCACGAGATTGATGTCGACGAAGGCGCGTCTCGCACGTTGGAGGGCGAGAAGCACACCCGCACCGAGACGGAGACGAGCCAGCAGCACACCCAGGAGTCTTCGACGTCTCTCACAGGTCAGAACTCCCCGTCACTTTATGAATGAAATGTGCTGATCTCCGGGGCAGTGACGCCCCCGCCCTTGCATCCGATCGTAGACCCGGGCTCCACCGCTGATCCTGAGATTCTCATACCACCTACTCCCTCGAGGCTTTTGCCACGGTCGGAGACGCACGGGCTGACTGCAGGCGCTGTGCAGCCCCCAGGGTCGACCGGCCATGATGTGACTTTTGAACACGGCCATGCCCATGCTCCAGACTCGGCTGACGAGTCTGACAGCTCGTTCACGGAGGAGGAGGTCTTTAGAGATCTCATGCGTATGGACGAGGAAGATGAAGAGCAGGTTCTCATTCGGAAGGGCGGAATCGGGATTCCTATCGGTCTTGTAGGTCCACCTTTTTGTCAACACCCGTGAACATATACTGACCTGCGCACTACCTCAGGATGGCACGCCGCAACCACTTTTGCCGCCAGTTGCGCCGGAGCATCTCGGCCGCAAGTGCCTTGTCCTAGATCTTGACGAGACCCTGGTGCATAGCAGCCTAAAGGTTCGTGCGGCTAGTCACTCTAAAGGCAGCTAGCTCAATATGCGCCGTAGGCGGTGCCATCACCGGACTACATCGTCCCGGTTGAAATTGAGTCCTTCTGGCATAATTTCTACGTCCTCAAACGGCCCGGTGTTGACGGCTTCCTGAAACGTATGGGCGAGATCTATGAAGTCGTAGTCTTCACTGCGAGCCTGAGCAAGGTCAGTATCCGTTTCTGGCTTTAACTTCCCATGTCTATCACAGTTCCTTGAATTTGAATTTCATGTTTACTATCTCAGTATGCCGACCCGGTCCTCGACAGGCTTGACCCTGACGGCTCCGTCGCACACCGACTGTTCCGAGAGAACTGCTACAATCACCGAGGCAACTATGTCAAAGTCAGCCTTTCTTCCAGCTGGTTCTTGCCAGATCATTGACGTCATTCACTTTTACGATGTGCTGCGCAGGACTTGTCGCAACTGGGCAGGCCGATTGGGGACACCATCATCATCGACAATTCCCCCGCATCCTACATATTCCACCCGCACAACGCAGTGCCCATCTCATCGTGGTTCAATGATCCGCACGACACGGAGCTCACTGACCTGTGCCCTTTCCTCACCGACCTGGGCATGATGCCTGGCGACGTGCGCGGCATCCTGAACTCTTCCGTGTAGAGCCCTGCTACGCAGAATTCAGTTTCTGCTCGGGCCTGTGGAGGCCGTGAACAAGTCGTCAAGACCCGCGTCACAGGCCCACGCCACCTCACACGAAATGTCATCGTCCAAATACACTGACTGTATAGGCGCATCGGTAGCCTGGGGTTCTCCGCTCGACTTGGTCTGGTGACCAACATTTCCAGCGTCGTTCTTTTCCGTCTGTTCTCCGGCGCATTACAGTCAATTCTATTCCCGTATACCCCCCAAACAGGTGAGGGTTTATCCAGCATTCTCGTTTGCGGCTCGTGAGAATGCTCATCAAGTTTTCTCACCCTATCAAGCAAGATTGCTTCTCATCGTGTCCCTGCAGGATCATCGGGAAGGATGTCCCGCACACACCCTCTCAAGCTTCCCCACACTCCCTTGTCGTATCTCTCCTGTCTTTGCCCGCGTACGTCTCCTCCAGTTACCTGCCCTTACCCTTGCTCAAGCATTCCATGCCCGTCTAGGTCTCGCAGTTATTTATTAGATACCCCTTCTCTTAGTCGGGCTTCATTGCTGCTGTCTTTTCGGGTACTCATGTGACGCACCGATACGAATACATGATGAGAACTCCCTTTCCGTTTCAACGTGTGCCATCCCGATCTTGGGTAAAATTCGCAGCGTCGCGATCTTCTCCGCACTGTTGTGCCATTTTGCCGAAGAGCTTCAGCTGCTTCTCCTTCTGCGGCCTCAAAATGAGACTCAGTTGCTGCCGCGATAGTTGGCCTGATTACAGGGGTGAGTCAGTCCCGTGGTGAGCCAGGTGAGGCAAGGTGCCTGGGCGACGTCGACATCCTTATGGCGGCCATAGCAGCTGCGGTCGGCACAACGTCAGCAAATGCAGTATAGATAAAAGCACCCTGTTGGACACATGTCATCAACGAAGCTGGAAATTGACGCTTTATCATTTCAAATCGTTACTGCATTCATATACAGAGAACCTGTCTTCTACTTTCCCCCCTCCCTTCTCCCCGGGCTACTCCAGACCTTGCTTGGTAATTACTCGCACATTTACTGCCCTATACGCTCCCAGAGCTACTTAACAATAAAAGAAGCAGTTACTTGTCGTTACACCCATTGCTCCCCTCCGTCGGTACCTCATCCTCCCACGGACTGAACCTACTCTTCTTCATACGCGGCAGATTCTGTAGCCACGACAGACCTGGCGATAGAAAAGTTCTACTACCAGTCTCAGGAACAGGCCCGACAGACGGCCGCTGTGACGCAATGGAGTGGACATGCGACGGTGAAGACGGCATGCTCGCGATCGATACCTCGCTCAAGGTAGGTAATCGCTCGAGGCTGGTATTGGTGGAGCTCCCCAGGGCACGCTGCAACGCCTCTCGCTCTGCAGGCGAGGGTGCGAACGCACGCATATTGATGTTTGAGAAGAGCGAGTCCGACTCAGGCGGCGTAATAACACTGGGGACGCCAGGGGCCATACCCGTAGGCTGCGACGAGAGATCGAACTGCGGCGGCCTTGAGAAGGACGGGAGGGACTGTTTCGTCAGGCGAAAGACCTTGGCCTCAGGGTTCAGTCCTTTCTTCTCTTTCGGGTCGGCCGAGTGCCAGCGCCGGTGAGCTCCGTTAGTCCTGTCACCTGAATCGTCTTCGCGTGTGACTTGCTGCGGCTCGGAAATCGTGCGATTCGGGGATGGGAAGACCGCACGCTGCATGTCCATAGCATCAGGCGTCAGGTGATGGCGCAAGGTAGGAGGAGGCCTTATTTCGAAAGGGTCCTCTTTGTCAACCCCATCGAACGACGGATGGGTGATCGACGTAGGCGACGAAGCCAAAGTAGCTGGATGCTCGACGGGTGGAAGAGGAGGATGAGAGTCACGCCAGTTGGGGGCCAGGACATCGTCACCTTCTGTCTGGAAAGACCGCGACACATCTTCAGTGCTGCCACCGCCTTCCAGAGAGGTGATGAGGCTGGAAGGAATCAATGAAGTACTTCTGGGAGAAATAGCCACCCCGCCTTGCATACCACCGATGAAAGGGTCATCATTCTCGCCGAAGGGTGAGAAGCGAGACGAATGAGACTGGGCAGTAGAGAGGGGAACTGATGAGTTGCCGTCGAGAAAAGAGTATCCTTGAGGACGCAGGAATACTGCACTATTGCTGTCAGACCCATTAAGGTGGAGACGGTCGCGGAAGTTAGATATTCCCCCAAGAGACAGGTTCTTGGGTCTGGGAGAGATGGACAAATCTCTGGCCTCTCCAGATCCGGACGATCCCGACCCCCGCCTAGGAGGCGCTTGAAGAATGTGTGGGAAGGCGTTTGAGCCTCGCGAAAAGTCAGCGTTGATGTGAGTGTGAGGATTTTGTATGAGAGGCTGGGTGTACGTAGTCATAGGCGACCAGAGACTCGGTTCATCTTCTTCAACAGTGGTGACAACATGCAGCGGATAGAATGAGCGATCCTGTTTCCTCAGCTCTGCCTGTTCCTTTGCATGCTTTAAGCGCTCCTCCTCCTGCACAATGCGCCCTTCCAGCTCTTTCGCGCGCACATTCAACGCAGCAACAACGTCCTCCGCGACCTTGATCTCCTTCCGCTTCCGCTCCAGCTCCTCCGCCATTTCCTTCTCCGCGACATCCCCCTCCTCCTTCACGCGCACGGTCGCCTGCTCATCCTCGGACATGCGCTCTCTCAGCGCGCCTATCTCTGCGCCGAGTCGCTCGATGCGCTGGCTCGCGCTGTCCCGCGCGCTCTCCGCCGCGCATAGACGCTTCTCCGCGTCGCGCCGTCCACCCTCCGCGACGCGCTTCGAGTCCTCGAGTGCCTTCGTGCGCGTCTTGATCTCTGCGCGTGCGGCATCCTCAGTTCGCTTGCGCTCGCGCTGCACATCGAGGTCGCTCTGGATGGCGGTGTGTGATGCGGTGGCACCTGCCCGCACGTCAGAGAGCTGCGTACGCAGCTCGTGCACGGCAGACTTAGAGTGTGATATTTGCCGCAGGAGCTCGGCAATTGCGGGGGACTGGTCGAATGATGAGGTGGGCGAGGGCGAGTAGGTCAGTACCGGGGGTGTGTTGAGCTTAACGTGGTCAATCGGTGCAGGTGTCTGGGGCTGCGTTGGCGAGTGATTATGCCGTTGCGACGGAGTGCGTTCTCCTTTGTGCGGTGTTGATGCCGATGACGGTAACCGTGGTGCATGAAGAGGTAGCGATGCTGATTTCGGGAGCGGGGGCGGCGTCGTGCTACGGGGCGTGCTATTAGTCGTACGATGTGCCGAACGTTCTGTGCCCCTCGATTTGGGAGGGGTTTCGGGAGTTGGAAGACGCAATCCAGTAGACACCGATTTGTAAGGCACTATATCAAATTGAAATGACAATCTTAGGCGATCCATTCATGTGCCCTGATTTGTAAGTTTGCTTACCGTCGCATCCTTCAAGGCTATCGAGCGCTTTCACGTCTAGGATGCCGGAGCTGAGCCGTTCAGCGTCTTTGGTGTTGGCAAGTGCGTCGTGGCACCATGCCCGCACCGTCCCACATCGCCACCACTTTCCAAAAGCACCGATGAACCACGAATCCGCAGCAATTGAGGCGGCACCCTGGGCATCATGAACTGCACTCCGAGATTGAGAGGAGTTTGGGAATACCGCCGCGATCGTAAGTATACTAAAGCTATGAAAAACATGCTTCGGAGTGCGCAGAGATATCGAGGCGCGGTTAACAAAGTGAAACGGTTTGTTGTTGTCGAAATCCCTTCCCGATTTCTGTGATACCGGAGGCGGTCGTCGAGAGACAGTATAATGGACGCCACTGTCCTCTGAGTCAGAGTGGTCGCCTTGGGAATTCTCGTCGAGACGGCTGAGGTGTTGACGAAAGGACTGTTCGGTGAGATAGTGACGAAAAGATGTCTCCGATGGATTAGTGAGGTAGGCTGATCCACGTAAGCGATGCAAGGCGATTCGATATGAGAAAGCCGACAAGAAGGGAGACACAAATGAATGAACAGCGGATAAGAGATCAAACTCTGGGACCAGTATGAAGCAAGGGAAATAAACGCACCCAAAACCAGCAACACAATCATGAACACTGTTGCGAAGAACACGGTGCGCATGTCGACCTTGCGCAGGAACATGTCCATCGAGAGTGTTGGGTGATGTGCACCATAGAACATTGCGCTCACTCCACCAAAGACCATGGTAAGGAGGAGGAAAAACGGGCGACTTCCCGCAGGATGTGCGCCCGGACGTGTGGCTATGCCTCGAGGTGGGGGTGGTGCGTTCCAGGGGTTAATGTGGTTGGTCGACACCGTTGCGGGGGGACGACGACGGAGTGTCCCCGGCCAGAATGAGTTGGATGTTGCGGGAAACGACGAGGAAGGGAAAGAAAGCGACGAGCAGAGGCAGAAGACCAGAAAAAGGAGCGAGTAGGAAAGAAAACTTGAGCCACGCCCGGCGCGCTCGGTCATCTGACCACTTTTGAACTATGGCCCGGTCATATTTCACCGCCTTCGGCTCCGCCCTCCGGTCGCGGGCCCGCACCGCTCCCGAGTTCTTCCCTCTTAGGGCTTCATCTTTCTACCATCCCAACACGTTTTCTTACTGTTATTTAGTAGGATTGTGCTTCAAGACATTGAACGACTGTATGTTATTTATTCTACACCACTGCTTTCTTTTCCAACTCGGCCATTCTACACGACAATCCGGCCTATGTCTAACTGGGAATGCCGCCAGAAGTCAACGCTATCACTCCGCCATTTCCGGGCCCAAATCATTCTTCGGCGACCGGGTCTACCATGCACGTTCTGTCTTCTGGAAACACGCCGATGTATGATCCAGACGAGTTTTGTGCGTCTTCCTGCAAAGCATCTGCACTCTTTGTCCACGAGATACCCTCACGACTCCATACACACACCAGAATATTAACTTCTTGTGGGGCACCTGGCCGTTCTCGTGAGCACTCGTTATCTCCAGCTACAGCCAGCCTTGTCCAGAAAGTCTCGATATGTCCTCGGAACCCAAACCGTGTTCTTGGCGCGAGGGCGGCATCTTCGGCGATCTGCCCACCACTGGTTGGAAACGGCGTCGCGCGATGCCATCTCCATTCTCAGATGAATCCTGATCATCTTCCTTCGTCTCTGCTCAATGCGTTCGCCTTGCATGGCGTATGACTCGTTTTCGCAGGTGTTTTGATCCACGGAACGCTCATCGGAACATTTCCAGCGCTTGCTCACTCGTGTCTCACCGCATGTAGGGACAAGCACGGTCGCACGCACGCAAAGTGAGGAGCCGGTTACATCTCGCGCGCGACATGAGCGGATGATCCCAATAACCCTACACTTTCGTCGTCCTGTCGTCTGTATAGATCTTCCTTTTGATCGCTGTTCGACAGGCCTGTATCCCGAGATGCAGACTTGTGGCGTAAATCGATGTACTGATAAACGCATGATCTGCGCGCACGACTGCACCAAGCCATCGATATACCTGTCGTTCAACCAGCTTGAAGATCTATAACTGATTGCGTGACCTAATCTTGTGGCCTCGGTACATGGAGCATTCTTCTCACATCAGCAGGTCTTACATACTTAAATTGTAGTGTCGTAGGTATGTTTACCGACAGATCGAATTGGCCGTCTCCTGGTGTCGTCAGATTGTAGGGTCCACATGAGGACATGTTCTTCGTCAGGAGCCTCTCGTGGACAATACGCTCCCTTCTACTGCACCTCGTCGTATCCGGCAGCATACCTGCATGCACCCGGACACTCTCGCATCGGATATGTCAAGCTATCGCGGGATGCGCGTTTTTGTTGTTTAGATTCAACTGGGGTGTAGGTAGGTACCAGATGACAACAACAGACAACGGTGTGTTCTCCGGATTAAGCTCGGCGCAACCATTCGTGCACGCTATCGCCGGTGGTGCTATCACAGGGCTGATCCTCAAACGTAAAGTCACTGCCTGGATACTGGCCGTTGTCCATGTCAATATCCGCATATTCGGAGTTACCAGCGGTCAGTCTCTGCACGATCTCGATCTCGATGGCGAGCTTGACAAAATTCCTGCAGGCAGCAGGTCGGCTTCAGGTCGAGCTCCCACGGGCAGTATCACCGCGGCCTGTTGTCTTGCAGTATGCCAGGGCATTGCGATGGCCTCCGCTCCGATAGTTGGGTATCACATCAATTAACTGATGGATGGCCTATGAGCACATCCTCCAGTCGATCTTCAGGCTTCATTTGAAGTCATGAGCAGTGCTGCAGCAGACTTATCCCCTTTTCCAATGGCATGATGTTCCCCTACCTGCTAAGCCATGACTCTTCTGTGCAAATATACACGTAAACCTACGTGAATCACCCAGCAGCTTTCGAGGTGCCGACTGCATGGCAGTCCTGATGCTATGTGAATGATGACGAAAGAACTTAGCAGCCCAGCTTTCAGTGCACGTGGGCTATTGAATTGCCGCCTACTCTCAAGAGTCTCATCCAGGATGCCATGCTATCAGTTCCATTGATACTGCAACCTATTTGATTTCACGTACATCGTAGCAAACATTCAACCTAGTACAAATACAATTTTGATAGGGTCTCATATCCACAGACAATCCCTCCACCCCAAGAATGAGTCTGTAATCTTACAACAACTTGGCGGCATCCATGACTAGACGCTCGAACATGATCACCCCACCGCTTAAGACATGCGTGACATAGTACTTTGCTTTATCCCAGAGGCCTCCCCATATATCTTTCTCGTCAGCTAACTTCACCTTCAGGTAAGCAGCAGCGAGCACCGTAGCCCAGACTATCTCTGCTTGGGGACTCGACCTGATGGAAGACGGAATGGAATTTTTTAGCTTCTGCAGCGAGACGTTGCTGGCAGATAGGAGCGAGCACAGTGCTGCATCCAGCTGGAACGAGCCGTCGAACGACTGCAGCCTCGCTACCGCAGTGACGGGGTCGTCCGCTGAAACGAGCAAGGCGCGCTCCGTCTTGCGCGGGGGTTGAGCAGCAGAAGCGGATGGTGCCGCCACATTCTGGCGAAGAATAGGGATTGCCATAGCACGCAAGCCGGCAAACTGGCTCGGTTGGGCTGCATCAAAAAGTAGCTCGTCAATTAGAGATAAAAAGCAGACGAAATAATGCAGCCTACGCTTGTAAGCATGTTGAAACGAAGCTGCAGTGAGCGCTCCACCTCGAAGATGATGGCCGTCGTCGCCAAAGGAGTCCTTATCACTGCTAGGGGTATCGCTACTCTTGTCTACGGCGATGAACGATGCATACTTGCTTGCCAGCTGGTACTTTTCGCTGAGATGCACTATAGCAGCTTTTGCAATCTGATCATGCAAGTCCTTGTCATTTTCATCGTCGACGCCCTGAGATGTGATGTTCCCATCCTCAAGCTCTTGTATGAGTCGATGCGCTGCCAAGGTATGAATAAGGGGAGGGGTCCTCGGCTTGAGCATTGTTTTCTGGACCGGGACTGGGAGCGGCCCCAATGCCTGGCCACTGGGTGTTTTCCCAGACAGGGTAACTGTGTTCGGTACATAAACAGTATCAGATAATATAGCTGACACCAGGAAACGGTTGCCCGGATAGAGATTCGGGACATTGGATGGAGCCTGTTGAATAGAAGGTGGCGGGCCAAGAGTGAATTGGAATCCAGTGTCCTTGGCCGGGGCAAGTGGGTCAAAGTCAGCATCGAAAAGACTGATGGGACCTTGTATATTCGCTACTTGTTGGCTCTCGTCCTTCACCTCATTTGCAGACGACTTCTTGGTAGCAGTATAACCCCAGTCGATCCGTAAGTCTCCCATACTTCCGAGAGGGGGGACGCGACTAGCGGCGAGCAGTCTGCTGCACTTTCCAGCTATGTCCTCGCTTTGCGTCGTCATGAGACAAATTCCGTTTCCAGCTCTTGCAACACCCTCACACAACGCCGTGGATGCAGCGTCTCCGACGCCAAGGGTGAAAAAACGGACGTATCGTCCTGAGGAAGGATCTCCTGAAGAGGAAACAGCCGTGCGGACGGAGGATATGATAGCGTCCGTGTTCCAGACCTTCGAAGAGAGGTCAAGCCAAGTGAAGACATGAGAAGAAACGAGAACAAAGTACCTCCCCGTCTGTCAAGACAAAGAAAGACGTTGGCAACGTCTTGACCCGCGAGTTGATCGCACCATTCAAGGCGGCGCCGATCTCTGTACCCCCCATATTGGCGGTCATGGAATCTACGTGACTCGTCTACACAAGGAAGCGTATATCATCAGAGAAACGACGGTGAGAAAAAGCTTAATCAACGGACAGCAGTAGCAAGGGAAGTTCTTGTGTATTTCTGACTTGAAGACCAGAGTGACGAATGACCGGATCCGAAGCTGATGATATTGAAATAAGTATCGTTGGCTGGAAGACTCTTCAGAAGTACGATTAAGGCCTTTTTGGCATAATCAATCCTGTAGGTTGTATCCATACTTCCGCTTCGGTCAATGAGGAAGACATATTCTTGAGAGGGAATAGGTGGCAATCCGAAATGTGGTACCAGAGTCAGGGATATTGCCACAGAATTCTTCGCAGGTAGTACTTCCGCCACGCAACGCGGAGCATCGAGGCTGGTTGCTATAATAGACAGAATAAATTCCTTATCGAGGAATGCTGGGTATGCTGGGTCTAACGTTACAGTCGATGAATACATTGTGGAGCCTTTCTGTGTGGGGGCGACCTTAATGAAGTGGGAAGGAGAGGCGATGTCCTTAATTTGTGAGTTCATCTGGACATCGGCGGTGATATTGAATGTGGCAGATGTACTAGAGGATGATGGCGAGTTCGTCTGAGAAGGTGGAGTGCCATATCTATCTGCAATATATGTTGGGAGCGAGAAACGGACTTCGTTGAGTAGCTCATCGTCAGAGAGCTCCGTAACATACTGGGCAATAGAACTTGAGCTGCAGGACAATGCAATATATGGGGTGGGTGACTTACAGTAATATAGACCTTCACGTCTTGTTCTGGGGGAATAGCTCCGATGGATATCACAAAGACTATGATACAAGTAAACTTGCAACATATAGAAGTGAACAAATGACAATTACAAACCATCTGAAGACGCCTCTGTGAGAAATCCGGCCCACTTATTCTGAGAAATAGCGGTATCGAAGTCCTTCTTGGCCTTGGATGTCTCTTTGACTACTCCACTGACCGCACTCCCATCCTCGGCTTGCATCTCAAAAGCACAAACCGCAGCATTCGCAGGAATAGGGAAAATATACTGGGCTGCGGTAGTGTCCTTACTAGCTTTGTTGGCATTGTGATAGGTCTGCGTCAGAACGACACGAGCCGATACTGAGGTAAGTTACAATTGGAGTACGTCAACGCGAGCATGGAGACAAAATTCAGTACGGATTCTTACCATCTACGATATACGCTTCGACAGAAACAGACTTGAGAGGAAGATATACTGCCTGATTAGAATGATAAGCGACAAGGCCAAAGGCCTTCGAGTTAGCTGCATTGCCGGCGCCCATGTTTTAAAAGTCAGAAAAATGTAACAACCTGGAGCGGTACGAGACTTGCTCACCGAACAAACGACTCTTTATAGTGTCGGTTCAGAAGGTCTGTCATTGTCAGCGCAGCGCTATTGAAGCTGGCCCCGGGCCTAGGACCTCTCGGGCAATTGGCTGTTCGCTCTCATCAGGCCGTGAGCGTCTATCACTTCCCTGACCAGAAGTCACGACACCGTGTTGCGATCAAGATTCGTGCTATCCTCCTTCGAGCCTTTCTCATGTCACAAGCTCGCCGATTGCAAACCTCCGGGTGTGAGGGCACCTGTGCTTCCCTTCAGCCATGTACGCTTCCCTGTCGTCGCCCATTGTTGGGTCCACCCGTACCTAAGTTGACGATTTACACCTCTTGGGACATCTAACAAACACGGTCGCCATTGAATGTTTTTCGTGGGCCGCAGTTCGCTCACTTATCCCTCTTGAAGTCTTAGTACTCGTTTCTGTTTCGCGTCGAACGCTTTATCCAGGCATATTGAAAGCCTCAGCTGATCTACATACAGCCTTCTATACGCGCTTCAGCGGACATGAGGTACGTATGGATCCATGTGTTCCTAGACTTCGACATCGGATAGTTATACGACTTCTTACGCTTTCCAAGTCCTCTCCTGGGGCCATTGTGCACCGCTTGGGCTCGGCGCGCAGATTCCCCGTGAAGCTGTGCAAGACTCCGTTGCATCTTCAATCATGATATTCATAGATTACCTTTGCACAGCTTGGATGTGACGCATCTATACACGCTACCGTATCTTCGTCGATGTTAACCGAAACCAGACATAGAGGGCGGTCCTCACTGAGACTCGCCTGTAAATGATTCCGGCCCGCAATATACGCTTACCCACTCGAGCCGATTCATCAATCACTTGAAGTAGAAAGATGAAGCTACAGAAACAGGATCAAGGTCAAATTCCCCCTTGACATTGGTAGCAATTAGCTCCGTTCGGCATTATATTTGTGAGCCAGATGTTCCTCGAAGGACAGCCCTGGACCTCGAGTAGGAACATTCAGATGGTCGAGGTAGCAAGAGGGGCCCGAAAACGATATCGCATGCTGAAATTTGATTGATCACCGTAGCAATCCGTGTACCCATGTATGTATAGGCTTGTTGCGCGGCGTGAATGTGACAAGTTCAGCAACTAACAGATAGTGGGGATGGAGATTAATGAGTCCTCCGGAGCTTGGACATGGCCGAAAGGCTGTTAGCACACAGGCATAATCACTGTGAAATAAATATGAATGGGGGATAATACGGGGCAGTCAAATTATACAGATGTGCTAATGCTATGATTCTACGACGTACTCTCTACTGTTCCTGGTTTAAACCTATGGCTGCGACCCTGACGATGGTGGAGGCGGTTGAGGGGGTGACGTTGGTGATGGCTCTTCTTTCGCCTTCATTTCTGCCTCTATCCGTTCCCGCGCACGAACCACTTTTGACTGGAGATAATGGGAGTAGGCAGGCGGAGGTGGAGCTCTTGTGCCACCAGGTGGTTTTGGCGGGGCGGGTGGCGGGGAATTCGCTTTGAAGAGGTACTCATAATGCTGTAGCACGCAGTGACAACGTCAGCACTGCGGGACTTAAGTGAGATAAGAAAAATACAGGGCTCGCCTGGAGTATGTTTTCCGTTTGGTCACCTTTCTTGACGTTGAGAATTAGTCGTGCCTCGTCAAGTGTCATCCGATGCTCCCGGGTCAGCTTATCCGTTATGGATCCCGAGATAGCATTGCCAACGCCTGCGACATCACTGCCTATTGCGCCCTGTGGCCTGTGCTTTGCGTCTGCAACAAAAGTCAGAGTAATGAGGACGGCAAAAAGGAGGGACGTACTTTGTACCGCTTGTCTGCCCGCTGCAAAGAATGCTTTCCCAAGGATCTGTGCGCCTGCAATCGCGATTTGCACGATGACTTTTGGGGAGGACTAGACATGAAGGATCAATTCAGAAGTCTTTATGCTCGACTGGAATAACACAGACCATCAGTACAGACCAACACCCGTCTGAGGACAAATCGAGAATACGAAAGTGACGGTCTTCACTTCGCGGCTTCCGCACAGACGCGCCGGTCCCGGCACGTGGCATCTGTCTCTTCCAAAATTTCCTGTGTCATTGCGCGTAAACTGGACTTATAGTCATACACACTCAACTGTCGAGTGGTGGGATAGCTTATTATTTTCATGTCCTTACACCAAGCACATCAGAAAGCCAAAAAGCGCAAGCATGCCGTTGCTGAGATCGGCCTGGAGACGGAGCCCTCCACCAAGAGAGCCAGAAAGGACGGAAAGGTAAAGACGAAGGATAGGACAGGAAAACAGGACAAGGGGAAAGCGCGTGCAGGTGCAGGTGAAAGCGAGTTTCGAGTTGTTCAAGCATCTATGGTCATTTCTATACCACCCGTCTTCGCAAATAACTTGCGCGCGGGCGTAGAGGACATGTTAGACTCGCTGGTCATGAGGTATGCTACGATCCTTTCGTGATGCGACCGTGCCAAACTGAATTGGAAGGTCGGAAATTGCGCTAGGTATATACCAGCGCTGCAAGGGGTCGTCCTCACACATGGCAATCTGCAGTTTATTGATTCTACGGCCACTATAAAAGCGGACTGTCCGTTCGCAAATTGTCGCATTGGGTTTGATGCGACGGTATGGAGTCCCCAGGTGGGCATGAAACTCGGTAGATGTTCCTTCCACTACTCGTAGTGCCTAGCTCATTCGACATGTGCGTTACAGTGGGTAAAGTCAATCTCTGTTCACCCGATCACATAGCATTGCTTGTACATCGCACTTTCAATGTTTCAATACCTCGGCATCATATACCCACAGACCAATGGGAATTCGAGTATGGACCTGCTGAGAATGATCCAGAGTTCGGTCCAGGCGCTGCTGAGGAGATAGTCACCAAAGAGAATCATGTAGAGGGGATGGAAGGAACTGGCCGGTGGGTGCACAAAGTGACTGCTGCCGAGCTAGGAGGAGATGATGGATACCTTGAGTTCACCATTGTGGGGTACGTATCGTTGTATACATAGAGACATTCCGGATATTTACTCTAATGCTAACCACTGAATCTCACTTGTACAGACTGACCATTGCAAACCAGATGCTGTCACTGGTCGGGTCCGTTCAGCTAGACCCATTCGCACCAGAGCATGTACCGGAGCACACAACTGCCGTCAGTACAAATTCGCAGAATGTCGGAACATCTGCAAGACCATTTTCGCAAACTGGGGGGACACTCGTCGAGGACGCGCCAGACGCTGAGATGGATGACGAAGGTGATAGTTTAGAAGATACGTTCGATAGGCTCGGACGCCTTGGTGACGAGGCCGTTGCACTGGAGGCTGAGCGCCGCGCGCAGGAAATGGAGGCGGCGAAGAAGGAACGTAAGCGCGACAGGAAGGAAGCGAGATTGCGCGGTGTCCATGACGGAGCGGATGCGAGCAAAGGGGGACATGTTCCTGCAGGAGAAAAGAAAGTGAAAAAAAGGAAAAAGGGTTAGTGCTGTATGCTACTCTTTCCCAGAGGGTCTATGTGCTGTTATACACCCTACATCATATATTAATTGAAAGAATACAGCCACTTTCGCTTGAATATGCGTGCGTGAACACTGGGTTCATGAGGGCTAGTACTTAACCACGTCTAAGATGTGTGAGAGCGAAAAGCCACAAAAAGTGACAGAAAACACGTAACAGGCGCTACCAGGGCTCGAACCTGGGTTTTGGGAAGACAATACCTCAAGTCCCTCCAGCAAAGTCGGACAAAGTCAGAATCCCAAGTGATAACCACTACACTATAGCGCCCACAGTGGTTGGGTCTTCACTCAAACAATTCTTCTGAGTGATGTAGGCGTCACGCAGGTGAGCGCAGATAGTTGCCATATAAGGTAGGTATTCTGCAGGTACGGAGCTTCATTGCGGCACTGTACTGGTATGGTGACTCCGTGATCAGAAAAATTGTCAAACACTAGACCCTCCACCGGAACATCCTTGAGCATCTCACTATGAAAATAATTAAAAATGTAAGTATATGGCCATGTAGCCAGGATCCATGACCACAAAATGACACTGCTCCGAGAGCAATCCGTTCAGTCGTTGTGGAGCTGAAACAGAGGAAATCTTCAAACACTGGTCAAATGATAGTATAGCGGCGTCAGCGCGAGCAAGATCTCTGCAGCTGGAGCCCGAGATGAACAGAAGATTACTACTGTACGGAAACTCCAAACAGTCCGAACACAACAAATCGCTCATCAAGACACTAACAATTCGTATCGATAACACAAATATAACAGGATAATTATAATTTGTACGCGAATGCGGACCAAAGCTTACAGAACAAACGAACCTAGACCCTGGAAACACGCAAAAGAAATGAGTCGAGCGTGAGCGTGGCAAGAAACCCAATATCGAGGACGATTATTCCTTCTGGTCTTCTTTTTCTGTGGCCACACCACCTGCCTCAACTGGATCCGCGGTACCGTCTTTCTTATCATCAATGTGGTGCTGCTCTTGCAACGAGTTCGTGTGCGGCTGGACACCATTCGCGTTCCCATTCGTATTCGCGTTTTGACCGTTCATTGCCTGCGCCTGGGCGAGCGCAGCGCGCAACGCAGCATTCTCAATGCGGAGTTGGTCCACGAGGGCACGACACTCCTCCCAGCGGCGATTGGCCTCATCGGCGGAGGCGAGTGCGGCGTCGAGCAGCTGTGAGCGTGACTCGAGTGACTTGACATGCCTACAAGACACAGAGTCATGGCCATCAACACTCAATAGGGCAACAAAGCATGCGCACTGGTCTCGCCGCTCGCGGAACGCACGCTGCGCCTTCCTATTCTGCTCGGCACGTTTGCTCTGGCTGAGTGTGCGGCCGGCCGATCCAGGGGCCTGTGGCTGCTGGCCATCGGGAGCCTGCGGTGGCGGCGGGCCCTGTGGATGTGGTAGGGGAGGAGGCATGCCGCCGGGAGTGTAGTCCGTCGGCGCGTACTGATACCCATGTGGTAGTGGTGGGCCGCCGAGGTGCGGGGGCGGTGGGGGCCCTGGATGGACGAGCGTGTGTGGTGGAGGAAGTGTGTGTTGCATCCCGGGAGGTGGGTGCTGATGCATGCCTGGTGGAGGGCCCGCTCCAGGAGGAGGGGGTGGGGGAGCTTGATTGGGCTCAGGGTTGGCGGAGGGGGGCGTCTTGCGCTTGCGAGAGCGGGAGGGCTGCTGGGTCACTGGCGGGGGATCGTCACGAAGACGAAGGGTAGAGAACGTCCCCGGGGGTTGAGGATGAGGTGGGGGCGGATGTTGCTGGTGAATGGCATTGGGGTCGGCAGGGCTAATTGTGGCGGGTGCGGCAGTGGGCGGTGGATGGTTTGGCGGGGGACCCGCGGGAGGTTGCTGGTGATACGGGGCGTGTCCTAACATGGTCAATCTCCAGCTGTTGAGGTGAGCGGTGTATTAGTAAGAATCATCGCGTGGCGGAGATTCATTCGTCCTTCCGGCGCTATGGCGGCTGATCCGGCAACCCCCGGAGGAGCAGACTCCGACAGCCGTGCCGCCGGCATTGCGCCACAGCCTATGCTCGCATTGAACCCGACAGCTTCGAAACGTGTTGAACACCATCGACAGAAAGCAAGGGATAGGTCAGGATATTGCCAACACGGTGAGTAACAGCCTGATTGCTCGGCCATTGTTAATGAGAAGTATAAGCCGAAGGTAGTTCTCGTGACACAGCCATTCCGGCGTCCCAGTGCCCATAGCATTTCTCGCAAGGTATGCATCGCGAAGATACTTACACTCCAATCCTTGTTGTTGTCCATATCTTCCAATTCCCAGCGAGGAACGCCTTCGAATGCGACTATCCTGCAGCTGCGGCGCCAGATCGTGGTGGGATTCTTGCAAATCTGGGTGCAATTACCGACTTTCGCCGTCTTGGAATGGATCGCAGTCCGCACAGTCGGAGACGCAGCAATGTCAGCCATAGTGGCTCACTGACCAGTTACAGTCCATAAGGTGTCATGGTGATTTACAAGCAGATTTCCATTCCCGACCTCTTGTTCCTGCGATAAGGTTCAGGTGAGTGTAAGCAGGAGATCTGGCCCATTCTTGTATGTCATCATATACAGTTTACCAGTACCGGTTTTGACGTTCACGATCACCTGAGGACGTGTGAATCCCGGCAGCTGTGCGGGCCATCTTACTGTACCACCATTACAGTTTGAGGGAGATTGAGTGGGCACAACTGTAGCTGAAGCTTGAGAGCCAGGGTGAGTGGAGTCGATCCCCGTGGCTCACGTAATATCTGTTTTTCCAGCCTGCCGGTATGTAGGCAGCTCGACATAAGTATACGTGTTACGGTGTTGCCACACGGAGACAGGTCAACAGTCCCGGGAGTTCTCCACGAGAGCTGCCAACCGTGGTTTTGCTTTGGGTCCTTCCCTGGTCACTTTGTGACGCAGCGTTTACATTGAAGCGTGCAGCTATGTTCATCTTCACCATTCCTACCGTGTGGGCACAATGGTGTGGTTCAGTAACTTGGTTTGAGCCGGTGATAAACATTTACGAGGAGGACACACCTTTCTGGCTTCTTTTGTACGTTCGCACCGTTCAACTAGCCGTACGGCATAATGCGTTTCGATGTCTTCGCTAGCTATAGGGGCATCGACCGCAGCGTCTTACCGGCGCCTCAAGGCAAACTCAAGACGTAGCTGACATATCCCTATGATCATGCCCAGATCTCAAATTGCCAGCGCGTGACAAGCGGAGGCATTTCCGGATTTGTCTCCGGTTTGCAGTTATGCAACATAGTTGCGAGGCGCATTCGATATTCAAGTCTTGTCATATTTTCTTGTACTAATTTCAAATGGTCTACAGGCAGACTGTCATGGTTATCGTCGATTACTGCCCTGTACAAAGCAACGGAACGTATCTGCTGGTAAAATCTTTTGTTTCCAATGGCAGGATTTTTGTCGCCTCGAGGCTGATGGTATCGGTGAACAGCAAGACCACTTTGCTGCCGCTCTTAAAAATCAGCATACTACGTGGGAAGGGAATCAATGTACCATCATCGCCACTATGCATCTCATCGGCATGTAGTGCCGTGCAAGCTGGTTAAAAGGACAAGCTGATAGGGCGCCGGACGATCCTTCAATGTGCAAACAGGACGAGGAGATCGTGTTGAAGACAACTGAAGAAACAAATGCCGCAGCGGCATTATTTTTGATTCCACTCATAGTCATTCGCCGGTGAAGTGATCACGATCGGCTTTCATGGAACTGGACTTAGGTCGCCTATTGACCTCCTTGTTGCGCGCATCGGACGAGGTCCACACACACAGCAGGAGCAGTTCTCAGACCTCAGGACTGAGTTGCAGTGCGCCGAGTTGTTGTGGTGCCGAACAATACGAATGAATTTTTCGGAAACGTCAAATGTCAATGTATATAATTTGTATTCGCTGTTGATGAGGGAACATAATGACCCGGCTACTTTCCATATATGGAAAGTCTTGTTCTCACGCATACACGATGCAGCGCGCCTCGAAGCAGAACGCCGGACAGTGTTTCTCACTTCCCGTCTTCATACCCCGGTGTCCTCTGCAGTGCTCTCTTAAATGGCCGCTCCAGACGACACAAGTACCCAGGTACCATACCCAGACTTTGCATCGTTCTGTGACATGCATGCTAACGCTACTGGTACGAAGAATACCAAGGGGAAGCAAGTAGAGGCAGAGCCTGCCCGTGCACAGCCTGCAGAGGGGCCCGCAATTCAAAATGGCATCGAAAAGACTGCCCAAACAGAGCTAGAACATGCCTCTATGTTGTCACCCAGTGAGACATCCAATGGACGTGCCAGCGCTGCAGGTGACGACGTTACCGCCAGCCGAGGGCAGGTCCCTACTACTCTACCCCAACCACCAGCACCGCCTTCCGAGACCCACCAAGCACCTCTAATGAGCACTGCGACGCACAAGATGGACGACTCGGATAGATCGAAGGAGACAGAGAAGGATAAGGGCTCGTTAGATACCACACTGGCCGGCACTGCCACCCGCCGGAAAGACGCCAAGTCCGCGTCCGAGGGCGCGCACACTGTCTCTAGCACCGGCGAGCACCCGAATGGTACACAACCCAGAACGACAACGAGGAGGGTGCGCGTGTCAATTTTTACAAGGATTCTTCACGTCCTTGTGCCGTGTGCTGGTCCTTCACAGCGTGCGCGTTTCATGAAGGAGAAGGCCATGCCACCATCCCCGCCAAAAGCGGGCGCCAGCACGTCGGTGCTCAAGGAAAAACAGGCTGCGAAGGAGGCCGAGGAGCTCCCACCGCCGCCCCTACCCGCGCAAGAATCACCATCACCTCCCCCGCATGAGCCTGTGCAAACCCAACCTGCCGAATCATCAAGTATGCCTCCGCAGTCGACGCCATCGCTGCAGCCGCTCACGATACCAGCACAGGAAGAATTACCGTCTGCGCCGTCAGTAATCATCCCGCCTACGCCGACTAAATCGTTACTTCCACAGGATGAGACAGAGGGTATGACGTCGGGAGCGGTGCAGCCACCGGGGTCAACAGGCGAAGAAGGGGTGCCCGAGCATGCGCAAGCGCAGGGCCGGGAGTCAGGCGACGAGAGCGATGGCTCCACAAGTTTCACGGAGGATGAAGAACTCGATGAGGGTGGCCCATTGGATGACGTAGAGGACGAGGAGGAACGGCTGATAATGAATGGCGGCGCAGGGATCCCTATAGGTCCTGTAAGTCTTCTGTTGCGAACCTATATTTATAAGGTGCTAATGGGAATTCGTCGGTGCGCGATAGGATGGCGTTCCCAGACCTCTCTTACCTCCAATCTCACCTAAACATGCGGGTCGGAAATGCTTAGTACTCGATCTTGACGAAACATTGGTGCACAGCAGTTTTAAGGTGTGTCTGACGATTACTGCCATAAGATATCTTGACAGATACCCGTCTAGTCGATTCAACAAGCAGATTATGTTGTGCCTGTCGAGATCGAGTACCACTGGCATAATGTGTATGTGATCAAGCGGCCAGGTGTAGACAACTTCCTGAAGCGAATGGGGGAAATCTACGAAGTAGTCGTGTTCACTGCGAGCCTCAGCAAGGTTGGTAGTCGTCAAATGACGTTTGCATTAAGAAGTGTACCGACTGATATGTCTCCCTAGTACGCTGATCCTGTTTTGGACAAACTCGATATACATCATGTTGTATCTCATCGATTGTTCCGGGAAAGCTGTTACAACCACAGAGGCAACTACGTCAAGGTTGGTTCCAGACACATCAAGTTTGATCCTAATCTTTGACATAGAATGGGTGGTTCTAGGATCTTTCTCAGCTTGGGCGGCCCATTTCAGATATGATCATCATCGACAACTCCCCCGCGTCATACATCTTCCATCCGAATAATGCGGTGCCCGTCTCGTCGTGGTTCAATGACCCACACGACACGGAACTCACTGACCTCTGTCCGTTTCTTGCGGACCTAGGCCAGGTAGACGACGTACGGGGTGTCCTTGACGGAGGCCTGTAGTACGCAACATTGGCGAGGAGTCGATTGGATGGTGGACCCATTTCATTATCCATATCTGCCCTGAGCTGTTTGTCTGTCTATCTGTCATATTAATGTCGTGCGACGCGCAACATATGATGATGAGTTGCTGCTGCAGTCAAGGCGGTATCGCACTACGACGATCCAGACCTCCTCTGACCACTTCTGATGTTGTCATCGCCATCCATCGCATTCTCCCCACACAAATCTTGTTCCTTCTCACAATCGTACATACGCAGTCAATTCAGCTTTCGATACACTCGCAATTCACTCTAATTCAAGTCGCTCGATCGCCCGTGCCTATATAATCAATCCTGCCTATCTCATGACAGTCTCTACGTATCCATGCGGACCCGTTGCACAATTCCTGTTGGCGTCTTGTCCCTTGCATGTAGCTTTCCTTACGTCTTGATCCGTCCCCACACTCGTTGTATACAAAAAGTCGTCGTCTTCGCAATATTGCTTTCGGCTTTCTGTGGCTCTTATGTTCCTCATTGCGAACACACTTTTCTTATCCCTTCTCTTATTTTCTATGGCTCCTCGCCGTTCTTCCATTCTATGGACATCGTACTGGCATAGTAATTGAGTCTCGGGACGTCTCTCGGTCGAGAATCGCCTTGTTCTTATGTATACTTCTTCGAGATATTTCTTCTGACTTTGATTCGATCTACGCGACGCGGTTACTACTCACATACTCTACTATCATGAATCGGTACGAACGCGATGACAAATTTTCAAAAAGGCGATACATACATAGCTTCATTTCCCACAATGTGCAGTAAGAGCGAATAAAATAGTACGTCAGTGCCAGTCGGATACATTTGGGTAAGTTTTCCAATTTCCTTCAAGATGAATTGTCTATGTTGGTCGTTACTTCAATGCCAATACGCAGACTTCTGATAAAGACTGCAACTGATATTGGAAACACTGCGTGGCACCTGTCAATCGTTACCAGGTGCAAGAAGCCCTCCGCCATTGGCAAAAACCGGTATATGATGAGAGTTGCCCAGTGTGAGTGCATCAGAGCCCTTATCTGGGTCATGACCATCTTAACAGTGGTCCTAGAAGGTCTTGTTCCCGAGCCTTTAAAGTATCCCCAGTCCAATTCTGAAGGCCGGGCGAGGCCTCTCCAAATTCCGTTTGTCCGGCTACCCAAAGGCAGATTCGTCTGGGATACACGGAAATGCGTTTTCGCTGATTGCAACGGTCTTGCCACTATTAGCCTGGCCTTTCTGTGCTGCGCCGGGTGTTGGCAAAGGGTTCTGGAAGCGTTGTTACCACAATATTAGCTACCGAGGACAAGCCCAGTTGGTTGAGTAGCTTCGAGTACGATTATAATCTTCATACACGAGATCACGATCGACCGGATGTGAGCAAACACTGGTAATTCTGTAGTCAGCGTTAAGAATTCCCCAATTGCTCAAACATTCGAACCAAATGAATCAAACCGTGAACTTACGATTACAGGCCCTAAAACACGGGTGCAGACAGACTTCTCCAAGCAGAACACGTATGGACTTCGGTCTGCGCAGTTGCAGGTTGTCATGAGAGGATTGCTACCAGAGATTGAGGGTAGACAAGCATAGTGCGACGGCAGATCTACCGAGACATAAGAGACGAAGAGGGACATACTTTGCACGAGCGCCCATATAAGGTTTTAAATACACCCCTTTCCTAAGTTTCCTTGGTTGCGAGTAAACCTATATGAACGGCGATGACTGATGGTTCAAGCCATAAAAATCGGAACACGTTGGCAACCCTGAGGTCGAGAAGCGCACGGAGACGAAGCTGGCTGGAGCCAAAGGGGTTCAGGAGCCTGAGACAAACCAACTCGGAGGGTGTGAGCCTGTGTATTTTAATCTGGTTAAATGAGGGTCAATGTCCTGTCAATTGCAGTGACATCTGAGCTTGTATCGCACTTTTTTGTCTGACATTTGACCGTGGAGACCGCATCATTGAAATCAATATCCGAGTGAAGTCCAGCATACTTCGTTGACGACAACAAGGCCACAAGTGATATATTCAAAGACAGCTGGCTGCTTATCAGCCCGACAAGGTGTATGCAGAAATCGGATTTAAGACATGAGGTCAAATCCCGGTTAAGCACCCAGGAGTCCCCCCTGCGTTAGTTGGCACGTGATTGATGTCACTGACTTGTCACAATGTAACACTAGGAGCTACCTTACCATATATGGCAGCATACAGACATATGTATGGTCAATGGCTCTCGAAATTTAAGTAAGAGACTTTTTTTTTT
This sequence comes from Taiwanofungus camphoratus, assembly GCA_003999685.1. Lineage (NCBI taxonomy): Eukaryota > Fungi > Basidiomycota > Agaricomycetes > Polyporales > Taiwanofungaceae > Taiwanofungus > Taiwanofungus camphoratus. The sequence continues at coordinate 719,877 of CP021223.1, forward strand.
TTTTTAATTCCTCGGGTTTATACTCCATACGACGTAGGTACATGTAGAGTAATAATGATAGTAAGTGGGCATCCGCGCCCGCATGAGCGGCACACTTACATGTTTCGGTGGCCTCGTTATGTGACGTGGGCATGTAATCCAACAAGGCCTGTAAAAGGAAGGGTACAGTCGCCACAGGACGCCGTACCCGACCCGACCCGTTTTTCACGCTCTGTGTGTTTACTCGGCCCGGTAATCCCGTTCCGTCAGTAAATCACTTATGGAACTGAGTGTAGCCCTACAGATTTCAGGCCTCAGTTATCGTTCGGATTGATGTGGGGGTCGTCGCGGATGCTGGGTTCCGCTATCCCCTCATCTATCCAATTATGGTACATTTCAAACACCTTTGCTTCGGCGTCGTACCACTCGCAGAAATCCCGATATTTTCCACCCAGGGCGGTGGTCATACCGGGATCTAAATGTCGGTCCGCATGGAACCGCTGCCAGGCCGCTTGTCTTCCGACAGTGTGGCACATAAGACGGGCACGAGTGAATGTTCTCGTGTGCGCAGCTTCAGCTTCAAGCAGGGATTCTGCCAAAATCTCCGCCCAATCGAAGGTGGAGACCATCGGGTTGAGCCGAAGGAACTCCATTATGTCATCCGGGGTCCATCCCCTTTGTTCAGGGGGCCCCATCAGAAGCAGATCACGAGGACCCTGTTGGCGCTTCGTTCTGATCCAGAATGGACAGTCGAAGAGCACGTGTTCCCTGGTTTCCTCCGCTCCACATAGGCAGAGGTGAGGGCCTGGGATATTGAACCTAGAGCGGTATTCGCCGCCTGGGAAATGGTTGGTGAGCACACGACATACACGTGCCACCTCCTTGTTGGACTTGCCAGCTGCCTTCAAGACCCACGTGCCCTTGGCCGTAGTCCCGTGCAGCGGTAGGGCGTCCTCGGTTACTTTCCATAACCGTCGTCCGCGGTAGCTGGGGTTATCGACTAGTGTCCCCCATCGCTTTTTGACCCTTGCCTTGACATGAGCAAGGGCCATTGATTGTGAGATGAATTCTGGTTGGGGATCATCCAATGCTTTCTTCGCGAGTTTGTCGACGAACTCGTTCTGAAATATGCCTTTATGGGAAGGAACCCAAAAAAGGACTATGCGTCGGCGTTCATCTGCATCGAGGAACGCTCTAACGTGTTGAGAAGCCATGACCGCCGCCATCTGCGACGGTCCGACTTCCGGCTTGAATATCCGGTCTAGTGCCGATTGGTTATCGGAACAGACTATTAGGGTGGTGATGTAAGCAGGGACGTCACGGACCGCTTCTCGCAGCCCACGCGCCAGTGCCAGCATCTCCGCATCGAAGCTCTGGACCTTTCTGGCTCCGAACTTTCCATGGGCAACGTGATCTTCCCCGTCAATGACGAGCCACGCACTACCAGATCTCACTGTGGGTGCATTTGCATACGACCCGTCAGTGAACAACATTCGCCCTTCTGGCTGGGCCAACTGGCGCCAGAATTCCGGCCACCAGGTGAACTCCAACCAGTCAGCAAATTCTGGTGAGCGTTTGTTTGGACCTTTTCCGTCCAGGAACACTCGCTCGCATCGATCTATGTACCGATCCACGACCCGGTCACCGGGCCGCGCCTCCAGGTGGAGGGGTGCAAAATCTTCTGATGACTGCCGCCCGATGCAATCTATGAACGTCATGGGGGTGACAGCCTGTTTTTTGCCACAGCGCGAATTAAGTGGCCATGGCGCATTGATATTGGTGACGTTGGTCGCCCAATATGGTGGAAGAGCGGCCCTCATTGGGTGCCCTTCATGAACTCGCCGCGCTCTGAGCGCAGCTTTTTCCATGTACCGGTCGACCTGGATGCGGATGGGGACCAACCCACCCAACATTTCCATCGCCCCGATCGGTGTGGTCTTAAAACAGCCGGTGATCCACCTAGCTGCTCTTGACTGAGCGGTCTGCAGTTCTTTTGCAGCCCATTTGAGGCCCTTCCACTGTGGGTTCCACCACAGTTGAGCGCCGTATAGCATCAACGGAACGACGTGCGCAATGTAGAGCCGCCGTTTGTTGATAGGATGGAATCCGCGTGCCGAGTTACCGAGCATGCGAAGTGCATTGCACGTGCTGGCCGCTTTGTTGGCGTAAAACCGCACGTGTGCATGGAAGCTAAGCTTGGGGTCTAAAAAGAACCCAAGATAGCGCATCGTGTCCTTTGCTCGCAAAGTGACGTCATGTCCATCAGTTCGGATAGTTAGATCCGGACCAAGGGGTCGGGAAGTCGAATACCCCTTCTGGCGCTTCCAGAAGTGCATCAACTCCAATTTATCTCCTTCGACGCCTAAACCTAAACGGTTCAGGTCACCTACGAGATTATGGAAGACATCCACCAAAATGGTGTTGTTCTTCAAAATAAGGGCTTGCGGGCTGTCATCAACAGCCTTCGGCGAAGCCGCCATGATGAGACCGTCATCCACATAGAACTGAGTCCCGGTTCGGCCCGGTTGTACCAAATGGACTGGCGCCCACTTGTGTATAACCGATGCAATATAAATCCCAGATAGAATCGGGGATAAGCTAGAACCCTGACCAACTCCGACATCAAAGTCAGATGGATCAGTCAGAGTGCCGTTAAACAAGAATCGGGTTTTACGCCCGATCAAGTAATTTGCCATGAAATTACAGAGCTTGCTATTGAAGCCCTGCTTTCGCATGATTCCTACCAGTGCATCATGATTGATGGACGGGTAAAATTGTGACACATCGAGCAATAGCACCGATGGGATGAGGTTGCGCATCCATGCCTCTTTGACATTGTGCACTAATTGAATGCCAGCGTCAGTGGTACTATGCTGCATAGCCCCACCGAATTGGCATGGATGTAGGATTCCCCATTTCTGGGCATCCCACTGCATTCGCTTGGCAATGATCTTTTCGAACAATTTACCAAAGCAATTGAGCAAGCAGATAGGCCTATAGGCCTTCGCTAGCGTATAATCCGGTTTGTTCGGTTTGGGTAGGACCACCGTAACAGACCGTTTAAAAACGCTCGGATAAACCTCAAAATCGAGGCAAGCGTTATAGTACTCGCGCAGCCAATGCCGCACGTGTATATCGAGATCGGTCTCGATGCCCTCCTCGGAGCGCTCGATCCGGTCCACCATCCATTTAATCCACATCCAGTTCACGTGATCGGGACCGGGTGCAGACGTATTGCTAGTGGATTTGAGATTCTCGCGGATCTCAAACTCACTAATGTCCGGTAGAGTCAATTCCTCCCTTTGGGGAATTTCATCTACAAATGACAGGTCCACCGGCCGTGGGTTGGCAGGCGTGAACTGAGCTTGAAAAGCGCAACTGAGATCAGTCGCACTTTGGACTGGCGCACCATCAGCTTGTCGCAGCTGAATAGTGGCCTCTTGTCGTCTCGGCTTTGTCCATGCAACAAAGTCCGAGATTGATTGGGGATTGGATTCATCCATGATCCGATCAAAGTGTGCTCGCTTCGCCCGCTTCGTGGCAAGGCGAAGTGTTGCACGTTGTTTATGCCGTTCGGACCGAAGTTCGGCAGCAACGTCGTATGCGTCTGCAGTGGCCTGAGCGCCAGGTCCTGACTGATGACGTATGTAGCGATACTGTCCCAACGCCACACTAAGGCGGTGTTGAGTGTTCGCCAACTTAGTGGCCGCATGGGAGCATGCAGCATCCCACCACGACTTTGAACGTTTGGATGGTCGTTTTACTGCCGAAAACTCCATCCATAGTCGTTGGAGGTCTCGTTCTAAGCGATCCCCCATTCTTTCAACGCCTTGGGTGCTGCTGAAGTGTGTAGGGTAATCGACGAATAGTTTCGCCGTTGCCGTTGATACGACCTAGGGGACCCTGGTACCTAGGGAGTGCTCCGCAACGTGGCTGGGGGTAGTGTGATAACTGTGAGGGTGTGAGGGTAGGAGCTACAACCTGTATGATACCGGGAAACCTGTATGTCTTGTTTTTGTAAGTAGGGGAGTAAGGGGTCAAGGGTCCTGCACAACAGGATCTTGTTCCTAAGTGCTATACTATCCCTAAGGCCTTGCGAGGCCCTCCGAAGTACACGAAGTCCTTCGAGATTCTGCGACGTCCTTCGAAGTTTTAGCTAAATCGCGCGAGCTGACTTCGTAGGCTGTATAGAGTTAGGGAGCAATAAGCCAATGGACTATAATTTCTACTAAGCGGCAGAGGGTACGAGACTGCTGCGAAGTCCTTTTAGCTAGAGTTAGCTAAAGGGTATAAGGCTTAGAGGTTTGTTAGAGCGAGGTGGGCGAGGTTTGGCTGGCGTAGGAGACTTGTAGGAGAGGTCAGATGGTTCGGAGAGCTAATACTTGGAATAGGAATGAGGGAACGAGGTTGCTGGAAGCTCTGAAGTGTCTGATGACGCCGAGGTGTGGGTCGGAGAGTTCGAGGGCGTAGAGAGATGTACTATAGCCTGTAATGAAGGCTATGGGGGAGTCGTAGGGTTATTCGTAGGACGTAGGGATGATGCAACGTGAGCCTAAGGGTATAACTAAGGCGGAGGCCCACCGGATAGGTGCTATAAGAGGTGCTGAAGGGCACGAAGTCACGGCGACTTCGTAGATCGTAGTGCGTAGTTCGGGAAGCGTAGACGTAGTTCGTAGATATATCGCGAGCGTAGACGTAGTTCAAAGGTACTGAAACGGAGCTGGGGTGGAGACTTAGGGACCTTGGGACCGTTCCTAAGGTTGTACTCGCGGCGCTTTCCTGAGATCGGAGCTACAGGGGAACTAGTATTCCAACGAGAGAAGCGTGCACTGAGGGGTCTCTCTTGTACATAGTAAACTACCTCTGACTAAATAGGAGAGCGTGAGGTGAACTAATCTTGCGCGAAGTGATCCTTACGAGTCCGAAATGTGTACTAAAACGCATGGACTCCGAAGTGAACACGAGGGGGATAGGAACTAATTAGGAACTGAAACAGGGGAACTACGAACGGTAGAAAGGTGACCAACTTCATTCACGAGGGCGGGATGACTATCCGAGAGCAGCCATGCGCCGTGATCACCTATCTTAGCGGGCTAAGAGCGCACAAAGTTCTTAGCAGCGGGACTTGGCCTAATCGGGGCAGGAGGTGTCCTAACTGGGTGGAGGGTCATATGGGTACGCCCTAGGATGACCTTATGGCATAGGATCGAGACCCATGGGGGTGCACAAGGCTTCCTAAGTCCAACTTCCGGAACTTCGGACCGTTTCGGAGCCTATCGGAGGTAGCTGCAATCACAAGAGCTAGGAGAGACTTAGCTAAGACTTCTTAGCTAAGCCCGGGATGAGTGACGTTGTAGATAGGACCTAGATCCAATGGAACAGTATGGGAGGGCCGGCAGTGTCCGATAGTGGACTTAGCAGGAGTTAGGGACTTCGCGTCTAGCATTCGAAATCTCGTAGCACCTCGTGTGACTTCGCAAGACTTCGTAGGGTGTTAGGAGGGTTTAGGAAGGAGAGGGGGCGTTAGGAACTTTATAGGAACCTATCCCTCCTGTCGTAGGCTGTAGGAGAGTCTTAGAGTGGTCGGTTGGGGGATTAGAAAGCTCCTAAAATCGCGATTCGGGGGCCAGGAGGCTACGGGACTCATCACCTCCTCCCTATTGAAATCCTGACTGTCCTCAGTCAGTGTGCGCGACCGTGGGAACTTGTAGCCTATCGCGTCCGATCTGCGAAGCGGGCGATATCCTGATAGAAGCTAATTGTGGGTGCCTCTTATCTTTTTCTCCTTTCTCCCCTTTTGCCTTTCTCTTCCCCATCATGTTCGACGATATGGACTCTGATGGTGTTGGCCTAGCTCACAGCGATGTCCTGGTGCTCCTCGATTCTCGTCCGGAGGGCGTAGCGGAGGCCGAAGATTACCTGCGGTGGGCGAGGAACTTAGGACGTCGTGTGGTACGTACCCTCCTCGATCGCTCGATACATCGTCTTCACTGCGTTATAGGGTAACTGGCGGGTCCTGTCCCAGGCTTCGAACGCTCCCGCCGATCCTACCTTAGAGGCCGCCATCGTCGAAGGTTTGACGGCGATCCTCCCTCTCGCGGACTCGTCGTGGATCTCGTGGGCTCGCACCGGCTTTCCTCAGTTCGCTGCTATGCTTCAAGAGCGAGACGCACAGCGCGAACTCGCCCGTGCGACCGAACGACTTCGTGTGGAGGCGGTCGAGCGCGCTGCGCTTGAACGTGCTGCCCAACTTGCGGCTTCGTCTTCTGCTCCTTCGCCGGCTCCTAGTCGTACCTCCTCGCGTACTCGTCGTCCCTCAGCTCGGGCCAAGGCAGCGGCTTCTACTCGCGCGGCTTCCCAGGCCAGCTCGATCATGGCCTCCGTTTCTAGCGGCCAAGTTGGTGAACTCGCCTCGTCCACTAGTTCGGGTGTCTTCGTAGGGGTCCCTCCTACTCCGGGGAAGGACGCTGCGAAGGCGAAGGCTCCTCCGACGCCCGAAGCCCTGGCTAACATGGCGAAGGCGGCGGAGCATAGGCGAACTCATGCGAAGGTGAGTGCACGTCCTTTTCGTGACTGTTCGCGGCTTATCATTGCTACCTAGTGCGATCGCTGCAGCACCTACACCGCAGACTTCGAGTGCGAACTCCCCGCGGGCGCCGTGAAGTGTGGTAAGTGCCTGCGAGAGTCGCAGGGGTGTTATTGGGGCGGATTCTCCGTAGACGGTAAGGAGCGCGGCGTGCGCGTTTCGAAGCGTGGTAGGGCTTCTCGTGCCCTCGTTATCGCGACATTGCTGATGTTAGGACGTTCCCTAGCTGCGGGCCAACCTCCTCAGGTGTCCCCGCCTCGCGCCCACGAGTCCAAGAAGGCGAAGTCGACCCCTGCGCCTACGATGTCGCTCGAGGCCTCGCTGGCCCTTAACGGCGCCGAATACTTGGACGGCCTCACCCCTGCGCATCAAGCCGTTGTCGAAGGCCTCTGGTATGACCGCGCGATGGCCGAGAGTCGCGCGATGCGTCTCGAAGACTACATCTCGGGGCTCTATCGTGCCGAAACCGCCCTAACCGGTCGTACGCCTGCGCCGCTCGACTTGAGCTCTCTCCCCCTTCCTCGCCGTCGCGTCGCCGCCTCCTCTACCGATCCTGGTCCCTCTGGTGAGTCCGAGCAGGATGAGGAAGATGCCGAGGCCGAGGTTTAGAAGGTGGGGGGTTCGTAGTTCGTCATCTCGCCCGTTCCGTATCTGTCGCACCAACGTGCTGTATTCTCTCTCGTTGCGCGTCCCTTTGCTAGGGACCTTTTCCAATATGTGTACAGTAGTCTGAATAAAGCGGACGCAAACGTCGTCCTTGTGAAAAGGTTCCTAAGTGTGTGAAGTAACCAAACAACACAGCGAAGAATTAGAAGACTTAGGGGGATAAAATGCGCTCATTTAGGCTCAGTAAATCATCATGGCCTTGAAGGGCTTAAGGCCCCTCGCGCAATCTTCGCTCCGCTCGGCGTTTTAGGAGCTTTTTAGAACGATATCGCGACTTCGTGAGTTGAATCACTATAGTAAAAAGTAGGAGATGTTGTAAGTAAAAATTCGTAGACATTCGGAACTTCGTAGCTGTCAAACTGAGTGGGGGCTTGTTGGGGAAAGTAAAACATGACCAAAAGGTAAGCGAAAAGTAAAATGGACGTAGCGTAATCTTAGCTAAAGTCGGGGTATCGTCGATTGCTCCTCTGATTCTTTAGTGAGCTTTGGATGGACTAGAGCCGGACTTAGGAGAGTAGGGATACGATCCTAGTTCTTCGTCATCGCCTTGGGTGGTAGTCAGCTCTAGTTCGCGAAGTCGCTCCGTCGACACGTCCAAGAGTTCGGTAGGAAGTTCGAGGGCTTTTCGCGCTAAGTAGGGGATGACTCGGAAGGCTGCCGTAGGCCTGTCGAGTACCGAACCATCCAATTCGCATAGGATATAAGCACCACCTTTGTTCCTAGATACTACGAGTACTGGGCCGAGGTAGCGAGGTCGCAGCTTCCGATTTAGGGACTTTTCTATCTGCGTGTTGCGAATTAGTACTAAATCGCCCTTTTCGAAGTTGAAATCGTGGATGGTGTGCTTATGCTTCTCTTCGAATCGCAGAGCAGCTTGTCTTCGCGCTTCGTAGACCTTCGAATGTAGTTCCGCTATCTGAGTCACCCACTTTTGCAATGCGATAGCTCGACGTGCGATAAGATCGGTCGTGGATAGCATAGAAGACGGAGGAGGAAGGATATAGGTGGCCTCTACGACGTCCAAAGGGATAACAGGGTGGGTGCCAGTGACTGCGAAATAGGGCGAACATCCCATGCGCTTTCGAGTCGTGATCCTTTCGGACCAGAAGACTGAGTACGTTGCCTGAGACCATTTAGACTCTTCGCCATCCACGGCCTTGAATAGAGCCTGCCTAACATCGAAGTGAGGCCTCTCCACCAGTCCGTTGGCACGCGAATTGTACCCGCTAATTCGGATGTGTCGTAGCTGGTACTTCTTCGCTATGTAGTTCGTAGCTTTTACGAAGGGAGCGCCGTTGTCCGTGACTATCTCCGATAGCGCACCCCACCTACAAACAAAGTCTTCGAAGAGCCATTCTGCCAAAGCTTTAGCCGTCTCCTTGCGAAGCATCCGAAATTCGGGGTACTGGGTTAGAGAACACCGGCCTTGCACCAAGTACCTAAATCCGTTAGAAGGGGGCATATGCATGGTATCTATATGAACCTTTGCGAAGATCGGAGCAGGCGTAGCGACCGTAGGAGGGATTAGGATCTGCCGCACTTGGCGAATCTGGCATAGGTGGCAGCTTCGAACATACCAGGCAATGTCGATATGATGGTAGGGCCACCAAAACCGCTCTGAAATCAGCACCTTCGTAGCGTGTATTCCTCGATGCGCGACTGCATCGTGACATTCTCGGAGGATTCGTAGACGATCTGCCTGCTTAACAACTAGTTTGTGAGCTCCTTGTGGATCTTTGCGCCATAGTATGTCCTCATCGAGGAAGAATAGAAGACAGTATTTTACGAAACCTTCGTATTCTGCATCCGGTAGGTTGGCAGGTCTCGCGAGGCTTCGTAGGAATTTTGCTACTAAGTCAAGTCTTGCGTCAGCTTCCTTGGCCATTTCGGATCTTGGGACGGTATCGTAGCTCTCCTCCTCCCTATTGAGACCTTGGCTGTCCTCAGCCAACTCGGAGGCGAAGGTTGGAGCTATCGGAGGTGTGGGTGTTGTGATAGGAATGTTAGAGGCGAATTCGTAAGGGAATAGGGTAGAAATCGATGGTATAGGATGGGAAGGGGGGGCTTGGATGTGATGTAGAAACGAGTGCATTTTGTCTATCCAGTCTTCGAAGTCTTCTTCGCTGCTCTCTTCTTGATCTCCTGGCTGGGGGGTTCGTCTTGATAGTCCATCTGGTCCATGCATCGTACCTGGTACATGTACTAGGGTGAAATGGAAGGTTAGAATCGATACGATCCAGCGATTTATACTCGCGCTGGGTGCGATGTCCGGATTTTGCAACATCCCTTTGATATAGCGTGCGTCCACTTCCACTATAAGGTTCCTGACTCCGATTAGGTAGATTCGTAGTACGCGAAGTGCTCGAAACAATCCGTAGATCTCTAACTTCGGTTGCGAGAACCTCCGCTCGCGATCATTTAGGGTGATGGATCCGAAACGATTGTAGAATCGGACTTTAGGGTTGTCCTCATCGCATTGGCAAAGGTGATAGCCAACTGCAATATAGGAGGTGTCAACCGCTAAGATCACGGGCGCACCTGACAAATAGTTAATGGATCGGAGAGCTGGAAAGGACAGCAAAGCATCCTTAAGGTCCTCTTGCGCTGCGATTTGCGCTGGACCAAATTCGAAGGGTACCGCCTTTCGCGTTAGGCGTACTAAGGCATCTGCACGATGCGCGAAGTTTCGGATGAAGATACGGACCACTCCAATGGTTCCTAAAAAGGCTCGAACGTCAGATAGGGTCGCACAAGGTCCCCAGTTGCGTATGGCTGCAACACGAGACTCGTCCGGTAGGCGACCTTCTGGAGTACACCGATGCCCCACAACGGTGATTTCGCGGGCAATTAGAATGCTTTTAACTCCAGAAAAGGTACCTCCTGCGTAGCGCATGCGTGTGACTATCCTATTGAGGTTCGTAAAATGTTCCCAAACAAACTTTCGAATGCCTGGGTTCTCCGAAATAGGCACGAGATCGTACGAACTTTCAGGGCCTTTGACCGGAACATCGTCGATATAGGGAACCGTTAGGTGAGGAATTTCGGGCTGTAGGATGTGCGTAACATCATCGTGGAAGATAGGGACCGAGTTGGTCCATCCCATAGGTAGAGTGACCAATCTCATAGCTCCGAAAGGTGTTTGAAATGTCGTAAGATCGCGCGAAGTCTCCGCTATCAAGCGTTCATCGTAGCCTACATATAGATCCAACATAGCACCACAAGGTCGTCCTCCGAACTGTTCTGCGAGGTGTTCGGGAGTCGGGGGAACGCCTGAGTGTTGAATCGTGACAGCGTTTAGGGGTTCCAGACTATGTACAAGGCGTAGGGACTTTCCGTCTTTCTTCACCACACAAAACCATCGTGAACGATAGGAAGAATTTGAAGGTTCGTAGACCCCAGCTGCCATCTTCTTTTTGATGATTGCGCACACTTCGTTGTAGATTCCGGGTGGGATAGGAATGTTCTTTTGTACCCATGGCGTGTGCGGTACTACCGGAAAGTCGATAGGAGGGAAGTACTCCGGCTTGAAGCACCCTCTTTCGGAATCATTCCAAGCGAACGCATCAGCATGCAGGGTCATAAAGTGATGTAGGAGGTCCCTCTCTGCTGGTTGTAGGAAGTCTCCACTGTGTAGCTTGTCCGTGAGATCGTGCCGTTCTCGCGTATATCGCAAAGTAGGTTCGAAAGGTGGTGGAGTCGGTGATAGGGTAGGCATCGTTGCTAAAGGGTCGCCTTTAATTTCGCGAATGATTCGGAATCGTTCGTCCAAAGCTCCCAGAATAGGGCGAGTCTTCAGCGCTACAGGCTTGTACTTCTTTTTCGATGCTGCAAATGTAGGAATAGGGGAAGAATCTGACAACTTAGGAAGGGATACCATCGGATTAGGAGCAAGGGAGGGTCTTCGGGCTGACTTCGTGACCTTCGTAGCGTTCCTGGGACCTGGAATGGGGATAGAGGATATGTCTTTAGAGGCGGAAAGCGAAAGCATAGGGAGAGAATTCGGATTATCGTGTGAAAGGAAGGGAGCCTCGTGCGGTGTTGCTGCTGCTAGAAAGCCAGATAGCCACCTAGTATGATCAGCCGGACCTTCCGAGACTTTCGAAGTTTCGCTAAAATAGAGAGACTGCAGATAGCTAGACACAGAGTTAGAGACTGATAGATAGAGCGCAGGAACAGAATTGTTATCTGCCGCATTTACAGCAGCGAAAGACACGATTTTAGGGGTATCGGATTCATACTCAACGACCAGGGCGACCTCTCCTTGATTTCTCAAATCCTCGAAATCTAAAAACCCGATCGTAAATGATTCGAAGAGTTCGCGTGGGGGCAACTATGATGATGGGCTGGTAAGAACTTTTGACGTCCTCGAGGCATCGTAGGGATGGTCGCGACTTCGCTCGTGTTCGGGCATACGATCGTGATGGTCTGCTCCTCGTTTCCGAAGTTCTTAACCACACTCTCGGTTACCACATCGAAGGGTCGGCCTAGAAGGATATCGTAGGAGGGATTGCGTATGACGTGTATCTGTAGATACAACACGATGTCGCCTACTTGGAACGAGACATTTCGAACCAGTCCTAAGGAACGGTCAATACTGCCATTAGCCGACTGCATATTTAGCTGCACGGAAGGGTCGTAGATTAGTCCTAAGGCATGACAGACTTGCTCTGACATCGCAACCACTTGTGAACCAGGGTCCACGATGCATTCGATTCGCTCTTTGTTGTCAATTAGGGCTTCGATAGAACGGATAGAATTCGAGTCGCGGGCTACTATGATTTCGGAGGGTTCTTCCTTTCCGGGTACGTGTCGTAAGTACGTTTCGTAGGGGTCTGGAATGATGGTCGAACCAGGGACAAGGGGTTCACCATGGCACGATAGTTCGGAGGTTGCTAGCGTCGTTTTAGAAGCGAGATCGTCTGAGAGTTCCGTAATTTGAGCCATATGAGTAGCCTTAGGATCCATAGGCACACGTTTAGGGGTGATGGCTTCGCGATATCGCGCACGAACATCCGGGGATATAGATAGTAACTCCTCAGGCGTTAGTGTAACCACTGGTGTCCTCATAGATCGCGCGAATATTTCCTCTGTAAGCTTCTCCTGATGAACCGGTGTGATCGTCTTATAGGCTACGTCCTTGCCCTTGTCTGCTGTAGGCTTCGGAGCTGCTGCGAAATTTCGAAGATTCGGAGGTGCGTAAGTAGCATCTCGAGCATTAGCGAAAGGATGTACTGGTGGAGTGGGCGGTGGAATGGCTGCCTGTGATGCGGGTTGGGCTGGTACGTTAGGTGTAGACGAGGCATGCTCCGATGAGTTCGTGGGCGGATCGGACGCATTCGCAGGCTTCGGAGGCGAAGGCGCTGAATTAGAAGGATAGTTGGATCGCCTTAGAATGGTAGGAGGGGTCTGGTTCTGCGTCTCTGCCACTGGGGCATCTTGGTTAGCAGGGGGATCCACTACCGGATGTCGATCGTGTCCTATCGGAGGTGCGTTGGCTATGGGTGGGTTTCTAGGATCAGACTGCGCATTAGGAGCACCCTGCCTTCTGCGCTGGGGTACTTCCACACCATCGAAGACTTCGCGACGTCTCCGAAGTTGGTAAATCTCGTGTTCTAAAGCGGCTATACGATCCTCGGCAGATAGTGAGAATGCAGGCACATTTAGGCAATTGTCGATTTCGAATAGGAGCTGTGGGGAGGAATTCGTGCCATTTCGTCGATGATATTCGTAAAGCCTATCGCGAATTGTACGTCCTGGGATCGTTCTGGGTACGAAATTTCCATTTGGCAGCACTATCTTTCCATCTGGGTTGCGCTTGCACTTGCCATCCTTGATGTCTTGCTCAATGTGCTTGCAACACCTAGTGCAGCAGTCCAAGTCCCCGCAATAGTGACAGTACTGGCCTTCTACATGAGTGTGCTCGCCGCGCGAGCTGTCCAATCGAGGGGGTCGCTGGTTCGCAAGAACAGGAGCTAGCGCACTGGTTACGGACTTCGTGAGGATCTCTGCGAACATCTGTAGATCCTCTATCTTTAGCGATGAGCCCCCCACAGGCACGGCAGTGGTCGAAGCAGTTACAGTCGTAGCAGAGGTAAGAGTTGTAGAAGTACCAAGGAGTACGAACTTCGCTGCGCTATGTAGCTGGTCCAAGGTGTAGGGATCATCGGGTAAGTGATCAGGGAACTTTAGCTGTAACCTAGTAGACACGTGAGCCCATAGCGAAGGCTGGAAGGCCCTCGCGAAAGCACGGCTTTGCTCAATGGTAGACAACCTATTCTTCGAAATTAGATACTTCGTGATGGCATAAAACTCACGATAGAAGCTTCCTAAGTCTGCCGCATTGTTGATTCCAATTCTAGCACGTTCTCCTATCAACTGATCCAAGTCGGACATAGACCACATTCTATCGTCCTCTGTGCCTGGGTAGAGGCTTCTAATCTCCTTCTTGAAGTCTTCGTAGGTCTTCGTGACATCGGAACACTCAGGGAGGGACTCCCATAGGTCCGAAACATCGATAGGAGGGTAGCGAGTAGTCCAGTGTTTCTTCGTCGCCTCATCCGCTATCTGGCAGCGGACAAAAAGTGACTCTAAGTCCTGGAAATACCTTCGGATGGTCCTAGGCTGGTCAGGATCGAAGGTGGGGGATGTACGATCTCCTCGAGGTGGCATGAGTGGAGGTGCGTTCATGGTTGACACAGAAATAGGATTTAGGGGATTAGCTAAAATGGGTGCGGTCAAAGATGGGTTCGATGCTGAGTTGATGCTAGCTGAAGAAGATTGGGTCGTAGAAGCGTCGGCAAGTGTAATAGAAGGAATCGGAGGGGAACGCGAAGCTGATGGGAGTGTAGAGGATAGCTGAGGGGATTCCGGTAAATGGACTAAGATAGGGTCAGACGCTGAAGAAGGACCACTTTCTTCGGAGGTGTTAGGAAGCTCAGGGGACGTGGACTGAGGTTCGAAGTCCTCAATTGGTGAGTCTTCGGACGTGGTAAGCGTGTCTAGAGACCCTTCGAAAAGAGCCTCGAAGTCGGGGGTCGATTCGGAAGATTCGAGTGTAGAAATGATATCGGAGGGGATAGTCGTAGGTGTTCGCAAAGAGGTGCTTCGTGGAAGGCCTGCTTGAGTATAGTAACGATAGCCGACCTGAAAGAACTCGGATAGTAACTGATCGCTGTTTCTCGGAGAGGACTGGTTAGACGTAGGATGATCTGAAGGCAATGAAATCTTGACTGCTCCCCCTCGCGGTGGGCTCCAGAAATGATACGACCTAGGGGACCCTGGTACCTAGGGAGTGCTCTGCAACGTGGCTGTGGGGTAGTGTGATAACTGTGAGGGTGTGAGGGTAGGAGCTACAACCTGTATGATACCGGGAAACCTGTATGTCTTGTTTTTGTAAGTAGGGGAGTAAGGGGTCAAGGGTCCTGCACAACAGGATCTTGTTCCTAAGTGCTATACTATCCCTAAGGCCTTGCGAGGCCCTCCGAAGTACACGAAGTCCTTCGAGATTCTGCGACGTCCTTCGAAGTTTTAGCTAAATCGCGCGAGCTGACTTCGTAGGCTGTATAGAGTTAGGGAGCAATAAGCCAATGGACTATAATTTCTACTAAGCGGCAGAGGGTACGAGACTGCTGCGAAGTCCTTTTAGCTAGAGTTAGCTAAAGGGTATAAGGCTTAGAGGTTTGTTAGAGCGAGGTGGGCGAGGTTTGGCTGGCGTAGGAGACTTGTAGGAGAGGTCGGATGGTTCGGAGAGCTAATACTTGGAATAGGAATGAGGGAACGAGGTTGCTGGAAGCTCTGAAGTGTCTGATGACGCCGAGGTGTGGGTCGGAGAGTTCGAGGGCGTAGAGAGATGTACTATAGCCTGTAATGAAGGCTATGGGGGAGTCGTAGGGTTATTCGTAGGACGTAGGGATGACGCAACGTGAGCCTAAGGGTATAACTAAGGCGGAGGCCCACCGGATAGGTGCTATAAGAGGTGCTGAAGGGCACGAAGTCACGGCGACTTCGTAGATCGTAGTGCGTAGTTCGGGAAGCGTAGACGTAGTTCGTAGATATATCGCGAGCGTAGACGTAGTTCAAAGGTACTGAAACGGAGCTGGGGTGGAGACTTAGGGACCTTGGGACCGTTCCTAAGGTTGTACTCGCGGCGCTTTCCTGAGATCGGAGCTACAGGGGAACTAGTATTCCAACGAGAGAAGCGTGCACTGAGGGGTCTCTCTTGTACATAGTAAACTACCTCTGACTAAATAGGAGAGCGTGAGGTGAACTAATCTTGCGCGAAGTGATCCTTACGAGTCCGAAATGTGTACTAAAACGCATGGACTCCGAAGTGAACACGAGGGGGATAGGAACTAATTAGGAACTGAAACAGGGGAACTACGAACGGTAGAAAGGTGACCAACTTCATTCACGAGGGCGGGATGACTATCCGAGAGCAGCCATGCGCCGTGATCACCTATCTTAGCGGGCTAAGAGCGCACAAAGTTCTTAGCAGCGGGACTTGGCCTAATCGGGGCAGGAGGTGTCCTAACTGGGTGGAGGGTCATATGGGTACGCCCTAGGATGACCTTATGGCATAGGATCGAGACCCATGGGGGTGCACAAGGCTTCCTAAGTCCAACTTCCGGAACTTCGGACCGTTTCGGAGCCTATCGGAGGTAGCTGCAATCACAAGAGCTAGGAGAGACTTAGCTAAGACTTCTTAGCTAAGCCCGGGATGAGTGACGTTGTAGATAGGACCTAGATCCAATGGAACAGTATGGGAGGGCCGGCAGTGTCCGATAGTGGACTTAGCAGGAGTTAGGGACTTCGCGTCTAGCATTCAAAATCTCGTAGCACCTCGTGTGACTTCGCAAGACTTCGTAGGGTGTTAGGAGGGTTTAGGAAGGAGAGGGGGCGTTAGGAACTTTATAGGAACCTATCCCTCCTGTCGTAGGCTGTAGGAGAGTCTTAGAGTGGTCGGTTGGGGGATTAGAAAGCTCCTAAAATCGCGATTCGGGGGCCAGGAGGCTACGGGACTCATCACCGTCACGAATTGTTGGGCCACGTCGCCGGTACGAGGAATCCCCCGTACCGGTTCCGGCTCAACCTCAATCGGCATCTCCCACCGCAGGACCGCGTGGTCGCTGTTGTGGTGATGTGACATGAGTACATGAAGGTCTTGGCCTTCATAGTACACTGGGTCGATCCACACCAAGTCTATGACTCCAGGTGTGAGAGCGATGTTGTGGGAACGCCAAGTGACTGGACCGTCCTGGGCATTCATCAAGACCAAATCAAGTTCGGTCTGGGCCAATTCGATGAGGCGATTGGAATCAGCGTAGTGCGGAGGCCGCACCCGAGATCCCGCAGCGCGTGTATCCCACAATGGGTGGCGGAGATTGAGATCCCTGCACATACACGCAATGGGTGGAAGCGCGTGTACACGTGTTTCCAGATATCGGACAGCATCAAAGGTGTTGCTGTCATTGTACACGTTCAGGACATTGAAGTCTCCAGACAGAAGCTTGAGCGCTACCAGAAGGCAATCCTTATGGGAGACGCTATGGGTGACAACTTGCGGAGAGGCCGACGCCCACCGCTTGTTGACATAAACTGCAACCCGGGAATCTTTCGATGCCCCGAGGCACTTGAACGAGGCATGGGCAGACGTATTCTCATACGCCTCCCCGTCTCGTGACTTTGCTGAAGCCACATCCTTAATGCGGCCCCAGAATATCTCTTGGACACAGATAATATCGGCGTCCCTATGTCTCTCAAGTAGAATGCTCATATTTTCCGCAGATTTCTGAACATTCGCACTTATACAGGTGAGTACGGACCTCGTAGGCTCATCTCTCAGAATGTCGCCATCAGCCGTTGGGCTGGGCGTACGGGAGGGGTCCGCTTCCACCCTCATGGGGGACTCGGGCCGTTCATTATGTTGTGAAGCCGGCGGAGTTCCAGGCGGTGGGGCCGAGGCACCGTCGGAAATTTCCGGTTCACACGGTTGTTCATTACTCCCATAATGGGTTAATGGTATTGAGCCCCTTCCGGTGTGCCATGCACTACCGGCGTGGGTAAAGGGCATGGATGCAGCAAGGCTGCTTCCAGCGCTAATGTGGTCGTTGCCCCCTCCCCCAGAGGGGATTGAGCAACGTCCACGTCTTTGTGAATCGTCTGGCACAATGGCCATTGATTCTAAGAGAGGACCTCCCAAAAGGAAGGAGCTCGAAGTGGATCTCTCCCCATGATAGGGTGAGATCAAGGATGTGTCCAGTGGACGAGAGCTCGGGGGTTCCGAGTCGACTTGAGTGCGATGAGCAGGGCAGCCGCCATGCACCGACATCGCACTCGACGAGGTGGGTGCACCATCAGTCCTAAGACCAACAGCGGCTATGGGGGCACCAGTATGGGGAGAATAGGGAAGGGAACGATGGGATTTAGACATGCTGGGCACGGGCACTAAATCGAGATGGTGGTGGTACTGGTTCAAGAAGCAGCGAAGTAAGAGACTTAGCTACAGTATATATCACTTACTTCGAGTGTCTATATTCACATGATAGCTCATTTAACACTGAAAGAAAATCCCGCTAACCGATAACAAATTCGGGTTAAGGGCCCCTGGGGTAACCCCCCCTACCCTGTGTCTCGGCCTCTGCCGGTGCATACCAATAGGACCACCGCCAATCCCTATACGAGCTTTGATCCCAAATCACCAAAAATGGGGGCTTGGGAGCCGAAATGTTCGATGCAAATAACCGAATTTCTGGCCCGCCGGGGCGCATTGTTGGGTGCCAAAAATCACTGAAAATGGACCGATAAACGGGAGGTCCGGTGCCTAACCACCGAAATGGGGGGTTTCCGGACATGGAGACATTACAGTCATGCTTCCGGTCAGGTGCCGATATAAAAAGATTTTTTCGGTGAAAAATAGGGTGGTGCTCCAACACCGCGGAATCCATTTTGAGGGGCAAAAATGGCAAATCAGGCTGCGAGCGTTTTTGGAGGTTTGATCCCATTTTTAACCGAGAATGACCATTTTTGGTCGATGTTATGTCCAAAATCACCGAAATTGCACATGCTCGGACCACCGAAAAAGGTTACGTTCGGGATCAAAGCTCGTATAGGGATTGGCGGTGGTCCTATACCAATTGAAACAAATGTCACGTGACACGAGCGCCCAGAGTGAGTTGGACAGCGCGCTTATGGTAAGTACGCCCGCCGCTCGTTCTTTGACTATTCGACGACCTCAAAGAGGCTCCGGAAAGCCTTTCTTCTTGCAACTTACCCCTGCCCCGTCTTTGGTGACTTGGGAACTGATATTGTCAACAACTGTTATCGGGCACAGGACGCAGTGCGCGGTCCCTTGGTTACTTGCCTAGTATTTGCTTTCGTTCTATACCC
Organism: Taiwanofungus camphoratus; assembly: GCA_003999685.1. Classification (NCBI taxonomy): domain Eukaryota; kingdom Fungi; phylum Basidiomycota; class Agaricomycetes; order Polyporales; family Taiwanofungaceae; genus Taiwanofungus; species Taiwanofungus camphoratus. The sequence continues at coordinate 738,493 of CP021223.1, forward strand.
TCCATGATACTTTAGTTTTGGATTTCACTCTAGACAATGTTGGCTGCTCTAACGCCCAATCCTGTCCCGATGTCTGAGGTACCTGGTATCGATATTCCCAGCAGCACTACAGTTCCTGATCCGAACTTTTTGACTGAAAACCGCTTCTGCCCTGGCTGCAAGAGGTCGGTTGTTGATGAAAACGGAGGTGTAGTTGTGGCATTTGGGTGAGTATTTCTCGACTCCTTGGGGAGTGAACCTGTCGCACGCGAAAAGTCAATGTTCCACCGATCGCGACCCTTTCATTGCCAGCTTGGAGTGCCTGTATGACCACTGTCTTTGGCATTGCCCACTCATTCTTGATGTGATACTGACAACATTGACCGATTAGCCAATCTTTCTTCCACGTCGACTGCTTTAAATGTGCAAAATGCGGCAATCAAGTGACGGCAGATACGAACTTGCTCCTGCTTTCCGATGGGTCGCCTATATGCGCCAATTGTTCGTACTGCTGTAACGTATGCAAGCTGCCGATCCTGGATGAAGCCATCATGACGGGAGACGACTCGTATCACGCGCACTGCTTCAAGTGTAAGGTTTGCAAGAACCGCATCGACGAACTGGTCTTCGCCAAGACTAGCCAGGGGATCTACTGCATGAACTGCCACAACCAACGGGTTGCTCGCAGCAGGCGGCACGCGCAGCGCCAGCGCGAGAAGGAGAGGGAAAGAGAGAAGGAGAGAGAGAAGGCTATTGGTGCTCTGGCTGGACGTAATGGCCCAAGCAGTTCGCGGGATGACACGGCCAAAGCCCAACAAATGAATGAGGTGGGTGTTGATCAGACGTCTTTGCTCATTATTGATATTGATGACGATCTGTCTACTTTTACTTCTATCTCAGACGAGTTCATCTCAGGCTCAGTCGCAAGTCCAAACCCCTTTGGGCTATCAGTCGTCTTCAGAATCGTCCGCCGCGTCTCCACTTGGTGCCTCGTCTCACACCGAATCGATATTCAGACTTGGTCAACTTGGTACCCCGCGCTCTAGTGAACCAGCGTCCGACTCCTACTTTACGAAGCGCGAATCGACATCGTCAGTTCCAGGTAGGCAGGAAAAGACTGGCCGCGGCGGTCCGTCCACACCTGCGTCGGCGCCAATGCCGTCCATTTCTTCGACGTTAAAGTCGCCTCCGGCTCCTTTGTCCCTCTCTAAGAGACCTTCCACCGCCCCCGTTGCGAATTCACCGTCACCTTCTGTGTCACGGTTCTCTAATCCCATTGTATCCATACCGCCAACGAGTTGGAATGAGCACTCAGTTGATCCTCCTCACTCATCTTTTCCAGCTCAGCGGATGGCCACTCTTACTGTGCCGACCGGGTCGGAGAGCCCAGAACAACCATTACACAAGAGGAAAAGTTTCGATGGCGGTGCGCGGCCCCTCAATCCTCAGCTTCGACCAAGCACTAGTACATTCTCTCTGAACGCTGCTAGCAGTAGCCATAGCAACACAGTTTCTAACGGCTTGGGTTTGCCCGGCGGAGAGACATCACGCAGAGACAGACGGAGGTCTATCAACCCAGCAGTCGCTCAGTCGTTCAATAATACCATTCCTTCGCCGTCATCTGTCCACTCTCCAAACAATCCCTCTTTACTCTCGGCATCCCCAGTACACGACTCTCCCCGACCTCCTTCCCCTCTTCGAGACTATGTCTCCACCAGAAAAACGTCGACTCCGCCGCCTTACACAGAGAGTGTTGAGCCTACTCCGTCACGCAGTGGGCCTTCGTCTCCGCATCCTTCTATACCTTCGTCTACCCGAGTCTCTCCGAACCTTGATGCTCATCTTCCTGTACGTGCTCGTTCGGGCTCTTCGGGCGCGTATCTAATCCAACGCGCCCATGAGCTGGATCAAATTTCGCGAGCTCCCTCACGAACAGGATCTACGCCGGACTTTCCAATTTCGCGTTCCAGCAGTCGTACGGATCAATCTCCAGAGTATTATTCCAGTTCGGCATCTGTTGGTGACAGTCTATGTGGGCCGGAAGGGAGGAGGCCCCCGAGTCTTAATTTGCCCAATGGGAATACTGTCAAAGCTCAGAGGACTTTTGACGGTGGGGTGCGCGCAAGCCCGCTGCCATCTATGCGACGTTCTCGGGATAGTAGGTCGTCAACCGGGACTACAGGCATGGAGCTTGAGTTGCCTTCTCGCCCCTCCAGCATCCCAACACCGACATCGCCTGCTCATCGCGTGGATGTGCCACATGGAATTGAGAGCGGGACCGACACGGAAGCTGAGTCCGAGGACCTCAGGGTGACCCAGGAGCCCGAAAGCATGGACGAGCTTCCACCTGCGCTGCCACCGAAAGATCTCCGGAAGGGCAACACACGTCCGCCGCAGCTGCGCCTCGATACTCTGGACATCAGCAACAACGGCTTGGATGCTGGCCATCCTGATAGTGAAGGTGCTTCCGAATCGCCCGAGTCGTCCCCTGTGGAGCGAACCTCTCATGCGACATTCATAGCCCCTGCCTTGCCGCCTATTAGGATTTCTATGGGTGGCACAGACTTCTCTGACTTATTGAAGTCCGTCGGCGGAGATGTCTTTAAGCTCGATCAACTTGCAGAGACTACGGAGGATGGCAGCCTGAAACTCGATCTGACCCTGACCTCACCACCAATCTTGGTGTCGCAAAGAAGTTCAGTCCAAATGTTGACCCCAAGGAGTGATGTCACTGTCACGGATACGTCGGATGGCCATAATAGCACCCGCAATCATCCGGAAGCTGCAGACATGCATAGGGACTCTTTACACGGTCGAGTATTGTCGCGAGACAATATCCCAAATCCGAGTGTGTCTCCTGCGGCCCCGTTGGTAAATAGCGACAATCTGTCAGAAATCCCTACCATTCCAATGGGGAGGCGAGTTAGTATGGACAGCAATTCTGAGTCTTCTCACCTCTCGGAGGACCATTGCCCAAATGCTGGATCTTCCGTCACTCGTTCAGCCCCGTATGCAGAGTCCGAAACTCCTAATGCTCGCCCCTCTTTAGATGCAAGGTCCAGCCGTCGAGGCTCTCTTAGTTCATCCGGCCATGATGCCTCAACTGGATCGCGTGAGGCTACCCGAATTACGGTGACGTCACCTGACAGTGCAAGCGCAAGTGCGGAACTCTTTCGGCCAGACACAGTGAGCTTGGTGAAGCAGCGACTTCAGAACGTGATGTCGACTGCAGCAGAATGCGGTGCCACTCATGTGACCGTTGAACTGGATGTGATGGAGACCGTTATTAAGCTGCTCGATCAGCAAAAGGAAGAATGCAGTGATTTGAAGCACAGATTTGAGGGTATCAAGGTCAATTTCGCGAATATGTTGAAAGCTGAGCAATATGACTTATTACTCCCTCCCGATTTGCATATAGAGGGCCAGTCAGCACTACATGGATGGATTGACCGTGGCACAGACTGAATATGATCGAGAGCTCAAGGCTCGCCGGGACGCGGAGGCCGAAGTCACCCGCCTGCGTGTCCTCCTGTCAGGCCAAGCGGTACGACTATCAGCGATTTCGGGCGAATCCAAACGGCATGAAGCGCAAAAGCAACTGTCCCAGGAACTGAGTGACAATCTTTCTACTCTGGAAAGATCGCTCTCCAAGCTCAAGGTCGAACGCGACATGACTTTGGCTGAGGTGGAACAGCTGTCCGCGTCGAGAAGGTCAGTCTTCGCTATGAACATATGTTACGAGTTGCTGATGTTGATAATCGTCTTAAGTTCTACTACAGTGGTGGATAGCGAAGACAGTGCAGTTTCTCTTACCAGGGCGCTGTCTATGCGTTTTGATAACATCAAGAATCAGTACCAGCATGAGCTCCTTCCTCTAACTGAGCAGCGAGAAGCCCTCATGCGAGAGATCACTGAACTTAAGGCTTCGCGCGATTCATTCCTTGAAGAAACTACCATGCTTAATGCTCGTAACGAGGAGTTGGCACAATTGAATGCTCAGTATGTGCGTCGCGTAGAGAACGCCCGGGTTGAACCTTCGTTTGGCAACCAAGAGCTCAGTACACAGGACCGATCGGATACTATATACAACAAGGCCAGAACTATTCAGAATCTCTCTTCTTCCGTTACATCGTCGACAGTAGCTTTAACTGAGGAATCAACCGAGTCCAAATTTGTCAAGATCTCCAAGCCGGACGCAATAGACAGCCCAGCACCACAATCCAAATCAACAAAGTTTATCAAATGGCCAGGCTCGAGGACACCTAAGGATAACGTTACGATAGCTTGGCCCGATAACAACAAACCTAACAAGGGGCGCAAAGAACATGTCTTCCAGCAAATCAGCGTACTGCGTGTTGCACGCTGTGACCATTGCGGAGACAAGATGTGGGGTTCCCAATTCCGTTGCACAAGTGAGTGCATGCATAGCTGTATCCACTGCTTTTGGCTCATCTCTATGGCTGAAGATTGTAACATTGCCGTTCATACACGCTGTGTTCATCATGTGGGCTCAGCATGCTCTCAGCAAGCCATGAATGGCCACGAGCCGCCACTTCCATCCGTTCCACTACGTGTGTTTTATAACCATAATTCCATCCGACGGAACTGACTCTTACCTTCCATAAGCACCGTCGATATTTGGGCGCCAACTTATAGAGCAAGTACGGGCTGACTCGCGGGACGAGCCTCGGTTCATTCCCGTCATTGTTGAGAAGTGTATTGAGGCTGTTGATACCCTTGGTAAGCTTAGCTCATTATGCTAGAGGTATCGTCGGTTGGCCTGACGCGATACCTAGCATTGGATTATGAGGGTATATATCGCAAAACCGGGGGCTCAGGTCAATCCAAAATCATTACTCAACTGTTTGAACGTGGAGATTATCGTTCATTCGACCTCAAGGATTCCGAGCGGTTCAACGATATCTGCAGCATCACCTCTGTGTTGAAATCGTACTTCCGAGCCCTTCCCGATCCGTTGTTAACATATATACTCCACGACAAGTTTATCTCTGCTGCAAACATCCGTGATCCCGCTGCAAAGGGCAAGGCGTTGACTGAGCTTGTTAATGAACTGCCTAAAGAGCATTACCACACGACCCGCGCTCTGATGTTGCATCTGCATAGGTAGGTCTTGCGTTGCCCAAAGTCACTGTATGTCCCTAAACCTTCGACAGAATAAGCGAACGGAGTGACAAGAATCTCATGCATGCCAGAAACCTTGGCGTCGTATTCGGACGTATGTATTTCAAAATTCAATCATACCACGATGCCCAGAGCTCTGACTACTGTATCAATTTCAATAGCGACTTTGATGCGCTCCAGGGACCCTAATGCCGAGTTCAGTGATATGGCTGGCAAGGCGCTCTCTGTTGAATGGCTCGTAGAGAATGCACCTGCCGTGTTTGAGCAGATAAGTTCGTAATGAAGCCTTGTTTATAACTATCCTATTCTTTTCTGGATATCATTGCAGTGCATGTTTAGAGCCGCTGGACTGCACTTCCTTGTAGACCACTCCTTTCCTTTATCCCCTTCGTTCAGATTTTCGGTGCACTATTATTCGATTCTCCCATTGCCGGTTATATAGCGGCCGCCTCTCATTCGACCTTCTTATCTTCATTATCTTCATTATCTTCGTCTTTGTAGTATCAAATGCCTCGCACGCACATATAACATCACGCACATATACCCACCGCTTTATGAACATGTATCTCATCATACACCGGTTACATTACTATACACTCTTTGGGCGGAGCCCAGGATTACTAGGCTGTGTGTAGCATGTGCAGACACCATGCACAAAGAAAGAGCCGAAGAACAGAGTAACCTCCCCATGGCTTAAGACACCTCGCGAGATCGCTTTCCACGCGTCGGCTGCTCTCCTTTCAGCGTGCAGTATAAGAAATGGCGCCGCGGGCCCGTTGTCGCGCCTGCAACGGCGGCAACACGTGCGCCTAGGGGAGCGGTGTCGGTGCCGCTGCCACGGACACCTAGGGAAAACATTCTATCGAATACTGCCCGTTCCAGTAGATCAGCTCGAGATAGCAGTAGTAACAACATTGCAGGACTGACGTGTGGCGATAAATGCCTTTGCCGTTGTCTGGCAGCTGAGGTGTGTCAGGGAAAGGGGCGGACTGACACCTTCAAGCGTGCGCAGATAGCGAAAGACCATGGAGGGTTGGCACGGGCCTATGCACTAGTCAGATATAATGGGTAGACATGGAAGCGCCATACTTGCCGAAGCGGAAGACAGCGTGGTAAGCCTGTCGCCACTTCTCCTCGAGCAACCGCGCACAGGTAGGTGGATCGGGACATGTTGCGCACTGAGAAACATGGCTTAAGGCAATCTTATCAAGTCCCGAGAAAATCACCCACGCATTGATACTCTTTTGCGATCACGACTAGTCCAAGCTTCAGAACGCGTTCCAGAAACCACGTCCGCCTGCCGAGACGCGCGCCATAAACTTGTCAGCGACATATGTCATGATGAAACTGCTCCAAATTTACCTTTTCTCGAGCTTCAGTAGCGTTTCTTGGCTGAGCGTGCTCAACTCCTCCTCGCTCCAGCCACCGGGGTTGTCCAGTACGAAGCGACTAGACTCGCGATACAGCTCTTCCTCGCCAAACAGCTCAGCGATACGCATCGCCTTGAGCGGGCGCCCCGCGGCGTGTGTCAGCAAGAAAGTAAGACACTCGCGCTCGAGTGCGGGCACGTTCAGCTTGTGTGCGATGTTCATGAGTCCCTCAACATTATTCCACGTAATTGTGCAGACGAGGCTTTACAGGGGAGGTCAGAAACAAGACAGGATGCCCATATGCGAACGAAAGCTCAGCGAGGCTTACTGGGGGTATACAAACTTGAGGAAGTCGTGGAAGGTGTTCGCCTGCGATATACACGCGTCATGAGGCCTTCCTGCTATGTATAAGGAGAGAAAGGATCACCTTCTCCTCCTTCAGTATAATGATCGCGTCAGGCTTCTCGCGATTCGTGGCATGGGGCCCTCTCAGGTCTATTTCTAGCGCCTGTGGCTCCCCTGTGTCAGTTCTGGCTGATGGACCAGCCGCAGTCTGTGACACGCTGCCGCTCTCTAATTTATTGAGGCTGCTCTCTCTGGCCTTAGACTTGTCCTCTGCGCCTCCATCCGCATCGCTCTCGTCGCGCTCGAGCGGGTCTGCTTTCGCGTCACGATCGGTGTCGAGGTCCGTCTCGGTATCCATGTCAGATTCCATGGACGCGAACGTTATCTCAGTCTTGACCTCGCGCTTCGCTCGCCCTGGTACAGACGGTGTCTGAGAGATTGTGATGACAGAGGACATGGACTGCGGTCTGCCGGTCTCCGCCCATTCACCGCTGAGGGCCGCCTGGAAGAACGATGACGCGAAGTACAGGACCTCCTTGTGCGCCCTTGATTAACCAAACTCGGGTAGAACCTGCGACTGCCCCTCGGTAGCAGGCACGGACAAAGTACTCACCAGAAAGTGGTGGTCTCCACAATGATTTTGACGGTGCCAGGGAAGCGGCTGGTCTTGGTGAACGTCTCGTCTATCTCTATAGGGTCTTCGTAGTCTCCGTCTATGCTGAGCGCCGAAACCATCTCGTCGGACTCGCACTCTTCGAGGTACCAGGGTGGCGAACCTGCCGATCTGAAAATGCCCGCAGCAGCAGCGTGTGTTTCGGTGGGCGAGCTCAAGGATGCGGATGCGTTGACTGCGTTTGCACCTCTGGAATTGCGCGCAATGAGAATGTGAGGGGGATTCATGGCGAATCACAGATAAAAAGCCTCTGTGGGTCGTCACTGAGACCGGTAGTAGTAGTAGATAGATAGTTGCAATACGTCGACTTCCGCTCAAAAAGGAAATCAGCGGTGGTCCAGGCTAATAAGCTGGACATGACAGCATTCCCTCTCAAGCGAACTGTGAGACATCAGATTGTACCATGTATGCTGTATACACTGGAATATCCCAGCTGTCAATTATGGTGGATGTCAAAGAATAGTATGTACCAAAAGTTGGCAAGGGTTTAAATAGTCTATTACGATAGGATCCGAGTTGCACGAATTAGACAAAATGAGAGCATACCGTCTAACAATCCGTTTTATGACGGTACTTGCTCTACCTTTCCCAGCTTGTGTTTCGGTCTGAGACGAGTCGATAATATCTACTACTCGGGGAATGCCGAAGATCAAGGATATTAAGAGTTCATGACTCTAGTACCCAGTTTGTTACAAGATGGCACAGATACAAAACGATCAAAGGCCCTCAGTGAGGAGGAGTACCAAAAAGAAAGGTCTGTTCATTTCATGTATTTCCAGCGTTGCCGGCTCACTCGAGATATTGCAGGGCCGTCGCCCCTCGTGAAATACTACCTCCTCGCGTATAACGTCTTTTCCGCGCTCGGATGGTCGTATGTTCTCCTGCTCACCCTCATGCATCTCTCGGGGCTGTCTCCTATGCCCCCTTCTGCTACGCACTCCTCCGTATCATCACTCTCGTCCTATATTCCTGCATCCCTCGCGCGGTTCCTCCCGTCGTCCACCCTCCAATTCCGTCATGCCTCCCACTCGCCCATGGTCAGAAAGCTGGAGAAAATCCTGCCAAGTGAACTGCTTCCGCTGCTCCATCGTGCGTGTACGACATACGCCGCGGTCGGCTCGCAGACCGCGTTCGTGCAGAGCTTCGCTGCGCTAGAGGTCCTGCATTGTCTACTCGGCTTCGTACGCAGCCCCATCGGGACGACGGGTGCACAGGTTGCAAGCAGGCTGTACCTGGTGTGGGGAATCACGGCGCTGTTCCCCAACGTAAGTCCATCGACTCTTGACGAGACCGATTGTCCGAAGGCGTCCTGTCTGACCGCACTCCTGTCTGCCTTCACAGACACGCGCGCATCCGCTCTATGCAAGCATGGTCCTCTCCTGGTCCATCACCGAGGTGATTCGGTACACGTTCTACGCGTTCTCGCTCCTCGGACGTGAACCATACCCTCTACTCTATCTGCGCTACACCCTCTTCTACGTCCTGTATCCCACCGGCGCAGGGTCAGAGGCTGGCCTCATTTACGCGTCACTCCCTGCGGCGCCGCCTGCGATCCCGCTGTTGAGCAACTGGTACGGCTGGAAGCAGCTGCTCCCTCTCGCGTGGCCGTTCAGCACGCCGAGGTGGGCAGAGGTGCTGCACGACGATTTCCGCGTCGGGATGTTCCTCATTTGGTGGCCAGGTGCGTGCTTGTTGCTATTTGGCGCTCAACCTGGGGCGATCCCAGGGTATTGATCGCTTCTTGCTCGCAGGTTTGTATGTGATGTACACCTACATGATGAAGCAGCGCCGGAAGGTCCTCGGTGCCGGGCCTGGGCGGACGATTGGCACAAAACCGAAGTCCCTTTGATCTGACATGGTACTCATTCAGCTATCATTGCTATTGCTTTCATTTCTAGGGTCTGCGGGTACTTCTGTATGTACGTGGCTATCTCAGCCTTCAAGCAAGTACTGCTCGATTAACTACCGGATACAGATGACATGCGTACGGAATAACATCATGTACTTGGCAGAGTAGATCATTAATGTGCACAGATGCTAACCAGGCTTGCGGAGCTCCCTAGGGTGAGCCCTGATTGTTGACGCTAGGAGCGAAACCCACGCGATTACCGGCGTAGTCATACACCGAGTACCCTGGTGACGAATGAGTGGTCGTCGATGCGCTCAAGCAGGAACGAATACCCACATGACTTCAGAAACTCATCCCCTGTATCCCAACAGATTATCTATCAATAACTAGATTCTAGGCTCAGCGCGACACTTACCAATGATCGCAAGGTTGGCTGAGAAGCCATCGCCTAGCGCTAAGATACCTCCAACACAGTCCCTTGTAGATCGAACCCGCGCCGGTCGCCGTTCAGATGCGAACCGTGAACTATGAACGGACACTCACTCGGAATCTGTTGCCGTACGACCCAAGTTGAAATCGTTCATACTGACCGAGTAATCATGGCCACCGAAGGAGAACGCGACTGAGAGCGGTGCTGAGCACGGGAATGTGTAAAAGCCTAGGTACACAAGTCAGCGTGTCACTCTTCTGTCAAGCAGAAGCCAGAGTCACCTTCCCCATACTGTACTGCCGCTTGTGACCCAGGGATCTTGATGTAAGCGGGCGAGTGGATCAAGCTCAAAGAAGAAAGAGTGGCATGGAGCTTACCTGAGCGTAGAACTGCGCTGCCACTGCGTCTGGAACGTAGATCAGCGTTGTTCCTGTATCAACCGCCTAAAGAATCCACAAGCATCAGAGGGCGAGACAGCGCAGAAAGAAGATAGCAGACACTTACGGCAGTGAGGTTGGCAGATATAGGATTGGCCGGGTCGGAAGAGAGACCATCCATCAAAATGGCCCAGTATGTCTGTGAGCTCTCTCTGTTAGTTAGTCCTCACAAAATTTAGACAGAATGACTGACTCGGGACACGACTGCATTCCAGCTTATGGGACCCACAGCTTTCGTTGTATCAAAGCAGCCAAAACATATCTGGGCATCTTCTTCATCTTATGTTGTGTCAAATCCTTGCCTCCTACGCACCTCAGAGCCCGTCTCCTGACCCCGCGCTAAGTGCACCGAGAAGGCACCTGCAGCCAGCTGCTTTGATTCCATGAGGTTCTCGAAGAACGTAGGGCGCTTTGACTGTGCGATGCTCCCGAACGCAAGCCCAAGGAGCCCGTCGGATGGCTCATCGTAAAAATCGTTCGACTCGCTGCTGACGGCACAGAATGCCTGTTCCGGCACGACAAGGTTGCCCACCTGGACAGCGTCCTGTGCGAGTGTGCCTGTGACTTTACCTGCACCCTGTGTGATGTGCACGAGTTGTAAGCTTCAGTTAGCTGCAGCCTTTTCCTCACAAAACAGGGCTACGGACATATATAACGGAGAACCTGTGCCCCAAGCTTTTAAATGCCGAGCTCCCTGATGCGTGATATTGTTGACTGCTGCATGCACGACAGTTTACGGGCACCCAGAGGTCAGCTGAGCCAGTGTCGATATCGACAGTCATCACTTGTTTTTGAGTGCCGAATTGGAGAGCCCCGTAATAGAGGATGTCCAGGGTGCCGGAGATGTAATCAGTGAGGGGTAGCTGAGCCGTCCCGGGTACGCTGATAATTCCAGCTGCATCGTCTTGCATGGCTGTATCAGGGGAAATAGGAGTGTCATCGTCGTCAGGATCTGGCACCGGTGAAGTCGCGTTGACGGCTGTGAAGACTGGCTGCGTGAAGGGTGTATAGCCAATTTCAGGATGCGTGTCCTGATTAAGGCCAATTCCAGCCAGAAACTGTGCAGCCCCCGCGTATTTTGCTGTGACACCTTTCAGCTCATTTGTCTGTTCTCGGTATTACGAGGCGTAATATCAGGTAAGTTCGGATTAGACCCGCGAGGATGAAGAGACATACCGCATACGTGGGGTCGAAGATGCGAATGCTGCCGATGTTTTGAACGGGCGCAAATTGCCCGCTGGACCGTCTTATCTTTGCTGTAAACGATTTTGTACCATGACTCGGAGGCAGCGGACCAGCATTCTCTAAAGGGCACGACGAAGAGCAAACGACGAAGAACAGAAGAGGAAGATGTGCAAGGCGAAATTTCATGGCAGTAAAGGAAAACAAATGCACCGGGCACTCGGAACTGGGAATATATAGTGGGCCAGATATTCCTGAAGCATTCTGACGGCTTGTTTCGAACGCTTATGGCCTTGGGCTGGAGGCTGACCGTAGTGCACAGATGTAGATGGGAAATACATGATCGTGCTCATGGGCGCCTATCTTATCTCTTGTTTGATACCGTCCGACCAGTTCGCTCCCCTCATGGGCGCTCAGCGCTGAGCTTCCTGAGTGAATTCTGAACAACGCCTTCACATTGGTCCATTGTCTCATGTAACCTCTTTTGAGTATTGTTGTTGAGGGTCAGAGCAAGCAGCTGTGCCAGCAGACAACCATCATCGTCAATGAGAAGCGATTCCCACAGCTTGGTTGACCGGGTTAGCATTCATTATTTTCAGCATTGAACGTGGTGCACCCATGACAGTTGCAACTAAAAGAGGGCGATATACTATGATGATAAAACGAATTGGCATGTCGATCGGTTGGTGTTTGGCCAGTCGTGTCTGATGCAGCCGATGCTCATGCAGAGTAAGCCTCAATTTTCTGTTTATTCCTACCATTCGTTTATACACGTAGTTTCTGCTGCAGGATGTGGCAATCGATAATAATGCGCGGGCTGTGCCACTCTCCCTGCCCTGGCTCTTTGTTCACTTGGGTTATCTCTTCCGTATGGCCGGCTCTGCTTCGTACGCCTTAGCGCACAATGCCAGTGCATACGCTCAGTCGTAAAACATCAGAATCGGCATTCGATTGTGCTCAAACTTTACGTCCTCTCTGTGTGTACCTCTTCTGAGCTTCTCAGGTGTCTCAGGAAACGTTTGAGACTTATTCTGGATGATATCAGACGAGGATGACAAAGACGACACGATAACGACTTGATATTTGTATAGCAATAGAGTCTGTTCTCCGACTTCTCTGCCGGACTAACTTATATGAATGGCAGTATCTTTGTCATGTTAATCAAGTTATCCTTTAACTCCCACAACCCTGATTCGTCGGCGGAGCTAGCAGAGGCACTCATCCCACGACTGCCCAGGAGCTTGCAAGAAGTTTCCTGTTTTGAAAACTTACGGGACCGCTGCATTACATCTAAGTGGTTGTCCTTTCCCTAACCATTTATTACTTCGCTTCACGTGCGTGGAGCCAGTGCGAGATACGCACTCAAACCTACAACTATTTCAGGTGCAAGGAAACGGCATGGATGGCAGCACGATAATGACGACACCCTGGCACCAACTGATGTGTATAAATGTGCAGCACTCCTTCTCATGCGTGTGGAATTCTCTCTGAATGATATTTGCCATGCCGTCCTGGTTCATCAGCGGAGCTAGCAGAGGCATCGGTCTCGGAATCGTTGAAGAACTGGTCTGCACCAGTTGGTCTTGCGGATCTATGGGACTGTTTCCTCACGCCGGTTTCATTCGCAGCTCAAAGACCCACGCAATTATGTGATAGCCGCCACACGTAATCCAGGCGGTTCCACGGGTCTACAGAACCTAGCCGCTCAAGTTTCTGCAGACCGTCTCGCTTTGGTGACTCTCGATCTCGCAGAATCCTCAAGTATACGAAGGGCGGTAGAGGAGGCTTCCAGATTGCTTCCTCATGGGCTTGATTACCTCGTCAATAATGCCGCTGTCATTCTCCAGAGCTCGGCCGTTCGAACATTCGAGGAAATGTACGTGTGTCCCTTCTTGATAATCCACCCATCATGCCTCATGGGTTCTCACAGAGATCTGGAATTGTTTGAGAAAGAGCTCCGCATCAATACGATTGCTCCTCTTGAGCTTGCCCGCTTCTTACTTCCTCTTGTCCGTGCAAGCAAAGAGAAGAAGGTGATCTTCATAACGTCCGATGGTGGATCCATACAGTTAGCACCGCAATGGCCCACTCTAATAGTCACATACTCTGTAACGAAGGCAGGTCTCAACATGTGCGTGTTACACACAGCTTTCGAGAACAACTTCTCTTTAATCTGGCCATCCACGTGGATTGTTCGGCTGACGTGTATGCTTAGGTTAGCCCGGAAATGGGGGGCGCACCTCAAGCCTGAGGGTATCACCGTAGTCCTCTTACATCCAGGTCAGTGAACCTGCCTATCATCGTTGATAGATTTTCTCATCGTTATGACTCTAGGCTACGTCGCTACCGAGATGGCGAGTATGGTGGACGAATATATGGCCAAACATGCACCAGGATTGCAGAAAAGCACAGTTTCGGAATCGGCAATAAGCTGTATCAAAGTAATAACCGAAGCACAGCTCGAGGAAGCGACTCCTTATTTCAATTATGATGGTACCGAGCTGCCGTGGTGAAGGATGCCTTCCAGTGGTCAGCTCTTCGCTAAGGGTCGTAAAACTACATCATGTATACATTGATTTTGTTCGGTTGTCTTTTGGCACCGTCACAGGCCACAATTGGCATTATGAAATGTACATTACGATTGTTGTCTTGCAGGCTTTTGAGATCAACGCAACGATTTTCTCTGTCCCTGCGCCTCTGAGGGACACAAGTACCGAGAGCTTCCCGACACAAGGCAATGACGGTCAATAATAATTGTTCCTACGATACTAGAATAAGTTACGTCTTAACCACAACATTGTCAAGAATGAAGGAATAAGAAGGAAGCTGGAAATCGAGACACAAGAGGGATGACCAACGCGGCGTACAATACTGTGTATATGCCGGGTGTACAAGACCCTACACTTGCAACGAGGGCGGAGATCCGGGCCAGATGAGGGCCGTAGAAACTAGAAGTACAGTACTGTATAACAAGACAGGTATTGCTACACGGCGCTAAGTAGTACAATCTATCATACTAGTAAACAGAACCGCAGCGGTGCTCTAGTAAAGGGCAGTGTAGATGCGGAGCGAATTGATCTCCCAGTATGCGTTAGCGAATGCCTGGGGGTTATTATCGACGACTGCATAGCGAGGGGAAAAATACAGCCTGTTAATGCGCGCCATACTGCATGAAAAGCAAGGAGCTCACGATCGGTACAGGACCCGCTGCACCCGGTGGACGTATAGTCGTTGCCCGCCCAATCGCCCTGCGAATGCCCCCGCGTCAGTCTCACTAGCACCCCACAACGGTCGTCGCGCCGTGACTCACACAGAACGTCAGGTCGAACACAAAGTTGTGCGCATTAAAATGGCTCTCGTAGTCGCAGTCGGGGCCCATCGGGAACGCCGCGACGGGCTCGCCCCACCACGGCTCGGGGGTGATCGTGGGGGGGCCGAACAGGCCCGTGGTGCTGGGGTACGCGACGACGGAGGGCACGTTCGGGTCGTTGCGCGCCCAGAACCACATGCGCACGCCGTCCTGCTGCGAGCGCGCCATGACGAACCAGCCGCCGCCTGCCGCGTTGAACGGCGCGCCGAACGAGCCGGGTGCGAACGTCACGCCGCAGCCTTGGTTGTAGTTGTTGTTCGCGTCGCAGTCCGTGGACGAGACGGACCTAGGGCGGAGTCAGCGTGCGGGAGGGAAGAACGAGAGCGAACACACCCTGATTGAAACCGTTGCCCAGGCATAGTGCAGTTGGGAGAAGTATGCAAGGAACCAAGGTTCTGTGTGCCCATGTTGACTCCTGCATGAAACGAGAGCGTCAGCTAGATTCACAAGGGACAAGGTGCCAGACCCATTCAGAGAAAATGAGAATATTAAATGTTGTTGTGTAGTTGCTGCCATTCATGATGTCTGGAAAGACTCAGATCACGTCGCCGTCGAATCTGAGGCAAGGCAAGAAACGACCTCATATCCAATACACACTACTGTGGGACACTCACCTTCCACTATATCTATCTCCCCGCCTTCCGGCCAGGGGCCCTGCTGACTGAGAGACCAGAACGCAGGCCAGGTGCTGCAGCCCTCGGGCATGTGTTGGAGGTCTAGAACCGTGACTGAATCCGCATACGCCTTGTTAGAGGTTATGCGGACGCTGTTCCTACCGCGCGCACCAGGTGCAACGACGTTGATGTCGTCTGCACGCATGATGAACTTGTTGGGCGTCGCTGACATGGCGCGTGCTCAGGACGCGTGATCTGACAAAGATTGTTGACGAAACGCGTACCATAGGAAAGATTGGTGTTCATGGCAGTGGCCTGATCCACATAGTTGACTCGGCCGTGGGTGGGGTCGTCCATCGTCTGCCAGGTCCAACTGCTGAAGAACTGTTGTCCGATGTACGTATCGGCCAGCGCAAACTGGGTGGTGGCGCTAGCGGCAGGTATGAGGATGGAGGCAAGAGAGAGGATAGCATAACCAGTACGCATGATGGTGGGAGTCGCTGAGAGGTTGGTAAGGAGTGACTGTTGCGTTTAAATGCAGACGGACGTAGAGGAGAACGGCGAGCACGGAGAAACAGGAGCAGAGGACAGCCACTGGGGCGAGCAGCGGAGGAGGAGAGGCGCTAGGGGCTGTCGACGTCTGTGCGGCTGGCATGTTGGCTTTTCGACGAGGAGGTCGTATTCCAGACTCGATCATCATACAAACCGATCAGTACAATGTAACGTCGTAAATTACACTTCAACCGAACAAGCACGCCAGCAATGGAAGCTTCCCTTTCCAATAGTTCTGGCCGAGTCTAGCTCTGAATGGCGAACGCAGTACCTGCAGACACAGACGAGCAGAAAGGAAGAACTCGAGCTGCAACTCGTGATGGCAGCCTCGAGTCGACACGAGTAAGGTTAGATAAGATAAGATCGAGTCCTTTTGCGCTCATGTCGAAGTCACCTCAGCAATGCATCGGCAACGAGACAACTTGCAGTGAATAAATATTGTCGTTACGAGTCATTACTCGACAGAGCGATACGAGATAGGAGACAATTGGGGCATGGGAAGTAGAAATACATTGATACAAGTCAAGAAGACTGCCTGAGATAACATGTGCCATGCCGGTAAACGTGACTGGACGATTTAGGAAGTTGGTGTGTACACGCAGAGAGTCAACCTCCCAACATGCATCTGCCAAGGAATTCGGGTTGTTGTTGACGACTGCGGAGGAGTAGCGCGTGTGTCAACACGTCAAGTAGTGTCTGACTTCTGATAAGAAAAGCTTACAGTCCACACAATTCCCGCCGCAGCCGGAATAGGCACAGTCTGTGCCCGCCCAATTACCCCGACAACGTCCGCGAGCTGTTACTCGCATAATCTATCGCGACTACAAGGAATAAGGCGACGTACGCAGAAGGTCAAGTCAAAGATGAGCCGGTGTGCGTCGAAGTGCGTCTCATAGTCACAATTCGGACCCATGGGGAATGAAGCCACGGGCTCGCCCCACGACCCCGATGGGGTAACGGTAGCCGTGCCGACTTCGGTGCTGCTGGGATGCGCGACGGCTGCGGGTACGCTCGTGTCGTCGCGCGCCCAGAACCAGATGCGAATGCCGTCTTGCGCCGAGCGCTCCATAACATACCAGCCACCACTGCTCGCGTTGAATGGGGAGCCAAATGTACCGGTCCCGAATGTGATATCACAGCCGCGGTTGCCGCCCGTGGTGGCAAGGCAATCCTTGGAAGACATGTGGCTGGCGGTGGAATGTCAGGAGGCGCGGAAAAAGTGATAATGAGACCGGCGTACCCTGTCTCGGCCACCGAAGCGGGCATGGTGTAGTTTGCGGTCGTGTGCAGGGATGCTTGATTGTAGGTCTTCAAGTTGACTCCTACGAAACAATTTATCGTGTGAATGTCAAAGTATTTCTAGTCGGTGGGTGCAAAACCAACTGCGACTGATTGTTTCGTGGTGGTATACTCACTCTCTATAACATCTATGCCTCCTCCATTTGGCCAGGATCCCGTCTGGCTTACCGTCCAGAAGGCCGGCCAGGTGCTGCAGCCTTCAGGCATATGCTAAAGGTCCAGGACGATGACAGAATCTGCATATGCTTTGTTAGAGACAATACGGACGCTGCCCATCCCGCGCGCACTAGCAGGGACAGTGCGCGTATCGGCTGCGCGCATGATGAACTTCGAGGGCGTTGCTGATATAAAATTTGTTAGAATGGGAACATCAGCGGAAGTTGGGAGCGTGCCATACGAGAGGTTCCTGATTATGGCGGCGACCTCATCTACCGTAGTCTACACGGCCGTCCATGGGGCCGTCTAAGGTCTGCCAGGTAAAATAAGTGAAGAATTCCGGTCCGATGTACTTGTCAGCCAGAGTATATTGCGCACTCGTGGCGGAAACAAGGGCAGAGGTGACGCCGAAAATAACATAAGCAGCACACATGCTGGTGAATGCAAGTTTATCCGGGTGGAACAACTGCCTTAACATGTGGCTGGCTGTAGAGCATGGTGAATGAAGGAACGGGAGAAATCATTCGGATGATCAGGAGGGCAAGTGGCCGCACCAGGGGATGCTGAGCTAGTCAAAGTACCATAAATCGGCCTCGACGGCCAAACGCTACCAATTGATGGAAATACAACAGACAGCCCGAGTGCAACGGGAGCCTCCTTCGAGATCGTCTCAGTAACCTGAGGTTTATCGGCTGTTCCGATGATATTAGTCGGCAAACATTAACTGAAAATCGCCAGGCGAATGCAAGCATGCATTCAGTGAGAAGCTTGTCGTCCCTGACTATTGAATTTCGGTGAAAAAAGAAAATGATATTGCAAATGGAAAAAGCCTCAGAAAAAGTTTCTCACTTGAAGTAAGTACACTAAGTATATGAACAAGTGAGCGAGACCGGCAGTTGCCGTCGTGCTCAGCCTGCTATTTTCGCTCAGTCACTGTGACTCTTAACTTCACTTTTGCTCGTTTTGCCAGTCTTTCTCAAGGCTTTTCGTCTGAAGAAAGTGCACAAAGCGCCTCCAATTTCCACTGTCACCATACTGGTGGCGGTGGCGTTTTTCCGGCAAGGAGTCCTCCATTCCTCCCTCTTCAAGCTTATTTCGAGATTGACCTTGTAAGCACTGTGAATGTGTCTCAGCACCTCTAATTCTAGCTTGTTGTAATATACAATTATCCCCTCTCAAATCGTACCCCTATCGTCCAACTGAACGAGTTCAAGGAAGAAACCCGGCGATGACCCAGGCAGATGTTAAGGCTTTCCAGCACAGAAATATAGTCGAAATACCAGATGTGGCGTTATGAGAGCAATATCAATGACCTTGTCTCCTATGCCTTTCCGAATTCCCTGTCTCCTCACTGGTATGCATGGACAAGTTGCACAGGAGTGAGAGTACTGATGCATGTATTGATTGGGGGATCGCTGTAATGAAGACTGAATACAGGAGGCGATAGGGACGGCGATAGAGTGTACGCGGCCCTTGTAACTTGGTAATTGACTTTCTCAGGGTGCTGTGACGTAGTCAAATCCATCCCCAAGTAACGCAGGTATCATTCACGCAAACTTGATCTCTCCTGGAAACTTCAAAGTCGACTATAAAGGCACTGTCATCGTGTGCTTAATTAGTACGTCTGAGTTTATCATCGTCACTACAAATCATGTGCAAATTTCAATGGATATTCAGAGGCAGCGGCCGCGTAGACCCCATGAGGAGGATCAAGTTTGCCTTCACTTCACCAGGGCATCCTCGTCCCATCGTAATTGAAGTACGCGACGCAGTCTTCGAGTTTGGCCTCAGTGAGGACCTTAATAGAAGAGCTCGCAGACTCAGACGGTGAAAGTTTCGTCTGCCCCGGCATGCATTTCGTCATCCACGACTCGATTGAGTTGCCCAAGTCGGTGTCGACCCACCCTGATCGATGCTTGTGAGTAGTTTTATACTATCGTGCAGGAAAGTACTCACCAGGGTGGATGAGAACGGTAGTTATACCTTCTGTCTTCAGGCTGGACCCCCATTTCCGAGCTAACCTAGTAAGGTATCAACGGAAATTCATAGGTTCGCGCAGAGCCGTGTCAAGTATGAACCGTTTCAACCGATACTCACATATTGAGCCCTGCCTTGGAGATAGAATAAGGAATCGCCAGTTCAGAAAACATTGGAGCTAGCTCCAGCGACCCAAGGACTGAGGTGATGAATGCAATCTTTTTCTCCTGTCCCTTTCTAATAAGGGGCAGCAAAGCACGGACGAGCTGGACGGGGGCGACAGTGTTGATGTAAATTTCCTCTGTCAGCAGCTTCAGGTCTCTGAAATGGAATTGTTTTCAGCTTGCTACGAAGAACACAAGTAGAGAAAATGCACATGTAGCAGCGGACTCACATATCGGCGAATCCAGTCAGTGGTTGCAAGCATACGGCGGCATTATTGATGTAATAATCTAGTCCGTTAGGGAGCAATAACGATGCCTCCTCTGCAGCCCTCTCGATTTTGGCAGGAATTGCAAGATCGAAGGCTATGAGGGCGAGTCGATCTCTCGGATATGTGGCAGCTAAGGTTTGTAATCCTTCTGAATCATCCGGGTCTTGTGCAGCAGCTATAACAAAGTTTCGCGGGTCCTTGAGCTACCCGAAACAACTTTTTTTTTTCAGTCCCGTTCCTTCAGTAAGATCTTTGGAATGAGTGATCACGTACGACTTCTTCCACTATAGCAAGGCCGATGCCTCTATTGGCGCCAGCGACAAACCAGGAGGGCATTCTAATATTTCCCGATTGCGTTGGAGAGGAGGCAATTGCGCTATGGTCTTGAAAACCATGGTTGCAGTGAGGTTAGAGATCGTATCAATTTCTACATAGCCGACGAGGGTTCCTTACGTTGCAGTGAGAATTCTTGACTTGCCGGTGATGTAGGCTGTGTACATCATGAAGCTGTCCGAGTTTATATATCACGAATAGACACCGTGCACGGATAGGTTCCATTACTGTACATAATTCCAGGCGTAAGAATACAAACACCTATAAGGAGTCATAAATGTATCCTGTCCAGACGGCTGTCATCGGAGTCAATCATGAGGATTGCACGAACTGAAAAGCAGGACGTTGCTCGCTTTGATTGGGCTGCCGCTACGAAAATATCAAGGTCTGCCTTCACGTCGTTGGTTACCCAAGTTCTAGAGCGGCAACATTTGACAGCTCTGCCCGATCGGAGAATATGAAGGAAGGGAACTTCCAAGGGAGGAGAAGGGTATTCCGGTTGGGATCCCAATCAAAAACGCTAGTTTTCGGTGGTAGGCTACAATGCCAGCTTGTACGGAGTGCCAGCCGTACGAGACGCTTCCAATCGACCTAACGTGTGTAGCATAGACTTGCTATGTGCTGGCCTATTACGCCAGACCTGCTCACGGCTGACGGTTGCTCCAGGTCCCGCTTGGGGGCTCGGAGGTAGCAGAGTGACTGTTTATTCAACAACCATTGGGCGTACAGGACTTTGAAACGAGAGACAGTCGTCTCTGAACAATGGCGGAAACGTCGCAGTTCACGGTCAATTCAACGTAAACGTATGAACACTGTGTATGATCGAGTTGAATCGATTCATGGTTGTACAATCCACGTTAGCTGATGCTCACTGGCAGCTGTAACATGTATACAGTGTCAAGTCTGAAGCCATGCCATGAACGAATCATGCCCTCCTCATCTCGGTTATCTGACAAAGGCCACGGCATTCCCATATCTTGACCATTCGCAATCCGGAGCGCTCCGCTAGTAAAGAGAAGTCATCAGGTGTTCGCTCCTTGCCATTGTACATGGTCAACATGTTGAGATCTCCTTGATTCGTGAATTGATGGGCCCAACCATAATTAGCAGGGAGAGGCGCCGGAGCTGGTGCCAGGAACGAAGAACCGACGGTGGGGTGTACAACCTGATCGGCGATCAGGATGCGGGAGTTGGTGCCCATAGCCTCGCGCAAGTTAGATAGAATTATGACACATTCATCATCCGCCCAGTCATGGCTATGTTTGAGGACAGAGAAACACAGCGTCAGGACGATATCATCTGGAGAGACACAAGGAGAAACGAACAGAATGAATCGCATCCAATATACTTCAGCGCCCTTGATGGGCTGTTCCTTGAAGACATCATGAACCATCAGTCTGGTGCGCTCTAGCTTGATGGCTTCCGGCAGTTCGCGAAGCCAGACAGCTTCAGCTTGGCTAATCACCGATGCAAGATCCTGGACAACGAAGCGTAGTTTGGGAAATTTTCTCGCTAAACCAATACTCATACCGCCTGTGAAACATTGCAAGGGCCCTAGTTAGCACACTTGATGGACAAGCTGGAAGAAGACCATACCGACACCTCCACCAACATCGACGAAGGTGGCTGATCCAAGGGCTTCCCAAGGATAATCTGGATGTCAGGAAGGTGAGATACTGACAATGCATTTTTCTTAGAATAGACAACTCTGACCGGCGTAGAGGGGCGGTTCATGCATTCGTCCACCGCCCACCATTGCAAGGCTGAAAAGTTCGGCCTCTGGGTCCGGTTTGGTAGTACCGTCCTGTTGTTTGATACCTTGCTCAAAATGCTCCCACAGCGTAAGACTTGTCCCCTTAGCCATAGTGTAAGCAGTCTCGCGTGGGGAGTATGAGTAAGTCTTGATAGGATCTAGCAAGACCGTCGGCAATTTGTTCGAAGCATCGAAGAGAATCCTGCTACTGTAAAAACTTATTCCATAACGTAAGCATTCGTCACAAAGAGTAAAGACGAACTGCATGACAAGCCAGCACCGCAAAGGGTCATTGTTGACCAGTTGCGCGCTAGTGGGGCTATTGGCGAAGTGGTCCTTCTTGACCTCAGTGAAGACGTGTATGGTGCAAAGACAGCGGAGCACCCGCGCTGTAATGTCCTTGAATGTTATGGAATATTCGAGACACCTGAAGCCCTGACCTAGTTTCCCTTGATCAATGTTCACCTTTCTACTGATTTCCTGTATGGACATCCCTACTTGTGGATCTGCATCGGACAAGACGTCCGCGAGGCGCCGTTCAGCAGCAACGTGCAATGCTCGCGAAGAGTGAAATTGGTTGGCTAGCTCCATCAAGCGACTTTGCGGTTCTTGGACAAGGTCCATGCACATGCCGCATGCACCGAGGACGATCCGACGCGCATTGAACAGCTCTAAAGAAGGGAGAGGGGGAAGAGGGCCAGCTGTCTGAGATGCTGTTTGCTCAGCAATCTCCCATTCTTTAATGACTACTTCGGAGGTATCAGATAGCAGCTTGACAAGAGAGCGCAATCTCTGGGCTTTCTCTGCAACGGACATGGCGCTTCTTGTAAAACGAAGCTGAGACTGTTGCAACGTAGGTTCAGTGCATCTGACCATCTAACGAGGAAACCCCATTAGATACATACAAAGTTGTTTGCCTGTCAGACAGAAAAAGGCGTCAACAGACTTAAAGGATCAAGTGTTAGGAAGTTAAACGAACGCGAGGGGTGGCTTTATAGCCAGTCGGGGTGTCAGAGATCCCATCATGAAAAATAAGTTATGCAACCACATGTATGGCCATGAGATAAAAATAACCATCAGTGACCAGCATACACAGTTGTTGAAGCAGACGTTGTCAAAGTCGCGAGTATTCCTGCGAACCTAGAAAATGTTAGATTGTACGATTAATATCAAGCAGACTTGTCCTCGGGCCGGACCTTTGTCCGCAGGGAAACACTAATATAGCGTATCTGGCCACGGCGAGCAGTTGCGGGCCTGATATACTACAACCTGCAGCTTCTTTGCGGCCGCCGGCGGGCATTAGCACAAGACGTAATTGAGCACGCATGTAGTAAGACCCATACGGAAGGTACGACTTACCCGTACACGAGGACATGCCTCACAGTGATCTGAATATGGAAGTAGGAACAAATCACCTCTTCTTGTTCACTGGTATGACAGAACCGTATCAATATTCATATAGCAGTCGATTCAGATATAGGAAGCAGCCATCTAAGCTTTTTGTCTTATCCAATTGGACCAGATGTGGATGTACTGCCTGAAAGTTGGATGAATGCTTGACGAACTAGGGTATCTTTGAGCCTAAAAATGAGGCTCATCCCAATCCAACCTCATACGAATTGCCTCAAGTCTAACAATAAAGTATCAGGATTGTATTGCAAGACCTATATGGTAAACCAGTCCATGGTCAGCTTTCCGCACAGAAGCAGAAGAATTCAAAAAGTAATACTGAATTGATCAGAACTAACCCCTTTCAGCAGAATAGCAACGAAGACATAAGTGACGCCTTGTGGATTCGTACGACCTTTCTGTGCTTGGTTTTTCCGTGATCTGAGTGACCATTGAATACTGGAAACTGATGAAAGTATGATTTCAAAGCATTCTTATCGCTGTATCGTGACGACATTAAGTTGCTCATGAGCAATGGAGCAAAAGTACCCTTTACCTTTCTGAAAATTTGGGTGAGTATCATTTGTGTCTGTAACTCGCACTTTGCAGTACCTAGTTAATTGAGAATATTGACATCTCCTCATAAAGTGCTCCATGAATTTTCCGAGCAGTCTAGATGTAGAGCGATACGTGAGAAAGACGTTAAGTCAACGAAAATGGCTTCCATCGGCAGTGAAAGTAGTCTTCCCAAGCATCCGAGACACTTCCGTTGACCTTCGTGCCTCAAAATTTCCGTATCTCACGTCTACCATCAGCAAGGGGGCCGTGTCGAAGACTTCTTGCCTGCGGTCCTGCGACGGAAGTTCGAGTCCCTTGTCCCATCTAGTAAAAGCTGGATGGAGTCATGGTACTGATTTCAGTGAAGGATCATTCTCGAATTATCTCGAATTAATCTGGGAAAGGGACCCAGATCAAACGTATACCAATGTTTTGTTCTATCACTAGTAAGCAGAGAGTTCATTGTGAAATCCTATGTTGTACGTCAATGCAAGTGTTGACCTCGAAATGAGATCTCAGTGGGGACTGATACAGGAAGATAAGACAGCAGAAGACCACTATATTGCAAGGGCACCTGGAATCTCGCATCTCTATACACAGTGTATGCTTTGCACCTCAGGCAGGACCCTTATCGTGACATCCGTCGGTTAGTGCACTTGCTGCGCACGCCGATGAGTAACATCCTGGACTACTATGGTCTGTCTACTACTACCAGTACTTGATTCCTGCGGATGCATCAGAGGATATACTTCCTGCGTAGAGTATGTACACGAACGAATTTCCCAGTAGTCAGTGATGCGTGCCAAAATGAACCACATAAGGTGGGACGAGCTTAGGATGCTGTCTAAAATGGTAATTACAGGCACTAGGCATTTTCCAGCCAACCAGAAAGTGAATAAAGGTGGTGATTGTCATAATACAAATCTAGCACATACGGAATGTCAGGTAATTGTCTCAATGTAATCGGAAACGAATAACCGTTAAACCCCTCAGCTGTTGTGGTTCTCGAATGGAAGAAATTTCTAAATGTGTTGGTTTTACATTGCACACTGGGTTGCTTTCTACTCAATGACCGCTGGCCGGACAAGGATGCTACACCGACGACTTCCCCAAAAGGGACCGTCTTGATTTGGATTATCCCCGCGGATACAGTCTTTCTGCGATGTCACGTAAGAGTCCTGCCTGAGATGATCATCGCTCATATCTAGCACCTGGCCTCTCTGGTCTGCGGCACGCACAGTAACTGTGGTCTTTGCTTCTACACAGGTCTCGGACGTCCCCAGAGCCCCAGAACTTACTCCGGTCCACTCCATGAATGCCTGCGACCCGTAGTCTTGGGAACCGTATCTTCCCCAGGCCGCATCAAGTAATGGTGTCAGTCAAGCGGATTGTGAAAGGTCATACTTGTAAGACTCTTTGCTGATTGTGTGCACTTATCCATTTAACATTGATCGTTAGAAGTTACGAATTAGTGCTCAAAGAGACGTAGGATCAGAAACTAGCCCTTGACAGGATTGACCGTCTCCTCGTCGAGGCGAACTCAAAGAACCCTACAATGCTGAAATTTTAGACATTCTGCAAAGCTGACATCCCAGACAGACACACTAAGAACTCCCTTATTCAATGTCGTATTAACCGAATAGCTTGGCGCCATCTCACATAGATAGACGCGGAGGCCTAGGCGTTGAACCGTGCGTGATCCTGCCCATTCTAGTCCCTAATCCCGATCAATTTTCTCAGAAAGAAGGAACGAAGGATTTCATGCCATGCTATCTTTTACGGAGGAGCTGCCTTCTAAGTAGTCGTTCCTTCGATGCGTGACGAGTGTCAGGGTCCAATCGGCGAAAGGGGACTGAATGACATCGGTACCAATTAACTTTCCGCGACAAAGGAATGAGTACATCCAGGTAAATCCTTGCCAAATACTTGTCGGTACGTCACGAATGCGGTCCTTGGCTTTGACACAAACATGAAAATGCAGTGCCGGCTGGGATTCTCCACGATAACGAATTTTATCATTTCGCAACTACCCGTGATACCTTCGAGATAGAGTGCACTCAGTAAGGAAGCCTTTCTTTCTCCCAACTCGTGTATCAGCATCAAGGTAAGCCTTCCTGCCCTGCCAGTAATCGAACGAGCGCCAGAGAAGGGGTCGTCTCAGCTATCAGGCCCATCCGCACGGTTCACAACGTTGCCAGTCCTTCCCACCTACAGTCAACGAAATACGGGGAACTTCTTTGCGATGACCGTGTATAGGTAGGTGCATCCTTTAGCATTGATCTGTCGACTGTGGAAAGACTGGCTTGCCTTAAGTTTGTGCGCTCCGTTGAGGCTCGACAAGAGCTGGTGATAAAGCTCTTACTACTGTCCTGTTCTAGCTTTCGCTCATTTGCCGAGCGTATTATTTTTGGGCAGGGGTAGTATGTGCTAGGCTCCCAATAATGGTAACATTAACAAGTAACGCCTGTGAGATACTTACATCACAGTGATTTGCCGAAAGTCAGCTTGTCATTTACCTAGCATAGTACGTGGGTAGCCAACAGATGAGTTCAACCTTGTCTGATTCTGTGCTCGTTTGACTGAGCATACACGGAAATTTGCTTGCAACTTGGGATTCTCCAACTTCCTCTTTTCGGACTTGGATGCGATACTCGTCTAATCCTCTACGAACCAGGTATTCAGATATGCGTCAGGTCCCTATGCACATGGCCAGGACAACAATTTGCTCGTCGTCCTGTTTACTGGTGTGTACATGAAGTATAGCAGTTCAAGCCCAGGACTGCATGACATGCGATGATCTCGTGAGAATTATTCTGTGCTCCAAATATTGTATGATGTTGAACAGGTGACAAAAGTTACAAGTGCTACAAATAATGGACAAAACTCGGTGTTCCACAGCTATACAAAGTCACAGACAAGACATGTGTCGCCCTGAAGGCAATCATCTTAAAAGGGTTTCCGTATAAAAAGGTCATCTATCATGATAACAAAAAACCAGGGTACCTCGTCGAATAATCATATCAGTCGATACATTGAGATATTACAATCCGAGCGTAGATGCAATCGAAGGAGCGACAGAACCGTGGCGCCTGGGAGAGGGTGTAGAGGGGAGAATCGATCCCTGCCGCAGTGCGGACACAAGAGAGGGAGCTGCTGAGCCATGGCGCTGACGTTCCCACAATTTCTCCTTTGCCCGTACCTCGATGTTTTCAAAGGGTGCAGCCTGCGAGAGCTTCACGCAGTCGCGCGTGCCGAGAACTAGCAATTCAAAGAAGAATGACGCCGCTGCTCGGCGACTTGCCTGATTTTCCAAAGCTGAATCAGACGAGAGATCACGACCAAGAGGCAGGGGCTAATTCACCTTCTCAGACATGTTCTTGAAACTGATTACTTTCTCGTTATCTTCCTCCCCTTCAGACGGCTGTAATTCTCTCCGAATAATCCCCAGAGCTTTCACTGTATTCCTGCTGTAACCTTTTCCATCGTCACTAGAGTCTGCGGCGCTCTCTCCTGTTTGGCTCTGACTCTGTGATTGTGCTGAACGATCATCGAAGACCGCGATAGGGCATGCAAGATCAGCATACGTGTCTTCACCCTCCTCAGGAGCCACTCCCTCAGCTGGCGGAGTCGATAAACGAGTCAGTTCAGACGGCGCGACAGATTTTGATCGTGCCCGCTCCAAATCCATCCCTATGCCAGCGGCCATCTCAAATTCGGGTATATCCATATGGAAATCTTCAATCGGGCCTGCATTGTCAAACCCAAAGTCCGGACGGGGACCAGCACTCCCGCGCCCGAGAATGTCACTGCCAAGGACCACGCTAGGTGCAACGCTGGCTGCCCGGCGCGCCTGCTCAATCTCGTCATCGGTTGCAATGCTGTCTTCTAGCCTGGGCTTCTTGCTGGGACTTTTATGTGGCGAAGCACCCCTGCGCTTGGGCGCTGACAAAATTTGCACAGGTCGCATAAACATTTGAGCGAGCTCTGGCGCCAGCCCCGGCGGCGCAGCACAAAAGAAAGCACCTGCGGATGTCACCTTGGTCGGAAGGAAATGCGCTACAGGATCGTCACGGATTTCGAGCAAGCGCATGACAACGGGAGAGCGCGGTAAGAAGTGGTGTTCTGTCACGATATCACTCACGTCCTTGGTGACTTGCGAGCCGAGCCCCGCGTTACGACCCCGGCCAACTCTCGCACCCGGACCGTCAGCAAGTTCGGTGACAGAGTCGATGATCTGCTTCTTGTCCTTCCTTCTCTTGACCTTGGCGGCTTGGGCGTCTGCTCTAGGAGTCAACTCGACGTCCGGTGGAGGAGTTTGGGGAGGCTCCGTGAGAGGTGATGCTGTTCGATAGTTGAACGAGATTATCATATGGAACAACATGATCTGACGACTCACATGCGCGGGAAGGGGTCAGACGTGGTGTCGGGGCATGTTCGCTTAGAGGCTTGTCTCCAAAGTCGAGACCAAGATCAAGATCCATTCCCCCAATATCCGGACCAAAATCCAGATCCATGTCAGCACCAAATGGATGCTCGGAAGGCTCTCTGCTTTTGTTCGACAGGAGATCAAGGTCAAGGTCAATCCCCTGTCTGCCCAAGAGGTGGGAATCAAGCGATTCGCGCGCGCCCCGAGGTAATGCGGCATCTCGCCCCACCTCGACGCTCATGCTGTCGTCCTCCACCCTGGAGACATTGTCATGAACGCTGACCGGGCCGTCTCCGAAGTCCAGCCCGAGATCAAGTTCATAGTCTTGCGAGCCAATACCATCTGACGGGCCTAGGTCAAACCCATAACCTGGGTCGTCAAGGTCAAATTGAAAATCATCGGCGGTGGCCAAGGTTATATCGGCCATTCGAGCAATATGTTGCCCTCCAGGCTGCAGAGGTCTCTCTTCGAAATCCATGTCCCTATTGAATGTAATCGATTTAGTTTAGTCCAGTACGTCTTCAGTCGTACATACCAGTTGATATCGGGTAGTAGAGCATCAAGGTCAAGATTATTTCCTTGCAAGGTAATTGCATTGCGATTGACGGCAAGCTGGTCCTCTGTCATGTCAACAATACCAGGGCGGAAAGCCTGCAACAACGGTCAAGCACAAGCAGAACACATGGAGATTCAATTTCACCATTTTAATCTTCAGCAAAGCTTCATTGCAATCATCCAATAGATATTTCGCTTTACGGCTATAAATGCGGACGACGCCAAGCAACAATTGGCCACTAAGTCGGAGAGCCATGACCTCAACCTCCTGACCCATGATCGCGTCTGCAGGGAACTAATATTTATGATGGGCCTCGAGGTGAGTATCGTTTTGTACTTACCAACCGACTGCTCGATATCTGTCTGTAGAGTCTGTGTTTTGGAAAGCTTCCGCTCCATGTGCGCTGCAAGCCATACTTTTGCTAGGGGTCCACGGCGGGACAGAATCGCTTCTGAGTAAAACTGCAAGCATTTAGGATTCAGGGATGATAATCGTTCAAATCAGCGAGCATACCATTGTTGAATAGGTATCCAAGAAATTGGGAGACGCGTCCGGTCGCGACTGTGGCAGATGAGCTGCTAATACAAGCGTGTCGTGGTGCAGTTCAAGAGATCGCGACAGACTCACACCCAGCCTAGGTTGAAACTCCGGGACCCCAATTTAGGTTAAATATCAACACCGCTCAAAGGAGTGGCCACAACAGAGCACTGGCGGAGCTCTGGGTGCGACCGCCATAAGTCTAATATTTTTGCTCTGTGTGTCCGCTGCCAGTGCGAGTGCCAGTGGGCCCCGACGGCTACTATGCTAGCATCTTCGTCTCGACATGCGTTGACAACAACACAGAGAAGAGTATCTTCTGTAGTTGCTGAGACTTGCAGCAGTGCCAACTTCTCGAGTATGTAACGAAGTCGAATAACCGTAGGCTGTTTATGATATCTGATGCTTTGTGTCTTGCTACTTAGGATGCACGCAGCAACAACAACGGGATGCGTCAACAGCAGCCACGAAACAAAATATCTTCAAGCCTCCTCGCGGTGAACAATATCGACAGGGAGGCCTCCGACATGGACCATATGCCTATCAACCAGACACCCGCTTCCGCGGGTCAAATGGCTCGACGGCCCTTGCCCGCTTCAACCTCGAGATTGGGAAGCGGGTGGAGAGGAACATGACCCGCAATGCATTACTCATGTGTAAACAGATGAAGGACGAAGGGGTCCAGCCGGACCTCACTACCTACGGGTACATCATAGAGATGTGCGCGAAGGGCGGTCACCACTTCGAGGCACGCGCTGCTTTCGAAGATATGCTTGCAATGGGCTTGGAACCTAATCGTCGTATATTCCACCATCTCCTTGATGTGAGGTGAAGTCTCTTGCGTGCCGCGCCCGCGAAGATGGGTTGCTCATCTCATTTTGACAGGCATTCCGCTTCCTCGACACCACTTCAACGTGGGAAATATTGGATTTAATGAAACAGTTCAATATTACTCCAAACGAAATAACCTACGAGATAATCATCTTTCGTTACACTGAGTCGGGGAACCTCGAACTCGCGTTGCAATACCTTGCGGAGATGGGCACACGAGGTCTTTCCCCAACGCTCAAGACTGCAGGGAGCATAATTAACACTGCAAATAGACGGGGATTTCCCCGGTTGGCATTGGACTTAGCGGACGCCTTTGAACAATCTTCTGTCCGTCGCTTAGAGGGTAGCGTGTGGATGGAGTGTCTGATTGCAAGTTCGGATGCCTTGTTTGTGCGTGCACATTTTTGAAAGTTTCACTCCAAGACTCACACTAGCAATAGGAGGATGGCGTCCTCAGGGCATGGCAAAAGGTGATACATGAGCTCAATATGTTACCCGACGAAGGTTGTTGCTTGCAGGTTTTACATACCGTCGGAAGACATGGGCTATCAGCGCTCGGGCTCGACGCACTACGTGTTCTTGGCCGCATAGGCGTGGCCTGGCAAGAATTTCACTTTGCGCCGGTCATTGAGGGGCTTTGTAAGGAAGATAAAACGAAGGAAGCGCTGGCGATGTTAGACATGATACGCAGTCATGGCATCACGCCTGTCGCCGAGACAGCTTACCCTATATTCAAATCACTCAAGGGCGACCCAGACGCGATAGACGAGGCATGGGGTCACCTAGAGACGCTGCGCGAAGAAGGCAAGACGATCGATGTGACGGCATTAAACGTGATTATACAGGCTTCAGCGGCTCTTGGCGACTTGCAGCGCGCTGTAGGTACGTACAAGGCATGCTACGATCTTGGTGTCAGCCCGAATGTCGACACATATAATCTTCTTCTGGCGGGTTGTATCACTGCGCAACATCGTGAACTTGGTGATCGCCTACTGTCGGAGATGAAAGAGGCGGCGATCAAGCCTGACGTGCGGACGTATGAACGGCTGATCGTGCTGTGTCTGACGCAGACGAACTACGAGGACGCATTCTTCTACCTCGAGGAGATGAAGACAGAGGGTCACATCCCCCCATTGGCTGTTTACGAAGCGATCATTCGTAAATGTATGCAGTTGGGTGATACCCGATACCGGCTGGCCTTGGAGGAGATGGTGGAATGTGGCTACAAAGTCTCACCGAAGTTGAACTCGTTCATTCAGTCCGGAGGAGAGCATGACGGTTCTGAGGAGTGGCAGTCAACATTGGGGGATGACCTCAAGGAGCGGAAACGTAAGCAGTTCTTGGAAGGGATAGACGATGCTACGCAAGGTGTAGTTGACGTGAAGGAGGCTGGAAAAATATAGGCGGGTTATAAACGCATTTGTTTTCTACCATTACATGATTCCATTGCAGACCTCATTGCATTGAGTATTGTGAGTCCAACAGGAGTCATTAAATTACGTAATAATAACAATACTATCGTGTCGACCGGCGGCAGGCGCGTGCTTTGAAGATCACCGCACGTGATACCGACGCGTCTACCGTTGTCTGTGTTTGTTGTTCGCGTTGGATGTGTTCAGCTCTCAGCATCGCGCGTGATTAACGTAAAGGAAAGAATTATGTTTCCTAGAGGACCAAGATTTCCAGCTGTAAAAGGTATGTACCTTTAGATAGATTATTTCCTTGCCATAATCTCGTCCTTCAGTACCAGACATTCCGGGGCCCAACACATACAACCCTCAAGGTGGACATGGCCACCTGTCAATGTTTCTCTGGCTAATCATGCTCTAGATCCCGAGTATGATGCTTATAAACGAGGTGCATTCTTGGAGAAGACAAACCGCTTTTCCAAGGACAAGACGTCGGATGTACCAGGTATGTGTTGAGATGAAGGCGTTAATTACCAGACTGAGGGGTTTCGTTTCAGGACCCGGTGCATACAAGACAGAGACCGCAATGACCGATGTGAAATGTACAACAAATAACGTAACCAAATCAACCACTGATCGATATGCTGTTCTGCAACGCAGAGTAGAGGAGCTCGAGAGATTGCATTCGGAGGGCAAGAAGTCTGTGAGTGCTCTCGCTGGCCACTCCGCAATTCCTTCAGGATATTGAATAGTATGCAGCACCTTATAGAACTAGAGCGCCTCAAATTCGACTTGCATGGCGCCCAGAAGTCCCTAACAGAGCATTCCGAACGAGCGGATAAGCAAAAGAAGCAGAATGATGCTCTCGAGTCCAGATTGCAAGAGCTGAAGAAGATCAGCACTTCTGAGCAGTCAGAAATTCGGGACCTACGTGCGAAGATTCGCGTCGCAGAGCACGAACGTGCACAACTCGCTTCGAAGCAGAGCGAAGCCGGAGAGGCGCGGAAGGCCCTCCAGGCGGCAGAAGCAAGGAGGAGGGACGAACTTCGAGAGCGAGATCGAAAGATCGCCGAGCTCGAGAAGGCATTGAGTATGGAGAGGAAGAAGCGTGAGACGGTCGAGATGAGGCTGGCAGATATAAAGAACAAGGCGGATAACGAGTTGCAGGAGGTACGTGAGACTGCGAGCGGCTTCGAGACGGCCCTGCGAGACACTCGCTTAGAAGCACAAAGGGCGAAAGCTGCATTGGAGGATCTAGAGAATCGAGTGACAGATAGGGAGGAGGAACTCATGCAAAGGCTAGAACAGCATCGCCATCTATTAGCCCGTGTGGCGGACGAGTATGGTCAACTAGTTGCCGCGACCGTTCCTCTATCGGTACACTCGCACGTCAAGGACGAATCTGAGATACTGAAGATTCGCGTCCTCCGCCTCGAGCGGAAACTTGCGAATACGGAAGGTCAAGTAGTAGAACTGGCAAATCTGGTCCGGCATACCAAAGACGAGAACATGTTCTTATCTACTCGACTGAAGGAGGTAGATGCAGAGGCCTTGTTCTATTCTCAAGCCCTCAAGGACATTGCTCAGGAAGAGAGGCCAGACCCCACCGCAAACCTGGCTCTGGATGAAGATTTGGATGTGCTAAGACGGCAATTGCAGCAGTGTCAGACTGACATGCAGAAAACACTCACTGCCGACCTTCGTGTGTGGGAGGAATTGGATCGGCTGAGGAGCGATGCGCTAATCCTACACAGTTCAGCATTACTCAAGGCCCTAAATGGCGCAGAAGACCAGGGGATACAACAGGCTATGCAGCTATCCGAAGTCAATGCAAAGCATGCAGAGCTATCCGCGACGTTGGAGGCACTCAAGGCCGAGTATGCATCCATCCAGTGTCGACTCGTTGAGGTGACAGGCTCGTTCGAGACTTCGAAAATTGCAGAAGAGGCACTGAAAAAACAGCTAGAAACTTACCGGGCACAGACACGGGCAGAGGTAGCCGCGGTTGAACAGACACTGCAGAGGGAGAGGGAAGCGAGTAAGCGTCTCGTAGAAACTCTGCATAAGAGCAAGTTAGCAGAAGAGGCACTTCAGGCTGAGATTGGACAGTGAGTTCTGGATCTTAATGCTATGCCGTTGAAGGGCATCATAACGACCTCGAAATCCACTATAGATTATCATCAGAACTGGCACAAGCGGAGCGGTATCAAGAGGCGTACAACGGCCTTGTTGAAGAGGTCGGCGCGCTGATCGCCCGCAACTCACTTGCAGAAGAAGAGACGGCTCGCTTGAGCAAGTTCAACGCCGAGATCCTCGGGCATAACAATCCTGCACAACGAATCATGTACGTGGATAGAATTCGCAGGGAACTTCATGAGACCAAGCAGGTAGGCATGAAGTCTTCGTTCACTGTCAGTACTGATATATGACTACAGAAGTTATTCCTGTCCACACGCGATAGGGATGCAGTTGTTGCCGATAACGATGACTTGCGATACGAGCTGGAATTGTACAAGTCGGTCGCCGTACCGCCCGAATTAAAGCCTCGCGCAACATTGACGCGTGTAGGTCGTGTACCACTAGCGATGCAGGACGTCAACATTAGAGGTAACACGAATCCCGCGGAACACACGGAGAGTGTTCAAGTAAGTGAAGGCAAACAAAGGATGCTTGACACTATGCCTGAATTGGAGTATGAACATGGAGAAATGACGCTCGACGAAATCATGTAGATAATGTTAACGGTGGTCTTGCTTCCTTATTCATTGATTTGCGATATCTAGGCCTTGTATAATTTTCGATTTCTGCCATGCAGGTGCTATATATCCTGACCTTCGCCCAATCTCACCTGTCTGCAGGCTTGGTAAGAACGATCCTTTCTCAAAAAAACGTCGGCGAGACTCAAGTGTCAGTGATTTCGGATAGTTCGCAGAGGTACCGACTAGTGACTCGCTTCACCCCATCTATTCTAATACAGCGTACTTCTTCAAATGCAAAGGAATCGCGTCTTCTAGTCCTTTTGCTTTCAGCCAGGCTCTCGAAAATATTCGGCTCTGATATCGGTATGCACCGTCACAAAGTATCGTAGCGATGGTTTTGCCTGTGCAGTCGATCAGATAGAACAGCACTACGGAAAACACCGATGAGAACAAACCTGGACCCAACTTCTGTGCAAGTTTTACAGCTGCAACAACATTGAGGGCTGAACTAGCTCCTAGATACAGTCCCTCGGTGTCAAGCAAGCCGTACACCATTTCTATCGACTCAGCATCGGGTATATGAAACGCGCCATCGAGATTCTGCACAAATGTGCCCAAGTTATTTGTAATGCGCCCTTGGCCAATGCCTTTAGATAAAAATGTCGGTTGAATTGTCCCCGTAAGCGAAGAGCGAAAGATACGTGCCTTCTGTGATTGAGCCACCACTTCTCTCTGTCAGCTTTCCACCGCTACTTACGTAGCTATAGAGCACACTCCCAGGAGGGTCGGCCAGATATACCTGCGTTTTCCCACCGCTTTTCTCCTTCAAAGCCCTGCCTATGCCCGCCAAAGTGCCACCGGTACCTGTTGCACAAATGAAACCATCAACGTCTCCGCGCGTCTGCTCCCAGATCTCCGGGCCAGTGGACATATAGTGTGCCTTCGCGTTGGCAGTATTGTCGAACTGATCCGTCCAGATGGCATTCGGAAGACTTTTGGCGAAGTCGCGCGCCTGATGGTTGTAATTTTTGGGATTCTCATACGCTACAGCAGGTACCGGGTAGACCTCCGCACCGAGCATACGCAAGAGATCGATCTTCTCCTGACTCTGGAAAGAAGGGCAAACTGTCTGACACGGCTGATTGAAGGTGCGCGCGTACGTTGCGCACCTGCGTGTTAGGCATGAAGATTACGCATTTGTACCCGCGGGCTCGGCATACGTGGGCAAGCCCAATGCCAGTATTGCCTGCAGTACCCTCGACGACAGTGCCTCCAGGCTTCAAACTGTATACAAAGTAAAGCCATCAGCACGTTATAAGAGGGTGAGAGAAAATCATACGTACAGACCTCGCTCCTCTGCATCCTGAACAACACCCAGTGCGGCGCGGTCTTTCACGCTCCCACCGGGATTTTGGAATTCGGCCTTGCCGACGATATTACAACCAGTTGTTTCGGAAAGCTTTTTCAAATGAATCTAGCAATAATCTCATCAGACTACAACCTTTACCACAGACCTAGTCCATTCACTGACGAGTGGTGTGTTTCCGACAGCACCGGTGAAACCATCGACAGCACGGGATGTGAACGTCCTAGTGAGAACCTTCGCCCGCAGAGCAGTGGACATCATGGCAGGAAGAAACAGACTAACGAACACTAGTCCTGCTGTAATTCGGACTCAGGCTACTCGTTGCATTACAAGGCGTCATCGTGAGCACCATCGCACGGTGCAAAAAGACTGTTCTTATGTAAGTCTATCCTTGATTATCCGTTGGTAAAACTGATTTGCAAATCAGCCCGCCAGCAACATATATTTCCAGGAACGAGCAAAGATTTCAGAAACGAAAGGCGAGGAGACTATGATAGGCTACCTATCCATTAAAAATGCATATACATAGGTGTATCATCGAGTAGGGGTAAATGAAAGATGTCCCTAGTGTGGAGGAGAAAAGCAGTAACGAGCAGCGAGAAGATTGGAGAAGGCGTGTGGACTGATATATCCGTCGTGCGAGCGTGCGTGCGTCGTGCGGGCCATAAGAATCAAGATCACCGGGAAACAGTACGGGGTATCAAGCAAAGACAGAGAATAGAGGACAGATAGTTTCCCGATAAAAGAGACAAAACGCATCTATGGTTGACGCTTCTTGACGTTTTGCGAGAGCCATTGCAGGCCCTCGAACAGACCCTCTCCTGTTGTCGCACAACTGGATGGATGTCAATTCCGACGTGCTGAGGATCTAGAAATGAAATAACGCACCTTGGGTGTACGTACCATGACCTGTCGCGCATGCGGTGCAGCCCCAACTTCTCCGTTACTTCAGCTGGTGACATGGCTGAAATAAATAAGATTCGGTAGTGAGCCTTGACGAAAGTAGTCCATACTCGTACCTCCAGGCAGATCCTGCTTGTTGGCAAAGACAAGTAACAGGCACTCCTTCATTTCTCGGTCACTCAGTATTCGATGCAGCTCCTGCTTCGCTTCGTCTATCCGCTCCCGGTCTTGGCTGTCAACAACGAACACAAGACCTTGTGTTCCTGTGTAATAATGTCTCCACAATGGTCGGATCTTGTCTTGACCTCCCACATCCCACACATTGAATTTCACGTTCTTGTAGGTTACTGTCTCCACGTTGAACCCCACTGAATCCAATAAAACCTGAGATCATCTACGCGTTGACAGGTTCACATGACACGAACCTGTGGGGATTGTGGTGACAGACTGGTTCAACTTCAGCTTGTACAGGATGGCTACCGTGCCATACATTCAATATGTGGTGGACCCTTGTCAAAGACATGGTCACTCACTCGTCTTTCCTGCTGCATCGAGACCCAACATCAGCAACCTCATCTCCTTGTTCCCGAACAACCTCCCTACAATGTGTCGCACCGTATCGTCAGCACTGTCCAAACAAGGGTATCACAATACGTAGCAAGCGAATTTTCGTGCTCACCCAAAGCCTTCGAAAGATTAGCACCCATGTTGGAACTGAGTTGTAAAGAACGTAATGAGCGACAGGAGGTGAGAGGTGTGGCCGAGGCAAAGAGGAGAAAGGTCTAGTCGCTTGCCTTACCACGTTCGGAAAGGCGGGGTGGCCGTGGCAAATTCAGACAAGGCTCTGACCCACGCGACCTCGGACACCGCCCGGCTCACATGATGGTTCGACATTCATGTACTTGAGTATCATTATATGTGACGTGTATACATAGCACAGAGAATACAAGTAAACCAAGGATGTGGTATAATAGCAAATGGGAATAAGATGAACTACACAATACACGGCGCACTAGCTGGAAGGAACCCCTGCTGGACCCGGTTGTGACTGGTTGAATACCTTCAACCAACCGTCCCCCATATCAGATCGCAGCGCCTCTATCCGCGCCCGGAATGCATTTGCTTCCTCAAAGTGGTCCACATCGTTTTCCCTGCTGGACTCGTAAACTGAGGCAGATACGCGTGCTCTCCGGGCAGCTGACTTCGATATTGTCGAAAACTTCCGCACAGATGGTGCACGTGCGACAGTAGACAAGGACGACGTTGGGTCGTTTGATGTGCCATCGGTAGCGGATGCAAACTCGGTGAAGTTCCGACTGTGCCGAGACTTTGCTGCAGGTCGTACGCCCGGCGTCACGGCAGGCGGCGCCACGCTAGGGTCATTTTGACCCTCGCTAGATGGTCCGCTGCGAGTTGCAGGCGACAAAACAGATGCTGACACTTCGAGCGCTGGCTTGGCAGGGCTCGAGGGACGTACGCCAGCATCTGGATGTACTTTCGGCGCACTCCTTGAGCTTCCCGCCTCACTTGCATCCATGCCACGGTCCAAGTCCACAATTCGCTTGTTCTTCTTGCGGCGTGCTTTGCCTGATACTGCTGCCAGCTGCGGCGATGCGGCATGTGATGGTGGGGTTGACGTCGACGAAACCAACGACGAGCTGTCCTGTGCGGACGATACGCCGTTTGCGGCTGCGGGACTCCCAACCGCCACAACTGGAGGAGAATAGGCAGCCGAGGGTGGCCGTGCAGAAGTCATCTGTTGTGGTGGCGACGATGTCATATACATCTTCTCGTAGAATCCTGGTGGTGAGCCGTCCAGCAAAATGCTTTTGCCCTCCTTCGAGAAGTAATCGAAGCACCGTATGCGGTAGCCCTCTTCAATCTCTGCAAGGGGGTTACCCTCGACGTATACCTCGGCAATGTTGGGCAGCATCGCCAGTCTTCCGACCTCTGCACTCTCCTCGATGAGATTCTCCCGCAGGTCTACTCGTTCCAGTGCGAGTAACCGCTCCAAGCCACATATAGATTCGAGCCGGTTGCGCGAGAGGTTTAAGTAAAGTACCTGCCCGAGCATCGTATAAATGCCCAGCACAGAGTCAATCATATTATCAGAAAGGTTGAGTGAGATTAGGTTGTAGAGTAAGGACAAGCCAGATGGGACAGAGACCAGAAGGTTTGATGAGAGATCTAGGTGTGTAAGAGTAGTGAGGTAGGGCAAAGGTGACGTCGGCAGGAAAGTGAGGGCATTGTCAGACAATGATAGGTGTCGTAGGAAGGCCCACTTGAGCGATGGCAGCTCCGTGGGAGTAGAGGGCTTCGGTGTGTCTTCAACGCTAGAGAGGGGCGGACTATCAGAATGGTCCTCAGTATCCTCAGGCACCGAATCAGGTAGCGTCGTGCTGTAGAACGACATCTGCCGCGACATTCCACGAGAGAATTTTGGCGGCCTCAAGTCATTCACCCGACCCTCCCTTCGCGCTTGATCATCTACCACCGCTCCGATGAATATGTCCGACACATCCTCTAGCCCACTCTTCTTGACTGTCAAGCTTCTCAGGCTCTCGGCTAGCCTGTCCCAGCCTAATAGCGTTCGCGGATCCATGTCCACGCACTGGAGACTCTGCAGATTCTTGAACGCATCCATTGGCAACGCGTTCTCATTGGGTGTCTCGTTGGCTAACTCAGCTATAAGCCTCGCCTCAGGTGCGTGGATTGACAACGCAGGCAATTTCGTGAAGCTACTGTAGATGTACTTGAGTTCCGCATCGACACTCGGGGGTGGCGGCCTACCCCACCAACCTGCGGCCAGTGACAGACGTGAGACGGCGGACAAGGACGAGCGGAACGACATTAGAGAAAGTGTCTCCGACTTATCCGAGCCTGAGAAGACATTGATGTAGTTCATCGGCCGCGACGGGCTGTCAGCCTTCACGTCCAGAGAGCCAACGTCGATCCCCAGAGCCTCCAGGCGCATCAACAGATAGAAGAGGTGATGCGAGTCAAAGGACAGAACCACGGGCTTCGTGTTGGTAGGAACGGCATTATCAGATGCAAACCAGGCGAAGAGATTGAACATGGACGTGTCCGCTGTTCCCTTCGTACGCCGTCTGCGAGTAATAGCGGCCGCGGCGAGTCCTTGTTCATGTGTTCTGATATAGTTGGCAATGCGCCTAATATACTCGTCTCCTAGTTCATGTTCCATAACTGAAGGACGCGAGGATGTTGTGTAGCCGTTGCAAGTGTGAGCAGAGTTGGTGGAACGTTGATGGATATCCCTCGAGGCTCTATACGCGAGCTTACGAAGTTTGAATGTGGGTTAGAATTGAAAACACAGACTTCCGCGTGTCTTGAGACGTACAAAGAGTCGAACAGAAGCGTACGTCTTACGGCACGCCCTAGGGCTCCTTCAGACTTCCCTTGCCGAGGCAATGCACCTAATTAAGGCACAGCCAACTGGGATTGCGTCTGATCGAGCCTATAGCAAAGCCAGTGAGTGCACCAAATAGCGGTATCAGGTCGCCAGGAGGTAAGGATGTACAAGTAGTACTTACTAGACACAGTCAGTGGGCCTCCCACCGACAAGGCGCTTTCGAGCGTTTCCAGCCGGTCACTGCCATGAGTGCACGTGACAGTGGGACGCGTACCCCTCGGAGAGGCCTATTTTATTGCTTACTCCCATCTTCATCATCGTGGTTGGCGCCGTCAACCTCTTCGTTAACCAATTTCTCCATTACACAATCAGATCTACATACACGATGAAGATCACAGTGAAAACACTCCAACAGAAGGTATTCCAGGTATGTTTACTACTGCAAAAACTAGTGGATCTTGAAATCATCTGATGCTATTCTTCAGATCGATGCGGAAGGGTCAGACACAGTGAGCGATCTGAAGAAGAAGATACAGGACAGTCAAGGGCATACTGTGGAAACGCAAAAGTTGATCTTCTCCGGTACGATCTTTGCCTCTCAGTACTTTGGTTCGCGGAACTTATTGCAGACGAATTATAGGTAAGATTCTGCCGGACTCGAAGACTGTTGAATCATGCGAAATCAAGGAGAAGGACTTCTTGGTGCTCATGGTATCAAAGGTAAGTTACGATACTGTGCAATACACTGTGCCGCTGCTGAGATACAATCCCTTGATCTTGTAGCCTAAACCTGCACCCTCGACGCCCGCTGCCTCCTCCAGTACAACCGCCGCCACGACTCCGGCACCTGTCTCTGCACCTACTCCGGCCACGCAGCCTGCTGCTGAGCCCGCCTCTCCTGCACCATTAGCACCTGCTGCGGTACCGCAACCACCCAATGCCCCACTCCTTACGCCTGCTCAAGCAACGCCAGTAGCGGCCCCGACAGAGCGTGCGTTCGGAGACTCGAATTCATTCCTGACTGGAGAGGCATTACAGTCCACAATCCAAAACATGATGGAGATGGGTTTCGAGCGGGAACAGGTGATGCGAGCGTTGAGAGCGAGCTTCAACAACCCTGACAGGGCCGTGGAGTACCTCTTCAATGTATATCCAGTATTTCTACTTGAACGGCACTCTTCTGAGATCTGCTTCGTCTCAGGGAATTCCTGCTCACTTGGAGGCGGCGGCGGCGGCGGCGGGTCCACAAGCTGCAGCGCCACAACCTGCTACCACAGGTGGCGCCGCTGCTTCTGCCCAAGCTCCTGCTGCTCCCACCTCAGGTGCTCCCCAAAATCTCTTCCAGGTCCGTTGTATTTAGTTACCATCAACACCTATGATTCTGACATTGCTTCATAATGTCAAAGCTTGCTCAGCAACAGCAGCAACAGCACCACCCTGCTGCACCAGGAATCGCACCAGGACTTGCAGCACCTGGGGGCGCTGGAGCAGGAGGTATGGGCGCCATCGACATCACATCCCTGCAGAACAACCCTCAAATCCAGCAGCTTCGTGAACTGATGGCGCAGAACCCAGCACTCATCCAGCCCTTGATTCAGCAGCTTGCCGCATCGAATCCGCAGCTTGCGCAGCTATTCCAGCAGAACCCAGAAGCATTAATGCAGCTTCTAGGGGCGGAGGGCTATGAATTCGGCGAGGGTGAGGGTGAACTCCCCCCCGGCGCGCATGTCATCAACATCACGGAAGAAGAACGGGCGGCCATCGAACGTGTGAGTGTTTTCATGGTTTGTACGCTGCCTTGACTGATCATGCCTATCTGTATTCACAGTTAGAGGCCCTTGGCTTCTCCCGCCAGGCAGTG
Organism: Taiwanofungus camphoratus; assembly: GCA_003999685.1. Lineage (NCBI taxonomy): Eukaryota > Fungi > Basidiomycota > Agaricomycetes > Polyporales > Taiwanofungaceae > Taiwanofungus > Taiwanofungus camphoratus. The sequence continues at coordinate 780,292 of CP021223.1, forward strand.
ATCGAGGCGTACTTTGCTTGCGATAAGAATGAAGAGCTAGCGGCCAATTATTTGTTTGAAAGTGGCTTCGATGACTCATGATTGTGTACTAATTTGTGTGAAGAGATGACCTTATGTAGCATCATGGTTGTGTTCGTGTACGACTTATTTTTGATTCATATGTCAAAATCAGAGGAAGTAGAGTCCCGTACAGCGAATGCCGAATACTCGCCTTTTAATTTGCACGTGACAATCCAGACGCGTTAAGGTTTCATGATCCTCTTGCATACCGACTGGTATAAGAACACTTACAGACGGTTATGAAAGGGCATCCATTGAAGTGTCTCAGTGAGTGGTAGTGCCTGCCTCACTGACCGGTCGTAGGCTTTACGACCCTCAATGGACAGCCGCCTCGGATAGCGGCCACCGCGTCCTGTCACAACCTGTCACCTGTGACAGACGCGCTACAGGTCATCGTGACTTTTGAACGGATAACCGCGTACTCTTGTCTGCGCTTACTGGGACTTTCGTTCGACTGACGATATATGGCTGAATCCATACCGTCACCGTGGATATGTAAATATCTCGTTGACGTTGCAGAAGAATTTGGGTGTGACTTAGCCTCTGTCCCTGTACGAACGAAAGCAGGAAGGGCACAATTAGTGAAGGCAAGCAACGGTCCTGTATGTGACTACTGCACCGTAAGGCTAACTATCTATGTTTTCGTAGTTCTTGACCTTTCTCAGAGATGATGACGATGATGCTTGTATCTGGGCAAGGCTGTCAGACAGGGCGAATACTATACCTGCACGCTTCAGCAGGGAGGCCCTCGAACTGTATAAACAGTGTGTCTGATCAGTTCAAGCACTGCCATGTTCACAACTTCATGCTCAGTCCTCCCAATAGGAATCCGGTTTTCCAAGGAAAATCTCTTACCACACACAAGACCGCGCTAGTTTTCATCAAGGACTTTCGCCCCTTCTTCGCACGCGTGCCTTTAGGTGTCGGCAAAGGCATGTCAAGGTTGGAGGGGTTGGCCTTGCACGTGGAAAAATTTGACCTCAAAGGGTGTTATGAAGAGGATGTTTGGGGTTCACCAAAGGACATCGAGACAAACTCAAGCATACGTCTATGGACCGAGGGTTTGAGGCAGGCTGGAGGCGGTGGGTGCGTACATCAACTTTAAGCCTTTAAAGTATTCCTTACTGTCTCAGGCATTTGTATCAGCAATGTTTTGAAACTCAGAAAGCAGGCATTGGCAGAGGAACACATTGCTAACGAGGAGACCCTGGCGGTTCTTAAAGACATTACCATATCGAGGCCTATTTCTCCCAAAGCAAAGACTTCTATGGCTAGGAAAACAGCATATAGTAAACCTCGATCAGTCTCGGCAATGCATCCCACCGCTCCTGCTGTTGCAAACACCGAAGTCAGCGTCGATCCCAGGAAGGTATGGCAGCGGAGTTGGCGTGTATGTTACCGGTCCGCAGGTATCAGTATTGTTATTAATGGTCTTCTTAGCCATTCTCCTACAAGCCGTCGAAGTATGCTCTGCCGCCCTCAGATGTACTGGATGCGCTTCGACAGATGCCTGGTAGGCAGCAGTGTGATCTTTGCTTATAGATATTGACTATCGCCAATAGTCGATACGGGTGACGGTCCTGACCTGCCTGACCAACAGACCCACTCTTTGGATGGAGAACTTGAAAATAATCGCGTTACCAACACATCCCTTACAACGCCGAACAAATCGGCACCCAAACACAGTGAGCCACTAGCTGCATCGTGCGTCCATGAAACGTCTCTAATAGTTTATCCCTGATTGAATTGCGAAGGGCGAAATCCCCTCGACATGTCATCGAGCCCTAATCCAGTGGCCTTGAGCATCTCCATCTCCTCTCCACGGCCAAAAACATCCAGAAATGAGCTATTGCCTGCGACTCCGTCACAGTGGTCTCCATCTATCAAGGGCAGTCCTCGTCGTCTGTGTTCACCGGATCTTGTCTTGGACTCGGAAATTACACCTGATGGTACGGACGCAGAAAACACAAGTATTCATGACTCGGGTGAGCGAACTGCAGGAACGCCGAATACGTTTTCACAGAAAGGTGAGGGCATCGGGGTCCAAGAAGAGAAATCTGGGATAGGTCTTGTTGCAGAGGGGCCTGACTCTCGGAGTGACCCGGAGCGAGTCCCTCCTGCTACTGCATCTTCTAACCTCTCAGCGCCTACACCAGCTCAACGCCCTCAGCCTGTCGGAACATCCTCTCCTTTTCCAGATACATCATTTTGCATTGTATCATCCATTACAGCTGCTACGGACTCGTCCAAATTTGTTTCCTCCACCGCCCTCAGACCACCATCTGAGTCATTTCCTTCCCTTCAGTCACGCAGGGTGCCTTTACCTGTCCGTAGTCGTCTTTCACCAGATCCAGACCTGCCTGGTGGCCGGATCTTGGTCCCTAACTCAGATCCATCCGCCACGGCTTCTCAATCACAAGCGCGGTCTCAGCAATCGCTTTCGTATGCGTCTCAATCGCAGCCACAGTCACAGCAGTCGCTCTCCTACGCGCTTCAATCGCAAGTGCCGAGTCACAGTCAGAGCCCATCCCAGCCAGAATCGCAATATCACCGTCAGGAGCAGTCTCATCCCCGGAATGAGGTCAAAGCTCCTTCCTTGATCAATGAGCTGCCTGTGAGCAAGGGCGATGCAGACCGGAACCGAGATATTTTAGAGCAACTAAAGCCAGCTTCGGAGAGTATGGGTATAGAACTGAGCCAAGTCGATTTCAAGAGACACTCACCGAATGATGTTGTGCTGAAAGAGCATCAGGGGTCAAACCAGCAGCACGAAGAGGAGATTGTCTGCGTCGAAACTGGTGCAGTCGATGTCCGACCGCCAGCTGGCCACCTGCTCGAACAGTCGAAGCCAACAGATGACGATAGCAGTGAAACCGAAGCTGAAGATGCGGATGACGAAGGAGAGGTTGACGAACTTGGATCTCAAAGCATGTCACCCCAACATGGCCGTTCGTATCATATGGGACAGGTACCTGAGCTGGATGGTTTCGATTCGGACGATGCTAGAACCAAAGCGATGGTTGATCAGTACATTTCACGAACGAACATTTCTCTTCGGACTGATATGCAGGAGGACATCTCCCGAAGTGTTACTTCTGTCATGGACAGCGGGCACAAGTTGGTCCGAGAAGATGCCACAGGATTATGTCCCACAAATGCTTCCCGATCAAGACGGCCCACCCGGCTGAATTGTTCATTCATACGAAGTGAGGGTTCGGATGGGCCGCTGCCGCCGTCAAGTCCAGATGTATTTATGAGCGAAGAATCGTTTCACGCCTCCCAGAGCAACGTACAGGCCAGACTTACTCGTGCGCAGAGCGATTCGTCCCCAAAGCACGCAAAATCGACAGCGCGAAGGGTCGTGGCATCGGTCAAGAAACCAGCTGCATCACCTGGACACGATGCCGACGCTTGGCGCGTGCCAACCTTTATGCGTAAAGAAGTACAACATATTCGACAAAAGGCTCCAGCTACGGGGTTAAGAAGCACTAGACAAGCAGTCACTGGCCACAAACGCATCATTTCTGTGTCCTCCTCCGAGGAACAGCCTGTTCCAAAAAAACAAAAGGTGTCTGGACAGTCATTGAAGTTGATGGATAAGTCGATCAACAGGAACACGGCCATTCCTCACAATTCGCAAGCTGCTGTCGTACCTTCCACAGAAGGCATTGTAGAAACGTCGGGGAATCACCAGGATCCACTCATCAATGCAGAAATCAATCATATCAACTTGCGTCGGAGCGTATCAACGCCATCTAGTCATTCAAGCATTGTTACGAAGAGGAAGAGATCGGCTGAAGATGCCCGTAATAAAGCGTTACCTCTTATATCCGAGCACCTGGATAAGACATTATCAGGAAGTTCTACCTCATCTGAAATCAAACACATTGATTTTCGCTCAGCGCGATTCTCGTCGACCTTTCTGTCAAGGCAAGCGGAGCAAGGTGTGTTGCAAGAACGTGGAACTGTTTCAAGATGGGGCATTCTTCCTGTGACGAATCGCAAAAAGGGCTCTGGTCAACGTGCTTATCTCGATTCCAAAGTATCTGAAGAATCGAACGGCAACATATCAGCATCTAGCAAGATGACTTCTGCGAAAGCCGTGATGCCATCGTCTCACACAGGGTCTGCTGACACATCAAGCTCGAGAGTCGTGCGACAATCTCCTGGCCCGATGGCTGAGCCTAGACGGGATCATCGAATGCAGCGCTCGTCCAGAGGTGAGAGGTATGCTGATGCTGAAGGGAGTACTCCTCGTCAAGCGTCAGTAGGCATTCGCGTACCCTCTGACAATGCATCAATGAGCAGAACTGTAAATGATTCAACCTTGGCTCAGACCTCTTCGAGACTGCTTGGAGGGTATGAGGTGTCGTTCGATATGACGCGGGAAGAGGGCGGTGCACCTTTGGTGACATGGGAAGGCTTGACGCAAATTGTCTTAAGGACAGGTCGAGCAAGATATCAGAACAAGGTTCAAGAGGGTCAAGTAACGACAGCCTCGAGGATGCGCCCTAGGTGATCGACATCTCTTGTTTCGTATAGTTGGGCTCGCACTTTTTTGGTTTTTGACTTTATTGTTATTTCTCTAATGTGTACTCTCGTTTGGCTGATTTGGTACGGACGAAGTATTTTCAATAATCTTTTATCGGAAAATAATTTTCAAGATGTTTTATTTTGACCATGATGCACCCCTTGGAATCTGTCTTCACGGAAAAATCGGAATTCACACAAAAAAACCTCATTTGGCCCATGATAAGCTGTGCATTATTGGGCAACCATCAGATTTGGGCAGAATGGATAGCTAGAAACCATTTCAAAAAATATCCACCTATAAGCCTAGACAGTTATTGTCGAAGACAATGTCATATAGGCCATAACAATTGAGAAGGTGGTCTGCAGATAGCCCGTGCTGGATCTATAGTAGGGGCCGCAGTGCCTGCCCGCACAAGTCACTGGACCGAGAACACGGTACTGAACTGTGGGGATTGGTGGAGGCACGCGTCGAGAAATCCACGTGACCAAGACGCGTCCGAGACTGCGGTTGGACTTCCGACGCGTCTTGCTCGTGTAGGTCCGCGACAGTCCGCCCCAGCAAGTAAGAAACAACATCTTCCGCCGATTCTGGGCATTGTTACGACAATTTTTATTTTACATATGATACGCTATGGCTGCCCATCGGAAACCTGCCTCACAGTATGCCTCGGATGCCCGTGATGTTGACGCCGATACCCTGGAACATACAACTTTCCAAGCTGCCTCTCTGACAAATGAATCAGGCATCAGACGGTATACACTTACGGATGCTCCCGTTCCTACGCTTGATGCCAGCTCCGACCTAGTCAGAATAGATCAAGCCGTCTCTAGTCTCCAGCAACGTATCTCGAGGTTCTCGCCCATTCGCAATCCTTCTCTCCCTCCTGTTCCAGAGGTGTCCGAGGAAAACTCCAGTAACGGTGATCGCGCGTCACTCTCCAAGGAGAGCATGTCCTCAGGCGTTACGTACGTACAACCGGGCGAGACGTACGACAGACAAAAAGGTCACGACCACAAAGCAGCACCAGCACAACACACGTATCGCACGGTTGATTACAACCCTCTGCCAACCATTACCTCTGGGGAACCATTAGAGTGGGATAACTTGCAAATTGAAAACGATGCTGACCCCTTCGTCGACGAAGCATTCGTCCGTCAGCCGGCCGAACATACTCAGCCTCAGGACCTACTACGTCACTATACATCCACTTCATCTGGACACGATTACTCTCAGTCGCATGAGGCGTTTCAGCTCCCATCAAGACCTACATCTGCTTATAGCGTTGTCCCCGTCCTTCCATCGTCGTATGCCAATTATTCACGCTACGCTTGTGAGCAACCGGACCTAGAGAAGACATACAACAGTGTGATGGACCATTTCAAATACGATACCGAAGCTTACGCATCGGGAGCGTCCTCTCGTGCATCTTACCGTCCTCCGAGGTCTCGTTCCCCAACTCCAGCTGTAGATGACGAGGACTATCAAATCGTGGGAAATGAAAGTGTCCATTACACAGGATATTCACCTCAGCGGCAGTCGCAAACTTACGACTACGAAAAATTGGCCCTGCAGGAGGAGTACCCAGATCAGGATATCGCATACCAACCCGCCCTTCTGACGTATAATCGAGATGATGGACAACTGTACGCCGATTCAGAGAAAACGTCGCTTTCCAGTGCTCCGTCACCTTATCCCGAACCTGAAACGCCTGTCGCGACTCGCCACTTCGGCCCAGCCCCAGTTGGCCGAGTACTTCGCCGACACAAGACGAAGAAACGCGTACAACTTACGAACGGTAATCTCGTCTTTGATCTGGATGTTCCGCCCAAGCTTGTATTACCATGGAAGGGCGAACCCGAAATGAAGAAGATGAGGTATACAGCTGTCACGTGCGACCCAGACGAGTTCGAGAGGAGGGGCTTTTTTCTGAGACAGAATGAGAGCGGAAGGACCACTGAGTTGTTTATTGTTATTACTATGTATAACGTATGTCGAGCGCTTTCCCGTTCCACCCATGTATGTTGGTTGACTGACTCTTGCTCGATAGGAAGATGAGGTTCTCTTTTGCAGAACAATTTACGGAGTCATGCAAAACATTTCTCACCTCTGTTCTCGGAAGAATTCTCGGACATGGGGCCAAGATGCTTGGAAAAAGGTCTTGTCTCGAATCTTGCCACTGTATGCAGATGTCTGCTCACTATGGCCTCGCTGATAGGTTGTTGTCTGTATTGTGGCAGACGGCCGCAAAAAGGTCCATCCACGGGTCCTTGATTGTCTCACTCTTCTTGGTGTCTACCAACCTGGAGATCACATGAAGAATATGGTCAATAACAAGCCAGTCACTGCTCACCTATTCGAGTACACTACTTCGTTTGCTCTGGATCCAAGCTTGCATTTCAAGTACCCGGACAAGGGTATCATGCCCACCCAGATTTTATTCTGTATGAAGGAGAAGAACCAGAAGAAGATCAATAGTCATCGATGGTTCTTCAACGCCTTTGCGCCAATGCTACAGGTAAGACCTTATCTTTCGGTCGAGAGAGGAGCAAATTCTCACTTGTAAAAATCAATATCCCTCAGCCAAATGTATGTGTTCTCTTGGATGTAGGTACTCGGCCTGGCCCCAAAAGTATGTACCACCTATGGAAGACTTTTGATCTCAACTCAAATGTCGCTGGCGCTTGCGGCGAGATCGCTGCATACAAGGGCAAACATTGTTTGGCTTTGATCAACCCACTCGGTACGCTTAACACAGACAGTGTGAACATGGCGTTGTAACGAATGTTCTTCTGCAATCTTTGACAGTCGCAGCACAAAATTTTGAATATAAGATAGCCAATATCTTGGACAAGCCTACAGAATCGCTCTTCGGATACATCAGCGTGCTGGTGAGCATCTCCGAAGTCTTTATGGTCTTACACCTTATTTGTGCACCTTCAGCCCGGGGCGTTCTCGGCCTACAGGTATGTTTCTAGTAACCGTACTTACTATGGCTGTGGTCTCACATGGGGACAGGTATATTGCGTTACAAAATGACAAGCAGGGCAATGGACCATTAGCGTCCTACTTCAAAGGCGAGGTCCTCTCCGGTCGAGATACTGATATTTTCACTTCTAACATGTGTGAGTTGTTATCTTTACATCTGCAGTATGTAATCACTCACCTACACAAACAGACCTTGCTGAAGATGTATGCTTTTTTTGTGACCACATCATAATACACACACCAATGCGTCTTTCCAGCGTATCTTATGTTTCGAGTTGGTCGCTAAGGCAAATTCCAGCTGGTGAGAAAATGTCATTCCTTTAGCTCTATAGGCACTGATTTGATGCCACAGGGTGCTCAAGTATGTCAAGAGTGCGATTGCTGAGACAGATGTACCCGATGCCCTACCAGAGTTCATCAACCAACGGCGACGATGGCTCAATGGATCATTCTTCGCTGCAACCTACTCTATTGCCCATCTAGGACAAATCTTGCGGTCAGGACACAGCGTAGGTCGTAAATTCGCATTAGTCATGGAAACGGTTTACAACGTCATCAACTTGGTCGCTGCTTGGTTTGCCATAGTAAGCCCTTGGACTGTCGGACAGCGCGTCTGTTAATTATATTCGTGTGCAGGGCAACTTCTATCTATTTTTCGTGAGTGCAGCTGGTCACGCACATTAGTGCTTATACACATGATATGAGGCAGATGATTCTCACTTCGTCTGTGGAAAACTCGTCTTTTGGGATGCCAGGCATCAAATACTTCAACATGATAGCACAGGTGGGTTAGTACCAACCTCATTCTCATTACTTGCTGACGTGATCTTTCCAGTTTCTGATGGGGGCCATCGTGGTGGCTTGCTTCCTTTTCTCAATGGGTAACAAGCCCAAAGCGTGAGTATGAAATCGATTGTGTTATTTGAGTTCTGCAGCAATTTATCCCCGCCCAGGTCGAAATGGAAGTACAAGCTATCAGCGATCATGCTGGCACTTCTTATGGTCTATGTGATCTTCTGCGCAGTCGTGTGTTCGATCCAAGCAGCCAACCAAGGCGGCGGAGCATACTCAATTATGCTTTTCAGCGTCATCGTGACTTACGGAGGTAAGTCCTTTCCGCGTGTAGTATTCCCAGAACAGATATTCACCAAGGACGTAGTCTACATAGCCTCCAGTTTCTTTGCCTTTGATCCTTGGCACATCTTCACTAGCTTCCTCCCCTATATGCTTCTTTCTCCGACATACATAAATATCCTAAACATGTCAGTAGCAGACCTTTGTGTCTACCAACGTTCACTGATCATCGGATACGTTAGATATGCATTCTCAAACTTGGATGACGTGAGTTTCACTACCTATTCCTGCCTGCCTTCTTTACTGACCTCCCGATAGATTTCGTGGGGCACCAAGCAGGACACGGATGTTGAGACAGATTTGGGAGCTGTCATTCAGAACAGCAACTCACAAGTTGACGTGGAAGTCTTAGCGGATGTTGCAGATGTCAACGGTATATATGAGGAGTCCCTCTTCAATCTCAAACACAGAAAGCCCATCGTAAAATCAACGTCTGGACCAAGTCTAGCCGAGAGGGAGCAAGCGGCCAAAGACTACTATGCGAATGTCCGAACCAATGTACGAAATCAGTGACATTGTTGAGTACTTGCGACTTATTTCTGCTATAGGTTTTGTTAACTTGGACGTTGACAAATGTGCGCCATGTGTTGATTCAGTGTGACGCGTGTACTAATAATCTCTTCGATGTCAGGCTCTCTTGCTGGTTGCCATTCTGGGCGGTGGAGACGCTTCCTATACCTTCAGCAACGATGGGACATTCACCCGGACCAGGGTATACATGACCTTTATCCTTGCCTTCGTCGCGATAACTACATGTATTGTATGTGATTCAAGTCTCCTTCATGAATCATACTGAGTGACGCATAGCGCTTCTTCGGCTCAACCATGTATCTCATAGCAAGAGTATTTACAGGCTGACATCTCGTCAACTTCTACGACGTGCAACATTCTGAAGTATATACGTTTCACAGACAAGACAATCAGATACTTGTACATACATGCATTCATGGCTGAACACGGACATTTGCAGAGTACAATTTAGCAAGGAATAAATTACGCATATAAATAATCATAGAAAGACCGTCTAGAGTTTGAAGCATGTTGTTCTACACGCGGAGGATTCACGCACAGATGTGCCCTCTGTGGCAGCCTTCGTGCAGGAGAGCGGGATGGAGACGAGGCAGAGCGCCTCTGGCGTTCCCACAAATGTGAACGGAAGGATGCTTGTCGCATGCAGGGATGCGCGCGCGGCGTTGAATCTGGCTCCAACGTTAGCGAGCGAATGCCGGTCGCGAGGCTCTGCTCCGCTTCGCTGTCGTCTTCGACGTCGGCGAGCAACCAGCCATCATCGCTGCCTTGTGCAGACACCGGCATGGCGATGGCGACAGGAGAAGAGGAGGCGGAGACATCTGTGCCCTCCGCGGTGGTGGAGAGTGTACCTGCACCCGGGGGTGCGACGGCCTCGGGCTCTGAATCTACGCCTGCATCAGAGCGACAGTCGCGGTCAGAGACGAAGTCAGACTCAGAGTCGAACTCGTGGGTGGAGGACTCTAGATCGGTGACGGGAGGGGTATCCAAGTCAGCGGGAGCGTAGCAGCTTGGGCGGGTGACGTTGGGGCGCAAGAGATATGTCAGGCGCTGTCCGGAAGTCTCTTTGCCTGGTGCAAGACGGTTATAATCTATGGAATGTTAAGCATAACAAGTAAGCAATACATACTAAAGCTGACGACGTCATGATATCGCGCACAACAGTGCACCACGTATCTCGTGAAGGAATTGTCCTCGATCGACCATACTAGCTGCAGAGGGGTACGCGAGACCTCCCTAATGGATTCAGTGTTGCCCACCGAGATGCCAGGAAAGGACATCTCAGTGGCAGCGTCGGGCAACGGTATGATGCCGCCGTCTGCCAACCAGGACACGATCTCGTTCTCGACGTCCCTGACTAGTACTTGGGTCCCGGGCCCGTGCTTGCGCAGCTCGCGGCGCATGCCTCTCAGGCTCAGAGAGAAACGACCGGCATTCGCAGAATTGGGATCGTGAATTGCAAGAACAGTCGCGGGTACCGTGTTATTGCGTGCAAGGTAGTGGGGAAGAGGCTGCGGGAAGGTTGACTGCTTATCGGGGGGAGAAACGGAGAAATCGCTCTTGGAGGGCGTAACGATGTGGACATTGCCAACGAAACGAGCTACATGTTTGAGGGGATGGAACCTTTAGGTTAGACTGGATACGAATAGGACATTGCCTACCGTTCTCCTTACGTCTGACCCATCGCTTGCCTTCCTTCGCGTCCCTCTTGTTCTTCTTTAGAGCAACTGGTACAGCAGCCGCTCCTCTATCTACGCTCGCTCGCAGATGTGCGAACCTGTTGGAGATTCCTGGATTGCGAAGGATTGCAGGGAAAGACATGGGCACTGGTCCATTATCGTTGCTGGGCACAGTGGGATGGTCCACCGAAGCTGACTGGGTAACATTGCTAGCCTCCATTTGCGACTCTCGGCAAGTGTAACAGCGTCGATGAACAGCGTTTACCCCAATGCTTTCTGCGATAGAACACGGCGCCGAAGTCAATGAGGGTCGATGCCGCAGCCAGTCAGACTCGGTCAGAACGACAACAGAGGCGCGCGCTAGTCGCAGGCGGCATCATACAGCCTGCGCGGGCTCATAATATTCAAATCTTAGCCCACAATACATCTATTCACTTCAATCATGTTCCGCTTCAAGCTTGCGAAGACACAGCCGAGTCGTTGAATATCCGGGTTGTCAATCTTTCAAGATCTGCCAAATACCAATGCGCCAGAGTTGTTCATGTGCATTCGTTCACATCAAGTAACTCCACGACAACTGCGAAATACGGCATAAGAACGTGTCTACGGACGTGCGGGCATGCATTGCAGGGGTAGGGATTGCGAAGAGCATCTGCCTCCACAGTGGCTGGTGCATTGTCCCAAGGCAGGGTAAGAGCTCTGGCCTTAACGCGATGAAACGTCTCGACGCCACACGCACGACAATGCAGACCACTAGGCACGAGGATGTGGAATAAGGGTTGTCACTTGTCGTAGCAAACCGTCTGCCAGAGTGGGTAAAGCTCAGTGGGAATCACCGACCCCAATTCATACGTTCGCATACGCGTATGTTCGCTGCACGAGACAATGCACGGATTGCATATGAGTATACTGGGTGAATTTCACAAACATGATACACACCGATCGAGACATGACCGTTGCGCGCGAGCGGGATCCTCCTGAATTCAGACAGTGTCATTCAAGGTCGTCTACCTCTGATGCCTGTCCCACCAGCAGGTAATCTGCGCTTTCGGAAGAGATTTCCCCCTGTTGAAGGTAGCGAGGCCGTCCCGTTGTCCTCAGTCCGGCCGGTGTTATCTCCCTCGGCCTTGATGGTAGCAGGTGGCTCTTCCTTGATGACTGGAGCAGTAACACCTCGTAGGCCAACCTGCTCCTCCTGCTTGATCTCCGTTCCAGTCTCCTTCTCTTCCGGACCCACTATGCCCTGCTCCGGAGGCCCGTCTCTCTCTGCAATCGGCGCCGATGATGCCTGGCCATGAGCTTCTCTAGGCCTATTCCAGCCCCTCGCCGACCATTTTGGCTTCTCCGTCGTCGGCGCGCTCGATCCCGCAACGGAGGAACTCTGCACGCTCTCAGCAGTGAGCTGTTGGGACCCGTCTGTATGCTCCTCTTTCTTCTTGATCTTTATTGGGATCAGCCCAGGGTCGTAAATCTCGCCGAGTCCCGCTCCCAGCGTCCGCCTGCGCAGCTTGAACCGCCGACCATCTTCATCGCCAAGCTCCTGTGCCGCTTCCCGCTTTCTATTCGGGTCACCTTCTGCCACGTTAGTTGTCGATTCCTCCCGCATGGGAGTTGCCACATCCGACACAGTGACAACCTCCCACTCCCCCGCTACACCTTGTGTTTGCCGCCGCTCAGTCTCAGCCTTCAGCCTTTCCGCGTCCGGGTCTGTGAATCCAAGAGATTCTGCTGTAGAGTAGTTTGCAAACGGATTCATTGGCTTTGTTACAGGCTTCCTCGACGTAGCGGAGGCTGGAGTCGCATGCGCGCTGCTACTTCCGGGCTTGACTAGGCCTGCGCTGACATCCCTTGCAAACGCAGCCTGAGCAGCCTATTCAAGAACATTAGGATCGTATAGATCATTAGGGGCCGAACGAAACTCACCTGTTCGACTCGCGCCATCTCCCGCTTCTCTTCCTCGCGATCTTGCTTCCTCTTCTCGCCGTCTTTGTACAGTCCTCGCACGAAGCGCTCCACATTCCCTTTATGCCGCAGGCCGCTCTCATGCTGTCGCCTTGAAGGCACATCATCGGCGATGTAGATGTTGCAGTACTTGCAAAAATATTTCTTGTGCGATACCCAGTAGTCACTCATCGGGGCCAAGAGGGAAGGACATCGCGTGACAGCAAGGGTGTGTGACCATTGGGTGAGTCTCAATTCAGCGCCACATCTTCGCCTCTTCAGGAGGAGTATATATTTTATGGGAAATGGCTACATTGTCATGTAAATTCAGTCCTATGGATACACATAATTACTTCGAATACATGTTGTCAAAGGTCAATCAAATATCCCGCCAATCAGAATTTATACAGTAACGAAAATGGTGCTCGTCACCTCTTCCTCTTCTTCCGAGTCGCAACCTCCCTTCCCACAAACTTCTTGCGAGCAGGAGTGCCCTTTACTGACAGAGGGCTCTGCTGCATTGGTACGGATGCGGAAGCCTGCGCCTCCCTGATCGCTTTCTTGCTCAGGCAGAAATCGATATGCGTGTTGAACCCCTGGTTGTCTGTCTCAATTAGCTTTTCACATATGGGACAGGTTTGAGCTTCAACTGCTCCTGCTCGGTCTGCAGATTTTCCCTCCGTCGGATGTGATGGTGACCTTCTATTAGCGCTCCTCATATTACGTTCAGAGCTAGAACCCATTGATGTGTGATGTAGGCCTTGTGGAGTCTTCGCCAGCGACGAGATAGGTTTGAGCGGCCTCGAAGTGGACGCGGATCCGGAGGAGGGTAAGGGTGCCGAGTTTGGTGGACGCTGCCTCTCCCGTTCAAGGGTTTGTGTACTGCCTTGTTCCGACGATGGACTGGTTTCTACGTCCAAAGTAATGACTTCATCGTTTGGTGCTATGTCGTTTCGGTCTTGTATGTCATTTAAGAGGTCTAGGCTCGCGCCTACTTCATCATCCAGCTCTGCGTGTTCAAAATATCCAGGCATGGCGTCTTGATACCCATCCTGCGCGAGGGAGGCCTGGTCTTCATGTAGTGGGACATAATCCACTTCGACTCGACGCTTCTTAGTGGGCGAGGTTGAGAATTCAAAGAACTGACACACGGAAATTAGTGATATGGGAAAACCAGCAAGCTAAACCTAGTGTGCCATTGACGTACCCGCTCTATTCCACTCAGCTTAGGTTGAACACGAAGATCCTTCAACTTCGTCACTCGAAGACCAATTAGTCGAAGCGTCAAAGGAAGCTCCGGTGTTAGCAATTCCTTGCCCATCTGTGACAAGTGTGAGTATGGCGATATATACACTCAGCAAAGGCGAAGAAAACAATGACACACCGTAAACAGGTCTTCCTTTTTTGTGGAAATCCATTTGTCAAAGGACTTGGCACGGGTGAAAACTAGCGGAGGACGTGAAGAAACATGTCCAGACCAGACCTACAAGAAGCAGGCAAAGGCGAGACAAACCTTGGTATGTGTCCAATTTATACTTGAGCGTCACGGTCTTTCCCGTCCAGCCACCGTTGATCATATCACTTTCCAACTCGGCTGCGACTTCCTCGAGCTTCTGTAAAATCCTATCTTTGTCCGCTATGGGAGTGAATGTCCTGATGAACATGTCACGACAGACACCAAGCGGTATTTTCAGTATTGAGCCCTCGGATAAACACGGGAATTGTAATTACCGTTCGGCTCCTATACTCTTACGCTCTTCTCGTTGGCCTGGCTGGACAATGTTCGATGCAATGCCCAGATACGCTTGCAGAAGGAAATGAAGACCAAAATGTTTGTCCATCAACGACAGGATTGCACGATGCGTATAGATGTCACCGCATGTCTTTATGGCACATTTCAAAACCAGTCGTACCAGGGTCATGAGGATATTACCAAATTTAATAACGAATCTACCTGGACTGGGACGTACCTTAATGCCGATAGAATCAAGGAGCCGTTCATTGACACGGCCAACTCCGGGCACCTTACGAATAGATAGGTCTTTCATGAATGCCCTGATCGCACCAGGCTCGAAATCGAGCTTGAATTGCCCATTCGGTTTATTCTATGCAATATATCAATTGCGTTGCAACAGGGAGGGAGGCACATGAGGAACCTTGTCTGAGCAGATCTAGCATGCGTCGTAATGTAATCTTTCCGACGGGAAATAAAAAGATGAGTCACCTTAGCTAGCATCTGCAAGACGAGTTATGAGGACCCTCTCATGTTTCATTCAAAGACATCGTCGTACCCCTTACCTTATTAGGAGCAATTCCAGCGCTGACTGTCAACCTGGTCTCCTTGTGCACGGTCTCACGCATTTCTTGTACACATTCTTCCGCTGTCAATTGCCGATCTTCGCAATATATGGTAATGCTGTCATGGAGCGCACGAGTCATATTGATGAAAGTAGGTCTTAGGGTACCCTAGCGTGAGGACAATGTTGAAAACATCCTCACTTGAGGTATCCTTCGTCGCAACCTGCCGCGCACATGGTAGGATCGTATTGCCGAAATATATCCATGACTCGTTTTGACATCTCCATGTAGCGATGGAAGTGGTTTTCCACGAGGATCAAGTCTGGGCATAATTTCTTGGCTATGAAGACTAGATATCGAGTGAGTATGCTAGTATCCAGAAATAGTTGACTGGATTCACCGGGCATGCCTGATCGGACTCCGTACTTCCGAGCTTCGTAAGAGGCTGTTGTTAGAACACCTTTACCTACCTGTAAGGTGCAATGCTCAAAATCAAGGGACAATTCCTCATCTCAAGCGCGAAACACTTGCGGCAAATGGTTTGCCCCTGAGGTCAGGTTTGTCTAATAGTTCTACATTTGCATAGAATGCATCCATATCGACATGGACGATGATCTGGGTCAGATCTCGCTGACATTCTAACGTTACGAGCTTACAGCGGTGTCGCACTATCAGCTATGCATGGCACTGCATCTACCGAGAGACGAGCCACAACACTCACAAGCTGATCCACTCCCTGTTCAATCGCACCTTTGGCCATACACCAGATCATTGTCAACACGCAACATATGTGAAGTGTCGGCTATAACTTGACATACGAAGGTCTATGCCCTTTGTTACTTCGTCGCGGTATTTCAATATTCGAACAATTCGGTCTGTTAGATCTTTGTCCTTTCTCTTCTCATTCTAAGTAATACATTTAACATATGAGATCATCTCTCGAAAAACATCAGCCCTACCTCGTAGAATTTCGACCCTTTTGACGCCTCAGCAATGACACGATTGATTTCAGTTTGATCTTTGGCAAGTCTATAGGTATGGAGACCCCTGTAAAGACAAAAATCATCGAATAAGATATATTGAGTGTGCTGACCCAGCTTTAGTTGTAGAAGGACCTGCAAGACGCTTGACAAGACTTTCGGAATCGGGTGATGGATTGGGATGACCGGATTCACCGGACATTTCGATCCTAGGTACGCCAGTTATCCCGCAGTAAGTGAAGTGATTGACGATGATTGTTTGTAACCAAGTCCTCAGGTTAGCATCGCTTCTCGTCCTTGATTGTTTTAAAGCTAGACAAAGCAAGCAGCACGAGACAGGGACGGTGAGTTTACGTTTACGGGAACGAATGTTCGGAGGAGGTGCGAGGCGCTCTCACGTGATCACGCCATCACGGTAAACGTTCCTTAGATATATACTATCATTTGACCAGTGTTTGAAGATTTCCGTCATTCGATTTTTAGCTCCACAATGACTGAATGGATTGCTCTCGGAGCAGTGTCATTTTGTGGTTATGGGTCTTGGCTACATGGCCATATACTTACATTTTTAATTATTTTCATAGTGAGGTGCCCAAGGACGTTCCGGTGGAGGGGACTAGTGTTTGACGATTTTTCCGAGGAATGTCACGAAGAGTCACCATACCAGAACAGTGCCACAATGAAGCTCCGACGTGGCTTTTGGGCATCCGCCTGCAGCATTGCAATGACAACGAAGTGCGTCTGCTGGCGGAGTTCAAATCCAGATTGAGGAAGTGTCACTCTTGCTCATGGATTGTAACGCACAGCAACACATTTGCTGCTGTACACTCATTGCGCCCACGATAAGCTTCGGAAAAATTGGGAGAGTGCATGTTATGGTGTGCTTGAGTTAGACACAAGTGCAGGAACTAAGCGGCCATGGTTTGGGATGAGGCGAGAGGGTAGAAGAACGGCGATCGGCCTAATTAATAGATTTTCTGACACTCATATTGAACTTGTTCTCTACACATTCCCTCTCTTTAAAATCGGAGAACACAGTTGTGTTGCATGATTTTCTAGACTATTTTAGATACCGTCTGATCTTGAGAATATCCCAAGGAGAGTTTGCGATAAGCCATTCTCAAACACTGGGTCCTTCTCAAAGTGGTGTCACACGATAGTAGGTATATAGTAGGAATGGATACGGAAAACCTTCGACACGAAATCGTATTCAGGAAGGGAAAAAAGAAGGCACTCACATGAGGACCGCTCAAAATTACCCTTACGAGAGGCCTGAGCATTCAATGTGGCTCAAACGGCGGACTCGGAGACTCACCCCGGAGTCACGCTCATTGCTCGATTAAATACTGAGTTGAATGATGTATAAAGTGGACACATGTATAGCTTGATGAAAACGAGCATACTACTATCATACACCTTACCAAGATAAAAAAATCTCGAGCTTGATCTCAAGAGGATGACTTCGACTTCAGTGCGGCATCTACGATCTCTGCCATCGCGATAACCGCTTCTTCTTCAAGCGTACGTCCGACGAGCTGTAGACTAACAGGGGCGTTATAGAAAGTGGCAGGATCATCTGCAAATATGATTTCGCAAAACCGATAAACCTCCAAGTTCTTGTTGAGAATGAGCGTTTGGATTACTTACACAGGTCGTAGTTGGCTTTATCTAACTCGTTCAGGTACGTGTGAGCAGGCTTCTTGGCATCCTTAACAGGGTCAACTTTGGTGACGGGGAAAACACAACAGACATAGTCCAGTGCATTGAACACCTTCGTATAATTGGTGATCCTAAAAGGTACATTCACCAATCTAGTCCTCGATGTCGTAAATAAAAGCGTATTACGCACCCGTTCTTTCCATGAGGAGGAGCTGCAAACGGGGCGCCTGGTGAGACGATAGCGTCAACAGGTCGGCCCGTCCCTGTTTTCTCTGCCGTCTTCTGCCAGTGATCGAGATACTCTTTTCGCAAATCTGCCCGCATTTTTTGGATTTGCCAAAGCTGATATGCTGACAATCCGACAGCACTAGGACGAAGAGAGGCGTCCACATTACCGGCGCCCTCGACAGGACTCATGGTCGCGATAATGGGCTCGCCAGTAGGTGCAGTGGTGACCTTGTAATCTTCTCCAGCGCCAGCTTTCCAGATCGCACTCTGCCAAGGTATTTACCTGACGTTGAGTTGACCGAGATAGAGCGACGAAGTAAACGACTAACAATGGAATTGCAGAGCTCCAAATGCTTGATGGGCTGCCAATCAATGACTGGGCGATCGACAGGTTCAGGAGTTCTGTAGAATTACGTGGCTGAAATACAAACCTTTATGGCCGGCAGCAAGTAGGGCCTCCTTCGTCATCTGAAGGGCTCTGATAATCGGCGGATGCGGGACAATGATACCATCATCCCACATGATCGCGAAGCAAAGCCCCTTCCCCTTGCCATGTTCCTCGAGTGCGTAGCCATCATTATCCCACTTCTTGCGTACAGCGAGGGGATCCTTTAGCCATGGCTTTTGGCCAATGACAGCTTGCATAAATATCTTGACTCCGTTGAGGCTATTGGACAGCGGACCGAGAACAGATGGGATAGAGTCTTGACCATACATCGAGTTGACACAGCCTTCGTACGGCACTCGTCCATACGATGTTCGTAGACCATACAGACCATTGAAAAGAGCAGGTATACGAATAGAGCTGTTTTTAAATTTAATTTGCCTCTTCCGTTCCTTATATAAGAACTGACTGACCCTCCAATATCGGAGCCAACCCCCAAGGGGCTACCCTTCAAATGTATCAGAGCACCTTCACCTCCGGAAGACCCACCAGATGTCAGTGTGCGGTTGGCCGGATTGACGGTCCTTCCAAAGATGTTGTTGAAAGTCTCCGGCCACTACAACCTCAGATATAACCAGGCTCATGTGGCTCAATCATCGAATGCACTGACCATCAACGTTTGAGGTACATTAGTTCGGACGAACGGAACGGCGCCGCATTCGTACAGTATTTCAGCAATAACAGCATCTCGTTCCGCGAATTTTCCTATCCAAGAGACATATCCTGTAATCGGCAGCCCTATCAGATATAGAACCTATTTGTGATCCAAAGCGCTTGCCCATAGTGGTCTCAAGTCCTTTCAGACAAACTTGATCCTTAAGTGAAATTGGTAGGCCATGAAGAGGTCCGATAGTCTTGCCAGTGTCCTTCAGATAGGCGTCCAGTGCGGCTGCGCGAGCAAGAGCCCGTTCAACGAAAATCTCGGTGAGACAATTCACCTACCGATTGATATTGATTAGAATGAGCGGACACGAATATTAAACCATGCGTACCAGCTGATGGGCGATGATCGCTCTCTTGTAGAATGCGGTAGTGACTTCAATCGCGGACCATTCAGCAGTCGCTAGTTTCTTCAAGAGCAATTCAACATCCACGGTGTTCGTGATCTGCGACTCCTTGTCGGAAAGGAGTCCGCAGTCTTTAGGAATTGCGGTGACATCGAGGACCGAGTTGGAAGGAATCGGGATGAGCCAACCACTGGGAATGGACTCTAGCTGACGCCGTCTCTTGTCTGCGACCAGTTCTTTCCAATCCATAGCTGAGCGTCATGAAGATGGGAAAATTGTTGCCTCCCACTGAAATCTAGCATGGTGCAGATAGGGTGATAAGAATCGACCATGGCTTCGACATTGTGTGAGAAACATAGATGCTCATAAGATGATCCTATGATACACTGAGAATAAAACCCATACATATTTGGCACAAGCACGCCGACAAAGACAGACTACTAAGATTATCCTTATCTTTATCCTCTATCCGCAGTCGAGACAACATGTCCGGTGATCAGTATAATGGTGAGGCCAATGGGGCGTGCAATCTCTGGAAGATAAAATTATCAGCTTCCTCATCAAAACCGACGAAATGATAAGATGGTGTAAAATATTCAATACTCAGAACGCCATTCATGTCAGCGATACAGTACTGGGAAGCAACGCTCCCAAGTAGTGCAGCGAAGTCGACTAAGAGGTGCCAGTGGTGGTTGTAAGATTACAACACTCGTCATTGTAGAGAACGAATCGGAACGAAATAAGGCAGAATCTGAAATAAACTCACTGTGCATTGTTTGATCAACTAAGTCAGAAATTACCAGAGACATGAGCAATCGAGGAGGGGCAGAGAAATCAAGGATTTTCATCGTTTTAACTTTGTTCATATTTGCATCAGTTTGCATATGATAGATCCATGATCGCTCTGCAACAACGATCGGCAACAGTGCCTGCATACTACTTCAGTAGGCGACCTCACAATCCTATCCAGCTTGAACAGTACTTAAATGACGATTGATGAATATGTCTCTTGCTGAGTGAATGTCGAATAACATAGAATATACTAATACTATATATATCATCACTCAAAAGCGAAGCCCAACCCTCCAATACTTGCTCACACGAGTCCAATAGTCATCCGTCGATTTCTGGTTTTCGGACTACGGTGATGCAGGCGACAACCGAGTCCCAGAGGTCTGCTTGAGGCGTCGACCGAAAATTTTGACCATTTCGAGCGTTGGTCAAATTGATCGACGAAGAAGGCTGACCTTGTTCGATAAACGTCATCGGCGTAAACGTGGAGGAGACGAACAACTTGAGAAAGCCTGCTCCTGTATTGGTGTTGTCAGATAGCGAGAATGATAACGCTTCTGACTCGGTCGTCCCGGATCCTATGACCAAGCAGGTATGCTTTCGCAAAGGGGGCACAGACGAATTCGAGTCAGGATGGTATACCATAGAGATGCCATATCCGCTTGCATCCATATAAGCTAGATATGGCCAAAGGTCAGAGTCTGAGTAGTTGTGTATTGTGACAGCATAGATTGAGCTTTTCCCGTCGTCGACGATCTCTGCTTTCCCGTTCACAAGTAAATTCCCACTTGTCCGCGTCCACGAGGACGAGTCAAGTTGGAAGAGCTCCATGGTTATTAAACCGAGCAGTGGCCTCTCTGGATTCTTCCGGTGAAGATGCAAATGAAAGCGTGCAGCCTCATCGATGATTTTGAGATCAGAGTGGCTTTTCTTGCTCGGAAGATGAATGATGTGACGACAATTTGAAGCTATGACTCCGTCGTGTCTCTGGACGACTAGCTCTCGGCGGCGCAACTTAACAGATATATCCGCATGTGCCGCGCTCTTCACACGAAGCATGTTGACTCCATGTCGGGATAAGGCTTTGTCTGGGTCAGAGGGTATCTCCTTGCGAAGGCGACAGCGTCGTAGTATGGATAGAAGTGACTTTCGGATATGGACGCGGAATGGCGTCCGGTTGTTCCAACGAGTAATAGAAGCCCAACCCGAACGAATTACAGATCTAGCAGACGACTTGCACCTCGCAAGGCACCAGGTCGGGTGAACCTCCACGGCTGAGTACATGGCGAGGACAGGATTGAGCGAACCACGACAGTTGTGCTGATGGATACTGAACTCTGTGCCTTCCGTTATACCATGAATGGCGCCTGCATCGACACGCAGTTTGTTGTGGTCATACGTATCGATCGAAACGTATCGAGCGTCGGGGAGGAAGGGGATTCCGTCGAATAAGATACGATCGGTATTCTTCCCGAGGCTAACTGCGTGTTGATGGTCATCCATTAAAGCAGAGATTTCGTCGGTTAAGTCGGCGTAGGTGAGTTTATGTAGCGCAGTCGTGTCCTTCAAAGCCATGAGAGCTCTAGTGAAATTGCCGCCAGATTTCCCTTCCGAGGCTACCCATCCAGTACCACAGGCAGCTAGGACAACGTGAGTGCCAAGGCTCGCGCCGGTAAAGCCGTGGGTCGTGGTCAGCTCCTTCGTGTGCGGAACGGCACTCTTCCATAGACCGGAAAGGAGATCATCCGGAGAGGCCTTAACGGTCGGCGTATAGCGAATGTGACTCCTCCCCCGCGTGCCCTCTTTAGATTGAGGGAAAGAGAAACAAGTATCCAGGATCAGTGTGATGTTGTCTCCCTTGATCATGCTGAGGTCTCTAATCATGGCATGCAGCGACCGATCAGATATCCCCGCGACCCTGCCTTCAGCACAGCGAGTATCGTGATCGTACGTGCACAATACCTCGACTTCGCCATGCCCCCGATCGAACCAACCCGGAGGCGAGCGTACACTGGTACCGTGTCCCGCGAAATATACGAAGATCGCGTCGCCCGGCTCAATAGCAGCATTGTTGACGAGATGTCTCATAAATTTGTCCTCGATTTTGCATTTTGTGGCGTCTGCGTCGAGAAGTAGACAGATCTGGTCACGGGGAACACGCAAATCACGAGTGAGCCAGTGCTTGATATTCTTGGCGTCGTCGACGCAGGACTCGAGATTCCATATATTCCCAGACTTGTATTTGTCAATGCCAACAATCAGAGCGAAGACACGGGTCGCCATTCCGACCTTAATACACATTGATTAAGGAAACTTCTCCAGAACCATAAAGTATACCGGCTCACCTGGCACCGAGAATGTCAAGAGCGAAGTAGTACAAGTGGACGCTAATTCTTCCCCGCATCCCGCTATGATATTTATACCTCAACATTCTGTGTTGACCAGAAATACGTGCAGAAGGCTGCCTTCACGCAAGTTTTAATATTCGAGTGCCGAGGTCCATGAGGTCACGGAGCCGAAGCACGTTGACTAGTAACAAAGCGCGCATCCTCTCAAAGACATATCGGTAATATGTTACATACTGGTGGTCATCTGGACATGTCTTCGCTCTCCTGAAATGAGACCCGCAAGTGATTATAACCTGCGAGAATGTTCGGTCAATCGTGCATAACATGCGACCTTCCCCAGATGTTCTGAAGGTAAGGAGCCTGCCTCATTCTGAATGAAATATTTCTCGGGCGTCTTGGCGGTCAGAATCTTTGTATAACCAGTTCACATCGATGGGATCTGCGACAAGCTGAGATAAGTAAGACAAGCAGTGTTCTCGAAGGTGACGTCGTGGAGCGCATCAAGAATCCAGTCAAGGCGGGCATCACATTAGCAGTAACACACATATCTGCATGAGGAAGCCTGGTGCAAACGTGGCTCCAAAACCAAACCAGTGTCTGAGGTTGAGGGGAAGTACGTACACCGATAGATCGGCGGCGTGCTAGTAGCCTGCAAGTGAAGAAAGAAACCGAGCACACTAGCTTTAGAGTGTGTACCTATTTATATGGATTCAATATGCCTCGAGCGATTTTGAAGAACTTCCGTGCTTGAAATGCGAGGTCGATATCAAGAGAGAGACAACGTCCTGTTGTTCAGACAGGCAAAAATAGAACTTTCGATACAAGCTCCCCCGTGGGAGCTTTCCACGCACCATATTCGGAAAGAACTTCCATAACGGGATGTATCTGATGGGCGTGTGTCACTCTGTTAATGTCACTTATATGTCACAACTGTGTAACTCTAAGGGTTACCTTACCACATACGGCAGCATAGTATGGTCGTCGACAACGACTCGGGACCGCAGGAAAGAGGCTTACTTACAGTAAGCATTGCTTATTTTGAGTGTCTTATCATATTCGTACACTTTATAGCTCATTTAAGACCTGGAAGAAAATCCCGCTAACTGGTAAGAAATTAAGGACCCAAGGGGTCCTCCTGTCTCGGCATCTGCCGGTGCATACCCCTTGGGAATAATTCTATAATAAATGATCAGGTGACTCGTGCCCCGATCGGAATATTCCTTTCCGAGATCCAATCAAGGTGCGGGTCTACTGCAGATACACGATCTGACGGCCGGTAAGCAAAGTCATAGGCACTCACAACTCTAACATATAGGTGAGTGTTTCTGGAAGTAGCTCATTCTGACGTTGGTGAAGAAGTGAAGTCTGTGGCTCGTTTGCTCTAGCTGACCTTGCTAGAAGCGTCCAACTATAATCTCGGTTACTCTGCGTCCACCAAAGATCTTCTCCTGATTGTTCTCAAGCAACTGGCATTACTGAATACCCTGATCTTCTTCTCTGGAAAAGTTGAAGACCGCATTGGACAACATGAATTTCGTATGCCAACAATGCAAACAACCTCTGCAGGTATGTCGTGGAAACATGCCATCATTATCGTTGTGACTCATAAAGCGAAGCTCGATGCGTCACTGGTAGATCTAACGCCTTCTGCCTATGACATGGTAGCCGCGTCCTTGCCTCCTGCTCCATCAGCTACCGGACTACAGACGTCCGAATCTGAGAGGCTTGCTCAGCTTCCTGCTCCTGCATCAGTGAAGTCTGCGTGGCAGCAATCCGCACAAAGCCGCTCTGCCTCACCCTCATCCCTCTCTCCGCGCGCACAGAAGAAGCAGCCGCAACGCGCAGCCGTGCACCCCAACGAGTCTTTTGTGCTGTTGCAGGACAGCATTGTCCGCAATATTCCCTCTCCTCTTCCCACGCCTTCTCACGCGAAACGGCCGTCTTTTGCTGCTAGGCCCCGTATGAACAACCAGCCCTCTGTACCGCCAGCAGTTGCGCAGGAAGAAGCTACTCATCCTAACCCTTCGCCCCTTTCACATCACCTTCGCTCCACCTTACGTCTGTTCAACCTGCTCTCCAGCCGGACCGATCTTGATCATCCTCTGTGTGCTGAATGCACAGACATCCTGCTGTCCACACTTAGCCGCCAACTTGAGGAAACCAAGAAGGAGCGGGACGGATACATCGCATTCGAGAAGGAAGTCAAAAAGGAGAAAGAGCGCGATGGGGATGGCATGAGCAAGGAGGAGGCCGAGCTGAAAATCCAGAAACTCAAAGAGGAAGAACATTTAGCCATTGAGAAGCTTCAAGCAGCTGAACTGGAACGGGAACAGTTGGCAGAAGAATTCAGAGCTCTAGAGCTAGAGGAAAAGGCACTGGAAGAGGAGGAAGCGGAGTCAGTGTATGAGCTATATCTGCCATTCATTGTAGTTGACGCAGTATCAAAAAGGTTCTGGCGTGTACACAATACTCATCTGTTGAAGTCTACGGAGCAAGCCTCACAATTAGCCGCGCTACGTGCAGCGTACGCCGCAGATTCTGCTACCCTTGAGAAACTCGAGCGTGCAAATGTGTACAACGATGCTTTTTGTATTGGTCACGAAGGAGTATTCGGAACTATCAACGGACTACGGTTGGGTAGAGTTCCAGGAGTGCCTGTTTGTCATTTTATGTCTTTGCTGTGTCATCTTCTGACTCTTGTCAAGGTGGAGTGGGCAGAAATCAATGCTGCCTGGGGCCAGACGCTTCTACTGCTCTACACTATCACCCGTAAGCTCGATTTTACATTTGAGAAGTGAGTCGATGATACGTATGCTCTTTCTTCCCAATTCAAAATGAGCATGCGCAGCTATCGTTTGGTCCCTATGGGATCATTCTCTCGAATAGAGAAGACAACAGGGGACAAGGCAATTTACGAATTGTACGGCTCAGGTGACCTCCATCTCGGACGCTTACTCCATAACCGTCGATTTGACTTCGCCATGGTCGCCTTCCTTGACTGTCTGAAGCAATTGATAGACTTTGTAAAGTCACAGGATTCCCAAGTTGATTTCCCACATCAGTGAGTCTCTCCCTTATTGCGGATTATGCGTGTCTCAAATCATCTGCAAAACTGATGTCCATTCATTTTCCCGGTGTAAGGATTGTGAAGGATAAGATAGGGGAAGCCTCGGTCAAGCTGCAGTTCAGCCAGGAGGAAGCATGGACGCGTGCTCTACGACACGTCCTGCTGGCTCTCAAAATTTTGCTAAAGTGGACAACTAACGGAAGCAACGCTTAACTTCACCTACATTCTGTCGTCCAGCGGGAAACCTCGCCTCGGCTTATTCAAAGTCCAGGTGCATCCAAGCGAGCGGTTAAATGACATCCGCGGAGCTGTATTGCATGCGTCAGTTATCGAGATCTGCGCGTTCTTCAATTGTACATTTCGTTGTAGCATAGGTAATCTCCTGTACTGTATCTTAACATATGTCCGGAACGTGTATGCAGCATCGTGCACACAGCAATAGAAGTCGTGCTCCTTTACGTACGTTTGCAGTCAAGTCAGGCTCCGTGATTGCAGCCGTCGATGTTCTTCCTAGCTATACTCGTTGATTGCGCTTCATGATGCACATCTTGCAAATTCAAGCAACCATGCTAGCTCTACAGCGGCGCTGGCTATCAGATCCAACTGGGCAGATATTTTGACATGATGGGAGGAAAGAAGGAAAGGCCAGGGAAGATTTCCTCGATCGGTCCGGGCTAAGTACTTTCCTTTAAATTTCACCCGACCGTGCGCAACAGTTGACCGCCGATTGGTAAGTCGACCACCAGGAATTGTTTGTCATCACGTTAGGTCTGTCTTTCTGAAGCCAGACTTGAAGGGCATCTTCACTCTTCCCGACTCTCTCCGCCCTCGACTTCCATCGTATATGGGTCTTCTCTCTCTGGGGACACCTCTGGCCTGGGATGACGCCAAACAACACGCCAATCACGTCAGGACGCATGGAATCACTCAATTTCTGAATATTTGGGACCATCTTAAGGATAGATGTGGAGACGAATTGCTATGGGGAGACGAGGTATAATTTGATTTGATATCGTATGTGGTTCCGTTGACCGAATCGGCGTGGCTGTCCGTTCCAAAGATTGAATATATGGTTGTTTCGTTCGATGACGGAGAGAAGAATGCGAAACTCTCTCTCCGGCAGTCGGAAATTCTTGCCAAGCTCCAGGCGATCGTGAGCGACATTGCTTCTAACCGTGGCGAGACGTAGGTTCCTCCTACATCTCGCTCCGAAATGTCGTTCCATGAGCCCTCTCCAGAGAATCTGTTCCCACCTTTCATCCAGAATATGGCCGGTTTATGCTTGAGTCTACTCCTGGCTCGCCATACAGAGGGTGCATAGCCGATTTACTTTCGGTAGAGGGGAACATGCGTTATCGGTAGGTTGCATACGCAGTGAGATTGACTTCTCCCATTCTAACTGCACCCTTCAGACGTCGTCTAGCCCGCAAGTACCTCAAAGACAACGAAATGCCATTCACGTTGACTTCGTACCCTCGAATGGGCGTCCCTGGTGTCTTTACAGAACCTTACTGTGATCCTGCAAATGCAGTGTCGAGCCATAGTCTGTTCGTACCAGAAGAACTAACGAATCCTCATGCTCGTTTCCCGTGCGTGGCTTGGCATTCCATTATCCAATACTGTGGTCAGTCTGAACTCTGCACAGGACGCTGACCGCGAACATCAGACGGAGACGTGGTTCGAAAGTGGCAATCAATCTCCCTCTCTACATTGACAAGAATACACCGCGGCCCTTCGTGGACCCCACTATACCATGGCAGCGGGAAATCTACACGGAGGATCCTGGTATGGTGTCAAACTACATTGATGATCTATTTCTTTTACATGCTCATTTCTCCTGTCGGCCAGAGGCAAAACATGGTTCTGCTCTCATTGATCATATATACATGGACGCAATGGGGTTCGGGATGGGGTGTAGTTGCCTACAGATCACTTTCCAATCCTGCAATGTTCCAGAGGCAAGGCGGCTTTACGATGCTCTCGTCCCCATAGCACCTCTCATGGTTGGTAAATCATGTTGGTGAAAGTCGCATGACTCATGATCGTTTCAGTTGGCGCTTACAGCGGCTAGTCCGCTATGGCGAGGGTACATCGCGGACGTCGATTGTCGTTGGGATGTCATTGCGGCAAGTGTCGACGACCGCACGGAGGAAGAACGTGGGCTGAAGGTCAGAGCTTCCGAATTTCTGAAATACGTGATGGACTCATGTCAGAGTAGCCTTTGCAAGAGAACAGGTTCAGGATCCCCAAATCACGATACGGCAGTGTCAGCTTGTACATCGCAGATAGCTGGATGAACAGACCAGAATACAATGATATCCAGGCACCCTATGATCAAGCAATTTTTGATCGTCTGCGGGACCACGGTTAGGCTCATCTTTTTTCAGACTGACCAAAAGGCACGCTGATCCCTGTATCATGGCGTAGGAATCGACGATGCCCTTGCGAAACACATTTCTCACCTGTTCATCCGAGATCCGCTCGTCGTGTTCTCAGAAACTATTGATCAAGACGATACGAAGAGTAATGATCATTTCGAGGTATAGAGTCTTTCTTGTACAACATTTTCACGTCCGCTGAAAAGTTCATTGTAACTAGAATATTCAATCGACGAACTGGCAAACCGTCCGCTTCAAACCGCCTCCAGCGAACTCTTCCATAGGCTGGCGCGTGGAGTTCCGTTCCATGGAAGTGCAGATGACGGACTTCGAGAATGCCGCTTACTCGGTCTTCGTCGTGCTTCTCTCCAGAGCTATTTTGAGCTTCAATTTGAACCTTTACATCCCTATCTCCAAGGTGGCTTTCTTTTAACATTTCTGTGTCATTAGAATCCCTTACACGTCCTTTCAGGTCGATGAGAATATGTCAAGAGCACAGAAGAGAGGCGCCGTGCACTCCCAGAAGTTCTACTTCCGTAAGGATGTGTTCCTGTCTGGCTATTCCTCCAGCTCTGCAAGCACATGCTCTTCCTGTGCGAGCTCACCTGTCGAAGGGACCAATGGCATCCCGAAGAAGGACAAGAAGCTACGCAATTGCTTCCCGCCGATCCCGCAGCCTGAGAATGGGTACTCTCACAAACCGGTTGAGGACGAGTACGAAGAGATGACTTTGGAAGAAATCATGTTCGGGAAGGTATGGCTTTGTCATTGATAGTCTTCGCAATGACTCGTACCTAATGAGACTCTTTCCATTGGATGATAGCAGGAAGCCTTCCCAGGTCTCATGGGTCTCGTGTATGCGTACCTAGACACGCTAGATGTCGATGAGGATGAGCGACGCCGGATAGAAGAATATTTAGATCTCATAAAGCGCAGGACAAATGGTGCGTACCTGGTCCTTCTAGCGGCAGTTGTTGTTGAGGCAAGGAGAATCCTAGGATCGTTGAAGACCGCAGCGACCTGGATTCGTGAGTTCGTGCGCTCGCACCCTGCGTACAAGTACGATTCCGTTATCAGTCAAGAGATTAATTACGATCTCCTGACAGCGGTAGATGAGATGTGAGTCTTGCAACACCATACACAGATGCATTCGGTGGCTTATCTGGAAATGCTCAAAATAACTCAGAGAACGCGGCGTCAGGAAGGCTCCTGACTTCTTACCCAGCAAGCATTAGGTTGAGACGCACGTAACAAGAGTAACAAGGAAGTGTATTTTACGTTGTATCTGTTGCATGGTGATGCAGTCAAGTCGCCGCTGTGGCCATTGCTTCACGCTCCTTCATTCTGTGTATGGGCTAACGCATATGTGAGGAGACGCCTCTCATGGCCCGTCACTGAGACTAGGCCAACTGGACACTTCACAACGTAGAGGCTCGTAGCCACATCGTGAGTGAAGAATCTCATGGCCGCAAGGGGCTACTGGAGACCTATGTTCCAGCCTCAAAAATTGCACCCACCGAGTTTCAATTTGCAATGAAAGTCTCATTTCCCTTACTTCAAACCTGCAATTCAGTAGTCTGATACATACATAGTTCTATTCAATTTCATATAGTTTCGAATATTTATTACTTGCCTCTGTGCTTCTTGAATGTCACCTGGACTCCCTTACCTGCCACAATGTCCTCCATACATCGACTATCAATCTCTCTTCCCATCGCCGCGAGCTCGACCACCTTGTCTATCAGGTAAGTGGGAAAACATACTACGCCATCTTCGTCTGCGACGATCCAGTCTCCCGGCTCAACTGTCGCCGCAGGAAGGCTATCCTGATTCGTCCCCCCTGCAATGCTCTGGGGTGATATTATAAGGGGAACGTTCACGGCCGATGGGCGCGTGAATGGAGTTTGACCAAGCGTGGAATGGCCCCTGGCGAAGACAGGAAAACCAGCACTACGATGCTCGGCAAGGTCTCTGCACCGTCCGGAGATGACTACGCCGACTGCACCACGCGACTTTGCGCCCGCAGTCATAAGACCGCCCCAGACAGCATTCTTCGCCTCTGTTCGTCAACAGAAGGACAACCATGAAGTCGTACAGCAGGTACGTATGCAATGGTAAAGCGCAGTGTGAGCAGGCGGCTTCTGCGCTAAAGTAAGGAGATCACTGAACGAGGCGGCGCGTCAACGACGATTACAGAGGCATCCGGAGCGGTATCGACGAAGTGAGCAGAAAGCTTTGGGGCGTTCGTGTCTGATGCCAAAACCATTTGTACGGTGTAAGCAGGTCCACAGATACGAACACCGGGGTCTGGCGACATCATATGGATGTCGGGAATGTGACCTCCGTTCGGTAACCCAATTTTGACCAAAGCGTCGGATATCTCGCAGGAGGAGAAATCGGAAAGAGTTGAACTAGATAAGGGGAAAGACATGGCTCATAAACGGATTTTCGTCTGGAGGACCTTATATATATACATTGTTATCTATTTATTTTACTATGGGGTCATAATTATCGAAATATTATTCACCCGAGCGCTTTTGAGCATCGGCCAGCCTCAGCTTGATGACGCCGACACGAATGACACTTGGAAGCTATACACAGACCGACCGGAATCTCAGTCTTGCACAACTACTCCCTCTATAATAACCCTTGCACTCAACTGTCGTCCAATTCAAATCAAGCGAACAAAGGAAAGGATTGAGATCTCCGATTTATGTCGAACACCTGCAGCGTGAAAGATGCCTGGACTTTCAAGTAATGCTAACTCTACCGAGTCCATCTGGAAAAGGTCAGGCCGGAATGTACGCAAATTCAGCCGCAAGTCAAGCAAAGCGATTATGCGCTCCTACCGAGTCCAGATTCCCAAGTATGATATGCCCATACGTTTCCGACCAGTACGTTCACAGTCTGTTCTGTCCGGAAACAGTGTTCTCATCTGAAACGTACAGTGGTTCCTTGTCTTTACATCGCTCATAATGGTGTTACTCGCCTTCTTAGGGTTCACCAACTTCTCGCATGCGCTTCCACTGAACGACAAGCTATTGCACTTCTTCTGTTTGTGCATGGCGACGGGAGTTTTCTATTTCATGTTTGATGTCGAAGAGTGAGTCAGTGGTAGTATCGCAGCTCACAATACCTCCCATGGACTTAGTGTCTTCTCACGAATTGTGATACAGAGACGCGCGACGAATATGGTTCTGGCGCAGTGCACCTCTGATCTTCACTGGAGTAGTCTGTTTCTTTTTTGGTGGTATCATGAGCGAATTCATCCAGTCCCTACTCCCTGTATGTACCTGGCTTTGCTCGTGCGTGATGATTAATCTCGGACCTCAATTTGGTCGCCCGTAGCACAAGGAGTTCCAAACCGGAGACGTCGCAGTAAGTAGTTTCAAAATTCAAGGTGGGTTCTGCTGGTTGATTTTAACCCTGTCGTCATCCTAGGCAAACCTTCTTGGTTCAAGCCTAGGACTGTATATTGCATACTATCTCGAACGATACTACCGACGTAGACGCGAAGTACGCCTCGTTTACTATTATATTTGTAACTTGGGGACTGATGACCGGCATGTCCAGATCGCGCGCTTATATCGACCGCTGGACACAGAGTCATTACCTTCAGAAGACGAGGATGATATGGAAGGTGGATCCACTCAGCTTCTTCCAACACACTATCAACCTAGTCCACCGGTGAACCCCGCCAAGATCGGTCGTGATGCTGCATCAAAAACGGGTGTCGGACGAGTCCGCCTGGCGGACGTGTGGGACGAGCGCGAGGAGCTTTTTGACATTGGCGAGGCCAGCGATGAAGACGAAGAGGGGAGCCGCGGGCACAATTTTACCCCCCGTGCGACTGAGACTCCCAAGATTGTCGTGACCGGTTTGGTATCATGACAATACACACCTACTTTGACTGGTAATGATACACAACAGACTATCTCGTGTCATCTTAGCAAAGAATCCTTGTGCATCGTAGTGTATCAATATAAATCATTCAAGGTCGTACTGTTTCTCAGCTTGCTGCTATGTACCATTCATCTCGAGAAACCTATGTCACATTTCGCTAGTCGCGCCAGCGAAATCAGATGCACCGGTCAAGTCTTGCTACGAAACTGGCTGTCCTCGATGCCGACATGTCTGGTCTACTCAGCAAGACTGTCTCTGCTACTCTCCGCCCGTCACCAAGGTCGTGATGTTGTTGCAAGCAATACACCTTGCAAGCTGGACCGCATCCGCTGCACAAGAACACGGTGGGCAGCATTCTCTGCCGTAGCTACGGCAGTAAAACGAGAGGTCGGCTCTGCTACCGACTCGCATCATCATACATTCACTGTTTTACACAAAACGAGATCCCTGCTTCCTCGCATACTCCCTTCTGAGGTGCATGCACCACATATCACTGACTCACTGGAATTCTGGCACGAGCTTCTCACAAGAGCGTATGACGATCTGTCTCTTTCTCCAACCGCCCAGCAAGAGGACAGGCTCCGTATAGCTGGTATGTGGGTGAGAATCTAACTAGGTTGTCCAGTCCATGACCTAGGTTTGCCGCCAGTATATGCGTGTGATGGATTGTCTGGGGCACATGAGTTGGTAACAGCTCTATTAGAGGACCCTTTCGCATCTGATTCTCAGAAAGAAGCTTTGCGAACTCGGTGGCATGCCAGTCAAGATGAAAAAAATTCTTTGTCGTTACAGTAAGTTTGATACCTTACGACTTTTCACCATCAATTGAGGCTCCCGGAAGGTATGGGTCTTTGGCGATGAAGGAATCGGACAACCTTTTTCTCCAGTCATCCTGGCTCCGAAGCTTCTCAGTACCCCTTCGAGTGCAGGAGCTCAGGGCTCCACCGTCTCATCCTCATACTACCCGTGCCCACGAAGTGCTCAAAGATATCTTCAATGCTGACATTCCGATCATCGTATGCAACCCTATTTCTACCCCGCTCCGGTCATTACTGTCTTCCACCCGTTCGCCTTTACCTTTGAGCCATCGTAATGCCATTCTAGTCATTACCTCCACCCAACCCTCTCCAGAAGCAGCAGAACGTATCAAATCTTTACTTCCCCACGACATTCCAACCTTATTCATCGATCCTTCCCGAGCGCTTGGAGCGCTACGGACTCTCAGCTCATCTCCTTCTTCCCCTACTGCAGTACAGAGTTACCAGGATAACTTCGCTGGGTCTCGCATATCTAGTCTGACTGAGGCCGTGTCCAATACTCTAGCGGCTGAAAGTCAAGACGTACCTCCTTCGGCTGTCATCTCAGCGTTGCATAGGCGAACAGCTCAGTCACTAATCCAGGACGCGTTGGATGCTTGTCGTTCCGCTCTGACTCGTGCAGAGCGGGAGGTGGACAAGGTATGCGCGGAAAACAGTTCAATGAGAGACCGGGCTGAGGAGCTCAAAGTGAGGGTAGCCAGGGAGGTGTTCGGAATGGCGAATGAGGGTGCGGACGAAGGGGACGAGATTCAGAAAGCAGTGAAAAAATCCAGTCGAGAAATCAGGGCAGTTATGGATCGTTTGACGTGGTGGAGGCTGTTGTGGAAGGTAGACGATGTCGGAGATATTATTGCTACTGCAGTCGACCGAGCATGGTGCAAGGACTTGGAACGCAAGGTATGGCGACTTGAACAACATCGTGTCAGGACTGACGGTAATGATCATCTTGCTGTATAGTTGATATTCCATGCTGGCCGTCTCGCAATCCACCAACAATCCTTCACTGATTCAAGTAAAGCACTCCTTGCTTCCTTCTCTCCGCCTTCTCCTTTTTACTCCCATGTGCTTCAAAATGCGGTCTCTCAGCTCTCCTCTGCACCGTCCTTTCCGATGAACGTCACCGCATTGACGCTGCCTCTTCATTCCCGACGACGGCAGCTTGGCTACCCCACAGGAAGATTACAGACCACCGCCAACAGGGCAGTGCTTGGGATGGGTGGCAGTGTTTTTGGTGGTTTTGGCATTGCTTGGGCAGGCTGGGCGGGTCAGCTGGGTCTGCTTGACATAGGCATGCAGATGGAGACTGCCCTTGGGTTAGGGCTGCTCGGGGCTGTCGCTGGCGTGAGAGTAGCTGTAGGCAGTTTCGAGCGAGCGAAAAAACATTGGTGGCAAGATTACGATAGGGTTGGAGAGGGCCTTGAAAGAGATCTCAGGGTGCGTTCCTCGTTACAGTCGTTCATGCTTCTCAATTATATTTGACGGTTCACTCAGGAGACTTTGGACCGGACAATAGAGGAGCAAGTAATTGTCATCTCTGAAAAGACTTGTTCTGGTCTGGAACAGTTGGTCGTGAAACGAAAGGATGAAATTGAGGAATTGAAGGATGAGGTGGCGATACTAGACAGGGAGGTAGAGCATGCTGTATCTTACTGACGTGCCGAGCAACCTACTCATACACCTTTATGGTCGGACAAACGATACTAGTTGTTTTTGAAGTAAACAAGGTGTCCGCAGCGAGAGCGTTCTTCATCCCTGGAAGGTACCTTGAGCGTATGGGATTTGTTCCGACCGAGGTCACTGTATATCCCAATAACTAATCTTCCTCATGACATCTGCCGTTGATCTAGAAGTTCCTTGGAAGGTGTCCACTTTGGCTTGTAGATGAATGCCACCGACGGGACCAGATAATTGACTTTGATTATGCCTTTTACACCGATACAGGCCATCTGAGCATGGACGCTGAAGATTTCCGCTGAGGCAATCGTGCACACCAAATTTCAATTTTGAATCAGACTTAGCGGACAAATAAGTTAGGCACGCGACATCGTACAATAGCAATGAGTAGCGGATTAAACAGACATGATAAGGGAGCATATACATCTAGCATCCAGGAACCTCTTGACGTGGTAGTTCATGATGGTTGTGGCTGCATGTTTTCTGGTACTGAGGTAGTACACCACGGTAGTCAGTATCCCGTGAAACCCGGGGGAGCTGGTACAAGAACTCACTTGGTGGAAGCTGTGGTCGTGTACCTTCGTTGAACACTCGAGAGGCAAGCACACCAACACCTTCGAAGACACTAAGGAGAATACCACAAGCAACAGCCGAACTGAGAGCCGAACGGGGACCACCTTGTATCGAAAGTTAGCATCGTGCAGTAAACATTGACAAAGGGATGAAGCGACAGAAGGTAGGTATGCTGTACGAACGATGCTATCGGAGTAAATCCCACAACGCATTGCGTCCGTAGAGTGCCCACTTATTTCGAGATTATTGAACTCACTTCGTGCTGCTAGACATCCGCCAGTCAAAAAACCCGAGATGATAGCATTCCACATATCCTCCTTTTGTCGCCAACCTTTCACTGCGCAGTCAAATGTAGAAAACATTCCACCCCAGACACCAAAGTTTCCACCTGTCACAGGAGCTCGTGCCTTGATGACAGACATTGCACCGACCAAACGATCTCCCTACACATGATATACGTACGATCAGCCATTGTAATATCGCTTTGTAGAGTACGTACTCGTGGTGAGTTCCGGGCGCCTTTGATGCCGTGCCAGATGGTCCCACCGATTGCACCCATAGCGAAGGCACTACCGAAGTCAGATAGAATCACCCATGGACTACAAGACAAACATGGCGCAAGAATGATCAGCATCGTATGCATAGAATAAATGAGAAAAATCTTACCATGGGTCCCGAGTATGATCTGCGTGGGCCATAGTGTATTTTGAAAGTAGTCGCTGTCCAAGGCGGTGACGGTTAGCTCAGCGATGTGGCGGCGAAACTTTTGGCGTTCAGGGCCGGGCTGATGATGATCACGTGAAGACGCGCTTCATGTGATGTTAAGACGCGGCGCGGTGGCTTCGAATCGTAACCTGACCCTCAACCACAACCGTCTCTCAGTATGCCCATAGAGTTGACCAAGACAAGACCAATATCTATGATAAGGAGGAAGCAACAATTTTACGTTGATATTCCTCCTTCACCCCTGCATACGTTCCGTTCAAGCACTAGAACCGGTTCCTTTTCAGGGGATAGCGTCAAGGAGAACGCGCCACTGTTACCCTCGCATATGAACAGTGATAGCAGCATCACGTCCCTGAGCAGTGCTGGCTCGGCTTCGCGCAAACGAAAGCTATCCGACGCGTCGCGGAAGGCCTCGGGACGCGAGGAGCTTTTGAGTTCGAACTCGAAGAAAGCAAGGGCTACCCCCGACATTGTCGACAAAGGGAGGGGCTCGGCCGTGGTGAAATCTAAACCCAAACCCACAGAAAACAAGCGCCTCAAAACATCCATGAAGCCTGAAAACACTTCGGAGGACTTCCCGAATGGATTCTTCTATTGTCATCAGTGCAACAAGAAACGCGATACTTCGAGTGAGCCTCCTCCTTGATAATATCTATTACTTAACATAATGCCAAAATAGTCGGTATTCAGTGTACACGCAAGGACCCCTCGTCTCGTGTCCAGAATTACCGCTGCAAGGCGAAATACTGCGAGCCTTGTTTGAGGAACAGATATGGCGAGAATCTAAATGATATTATAACTCACGGAACGGCTGGATACACCAAAAGAGACAAGGAGAAGCATGTTTCCGGAGAGGGCTTCTACTTTGAGTGCGTATATGCGCCCACGTCGCTCTCGTTCACTCTTCTGATATCTTTCCAGGTGTCCGAGATGCAGAGGCACATGCAATTGCCGCAATTGCCGCAAGGCCCTAGGCCTTGAGGCCACCGGGTTAGATTTGAGCTTTTGTGGCGTTATACCGTCTGACTTTTGGACATTATCAGGAATCTAACCTTGCTTGCTCGTAAAGCAGGGAAGGAGTCGGCGGCTCAATTTTTAACTGATGATCCCAAGGTCATTGTGAGTGCCTTTCTCATAATCTTTGTCTCGCTCATTGACTCGTATCTAGGGCATCTTGCCTGGCAAAGGCCAACAGGTAGTGCCGGAGAAGAAGCCAAAGATGCGAGAAACGAAGGATACTACAGCATTAACTGTGGCATCCACATCGTCGCGTAAAGCGGCAGGTCCTATCAAGCGTCCACCACGAGTCAAACCGAAGGACAACGCTGCATCAAAAGTGCGTGCTGCGAAAGTGAAACCTGCCTCTGTGCCTAAGCAATTGCCGAAGCCTACTTGGACTCGCGTCCCCACGACACTGGCACAGGATATCGTTGAAGTGCGCATGCACATTCGTGAATTCGTACTACGGTTCTCGACCATCTTGGATATTGGGAAGGGACATCTCGAGGAATTGGAAGAGCTCACTGCAGCGAGTGGGTACTCTAGAACGCAAGCAGACGATGAGGATGAAGATGAAGATTTGGTGCCATGGGTGAGTGAGCCGTGCGTCAAGGCCATCATTCTCGGCCTTCTGGCTATCATCGCCGAGGATTACAGCGACGCAATATCTAAGGTGATCAGGGATGCGATGAAGGAGATCCGCGCATGTGGTGCCAACCTCAATCGGATATGGTCGGCACTCGTCTCGTTGCGTAACGCGCTACACTCAATTCCCATCCCGACTTCCTTAACCTTCCCTGATCCGCTTCCCCCGCCTGCAACGACCACTTTCCGCAGTACTCGTAGCGGTGCTCAAGGCAGGAGTACGGACTCTAGCGTGTACGTCGCAAATTCTGCACAGCTGGTTCATGTTATTGCAGAGCTTGTGGAATCGGCAATACAAACTCAGGCAGTGAGAGATGAGATTGATCGAGGCACCGCCCAGGAGAAGGAGCTTGGACGGGAAGTAAAGGAAGCGATCGCAGCCGAGAACGCCAGATGGAAGGGCTCGAAAGCCTCAGGCTCGAAGGTCGGCACGAAAGCTGAACGTGCTGCACACAATCAGACTTTGCAAGATTTCGAACATGCCCATCGCATCGGTCAGGCCAACTGCATTCCACGATTCACGCCCTTGGGTCAAGACCACGAGGGTAGAGTATACTATGCGATGACTCCCGGGCCGGGCGAGAGGGAGGCTGCGCTGCGGCTGATAGCCGGCAAGGGTGGGAAGGTGAAGATCAGCAGGAGGCGAGGAGGCTTTTCCAAGGACGACAGAAAGAGCATGCGCTGGTGGTCTTGGTTCATAGCTGTATGGGGACGTATGCCCGAGGGCGCTTTGCAGGCGAAGGACGATGACGACTCGGAGGAAGATGAAGAAGACGAGAATGAGGATGCTGATGCTTGGTGGGGTTTCTGGGATCCGGAGGAGATCAGGAGAGTTGCGGAATGGATCGCGATGAAGTGCGAGCTGGAAGATGGCGAGTCCGAGCGTCGAGGCAGTGCTGCTTCCGCCATGGACAAGGGCAAAGGGGTAGAAGGCCGCTCCTCGATAGCAAGCTCCACCTCGAGCAGAAACAGTGGACCTGACCCGCGTGAACCTTCGCCATTGTCAGATATTTCCTCGGATGAAGGGGACGATCAAGACAGCAGTGATAGCGATCCAGAGGGCAATGATGCCCTGTACGAAGGCATACGGACCGACAGTAATGGCAAGCCCTTACCCACCCAGCACGAACTTCACAACCTTGTCAAGGGCCTCGAGGACTATGCAGCTCTGCTTCAGTGGAGAATCCAGCGTGTGGCTGGAGATGGTAATGCCGAGAATAACAAAGGTTCCGGTGTTACGACCTCTGTGTCTGCTCAGAAGTTCTACGGTTAGGAGACGGGGTGCACATCTGTTTCTGATGATATTCAATAGAGTTATACCGTCTGCTAAAATACACCTAGTCTCAGAATCTTACTGTACAATTACGTTTGAGTACATTCTACTGTGCTAATAGATATACATACACTGATTGCTAGCTCATTCGCGTTAACTGTACGTAGAAAACAGTAAATCAGGAGGACAAGACCCGAATGGCGTTACAATGCATAGTCCTCAGGAGCATTGGCGGACAACAATGGCTGCAAGCTCATTCGGGTTGATAGGGCGCTCGATGCATTTAGACAACCTTTGTGCTAGGAGCGTGGCCAAAACGTGCTTACACTACATAAAATCCCAGAAATATTGTCAATATCTAGGATGATACGGCTGAAAAGAAGGTACCGACCATCAGTTGCGATTCAGAAGATAACACGGAGTACGCAAATGCAGGACATGTGCAATAAAAATGGACGGAAGAGCCTGGGTAGAATAGGTCGGGGAATACAGTGTACGATGCAGTGGAGCCAAGCACCTCGTATTGAACTCGGCCCCACGGCGTGACATATTTGAGTACTACAACACCAGCCAACAAGTGAGCCTGACGAAATCTAGGAGGCCACGAGCAACACAGCATGAATATACTGAATTTACTGACCGCTGTCGCGATCGACGAGGTCCAAAGCAGCGACGAGAAGGGTGTCTGGGAGGAACAAGCGCAACTTCTCCAATGACTCATTTACTGTATATATGGTGGTCGGGAGGTGAACAGGCTTCAATTTGGGAGACACTTACTATTGTCATGTTGGACAGAGGTGATGACAGCCACACCTAGAGTGGATACTTCGGGCCGTACCATCCTCAAAGGCGAGAAAAATAACAAGTTGTGTCTTCTTCGCAATGGGTGTTTTAGCACATCAAGCTGAGATTTGGCTGGATTGATTCAAGCCGTTCGCAGCACGACAAGATCGACACCTCGATTTAGTTCAACTCGGAGCCGGTGGCGGGCGTTGTTTGATTCCAAGGCCGTTGACAAACATTCGCTGACTTTGAAAGTCTACCTACTAACTCATACTAGATAGTCCGAAAACCTTGACGGATGAATCAATACTGGCTGCACACATGCAATACCTATTCGTGTTCGCTCAGGCCCACGAAGACTTCAGGTATCCAGAGTTACAGTCGATATCAGAACTCCATGGTTTCGAGATAATCTTTCTGTCCTGTCGAAGAACTTGATAAAACTAGGCCATTTTTGGTCCTAGAGCTCGAAAGTGAAGAGCATGCCAAACTCTTGGCGAGAAGATGCATCCTCGTAAAGTAAGAGTTATGCTCTGGCATCGTGTGCGTCTCACTTAACATATCGATCATAGATATGTTTGCGAATTCTATGCCCGCGGTGTCACATATAATGAAGTGCACGAGCGGAATCGCGCTCTCGAGTGGCGATGGTCCCGGTATATCGAAGATACATCGTTCAAATTTGTTGTGACTGCGTACAATCACTCGATCCCGCAATGGAGGCAACGCGACGTCGTTGAGAGCTTCTCATACATGAATTTCCTTGGCAAAATTGACATGAAGAATCCAGATATCACCATGATGTGTTTTGAAGAATGTACGCAATCGTTTCTCATAAGATATTATATATGCTTTCATTGAAAGCATATTTCTACCCGTTCCCCAGATCTCGACAAACATGGCACTACTCGCGAAAGACATGAAGGCGACGGGAACTTCAGGGAGGTGTTCTTCGGGAGGTTGGTACGTTCTTGCGAATGGGTGATGTGGATAGCACTGTTATCCTTTTGTTACTCAGGTCTTCAGAATGACATTATTTCAATATTTGTAGATCGAGGAAGGATCGGCACGTCCTTTAGTCAAGAAATTTGATGTGAAGAAAAGGGTGTATTACGGGAATACTAGTATGGAGGCGGAAATATCTCTACTGATGGCAAATCAAACTCTTGTAAGTCTCCCTTACATCACCGGCATAAGATGGGAAAGACCCGTTGATGTGCCTCACATAATAGGCGGCTCCAGGCAAACTTATCTATGACCCCTTCATTGGTACTGGAAGCATGGCATATGTAAGCAATCGACACCTTCTTTTCGGAACAGCTACTAAAATGAAGATTGACAAGACCACTGCACATTTTGGAGCATTCGTCTTCGGATCAGATATCGACGGCCGGCAAATGAGAGGCAAGGGTATGTAGCATGTAACACTAGAAGTCAATTCTGTCGTTGACCCACAGCATACAGCCACGCAACCAGGAATTATTCGTGCTGCCTCGCAATATAATGTTGCAGACCGCATAGTCGACCTGTGCACCTTCGATGTGACGCACAACCCATGGAGATGTGGAAATCTGTTTGACGCCATCGTCACTGACCCGCCTTGTGCGTTGCGCTAGCCTTCCATCAGTGATAGGAGCTTACGGGTGGTTTCAGATGGTGTGAGAGCGGGTGCCAAGCGACTGGGAAGGAAGAGCAAGCCTGAAAAGGTTCCGCAGGAGCCAAGATCTACGCAGAGTGCAATCTTGAACCGCCCGTCAGTGCTGTAACGTTGTACAGTCCCAGCATTGATTTGCATTACTAATGCATGCATGTTGCACCAGAGATGATGGTCCGTACATCCCACCGACGAAGCCGTACGAGCTCTCAACGCTGGCATCGGATCTTGTCATGCTCGCGCGATATATGTTGAGACCTCGCGGACGGCTCGTGTTCTTTTTGCCAACCGTGACAGATGAATACGAAGAATTGGACGTCCAATCTATGCTCTGTGAGGGCATGGAAATTGTCGCCAATTCGCTCCAGAATTTTGGGTCCTGGGGACGCAGGGTACGTGTAAGCTTCGTATTCGAATGAAGGATGTTAATGTCTTCATCACTTGGGACAGTTAATAACACTTCGCAAGACCACGTCGAAATGTTACCCCCCGCCGCTCTTTAGTTCTCCAGAAAGGCAGGGAGAAGGTAGTGTACACGTTCCTGCACATAGGGATTTTCGCGAAAAGTACTTCCAGGGTTTCAAGAAACACGAGACTGACTCATGGGCGGAAAAGCATGATACAGGTTGATACGAAGCCTCTGTAAAGCGGAAGAAATGATTACTAATATTATTATGTAAACGCTACATGATGTAAGGTAGAAAAAAGAGGTATTGGCAGAATGCTATCAAATCGACGGTAAGACTGACAACGGTACGATACGAAGAGATGATAAACGAAGATCGAGTAAATACTTGTGTAAAGAGCACAATCTGGGTACCACAATTTTATATCAAGCGTTCTGATTACCAATGAAACGGGCAGTGGCAGCAATACGGAAGTTCAGAGGCACGACAGTATGCCTAGAACATAATATAAGTAAGATCACGGAGTGACCGTATCAAGACTTACTCGTAGTACTTCTGCACGCCGTCACCAGCCATGACCAAGACATCGCCCTATTGCAGGTGGGGATCAGGTGGGTCAGAATGGATTTTGATAGACACTTACATGACGAAGAAATAATGTAAGCGCATTCCTGCTAGATCCTCTGCCCGATTCGTTTGAATACTGAGTATGCAGGCGAAAATGCATATATGCAGAAGAACCCAGCGACAGAGACGCCACAACTGGACCTAATCCTCGTTCGCTATCGCTATGGAACTAGGGCGCCACTCGATCAATACAAGAGCCCGATGGGTAATTGGTTCTTCCATACCGCCATTTTTTGCTTCTCCATGTAGCTCGCGCTGAGAACTTCATTAAAAGGAGATGGCATTCCTAGGGCGTTTTTCATTCTCCTTTCGATCAATGCTAGGGCATGGCGAACAGCGGTCGGTGCAGACTCCCATGGGACCGTGTTGTCGGTTCCACCCACATACTAGAAGATCGTGAGCTTCGCACAAAGCAAGCGATAGGTCAGTACCTGATAAGGCTCGCCAGCTGCGTTTAAATAAGGCAGGTCAGGGCAAAAACTTTGGTGGGTTGAAACCAAGAGGATTCTTACAGTTTTGGGAGAAGTAATTGGTCAACAGAGTCCCTCTGCCTAAGTTTCTACATTAACACTGGAAGCGCCATCAGCGAAAAAGACAAACATTTATGCTGAATAATCAGGTGAGAAACTCAATAACTGAAAAAGAATATGAAACATACGCTTCTCAGAGGCCATCTTCGGAACAGAAGTTTTCCATTCGCTGCCTGTTCTTGATATTCCTCGAATATTGTGTTGGCCTCACTATTTGCGAGAGGATTGCCGGTTATCAAGAATATGCGACCGCTGCAAAAACAAGTTAGACAGACTTCGATAAGCTGCAGCAAATCAAGCCCATAAAATGACCTCACCGGTTCTGCGGAAGGATGTACGAATAGTAGGCACCGTATCCCTTGCCGTAGTTATACAGCTGAGCGGAAGAAACGATTATGCCTGCGGTGTTGTGAAGAAGTTAGCTATAGGAAACTTTCAAACTACATGCAATTTACCGGAGTCTACCGCAATACAATGATTCAGAAAAGCATCGGGCCCCTTTTGCCGCCAGAACTCTTTCGGCTCTCGCCGTCTCCCGGTGACTTTATGAGTTGTCTTAGAAAAGGACTACGCATAAGATCAATAAGTAGCTGCAAGAACCTGCTCACCCCACAATTTTGACACTCCCAATGTTCCCATTTATATCTGGAGGAATCAGTTAATAGCTCCAGCGCCGAAATTGACATCTCACCTACTAGACAAACGCCCACACTGAACGCAATGCCACCCCTTGCAGAACACTCGGCTGGTTGTGATACCGTCCAATACCTTTGTTACAGGCAAAGGTGGTCGCAGGTCCTCTAACTTGTCATGATTACAGCCAAGCATGCAGAGGAAACTTGCCGCGTATTCAAGATCCTGGTACTGGACAGAGTTCTTGGTCTTCCAGAAAGCAACACATCTAGGTTGCAAGCACATCCAGCCCTGCGCATACACTATGGGCGACATGGTATTACATTTGGGGCATTTCCAATGTGTTTGATTGCAACTCGTAGATCTGATGGTCACTGCTCAGGGCTGTACATTATATTTTGACGATGTGGGACTCACTCGGCGGAGACTGGTTGCATTTCATAGGCTGTAATTCAGGCTATTGAGACCGAAAAATTACACAAACAGGAGGAGACACACCGTTGCAATTGACTGATGAATCAGGCTGCGTATCTTGTGTTACAGTATATACCATACATGAGCGTGCAGTAGACAAATCCTTGGATGATACGTACTGCTACAAGAAAGCTCAGATGATATCCACCACGGCTTTCCTTGCTGTTCACACCAATGGAACGCGAATTTGTATCTGACGACATATCCTCGGGAATTCTGAGCTGGTTGACGTTCGGCTAGAAAGATGAATATCGTCAATAATACGTGATTATCGTCATGATGCAAGGCAACATACCCCACGCGTGCGCGATGTGATAGAATCCCAGTACAACATACGTATATCCATCTGCAGCCAGGTCAAAGGGAAAGAGACTATACTTGTCATCAACTAAGAGCGCGATCGGACGTTGCAAGGCGCAAGTATTCAGCAAAGCTCGGACAGACTTGTCATCCGCTAGTTGATCGTCGGCCTCGTGCTGTTCGGAATGACCCTCACGAGTATGCAGGCTTTCAGCCTTTCCACCGCTGTAGTCATCCGGGATCAGTATTCAGCATACAAGCGTGATTGGCACCACATACCCATGCGAAATGATTAAACGCCCATCGTGAGCAAATATATCCCGACTACACGTCGTCAGTCACAGGAAGAGGGAAAAGTTGACTGGACAATCTCAA
Source organism: Taiwanofungus camphoratus (assembly GCA_003999685.1). Classification (NCBI taxonomy): domain Eukaryota; kingdom Fungi; phylum Basidiomycota; class Agaricomycetes; order Polyporales; family Taiwanofungaceae; genus Taiwanofungus; species Taiwanofungus camphoratus. Next base: position 824,749 of record CP021223.1, read on the forward strand.
ACTCACCTTGAGGAAAATGCGCTCAACAGGTAACCTTTAACCATATCCTTCAAGAAATACACGCCACCTTGATAACTTCTGAACCAGTCAAAAGACTCGCAAACCTCCTGTCTTGACTACACGGCGTTTAACATATAGCACGATAAAATGTTACTGACGGCACTGACCTGCGCCCAGATTGGTGGTTTGACGGGCAACCGAGGCCTTCTAGCTTGCGCGTGGACTACAGGAGGGACATACGCAGGAACGTCCCCAGGTGGAGCGACCAATAGAGTGTTCTCCTCTCCAGTCAGTGAGGATTGTGAGGTCAATGCCTCTTCCACTGTAATATCGTCATCACTCGAATCTGCCCATCGGTCTTGGAAGTCAGCATCGTCTTCGTCTTCCCAATCGCTTGTAACACCTGCGGTCTCCGCCTTCTGCATCTGAGCCTCAACAGCAGCTTGACGGATAACGGTGTCAACATCGGTAAGAGTCAAATGTTGCTTAGACCTCTTGTCAAGCTGTGCTGGCATATTTGTGAGTGGTGTTCGCTTGTGAGGTGTGTGACGTTTTGGTAGTTTAGCTATGTCACGATGTGTGGAATCAGCTGTCGTCTCTTCTAAGAACGAATGCTGGTCAGAAAGGCCTTCAAATGCAGCTCGAGAGCGCTTGCGCGCCGCACGAGACGGCAATGTTGTAGTTAAGTTTGATGCGTTGTGTGTACCACCCTGCACGACCGCCGGGGACCTAGCACGCTTCGGAGACTCTGGGCTCAGATGCAAAGACCCATGGCTCAAAGGCTCACCAAGCACCCGTGCCGGGCGACGTGTGTGTCTGTCACGATCCGCATCTGGCTGCAACTCAACCTGCTGCAGCCGAGCGGACCCCCTGCGCTGGTTCTCTGGAATTACTGGCTTCATCATCATGACAGATGCTAAGGTTCCACGAGTCTCCTCCGTGTTGCAGCGGCTGCACTTTGCTGGTCGACCGGGATGTTCAGGAACGCACTGCTTCGAGCGTTTCCCGCGTATCGTGCTTGCGGGACTTTTACCCTTGGAAGGGTAATTCGGTGGCACTTTCAGACTGTCTCGTGAACTAGTATTCAACTCGTGGGCCATCCTGCCGGTCGCGACTGGCTCCTGCCCTATAGGACTGCTGACCACAGCCAACGATGAAACATCAACCTGTGGCGCAGGATGGAAATCGTTCAAGCTATCGTGGACATGAGTAGTGGTGGATGTCTTGGTCTTCTTCATACATGGCATGGATTGTACCTTCGCTCTCGTGGGCAACTGCTTCCGCGAATCACTTTCACAGTCCGAACTTGAGTTCTCAGATATGTTTAAGTAGCCTCGACGAAGGTGTTCTTCGTGTTTATTCTCCATCTGCATTATCTTTGAGAGGTTTTGCACATTAGACGCAGTCCTACGCGGACGCCTTAAGTTACCCGACACCGCATTGTTTACGTCTTTCTGAATAGATGCTTCAGGATCCGGACATTCAGTTGGAAGCTCCGGATCAATGGATGTCTCGTCGGATGAGAGCTCGGTGAGGGAGGTCAATTCATCATCACAGACGCCTTCACGTGACCGTATAACGGCGGCGGCGGAGCAGGTATCATGACCTGAAGGAGACGGTGGCGACGATCCGGATGGGAATTCGGATACAGCTTTTCGTTTGTATCCTGCCAATTTGTTTCGGGTGGTCTCATGGACCAAGGCGACCTCTGGAACCATTAAAGCCCTTGAAGTCTTGTTTGTGAACGCTAGAAACTCCTCTTGGTGACCGCTAGGCCCATCAGAGGTTGAACGATGACGTGCTATCTCGGGTGGACTGTCGAGATGGAGAGTGGTCGCATTAGTGTCATCTGCGCTACCACGCGTTGTGTTTCCATTCTCTTCAGGCTGAGGTAGAAATATGATTGTATCTCGCACCAGTAGCTCAGTTGAAGGAACGGCAATCGCGATAGGTGCATCATCCTCTTCCTGGCTCGCCTCGGCGTCATAGGCATCATCAGGAGTATGCCTCTTGCGTAAGCTTTTACCAGAACGCCTGGGATGCTGCGTGGACGGTAAGGAGTTAGCGCCTCGTCCAGTCGACACCTTCGTGCCTCCGACGCATCGACCACCTTGCTTCCTAGGACGCCTGTCTCTGTATCCACGGACTGCCTGTTCCCTTTGTAGAAACTGTCTGGCTTCAGTTTCTGACTTTTTAATGTTTCTCTCAAAGGAACCTAAGAAGAGTTTCCAGTAGAATTCGATAAAAACGTGAAGCTCATCTGTGTCTGCGGATAGTTGGACTTCGGCGTGCGATGCCTGTCCTGGGGTCAGAGGGAAAGCTAACTGTAGCCAAGCGCTGACTGCAGCTTGCTGGATGACCGGTCAGTAATCGAGAGAGTGCAATTGCAGAAGACCGTTCTTAAAGACGTACATTATCGTCCGAGTGGTTGAAGCCTTCGGCAATGATCGCGTTCCAGTTGACGGATCTGCTCGGTTTACTGTTGCGTCGTATCTCGAAGAGGCTCAAGAACGGCTCGTCCTGGAGAACATTCTTGTCATACACGTGTTGCGGTAGCCTCATTCTCAGATTTGCGCGGTGCACTAACTTAGTGATTGAATGACACTGAGAGAGAGAGCGTACGTAGTCTTGTTGTGTACATATTTGTGCAATCAAGAACTCGGGAAGAAATTGTCCAGAGCTTCGGATTCTACTAATATGCCCATGTGTGTGATAGTTCAAACCAGCGTCAGAATAAATGATAGCGCTAGAGACAACTAAGTAGTAAGGGCGGCACGCTCGAGCTATCCACGACGATAAACCGCATGTAATGCTTTCGCCGCACAACGTACGGTTAGCACTTCCGAGAGATGTTTTCAGTGTGGAATTGCAAATCTACACTACATGTCATCATGAGATGCACCTCGCACGCACTTACTTGCTGAGAGCGTGCTGCAATGCTTCGTATACGTCGGCTTCTATACGGGCCTCCAGCTTGTCCTCTTCCGATCCATTCCCCCCTGCAACCCTCAACGCCTCCTGAAGGTTGGCACGAACAGCCTATCGGAACGCGCGGTGACAAAACTGAATTACAACGACATCACGAAGAACGTACCTCTGCGGAGAATTCATCCAGTGGTGCAGCCTCGACAGCGTTGATAGTAAGCTTGTTGTTGGGATGCACAGTGGCAAATCCACCAGAGACTGCAGAGGATAGTGTGTAAGAGGTAGGTGCAAACTGCTGGGAGGGAGGCCATACCAAACCACTTTTTCGACGCATTGCCGGCTTCGATCACCTCAACGACACCAGGACGGAGAGGCTCGATTGACGGAACATGGTTTGCGAGGATACCCATGTCACCGGTAGCAGCAGAGATGTTCACTTGGACCACATCCGTCGATTTGAAGATGGACTGAGTGACGAGCACATTAGTCTCGAAGTGACTGTCGCAAAAATAATATTCGAACAAACTTGGTGAGGAAGGACCAGAGAGAGCTTAATCTTATCAGCGACCTCTGCATAGCCGCGTCTGCCTAGCGCAAATGTCCTAGGTGCCCTCCGGGCTGCAGAAGATACGATACGAAGCGTAGACATCGAGCTTGTTCTGGTGAAGACCGTTTGCTACGACGAGTGTGAGCTGGTCATCGGAGGCTGCCGGGACGTGGTGACACGGTCACGTGCGTTTGGCTGCCGAAGCCATCAAACATAACACCATGTCAACTTCATATGTTGCTCAACGGCTACTGGGTTGACCGTCACAACGCTACAGCTTCGTACAACAATGTAAGCTTTTACCTGGTGCTCCCTTGATTACGTCAGTCAGCTAGATTATTCGACAGGTACTCGAATGCAGCCGCTCTCACGATAGAGTGTATCTTGCAGACCCCAAATCTCGGATATTAGCCGGGTTTTTGGCCTGGTTCCACTGGATCGTAATGCCAAGCTTCGTCTCGTCAAATACGATGTCTGTGAAAATAGCGATTACAAGCTCATGTTAGTCCATCTGATTCTAAAGTGCCCAGCTTTTGCAAATCGATTAACACCCTGCGTGGCGTGATAGAGGTAAAGCCTTGTCACCACTTGCACAAACAGCGACTGATAGTCACCAATAACTGAAAGCAACAGCGGCGTCGCTAGCCTGGCATTATGAATGTCTAATTCTTATAGGTATTGTTTCTTCTTTCATTCGGTCTGCAATTTTATGCCACTTGAGTGTTGTGAAATTCGCCGTCTACTCTGCGCACGACCCTGGAAACGCAATACAGGCATACCGGTGACTGTCTCAGTGGGAATTTCAAGTACTACCGTCTTATATCCGCAAGAGTCTTGACTACACAACAATTAGACATGTCCGGCTTCGCGGACCCTGCAGCATGTCATATCATTGAAGTGTGGGGCTCGCACATCAGTAAAGACGGGGTGTAAGGCCGAACGGAGACGACAGTTACAATAACACAATGTTGGAATATAGGTAAGCATATGTTAGAATCAGGAACCGACCTTACTTGGACGAGCGGTTGAACGACCGTCCGCCGGTATGACCCTTTTGACTACATGAACTCCGTTCTGCATGATATGAAATTTTTAAATTTCTCGTTGCATTGACGTGCGCCGCGCTCCCTGCCACACCTATTGGTGACGATGTCTAGGACGTATCGTCTCTCATCATCTCGATGATATGAGTCAAACCTCGACATTCCCAGATCTTCACCATCCGGAGGCCTGCACGCTTTGCGAGTGCCTTGAAATTGTCTGGTGTCCGCTCCATTCCATTATGAATACTCAACATCACAAGATCATGCTGATTAGAGTATTTGTGAGCCCAACCGTGGTTCGCCGGGAGAGGAGCCGGAGCCGGCGTAAGATAGGGAGAACCAACAGTGGGATGAACCACTTGGTCTGCAATCAGGATGCGGGAATGGGGCCCCATGGCTTGACGAATGTTGAGGAGAATGGTGACACATTCATCGTCTGCCCAGTCGTGACTAATTTAGGATGAGAAGATACCAATAGATATAACAAGGCTGGAGAAGGGACGAACAGCAGATATCGCATGAAGTACACCTCAGCATCTTTCACACGTTGCTCAGCGAATATGTTGTGAGGCATTAATCTAGTGCGCCCCGTTTGAATGGCGTCCGGTAACTCGCGACGCCAGACCCCTTCGGCTTGTTCCATCATAGGCGCGAGGTCTTGAATCACAAAGCATAATTGGGGGAACCTTTTTGCCAGACCGAGACTCATTCCACCTTGCAGGGATCATTATCTTAGTAAAATTACTGTCGCAGACAAGGGTCGATATCGAGACATACCAATTCCCCCTCCGACATCGACGACTAAGCTTCTCCCCAAAGCTTCCCAAGGATAATCTGATGAGGAGATGTTTATGGTCGAATCACCATGCAGACCTCGGTCTGAATCTAGCTAGGACTAACCGGCATAGAGAGGAGCCTCATGTGCACGTCCGCCGCCAAGCATGGCAACGTTGAATACCTCAACTTCAGGGTGCACCGTTACGGTACCATCTGGTTGCCGGATTTCTTCTTCAAAATATTGCCACCACGATAAATTTGTCCCCACTGCCTCTTGAAACGCAGTCTCACACGGAGAATAGGACCGAGTCTTGACAGGGTCAAACAAGACTGCAGGCAGTCTGCCTGAAGCGGTATACACGCCCATACCACTGTTGAGCATATCAGTTAAAACTAAACTTAATTTCTGAACGGGACAAGGCCTGACTGAAGAAAGATGTTGCACCGCAAGGGCTCGTTATCAACAAGATGCTGGCTAGTCGGACTATTCGCGAAGTGATCTTTCTGGACTTCAGTGAAGATATGGACCGTACAAAGACATCGGAGGATCCGTGCTGGAATTCCCGTCAGGAATGAAGCATCGGACTATTCTCCAAAGCGCTCACCCAACTTCTGTTCTTCTACTCCCACTTTCTTGCTGATGTCCTGGATAGGTACACCAACTTCTGGATCCGCGTGGGCCAAAACATCGGCAATGCGCCCTTCTGCAGCAATGTGCAATGCACGCGAGATGAAGTACTGTGTGCCTATCTCCATCAACCGGCTCTGAGGTTCTTGCACAAGATCCATGCACATGCCGCAAGCACCGAGAACCACCCGACGAGCACTGTATAGCTCTGCAGAAGGAAGGAGAGGATGAAGAGGGGTGACCTCTGGAGAAGACTTCTGCGCTCCAGCTTCCCATTCCTTGATGACTACTTCCGAAGCATCGGACAGTAAGCGGACAACAGAACGCAATGTTTCCACCTGATCCGTGACTGTCATGGTTCTTGACTAAGGATAAACACGATTGTCAAGCAGATTTAGCGGGATGGAGCTTCAGAGGACAAGCTGTATGCTCCTGTACGTACCGGTATGCAGGAGAACAGCAAGATCACGCCGTTGATAGTTCACAATATGAAGATCTTCACGAGTGGGTCAATTCAGCAGACATGGCTCGTAGCTTTTAACTACCATTGAGCGCTGAATCGCATTCTGGAACGTGACAAGACGGAAGAATCGCATACTTGCGTGCATTACGGACCGCCGTTGATAAGGAGCTGTCACAGCTTGTGGAGAGATGTGTCCGGAAGCACGGATGATCATGTTCCAGAAGACTTCATTTCAAAGAACGAGTGGGAGCGACATCCCTCACAGGTGACAGACGTACGGATATCAAATGAAAGTTGATTGTATGCGAACCAATACAATTAAGTAAGTCTTGTCCATCAAAAAAGTAAGGCCAGATTCGAACCTATGATTCTGTGCATGCTCAAGTCGAGAGCACATTGCTTGTTGTCGCTAGTTCATGAGTTGTCCTAACTTATAAGCGGCTTCACTTAATGCACAAGCGGGTCAAGCCCTCCAATCGGACTGAGGAGGTGGACAGTTAGCCGACGTTGAATGAAAGTTCTACTGTGTATACATACAGACGTTGAATGTAGGGCCGACATTCAGCCAGTCTCTGGCAACTTGCTTGGAGGAAGTTGTAAGTTCATTTCCTGAGCTCTTGCCAAGCGCCTCCTGTCTCTCGTAATCGAGAAGTCACGTAGAGATCGAGAGTTAAATTAAGTGTTCGTACCTGTCTTACGGTCCCTGTAGCAGTAGTGAGTGCACGATAAAACAACGAATCATCCTACGTAGCCTAGCGTTGAGTACTCAATACTCAATTAGCAGCACAAGATCGATAAGTCAAGATGGCAATGCACACATTACAAGTAATCATGACTGGGAGTAGTGTGTCACATACCTAGCGGAGCAGAAATAATTACTGCTGTTTCAGCTGCAGTTCTAGCAGAGACAAGCCATCTATCCAACCGTTGGATGGGTTAGTCTCGGAACCAGCCGTTCGGAGCTGAATTTCTGCGCGACGAGACGCTCCTGAACGTCTGGTGGCTTTGCCCCCATGACGCCTGGGTCGATGACATCTCGCTGCAGAGAGGGCTAGCTTGATGTCCGTGCGCCGTCCCTACTGGTAATAAACTTGTTGATTGCTTGCTAAGACATCCTCAAACCTGACAAGGAAGAAGCATTTATTTAAATCTATCTAAGAATGTTGTGAACTACGCATGCGAAGCACCCAATCCTCTGCAGTGAAATGTCACTCATGTAATTGCGGTGTTCTGAATGCATCCATTTCGTGAGTGCCATTTCACCGACCCAGGCGGGCACCAGACGTTCAGGAGCGTCTCGTCGCGCAGAAATTCAGCTCCGAACGGCTGGTTCTGAGACTACTAAGGAACTGATTTCAGAGGCCTTAGAAGCCTTCAGTAGCCCCCAGAAGCGGTCAGTTGGTCAGCTGTCGGAGCTTGAAATTTTCGGGGATTTCTGGTGCTCAGATTTCTCAGAACCTGAACTTTCAATCTCGCACTGCGCAGCTTCCTGGACACGTATCATAGTAGAACTGGTACCAAATGTTTCATTAGTATATAAAATATATATTTTACAGTAGCACTAAGAAAAACATCAAGATGTGCTCATGTGGGAGCCAAAAGAGTATACTTCGGTCAGAGGCTTCAGACTTCCTGATGCATGTTTTGGGGTAGTATTGGATGAACTAAAGAGGGCTAGACTAGTGGATTCCTGTTAACCATACTTAGTAGTACTATGCCTAACCACGTATTCGGCACCTTGGAATCACACACGCCAGCGGAGTAGAATGTACTATGGCTTCATGGGAACTGTAAAATTTTTGGCAGATCGTGAATAGCTCTGCAACCACTCAACAGTTTGACCTCGGAATTCCTCTAGACCGGGGGAAAACCCTCAGCTAGATTATCGTCTACTCAGAAATTTTAATTGTGTAGGGGAGCGTTTGTGAGAACAATCCCGAGAATGCGTTTTGGAAGTGTAATGCAAAACTTTGTCACACTATGTCACAGGCTGCCGATGCACGGCTTTGAACGGCAACTCAACGAGGTGTGGACTGGATTGAGAGGCTCGGTTCGAGTTGTCAAACAGTGCCATCCCTTGCCGAATCGGAGTTTTTAAGTGTGATTTCCTCTCTGAGGCTGTGTGGCTGAAGTTGTCACGCTCAAGCAATGTTTGTTGAATTGTATGAAACCACGACAATTTCTTGTATAAAGAAATGAAGGGTCTGAATCAAAGGTGCTTGGCACTGACTCACTCAAATTTTCAGGAGGAACAGTGCACAGGATCGGAGTAGATCTGCTCATCAAGGTCAGGAAATCACCATGTCTGGGTCTCACAACAGCATATTTACATCTCGTAACATGGCTACGTTGTATATTTTCGTACCCACACTTGATGAACCATTAGAATACTATTGTATCTATAATTCAGCTAAGTTTTATGTGGTTTCGTGGTGTTTGTGGTGCTCGGGACAAGATTTTGCACTTCTACGCCTTTTTACACTTCCCATGAAGCCATACTACTTAGTGGGGAGACCCCGTTAGTTAGACCATGGTCAATGAATTTGTCGCTGGATTGCCCGTGAACTCGTTGGATGCTCGTATCGAGGAGCGGGTACCGCCCTTGGTTCAACTAAGGCGATGGGGACAATTCTTCCAGTAGAATGACAAGTAATTTAAACACTACGACGAGTACAGTTCTGAGTACATAAAGTGGGATTCCTAAGATGATGTCTCTCTTGCCACTTCTGACTCGCCCGTTTCTTTGTCGTTGTTCAAGGTCCACGGTGACTGTTCGGTCTAGCAGCTGATTGCGCGTTCTCCCTGTACTACCTCCTCTCGATGTCCGTCACACATATGTAGAAGCGAGAACACTATAGCGACAGATGGATTCAGGAGCCTGGCTTTACTTACGATGATTCAAGTATTAACGGGGTGAGTGAGAAGACAGAGATCAAACGCGTTTCGAGTCGAAGACATGAACTCGAAATGTCATTTCAACGTTGACGAGAAGACTCGCTTCGATACACTCATCACGGCAAACCCTGTTTTTCTGCATGAACTTGAATCCGAAATGATTGTGACGGTAGTAATGAACGTTTATTCTTGGTCGGTTTCGAATTCCAAATGCCAGCGACTCTCAAAATTGTGTATCAATCTTGCTCCCGGCTTTGAACAGCACCGCAGTTTTGGAGTTCGGGCACTAACGCCCAGGGCCCATTGTTGTTACTAGCAGTCAGAGTGCAGAAGGCGATTCCAAGTATCCAAAGCCATAGTCACAGATGGACTAGTAGTCCACTACTCTCGAGCAATTCATAATTGACCATGAGTTGGTCCTCAACCTGGTCACAACACAGCTACAAGAACATGGATATCCTCAGCCTGCAAAAGCTGAAATAAGAGTGACATCGTCCGAACGTTGATAACCTGACCCAACCAACCCAACCCTAACTTCAACGACAGCCATGTGTACCGGCTTATAAGCTTGCATACACCTTGGGAATCCGATCAAACCAATATTCATATATACATGAGTGAATCTTTAAAACGAATCGTCTCTCATCTCGGTGATATGAGTCAAGCCACGACACTCCCACACTTTTACCACTCGCAATCCCGATCGCTTGGCAAGTGCACTGAAGTGGTCCGGCGTTCGCTCCATCCCATTGTGTATCGTCAACATGTTGAGATCATGCTGGTTTGAGTACTTGTGAGCCCAACCGTAGTTGGCAGGAAGAGGGAACGGTGCTGGCTTGAGGAAAGGGGAGCCCACTGTCGGGTGTATCACTTGATCGGCGATGAGGATGCGCGAGTTGGAATTCATAGCCTGGCGGATGTGGGAGAGTATTGCAACACACTCATCATCTGCCCAGTCGTGGCTACATGTGATAAAGGGTTAGTCAAGGTCAACAAACAAAGTAGAAAGCCAGCTAGGGAGACGAACAGAAGATATCGCATGAAGTAGACTTCTGCGCCTTTGACAGATTGCTCTGTAAACATGTCATGAGCCATCAACTTGGTGCGGCCTGTCTCAATAGCTTCGGGCAGCTCGCGCAACCAGATTGCATTCGCTTGCTGTATCATGGAAGGTAGGTCCTGGACGATGAATCGCAAGTTCGGAAATCTCCTAGCGAGGCCTAGACTCATACCACCTGTCGAGGCTCTCAGTGCCGTTTTTCGCTGAACTTGGATGAGAACACATACCGACCCCTCCGCCAACATCGACGATAGTGCTTGACCCGAGTCCTTCCCAAGGATAATCTAAACGATGTCGGTGAAACCAAGACTATTAGTGTATGTTTATAGATGGACATACCAGCAAACAGGGGTGGTTCGTGTACCCGGCCACCGCCTACCATCGCAAGGTTGAAAATCTCGACATCAGGGCGTAGTTTCAGGGTCCCATCCAGCTGCCGGATGGGCTCCTCGAAGTACTCCCACAGGGTTAGTTTGGTCCCTACAGATTCCTGGAAGGCTGTCTCGCGCGGAGAGTACGAGCGAGTCTTGACAGGATCAAACAACACTGAGGGAAGCTTATGTGAAGCACCGTACATGTCCATGCCACTGCGCAAGGCACGTCAGTCGTGATTCTACTGAGTATTAATCAAGGTGTTACAAACTGGATGACGAGCCAGCACCGTAAAGGTTCGTTAGCAACCATATACTGACTGGTGGGACTATTTGCAAAATGGTCTCTTTGGACTTCAGCAAAGATGTGGATGGTACTCAGACAGCGTAGTAATCGTGCTGGAGCCGTCATCAGCTCTAGCCAATGATGAGATGATACAGAGGTTGTCACCAATTTTTTGTGCTTCAATCCCGACTTCTTTACCAATCTCCTGAATGGGCATGCCAATTTTCGGGTCCGCCTTGGCTAGGACGTCGGCAACGTGTCCTTCAGCGGCAATCTGCAATGCCCGGGAAATGTAGTATTGAGTGCCTATCTCCATGATGCGGCTCTGGGGTTCTTGGACGAGGTCCATACACATCCCACAAGCACCAAGAACCGTCCGACGAGCATCGAACAACTCCCCGGAGGGAAGAGGAGGAGTATAAGATTCTGTCTCTGGAGAAGACTCCTGTGCCTCAGATTCCCATTCTTTGATGACCACCTCCGAGGCGTCCGTAAGCAAGCGGATAAGGGAACGCAGTTTATGCACTTTGTCCGCGACAGACATGGCTCTTACTTTAATATCCGTATAGAAGCTGATTGAACTTGATGATGAGTTTGACAGTGTCAGACACCAATTTCCAGTCGCAATAACAATTGACTTACCAGTTACCGAGCAGTCTCAAGGGAAAGCTCTATACTAGACATGTCGATGGAATTCACAATTTTATTAAGCGAGGGGCGTCAAAGTGCGGCATCTTGGCACGCAAGGCACGGTCACACTTAACATATCGTCATCAAAAGAAGGGGAAGGCGGGACAGCTGTGGAGAATCAGAACGGCAACATTCCATAGTGTTAAATCTTTATCAGCGTGGATCATCGGACTATGAGGTCTAGTAATGTTTCTCACAGACGTCTTAATTTTTAACTGCGAGTAGTCAGAATCCAAGATCAGGTCAAAGCACCTGCCCACCAAAAGCAGTAGTAACGGGTACAAGAGCGGTCAACCAGTGGTCAAATCGACAGCTCGTTTTACAAATATCTTCCATTCGGGCTCTTCTGAAGAATATAAAATCCAGCCCTTCCGCGTCTGAGCAACACCATCAACTTGGAAGACGGGTAAACGAATCATGCATATCAATGGTTCAGGATTTCGATATTGTGCCCCTTCGAGCCGGCGCAGCTGGCTGACGATGCGAAGAAAGCGGAACCCGAGTTCACATACAAGACAAGATGCCCTTAATTTGGGTCAGTTTCTCAAGGCGCTTCACCGCAGGATAAATGATGGACATACAACGGTCTTGCCCAGCGGTCCAGAAGCAATTTGCATGGTCATCCCGTAGATAAGGGCATACATAGGTAGGCTAGTCTTGAATAATGACAGTAGCGATCACCAGACTACAGCAGTCCATGGAAGATCTATGATCCATCTAGGAGAAGTCATTGTAGAGCCCCTCATCAGCGGGAACATATGGTGTTCTGTGCCAACGATCCTTAGGATCCAGGAAGCTGACACGATGAGAGCGCTTCGCTGCACTATGGATAAGGCGGCAGACCCCAGAAGTGATTGAAGCTCATTTGAGGCATCAACAGGAATCACGCTCTGGTCAAAACCCCTAGTTTTCATTGTTCTAGTATTGAAAGAATCGAGTTAACCTACATCGGGTTTCTTTTGATTGAGAGGTACGTACCCTTCCGCGCTTCACAGATGCATGTTGAGACGTCAAGCAAGACAAAGGGAATTGGAGCATAAAATCTGGAAGCTCAGCAGAAATGAAACAGTTAAAGCGAGCTTACAGGTAGCTGAAAGGAAACTGTCTTCGGTGACTTCATATCCTAAGTAGGCCTAATCGGTGAACGACCGCGGCGTGTGCCTATATAAGGAAAGTTTCCCAGAGGCCACTTCGTCTACGCTTCCAGCCTCTTATCAATACCGTATCCTGCACCTAACTCATTCTCTTGGTCATCGGTATTACCTGCCACTTCAGTAGGAATACGAGGGAGGCCACTACTATGGCTGTCGACCCCGAGTCGTTGCTGGACTCTTGAGGCATCACTGCCAGTGCACGTAACTCTGGTCCGCCAATGCTCTCGACCGGTGTCACTGAAAGAGTGACTCAAGATAAGTTCCGCCATCCGCACTCGGTATGGAGTGAACCGTCAACGGGACCTTGTGGACGGACCCAGTCTTTTTGGGCGTGGGTGTGCGGACTGGAGTAAACTGAATGAGCGCTCAAATGACTTCGACCGAACGCCCGAGCGCAAGCGCAAACCTGTCCAATTGCAGAAAAGTGAGTTTCCGATTGGAAGTTAGTGGATCAATGACTGGATTTTGTCATGAACTGCCTTTTACTGCTTCCACGTAAACAGAGCGTCTGGCTGCAAAGTAGCTATTCTAACTTCACACATTTCCATTCCAGATCGACCGAGGCCAATTCGAATCAATTATGGAAAGTGTATCTCAAGGGGTATTCTTTCTCCAGGAGCCGCACTTTGATCATAGGTAGAGTTTTCAGGAGGGGAACATATACCACTCAGAACAACATGGTGAGGCTCTCAAGCAACAGAAGGTGATTGGTATTTTCTCATCCTGCGAGGCTCACGAGACAACGATTGCTAAGGCTTTTCTGCCTTAGTACATATCGGGAAAACGCACAGCAGACGATGCCGGCATGGTACGATTCCTATCAGCAGAGTCTTGTAATTGGCTGAAATTTCCGCTCTCGGAGTGCAGGACGTATACAGTTTGGCCTCTGTGAACAACGGGCATTGTGTATTGTTATCGCTGCTCGGCCCTGCGAAGCCCGTGACTGTTCTGGTTTTGATGGTATGGGCGGTTAGATTGAGCCTTCCTTAGCCATTTTTGCTTCAGGTGCCCGGAGTGCGACGTTTTCACTCGTCGCCCTCGATTCTTGGCTATAGTCCCGTTTGGACACCTTTGATTTTCCCATCTTATAGTTCTGTGACAGGCGCAAGAAGCGAATTGTTCGTCTGTCATAATGACCACGCGTATGGTACGATAAATACGGATGGAAGGAGACGCTTCGCTAGGACCGCCGTATCCCCTAGCTTCTTGGGCCATACACATTTCAATTTGACGAGCTTAAGCCTCTCGGTATTCTTACTCAAACACCGTTTAACCCCCTTGACCATCCATCCTCACACGCATACTAAGCATGTCGGACATCGTCTATACTGACGTGCTTATAATTGGTGCTGGTCCTGCCGGGCTCATGGCAGCATTAACTTTATCTCGTCTTCATGTAGACATCAAAATCATCGAGCGCCGGTAAGTTCCCTGCAGCGAATAGCGAGTGGTTCAAGACAACCCTTTGCTGATCAACGATCCGTTAGACTACCCCATGAGACTGCAGGACAAGCCGATGGAGTGCAACCAAGGATGCTCGAAGTATGGGATAGCTTGGGGCTGGGTGATGAGCTCAGGCGTGCGGGTACGCACGTACGCAGATATGTATGAAGCTGCCACGCCAATTCTCGCGAATGTCTGCTCAATTATATCGTCTTCTAGTCGGTTTACAACCCTAACGAGGAGGGGACGGGCATCAAAGTAAGAAAGCTGTTCCATTTCCAAACATTGAATGACATTGAGGCTTCGAGCTAGCTGACGAATCAACGTCCCAATATACTAGTTCCTACCGCTCGATACCCTTATGAGGTCAGTAAGGATACATTTCCGGCAAGAAAGCGAGGTCTTATACTGCGTGCAGCTTCTAGTCCAGATAGAGGTCATGGAAGGCATTTTGACCAAAACCTTGGCTGCAGAGGGTGTCAAAGTTGATCAACCCGTCATACCGCAGTCCTTGAAAGTGCTCGAAAATGAAGTCTCGAACAGTGATGCATACCCTGTTGAGGTAGCGCATGCGAACTTGGAATACTGGATTCAACATCTCACTAGGCTGTTCAGGTCACTCTCGTATATCTAGACGAAGAGTGGATACGCCTTCATTCAATCCCTCAAGACAAACGAGACCAGTTGATCTCGAACCCGGAAGCCGTAAAGAGAGTCGAAGTGGTTCAGGCGAAATACGTCATCGGATGCGATGGTCAATTAGTTCACTTGTTCATTGTCGTTACCATGAATCTCATGTGTTCATGTGTCAGGTGCTCGCTCGTGGGTTCGTCGAACATTGGGCATCAAGATGGAAGGTGATCGTACAGGTAAGTAGGTCTCCAATTCTGTGCGCAAAAATGTCTTACGACGGCAAATGAACCGCCTCAGAACACATATGGGGTGTTATTGACTACACTCCTATCACCGATTTTCCTAGTATTCTTGGCAAGAATGTCGTTTTGTCGCCCAAGAATGGGGGCATGATTGTAGGTTGATGTTCATGAATTCGCATCAGCACATGCTGAAGACAGCTTAGTGGCTCCCACGTCCTAACAAAACTGTTCGGATGTACATATTAATACAAGCATCGTCAATGAAGCAGAATGGCCTCAATGCTGATGAGATACAGCAGAATGGATCACAAGTTCAGGATGTCAGCTTACGGGCAAGAATCTTCGAGGTGAGTTACCAGATAAAAGGTTGATACTTTCAGCAGAGCTCAACCTTGCATCGGCAGAACATTCAACAAGGACATCTGCCTTATGAGATAGAGATCAAGGACGTTACTTGGTGCAATGCCTATAAGGGTTGGATGAATTGCCGTGGCTGCGTCGATCATTGCTGATTGTTCATCTTTAGTTTCCCAACGAATTGCGTCACGGTTCTCACATCTGAATCGTATATTCATCGCAGGCGATGCGTGTAAGCAATATTTGAGACTTCTTGCCGTTCGGCTTTCATACTATAACTCTCAGGCCACACGCACTCCCCTATGGCTGGTCAAGGTGCTAATGCATCTATGACGGATTCTTGCAATCTTGGTAAGACCCGACAATGTTTGGTTGGCTCTTCAACTGACGATTGTCCTTGGGTTGAAGCTTGGAAAATGGCATACGTTCTTCGTGGATGGGCCAATCACAGTCTATTAGAGACTTACGACGTCGAGCGGCATGCGTATGCCGTCGATCTGCTCAAGTTCGATAAGAGTGTTTTCAACTTGATCAGACCCGAGTCCGGGTTGCTACGTTCGGATGATTATACTTCGTAGGGGGCTTTGTTGGATGAAGTCGTATAACAACTGACGTTTGGCCCCGCAGACTATGGAAACAGTCAAACATTTTCACAAGGTAATGACTCTCGAATCGGGAACTCTTTGACAGCGCTGACAGACAGGCAACAGCGGACTGGGTTTGAGATATGAATCAGCATTGACGGTTCCTGAATTCCAAGATTTAGCTCCTGCGCTGCGCATTGGTGCGCGTGTTCCTCCCGCCAATATCGTACGATGTTCCGACTGGAACCCGTTCAATATTTTGGATGTTATGCCGTACGATGGAAAATTCAGGTTGTTGGTCTTCCCAGGGGATACATCCCAGCCAGCTGTAGCCCAACAGTTCTTTGGGTTCGCGAAGGCCGTGGACAAGGAGCTTCAAGGCCATCTGCGTAAAGTCGTGGAGATCCTGACCGTGTTGAATGTGCCAAAAGAGACGACGATTGATGGCTGGCAGTTGCCTGCCTGTTTCCACCCTGGAGTAAAGTGCGTTGGCTCTTTTCAAACTCCACATCGGAATCTCATATACTCTATAGCATCTACGTCGACGATGGTCTGAAAGAGGAGTCCGGCAGCAGCGGGGAAATTTATCTCAGATACCAGGTTTCTGCTCAGAAAGGCGTCTGCGTAGTGGTCCGTCCGGACGGGTACATATCCATGATGGTTCCTGCAGATGACGCTCACGCAACTCGGATCGGCCAATATTTGTCTTCGCTCTAACCGACTTGGGCTGTAGACTACACAGAGATGCGGATCATACCTATATGTAGATTTCAGCAGCAGAAACATCGCTTGCTTGTGTTCTTCGGGTCATACCATGTATCTCAGGTTTGCTATAACGATAATCGATTGACAAATGACAACAATGCCTGGTGGCGATTTCCCTGTCGTTTTGGTCCGCTATGACTTTTTTTAAAATTACATCCATACGTGACGCGTAGGCATATGTAGAGAGGATACTGATAGTAGGTAGGCTCCGCGCACCCGACCATGGCCTGATCATGCTTGGTGTTCGGTGCGCGCCGTCGCCCGTCGTACAGTTTTCGGATAACGTGGCGCGCGGCTCCCCAACTCTCCCCTACAGTCTTCAGGGATAGGGAAAGGTGGAAATCGGACTGCTCGGCCCTCTACTGCACCAGCATCTAGATACCCACCGTTGGAGCAGTTCCAATGCCCTGGTTTCGACATCGTACCATTCTTCAAACTCCTTGGACTAGCGGCATGAGGCCTCCGTCATTTTCGGATCTAAGTGGTGCTGCTGGCGCCCAAGAAATCGCGCGCATATATAACTGTATACACATGGAAGCGACCCCGTCCTCTATGACTTGACGGTAAACAAATCCCGTATAAATGGAATATAAGACCCTTGCTTGGTTTAACTGCGTCGCTGAGGACCATATATGTAGTAATGAATTTTCAAGCCAACGGCCAGATGCAAGACTGGATCTGCAATATGGATCCTGCGTACGTCGGTCACGGTGAACTATGGCATAGATCCTGGGGTGCTCTATGATTACCGTGGCCATGCTTCGCAGCGCCTTGATAGACAGCTCGAACCAGTTTATATCACAGCCGGCCGGTTGAATACCTCGCGTCTATTCCAAAGTCATCACGGCGATCCGAGCTATCGGGTTTCGCATACATGCACCATTCCATAGTCTGTCTTGCTGTCATTACCAATCAGACCTTTCGAGGTACAGGAATATACCTGGTGAGCCAAACATTCCCTTAGACTGCTTCCATTTCTGCTTATGCATTCCATTTCCTCGATAATCCGACGTCCACACATGAACAGGTAAACCGGACTGATGGATTTACGTCGTACAGCCGGCATGACTTTGCAATTACTTGATAAGCTGCATCTTGATTGTTCGGAATTCATAACCGCTTTATAGGCGTCAGTAGTCAACCGAAAATGTTTCTAGTCAAGGGACCGAGACGGACATTATCGCCGGCAGGTAATCCTGCGCGAATTTCACCTGTTCTATCGCTCCCTCAGACGCTATGCTTATCATGAATGCGAGGTAGAACCCTGGCATAGCGCCTACGCAATCAAGATCTTTGCATGTCGCACGATATGAAGTTCTGTCCTGGCTCGCCTAAAGTTGCATAAAAGCGACAAGACTAAACTACTGCGTGTAACAAGCTCCTACACTAGGAAGCTGGTCAGCATTACTCTCTTTACCGTTAAACACTGTTGAATTCTCGGGCAGTCGTATTTGCCTTCGCTTGCTCTCCAAAACCATGTCTGTCACGGACAAGGTTAACAGATTCCGTTCTCTCGTTCGTTTACTTCTCGATGTTTCGGAGGTGATTGTCAGAGAATGGGAAGCTGAGGCGCAGAAACCTTCTCCAGAGCTTACACCCCTTCACCCTCCTCTTCCTTCTGCAGAGCTATACAATGCTCGTCGGGTGATTCTTGGTGCCTGCGGCATGTGCATGGACCTTGTGCAAGAGCCTCAGAGCCGGCTCATGGAGATGGGCACCCAGTACTTCATCTCGCGCGCATTGCACATTGCCGCAGAAGGGCGCATTGCCGATGTTTTGGCTGATGCGGATCCGGAAGTTGGTGTACCTATCCAGGACATTAGCAAGAAAGTGGGAGTAGAAGAACAAAAGTTGGGTGAGTGCCTTGAGGACGGTCCGTCGGTGAATTGATTCCGATGGAAATTGCAGCTCGAGTCTTGCGCTGTCTGTGCACAGTCCACATCTTTACTGAAGTACAGAAGGACCACTTCGCGAACAGCCCTACCAGCCAGCATCTTGTTGACAATGAACCCTTGCGGTGCAACATCCTCATTCAGTCAGAACCAGACTTTGTCCTGTTCACTGACGACGCTGACTGGTACGCTATACTTTCTAGCGGAATGGACGTGTACGCCGCTTCGAATAAACTGCCTGCAGTCTTGTTCGACCCCATCAAGACCCAGTCGTATTCCCCGCGGGAGACAGCCTTCCAAGAGGCAGCCGGGACAAGCCTTTCGTGGTGGGAGTATTTCGAAGAAGGTGTCCGGCAACCGGACGGTACCGTTACCGCACGGCCTGAACTTGAGATCTTCAACCTCGCTATGCTTGGTGGAGGACGGGTGCAAGAAGTCCCGCTTTATGCTGGTTCTTATTTCCGTTCTGTGTAACGAACGTACTCTGACATTCTCGTTTGAAATTCATGTTAGACTACCCGTGGGAAGCTCTTGGAACCAGCACTGTTGTCGACGTTGGAGGAGGAGTAGGAATGTTATTTTCCTTCCCTGTTCATGATGAATCGCTCATCGTGACGATGGTACTTTGCAGGTGGTATGAGCCTCGGATTGGCGAAGAGGTTCCCCCAGCTGCGCTTTGTACTTCAAGATCTTCCATCGATGATTTGTCAAGCCGGGACGGTTTGGTCACGCGAGCTACCGGAAGCCATAGAGACAGGTCGCACCAAACTGATGAATCATGACATATTCACACCACAGCCAATAAAAGGCGCTGAAGTGTATTGGATGCGTTATATTCTGTCAGTCATTCTGTATCCGGGAGTCGACTTGTGCTGAAACAGTCTGGAATCTCGCAATAGCCATGATTGGGCGGACGATGAATGCGTTACGATACTCGCTCATCTTCGTGAGGCCATGGGTCCCAAATCCCGTATCTTGATCGCGGACCAAGTAATTCATCCCACCTCGGGTTCTTCGTACCTCACCAAGGCCCCAAGTCCCCTCCCCGCGAACTATGGTTGGGCCCACAAATTCTCCAATCAGCATGATATGACTATGCTAAGCATTCACAATGGGATGGAACGCACGCCAGACAACTTCAAGGCCCTTGCAGAGCGAGCGGGGTTGCGGATAGTAAAGATTTGGGAATGTCGTGGCTTAGCTCACATTACTGAGATGAGGAGGACTGATGCACACACCTCTTCAAGTGTTGATTGCTGTGAAGGGTTGTAACCGGGCGCCTCATTACAGCATATCTCACGTAGGTCCAGAATCCAGATTATACTTTTTTCATAGTCAGCAAAACTCAAATTTAACCTAGTTGCCTTGATTGCCTTGATCAAGTAAAATAAGTGCAAATAAGACCATTAATGCGAAGTTTACTTAATAAGATCTTATTTTTGATCTTAGATGTCTTATTTAAGACAGATGTGTCAAGGTAAATTTGAGTTTTCCTGATGTACTGTATTAAACACTGTCTCATCCATTAGACCCTCACTACTTTGATCCCGTTGCTATCTCTGCATATTCCACATTCTGCTCTAACCAATCGATATTATACAATATCCCGAGAAATATGCAAACGTAGGAGCTTCTAACGACGCGTCGATCACATGACCGAGAGTATCAATGATTCGGTTGTGGTGCCGGTGAGCAAGGAAAATCCTCCTCATTTCACAACTTCCAAGGGCAGCCTTCGTCTGCACCGTCCAAAGCGAATACAGGTCACTCAAGACTTCCACTTTTTTTTCTTTATGGGGGAGGCTTTCAAAGTGATAGAGGAAGACATGATTTCGACAGCTTGAGCCGAACACCTGGCCAGCCTGTACTACAGCCTGCGGGTGCACCGTGGTTAGGATTGACCAAACTGGAGAATCTGCCTCACCCTGCAAATGGTCTGATGCTGGACTTGCAACGTGGGGTTCAGTCAGCGTTCTGTCCGTTGTCAGGAGTAGACGACGAAATCTTCGCACCCTTTAAAGCATCTGTAGATTCAGCACCGACTTCACTTTTGTGATGGAATGCCGCATGTCACTGGTGCCATTCCGACTTGTTTTAGGTACTGTACTGGTGCATTTGGTCAGAGGGGCGGCTAACTGTCCAGTACCATCATCAAACTCTGAAGGCACTGCAATTCCTGGTGTTCAGACGGAGGTTGCACAAAAGTTGTCCCTCTTCAAGTGCCTCCTTGCATTTCTCACCTCCCTTATATGATGGTGCTGGGACTAGTTTTCTCTCTTTTTACGTTGTCGTATCTTGGTGTCGTTCATTTACAACAAACTGTCTCTCCCCAGACGTTCTGGCCGTCCGCGGTGCCTTTAGCTGTTCGATCGCCTTACTTCAGTTCTTGGTTACCTATAGCCCCGACGTCGGCACTCACGAATACTTGGCCCAATTTTTGGAACGATGACATTGTTGGTAGTGCTGTCTTCCTACCCTAACATCTGGACTGATGATCTTATGTGATGAAGTATCACTTAGGCTGGGTTGGTCATGTCAGGATTGACGGAACGACGTATAAATGGCTGGGCAGTAGTCCGTTGGCGAACACTACTAACCTGACTGCGAAGGAAATTACACCTACACGGACAATTCTGACAGTTCAAGCAGGTCCAATGGATCTGACAATCACTTTCCTGACTCCCATTGAAGTGAGCAGAAATCAACGAGATCGTCCTCGTCTGACCTTGTTGACATAAACTTGTAGCCGTCGGACTGGATTCGCCAGTCAATACCATTCTCCTATCTAGCATTCGAAGCGACTTCAAGTGATGGCAGACCTCATGATGTACAGGTCTATTCCGATATCAGCGCAGGTGAATCTGCAGTTTCATTCGCTTGCAGGGTGTGGGTTTGACACTTGATGTAGAATGGTTATCGGGAAATCGTACTGCATTAGTAAATTGGACTTCCATAGTCACCAATAACGATGTATATCACCAAATCCAGCTCCAGTCACCTTCTCCATCCATGGAGATCAGTAACCAAGCAGAAGATGGAACGGCCTATTACGCCATGACCTATGCGAGTGATTAAGTTGTCAAAGCCGAGGGTTCATTTTTAACCTCATGATCATTAGGTCCCAGGTATCACGTATCAAACAGGACAAGACCAAGTTGTCCGCGCCCAGTTTCAGTCTTTTGGAAGTCTAATGAACTTGCAGGATACCAATTTCCGGGGCATAAACGTGTGAGCACGCTTCATCTGTTTTGTAGATGGTGGTTCGAAACATGTAATGCGGGTATTTAGCGATTATCCAGTGTTCGGAATATCTCTGGACCTCGGAAATATCATTGCTACTGAGTCTCCGGTAGTGTGGTCCGTGGGCTATGTTCGTGACCCTGCAATCCAATACATGTCTTCGATGGGAGATTCTCAGTTCCGTAGCCCTTATTTCGTGACGCAGTACGAAAACGTTCAGGCTGTTGTCAGTATTCACTTCCCTTCTTGTGTCAACCGTGATCACTAATACGACTGTAGATCGAAGATTTCTTGTCTGATTTCAATGGATCTTTGGCACGGTCAGTCGCTTTGGATGAAAAAATACTTCAGGATGCCTCTTCTATATCTGGTGACTATGGAGACCTGGTCTCCCTTGCGGCTCGTCAGGTCTTCGGAGGCATAGACATCACGGTATCCGTTGGGGCGGATGGTGACTGGAACACATCTGATCTCAAAATTTTTATGAAAGATGTAGGTACCAGCAGGTAAGAGCTATCTTGGGTGTTGGTATGCTCACGTCCAATGATGGAATTACCCAATATGACAGGCGAGTAAGCCCCGTTGAGGTGCTCTATGCTTCTTTTCCCATGTTCTTGTACATCAACGCGTCCTATGGGAAGCCCCTCCTCTCTCCCTTGCTCGAGTATCAAGACACCCCTCTCTATGGACTGCCTTACGCCGCAAGAGACCTTGGTGATCTCAAATCTGCAAATGGTACTTTGTTACACTGACGCGATTGTCAAGGTCCCAATTCTCAATCTATGGGTTATCCTATCGTGTCTGGAGATCCAGCGTCTCATAACCAGGGAGTAGAACGCAAGTTCCCAAAGCGTCTAATTATCTACGCAGCCCTGACAGACACTCTAGAATCCGGTAACATGCTTATTATGGCTTTGGCACATGCCAGAACATCTGGGGATGGATCACTTATCAGTGAACATGTAGGTGGTCCTGTGAGATGCTGCCCATATACCAACTTACTCTACGAAGTATAACTTATTCCAAGGCTGGGCGAATTACTTGGTTAACAATTCATTGACACCAACGAACCAGTGCGTCTAATATTTGCCGAATCCTTCGGTCTTGATCCTCTAAATGATCAACCCGCTCTCCAGGATGTCTGCCGACGCTCTCAGCGCTGCTAATATGACGAATTTGGCCATCAAAGGAATCATTGGCATCCAGGCGATGTCGGAAATCGCGCGAGCAGTAGGACAATCAGATGACTGTCAGCACTATGCGGTACGCTGCACTTTGGCCATTTGTCGCAAAATATCTGAACTGTGTCTTCTAGAGTGTCGCTTCTGCCTATATGGAAAAACGGCAATCGCTAGCCTTGTCCTCGGATCAAGAACATTTATTGTCGTCATATGGCGAAGCCAACTCTTGGGCATTGATGTACAATCTGTTCGCAGACCGACTCCTTCGTATGAACCTCGTGAGCGAGACGGTCAGTCTCGAGCAACTAATGGTGTTCTACTTTGTCATTGGTTTTGCGTCGCTAGATCTATGACCATCAGGCGGCGTTCTACCAGAGTCTGTTTGCCTTAGGTGAATCGCTCGTGGATCATCATTCCATACCTCTGACGTTCCTTGCTAGCTGCTCGTTTCGGATTGCCCATCGATAGCAATGCCGGAGAGCAGGCCAATTCTGGTAAGCCTCAGGAGTATGGCCGAGACCACCACTGATCCCCCGCTTCAGCGTGGCTCGCTTTCACGGCTGCCACGATGTCGAATTCGACAACGCGCGACGGCCTGCTCGCAATGATATGGGCGCACGCTTCGTTCAACGACACGACGGGCGTGTTCCCCACCATGTACTTGATCGACACGGGAGGCGGGAACGGCGGCATGGCCAGGTACGCTCCGGTGTTGCTCTCATAGTGAGATCTGGTCACCAAGTGCGGTGCCCAGCCCAGCACAGGGAGCCGTGTTCGCGCCCTTGGCGCTTAAGTAAGTGTCCCGTCGGACATCTCCGCCCCCGGTGTACTCACAAACACCCCTAGTGTGGCGAACACGACCATCACGGTACCCGAGGCGAAGCCAACCGTCGTGCCGCCGCACCCGGCGCATTCGGCGCACCCGGCGCATCGCGGCGCCGGCGCCATAGCAGGCGGTGTGGTGGGCGGGATAGCTGCCGCGGCCCTCCTCCTGATCGCCACCTTCCTCTGGTGCAGACGGCGACGGCTGCAAGGAGCCAGCTACCACAACGAGGATTTGCTCAGGGAGCACGGGTCCAGGAGCAGCCGTCGTACGAGGCTACGCCTTTCGAGCTGCCACCGAGCAGTCCTGCGGACAGGCGGCGGATTGGCATAGTACCATCAAAGCGCCAGGACATGGTCGAACGCGGCGGGCCCGCGTCGACTGGCTCGTCTACAGCGCATGCAACCATTTCAGCGCCGGTGTCGAGTCGCAATCGCAATCCCCCGACTGAAGTGTCTGGACGTACTCTACCTACGGGAGATCTTGTGGATTTGCGGGAAGAGATGCAGAACCTGAGAAGAGTGATACGGGATCTTCATGCTGACAATCCGTCGGTTGCCCCACCTCCCAGCTATTACACGGCCTAGACGCACTTGAGCTTCCAACCCTCGTTGAAGGGCTCGCAATCTGACTGCTAAAGCTGCTACTCGTTTACATTGAAAGATAGGCTTATGTAGTACAAGGACAGAAATGATACAGTTGGCTACATTTACGCACGTTTCCATTCCTTGTGTTCCCTCTACTTCGACTGGAGTCCCTGGAGTAGTTGGATCTGAAAAATGTAGCTGAGCACACTTAAACATCTCTTGTAGTCGATACGAAACGGACCTCGTCCCTTGTAATGGTCCTCAGCTCACCCGGCGCCGCACCCTTCCCTGAGATGGCGCTAACAGCAACGTCGACTGCTCGACCAATAGCCCCTCGCGTCGCGACCCAATACCTGATTTCT
Organism: Taiwanofungus camphoratus; assembly: GCA_003999685.1. Taxonomy (NCBI): domain Eukaryota; kingdom Fungi; phylum Basidiomycota; class Agaricomycetes; order Polyporales; family Taiwanofungaceae; genus Taiwanofungus; species Taiwanofungus camphoratus. The sequence continues at coordinate 849,697 of CP021223.1, forward strand.
GCCGGGATGACTTCGATCAGCGCGACACGTGGGTCATTTTGGTCGCCCTTGTGCACGCCATCGCCCAGGTCTCCGAACCACGCGGCGGTTCTGAGGTTCACGATCCCGTCAGGATACGATGCCCGCGCATCGAGTTGTGTGAAATACGACGCACGCAGAGCTCCAGTGCCTGGCAATGTTCTGTTTGTCTTGTGAGATCTTCGCGACGCCCGAGTAGGAGGCCCAGTTAGTCGAGGACTCGTCGTAGAACGAGACGTTGACGTGCGCGTCGTTCTGGATCTCGTCGAACTTGGCCGACGCGCGGTTCGCTATGAAGACGAGGGTCGCCTGCGTCGGCGCGTATGCTGCGCCCAATCTCCCGAGTCAGCATCCAATGCGTCCACGCAGACTCAGTGCTGCGAGCTACTCACGTCCTGAGGGCGCCATTGCACGCGAGTGCAGGAACCCGTCGGAGGTGCGCGTGGTGAGCATCCCGGTCTTGACACGGCTAACAATAGCATGGAGGCCCGCAATCTTCTCCTGGGGAGTAAGGTTGGAGTTTTCCGCCTTTGCGGTGTATGGGTCGAGCTCTTTGTTCGTCATAGCTATTAAGCAGTATTGCAGAGTGTGTGGATGAGGGAAAGGGTGAAAGTGGTTGTGAGACGGAAGGGGGGCTCCTTATATACCTCTAGCTGAATGGGTGCGATGCTGGGGTACGCTGACGTTCGGATGATAGCGATGACATCATTCACCTTAGATGCCATATCCGGCAATCTCATTACCTTATTTGGCTTTCTGAAAGATGGTCCCGACTGCCCCAGAATAGGTGTGTGGACAACTCATTTGAATACGGTCCAGAGCGGAGCAAATGGATCCGAACGCTCACACTTGAACGACAGCGGGGTCTTTGGGAAGAACGTGCTAGCTTCAAACCAGCGAAAGCCCACCTTCGTGAAAGTCTCCAACGTACGGACGACAGTCCCAGTCGCTCACCCCATCGGGTTGTAATGCAAGGCAATATGAGTACTAGTACTCGTGTCTTCTGGAGACAACACATCGGACTTGAGGCCCAAATCCGAGCACATTTGTTTCCGCAAAGTACGTACATGTGACTCCGATGCCGTCGCGGTAGTCTATATATGCCGAGCGCAACGAAGCGCCTGGATAGCTCTCGTGCAACAGTGTGTTAAGGAGCAGGATCAGAAGGTCTTGCGAACGGCAGTCGGATCGCGCTATTCTACAAAGGCCTGCAGAATACACGAGGACGGAGCGACCAGGCAAGAGACCCAGATGCCCGCGCACACCAAGCGGCAGACTCGTTCGACGCGTGTCACAGCCTCGGGCACCAGGGCAAGCACTGAAGCTGGGTGAATCCTGCTTGTCCGTCGTCGTCGTCCGAACACGCCGCCCGAGCGACACATCCTGTCCTGGCTCTCAGGCGTATCTTCACGAGTGACCTTCACACGACCCGATGAACAACAGAGTATAGACCGGGAATACCTCCACTTCAAGGGGCGGTGGTGACGGGGCCCCGCGTCCGGGGACAAGAGTTGCACTGTTGCAATATGGAGCACGATCTATGCAAGATACATTGCTGGGCCGAGGTGCAAACGAGACAATGTGCTCTAGCAAGGCTGCGCAGCCCATGGCGCCATCCAAGGCTCTAGAAGTCTGATGTACCACCGCCGACGACGACAGAACGATGGCCTAGGCCGCGCACAATGCAGGGATGGCCTTTGTCCGCAGGACTTCATCGCGCAGGTATACGAACAGACGCCAGCACTGTAAAACCGCGCTTATCAGCCGCTGGTCTTTCGAGCCCAGTGGGAGCACGGCATCTTGGCAAACGATCAGCCCTCTCGAGGCCCTCGGTCGACGAGGACCACCGTGGCAGCCCCGGTCGCTCTGGGGTCACGCTGGCCGTCTCTTCTTCCGTCCCTGTGCCATTTCACGACGTCTCTCGTTCATGTGTTTTGGTGTGCAGCTGCGTCCATCACAGCGCGTTTCCCACAACTCGCCTATCTCCGGTGGGCTTCCGGGATACTTGGGGCCGGAGGGCACCAGCCAACCACGTTGCGAGGACTTACGTGTACAGGGTCTGGCGGAACCTGGGCCTCTCGGAGGGACCGCGTCAGATGGACGCGCGGGGGAGATCAAATTCGCGCTGTGGTAAGTGGCGATGCTTGGTGAGTGGACCGACTGGGTGCCCCGCACTGGCAGATACACGCATGCTGCTGATGGGCTTCTCGTGAGAATGGACATCCTATCTGTATAGACGGTGGCAAGCCGATGCAAGTCTGCGGGGATGATACACGTTTACTTCGTGATGTATATAGCGCTTCAGTGGAGGACAGGAAATCCGAGTCTCGAGAAGCAGCACACACGCGTCATGCTGGCCTAGAGAGGTCCAGTGGCCTCCGCACGGCAGACGGAACCTGATGGAGTGGAGCATCCACGTATTATGTTTAATGGCAGAGTCGGCACTTGGGGTCTGTGCCAATAAAAATATCGGTATTTGCAAAAACCATCAAAAGACCTGAGTGGATGCCGACTCCGCCAGTAAACATGGTATCGCGATCATGTCCTCTGTATGCACGTTGTGGCCGATCTGAGATGTTGCTTAGGACGGCCTGCCCGAGCATGACAGTCGCATTGGCAAGTTGTGGTAGCTGAACAACAGGAAACAGGGCGATTGGCAAGGGCGAAAGGTTTCCCTATGGGCGGGAGCATTATCGGCAAGTGGCACTGGCGAAGCGCGCACCCGTCGGTTCGGAATTGTGCAGCCATTTGCTGACGGTGTACAAGCCCGACGCCGTCAGTTGACCGCAAGGCGTGCGACGGGCTTGTCTGATGACCACCCTGGCGCTAGGGGGTCCTCTGCTAGGGGCAAGAGGATGTGACGGTGGTCGAATGCAAGTAAGTTGAAAGAGACCAGAAAAGGAAGAAAATAAGCGAGATGTGTTGTGGAGAGAAGGACGCGAGACCAAGATCCGTCAGTCGACAACAGACGCCGCCAATGCACGCTCGGATGACGTAATGGCCCAAGTAGCTTGCCGAGTCACCAAAGTAGATTCACCCAGCCCGTGCCGTCTTTGGATTCCAGCCCCATGGCATCCTCGCACACAGGCCCTAGCCACTCAAATATCGCGCGAGCACGTCCCAGCCCTCTCCTCCTCCTCCCCGGCAATCATGCCTCCGTTTCCCCCTGGTCCCCGTACACATCTTCTCTCCTGCCCCAGGTGAGTGTCTCGCATCTCCCCTGGCGCGCGTGTGTCTGGCCTCGGTGTACCCGAGCCATTGTAGCCGCATTCTCGACATTGTTGCATATGTCGCGTGCTCCGTGCTTCCGCTCACACGAAGCTACTGCTTCCGCCAAACCAATTCACTTTCCACCCGGCGCCGTCCATGTCAATTCCAGAGTGCATTTCCCCCGAAACATACGCTGCCGCCACATATGCATTTGCTAAGCCGGCGTTCGCACCACAATCCCTTGTCCACTTCTCTCGCGTGGCAGAACCCATCTTGGGCTGCACCTTTGTTTTGGTTGCACCCACCTCTCTACCCTCGCGTATCACACCCATCCTTCTCTCCTTTCCTGTGGTCACCTGACACTGCAGTCTATCGCTCTAGATTGCCTTTCCGTCCCGGCAGAATCCTGCTCCTGCCATGAAAGGCCGGCCCTCTCTGCCGTCAAATGTATGGCCATCCATATATGTTCGAGTCAGACCGCTATCCTCCCCCAGAAAGTAGCGGCTACTGTTATCTCTGAGCGCGGTTTGAACTTCCACGGTATACATCGCCAGACACAAGATCCGGTTTCTCCGTAAATTCTACTTCCTCCTCTGACCGCATCAGATATGCCGCGACAGCTGCTAAACACAGCTTTCAATTCTAGTCCCAGGAAGCTATCGACTCGCGGCTCGATGGCGCTCGACCTACGTGCGCATTGTCGCTCCGGGTCTCTCGTCCCCGGCGAATCGCCTCGCGGCGCTTGCGGTAATGCAAGAAATATAAATCGGCGTGGTGTCGTGGTGCCAGTGCACAGCAGGAACATGACGACGTCGACAACAAATCACTCGTCCCTGGTGCAGTTCGGCCAGCAGCATGTCACGAGGGGCCTCAAGCGCGAGGTCGACGCGGTGATCACCAAAGGCGAGGGCTCGTTCGTGACGCTCGGTGACGGCCGACGGATGCTGGACTTCACCTGCGGCATCGGTGTGACAAATTTGGGTAAATTTGCATATTGTCGTCCGGATCCAACATAGCTGACAAGCGTTTTGAATTTTTTGAAAGGTCATTGCCATCCAAAAATTAGCGGTGCCGCAGCCGCTCAGTGCATGGAGCTTGTGCATGGACAAGTGGGTGCAACACGCGAGATAATTTCGATCATTGACGCAAAAGTTCTGATTTTTTGTACCTGTGCCTGTAGTGCAGCATTGCTTTCCACGGGCCCTATCTGCAACTTATCGAGAAACTCCTTCCGGTGATGCCAGATCCGTCGCTGGACTCGTTTTTCTTCTGGAACTCCGGCTCAGAGGCGATTGAGGCAGCCATCAAGATGGCGCGCGCCATTACCGGGCGGCAGAATATCATCACGATGCAAGGTGCGTCCTTGGCGCCCTCGCCAATCTGTTTCCTACATCCCTGCTAATATACGCTATCGGTCAGGCGGCTACCACGGACGCACGTTCGGTGCCATGGCGGTGACCCGGAGCAAGACCGTGTACAGCGAAGGCGTGCACCCGCTGATGGTAAGCATAGCGCCGATCGCGCTCGACTGCTCGTGCCTCACCTCTCTCTTCCGTCATGGTAAACACGTGGCCTTTCGCTTACCATCGCGATCACGATAGCCGGGCGTGTTCACGCTCCCGTATCCGTTCTGGCACCAGCTCGGCATGCCGCCCGACACGCCCCCCGCGCAGCTGGCCGCACAGTGCCTCGGCCAGCTATCCCTCCTGCTCTCGCAGCAGACCGCGCCGCGCGACACCGCGGCGATCCTCATCGAGCCCGTGCTCGGCGAGGGCGGGTACGTCCCCGCGCCGCCCGAGTTCCTGCGGGGCCTCCGCGCGGTATGCGACCGCGAGGGCATCCTGCTCGTCGTCGACGAGGTGCAGTGCGGGTACGGGCGCGCGGGCAGGAACTTTGCGGTCGAGTGGTCCGGCGTGCGGCCCGATATCATGGTGATTGCGAAGGTGCGCCGCGGCTTCCGGGGTGCTCCCGTGCGCGCGTGGGGCTGACTGGCCGCGCGCAGGGGCTGGCGAACGGGTTCCCGCTGAGCGGGGTGGTGAGCCGGAAAGAGCTGACCGATAGGCTGCAGCCGGGCTCGATGGTGCGTCGCGCGCGTTGTGCGTGGCTCGCGGAGACTGACGTGCGGGCCGCGGCGGACAGGGCGGGACGTACGCCGGGAACGCGGTGGCGTGTGCGGCGGCGGTCGCTGTCGCGGACGTGATGAAGGAGGAGAATGTCCTCCAGAACGTCAATGCTCGGTACGTGCCCTCCTTCCTTCCTTGGTACCGCGACAGCGTCGTTGAGCCCGATCTGGCCGGCGCGTCTAGGTCGGAAGAATTGTTCGCCGCGCTGAATGCGCTCAGGGCGAATCCCGCGGTCGCGCCGTGCATACTCGACGTGCGCGGCAAGGGGCTCATGGTCGCCGTCGAGTTTGCGTCGCCCACGGGGACAGGCCCGCACGACGCGTTCGCGAAGCCCGGCGCGCCGAAGAACCTGGCAAGGCGCATCGCGAAGCGGTGCCAGGAGAAGGGGATGCTGATTCTGACGACGAGCGTGTACGAGGTGATCCGCTTCATCCCCGCGCTCAACGTCTCGAAGGAGGATCTGGCGGCGGGGGCGCGGATTTTTGCGCAGGCGGTCGAGGAGGTTGTCCGGGAGGGCTGATTGTTCTGTGGGTATGATACGGAGACTCTTTGCTAACGATTGATATGCATAGTACCAGGTAATACGCTCTGATTGTATCCCATACACGTTTCTTACCTACAGTACCATCTCATATGATATCCCTTACAAATGTTGTATGCGCTTCTGCGACGGAAAGGGAGATTTGTACAGAGAAATGTGATACAACTCGATCACGTTCCTGACGTGACGCCATGATGCCTGATTGTCGCCTTGATCAAATGTACGGTTGGTACATACACACCGTAAGATAGCAAAGCTGTTGTGATTGTTGAGATCGATGCGAGGTAAGAACCCGTTTGTTGTTGTTGTTACAGTCACGTTAAAGGCACTATTGTGATAGACGCCCGGTAGCACAGCCCCAAGCCCCTGTACGGAGTCTCAGGCGAACAAGGCTGGCAGACGCATGCCTCCACGGTGTCAATGAGCCAGTGGCTTATTCCCAGCTGCCAGCGGCGTGGCCACCATCTCTCTTGAGACGATTGTCTTCTCACAACCCTGGCTCGAGCCCCGAGTATCAATCCTATCACCCTGAGCACACGACTGCGCCTAGCACAAGGCGAGCGTCGATTCTTGCGGCTCCAGTCTTGCTACGATGGCGCCTTTGACGGATCTGGCGCGGCTACTACCACTTTTTCTACTGACTGTGCTATCTCTCGGCCCGCGCGCACACGCATACATCCCCGCGCTCCCGACGAACGACACACATGCGGCTGCGCAGAGCGACGGCGGGACGAACACGACGGCTGCGAGCAGGCTCGATCTGCAGTGGTGGCAGATGGGCTCGTACAGCGAGAGCGTCTCGTACCAGCTCGTCGGCGCCGACAGCACCGGCATCACCAAGGTGCGCGAGGCCGTCCTGGCGATTGACCTGCCCCGGCCGAGGCAGCCCGAGCCTCACTCACGCACGCATTGACAGGGCGCGCTGGTGCACTTCTCGGAGGACGGCCTGACGAACGAGACGAGTGAGTGCCTGGAGCGTCCCCGCGCTCGCCGCTGACGATGCTGCAGCGGACACGCCGTGGATCGCGCTCGTGGCGTGCGATGTGAACGCGACGAATGCGTCGATGGAGGACGACATCTTCACCCTCGCGCGGGACCGCGGCGCCGTCTCAGCGGTGAGTGTCCGCTTTGGTGGTCTTCTCTGACAGTGCCGTCTGGCAGTATTTGTGTTCTTGCTTTCGGTCAGGCGCCCGACCGAGGCCAGACCGAGTCCAAGCCTGACCGAGCTTTTTCGAGCGAGGAGCTTGGTCAGACTGTGCTCACGCCGACTCGATTGACAGCTGCTATACTCACGGTACTCGCAAACGTGCCTAATCAATCCAGATTATGCGGACCCAGCCAACTTTGACCAGGTGATGGACATCTTCGCCACGACCACCCTGTCGTCCGCCAAGTGCGTCCTTTCCGTTCTTTCCCATTTCTCATCACATCGATATTAACGTCTCCTCTTCCTGACGTGATCGACCCCTCGCAGCTTGATTCAGGACGAGTTTAGCGCGATCAACGCATCGACCTACGGCACGTACAACCCCGCGCTGCTCAACGCGTCCTTCGAGGTGATCAACACGACGATTTTGAAAGGGAGCACCGTCGCGCCGGGGTACATGTTCGCTACGCTCGTCGCATACAACGCCACAGGCAACGGCAGCACGGACGGGGGAAGTAACAACAGCAGCAGTGCGATGGGCGCAGGCTCGTCGGGCGGCAGCGGTGGCGGCGGGGGACCGAATACAAGCTTGGCGATGTGAGTGGCTCCCGGGCTTGTTCGGCGTGCTGGAAGCTGACAGGACCGCCGCAGGATCATACTGTACGCCATCACGGGCTGCGTGTCGGCGCTCTTCTGCGTGGTCATCGTCTCCGGCGTACGTCATCCCCTCTTCGCGCATTCGTGTCCACATGCACAGCCCCAATCAGCCTATCCATGCTAGCTCGCGTCTATGCCTTAGTCTAACTTTCCCCTTCTTTCCAGGCGGTCCGTGCGATTCGGCACCCCGAGCGCTACGGTCCGCGCGCCGGCGACGGCACCGGCCCGGGCGGTGCAGCGCAGAGCAGGGCGCGCGGGCTCACGCGCGCGATCCTCGACACATTCCCCGTCGTCAAGTTCGGCGCGGGCGCAGGTGCAGGCGCAGAGGAGGGCGCGCATACGAAGGACGTGGGGAGTGCGGAGGACGACGTGGACGAGCTCGATGCGGCGGAGGGCGGCAAGGCGGGCGCGGGGGTGGAGCTGCAGATGTGGGAGGTCGTAGAGAACGTGCCGCTTGCAGCAGTGCGCGAGGAGGGTGTGGAGGATGACGCGGGGCGCGGGGCGGACGGTGGGGACGCGCGCGAGGGCGGCGTGCTCGCATCGCCCGGTGCGGGTTCCTCGCGCTCGGCGGGTGAGCCATCGTCGCCAGTGTCCCGCCCGCGCCTGCGCCCTGCGCGCTTGGGCGCCGAGGGCACGGAAATCAGCAGTGTGAATGTGAATACTAACCTTTCCCGCAATAAGGGCGTGGAGAAGGAGGTGGTGCCAGACGCGATTGGGCGGGAGACGTGTCCGATCTGTATTGTGGACTTTGAGGAGGGGGACGACCTGCGCGTGTTGCCGTGTGAGGGGCACCACCGGTTCCATCGCGAGTGCGTGGACCAGTGGCTCCTCGAGCTGTCAAGCAGCTGTCCGATCTGCCGGCAAGGTGAGTTCCCGCCAGTTCCTCCTCCCTCCCCTCCTTCCCCTATCGCTGCGCGGCTATCTTGCACCCGTCTTTCCGAGCTCAGATTGCTGATGCGTGTTCTTCTAGACTTCCATGCGCTAGAAACGATGATGGCGGGAGACTCGGGCGACGTGCTGGAGCCGCCGCACATGCCAGGGGCCGCACGCCCGCTGTCGACGGCTGCGGCACGGTTCTCGCGGTACCTGCGGTTCGCGCGGCGGAGGCAGGTGCGGCATTGGGAGGACGGGAGCGGGTACGACGCGACAGACCCGCCGGTGCCGCTCGTGCCGGACATGCGGTTCTGAGTGTGCCAACCCGTTTCATTTATTCGCTGCGACTGGTCTGCTGTGCTGATTGTACCATCATTCTGACGTCGCCTGAGTGCCGCTTTTTGTATTGTGTATGTGCATGCAGGACTGTACGACTAGCCATATTGTATCAGTGCTGGGTACGGTAATCGCCTAATTATCCCTCAGAATTTTGCAAAGATCTGGCGAAAAGGCGTTGATGCAAATGGGAGCTCCGCTGAAATATCCACTGCGCATCGACGACTGCCCTTTGCGGGCTGTCACGAGGCATGCTCCCGTGCGTCCCGTAAAGGAAGTGAGATTGCCATACGCGGAAGGCCCTCTTGTCGCACAAGCTCGCCCTGCGTCACTCGCGATGACGTCGCGCCCCTCTCCGCTCGCGGTGACACGCTGCGCGTCATTGCGCTCTCCTCCACGTCTTCTCAATCGGGCGCGTCGCGGGGCCTCTGTTGGCTATAAAAGGCGGACCCGCAAGAGGGATGCGGCACTCGCCTCTTTCCCTCGCACATTCCCCTGCATTCAATACTTCCACTCATACCAAGTCTTTGACCATCATCATGTCCGACGCTGGCAGACAATCCTTCACTGACAAGGCCGGTGCTGCCCTCAAGGTGTGTGATGTCCAGTCAATGGGAATGCATGCTCACAATTTGCGAATGGCAGCCCGACTCTGAGAAGTCGACCACAGAGCACTTTGGCGACAAGATGAAGGGCACCGGCGACTCGATCGCGTCCTCCCTCCAGCCCAACGTTTGTTGCACTGTTGTCGATTAATGAGTCTATTCCCATCTGACGGCACCCACTCTACAGAGCGAGAAGTCGGGCACGCAGCAGGCGGGCGATGCCTTCAGCAGCAACTCTAATGAGAATCAGGTTTGTCGCCATGTTTCTCGCATCCAGTAACGACTGATGACGATGTTCTTGAAGCCCTCCATGATGCAGAAGGCGAAGAACGCCATTGGCTTTGGGGACAACTGAACCATTCCATATACCTGAGCAACTGTATCATTAGCATGAGGGCGGTGTACCATATTTGAGATCAATACACGGATCGAATGATATTCATCGATTGAACTACCTCCTACCACCTACAATACGGTTTGTTCGATGCAACAACACAAGCCGGGGAGAGCACGAAATAAATCGCCAGACTTGTGCAATGTTGTGCATCCAGGAAATATGCAATTGGTAACCAATCCCCCCTGCGACCCTGAATCGCAGCCCAGGTCCGGGACACAACGCGAATTAAATAAATGTTACGTGGTGCTAACAAACAAATGCATGTGTTATTAAACTATCAGATAACGGCCACTCGCTGCCGGATATATACAAGCTAATATACATTCCCCACGATGTGTCCAGAAAAATACCGAGAAAAAAGTGGGCAATAGGAAAACTCGACGCACCCGTGCACTACTCATCCCCATAACTCGGCGGCGCCTCGAGCCGCTCAACCTGTATCTCCTGCATCACCCGCCGCAGGTTCTGCATCTCCTCGCGCAGCCCGACGATGTCGCGCGGCGACACGGGGTTCTCGAGCACCTCTGACGGCGGCTCACGGCTCGACGCCGGCGTCGTGCTCGCGTACGCCGTCGACGACACGGTCGAGGCGGGCCCCGGCGGCGTAGGTGCGGCCATGTATTGCCGCAGCTTGGACGACATCACGATCGGCCCCGCCGGCGGCGAGGTCGCGACGGGCGAGTACGGCACGTCCGCGGTTTGTGTGGGCGGGTCGAACGGCGCCGCGGCGTACGGGAACGGGTCGGGCTTGGGCGTGGAGAACGCGTCGTCGTGCACGACCAGAGGCGGCGCGCGGGTGCGCCGGCGGCGGCGGTAGAGGAAGAACGCGGCGAGACAGAGCGCGGCTGCGCCGATGACACCGCCGACGACGCCGCCGACGATCGCGCCGACGTCCATCGAGCTCGAGCCCGTGCCTGCGCGCCCCGTAGGCGCCACTGGTGGCACGGAGATCGTGTGGTTCGTGAGGCTGGCGCACGTGCATTAGGTACGAGGATGTGCGTTTCCGGGAAGCTCTGACTTACGTGAGCGCGAGCGGGGCGAACACGGCGCCCTGCGCGGGACTGGGTGTTCTCGCGTCAGCCCTCGGACGATCCACACAGGCCGATGCGCACGTACTTTGCAGATCCGTCGGTAGGGTTCCCAGTGTCGATCGCGTATGTGGTCGGGAAGATGCCCACCGTCTGGTTGGCCGAGACGCGGGCGTACACGTACGCGAGCAGCTGATCACGCACGCTCGAGTTCGACGCTGTCGCGGCGGTGAACGCCAGCCACGCTAACACAGCTTGTCAGCAGCAGCGCCCGAGGAAATACCCACGCCGCGCACCTGAGTTGCCCGAATTCGCCGCATCGCTGTCAATTGGCAGCCCAAACTTCGACGCTGCACAGCCCGTGAGCCCAGCGCCGAGAATGGCAGCGAGAAATCGCGCGGCGCCAACTCACCTGAGCTGAACTGGCTCTGATAGAAGTCGGTCTGCATGTCGTACACCTATTCATGGCGGGTCAGCAGACAGCCATGTATATTTGGGTTGCTACGAACGCACATTCTGCGACACGAGGCCCGTTCCCAGGATACGGTCGGCATACAAGTTGTACATCAGCGCCCAGGAACCTTCCTGGCCGTAGCTCGCCAAAATATGTGGGGGGCTGGGGCTTGAAGTCTGCGAGATCGACTGCCACGTCTCGAAGTACGAGGACGCGACGCTCTGAAACCATGGACATGAGTGGTGTCATGTGCGAGATAATTGGCGCTGGAAGCGTACCGCATACTGCTGTACATCGCTTTCACGCCCCAGCGCTCTGCTGATTTCCGACATCGCCTGGATGCCGATGATTCCCTTGATAGCCAGGTTCGTCATGTTGGCGGTGCTCTGAGAGTCCGCAGACAGCCTGCGGGGCGCATTAAGCGTCAGGCAGACCAGAGACACTAGAAATGGAACTTACTGATTATTTGGAAGCAACGCGTTGCTGACCAGGTAGTCGGTCCAGTTTTTCAGTAAATTATACTGGACAAGATACATCAGCATATGCCCCAAAGCGACTGTCGTACCACGTACGTGCTCATTGACGAGCGAGCCGTCCCCGGTATATCGAGCGTGCGCCAACGCCATTATGAGCATGTTGCTCGTTTCTGGAGACAATGGTCAGGAAGCGTAGCTGGAATGGAAATGAGCGACTTGCGTTCTACTCCCTGGCTGTGGGCTGACGAGTCTCCAGAAGCGATAGGGTAGCCCGCCGCTTGAGAATTCGGGCCTGAGGATGCGCGTCACAACACTCGGTCTAGGTCCTAGAGTAACGTCGAGACGTACCAAGGTCTCGCGCTGCATATGGCAACGTATACTGGGAAGAATCTTGATATTCGAGAAGTGGCGAGAGCAACGGCTTCCCAAACGATGCATTGAGGTACAGAAACATGGGGAACGCAGCATAGAGTCCCTCCACTGGGGAAACTCGCCTTGAATATCAACCATGAAAAACTTTTGAAAACAGATATTACCACGAGTTGCTCACCTGCTAGTACCGATGTCCTTCATGAATATTCTGGCATCTGACGTGTTTCCATATCCATTCGAACCCATGGGCACGGTGATGTCTATTCCTCCAAAGACTTGTCGAGCAGCAAGAGAGACAAGGTCGCCATAGTCTGGGGATATAGATGCCGCATCTGTAAGGATCTGCTTGTCCAAAGCCTCTGCGCGAGTTTGGGCGTCGCTGAAGCCGGAGGCAAAGGCGTTGATCTACAGTGTTTTCAGTATATGCCACCCGGGCAGAGAAATATGGCAACAACTGACAGCGTCCTGAATATTCTGGTACTGCGTCACGTAGTACGGACTAAGCGGCTGGGTCTCGCCCGTGGAGGACGTGTACTGGATGACAGGATCCCGAACGTATCCTACAGACCATACCACGGGTGATTGAGTTGACGTTATTGTTCCCAGGTCTACGGAAATCGCGAATACGGGGAAGTCACTGTATTGGCATGTCAATGCGAGGCCGTGGATACGACACGAACTTGGACTCTACCCACTTGCTTATCCCCCGGAAACCAGTATCTTGAGTGTTCAAAAGACTTCCAACCGCTGCGAATTGGGGACGGACGGAGGAACCGCCAGTCTGCCATGTCATGTCCGGAGTCTGTGGGCGCAAAGGTGAGTCAGGTAAGAGCAGTCACACGAAGGCCACGCACGGAAGCCATGGCAAAATACGCTGTGCCGTCTTCAGCTTGATCGAGTATCTCGGTGAACGGCTCGGGCGATTGCAGCTGAATTTTGTGATACAACGCGCTGCTGTCCGTGGCGATAGTCGTCCAATTGACCAATGCAGAGCGGTTCCCCGACATCCATTCTGGAGAATCGATCACGGCGTCCAGTGTCAGGGCGTGTTTACAGCATTGAGATATTGAGACTTGCCTGCGCTGATGTCAGAGTAGACCTGTACATCATGTGCCTTGCCGTCATTAGAGGTCGCCTCGAGCGCCAAGTAAGAGAATGGGATGGACTGCTGGACCCAGTCTGACGGCTGTACGAGGATGAATGGTGCGCTCGGAGAACCGGCAGTAAACGAATGGCTGACCTCGATTGGAGTAAGAAAAGTGGCAGTAAGGTTCATCGGACCGGCCTGAATATTCATGATCGTACGCGTAGGGGTGAGCTGGAAATTTGTCATGGTGGTAGCATTGGGTCCGGGGTAGTTCCCAAACCATCTATAGGTCGTGTTGTCGATCCTTATGTGGCCAGCCCACCCGAGAATATGGTTCTGGGGAAATAGTCAGTACCATCATGGAATGGAGAAGAGGACCGCGGACCCCATCGGCATCCCAGAATGTCGGCCAGGTATTCGTCGTCTGTGAGGTTGGACCAAAAGATAGCCACGCGCTGAAGTAAGGCGAGCCAACGGCTAATGGGACAAAGGCAGGCCGGATAGCCTGGGCCGACAAGTTACTTTGACAATGGGCGAGAGAGAACAAGAAAGAAAGGACGACAAATTCCAGCAGGCCGAGTAGCATCGCTAGGACACTCGGAGAGAGGAAAGATGAGCGATAGTAGGAGAGGGACTACACCAAGCGAGAGGTGCCGTCCATCCTGAGGCTAGCCATGCGGGCTCTCACGGAGTCAAGTAGAGCGCAACGATTGACAGTTAGGCGCCAACACCTTCCAGCACCATTTTCGTGCCCAAAATTAAACCTGAAGAGGGGAAACGTTGCGACCAGATCAAGGCGAGAGATCCATCATTTGATGGAGAAACTTGGAGAAAATTGCTTGGCCCTTCCTCGAAGTACGTATTGCACTTTCGGGGAAAATTACAGTGGGATAGCCTAAAGACCTGGATAGTTCGCGCGAAGTGTTATGCATGGGGGCTACTTGAGTGTTGAGAGCAGGGTGATAGATTGTATTCACCCAAGGCTGAAACGCGTCGGAGCAGGAGACACAGTGATCGATCCTGTGAACGCTGATCCATGACATTCACTTGGCTCGACGTTACGCGACGCGTGACCCGGACTACTCGGCGCGTCTATGACTTCACGGGAAGTGCGGAATTATTGGCTCTGCAACCACTCCGCACTTTAACCTCGGAATTTCCTTAGGTCCAGGGGAAAATCATCTACTCTCATTTTTTTGATTATGTAAAGGAGTGTTTGGGAGAACAATCCCGAGATGAAGAGGCTCGGAAGAGTGCGTTAATTGTCACACACGGCCTGTAAGCTTTCAAGAGTCGGAGTGTGATTTCCTTTCCGAGCCTGTGAAATTGTCACTCAAGCATGATGATTAAAAAGAAATGAAGGGTCTGGCTTGACCCTAACTTGGTGAAATTTGAGGAGGAACACTGGGCAAAGTAAATCTGTTCATCATGGTTGGGAAGCCTATGACCATGTCTGGGTCTTGCAACAGCATATATACATCTTGTAGATTGACTACATTGTATTTCATTTTGACAAACCTCTACAATACTATTTAATCCATACCTAAACCATGTTTTATGAGGTTTCATGATAATTGTGGTGCTAGAATTTTGCACTTCTGGCCATTTTGTGCTTTCTGTGAAGCTGTAATAATGATTGAGCAGTGGTATACCATCACCATTGACCTGTCCAAACATACAATATTGTACTGTGTGATGATTAACTTCAAACCTTTGATTTATATCATGGATCATATACTAGTAACTCAATGTGAGGGGGGGTTGTGAGACTAGTATCTGCACCACACTCATCTGACAGCCAAAGCAGTGAACACAAGTCCCTGTGCTGGGCTAAAGCTCTGAACTATAAATTTGACCCAAATCATAGATGTATGATCAAGCTGACCTACCTAATCTGCTCCCATATACACAAGATACATGATGATGAATATGCTCATTGTGAACAAGACATGTGCCCATGTCATCACTGATAGATTGTCATACACCATTGAAATTTAACTCTGCCACTGCTGTGAATGACATTCAGGCCAACAATGAATGACAGCCTGGAAACAAGTCAGCACCTCATAGCAGAATCGTCTATCCCTAGATGTCCTCACATGCACTAGTACCATCATAAGAATGTCACTGGATTCTAGAATGTTTGTCAGGATCACATAGTCCACATTCTGATGTAGGTACCTGCATTCAATGCCTTGGTTGTGAGGGAGATTATTTCAGTATGCAAAAGGATAACCCACATACTAAGAATCAAACAGGTCAGCATTGCGTACAAAGCTGTCAAAAGATTCTGAAGGAGATCCAATAGACTTTTACACACCTCAACTGGAGTAAGGAAGGTGATTGTCAGGCCCATTGTGCCAACCTGAACCATGAGAATTGTGCATTGGTATAATTTCCATTCTTGATAAGTCGGCAGAGTTGGCCGATAAAGAATTGCCAAGCCACCTGTACACTGTTCCGTTGATCCTGATGTGGCCAGCCCACTCGAAAATTTTGCCCTCTGGATGATTTCGGCATCATTCAATTGTCAAGTATCAAGAACGTCGGCAACATTTTCGTCATTGATGCTCCAAAATTTGGCCAAGTGTTTGATGGACATAGTCACGCGGATGTAAGAGAGTGAACGGACAACCACAGGAACAGCCGGAAGGCTTGGAAGGATTCGTTGTTTTGTGAACGAAAGAAAAAATTAAAGAGATGGCGGTGTGATGAGAATAGACAGACTCCAAGCTACATTGTGAGATCGAGATCGAGAAAGTAACGTCTCGTTGGCGATAGAGAGAGTATAATTTCCTTACAAGCACAGTCTGAGCCATGGAATAGAGCAGTCGCAATACTTCGAAAAGTATTCGTGAGAGACGATGACACTCGGATGTAGCCTCTGGCATACTGCAGATAACTCATCGATGCCACAGATATGCACCCATTCAAGACATTGTGAAGTTGTGGTCTGTGACACAATGTCAACGTTGCAGTCATTTGGAGGTCGTCAACATTAGGTTACAAGTAACTAGAAACTTACTATTGGAAACTTGTACATCTCAGGTTATGTCAAGGGTTGATCAGAAGGCAGAACACTATTGATATCGCCGACACTGAAACATCTCGCGGCCAACTGATCATTTGTTTCATCTCGGTTTGCTACCTTTGCTACCTGTGTTGTTGTTTCAGCTGCGGAGCAGTGTACTTGCCGTGGCTTTCAGTGCAAAAGCGTGCATTTATCAAATCCAGGTAATTTTCAGCCGTGTTGAGGATGAAAGACGGAGTTCATGGAAAAGCGAGTGGCACGATACGCGATCGTAAACACGCGACAACGACGCGTACTTATCAAGTCGGACTCGAACCGCTTCAGAGGCTTTTTTGAATCCCTATTTACCCGTACCAGTGCGTTGCAAGGACTTCAACCTGCATCCAAACCTATGGATGAGTGTGACTCATGAACATCTTCAGGCGACAAGCAGCACCAAGATAGAAGAGCCTTAAGTAGCACAATCAAACTTGTACTAAATACCCCTTACTGCTGTGAGAAGGCAAGACAATAATTGAAGTCAATGCCAGCAACCGAATTCGTTTTCATTTGACATGGCAGAGCAAGCACAGCAAGATGCGATCAAATATCACGTAGACATCCATTTAGATTCGACAACGTATCGTTCATCTACATCAATGATCATACAATGTCATGGCTTGCTAGAACAAGCCGTCTCATGACCAACTGAGACAAACAGACCGGCCTCTTCAATGGGATGTGAGCGCACTGCTAATCGACGGTATGCGAGGAGAAGGCCTCGTGAAGACGGGAACACTGACACAAACGGCAAGAAGCGTGTTTAGTAACGACACGTTCAGACAATACGCAAGGGAGTGAGCTGAGGTCCTTTGCTTACCTAGATCGCACAGAAGCGCTGCGACGCATGGGGGAGCGTGGATCGATCATGGCGTCATAGACAGGGCTTGCAGTATCTACACCAGGCAGGGTCAGCCCTAAGCCAAGTGGAGTCAAGCCTGCCTGCTGTCCAAGGGTCTGTGCGCTTCGAAAGCTCGATGACGGGTTACGCCTGGGTGACGCAGCGTCACTGGGCCGAAGCGGGCGGTGACACGTCAGGCATATACGACCAGCACTGTGTCCGCTATGACTAGAAGAGCCCGAGCCTGAGCTCGAGGAGGAGTGAGAATTTGAAGCGGGGGACGCTGTGGGTGGAGTGGGCCGGATCGACCGTAAGTCGGTCTGTACATGTGCCTCCGAGTATGTCGCGCTGCGACCAAGTCGACGGTACGTGCTGGGTCCGGCTGGCGAGTAGAGGGTGCTGCCGCCACGGCTAGAGAAGTCAGATTCAACCTTCGTAATGCCGGTGGTGGGTGATGAAGAAGTCCTGAGTTGGCTGCCCGAAGAGCGCACTGGAGACTGCGCGTTGGTGGCAGACTGCACGTTAGTTGGAGGCGACTCAGAGCGAGCAGGTGACCGCTGAGCCGGTCGTGCAGGAGAGCGTGCAGGCGATGGCTGTGGCTGCGCGTGAGAGCGCGCTAGCAATCGTTGAGGTTGCGCAGGAGAATGTGCTGGCGACCACCGAGGTTGCGCGGGAGTGTGTGTAAGTGATCGCTGAGGTTGTGCGGGAGGCGAACGTGCAGGAGTCTGCGTCCTGTTTATTGGGGCACGCGAGTCCTGCGGCGCCGGCACCGTAGTAGATGAGGCTCGTTGCGACTGCTGGGCTCCTGGTATATTTGGACGAGGGTCCATTTGGACGGACCTCGTGCGTCCTTGCGCCCACGCCGTACGAAAGGCCTCCTCTGCCTCGATCCTGGTGTGATAGCCCTTATAGATCGAGCCTGGCACTTTCATAACCCTGTCAGCAGCCTCATACCTGCACGACACGGTGACGCCCGATTATCTGTGAGTGCTATGCTATCAGGCAAGGCATGCCTACAGCGCTCACTCACCAATCATCGTAGACACCAGGTTCAGTACCAACGGTGACGAGATAGGCAGCCCACCTCGCCATTTTCTGCGTTCATTCAAGCCCTAACGGCTCTGTGTAGGGGTAAAGAAAGGACATTTTCGAGCCTGCTCGGTATTTGACGCCTCCGCGAGGGCGTCGGTCGCGCATACGAAGCTTCGAATTCGCGGAATTCGATCAGAACGCGGTTGTATATAGCATGCCGTCACGAAACGAATACCTGACTTATGTAAAACACTGATACAACATGGCTGGCCGCGCGGCACTGTAGGTATTATCGTCCCTACATTCAGGAATGCACGAGGAATCTACAAGGTTCACCCCTTTTCTACTATTGTCAAACCGCAAACCTTGGCAGTGGGATCAGGCCTCAGCATATGCTCAGAGGTGTGTTCAGCGATCAAGAATTCGATGAAGGACCGCGGAAATCTCTTGCGAACCTTGATGAGCAACTCACCAAGTTACGATGTGCATACCAGAGCTAGATGCTCGACAGCATGTAAGTAGTGTAAAGAACCTCCATCCTCCGTCATACTGCAATGTATCCTCCTCGACTCGAACTCTGACGTGGCCGAACAGTCGAGCATAGGTGAGAAATAACATCACTAAGCATATAAGGCACCTCTCTCCAGAAGTCGCGATGTCTGCAGAGGGCAGGTGAGACAGTCACCGGAAAGTGAGAAGAAAGATTTACGTACGGGATGAGATCTGCGCCTGTTGCACCGTATGTTGAGTAGTTATAATACGCGCCTATTGCGAAATACGCTACGAATGCAAGGAAGAGTCTGCGAGCCAATAGGAAGACCATTCAGCTAAGCCCGACACATCCCGGCCTTCAGCAGGGACATATAGCGGCGGCTTACAATAGGAAGAAATAACCGACACCAGACCCAACCGCTTTCTCTTTTTGACCTCTGTCATCATCAATATCTCCCGCAGGCTCGTCTCCTGCAGGCATGTCCGAACTACTCGAGCCGCAGCCCGATGGTGTACTCCACTCCACTATCATCTGCGAGCCATCATATGATGACCAGGATGGTCCAGAGTCTTCTGTTGAGCATAGTAATCGTACGTTGAAGGATTGGGGTATTGGATCGGCGCTCGTTGAGCTGGGGTATGATGGGCCCTTAAAGGTAACGGACAGACCCTTAGGCGCTGATGATATACAGATGAGATATTCATGAATATTGCACAGGAAAGAGATTGCGCGCGTACAAGAAAGTGAGGAATAATCCATGTCCTCTGTCGCGGACTTGGCCAGAGGAATCACAGCTACTATACGATCATCGTCGTTTCCTTTCCGGTTCGTTTTTGTCAGGCATGCTCTGGTACCTGAGGGACACTAGCAGTGCTACAAATGAGTCATTTTCGCGCAGCTGTGGGCACAGTACACAATGATTTCACCAACCTGATCCACTTCGTCTACTCGTTCTTGCGGCTGCAGGTCTGCGCAGAGATTGAAGATGACGGTATCAACCATCACACTTGGCGGCGACTCTCTTGTTCGCGACACAGAACGCTCGCCGGCTAAGGAATTGAGGTCGTAGTTTTGGTCACCATATGATATGTGGCAATCAAATGGATTCCCATCCTCTTGAGCATATGTGAAGGTCGAAAGAAACAGGAGCGAAAACGCAAACGTATGAAACTCTAGATGTCGCGGCAGGATCATTCGAACCAGCATTTGGTGTGGTGAATAGTACCAGGAGGCGATTATATGGGTGCAATTTAGCAGTCAAGCAGTCTTGGGCTGTGCTTGCCGCACGTCGGCCGGATTTGGTCGCGCATGAGGACCCTATCAACTGAATTACGTAAGGCACGCGAGATCTGGTAAGACCCCAGGAGCACCGGTTGCGCGTCCCTATTACGCGACGCGTCACTTACAGCCACAGACGGGCTTGCGCTTGATTTCTCTAGATAGGCGCCACAACCACATAAAGGACCGGTCTGCATTCAGAGGCTAGCAAACATCTCTTGAACCACTATGGCTACAGTCGACGACCTAATCCCCCTAATCTACCATGAGAAACAGGAGCCAGGATCAATGCTCTGTGCTCAGCATGCCTTGAATTCACTTTTGCGTGAGCAACCCTACTTGTCTTTCTTCTTGGTCTGTCTGAACCGTCCTTCGTGTGGCGCAGAGCGCGATGAAGTCAGTCCGCATAATTGTCTGCATCGCCGTCTCTGATACTTGCTCTGACATCAGTATACGGCGCCTATGTTGTCCGATATTGCGAGGTCGCTTGATGCACAGGAAGCACAAGTTGACCAAGACAACACTGGACGTCTCAGTACTAATATGGATGACACCGGTGCGCATGCATCGAGCTGATCTCCCTACAGACTTTTCGTGCTGAGATGCTGCGGCACAGGTTTCTTCTCGGAGCAAGTGCTCGAGACGGCATTGCAAGTATGGGGACTAACGTATGCCACCTCGCGTCGATTGAGATGTGCATGCGCGCGTACTGACATTAAAATGTATGCAGCCTTGCTCGATGGCGCAGCACACCGATGCTTCCTTACCATGACCGCCCACAGTGCGTGCCCGCTGTCAGATGCCATCGCTGATGTAGATTGGTCATATCGTTTTTCTATGCAGCACTCAAATGGCATTCATCTTACATCTTGAGAACCATTGGTTTACACTGAGGCGATTCGGGCTCGTCTCTCCGAATCCCGATGCAGATACAGGGGAAGGACATTGGTTCAACCTCAATTCCTTCCTTGAAGCTCCAGAGTGGGTCAGCAGATTGTATCTTGGAATGGTACTACAGCAGGCAGAAGCCGACGGTTGGTGTCATTCCCATGCCTCTTGTAACGAGACTCCAATCTTGCTACAACGTTTGCTAATCGAATGGTTTTCTGGAGATAGGTTTCACTGTCTTCGCAGTGGTTCAAATGGACCGTGATGGCCCTCTCAGACTTACCCGTACACATGCAGATCACCTCGCCGCTACTATCCCCGAACGATCTGCCCATTCTGGAGCGCGCTTGTCAACGACACGAGCATTATCATCGCAGGCTGCTCCTCAGCCTCACTACATAGAAGGTTTCGAGGACGAAGACATGGAACTCCAAGCCGCGTTGCAGGCTTCGCTCCTGGCCAGCACCCACGACTTCCCGCCGGCACTTATTTTACCAAGAGCGTCGTCGTCGGCTACATTGCCCTCTTCTGGGACACGCATGCCATTGCAAAGGATACAACCAGCATACAGCGCGCCTCCACAAGCCGAAGGAGGAGGCGAAGACGAGACATCGCTGGATCCCGTAGCGAGAAGCAGGGCGCGCGGCCAAGCCTTGTTACAGCATATGCAACGCGAGCAAGAGGCAGCGCTCAGAGAAAGTTACCAGGAAGAGATAGCTCGCTTCGAGGCCGCCTCACGGATGCCTGCTGTGCGAGCAGGCATGGGCGAGGACGAGGACGAGGAGTTGCGCCGAGCAATCGCAGAGAGCGAGGCCATGATGCGGAGTCAGCAGACGAGCGTTCCTGCTAGAAACGAGCCTCCAGAACTGATCGATGTTGACGAGGATGAGGATGACCCAGACTACGAGCCGCCGGTGATACCGCCGCAGCCACAGCCGCGGTCGTCCATGTATGGCGCGCACAGGGTGTATGACGACGAAGATGCAGATCTGCAAGCGGCACTAAAGGCGTCGATGGAAGGCATTCCGGAAGGCTTTAGGCTTCCCAGTACACCACCACGACCACCTCAACCGCTATTCAATGCCGATGCCCCAGTACCGTTACCGCGACCTCAGTCACAACAAGGTGTCGCAGCGAGTTCGGAGGAGATCGAGAGAGATAACGAGGCTGAATCCGAGGCAGAGCAAGCGCCGGCACAGGAGTTGAGCCTCGAGGAGATTAGGAAACGGCGCCTTGCCAGGTTCGGGAGTTGATATGGTTGACATGAGCGGCTGAACTTGGTGCTTGGATCTGTGTGCTGATCCGTGAGAAGTACAATATACTCAAAGAATCTGTAAGAAACATACAAACATATATACTGTATCTTTTTGGTATCTCCACGGGATCAGGTCTCGATCTGTTAAGTAGGAGCGTCGATAACATTCGCAAGCAAGTTCTTACAGCGACCTTGACAAGAACCGCTGTTTAGAGCATACTCTGGTCCTCTGTCGATACCATTCACTTCCATTTGCCTTTCTTTGGTGGGACGTTCACATTCCGGCTATATGTCAAACGTTGCGGTATATCTGCGCTGGCTGCGTGTTCGATGGGAATGGAAAGAATTGCATGACGGTTCAAGCCTCAGGGATCAGGTATTTCAAGCCAAAGTCGGATTCCAAGACTGCCTTGTATAAGGGTCCAAGGAGACGCTACTGGACTCTGAGAGTGATGGCACGTCCATTCACTAGTGCTGGAGTACGCGAAGTCGATTGGTGTGATTGTGTCTTGGTGCTCCTCAGCAAGTCAGTCTGACCTTTTGATGACATTACTTCGCGTTGTGAGTGTTGTGCAACTGAGCTATCTCCTGTTAGTGACAAGCTGCTTGCCGTTCGTCAGGGCACCAATACGCCGTAGTGGCGTGTCGCTCTCTTTGGCTTTGGTCATCGTGCCCGCAGTATCTATCGCCTCAAGGGATAGTTGCTGAGCTTTCTTTCCTTCTCTGTTCATTCTCTTTTGATCTTCTTTTGCATGTAGCTCACACGTGACCTTCAGCGCAGTAACGGAAACCGGCGCAATTTGACGAATGTAGGTGACCCACAAAGACAGATAGAAAGTCTCCGCGGTGAAAAGAACTGATGTTACTTCGTGGCACCGCCGACATCATGCTCCTCGCATATTGAACTACCGGCATCATCTGAAAGGCGACGTGGGGCTCGTGGTCGCCTTGAGCTATGGTTACCGCATGTTCCGCCGGACACGGGTTCAATGGGCTGCACGGTGGACAACTTGAAGGCAAGAGTACTACTGCATGCTGAAAGGACTGTCCTCGGCCATATACAATGAATTACTATTGTCTACTACCATCCTAGCACAAGGGGAAACCAACTGCTATTTTGTGTTTTCAAGCAATGGTAATTAGGTTGCTATGTCTGAAAAACTGACAGCACATGAGTGCAGACTCTAGAGTTATGCTCTGGGCAATCGGAGACGTGGCCCAGGCTTTGTGACGTGTAGAACATCAGATGGATATCTGCCGAGACAGCGTGCTCAGAACACTACTTATGTGTTATGTAAGTGGCGGCGAATAGGAATTGGACATTCATAGCCATTTTCCTCAATCTCGATCCCGTTGACCTTACGAGTCTGTCCTCTACGGGCAACAAGAGGCATCAAGCTTCTCCGGCGCTCGGACGCTAAACTAATTGTGATAGCATGGCATGTCCGTGCTCACCATAGCCTCTTCTCCCTAAAACTCTTCATGCCAGTCGTCGGAGGGTGGGCAGTACAGCTACAAACGTCAGGCGGCACCCTGTAGGAGTATGATGTCGAGCATGGGGTGAATAACGATTTCAACTGCCGTGTAATCTGTCAACCAGACAGGACAAGCTACCTTTTGCCCTACAGTCATCGAGCACCGAGTCTCACTGACACGTGCATAAACACCTATAGGCATTCTCAGTTTCTCTAGAGTCTGGGCAAAATGAGCTCGGTATCTATGTCGAGATCCTTCTTGATGGAGTTTTAGTATGTCTGTCTCACTTGCAGCATAAGTCATTTGATTGTAACATGGATGGCGTCCAGTATGAGCATTTTTATATCTCTGAACACACTCATGAAGCATGTAGCTACGGCTGGCAGGATAGCGCAGACGACGACATTTATCCGTTTCCTTGGATGAAACGTTCAGCTCTTTGTAGGTTTCCATTTTGCCATCGTTTTTCTGAGTGTCTTGTTAATAATCTAATTCGCCGTTGCAGCTTCCAGAGGCGACATCCTAAAAGCTGTGGATGTAGAACTGACTGGCGCGGTTGTCGTTAGATTGTACCGACTGAATAAGCGGCTGCCCGCACCCCTGCTTGACCGATATGTTAAACGCCCATCACGGGCACGGTCGAAGTATAAATGTAAGCAGTCGCACTATGCTCAGTAAGTCGCAAGTTCTGGTATGTCCTTTGGCAACTTAATCCAGTACACAGTTATGAAAAGAAGGCTCTTCCTAATGCACGGAAACGAATTGAGCGACTGCATACAGTTGACATACTATCAGACCCCTTTGGAACGGTGATTTTCAACTACCAAGAAAGTGAGCACTCAAAATTTTCAGTCTTTCCGTCCGCTAATCATCTTTCCAATGGTCGAGGTGCCCTCATCGTATCTAGAGATGATGTGTTTAGTGGGCTGACATCAATGGAAAAGAACCGAGACCAATTTAGTACGCCCAGAAAAAAAGCTTGCGAACCAGTTTTCTTTAATCATACAATCATTGTCTTTTTCTGCAGACTCCATTGTCAAGCGCCGCAGATCATTTCGTCCACCACTTGCATTCCTAGAACCCGAAGGCCTTCCCGCTTACAAGAAACAGAAAAATGACAACGTCGTGGGTCCTTTAGTCCTGTGATCAATGTTGTGACATTCAGGAACACTGTATAAATAGGACCGCATGATCTGGCGTGAGGAAACGAGAAGATTAATCGCCGTAGGTGTACACGTCTCCATTATTAGCAAGACTCTACTAAGTAAAGGGCTCTCTCTCTAGGAAGGGCGAATTCAAGCCTTCGTATGTAGTTTCTACCTCGATAGCTCCGAAACAGTATGAAAGTGACTTCCTTTGGCGTACAGCAAGAAGCTCAGAAAATTTATGCCAAGGTGTGACCGTCATCTCATGAACGGCTCTCTGTAAGCTGAATGTCACGCCATATGATCCAGCACGACACAGTTGATATTGTCGAGTTGAATGATGGGAGCATTCTCGTTGGAGGCCCCAATGCTGAAGCTCCTGTGATGGTGGAAATGCCTCAACGATCAGCTGAAGGCAGTACTACCAAAGTCTCCGCAGGCTCATCTCAGCAGCCGGGTGTAGGCAGTGATGCCAACCCCTCTGCAGAGCCGTCTCAACGGCCGCGGCCAACCATCAAGGGAAAGGCCAAGTCCTCGGCGGGACCATCTTAACGGCTGGCTAAAAATGGAGTTGCCGAAGCCTCTACAGGGCCATCTCAGGAACTCACCAAAGACAAGGATGACAAGTCCCTCTTCAGCTTCTGGCCATAAAATTGATGTTTATTTCATCCCGCGGACGCGACAAAGTTTCAAGGGATCATAGGCGGAGAGTTTAGTTGTGTTATGTGGCACGTTCCTATAGGAGCTTTGGGGATGTCATTGCAAAAGGTCAACAATGATTTAGGATACAAGTTGAGTTCTGCGAAACGAAAGCAGTGCGCAATATTGAATAGATGTATAGATAATTTATGCGCAGCATAAAAAGGTATAGATAATGTACCGACGAACTTGAGAATTGAGAGGTGACTAGCCACGTGAAACCGAGCCCACGGAGCACAATCCATGTCCACTAGTGCATCGAAGCTACGAGTCGCCGTGGAACAGAGACGTAGGCACGGTACGTATGTGCCTTGATGTATAGTAGATAGTCAATGGTCCGCAGCTACCACCGCAATCTGGCGTTCAAGCCACTTCACGAAGCCCTCCATCCGTCCCGCCGCACCCTCCGCTCGGAGCACATCGAGCACGCGTTGGCCAACGGCCGCGGCGCACTCCTCTGCTCGCCCGAAGCCGCTGAGGCAGCCTTTACGGTAATCCTCCTCCGACAAACCGAGCATCGACGCGACCGTGCGCTCCTGGTTTGCAGGACTCTCGCTACTGGCAGGCGCGAAAGCACGAAGCAGCACCGGAAGCGCAATCAGGAGAGGCAAGTCCGCCGTCAGCACCTCCAACTCCGCCTGCAGCTCCGCAGTAGCGCCAGCCCCGCCCACACGGCCACGCGGAGCCTGCAAATGCACCTGCACAGCCTCAAGCAGCGCAGTCAACGCGCTCAGCCCCTCGAATGCCTCGTCCACGGCCTCCCGTGCAAGACGAGTGGTCTGCTTGTCCGTAGACGGACGAGGCAGCATGTTCAACAGGTCGAAAAGAGCACGAGCATCGGCAGCGACAGTTGTACCCCTCACGCCAGAGAGCCCAGGGGGTGTCGGGGGACGCGAAGGTGGAAGCTTGAGAGTGAACCTACTGGACGGAGGCGTCGCAGGCGGGGTAGCAGAACCGTGCCGCTTAGTCTCCTTAGTCTTCTGAACAGGGGCAGAGAGAACTGGAGATGTAGGGGGGGAAGGAAGAGGCGAGGACCGATTGGCCAGGGCAACGAGGCTCCGCCAAATTAAAGAGATGAGCAGAGAAGCAAGAGCATTCTCAGCGGTCACTGACGTGACGTAGCGCGATATAACACGCGCGTAGATTGGCACCACAGTCTGTAGAGTAGCGACCGACGGATGAGGAACAGGTGACTTAGGACCCTTCGATGCACTCGGCGCAGGGTGCGCATACTCGAGAGCATCCAAGAGGGGAACCAAGTCGTTCTTGGTAACAGACATGAGGGGATCCAGCACCTTCTTCACGACAGAGGCAAGTCCCTCCCGAGTTGCTTTCAAGCCGTCGCCCCTCATGCCGGTCTCAAGGCCCAGCCCGAGTTCATCGAACGTCTCAAGCAATTCAGCCGCAACAGTGGCAAGCCCAACCGCATGCTGCTGAATGGCATTGAGATGAGGTGGTTGAGGAGTGGACGTAGGAGATGCATGGAAGGAAGAGGACGACAGGAGCAGAAGGAGGTCACTCGATAAATTGGAAAGCAGTACGGAGAGTGGTCGGTGCAAGGTTCGGATGATTGCCCGGTACAAATGCGGGTTCTCACGAGAAGCCTTGACTTCGCTGCAAGTGGCGTTAGAAATGCCAGTAAGAGACTCAATTAAAATGGATGACTCACGATGCAATCAGAGCGCCCAGGGCACGCCCACGTCCTGGTGGGATCGGTCTTCTACCACCGATGAGCTCATGCGGCGTACCAGGCCCGCTTGGCTGCGCAAGTGCCTTGGACACTGCCTCACTGAGTTTGAGGCTGAGCACTTCCATATAGGAGCCATCCTGAGTCACTGTGTGCGTAAGGGGGCCTGAAGCGGGAGACGAAGAGGGACGTCTGAAGGTAGAAAGGGAAAGCTTCGAGAGCGGACGAGCAGCACGGTCGCCACCCATGACTGGTTCCTGGAGGGGAGTGAGTACAGGCGAGGATGGCCGGCTAGTAGGACGGAAGAAGGACGGCGACTTCAAGGCGTTGATCATCACTGAATAATGCTGTGACGAAAAATTCCTGCGACTGTAGTCGGCGTAATGGGAGTGTATATATATTTTAATGCAGGGTATGCGGAGGCGAGGGCGGTTTGTATTTCAAGTTGTGTGATGCTATAACCGGAGCAGGCGACCTGGATCCGACAGTTGAGAGGTTGTGTTTATCCCATATGTAAGTGTAGTGACAAAGAAAGGCTTGGGGGGATTGAGGTAGGGCAAGAGGTCCTAAGGAGGCCTGTCTGTGTCAACGAGGAGGAGTCCTAGTGGTCCGAAGAGAATCTTGTTGGTGTGATATGTTGTGCTGCAGCGCACGGAACGAGGTCAGCACGAAGCGAAGCCACACAACCCGAGGGTCGTGAAGCAGTTGAGACGACGCACCCAGAGAGCGAGGGGAATATCATAGATTTGACCAAAGACGCGGTTTCAATGTGAGTTGCTCGAAAGTGCGAGGCAGCAAGACGAAGGAGGGCTCCTTACAACCGGAAAATTTGCTGCGGGCCATTATAAGGTCACATTGTAGATTCCCACGCCTCCCTGGTCCCGTTCCGCGTTTTCGACCTCTTGCTCCCCACATCGATATCGCTTCAGACCATCCGTCGACTTACATGCTAGTTGCTCTTGATTCTATCGCACCTATGTCTTTGAAAATCGCTGCTCAAACCTGCCGTCCACGCGCACAACGTACCGCTTGGGATGATCAGGCAAAATCTCGTGGGCCCAATCACAGCACAATCTCACTTGTCGTATGGCTCCAGACAGGACCAGAGTGAGACTCTGTGCCCAGTCGCTAGCGGAATAACGTGGCTTTCACCGATGAGCTCAAACATGCAACCACTCGGGTTTTCCCTTCACGCCACACCCGCTGCATAAGCCCACTCTGGATCTTCGCCTACTGACACCGAAATGAAGACACACCGCTGTCCAGGAGCTACTGAGTTTGCATCGACGCTCATCACTTGAACCTTCCCTTATCGTAGTAGTTGCAGGGCAATCAATACACAACGGATAAGAACACACAATTATCCACGACTCAGGCCAACCAAAGAATGCATTCGACAATGTCTGGGTGATAGAATCTTATAATGGCAACACCAGTCTGACGACGTTGAAGAAGTAGAACAAAGGTAATGCGGTCGTAATCGTAAGGCAGGAATATCCTCTGATGTCGTTAATGGTCATGACTATGTTCATTGCGTCCAAACCGTGATAGTCTCCGCAAGGCCGTTCTCGTTATCAGAATAGTAGACGACCCCGTCATCGTCAACGCTCAATTGCCAAGTGGTATACACGGTCGATAAGCTGTAGACACCAACGGAAGACACTGTGTCGATGTCTACGATCTGCGGTTGGCAGTCGTAGTTTGAGTCGCAATCTTGGCTGTAATCCTGTATCAGGTGCATTAGCATGCTCTAGATTCTACAGTACGACTCAAAGTACCTGGAAGAAGCTGTAAAGTCCAGCACCTGTGGGAGCCAATGGAAATTGGTGAGCGCTCCGATGTGCAAGGTGAAGATCCGCACCATAGACCAGAATGTTCTGTGAGTGGTTCACATAAAGAGCCCATGCCGCGCTAGGCCAATAGGAGGGGTCATTGTAAGCGCTGCTAGGAATAAAGGGTGCGGTCGGCGCAGGATTAGGTTGGAAATATGGCTGGAACAAGGTCGGTAAGTCTGACGGATCCAGTCTCGGGTCACGCTTACCGTTTCCGTTTGGATCATCCCCATATAATGATTCTGAGCATTCACAAAGCTGTATTGGTACATGATGCTATGTTCGCCTGTGGGGTTCTTTAGTCACAGCAGCATAACCTACAACATTTCTCAGAAAGCTTACTGGCTGTAGAAGGAAATTCAGTATCTCAAATAAAGGAGCGCATACGACACTTGCCTGTTCCAATCAACCAGACAGGACCCTGGGATTCTGAATAAATTCCACGGCCACTCCAGAGATTAACTTGTGTGCCATCTGCAATATCTCATGTAAGGTCCGTAGAGTATTATTCCACATGCAATGTGCGAACCGGATGAATCGAGGTCATGGTCAGCCAACCACACCCAGAGTCCCTATAATGGTAATGAGCTATTCTGAGCAACGAGCGAGTGATATCTTTCACCTCAAGATATGCACTTGCATATTGGGTGATGTGCAGGGCTAGGAAGGCAGCGAAGCAATTGTTGTTGCTAGTGTCCGAAGTAGGGCATTGCGAAGCCTGCAAATTCGATCCGGACTCTACCAATACATGCTCAAGGGATGCACGCTGAGAGAGCAGATAGCACGCACTTCCTCCAAGTCTAAGGGGGTGACCAATCAGCAGAGGCATACAGCGGTACATGACACGGGACTGACATGATATGAGTGTCCCATGTTCCCGCGGCGCCTTGCTGTCCAGACGGATCGTGGACGTTCCACTCGACGATTATAGCACCGGCCGCTGTGGGAATCGAAGCACATGAGCCTTCCGGTATCCTATCTCCAACACAGGGGCATATACATACCCGGTCCTCTGGCGGTAAAAATCATATCGGTGATCTCAGCGACACCCTCGGACTGTGGCTCTCCGACTCTCACGACAACTTGCGGGTGGTTGTAATCTTGGAAATAGGAGCCATTCGCCATGATGGTGGACCAAGCTTCGCCAACCACTTGTGTGCCTGCCGGAATTGTGATCGTAGATGTAACAATGTATGTCCCAGCGTCGAAGAAGATGATATAACAGCCGGCATACTGGACAGAAAGTTCAGTATCAAATGAAGGAGCGAGACAGCACGAAACGCGACGGGTCTCCGACCTGATTGAAGACATTCTGGATTGCTTCTGTATCATCCGTGTACCCGTCGCCCTTCGCACCCTGGGACTTCACACTCATGAATTGGCTTGACGAGTACTCAGCATATTGAGGATGTGTTTTTCCAAATATATATCCGGAGCTATCTAACACACTGGATGGTTTTGAGATTGAGCTTATATCGGCTTGTACGAACGTCCCGGATGCAGACGTGCCAGAATAAGTGTTGCCTTGAGCCCACGAATCGATGGTGAAGCTGCCTCCCTCCAGCTGTACGAAACATAAGTTAGTTCACGATACTCTCAGAAGTGATTTCATAACTCGTATACTCACTACAACGTCACCATTGGCGACGCCTACAGCAGTTGGCACGTTGTTAAGTTGGATGTTATTGAGCACAATGGAACCATCCAGAGAACCGTTGCTTGCTGCAGATGTTTGGACGAAAACGGGGGTGTTGGTTACGGTAACGTCAATGATAGCTTCTGCGCCGGCTCCTTGGCTGGGTGAACTGCCGGTTGTTAGGTAGAAGCCGACCTGCAAGCAGGGTGAGCAAACAAGGAAGCTCAAAGGTTGAGATGTACAGACCTGGCAAGTATTGATATTAACTCCTGTAAGGAGGTGTCAATTTGAATTCACGGAAGCGAGTCATATATCTTACTTGAGAACGTCCATCCCCAATTCCATAAGGCGTATATCTTGATCCATAATGAGACATGCGATGTTTGGACGAATCAGCTCAGGCAGATAGCACTCACCGCTGTAATCCACGTGCTGCCAATGTCAGAGAGCACATGCATTACCATAAGAAAACCTTACCAATGTCCGCGTTGCTTATTGTAACGTTCCGAACTGTAAACCTGTCATCGGCGACTTGTCGGTTCAATACCGCATTGAAGCCGGAAGTTCACTCACTGTTGATTTCCTACATACATGCCATACCGCCCTCCGTTGAAAACCATATCTGAAATTTCATGTCGGTGAGTCGACCAGAACGTGTCAACGCAGCCATACCTCCCATGAAACCACCACTGACGTGATAATGTCAGCTCTGAACCGATATACTGCAACAGGTACTTCTCACCTTCCATTTTCCATGTAAATTCCTAGACCGAGCCATCAGCACTGAAGTCGCCAAAAGGGGTACGAAGCACGCTGACCTTGGTGGTTATTTCCAGAAGCCGTTGACATCTCGAACAGTATATTCATTAAGGATGTCGACTGTGACACTTGCCAGTGGATCCCCGTAGCACTTGAAGATGCCGACATTTGCGTGAGATCAATCACAAAGTTCCTCACTGAGCGATAACTAGAAATTATGCTATGTTGATGATAGTGTTGCTGATCTTCGGAATTGGGACACTCACAAGTTATCTTGGTTCGTGTACCACTGAGATCCACCGCCATTCTCAATGTAAGGGTCCGCGTCTAATCCAATGCAGTCAGCTTGGTACAGCACAGAGTCGAACGAAGTGCCAAGACCAACCAATAACTGCTATTCCGCTAAAACTCGAACTTGCGAGGAGAGTAGGAGGATTTTTGGCATCTCCAATAAGCTGAGTATAGTAGTACGCGATGATCGGGGAAGAGACAAGATATGTCCTGGTGGCAGGTGGACGGTCATTCTAGATGACTGCCAGAAAATGGTAATGCAACCGACCCCTGTGGAAAGAACACGACTGCAGGTGTAACGCTTCACTCGAGTATCAGATATAGGAAGCAAGGACAGACATGGAAGGGGCGCAGCTTACGTAGAGGATCCACACCCGTCGCCGCAACGATTTCCAGAAGAGATGGCATTGCTACATTTCAAATTTACACCACATGTCATGCGAGCATCCGTTCGATAACCTACTTTATCGCGTCCGTATCATCTGTAGTACCATCACCAGCTGCACCAAAGTCCTTGGAACCAATGATCAATATGAGATAAAGGATACCCGTTGCCGCAAGCCGACCTTGACGTTGCGGAAGACCTGATAGCTTGAAGGATCGCTGTTGAAGGCAGATGTTCCTTGGTGGGTGATGTCCTGCATCCAAAATGGATCATTAGGAGTCGAGTTGCCTGCACCAAGAGGCGCAGAGCATGATGAACCGAGGCCGGTGACCGTCAAGACCAGCGAGCCCCAGAGCGCGACAACAAGTAAGATGGAGTGGCGGAGCATGGCTGACCCTTGAGACGTCGAGACCTGTACAAGGGTTATAAGTACGATCCCAGAGAGTCTCGGGGTTGGGCGGTGGAGCGGTCATGGTAAGGCAGATATTTATATAGATGCTGGAGCTCATTAGGAGCCCAGTATTGTACTGTCCCGTTTAGATGGCAGGCATATGATGAGAATCTCCCTTGCGCATTCTATGGAACCCGTGATAAAGGCACTGCAAGGCGGTATCTTTAGAGAACGCGTCCCGACAGGACACGCGTCGGCAGCGAATAGTATGTCGATAGCAGGCACAGAAGACAGATAGACGCCTGATCCTTCCGCACTGAACATCGATGCACAAGGCAGAACGGTTACCAAAGTGCATTTCACAACGTAGACCCCATGATATGCTTGGGAGTGTCTGGAATAGATAAGTCGCGAACCCGGAGAAACGCATCTGTAGCCTGTCTCATGTGCTCACGTGCCATGACCGCACGCGTCTCCGTGTCTTGGGAACGGCAGAGAAGAGGGTCTCACCTAGAATAGCGAGTCAAGGAATCGTAGCAACAAGCGAACCAGATACCCGTGGTTATCTCGAGGTGCGCACTGCAGATGCTCTTCAGCCTCTCAGCTCTTATGATTGCGCGATATCAGATAAAGATAGACGAGACCTGTAGTGAAACGTTAGTTAAGAGTTGTTCGATACAAGAAAACAATCCAAGGGCGTAATATATACTTCCAAGGTAAGACCAGACATGCGGACTCCATCACAAAAGGACGCGATCTCCGTTATCAAAGGCAACAAGCGTTTGGCTGGTGAGGATGGCGTCCAGAAGACTGCTCAAAATGAATTGCCCGCAGCGGTACCCCCTTCGAACTGCCATTCAACTGACCAATCGTGGAGTAGACAGGTTCGGAATAACCAGTTATCTGCCGGCATCAGAGTGCAATGACACGACCTCGCTTCTTACAACGCTCACTCGCTTGCAGCATTCCGAATAGGAGCTCAGACATGCATTTGCGGGGAAAGCCTGCGCACAGTACTGGAATCAGTCGAAACCAATCAACTGCCACAGGCGAGCCAGTGCCAGTGTGGTATGCAAGGAGATACATATGGTTCTCTTTCGGACCATGCTTGCAAGACTGACCAAGGGGCGGAACGAAGCACGGGGCACAAAGCCTTTGCAGACGGTACCTGACCTCCTTTGTCATGATATCAACATGCTGTAAAGGGTGAATAACGCCCACCGTACGCCATACACGTCTTTCAGGAACGGAACATGCGCAAGCGTGGTGGTGAGCTCGAGGGATCTTGAGTTGGCGGAAAACGCCACTGCCATCATAGAACGTTCATTCAGATGGATGTATCAAATCATCCACTACCTCGCTGTGATTGTCCATCAAGCACAGCGCACGGGTCCAACATCGTTGCAAATCAGTGCTTCGGGATACAACTATCATGGCGTCACCGATAAGTTAATACATGGATCTCACCTGCGAAGCTTAAATCCGTCATCACTTGACAATGCTAAGGGAAGACGAGGGCCTCAACGCAGTCATCTGACAGCATCCCCGGGAGATTCTTGAGGGAAGCATTCGGGCAGGCAGGAGTCGTAACATGTCAACAATTCGTCACACTTCACCAGTCGATCTTCTGAAGCGTTGTCATTATAGCAGAGATTTCACAGATAAAAAACTCGTGGCAATAGATAAGAAGCGACGCGCCATGTTAGCGCCTTGTGAGAAGTCCAAAGAGCACATAGCCTCCGGTAAGTTCGCCAAGTGGAGAATCGAAGAGCACAAAACCAGCTAGCCATGAAATCTCGGATCCTATCCCGATCCATGGTCGTCTAAAAGGACTGCATAAGCAGCATGGGTGTCCCCTGAGCAGAGAACACCAATAAAGGCGTAGTCCCAAGTCTTGCTCTCTGAATCCATCGGAAAACAGTCTGCAACACATTGAGATATCAAAATTCGACAGAAGGTATGTATCACCTTCGTATGGTCACTCCCGACTTAGTGGATGGTATCAGATGGTCCTTAGCCAGATAGCGACCGAGAGCTAAAGATACAGG
The DNA here is from genome assembly GCA_003999685.1 of Taiwanofungus camphoratus. NCBI lineage: Eukaryota > Fungi > Basidiomycota > Agaricomycetes > Polyporales > Taiwanofungaceae > Taiwanofungus > Taiwanofungus camphoratus. The sequence continues at coordinate 884,227 of CP021223.1, forward strand.
AAAGGGGGACGGACCTAGGCCTTCTTTCAAGCATAAGCCCGTCTCTCAGCGGGCCTGTGATATCACTCGAGAGTCGATGACTCTCCGATGAAAGAATCAGTGGTCTCGAAGAAGTCTCCTAACGCTGCGGTCCGAAAACTTGAGGTGACGCCCTTCGGCCATGCCGTTACCCTCCTTCGCCGTGTACGTACTCGACCATCCATCAACCGCCAAAACCGTGGTCGTCGAAGTCCGGATGGGAGGAGCAATCTGGAGAAGGCCAAATGTCGAATCATGGCGTCCATAGACGACCACGAGGCAAGTACCCCAAGCGCTTGTGGTGAACTTTACGGACGTCGGTCTTGATGCCCGCGAGCCGCAGTCGGTCGATGGTATCCTCGTTCAAGTCATACTTCATGTTGGGCAAGTCCACAACAAGGTTGATCGTCAAACATTGCAGGCGGCAACGGGTGGTTCCGCTCACGCCAGAGTCGATTCAAGGTAGGAACTGATCGGCGTTAACGTTGTGGCGCACTGGTGCGTCCAGCCCGAGCACGCCTGACCCGTAGCGCCGCTTTCCATAAGCATAACGCGGACTCCAACGGACAAACTCTTCTCATTCACGAAAACAGAAGTAATCTTCATTTTTGCTTCCCAATTTGCATAATGTGGACAAGAGTGGAGTCGGAGGCCGTCACTCAGCAAGGACCGTCCAAGTCGGTGAGTCGGCCGCAGGTGTTCACGTTACGCTTCCAGACTTCTGAATAATCCCCCCCCATGACTTACTCGCTGGCCGTCGGCGCAGGCGGCCGCTGGTCATCGGAGGGAGCGTCGAACAAAGTTTCCTTACTTGCCCCTTTGACTCCTCTCGCCGGCATAGCCTTCCCTGACTAAGCCCCAGCGTAATACCAGGAACTATTCGGAACCATCGTGGGTATGAGGTCATGTCAGACCCGTTGGAGACCTTGTCGCAACATATAAGAAACGGAGACTTGGCCGACTTGCCCAACATAGGGTCAACCAAGGTCCAAGATGATCAATCCGTTCATATTCTCTCTACTTCTCGGCGCTCTTGTGGAGTTTGTGCTTTCCGCGCCCTTCACTCCTAATGGCGGGTTGGACACCAATTCATCATCCCCAGTCTATCAGCCACTCAGCGACTTTGATTTTCAGTCATTGGTGCGTTGATGCATGTCCAATGTATTTACTTCTACTTCCAAGCTGATTGTATCCCCAGAACCTCGCGCTGAACCAAGAGCTTATTGAGCTCGACCTTTTCCACCATGGTCTCGCTCAATTCTCCGATGAAGACTTCGAGGCAGCCGGTATCAATGCGTCGGACAGGTATCTCATTGAATTTATGGCAGATCAAGAGGTTGGACATGCGATGATGATCACTAATATGCTTGGCGGTAAGTTCCCCTTCTTAATCTGTAACCTGCCGGGCGCATCATGACCGCCCCTATTGTGACCAGTCAACAATGCCTCTAAATCCTGCAATTACTCCTATCCTTTCCAAACGGTCCGGGAGTTCATCGACTTGAACATGAAGGTCAGCACCCAGCCGTTCTAATATATACATTAGCGTATTAACTGATCAAATAGGTCACTCGTTTCGGCGAGTCCGGTACTTATGGCTTCCTCGAGCATCTCAACTCGCGTGCTGCTGCGCAGCTGCTGCTCCAGTCGATTACGACTGAGGCCAGGCAGCAGATGGCCTTCCGACAGCTCGAGGGTATGTTCCCTATGCCCGTGAGTCCTGCACTCAATCTGCGCCATTTCTTTACACGAGTGATCTAACCTGGATCGCAGTTCTGGTTCGTGCCAGCCATCACCCAGAGTATGCAGTGGACTCTGATGGCGCCGTACATCACGTCATGCCCCGCTTCCAACCCGCGCATTGAGTTCCAGAACTTCCCAGCGCTGAATATCACGGTAAAGATAGTCACTTTCTGACACGCAATGAATATACTTAAAGTCGTTGCAGAACAACCCGAATGCCACGATCATGACTAATGGCTCGTTTCCTGCCATCACGCAGAATCACACCGCCTTCTCCGGGCCCAATAACACGCTGTACCTTACCTGGGAAGAGCCTGGCAGGCAGGTCGGTCCCAATAACTCCTACACCACCAATTCTACCGCCGGTGCTCCTTCAGTGAGTATTTATAGACTACAACTCGACCTCCAGCAAGAGGAGTAATTTCTGTCATGCAGTTCGTGGCATGGATCTCGCAGCTGAATACGACTTATACACCGTTGACGAACGTCAGCAACAACACTGGCCAGACGACGCAGCCCGGTGGCCAGATCTACGGCAACAACACGTTCTCACTCATCAACGGCACAATGTAGGTATCAGCACTTTGCATGCGTTGGAAGTTGTCCTAACCGAGTGTCGCACATCAGGTTTGTCCTGATCACGGACAGCAACCCGTATATCACGCCTGCCAACGTGAGTCTACTCAACCAGCACGTCGTTGCTGGGCCAGCGATGTATGTTGCTGGCTGAGCGTCTTGTCAACAAAGTTTGTATGACGTCTTGCGATGGATGGGACAGTAGTAGCTCGCAATGATTTTACATACTAGATACTGCAAAAGTAATTCTCTTCTCGCTTCATAGTACATTACATACTCTTATTGCAATGTAATGTTATAACTACGATTAGCAGGTGCTCCAGCGGAATTTTCCCTTAACATGTAGCCATAACTTGGAGAGGAACGAAACAACCAGGATAGATTTGTACGCGCGACAGGTCGGCTCGAGGACTGGACCGATATTGAAGTTGGCTATTATTCTATGCGGCTGATAACATATAATGGAATCGTCTTGAGGTCCGTGACGACTAGGAGTCCGCCTCCTGAGCATGTTCATCGATCTGCAGATCATGTACACTCTCCAACCCAACGCCCCGTAAGATCTTGCCAATCCCCTCAACCCTAACAGCTTCCAACTCCTTCTCGCTTTTTACCAGTAGCATGCCAGCAAAGCCAAGGGCGTTGACGCTGAGAGGGTCGCCTGTCTCACTGAGCACGTAGTTCTCCTTCTTTCGAGGAATCACATGCATGTGCTCGAGCGTGAGCAGGAAGTTGTACGATGGAGACCCGGAGGGGTAGTCTGGGTCGTGTCGAACCGTAGAGATGGTGAGGTCGAGCAAGGAGAGAAAGGCATCGGCAAGACTGCGTTCGAGTTCATCGCGGGTTGCAGGAGTGAGTGATCGAGGTAATCGACGGACGTGATTGGCATATGGCAGCGAGCTCAATGCGAAGGGGCGGTCTGAATACAATGTGATGCATGAATATCACAACGGTAGCAATGCTACTTTGCTTACCGTTCACCTCCAGATTCGCCGCTCGTGCAAGCCTCTCGACTGGAGGGCCGTCGTCGTCTACCGGGATCAGTTGTATGTGTTTATGGGGCTGACTTGCTCCGCTGAGGTCCCCACCTGTGGCCGCAGTACATATCAATGAACAATCTGCTACAGTAAAGTTCTTACAATTGTAAAATGCGAAAAATTTTCTACCGACTTTTTGAGCCGCAACAAGGAGCGTGTAGACTTGCACAAGGTCTACAGGTAGTAATGGAGACGTTTGAGATTGATAATCTGTTTGAATATTAGTTCGGCATACTGTTCATCGATAAGTAGAATTTACCCTTCGTAACGAGGAGGATGTGATGGGGCACTACGGAGTACTTGTTAAACTGACCAGTTTATCGCCAAAGAAGAAGCGAGAGAGGATGGGCAAAATAGAGATGAAAGACATTTATTCAATCTTCCCTCATCGACCTTCACGATTCTCCGATACGAACCAGGATGACATATTCTGCTTCTTCCTCCTCGTCTCGCAGGTCCCCAAGGTATAAGTTGGGAACATAGGGCGGAGCGAACGGGTCTGACTTATTGACTTTTGCCTGTTCGGCGACGTCAAAACGGGGAGCCGGTAATTGTGGCTTCTTCTGCAGCGCTGGACATAGACGGATTTCAAACTATTACATGAACGTACCACCTGGGATGTGAAGTCAACGAAACACTACAGAGCGAGTTGTCTGTACCTGCACGCCGTAGTCCTCGTACTTGTAGACGGTTGATGGGAAGAAGAGAAGATCTCCGGACGCGAGCCCTTTCTCAAAGCTCTCAGGGAGTTTTGAGATGACCTCGGAAGGAACTTGGTCCATCGCCGCAGAAACAGCACTCAGCCAACTGTTCTGTGTCGGCTTTGCACAGGGGGAGCTCGGACTCGAGACCAGTGTGCTCTGAAAATAGTGGAAAGATTGGACGCGATATGGTAAAGCAAGCGTGAGGTTTAGACACGAAGTTCTTGCGAGCGAGATACTCGATTTGAACAAGCGGATATGAAATGGCATGCGCATGAAACAAATGCAGACTTCAAACGCGCATCAGTGGCTAGTACAACATCGTCCCGTCGTACGGGACTTCACACTCACATGGCGAGTAGACTGTGAATAGGTCTGTCAACCGCAGGTCGACTCCATTTCTCTAATAAGTACAGAAGCAGTGATACAGCGAGACGATAAAGAAAAACAACAAAGTAAAGCAAAGTAGTAAACCCAAATGCTGTGGCGAGGTAGAATCTTCCTACAGGGACAGGATCAGTAGGCCAAAGGTCAAAAGAGCGACAACAAAGAATGGTAGTATGAAGGAATGACAAAATGCAGCAAATGAATCCAGCCAACTGCTGGGAGGTCTCCTCGCCCAAAGTAAATCGAGTGCACTAGGCACGCCCACCTCTTCCTCTATTGTTCTTGGCCTCTTCCATTTTCTCTCCCAGTACCATGGCCCGCGTGTAGGCCATTGCAGCAATGAGGGAATACAAAGCGCCGTTTGTGCCCTGCCGCATAGCGATCAGATGAGTAAGATGTTATAAAGACTGCAATGCGCACTTGATAGAATAACACAGCCATAAATGCTTGCATGATTAATGCGACGACCCTAACAATGAAGTTTCGATGCAACGCGGTGTTCTTCATGAAAGGCGCAGGATAGTCCAAGGCCACCAGAGCAAAGCCTAGAATCATCGATAAGATAGGAATGACCGGTGCTTTCACGATAACCGCAACAAATCCAGCGACGTTTGGAGAGGGTCTATGAATCGAGTAATCAGGGGTAAGAAACGATTGGCGAATATATCAATTTGAGAAGAGGTCCGACACTCACTGCAGTCCTCCGGGATCACGAATAATACCACCCACGAAATCCCAAAAGAATTTGCGGTAGTAAATGGCGAAAAATGAAGCCCATATAGTGTCTGAACGGCTGAGTCTCAGGAATATGTTCAGGGCCTTGATTACTCACAAACGGTGGCTGTCAAGGACAGATAACGAGCCCATTCATGCCAAATCAAGTTTCCCATGTTATAGGAACTATACAAGACGTCAAAGATTTGGCAATAGATGGATGCAAAACTCTGAGCGCTGCTCTGCTGAAGAAACTAAAAGTTCAACCAGAAAACAGAAGGAACGCTTGCTCTCGGTGAGCAGGTAGACGAGGCAAGAAGCAAGAACCGATAGTTCCAGCGAGCTCAGCTCGACCAACAGAAAAAAGTTGGAAGGGAAGGGGAAAGAGTAAACACAAACTGTAGGGAGAATCCATATTGACGGTAGCGGCTCATATACTTCGGTGCGTGACACGCGTCACCGTCGTGAGGACAACAAAGATAGGAAACCAAAGGTCACGCTTCATGTCACAGCTTCAGACAATGCAATAAATAATTAATCATGCTAAGTAATTGTCCCCTGCCCAGGCTACCCTCGTGGATGCTGACTGACCCCACGATTCCGCACTTCACTCAGACAAGTAGATGATCGTCGTCAATGTCACTGATACCATCCGTAACGAAGGTCGATTTCGACCCCATATACGTTCCAAGGATACCTCCACGAGTTCGACACAAAGCATGCTTTGCGATCTTCGAGTCGCATCCATGAGAAAGCCACGCTAGTGGCTGGAGCTGCCATTCAACCAACAACAAGCGCTGTTACATTACAAATACTCAGACCCGTATGGTGATAAACACGCAAAAAGTACAGCGAACACGCTGCTGAACAAAGCGGTGCAGACAGCATAGCATCTATCATAACAGTAATTTAGGACAGCTGTCAGCGCTATGATCCTATGTAGTCAACAGGGTACAAATGCAAGCTTGGTGGACGCGGAGGACGCGGAGGAGCGGGCTACAATACCATGATTCAGTGTGCTGTCAGAAATCGAAACAGCTCAACATACGCGTGGTGCGTCCAGCGATTGACGTAGGGGCACATCGGTGTACTCATTTCCCACAATTGTAGACGACTCCGAACTGTGAGAGCTGTCACGTAGTGTTAGAGTGGGTTCGGGCTCTGGGGTGTTCCATTTAGGCGGTTGGTGCTGCCCAAGGGTTGACGACGAGTCGTATGAAGCCTGGGACCACCGTGTGGTTGTAGTTCGCACAGTCCGAGTAGTCATCCGCCTGTGGATAGCAAAGCCGTCCGCACCGTGCTGCACCTGACTGTACTCGTAGGCTGCTTCCAAATCTGGATCTTGTATGGGTAACACGGGTGAAGCGGCGATCTGGTTCATGCTTCTCCTTGCCTGACGGGTATGCCCGCGTCCCCTCCGCAAGAGGAAGAAAAGGAGGAGCATCAGTAGGAGAAACCCTAGAGCGCTGCCGATAACGATCCCAACGAGCGCGCCCTTTGACAGACGCGATGATGCGGCAATGTCGGCACCCGCTGCTCTGTATCAGTGAACGACCGTTAATGAATATCCAGAACTGATTAGGGTGTCATACCCATTGTTCGCGTTTTCCTGGTCAACAGAAGGGTTTACCATCCCGTTGGGGCCAGCGCTGGTACTCGGGATAAGGGAAGTACTGGCACTCGAGCTGGCGGTGGGACTGGGGCTCATACTACTGCTGGGGCCAGTACCTGAGGCGCTAGTGGAACTATACGTTGCACTGGGCCTTGAGCTGCTGCTCGGGTCAGAAGTACTAATAGCGCTAAGAACTACCGCCTTCGAGCTAATGCTGCTGAGCCCAGATGTCGAGCTCAAGATTGAGCTCTCGCTCGAGCTGGAGGTTGCAGTCGGCACTGAATCTGAGCTGCTACTGCTGCTGCTGCCGGGGCCAGACATCGAAGTGACTCCCAAAGTATTGCCCGAACTGGAGGCCGGAACATCGCTCAGCACAACAGTGGGGCTGCCGACCGGCATGTTAACAGACGTAGCACTGGGTGCAACACTCCCAGCGCCAGCCCCAGCGCTGGCAGCACCTACCTCAACGTCGTCGGAGCCATTCAGCTCAGAATACACGGTGACGTAGTCAAGGTCCGTGTATTTCCCTGCATCCATACCAGTGAGGACCAGGAAATGCTCCTGAGGTCCAAGGTTCTCGGCGAAATACTAAACACATAATGTTCAGCTGATCAGCACTTCATATCAGAATGTACGCAAGCCATATAGTTACCAGAAGAGTCTGTAGGCAAGCGGATCAGTATGGGACTGAAACACTTCGGTTTTAACTTACCTGTGAGTGAAGCGTCCGCGCATTCCCACCACTGATCAACCGAGAGACCTGGCCATCCAACGTCACGGTGTAGTTCCCATGTTCGGGTGAGACAGTCCCATAGACAGCTACGGCGGCGCCGGAGAACCCTAGGGAAGCCTGAGCACCTGGAGTCTCCGTGTAGCTTGAGCCGCTGTTGAGTCCCGGATCGAAGGTGAACAGCGGAAATCACCTACTGCAGGGTGTTGTTATAGAAACCAGAGCTATTCGCAGACACCCAGTCAGATGCTGCCGGGCCGTACATGATCTTCGTATTGGTGTCATCGAGCGTGAGGTTAGTTAAATGCGCTCTAATTTAATGAGAATTATATGCTGCTGCAGAATGCTAACAGGCTTACCCTGCACCGCCCATATGAGTCTCAAACACGAGGGAATCGAGGTCTACTGAACCATTTCCAGCGTTTGCTAAGACTACAGTATGTTCTCCCATGCTGAATCCAGTAAGCCCACCCAGAAGTTGTCGGGTAATCGGCTCAGTGCTACTTGCATTTGCGTGCAAAATAACGGACCCATCAACCGAGAGAGTATAAGAACCATAGTTTGGTCGATGACCACCATAGAGCCAGATGCCAGTACCATTAAACGTAATGCTCGCTGTCGCACCGTCGAGACAGGTCGTGTGCAGAGACGCTTGTGAGTATGACGGCGACAAGGAATCACCCCCCGGAGTATCGACCCATGCATTAGAAGGTGAATAAATTATTAGAGGAGAACTGTCATCAACTGCCAATTCTCAGTTGATGTTCTAGGGAAGTCGTAAGAGATGGGGCTTACGCGAAATATTAAAAGCGACCATCAAGGCCGAATAAAAGGAAAAGAAAAGGTGAAGAAAAACTTCTGCTCTGCAGAGCGTAAAGAACGAAGGTCGTCAAGAGTCGTCGATGGCCGTGAACGCGACCGAAAGGCGCCGTTGCTTGATCCATAGGTCTATCCGATGTTGCGCACAGCCCCGGATTCGACATGTCATGTTTCATGTCCGAAAGTACAGCATTTATCAAAAATACGTTTTGTATGCATCCTTTCTTGATACCGCACGGGACCTTGTTCGGAACGTTAGCGAAATTGGCAGGCAATGTCTCGACCCCGCACATACTTACTGGCGTCAAGGACGCGCGAGTTACAATATTAAATAGCGAAGCATTGGCATGGCAACCAGCATCTTCGCAAGGTCGTCGTTGACGGTTCAAATATGGATGTAGGGACCGAATAACTATTTTTAAGAAAAAATATATCTAACGCGCATATATCAGGAGCAGCAGCGGTATTATCATTTCCAGGCTGGTAGACGACATTGAGCGCGACATCGGGCACAGCGGGCGCGCGCGCCTGCCTTTTTGGGACCACCAGCCGCCTTGTTACGATTGTTCATCTTACTATGAGTACCCTCCAGCTTTCTATCAAATATCAATATATATAGATATCACCTGCTGGGTTCAATACCGTACAGAAAGGCGTGTTCACTCCCTTGGCCGTCGGTGGGGTCTGAGCCGCTGTTCCGCAGTAGTGACAGTGACCGAGTTCATCAAAATGTTACTTAGGCGCCTGCAGGGCACCAATCGAACCCGAATCATCAACCGTCGGTGCTCTTGTACTATCTTCAATTTCTAGTGTTTCGATTGTTGTTTCCAAGGGTCATCGTGGGTCTCATCGACCTTCACAAGTACAAATGCCCTCAAAGAAGACGGTATCTACCAAACATACTTTGTCAAGGTCGCGCGATCTTGTACCAGTTGGGCCAAGGGAAGTCCTTGCAGGAATCCGAAGCAGACGGGATAGTCAAGGCCACAAGCCGACGACGTCACGGGCTCTAGTACTTCGCAATGGAAAATATGGCGCTCGTGGAACTGGAGAGGTGATGTTGATGGGGAAGATGAGTGGAAGGGAGAAATTTGAACTCCTGGCTGGTAATCACATTCCTTTTTTCAAAAACGTGCTTGACTAATGGTTGTTGCAGAGGACTTGATCCAACAATCTAAGAAAGCTCTTTTGAAGCCGTTTAATCTCGAAGATTGTCTGAAGATCGCAGACTCTCAATTGGCTGGTGCGCGCCTTGAATGTTGCTTTAGCAGGATACTCATCCAATCCTGGACCTAACTTTCTATTCCTGCAGCGAACTTAGATGATATAAGTGCTTTGAAAGACCCAGATCTATTCTACGACAAAATGCTCGCTGAAATCAAGGCTCGCAGTCCTGATACATTACGAAACGATCCCTTGCGCAATTCTAGCTATGTTGCCTCTATCGTTGCAGCCAGGTGCGGATTCCGGATCCAATATGTACATCAACATAAGGCTCTGCCGATACCTGTTCCTCATGTTCTTGTTCAGAATGCACAATGCTTACATGTTGGCCTCTGCCTGGAAGATTATCGGCAACACCCTTCGTGATTTCGTCGACGCTGGATTGGATGGAAGCGCAACGCGCCCCCTACTCAAGACAGATTCAGATCTAAGGTCCAAATTCATTGTTCTGTATGACATTGTCAATGTGGTTGCCCAAGCTGGCCAGGCGAAGTTTGCGCTGCTTGTAACGACTGCCCGTACGCGTTCTGCGTCTTACTCTGGCAGATAGGCACATTCATACACTTGACCATTAGCTCACTACGCTCGTTATTTCAAGAAAGTCGAGGAATCCGGCCTTGATGAATCGGAGTTTGTCTTCGATTGGTCCGGTCTGAGGGAAGTGCACAAGTCATTCCTTGACTCAATCATTGTCGAATTGTGCCTTCCGCAGTCTGAAGTCCCAAGACAGGTTTTATACCAAATACTTCATGAGGCTATTGACGAGTCGCCGCGGGATGCAAAGCATTTTCCACAGTCAGTTTGGGATGCTGTTGGTGACCTTTCGGTAGGTAGCCCGAAATTCTTGTCGTTATCTGTGCGACGATGTATGGAGATGTTGCAGCAGCATGCTCATACTCATGTCGCCCTTGCGATTGGCCGTATTTTTAGGTGATCGTGCAGCTCCAAGAGTTGCTGGAGAGTCCTCTCTCAGGTCCTGAGGGTGAATTATGGAAACAGCTTCCACGTGATATGCCCGAGGAATACGAAGATTGGGTCGATGCACAGATCTTTTCAGAGAAAGCTTCTAAGGATATATCAAACTTCAAGGATATCATATACCCGCTGGAGAAGACGAAGATGCGGAATGTTCTTGATAATATGTGGAGGTTGGTCAACCTTGTGAGCTGATCTTATCTCAGCGATGCTTGTCCGAATTGGCTGACCAGCCTGTACTACTTGCACACCTGTACTTTGATCGCCTCAGAATTATAGAGACGTGTCGGGCAAGGAAATAGATGCCCTCTGGCAACTGGAAGATGTTTTGCATCGAACCCCACAATGGCTCACCTACTATGTTGGAGCTGCCGACCAGGATGTTGACTCCGATGATGATGAACCAGTTCGCACTGTCGCATTCAAGAGTAGTAAAGGCAACAAGAAATCTGGAGGTACCAAGAAACCCCTTGCCATCACAAATGGTTCTGCGGAAGACAGCGACAGTTCGATGCCGTCATTGCAGACTGTTTCGGATTCTTCTGAAGATGACGTCGATTACGATGACGACGACAGTGCAGACGATGAAGATGACGACTACGAGACAGATTCAGAGAGTACATATGACACAGACGAAGAGGATGCGCTCCGAGATATGTTGAGGGAGGCTATGGATATTGCTCTGACTACTCCTGACTTTTTCGATCCTAAGAGCACTGCTACAGAATTTGACGCATTGGCTGAGGAACGCAAGAGTAATCCGTTCCTAAAGCTACTGGGTTCTCTCAGAGGTGCGTGTCTGCCCTGGGTTGACGCCTATATCGGCCAATTTTCATATGCCTGAGTTTTGTCATGATAGGTCGCATGTTCTCATCAAATCCAACCTTGAAAACTACTTTACGCACGGAGCCACGGCGTCCGTATGTATTTGACAAGCAACGGTCAGCGCCTCGCCCACAACCTCCCAAGACTACTCTCCCCGAGGCTTCCTCCACTCCTGCTCTTACTACCAGTAAGCGATATCACTATTTCCGTCGTGAAGTCCGGTGACATCAACTTACGATGTGTGGGATTAGCGGTTCCTGAGAGTCGTAAGACAACCGTTGAAGCTGTAGAAGACGAAGAAGTGAGCGCTGCGCCGAAAAAGAAGAAGAAGAAACCCAAGAAGAAGAAGAAGCCATCTGCTGCAGGCAGTGTTCCGACCTCTCCTAGTTCGAAGGATACGTCAGGGACCCCTGCAACTCCACCACCGATTTCACCTCATGCAGGGCTCTCAGAGAAAAGGACACGGACGACATCGGGGATGCGGGATGATGTCTCGTTACTCACTCCTTCAACCCCGACACTTTCTCGTGTGTCTACAACGTCACTGCCCATACCCGAAACTGCTCAGTCTGCACATAAGTATCTGAAGACTGAAGGGCTTACGAATAATACTAAAAGTAAAATCAAATCTAGACCAGATCATGCGACGCTCGTGCCGATACCTGAGAAGAAGGGCGGTTTATTCAAGAGGTTTGTGAAGGGCAAGGCTAAGGACGATGATCAGACAGAGAAGAAAGAGACTAAGCAAGGCTTCTTCACGAGGTTGTCTAAAAGAACGGAAAGATATTTGCATCAGTTGCTAGGTACTTCTCAAGATGAAAAGAAAAGTCAAGCACCGATGAAGTGGGATAATTTTGTGAAGGTGAATCATTAAATGTCCGCTGTCGATGACATTTCGAGTCTCACAATTCCCATCGAGGCCATGTGTGACGTGGGCTTTAAATACGTCCCAAGTACTGCCGGTTCCAGTGTTAGGTTCGACCCTCCTGATCCACGCGACATGGTGAGCAGTCCTTTCATGGGTGAACTGAGTATACTAACCCGACTTTCCAATTTTAGCCCATCACATTCCACAAGCGTAAGTGCCATGACATGTCTAAGTGCATCGTATGTAGCTTAGGCCTGTCTGTCCACGTAGCCCACCCAGACTCTACGATTCAACCTGTCATGCTCAAAGATTTCAGGAAGAGACTGAAGGCACATTACGGGTGGTCAGAGTCGGATTTCCCCATGTCAACACAGTGAATCGCCTCGTTATTAACAGATTTCATGTTGTACTTTAGTGTATGGATTCTGTTATATAGTGCTGAGAGCTTAGATGTTCCCTCTGCTATAATGCAAGTGTTGTCTGCTGTGGCTCACGTGCCGCCTTCAATCCAATCACTTCACTGAGATTCGCGATACGGGTTGCAGCCACTGTAGTCTGCAGCCAAAGCGACAACTTCCAGCAAGATATCCTCATTCAAAGTTTACGAAAAGCCATTCTTGTGTTCAGGCCCTATTTTAGTTTCTCGCGGTGTGCTTGATCACGACTGTTACCCGAACGTCAAACGATGGCCGCTCGACCTCCTCCCGCTCGACCTCACATCGCAGTAAATCCCTCAAACCGGTTCTCTTCCTACTCGATTCCTGATTGGGCAGAGGATGATGCCTGGGATAGCGGCTCTGACCCTGAATCTCCAAGTACTTCGAGCTGGCAACGCTCTTCCAGCAGGCGAGGATCTGCAGCCGCAACAGCACCGAAACCAGTCCCAAGACCTAAGCTGAACAACTCTTCGTCCACGCTAGCATTCTCCTATACCCATGTCAGCGCTCCGAGCCCAAGCTCCTATCCTTCCAGACAGGACGTACAGCCACCCAAGAATGGATGGACAATGGTCAGAAAATCCACTGACAGGCGACAGAGCATCGATAGTCGCGACTTGGGAAAGCCTGCGGAAGGAGGCCCGTATGACGATGTTGAAGGTGATATGATTGTTGGCGACCTAGAGCCAGAAGTCGTAGAGCAAGCAGTAGGCACGACTGCGTTCCATAGTAAACCGAGGCAAGATCAGGGCTCCGTAAGAGACGATGCTGAAGAGATCGTTAATGGTACACTTAGACCGTCTCATGCTATCACCAAGCTCTCATCCAACAGCCAGATCCATTGCATCTCGTTCGTCGCCGTCCCCCAAAACGATCACAATCTCAGCCGGGAGCAGAGTGGACGGACCCTGACATAAACTCGGAGAAGTTGAACCGCGAGAGATCAATACGAACGAACAGGCGGCAGAAGTTCATCGATTGCATCACTCATGAAGATGTCAACATGGGTGAGTATCACTGAATGTCAGCATCAAGTGCATACACTTAAATGTCTCGAAAGCTCAACTACGCAAATTGGCATGGAATGGAGTGCCAGGTGATTTGCGACCCATCGCATGGCCATTACTGCTCGTAAGTAACGGTATAGCCCTGCCTTAATTCCAACACATAACACATACGTTTTGTAGGGATACCTTCCCCTTCCCGCCCCTCTACGTACTTCGACTCTGGTCAGGAAACGGCAGGAATACCTATCTCTCGTCGAGCTTGCTTTTGCACGCAATCGTGAAGGCCTGGACCAGCAAATCTGGCATCAGATTGAGATTGATGTCCCGCGCACGAGGCCTGGCGTACGACTGTGGATGCAGGCATCTACACAGCGGGTTTGTTGCTGCCTTCACTTATCTCTAGTACTCTACTTATATGTATATCTAGAGTTTGGAACGAATATTGTATGTCTGGGCGATCCGACATCCAGCAAGTGGATATGTGCAAGGAATCAACGACCTTGCGACTCCATTCTTCCAAATATTTCTATCTGCGTATATCGGTATGCTGTTGCATTGATAACCCAGATCTTATACGCTCATGGCCGATGTATTCTTCATTCAACGAACAGACTCGGATCCGGAGGAATTCGATCCTGTGCGGCTTCCCACGAACGTTCTCAACGCTGTCGAAGCGGACACGTTCTGGTGTCTCTCACGTCTACTCGACGGAATCCAAGACAATTACATCGCTACGCAACCGGGGATCCAAAGAAGCGTCAAGCGAATGGCAGAGCTGGTCGCTCGTATTGATGGTGGGCTGTCTTCACCTCTTCATGGAAACCTCGTTAAATGCATACATTGTTAGCTCCGCTGGCGGCGCACCTGGAGTCAGAAAATGTCGAATTTATGCAATTCGCCTTTCGTTGGATGAATTGCCTACTAATGCGCGAAATCAGCGTACAAAATACCATCCGCATGTGGGATACCTATCTGGTTAGTACCCCATCCCTCAGTAGTATTCCGATCTTCCTGAAAACTTTCCGTCACTGGTAGGCTGAAGGGCCAGATGCTTTTTCTCAATTCCACCTTTATGTCTGTTCTGCTTTTCTTGTTAGATGGAGCAAAAAGCTGCGAGAGATGGACTTTCAGGTATGGCCGTCCTGAGCGTTCCAATGTAGCGGCACTGATTTTTGTCATCGGACACACTCAGGGAATCATCATGTTCTTGCAATCTCTTCCCACGCAAGGGTGGGGAGACCATGAGATTGAAATGCTGCTAAGCGAAGCGTTTGTGCACTATTCGACATGGCACAACGCCCAGAGTCACTTTCTTGGCAAGTGACCGCAGTCAAATCCATCGTAGACTACTCCACACTGTTACGGACACTCATGTACCCTATCACGGAGATGACCAAGTATTTATCTAGCAAGCTCAGAAGACGTACTAGCTATAGAAGGACCACCTAGCCATGTCGATCCTAGTGTTTACAACAAGGAATCCGCAGGAGGTCATGATGTCTCTGACTTAGCCTGGACAAACTCTATTTCTCGGTCCAAGGCATGCTTCAGCGCATTGGCTTGCTCCTCTGTCTTTGTCCGTATTCTATATGGGGTTGAAACGCCCTCCTCGTGGCCGATGAATGAGACAGTATTTTTTGACACCGATGCATTCATGCCAGTGTATATATTGAAGTTCTGATCGAGAATATCAGGCGGACAATGCGAGAGTAAAAGTGATGAGCACCTACTATAGTAATTTTGCCAGTACTGCTATTCCTGAGCAACACTCGCCGAGCGTTAGTTTCCTTGTGCTTCTTCAGCCGAAGCATACCTGTGTTCAAAGGATTAGTTCATCGTCAAAGGTAAGGAACCAAGTTCTTCTGCCCACCAACACCCAAATCACTCCACTCACTCCTGCCCTCCCCATTTTTCATCATTTTATACACTTTGCTTCTGATCTCGTGCGTTGTTGTCTCATGTTCCTCGCCTTCTCCCTCTTGATCATGTACAGATGTCGAACTTAATTGAGGTTGTGCTTCACTATCCGCGACGGGAGTGCCTTCCTCAGATCCGCCGCCTACAGGCGCATCCGTGCTGGCTGCGGGGCTCGATTCCGCTGTCTGCGGTGGTACACCAAATGAGAAGCCAGGTTGCTTGTTCGCAAACGTGGTTGTCTCAGCATCTGGCGTCTTCGGTGGGCTACCAAAGCCGAAGCCGACGGGATTCCCTATACTTCCGGCTTTGCCAAAACCGCCGAATGCCTTTCCGGGTGACCCTGAACCAAACGTGAAAGCACCGCTCGATACCGTTTTTTCCGGTGTACTGAAGGCAGATGGACCGCCAAAGAGATCCATACCTACGGAGGGTCCATTGCTAGGAACGTTAGCGATTGTGTCCTTTTCTTTGTCTTTATCCGTCCCTGTATGTTTGCCGAAGATACTGCCAGGAAAAGCGGATGGTGTGCTAGAAAAGCCAAACGGAGAAGTCGTTGTGCTTGAAGTGGAACCAGACCCGGATTGACTTGAAGGTGGATTCGAGTTGCCAAAAGCGAATGCCGACTGTGTGCCTGTCTTAGTTGATGAGGATGCATTGGAACTGCCGAAGGTAAACGGCGGTTGTGAAGAGGTAGAAGATGCGTCAGATGGAGTAGAGCCTGACAAGCCGAAAGTAAATGCAGACTTGGGTGGCGCGGGTGGTACGGTCGACTCAGTTGACGAAGATGCGAAGGAGAAACTAGGAGACTTAGTCGTACTAGCACCCTCCGTCTCCGTTGTATCAGTAGTTTTAGATGAGGAAGCTGTTGAAAGCGGGCTGAATCCAGCGAAACTGGATGGAGGTTTGGGCATGAAAGCGGACGTTGAGGGTGCAGAAGACTGTGTAGCATTTGTTGATTGGCTGGTATGCACGGCGCCCGAGCTCGAAAAAGGTGCACTTGATTTCAAGTCTGCACCGCTACCTCGAACGACCTTCAGCTTCTCGTCGTAACCACTTTTCGTCGAAACGCGTAAACTCTTATACCGTTCCAACATCTCAGCAACGTCAACGAATGGATCTGACTCAATGGCTTTCGAGATGGCTGATAAAAGGGAGATGTTGAGACCGCGGATAGCTACCAGGTAATCGATTTCTTCTTTGAGCTCATTGTCTTTTGTCTCGTCCACCTGCTTTGTTCCTGAAAAAATATTACTGGGCGGTTCAGGCTGCATGCTAGTGGTATTAGATGGACTGAAGGAAGATGCGAAACTTTTTGTAGCAGACGATGCAGACGATGATATAGAGGGGCCTGTCGACGCAAATGCAGGCGATCCTGTTGAGTTCGAGACCCCAAACGTGAAGGCACTGTCAGTTGAAGAAGGCGGAGGGGCGGCCGGTTTCGCTGGGACTGAGGACGAGAAAGAGAAAGGTGTTGAACTGGCAGAGGCCGCGCCGAATCCTGCGAATCCCGAGAATTTGGGCACAGACGGCGCCTAGAGCCAATTAATCAGCTGAATAGACCAGCGATCACAATTCACAAACCTCAGGAGCTGAAGGGGCAGAGCTGTCAGGTGGAGGTGGTGTTCCCACTGGACTGCCGGCCATCGCTCGTCTTGGCAGACCTTTGATTCTGATATGAAGCTGTCGTTCAATCTGAAGGACAAGAGGAAAACACGCATGCGTACTTTCTCGTTGCTAACGCTGACTCGTCTGCCCTTCTGAAACCTTGTCCCGGTTCGACTTCCTGCATGCGATGTCTGTGAACAGGACCAGTAAGGCAAACGTAAAGCAAACCTCAGTTTCATCGTCCATATCGTGGTCTTTTGTGAGCTGCTTTTCTGCTCCGCGTTTCATGGTCAAAGAATGGGCACAGGTCCTAGTAAGGTCGAGCGTGTCGAGAGCGTTGTACTACTGTACTACTACACGTTCTAGCCGCGTCAACTTTGTCTGAGGATGGAGAGTGGCACGTGCAGCAGTCGGCCACAAATTCAGTATACCGAACTCAGTTTGACTGCTGGTTCGGTTCCGCGTCAATTTCAACCTGAGCAGTGTGAACCTCACGCTTAATGAGCAGCTATTTCCTACAATGGGTTGGAGATAGCAAGGAGGTTACGAGAGTGAAAGCGAAAGGAATGCTCCCATACGCCTAAGATTTACTTTGGGTTCACGGTCATCCTCGTTCGAACACCGCTATCATATGTGTTTTTCAACATTCGGAGTCGTGAGCTTATGTGCCTGGTGGCTCATCCATACAACTGTCGTATCCGTACATATAGGAACGATGGACCGTAAGCTCATTCGTGATTACATTGCCTCAAAATGATTAGGACTCTGATCTAGTATTGGTCAGAAAGCCTAACAGATGAAACGGAATGAGGGGACACACCAGACAGGTGCTTGTCGGAAAGGTGTTATCTTTGGAAGGGCGTCAATGGCATCGATGTATGGTGTGGGTTGAGCAAGTCACGACGACACTACAAAACATTCCCAACAAGCGGCGTGCAACCACCCTCCTCGCATTCAGCAAGACTGCTGTTGACTAGATCAGATCACGACGCACATCTGGAACGCAGAGATACACGGGAGAATATCAACATTCGTTATGAGTATCCCCGTATTCAAAGGACAGATAGGCACCGCTTCATAGGTCCGAACCTTGATCCGATCGTTCCTTGGTCGCTGGGGTTGAAGGTGGCACCACGACCCTTTCTGAATGTGATAGTCGATGAGAGTTTATGTTGCCAGAAGCAGTTCACATCTATCCGTCGCTTGATGCTCTTGAGCGCTGTAAGAACAGGTGATTCGTGTGATACACTCAGAATTCGTCGTTCTGCGCTCGCCTGCGTAGGTTTTGCGCACGATCAACAATATGTGGGAAGTAAGTCTATAGCGGACATCAATGCCTATCAAGTAGCGCCCGTGAAGTATACACGCTGAATCGAATGCCCACTCACGTTGAGCCTTCCTTTCCACATGAGATTTGACTTGGTGTGATTTGGTCACTCGGAGCTGATTGCGGTGTTAATCCATATCTGGCTGTCCCCAAAGCTTGTTGTAAAGGGTGATATGGACGGTTGAAAGAATGCGCCGGGTAGTAGAGGTCATGCCAATCCTCATGGAGAGGGATGCATTCCTAGATCATACACACTTCGTTCAGTTTGACTACACGGTTCCGATGACTGGCATAAATGACAGTTTACCTAGGATGGATCAGGCAAGGGAAGTAGACTTGAGGTGCTGAGAAGCGGACGGATATGTCGCCTGGCGAGCCGCAAATTGCCAATGTCCACGACAGGAATGGTATCCAAATTGGTTTCTTTCATACGAAGGCTGCCGTAAATTGTACCCGGCTGCAAACGGTAGGTCCATCTTACGTAAGCACTGAGCAAAGGCATTCGACCGCCTGTGGAGACGCTGCTTGCAGGTTCCTCCCTCTTATCATGTCCTCCTCATCCACTACCGCATGCTCGAGGTCGCCCTCACCGTCTCCAGCCACACCGGAGTCATCCGACAACATAGAGGCAGTCGTGAACCAGGACGATCTCTCAGCTTGGCGCGATTCTCTGTCACCTGCCAGTTATCTCATCGAGGATGAGGCACACTTCTCCTCGGACAAGAGAGAAATAGACAAAGTTCTTGACTTGGAGGACCTGTTGCAAGACGGCGCCTATGAAGAGTGCGTACAGCTAGACCCTCTGTTGTGAATAGACGGTCTTTAAGAACTCACCCTATCGTCATATTTTTTCAGTCCCGCTTCTTCAGGGACTGATGCATACATGCAGTTGGACCACCGTGTTTTGTCGAAATTATTACTACCTCGAGAAGCTGAAGCTGCAGATATGCTTGTGCAACCCCACAGCCCCATCTCCATTATGAAACCCGTGCCCCCGCCTCCTACGCAGCTTCGCAAGGACCTACATACAACAGCACAGCGCGTTGTTTGTCCCCCGAAAGAGTCGTGCTACAAGTAAGACTCTGTGGTCCTTTCCGCTAAATCAACATTTTAACGATCACTTTTCAAGCCTTCCAATCATTGTACCTAGCATACCCGAAGGTGGCACCAAGTCTAGAGTCGAGACGCAAGTTCGATTGACTGTGGACCTGGCTCACGCAAGTGCATCTTCGGGGGAGCCACTAAAGTACGACAGGGTCGGGACATGGAAGTGGTTAAGATTGCCAAAAGGTACTTCAACCAAGAAGAGAACTCGTAAGGAGGGCAAAGTCGGTAGGGATCGTCATCGATTGTTATATCGGCAATTTGCTAAAGCTAGCCGCCAGAGGCATCACTTGAGGACTCCCTCTATTTGACAGTGGAAGTGACGTGCGCCTCTCCTCCCCACACCCGTGTAACATGTTGTTCGAGTTGTCAAGCCCGTGAAGTGCGCTCTCATCCCATTGCTTCTCATTTTTTTTACATTCATACTTTTATCAGGCAAAACGAGTTGCCAAAAAAATAGCAGCACGTGTGCGACCAGCCCGTTCTGATTCAGACTCTCAAGAAGAAGCACCGACAATTCCAGGAAGAGGCAGGCATGAGGATAATTCTAACGTTGTTCAGTTCAACTGCCCCGAGATCCTCGATTTTTCAGCAGGCTCTGTAGTCCTGCCTCTGCGGATCACTTGCTACTGCCGACATCACAGGGAGAAGGTGGGCTTCAATGTTCATTTCGGCATGCTAGATTATACAGGCCGCACTGTTGGGACGGGTGTGACAAGGCCTATCATGATCACTGATGACCACAAGAGCACGGGAGTGAACGCTCAGAAGTCGATGTCCAATGGTGGAGAACTGAAGTCAAACTCGGAATGGCCTTTCGTCCCCATTGGTGATCAATCCGATGCAGGTCTGTCTTCGAAACGCAAGAAGATCCGTGGTGACAACGTCTCAGAGCGGACAAGAAAGCGAACGAAGCCGTATGATATAGGTCAGAGAGGTATCCGCAGGGACAGCAGCGGCAGCCTTGAGTCGCCCTCAAATGCGACTTCTGCCATAGTATCAAGATCTTCAACACCTTTGCAGAGTCTCACGAAGAGTCCATTGACACAGAGTCCAATATTACATCTCAGTCCGAGCGAGCAAATGCCGCTCAACGGACTGCATCATGGCAATGGTCAAGTAACCTCTGATCATTTTGAGGCTTCGTTCGATGCGCCCAGCTCCGTTATCAACCAAATGCTCCCAGCTACTTTTGACCGTGACCCAACTATGACACAGCTGTTCGACCCGGAGACAATTTCTTTACAACAGCTTGCCACATCTTATCTACCGCCTTCCTCTCCAGAGGAGCTGCCGATGGCCTTAGACCCTGCCAAAACTCTCAACGTTCCGCAACCGGCTCCGTTCACTATGTTCAAGAATAATCCTCCACCTCCTATAGCCGGTCTTCCCCCTCCCAAGATTCACCGCCTGATCCCGTCATCTGGCCCCACTTACGGTGGCATCGAAGTAACCGTATTGGGTGCGAATTTCCATCCATCCATGCAGCTAAACTGCGTTTTTGGGGGTGCCCCTTCGACGACTACCCAAAGATGGAGTGACAATACATTGGTTTGCTTGTTACCGCCGAGTGCTTCTCCAGGCATCGTCCCGGTTTGGTTCGAGGGGATCCTAAAAGAAGATGATGGGACTCTGCCTTGCTTATTCTCCTACACTGACGAAACCGACAGAACCCTGTGGGTCTTCCTGTTCTTCATTTTGTGATTAGCATCTTCACAAAAATCTTATGCATTCAGAATGGAACTCGCTCTTCAAGTTGTGGGATTGAAGATGACGGGCAAGATTGAGGATGCCAGAAACGTAGCCATGCGTATCGTCGGCAATACTGATTCGAACGATTCAGGAGCAGGGATGGGAACGATCAGTGCTATGCAACTAGCAGGCGGTTCCCAGTCGACTCCTGATTTCCGCCGTCTGCTGCTCAGTCGTGCGAGCGATAGTGACGACTTCGAGAAGGTCATCATAAGTTTCCTTTCCATGATCGACATTCCTATGACTGTTCCTACGGTATCGCTGTCGTCATGCATATCTCATCAGACTGCGAGTGGACAAACGTTGCTGCATTTGGCGACCTTGGCGAAGTTCTCAGCACTAGTCAAGTTCTTGATAGCCCATGGCATCGATATTGACGCCCGTGACAAGAACGGTTGCACAGCAGTGTTCTTTGCCGCTGTCATAGGAGCTTCAGAGTGTGCCCAAGTGCTTATCGATGCTGGTGCAGCGCTCGACGTTGTCAATGGATTGGGCAAGACCCCGATTGAGGTCGCGGACACCGGCTTTTTCAATTTCCTCTCGTCAGGCAACTGTACCCTCCGGCGAGTTCAAGATCAGGAAATTGATGATGGTGATGATGAGGCTGCCTGGGGAGACGTGGAGGAAGAATCGGAGGATACACTAGAGAATAAGACTGTAGCAAGACGCAAGTCCACCCTACGGAAACGAAGACACACGCACGCTATACGTGACGCTGACCATAAGAGAGACCAAGATCCCTCCACCGGTGTAGTGGAGGACAAGAAGGCACTGGAGGCGGAGCTGACGGATGAGAAGCAGGTGGTTTCATTTATGGAAACTGTCTCTCGCGCGTTGGCCCAATGGCAGAACCCGCAAGGCATGATCCCGAACATGGCTAATCTGCCGCTTCCTCATCTCCCTCAATTACCCAGCCTACCTGCAATGCCGACTTGGAATGCACTACCCCAGATACCGGCGGTCTTCCCAGTCTTTGTTCCGATACCAACTTTGTCAGCTTTGTGGGGCGAGAAGCGCGCCGAGGAAAGACAGTCTGCTCAAGGAGACAAAGGCAATAACGCTCGGCCATGGTTGACCCAGGATTGGCGGACTATGTGGGAGAAGTTAATCACTCAAGTCAATGCTTCAGCGAGGCCAACCGAAGAAATTTCTGATGCGCCGCCTCCCGCCTATTCTCCTCGGGACTCTACTTCAACAAATGCCTTACTCTCAATTAAAGCCAGCGAGGACATTGCTTCGTCGAGCGCTGTTCCCCGCACTGCGACGCTCAATAAACCGATGCTTCGGCATATGGGATATGAGTCGTTGCCTATTCCCGAACAAGAGGTCAATGCTTATGCCTACAGACCAGCGCATAAGCCCTCACGCAAGCAACAAAAGAAGAGTAAGCCAAGGTTTGGTGGTATTTGATTCGATATTGACAAGTCCTTCTCGTAGACGACCGTATGCTCATACTCTTCTGGATTCCGATTCTCCTCAGTACGTATCCCGTCATTTCTGTCCTTGTATTTGCTGATGTCATTTGGTGTGCCAGTTGGTTTGTTCTGGGCCTTCCTTCATTTCGTCCGTGTGGCTTTCCATGCTACTAGAACCGTTCTCTCTTTCAAGGCTGGACTTCGCGTTTGAAGCGCACCGTTATCGCCGCAGCGCACATTTGTATACGTGCTAATATATGTCTAGGATGCTGTAGAAATTTGCCTTTTTATTTAATCAGATTTGATAGCTGACCTTCCGTGTGCCTCTGTTTCTACACTCCATTTTATGATTCGGATCGCTTCAGAGAAATTGCCTTGTACGATATATGTAAGATCAATAGACGAGGATTCCACCCAGCCTTCCTGTACGCGATCACGAGCTCGCGTGGCTGTCGGCTCGGCCCTATTGAAAGCCAATGTAGTGGAGGATCGTATTAGCACTCGCCGTCATAGAGTATCTGACAGAGACGGGGGCTCGACATTCCAAGGCTTGAGCGTACATCTATAATGTCTGGACGATCTACTCGTGATAACGATTTTCAAGAGCGGCTCGAGCTGTGCAAAGAATTGTGGCAAAGCCAACCTGAAGAAATGTAGTCGTTGCTTGTGCGTATTGGCAAACGATTGCAACAAGTAGTTTCTTTTGCAGACCTCTATCTACGCAGAATGGTACGCTACTGTTCTCGAGAATGCCAAAAAGCTGCATGGCCTGCACACAAACCACGCTGTATCACAGCAGGAGCATCCCTAGCGGACGACCGGGAAGCAGATACATTGTAAACCGACTTCTCAAGGTGGCTTGACTGCTGGCGGAAAACTATTCAAAATTTCGCCCTGTGGGCCCTCGATCTTGCAAACCAGCCGGATGATCGACTTGCCACTCATTGGTAAGGACGCGCCAATAATTTCCTTATTTTTGCATCAATCCGTCTCAAAACAGCGTCGTTATGGAAGTTGAGAGACGACCCGAACCCCCTAGCATCCCACAATCTTTCAGGGTAAGGAGACATTTCATAATATCATCATAGGCTTAAGTGTGGATGGCATCCGCAGATGACTGCAGGCGACGTTTTCTCTCGAGAGCGGTTCATCGGACTCCTTCATAAAATGGGCTGCAAACAAAATGTCATCGATGACTGGAAGAACGACAACCGCGGAAATCACACCGTGCACATCGTTGTCATATTTGGGGGCATGGTACGTTGTTTGTGGTACGGATTCGAAGATCTCTGGGCATTTAGAAGAAATGCTGAGGCTTCTCGCAAGCGAGCTGAAGGATGGCATACCGTGCTCATGGAGGCCATCGACTCTGGTCTCGGAGAGGTTAGCCTGGGTAGACAGCTGCAGAGCATACTCCTCGTTTGAGCTCTAGCGTGCCCGATCACCATTGTATACATTCAATACCGTGTAACATACTATCTCACAATCAGAGTGAATCTACAACGAAATTCTGACTACTCTATGATTGCCCTAGAAAGCCTTTGATTCTCCACATGGTATCAAGCTCTTTAAGCTGCGAGGCCAAAGTAAGACATGGTTCCTTTGAAGACCTTTGATGACCATTGACATACCAGCTTGTCAAAACCTTCTTCGCGGACAACTCTCGCAACCAAGTTTTCTAGATCAGCCCGAGGTAGGTCGTACAGCGCAGGAATTTTCTGTAGGCTAACAACCAAAGCAGGCGTTTCAGGAGTAGCATTTGTACACGACGAGGTTTCAGACCGCGCTAGCATAGTTGGATTTACGAAAGAAGGAGCGCTTGGAAGTGAAGTCACCACTGGGTGAGTCTCACAGCCAGGTGTTAGGAGAGACGTGGAGTCAGAACTATGCAGCGGAGATAACGTAACACTGGGAGAGAAGTGCATGGAGGCTCTGTTTTCAAAATGGGACCTGTCTGATTGAATGTGGGTCGTGGAGCAGTCTGCCAAAGCAGAAGTCTGAGTTATGGAAGAAGACGGGCGGGAGACAGTGTCAAAATCGTCAGACGAATACAGCACCGAAGGCAACGGGCTGGACGGAGGCATAGAGTGCGTAGTATTACAGGTATTCTGGACATTATTGAACTTTGAATTTAGGTATGCAGGACGAGCCGCATCGATTTGTTTTTGCTCAGGTGGTCGATCTGAAAGTCTTTGGCCGTGAGCGCTCGCAGTTAGCACGGGGTTTGATGTACAGTTGACGCGGTTAGTGAGAGGATTCTTGGTCCACGATGGAGGTATGTTGACTGATGGTTGAACCGAGCTGTCCAACCGTTTCTCAGCCGTAACGGATGCCAGACTCGGCTGGCTGGAAGCTTCTGCTTGAGTCATCATAGACTATATGCGATTCACAGACGTAAGGATGAAAGCTCCAAGTAGTCCTGAGAACCAAAGCCTACTACAGAAGCGCCACTGTTGTTAGCTTGAGTCATCGTGGCTGTCCTTAGCATAGGTCTACCAGGAGGTGGTCCAGAATTCGCCTTGCAAGGACAAACGAAGCGGATTGAGTCGATGAATGCCGAGACCGAAGACATGGACTGGAACGTAATCTGAAAGCGCCGATACAACTTCACAGTATCTCCACTTCAGTAAAGATGACCGGAAGGTCGATAGGCTGCGTACCGGTGTCGCCCCCGTTGCCACAACGCGAGGATGCAGGTAACGTACACCAACAACAGAGTCACGAAATACAGCTTTGAGTGGAAGACCTTGAGGGTGAGCTTGGCTTTGTGGTATGGAGGAAAACGATAATAAATCCAAATCTTCCTGCATTTCATTGTTAGTCTCAAACTCACGGACGTTGTTGATACAGCCGCGAAGAGTCATGATCCTACAAATATAACTTCTCGCTGATCTAAATCCATTGAATCGTTCCCCGGAATGAAGGACCAGAGAATTCGCATTCGAAAACATTCCAGCTCCCCAGCGGACGACTTCTTCACGTCTAACGCAAGGCGAAGCCCAGGATTGACGAAGTGCTGCCAATCTTGATCGCTTTGCCCGGAATTTGCAGCGACCTGCGGATAGGAGCGTGAATACTTGAGAAGATTGTATGTCGTTGTCGTTGTCGTTGAAAGCGACATGACAATCGCGGCATTCGCGAAGTAGACTGATACGTACGATACACCACAAACCTGAGAAAAAGCGCGCGTGCGATTGTAGACGCGTGGAGGCGTGTCACATGAATCCTCGTGCTGCGACTGATCTGACTCTTCTACTAAGGGTGAGTTGCACTGCTGCAAATCTGTTGGTCCATCTGCAACACATACATGCACTGCTAACATTACATTTTGGACATGAATATCATACAGGAATTAGAATCAGTTGCTGGGGGGTATACGGTCTGAAATCCAAGAAACCAGTTGCACCGGGCTCCTCGTTTGAATGTAGACGGTACCGGGACCGGTGAAACTGGGAGAGACATCGTTACCAACAAAGCTCCAGTTAACCTGGGTGTAATACACACCGACAGACCGCGCCTTCATCTGTTTTGAGGGTGGACATTATACCCCCGGCCTGAATTTTCTCCATCCTATACTGGCAATTCCAAGCAACGAGGTGGTCGTTGTTGACTAGGACAGAAATCAAGACAGGTGAACCTGCAGTAGTCGATTTACACTTACCGACCCACTGCTCTCCTGGCTGCAGATAGCGAGAGATAATGGCACCTACACTCTGGACAAACAGGATGCCCACACCTGAAGCCTGACCCGTGAACAAGCCATGTCCAGAGACTGACAAGTTCAGAAGTCCAAGTCAGTACGAAGATGAATGCAGATGGGAGGCAGAAAACGTACAGAACGCCTTGCCAAAGCTTTGGGACTTGGTGTTCGTGACGACGCCTTGTGTGGATGCAAGGTATGAGTGCTTTCCGAAGAACCAAGTTGTGCTGCCGTCCAGACGAATTTGGGTGATGTCCCCCCAGACCTCAGGGGCCATAAGCACCTCTCCTGGACCAACAAAGTGCGCAAAAGCAAGCTTAACCCATATGATGCTAGTAAATGCGAATTCATAGGGCGTTAACAGAATATACAAACCTCTCCTCCAGTTATGAATTTCTTGAAGCTATCGAGCCTTCAGTCAGACCATAGCAATTCAAAGTGGGCGCTGTAGGTATACCTGAAGTCAATCTGCGCCAAGTGAGTTAATGTAATCTCCTAATCTGAATAAACCCTCTCACCTTTCCCTTAATCTGGACAGACGGGTCCATTGCGACCATCGCGCCAGGCTTGCCCAGTACTTCATACCCCGCTTGAAGTCTGACATAAAGCATCGTATTGCTGTCGCGGTGGCCAATTTTGTACTGGGCACCTTCGAAGGCACCAGTTACGTCGGGAGCACCTCCATTGCTGGGACCAGCCTGCGGGGCGCCCGCGCCCTGGGGAGGCATAGGACTCGGCCCTCTATGAGGGGGAGGATAAGAGCCTGAGTGTGAGTGGCCATGGTGAGGCATGCCAGGGAACTCAGAGTGGGACATAGTCGTCAAACTTTCTCAGTAATTATTCTGTCAAAGATGATTCGAATCACAGGTAAGAGGCCAACTTGCGTTGTGGGCTTGAAATGGTGCGACAGGTATAACGATGGGCTTCAAGGGCAGCTTTCAAATTACCAGCTCAAATACCAGTGGAGGGCGCCAAATCGCTGACCTGTGCACTCATGACTGATCGAATTGATGAGGCCCTGGTTCGAGATGATGATTGAGACATCAAACCTGTGCGAGCTGTATGGAGCAAGTTGCAGTGTCATATGCTTGCCTACTTCACCTACTTTACGCAGTTTTGATCGTAGCAGAGCACGTCTGAAGACGCGACCCTTAGAGATCCACAGTCGCTTGTCAATACGGAGCGCTGCAGTCTGCAGCTGGAGCATCATTGCTACATCAAAACACGAGATGGTAACAGGGCTGCCTGACAGCAGCCGCCCGAACATCAAGGCAGCGATGATGTTTGTCAATCAATTGAGATCGCGGCAAACCCTAGTGTGCTCTGGCATTCGGAGGCAATCCAGTATTCGATGGCTGTATATCATGGGTAGTCGTCAACTTCACCGGTATCAGACCGCTACTCCTCATATCGGTAGTATCTGGTTGAGACTCGACGACATTTATTTCGCGAGGAATGCATGAGTACTGTATCATAGCAGTGTATTCTCTGAGGCCACCGAACGGGTTGGTGTCAGATACAAACACCCGTATACCTTTATCATAGAACGCGCTAAAAAAGGCGAGAAGACTGTTCCATACCTCGCTGGAAGCGATTAAGGTATAATAATGAATGCGATTTACGAAGCCTTGTCTTATGGCTTGACAAACACCGGTGAGCGTCCGTGAGGAACCCCATGGCTGTAGATATGCGAGGACGTGAGCAACCCAGACGACTTGTTTTCCATCGTACATATATCCGTGGTTCTTGGGGACTTCTCGGGCTCTAGATGATCCGAGGACAACGGGAATGTGGATGAATCGACAAACCAATTCGCAGCGGAAACAACAGCACACGTCTCGTTCTGCACTTCATCCACGCTCTACCCGGTCTAAGGACGTACGGAGAGTGCGTCCTGGAAGCATCGTTGAATTCTTTTTTATCTAGGGGGGTATGTAAGACACACTGTGAGAGTGAGCTACGACCGTAGCCCGACCATGAGACGGTACGGGACATAGTTTTCGTGATCAGAGAAGCTCGAGCGGAATATCTGAATCGACCATTTGCAAGGTGGAGCGCAGACATTGTCACGAAGGACAGAATTGGGCTGCCCAATTGACCACAACACCTGTCTGTGCATGAGTGGAATGGTCGAAGAGCGTCAGTGACTTTACCACGACCACGTGGGAAAAGATGCTAATCCCTCTAAGGGTGATCCCGAACATAACCTTTTTCGGTGGTCCGAGCATGGGCAATTTCGATGAATTTGTACATAACATCGACCAAAAATGGTCATTTTTGGTTAAAAATGGAATCGAGCCTCCAAAAAAGCTCGCAGCCTGATTTGCTTGCCACCACCCTATTTTTCACCGAAAAAATCTTTTTAGATCGGCACCTGACCGGAAGCATGACTGTAATGGTTGTCTCCATGTCCAGAAACCCCCCATTTCGGTGGTTAGGCACCGGACTTCCCGTTTATCGGTCCATTTTCGGTGATTTTTTGGCACCCAACAATGCGCCCCGGCAGGCCAGAAATTCGGTTATTTGCATCGAACATTTTGGCTCCCAGGCCCCCATTTTCGGTGATTTGGAATCAAAGCTCGTATAGGGATTGGCGGTGGTCCTGGTCCCGCCACTCCACGCCGACTTGGCGCGCCCGCAATGAGAGCATAGCATCGCTCCTGCATCGAACGCTGAGCGTCTTGCACCTTTGCTCTGCTTCAGTCCCTCCGCTTTGACTCTGTGGCTACCAACGTGTCCTGAAAACTCGGCATCACGTCCGTCTCAGCCTTCCGACTTTTATAATCTCGAATTAGGGTGAGCACGTCATGTCGGTGCAGGTTCACGACGTACTGAATGTATCAGACTACCGACCTAGCATATACCATGCCCACGTCAACATATTTGGCGGAGTCGCCCACCGGATCCATAGTATCACCGAAGAGCGGGTCAGTCCCAGCCAGTCAGTGGCGGTCTCATACTGATTTCGTCCACTCAGGGATCGATTCTTGACTCCCATGGTCTCTGGCGCGGTGACTGGCGGTCTCATTGGCATCGCATGGATAGTCGGGGGCATCATATACTTGTGGAACCTCTGGAAAAGCTCGCGACAGGCTCGCGCCGCCGGTCTCAGGAGCCGTCGCCAGCTGCTCGTCCCGCCACCAAAGCCCGACGCTTTTATCATCCCACCAGACCCTGCGATCATCCAGGGAGCCAAGGTTCCAGGGGAAGAGGTGCTGAGAAACGGCGCGCCGTTCAACCATAAGATATCACCGGAGCATGTGAAGTTGGTGCCATTAGTGCATAGAGTCGAGGAGGATTCAGGCGATTACGGGTTTATCATGCCCGAAATGGCGCACAGCGTCTCCGACCCGCTACCGGCGGAGTTGGCACCGCTATCATCACGTATTGGACACGATAGACCGTTCATCAACCCGTCCTCTCCAGCACATCTTGGGCGAAGAAGCCGTCCCTCGTATTGATTTATACAACGGTCGGAACTGCATGTCTCATGTATCTTGATATACGATCCTTTTATTGTACGAGGTAAGCTGGAAAGTCGAGTTCCCGGACCAAGCTCTATTTAGTTGAATATATTCACCATCCAAATGTAAATGAGCGCTGGTACATCGTGTGTCGATAATGGTGTTTTACGATAATATTCTACGGACACATGATTAGAGTCTTTTCTATACACAGATATTGCCTGTACACGCTTGTCGTTCTCCTTGCCTAGCGTAACATTCGCTCTCCCCACAACATCAGTCGCAGTACGCACCAACGCTGGCGGGCTGGAGGCAGGGATCAGTGGTCCATTGTTCGTTGATTGCAAGTTGGAGACACTCACAGCCACATCCCTTGCATAGCGGTACAAGATGCCCCTCTTCGCACGGAACTCGCGCGTGCCGACCGCATCCCACTCAGCCTTGCGCCGCGCCTGCTCCGCCTCGTCGACGAGCCAGTTGAGCGTCCTGCTCTCGGAGTCGATGACGATCTTGTCGCCGTCCTTGACGAGCGCGATGGGCCCACCGTTCTGCGCCTCCGGCACGACGTGACCTGGATGCTATATAAGCAATCACACCTCACTTTCACAAGGTTGAAGGACTGACCGATAATGAAGCCTCGCGACGCGCCAGAGAAGCGGCCGTCCGTGATCAGAGCGGTTTTGCCGCCGAGTCCAGCTCCAATAAGTGCGCTAGTAGGACCTGTCGAGAGGTCAAGTTCAGTTTTCTGTGCCTTGCTACAGACAGCACTTCTGTAAAGTTTTACCTAACATCTGTGTTATGCCAGTCAATCTGTCGTTTCACATTTTATCTATCAAGAAAGACCGACCTCTGGCATTCCGGGTGCTCCCTTGGGACCTTGGTACCGGAAGATGATTACTGTGCCCTCCTTGAGTTCGCCTGCTTCCAGCGCGGTGTAGAAGGGGGGAAGGCTAGAGAGAAATCGTCTTCAGCACCGAGCAGTTCGCGCTCTGACGAAGACTCACGTGTCGAAGCATTTCGCCACTCCCTGTAGATTGAGATCCCTTAGCCATAAGACGCCTTTTCTAATATAATTAGGACGCACCTCGAAGCGGGAACCTTCCTTTCCTGTCAACTTCGCAACAGCAGTCCCGGGAGCTAGGTTTCCGCGAAGAATGGTGATATGGCCAGTCTAAAAGCTTACGTCAGGCTTCGTGCGCGACTAATACTATCTATATCCAAATCACCTTCTTGATGGGATTGCTGAGTGGCTTAACAACGTCCTGTGTGGTCATATCAAGCTCGGGGACATCTTCCAAGTTCTCAGCCAGAGTCTTCCCAGTGACAGTCATTTGGCTGCCGTCGATGAGATCGGTGTTCTTCAGCAAGTACTTGACCAGAGCTGGGATGCCGCCAACTTTGTGCAAGTCTTCCATTAGGAACTTGCCAGAAGGTCTGAATTCCCCTTGTTAGATCCCATTGCATACCACATATATGACCTCTCGCTCACTTCAGGTCAGCAAGGTAAGGTGTCTTATCAGCAATTTGCTGGAAGTCATCAATAGTGAGAGGCACGTTTGCCGCCCGAGCTATTGCTAGTAGGTGAAGCACCTGTGTGGTCGGTCAATATGTGTAGGCGACTTCATATGGTTCATCACTGACAGAGTTCGTGGAGCCTCCCAAGACATTGATAACTGCGATGGTATTCAAGAAGGATTGACGAGTGAGAATATCCCTAATCGATGCCATGTCGGTGTATATATGAAGATGCGTCTCACAAAGAGCTTACTTCGGTTTAAGGTCTAACTCGAGCAGCTTCTTGAGATACTTCGCGGCCTTGAAACATTCTTGGGTCTTTTCTTTTCTCGTTTCAGGTAAACATACGAGGAGGAGCATACGTCAGTGAGTTGGCGGGCTCACCCGGATACGTAGCGGGAGTGCTTGAAGAGTAGGGCAGAGACATGCCCAGCACTTCCAATGCACTCGACATGGTGTTGGCACTACGCTTTTAGTTAGTCATCTTACATGTTCCCGAAATTTGTCACCACGTACGTGTACATCCCTCCGCATGCGCCTGGGCCTGGGCAAGAATGCCGCACAACATCGAATCGCTCTTGTTCGCTGATTCTACCAACAGCAAAAGCACCTGTGAGACAACAAAAAATTCCGTATAAGACACTGGCATCGTGTACAAGGGTATCCACTTGCCGTAGGACTCGAAGGCGTCCGCGATGTTCATGTTGTCACCCTTTTGGTGGCCCAACGCGGGACAGTCCACGTTGCGGACGCCGGGCGAAATCGTGCCCCCGTAGATAATAATGGTTGGGCGGTTATGGCGGACTGCAGCCATGACACAGGCCGGCATGTTCTTATCGCATCTGTATTGGTCACATAGTGGCAGTGGTAGACATGACTTGATGATCTGACGAACCCTGGAATTGAGATGTTGCCGTCATAGTATTGAGCCTTTCGGAAAAATGTCATTTTCGTCGTGCTATGTAGAATGTGGTCGGCATACCAATGTAACCTAGATTCCACGTCAGCTAGAAGTTTTGGATAGGTGTGTAGAACATACCGCTTCAATCGAATCTGCGATCAAATCACGACTCGGTAGCCTAGATGACTGTCAGACCTGGTTACAAGGACATATGAGTTAGACTTACGAGTATCTCATGCCTATATCATTAATGCAGGAAATTTAGTCCAAACCCCTTCAATATGAAAGAGCGTCGTGCTTACCCTCAGTACCCATAGTGATTGCATCACTAGTTTGCTAGTCAGTAGGGTACGAGACGTGACCGAGGGCGCTGATAACAATACCTAACACCAATGGTGTTAAACGTGAGGCCGACCAGACCCTCCTGCTTGCACCCCTCCTTGACCTTCACGGCAAGATCAAGCTGGAGGAAATTCATGAAATGGAAATCTGGGTGCTAATAATGTGCACTTACAAGATGTGAGTTGCAAGGATTGCCTGAGACATACTCAGACTGTCACGTTTCGGCAAGTAATCACCCGGGAGCTCACCTTCCCACCAGATTGGAGAAATACCAATCTGAAGGGGGGGGGGGGATGAGACTGGGGAACACAAGCCTAGCTAGTGGTCGTACCTGGGGTTTGTTCATGTCTTCTTCTGTCAAGCCCACGGCATACACTACAAGGGAAAGACAAGTTGTGACCCAACCGAAGAACGCAAAACGAAATAACAACCCTACGCATAGCCTGAGCACCTCCTCGTTGCTGTAAAATATACAAGATGAGATCAGATATGGCTCGTTGGCTTCGAGATCACCTTGTCCTGCGTGAGGATACTCGAAATCTTGTTGAGCTTGACATTGCCGGTGTTTGATGCCTTTGGCACCGTGTGGCTGTAAGACGCGGCATGGATGAGTGGCTTGGGATAGCAGTAATACCATGAAAAATGAACAAACATTTCAACGCCTCCGGAAGACATGCTGGTTTACGAGAGAATGGTTGTGGGATTGTCCTTGCCCATGCCGGGTATGTCCCTGCTAAAATACGCGAAAAATAACCTTGTACTCCCTATCGCTCGACGATCGCGGACCGAGATGCTCGCAGTCACGTCACGTCACCGTCGCGTCACATTACCTTCGATCACGCAATACCGGAAATTACGGACCCCCGTCTTATCCAATCGCACATCAGCGGTTTGGTACAATGTAATATCTTCTTCCTTCAGTAGGTAGAAAGGCCTATTGCTCGTACAGCATCAACCGGTTCAACACATGATCTAATCTAAAAATCAAACCCTTCCTTCCGGAATGAATCCACGTCCGTCGTCGACTTTGCCATATCAGCTAGATCCTGTCGGTCCTACACATGCATCGGTAAAGCGATTAGATGATATATGGATGGTCGAGGCGGAGTGGGAACCCACCATCGACAGGAAAGTGCGGCGAAGTGTGAACCATAATTGGTCACTCTTTGCACCTCCTGACATGTCTTGCATCGCCAAAGCGCTTAAAAGGTGTTCCGCGGCCTCCTTATGTGCGCCTATATTGAGACCTATGGGAGAGCGAAAGTGAGCCGTTTCAACCGTCCGATTGGTCCGAAGCAAGATACGAACAGGCAACGCCCACGTTGTAGATCGCACGGGTGTATGTGGGTCGCAATTGCAGCGCTTCCCTGTAGGCACCAAGAGCCTCTTCTGGTTTGTTACCATTTGAAAGCGAGGATCCTAGTCTGTTCCACAGCAAGTAATCCTGAATAGGAAGTAGGATTAACACAGCGGGCTTCTCAAGAACGCGAGCTCGCTTACTTTAGGTCGAATTGTGAGAGCAGCTTCAAAGCAATCCTTCGCCCGGGCGTAGTCGTTATTGGTGTAAAATAATACTCCGAGAGCAATTTGCACATCTGGGTCCATCTCGCCCCGGCTGTACTGCTCGCGTGCCAGGTTGAGAAAGACTTCTGTAACACGCTCGTGTGAATGCCACGAGGACTGCGTTAGTGACTTCCAGGCCTCCTGAGGGATCTCATAGGACGGGAAACGGGCACGCAGCCATCGCAGGAGCATGGTATGCGACGCTCGCTCGTACGACTCGTTCGTGAATGAGATGGCCAGAGACTACGTTATCAAGAGGTCAATGAATGTGGGACTAAGCGAGAAGATTGGACTGACCAACATGCCTTCGCCAGAGGCTCCTACTTGTTCTGCCTGCTTGGTACCTTCTAATAATGCGCGCATGGCGGCATCTTCCCGCTCATCCATACTCCTTGTCTCACCTAGAAGAAGCCATGCCTCGTATCCGCCTTCACCCAATTCACCTTGCTGGATTGCTGCTTCTAGCAGTAATGCTACCTCTGATAATGAACCATTCTGTTCAAGAAGAGTTTTCGCTTCCTGCAGAGCTGATCGAGATGAAGATGGATCGATGTATTTATTCTCTCGCTCTGTGGTATATGATGGATCGGTATAGTCAATTACCGGACGCCGTAGGCGTAATTGAGAACACGAACCGAAAATATATGGCTCCAAAATCGGAAGCCCGTCGCCTGTAAATTTGATTCTATCTTCACGTGGAATATCAAAATCGCCGAGACCGTCGCGCCATGCACCTTGCATCATAGCATCGTAATCGAATTCAAAGTCATCTTCGAATAGAGGAGTAGCAAGAGCATTTGCTTCTTGGATTTGCCTTGACATTCTGAGATAGACAATATTATCAGCTACCAACCACGAAGATAGCCTGTAAGTAATCACAACGAACTCTGCGGCATCCAGCTTAGAGGAGGGACCAAAATTCCATGTCGACGCTTCATTACTCTTATCCGGTTCGCCTTCTAGCCGCGTATCCTGCAGGGAGTCTGCGAGATTGGAGATATTCTCATCAACCTCAACGATTCTAGCGTTCTCAGTCTGTGTAGATATTACTGATGCAGCTGCTTGGGCGAAAGCCGCGTCGAAATCAATCTCTTTGCTTTTCCCCTTGCCCTTATCGATTCCTTGTAATGGATCCAAAGACGCATTAACACTGGATCCGAGCATTCCGTACGGTATCGATCCACCATACAAACCAGATGTCATATATGGCATTTGAAGAACTGCGTGGGACATGAGACTTTAGGTTAGAAAACGAAAGTATAAACCGCACAATCAAGCCTGTGCTGAGCGCCGTTTTGCACGGATCCAAGGACGGTGACACCCGGAATAGCGTTAAATTCTGCAGCCCAGGGAGGATCCTGGCCATGACCAATATATCCTTGGAATATCTGATTCTGCACAGATTGCCTGTCTCCTATCTCATTCCAAGCTTTAGTTAGATCTGGCCCTGCGCGCGGGGCTGCATCCATGAGACGTCCGATTTGGGGTGGTATATGATGATGTCCTCGAGCGGGATGTCCTGAATTCAAAGCTTGCACATTTCCGTCAAAGAATTGACGCGCAAGAGCGAGGTCTCGCTCCGCTGCGGGGGTAGAAGTACTGGGAAGATGACGCAGCTGTAATTTGAGAAACAATTAGCATGAGACCTTTATAAGAGTATCCACACACGCACCGAAGCCGATGAAGGTCCTACAACTCTATCCTGTCAACGTATCAATGAGATGTTTCCGTAGATGGAGAAGAGCTGTACTTGTTGTAGACTCCGGTCGCCTTCAGTATGTTTCAACACTTGAGACAAAGGGTTGAATGGTACGGCACATTCTGAACCAGAGATGAGACCTTGGAGGGACATCAGGATGCTATAGTCGTGGCGAGATGAAAGAGTGAAGTAGGAGGATTAGTACAAGTTGCCGCGAGTGTTGGGGTAGGCTAGCCGCTAGCACTCAAGTAGTCCGAAAGGGCTTCGGCCATTCCCGAGCTACCAGCAGAATGGAAGCATTTCGACGAATAGACGACGACGCACACGCCATTGCGACAAAAACTTGAATGATCTCGTATGTACTTGCATGAATACTGGCATACGTCTGCATGTAAACCACTCCCGAGTTCAGATCATGATAAATGGACCTTAGAATGCTTTTATATCACGTTCTCTTCTGTGATCCCACTTCACAACGCTCGGGATCTGGCCGACGTGATTGTTGGTGTCTACGTTTAGTGTCTCCAAAGACGTCGGATTATACATGGTCAGGCCATGCATTACAAGTCTTGTGCTGACTCTGTATAATCCTTTTTGGTTGAGTGATATCCTGGTACTTTTCGTCTACGTGTTGTCTGGCCTCGAGCTGCAATGCACCAATACATGCTCCTTTGAACCAAGACCGACTTGTGTCTAGCACAGATTCTTTGGATGCTGTTAGAACTGATTCTGTGGCAAAAACCAGTGATTTTTCCAATCCTGACTGCGCAAACTTACTGATTGTCTCAAAGAGTCAGCCGTTCTCAGTCAAATTCCTGATACTTGTATTGATCATTTATGGATGGTCAAATGCCCAGCAGACTGACTCGGTTCGTGCTCTCAGAATGTCTCGCTTTTACGATGCTCCCTCAGAAATTCTCTCCCTCTATTCGCACCCCATGACGAGAGCAAGCTCATCGACCCAAGACTCAGAGCATCTTGCCACTCCGCTAGACGAGGCTTCGTTCCACCGAGGTCAAAAACCTGGTGTATCTGTACCAAGTAGCAGATTTTCTAGTAATGTTATCAAGATCCGCTCGGAAACCCCAGAATTGCAGCTCAACTTGAGCGAAAGGCAGGTGCGACCCCCCTCCGAAACAGGTCAATATGATGTAGAGCCCTATGGGCCTTACTTCTCTTTACCCGTTGATCCTATTGCGAATACTTCTGCTCTCACTCGTCGCCGCACAACAAAGGAGTTGATAGGTCGATACGAATCAATGAACTCGCAACCCAGCTCCCGAGCTAGCCACACGTCTGCCGTGGGGACTGAACGCTACCGAAAACCCAGAGGCGCTTATCCAGGTGTGGAGAGGAAGGACAAAAGCCGCTCGCCCATTCGCCAGTCTATTCGCAATTTTCTGTCCGTGTTCAAGAAAAATAGGTCTTCAGTGAAAGACCAGTCCGAGCACTCAGATGCTACTGAGAATCGACCTCAACCAATCACTAACGAGTGTGCAAGGACTACTCAGCCAAATGCACCTCTACAGGATTCGCCACCCTCCAATCCGGCTAACGTGAGCACCACTAGCGGTAACGTTGCGATGGCTATCTGCACCACCCCGATATCCATGTCAGTGCGTGCCGGGTGCTCTGGGCCCCTCCTCTATTTATCCCGTCCGTCGTCGCCCAGCGTCCACCCTGTATGGACGAACTGCACCGCAACGCTTCACAGTACACATATCTTGATAACTTGGCACACGAGGCACGGAAACCCGTCCACAAGTATCATCTCGTTCACATCGTGTACAGATGTGCACTCATTGTCTGTGTCCGACCTAAATCCTAATGAGCGGGCGCTTTTACCCTTCGATGCTGGAGACGTAAAAGTATTTGAGCTTCTATTTGAGGGAAAGCCGAGGGAGAAGTTCGCGGCAGGATCGGTAGCGGAAAGAGCTTCCTGGGTCAGCGCAATATGGTACGCTAAAGCTTACCGGCATGCGTTCCTCAAGACTAACTGTCTACTTCCACTCGTCCTTGACATCGGTTAGGGATGCAATTCTGCAAACACAGGAACAAAAGATTGAGTCAACGAGTGTAGTCGAGAAGAAGAGGATGTCTGAGGCAAACGTCAATGCACTTGGCCACCAAGATTGTCCCAATCCTCCACATAGTCCAAATGACTCAAAGACAGACAATGTACCACCAAGGTCATCGGCCATCAACGTAGACCGTGCCCTTCCAGATCTCCCTGCTTCGCCAAAAGCCCCAGCACCTTCTCCTGCTCGACTCTCTCTCCAAATCCCTTCCAGCTCCCACGTCCCACCTCCACATGCATTATCCCCTCTACCCAGACCACCAGTCACGCCGACGGCTCCATCTTTGCTTTCGTCATATTCACGTTCCTCCACTCCAACACGCTCTCAGAGTCCTTCTCTTCGGCATCTTGACCAGCGCTCGGTAGTGAAGCAACGCCTTGCACAGATAGAGGGATTGGGCTCGCCTGTCTCCCCAACTCGCTCTACTCCCGGTTCACTCCTTGCTACTTCACCAACACGTACTCGAAGCGCGGCCAAGCGTATCAAGGATGACGGGTCACTCCAGCGCCAGACTAGCCCAGTCTCCAGTGCCGGAGGTTCAATTATTGATGTTTACGGAAACATGGATTCTGTATCTCCCCTCTCCATGTACTCGGGATGTCTGACCTCTGTCCCATCCAGCTGTGGTACACCGGAGATTCATTCTGACCGCTGGAATCAAAGATCACCATTCAGTTCCTCACGGTTAAAAGCTGCTACACCCAGTACGAATCAAACAGGGACGAAGCGACCAGAATTACATATCGAGACCTTACGACCTCAGTCACTCGTCAACCATACTACAGGTGATTTGACAGCACGCTCGGGTTCCGCTACTAATAAGCAAACAGCCACCTTAGGCGAGGAGGAAAAAAGCTCTAGTCTTCCTCGAACAAGTGCTGGCATTGAGTTACAGAAAGAATTGGAAAGAATTGGGCAATCTGTTAAGTGTCTAGAAGGGCACTCGGAGACGGACGGTGCGAACCCAGATCACCTCTGCATGAAGGCCGGTTCTATCCTGGAACAGCTGCGTCAGTCTGCTCCTCCAGACCTGTCGTCCATATTGGAGAAGTTGGATCATATGCGTGTCGAGTGTAGGACCGTAGGTGGTGTGGAGCTCCGAAACGTCAATCCTTCGACCGAATGGGTAAAGATGAATGAAAAAGTGGATCAACTAGTTGCTCTATGCCAGAGTCTGAAAGCTGGCAATACAGGAGGTGGTATTACTAGCTCCATGGCCATCGACGAAAACGACAAAGAGGTTTGCCATGTTCTCGACCGTCCTTATAACCTACTTATACAAATTTCAGACTGGGGAGATTCTTTCCTTACTCAAAGAGGCTCAAAGTCAATGGATGACCCAAGGAGAACAACAGACGGAGAGTATCCGGTACCTTAATGAGCTAAATTCGGTGAGTGTTTCTAATTCAACGATATTCAACCCTGTTCTGACTGTCCCCAATAGTGGCTTGAAGCGTTCGTTAACCACGGAACTTCTCAAATTGAGAGCGTAGCGGTTGGTGTACAACAACTGTGCAGGGATCTCGGTTCCGTAGGAGAGGTGCAAGTCACTGGTGAGGATGGCGTGTCACAGCCTGGAGGTAGTCTATTGGCAGACGTCCGCAAGCTTTTAACTGAAACCAAAGGTCGCGAGGAAAATTCTGTCGCACTGCACGCCTCTGTCAATGGTCTTATCGCAGCTGTCCAAGAAGATCTGAGAAAGAACGCGGAAGCTCGGAATGTGCTCAGTGCGTATGAGGAACGGCTACTTGACCAATATCTCATTGGCATTCTCTGTAGCAACTGAGTCAGTAGTGGGATTAATTGACCGTCAACGCCAAGACCATGAGCGTATGTTGAGGACGCTTGGAACAGGTCAGTCGCTGTGTCACAATAATATGCATCGTCTCAGTGGCGATCTAGAGTTATCGAACGAAATCCGTGGGGAACGCTTGAGGTTCGTCGAGGCTATGAAAGAAGCTACAGCTATCAATGTTCAAAGTAAGTCGATATTGATTTAACCGAATAAAGCTGATTCGTTCATACATCATTCAAAAGTTCATGTCGAAGAGTTCAAAAAAGAATTGACCAGAGAAGTCCTCTTGATGACTCAGGAAGTGGGACGTCTACAGAGAGAACGGCAAGTGCTGGAACAGCAAATCGCTGATTTATTCGCGTTCTATGCAAAACAGAAACAAGCTGGAGGTGTGAGTATTATTCGTTAGCTTCTGCGGGACTGCTCTTAGAAGTATGTCTCCACCACAGCTCCTGCAGCCAACTGCTCGTCATAACGTACATTTTCAATCTCGCCCGCCAATTATACCACCGGCTCCAGGTGGGGCTCATGCTTCCACTCCGACTCGCCGAAGACCTCTTCCGAGCCCAGTTCCCAGACCAGCGTCCTCGATTGGGTAAACACTACGATTATGAGCAATCGCTTGCTGCCCTCTTATGCACAGAATATTCTTCTACCCGACGTTGTGTCACATCTTTCTATATCTACAGTATGAACTGTTTGTACTGCTAAATGGTAGCCAACAAGCTAAAGGTTCGCTTTACTGTCACTACTCTCTTTCAGCAGAAAGAATCCGCCAGCACGGACATGATGATAAGTACAGCAGAATGTATATACAGCAATTTCCCATTCAACAATCATATCCTCAATTCAGTGATGTGGATCGCACCACGGCACTCCCAGATCTTGACTAGACGCAAACCTGCTCGCTCCGCAAGTGCACTGAAGTCGTTAGGCGTCCGTTCTTGACCATTGTGAGCAGTGAGCATGTTGAGATCGGCCTGGTTCGAGTATTTGTGGGCCCAGCCGTAGTTCGCCGGAAGAGGAGGTGGGGCCCGCTTCAGGTAGGAAGAGCCGATCGTAGGGTGAATCACTTGGTCAGCGATCAGGATGCGGGATTCAGGACCCATGGCCTGGCCGAGGCGTGTGAGTATCGTCACGCATTCGTCGTCGGCCCAATCATGGCTGTATGCGTAGAATGAGAGGGTAAGTAGCGTGGTCGACCGATCGACATGAGGGACAACGAACAGTAAATAACGCATGAGATACACTTCCGCGCCTTTCACGGGTTGCTCAGTGAACATGTCATGAGCCATAAGCTTAGTGCGACCTGTGTGAATTGCTTCTGCCAGTTCGCGAAGCCAGACTTCTTCGGCCTGCCGGATCATGGGAGCGAGGTCTTGCACAACAAAGCGCAAATTTGGAAACTTCTTCGCCAAACCTAGACTCATGCCACCTGTCGAGATATCTCAATGTCACACCGGAGCCATGGGCGGGACATTGAGAACATACCGACACCCCCTCCAACGTCGACGACAATACCTGATCCGAGCGTTTCCCATGGGTAATCTGACAGACATATCAGCGAAAGCTTTATGGTGCACAAAGTTGAAAACCTAACCGGCAAAAAGCGCAGGTTCGTGCGGACGTCCGCCACCCAGCATTGCGAGGTTGAATATCTTGACTTCTGGTCGTGGCTTCACTGTACCGTCGGGTTGCTTGATTCCTTCCTCAAAATACTCCCACATCGTGAGGTTCGTGCCAACGGCCTCCTGGAAGGCGGTCTCTCGTGGAGAGTATGAGCGAGTTTTGACGGGGTCAAATAACACAGTTGGCAATTTGCTCGAGGCAAAGTAAACATCCCTGCCGCTACCAGATGTGCCGGTAAGCAAGAACTACTTTAATCAACGGCAATTGGGAATCGTACTGTATGAGTATGTTGCAC
This sequence comes from Taiwanofungus camphoratus, assembly GCA_003999685.1. Lineage (NCBI taxonomy): Eukaryota > Fungi > Basidiomycota > Agaricomycetes > Polyporales > Taiwanofungaceae > Taiwanofungus > Taiwanofungus camphoratus. The sequence goes on from CP021223.1 coordinate 926,001, forward strand.
CGTAAAGGTTCGTTGTCGACCAATTGCTGACTTGTAGGGCTATTGGCGAAGTGGTCCCTTTGGACTTCCGAAAAGATGTGGACAGTACAGAGACAGCGAAGCACTCGTGCTGAACATAACGTTAAGCTTGCAGCCACAGAACACATATGGATGACTTACCTACCTTTTGCTCTTCGATGCCGACCTGTTCGCTGATCTTCTGAACGGGAACGCCTGTCTGCGGATCGGCGTCGGCAAGGATATCTGCAATGCGGGCTTCTGCCGCAATGTGTAATGCGCGAGAAATATAGTATTGGGTGCCCATTTCCATCAATCTGCTTTGTGGTTCTTGGACAAGGTCCATACACATGCCGCAAGCACCGAGGACGGCCCGGCGAGCATCGTGCAGCTCTACAGAAGGGAGGGTTGGAAGAGAGCTGGTCTTTTGAGAAGCGTTCTGTGCTTCCATCTCCCACTCTTTGATGACTACTTCGGAAGCATCGCTGAGCAAGCGCACCAGAGAACGCAATTTCTGTACTTTGTCCTCGACAGACATGGTCCTTACCAGGACGTCAGAGTCGTGCAGTGATAACTGTCGTCTTGATTCAGTACTTGTCCGGCCACAGCGGTGGGGTATCAAGGACGTACGCGTTTGCTTCAGTGAATTCACGAGAGTTGGCAGAGAAGACCTAGGGACAACCTAGAGCAGAGACGGCTGTATGTAGTTTACAATATTGTTGCAGCGGAAATTTTTCGTCTGTGTACAGATAATCCATCGAACACAGTGTACCGTTTTAATAAGAATTCTGAGCGTTAGACGTCAACAGTCAGGTTAGAATATGGCGACACTTGTGTCCCATGATTGCAGCATTGGAAACGGAGCGCCAGAAACAGAAACCAGGCCCCTTATTGGACGCTCTACATGGCCATGAACTCCCGTCGTGGGTATGATCAACTGGAAAAGGCGCGAAACCACTGGTGTGGAAGACCTTCCTGCCGCCTTTGCGCCTTTGAGGTAATCATCGTGGGAACAAGGATGATGGGATAAAGGAAGCAGAGTTTACAGAGCATTGTGGTATATCAAACACGATAAGTGTGTGTGGAACTAGCCCGGGCCAGACCTAGCCTGCCAAGATGGAACTGAACTTGCTAACTGACCAGAGTCCTAGATCAAATACTCTTCGTGGCCTGAGATAACTGGCTTGCAGAGTTCCATTATATGCAGTGACAAATTTTCAGAAATTGAACTGAAGTGAAACGTGTGCCGGCACTTCAGCTTCGTAGCAACTGAATGATGAACAACTTGATGATGCCCATTTTAAGGACGGTCACTTCCTTAAAGAATCTCACGTGTCGGCACGCCCAAAAATGTATAAACCTCTGCCCTCTGAACCTGGTGTGCACACGGATGCAGTCACAGTGATGGGAGGGTCGAGTCAAGGCTTGACTTTGTCGACGCTCACGTGCACAGAGACCGTTCCATTTGTAGCAGAAGATTTACTAGGAAACATGTGCAGCAGTAGCGGAAATATATTCAGGGTACACATGGAGCACCGTTGCATGGACGGCTTTCACGGCGAGTGAGCGGCTATCCGGTCACGCACTGACCTTGACCAAGGTCAAGTCAACGGGTCTGACCCGATCGCCGACCCGTGCCCGAGTCAATGGTCCGACCCGTGTCAGCGCATCACTGCTGCTACATGTCTCACTTTGGTGACTTCGATATCCAGTTTATCGCAACTTCTTGTAGGACGAACGCTGCAACTTGAATGACCGGTCTGTCCATAGGATACGAAATACAGATTATTCAAATCGTGCATTTCCTCTCTAGGTGCGACGAAGCCAGTTGATTTGATAACAGCAATGCACCAGTCTTCTGTTTTAGCTACTAAAAAATGGCACGACTTACCCATCATGAGTGACACCAAGGTAGAGCAAGGAAGTCAGTACAATATCCATAGCACATCTCAAGCAACGGCTGTGGCCCAGGGATTGTAACTGGCACCCTGAGCTCGAGCCAGCTCCTCCAACTCTACAGCTCGCGTATTAGTAGACTCCAGTCGATGGTTCATGCCGCCTATAGCTTCCCCGCACTCTGGACAGTATGACCGCTGATTGGCTCCGCCACACTGGATTCATGCAACTGTCAGTACGACCACGTTCACGAAGAAGCCAAACTCTGGAAATTCACATCTGCTATCACATATACGTGTCCGTTGGGACATTTGTAGAAGTGCCCTGCATGTCCTGTGAAATCGCGTGATTAGGGCAGTAGGTAGACGATTCTGATGCTGGGAGAAGAGACTCACCGAAGTCGAGGCCTTTGACGACTGCGGTCAGTTCCTCCAACGAAACAGGTTCGTAGAAAGTATCCAAGCGAATAGATCTTCCGATTTGTTTCCATTCAGAGATAATCATACTAGCTGGCTGAGAGAAATTCTTGGACAGCCATTCCTCTTCAACCTCCCGTCGTGTGCGCCTGGCATGACGATGCTCGTTTAACACAGCGAGGATGTATTTTAATGCGTCATCTGCCTTGCATTCAGCACTATTAGCGAGCTTCGCTTGATTCTCAGAAAATTTGCCGTTCTGCCGCATCATGAGTAGGTTGAACCTAAATTGCTCGAGCTCGATGCGCATGATGAGAAGCGCCGTCTTGGTCTTTTGGCGATGACTTTCCGATTCGCCGGCAATGCCATAGGCGGTCCTTGCATCCGCAGCGCAAGCACGAATGATAAAGGAAATGTAAGTGCCCCATGCACGGCGATGTTCTGAGGGGTAAGACGTCCGTCCTTGCAAGGCTTCTAGCCAAATACCTCCAAGCTCGACGAGCGTCAATCGGATTGTTATGGTTGTCCAGAACGTTTCGACCAAGAATCGTTTGTCCGCTCTAGGCTGAGGCTGACCAACCCTAATCCTTGCCATGCGCATGGCGTATTCCTGAGGATTCCTAGGCGCCCGCTCGGGATTTAGTGTGGCGTTATCCATCTCCTTCTGATATAGATACGAGAAAGAGGCTTCCCAAGCGTGTAAATGGGCAGACCTCGTATTGGCGATGTTGACAGCGTCTCTGTAGGCAGATATGAGTTTGGACATGACTGTTTTCCATCCTTTAGCCTCCGTAACAGGGACGCTGTGCAACTCTTCGTTCGAGGGATCGAGCGTCTGAGGAGGCATGGGAGTACTACGAGTAGCCCTGAGCATCTCATTCTGTCGCTTCTGCCTTAACTTCGTAAGTTTGACAGCCATCTCAAGCTTCCCTTCAGCATTTTTCAGTGCCTCGTCTCGTAGATTTTGTTCCATGTCCTCCCTCGATACCGCCTCAAGCTTGTCCTGTACCTTTGCCAGGGAACTAGACATATGGAACGCGACGTTGTTCTCCAGAATGTCCAAATCAGCGCGCTTATAGACGCGACCATATCGAGGAGACGTGATAGCTGAGCGGCATGTAGGGCAAGTGGGGGGTTTCTGGAATCCAACTGGTGGTGCTTGCAGACCTAACCATTTTCCATCGATGCCCTCTCGTCTGTAATATTCACTCATCCCGCAATGTCCATCGAGAGTCTCCACGGTGAACACGTGCCGACAGTTCGGAAGGGTGATAAGGAGCTCGTCCAACGTCTCTTGCTCAATGTTAACATCGGACAAGGTCCGTTGCAGGATGAGATCAACAATCGTGTTGCTCCGAACTTCCTCAGTTGCGCAGAGGGGGCAGACTTGGATGGAACAGTCTTCGCCGCAAACTATGTTCAGAAGAGTTATGAGTACAGCTCGCACAGCCACAGCTGTATCTAGTTACCTGAAGGACATCGGTGACCGCACGCCAAATTTTTATCGCAACGTTTATCACACGGAAGACGGGCACAGATCTGGATGGTGATATTTCTTTGAGGACATCACGCAAGACAAGAAGGAGAGGACTGACCGAGCCACAGGGCACAGGGCAGGAGTGATGTGCACATTTCCTGTAGAAGGCTGTGTCAGCATTGTTCCTCAGTACCGCAAGATGATATATGACATACCAAGTGCAAGATTCTTGACAAGGTGCACACGGTGTCGAACAATAGTGCTTGCACCGTGCGTGTTGGCAGACCTGTCGACAGGTCTCTTTGCAGAAGGGAGTGCATTCATGGTTCTGCGAGCACGCCTTGCCACACAGGTGTCCACAGTACAGCGTCCTCTCACACGGATGGGGAACATGTTGTATTCTGGGTACTGGGCTATCGTCTGCTTCTGTCGCACTATCGCCCTGCAGGAGGTTCAGCGTCTGGCATCGGTGACAGTGTGCTTTGCAACTTCGACCGCAGCATGTCATGTTACCGCCACACACCGCTTTGCAGAGGAATTGTGCAGGGTCCTCAAAGCATTTCATGGTGGCGAAGTGCTCGCATCGCGGTAGTCGCCTATTCGACAAGACTTGGCATGCAACCTCGGAAAGGTCGTCGAGTTGGTAACTATCATTACAGAGATAAGTTGAAAAGATGCAATGAGTTCGAGTTGCTCACCAATCAACATGAGGTGCAATATGTCCACAGGGCAGTTTTACGCTTTCAATTCGGGCATGACACTTCCCACATGCATCAGCGCATTGTCTGGGGCACGGATGGCCACGAGAACATAGCCGTGTGCAACGCTGAATGCATGCAACTGAGTGATGATTTGGATCATCTGAGTGACACTGAAGAAAAGCACCTGGTAAAATATGAAAACAGACATTCTAAGCAGCATACTCAACTTTATACGGACATAGATGTCCACAGTTGAGACGTGCATCACATTGCCGCAGACACCCACCTTGTCAAAGGATCAAGACAAGAACACTACAACAGGATGCGACTTACCATCTGGCGCAATTCTGGGGAGATGTCCCGGTCTTGAAATGTATTCTACTGCTTCTTGATGACGATGACATCGCACGGGGAATGCATCACCAACACTATTGTCTTCCTCCAACTGGCTAATTACTGAGCGCCACATCTCGCTTCTCGAAGACAAGTTGGAGGCATTTCCGAGGATGTACAGACCCTCACGAGCCCGAGAAAGTGCCACTGTTTCAATTATGTGAGCTTCAGCCATGCCCATGCAAAAAAAAAAAAATACCATTGACGCGATTGTTAGACTTGCGAGATAGACAGATTCAGACGACGTTTAAATCTCACAGTCGAAATCAGCTTACTCTCAGGAAACCAATATTAGCACGATGTACGACAGAGTGACCATATACGGTCTCATCGTCTTCAGAGCCACCAGAATTTCTGACAAGTGAAAGTATGACGATCTGTGGGAACCATACAATGCATTCAGAGCCCAAGTAGACTTAAATCGAAGCCGCCTACCTTTGCCTCTTCGCCTTGGAAATTGTCTACTGTGCGAAGTCGTACCTATGATATGAAGAGACTTGATATGTATGAGAATGTGTAAGTCATATGTCTGCTCCTTACCCTCCTGGAAACCTTTACATGTTCCACAACTACGTTGGACCCCTGTACAACATCTTTCTCTGCATCGCGGTCGTCCAATTCCGCCTGATCGCGCTCGTCGAGGACTACAGCAACTTCTTGCGCTAATGCATCTCTTACGCGAGCAAGCTGTCCAAGGTAAGCGCACAAGACAACTATATCACCTTCTGCTGAATACAAGCCTTGCCTGCATCTCTCTGCTTTCAGTACCAACATGTGACCAACGCATGGGACTCATACCGGAGGAAGTATAAGACCAGGTCTTTGATCATCTCAACCTGGAATGCTCTCTCCATTATCACGATATATCAAGAAAGATATGGCTATCGTACCTCGAAAATGTTATATTTACTTACAGAGTCGTCTTCAGACCCATTTTCCTTGTGGTTGTGGGTCAGGAAGAAGACATTCTTAGCCATGCCTCGAACAGGTGGGTAATCTTTGACCAGATCGTGATCTTGAAGCCTAGGATACAAGGTCGACCTGTCAAAGATTAAACGTCAGAGAAGACATGGACCCGAATTAATATGAACGTTTACAAGTAAACATACCTAACAAGATTAGCTATTGCCGGCCTCATTCGACGTTGGACATCTATCTGCGACATAGGTAATCCAGTTGTGGACAGCCGTTCCATCAATGACATATCGAATTTGAAAAGCATGTTCCCTCTTTTGTTGTCCATGGACAACGCTAAAATAAAATGTGAGATTTGGATGCTTAATCCTGAACTCATCCTAAGCTCACAGTAATTATTAAGTGTTGGGCGTAGTTGCAACGGATCTCCTATGAGTATAAGATGCTGAACGGTAGGCACAAGACTGCCCAAAACGTGTGCCTCTAAGACTTGCCCAGCCTCCTCCACAAGCATGATACGAGGACCTATACCCTGACAACAAAGCAAGAGATCAGTATACGTACTGCAGCTCCAAGTGAGAGGACATACCTTCAGGAGGCTCGTTAACTTTGCGGCGCCTCAACCAGGCACAAGTCAGAATCCTGAAGGTGGAATACAGCCACCGGTGCACAAACTTACCTGTGGTTGTGCAGCCGATAATATCAACATTATGGAGGAGATGTCGGCGAGTCTATTCAGACAAAATGAGCGTTTAAGTTGTGATCCTGTCTAAGAACTCATACCTCGTCTTGTTCCTCATTGTACTTGCTGAGAGTAGTCGAGTGACGATCACGAAGCCGTTCAAACTCCATGATCCTCGTCTGCTGGCGAATCACACGAATCTCGTCTGTCCAATGTGTATCCAATCGCTGTCGCTCAGCACGCGACATTGACCACATATCATCGGTGTCGCCACCCAGTAGATCAGATATGCCTCTGCTAGACGAAGGTATGTGTGGAATTCCAGCACAACCTAGTGTCAGAAAAAAATCTTCCAGATTTTTGAAGTCGCTTGGATGGAGGCCAGTCGACGACGAAGGGGCCGCAAGACGAGCAACGTCATGGTCAAGAGGAACATCATCACTAAGGGCGTCGTCCTGCAACTCAGCGGCGTGAGAAGTATGTTCGACCTGAGCATGCATCCACGTTTCTTCGGGTGAAAGATCGAGGAGATCGATATCATCATCGCTTTCTCCACCATGAGAATGGAGAGACGTGTCACTAGCGGTGTTGATGTCTGAGGCAGTTTCTATCAGGGACAATACGCTAAAGATGTTCGCATCTGGTCCCTGAGCGATTGGTTGCTGCGGGCTGAATGGTGTGGAACTCTCTGCGGCCTCCAGAAATTCGAGATCGCGTCCCTCCTTCCAGAACGCATACAATGATTCATCTAGTTCTTCATCACGTCTGTTCTTACCGGCAACTCTCCAGGAACCTTGTCCGCTGTCGGTCGTAACAAATGAATAGAGGGTTTGGACCCATGAAGGTGGTGATGTCAGAAAATCGAAGTGTGACGGAAAATGTATCTCCATATATTCAGCAATCTCGTCCGAGTCAACTCGAGTTTTCATAAATTCTTTCATCAACTTCTTGATCTCGTCTTCGACATCCCGAAGAGCATGGCGGTAGCTAGCAGAGGAGCGATGCAAGCGTGACTTTCCAGCTACTTTCTCCATGTTCTCGATTGAGAACTGGGAGATTCTCTCATCCGCAGATCGCGAGCCAAGTCGAACCAGTTTGTTCGTGATGTTAGCATCGAGGACAGAACCTAACATGTGATCGAGCGCATGGTTTGTAAAAGCGATCATGAGGACAGGGCCTGCTTCATTTGCAAGGAGCACACGCAGTAACTCGACACCTGTATAGCTCTAAATCGGCAAAACAGAGACATCATGATAAGAAAAGAAAACATGAGGTAACAACATACCTTTCCGGTCCCAGGAGGCCTATACAGAGAATTTGAATAGGTGAAAGGAGTTCTGAATTTTCCAATAACTTACCCTTGAATCAAAACGACTTCTCTTGTCAGTGATGCTACAACAGCATCAGCCTGACTGGGATCTAGACGACTGCTTCTTCTCAATATCTCACGAGCATGCTCGATAGACACTGGGTCCGATACAGTCAGTCTGAGGTCTTCGATACCTGTTTCCGGTGAAAACAAGGAGGAGAGCTGATAAGTGAAATTTGGGAGTCGTGCATACTCAGGTGGCGATATTTCCAACTTGTCAAAGAATGCTGGCGGACGGTGAACGAGATATCTGCTGAAGGGGACAATTTCCGGATTCACCCGCAGCGCATTCAGGAATGGTCGGATAGATTCATACATGACGGTTGCTTCTACCAAGAATTTGCTGCCTTCGCGTTCGTGCTCGGGATTTCTCAGCTCTTGCAGAATACGCAAGACCACATCTGAGTCAAAGAACGCGATGCGCAAACTGACTTTATCGGTGTGCTGTCTGGCGGAATCACTCAGATCGTGGGCAGAGCTGGAGATGGTGCCGAGGTGAACATCGACACTGTTACCAGCTCGTTTCCAGATAAAAGCTACCAATCCACCTTGTATCAATCGCTTGCTGGCCATGCTCTCCCAGAAGGCTACGCGGGCATTTGGGTATTGTGAACGTGCGCGACCAGGAGGAGCGTCAAGCGTTAGGCCTACTGATAAACCGCGCCGGTCTGGCACAACAGACGAGAAATCAACGTTGGTGTACACGTTGAAAAGCACGGTATCTTGGCCAGTAACATGACCACGATACTTTCCGCCACGTTTCTGGATCAGTTGAGCCAATTGCGTGTTGCCTCGAGTTTCCATGAGATCATCTAGGACGAGTTGAACCGAGATACGTAGTGATGCTCTAGGAAACCATTAGTCTAATTGCAGCAAGATGTATGCGGCCAGAATCTCACGTTAGCTCCTCTCTCAAAAGACGGAACTGAATATCAAGCAGGCGTTGCATACTTTCAGCCGGAAACGGGTGTGGTGCGCCGTAAAGATTTGCAGGCAGAAATGGAGAGATTCTACACGTAAGTTCTGCATGGGTTGGAGCAATCCGAATATCGGTGATGCTGACAAAGTCGTTGTCGTGACGTGGCCCTTCTGTGCGTAATTCACCAGGTCCCTCATATGCGTTCTCTAAGGCAGCCAAAACACCATTATTCGTTCGCGAGTGTGAGCTCGATGCCACATCTCGAGCCGGTCTCTGCGATCGCTGGAGCTCTCCATATTTTCGGTCAACAATAGCCAAGAGCTGATTAATGTGGTTGTTGACATGTTGTATAATGTGATCGCGGGCCTGAATTGAGGCCGTTGCAATCGCATCATCAAATGCAGGAGGCGTCAACGAGACTCCAGCGATCCATGTGTCTGTCCATTTACGCAGGTCGAGCACCAGGGTGCGCAAAAGAGGATGCGTGGCTAATGCGTTCTTGAAGCGTGTTACACATCTGAGAGAAAATATCACACATGCATGATTTTTGAAAATTATCAGTACTTACTCAAATAGTACCTTTTCCAACGATACAATCACTTGGCTTCCGACGGGATCTTTCCCTGCAACCAGTGGCGCATTGGGATCTTTAAATGACTTCGCAGTATATATAGCATCATCCAGACACGAATGAATGACGGTGGAAAAATGTTCGAGGTTCTCCATGATGAGAGTATACAGTGCGCTGTACGATCGTTCATTATTAAATCAGTTCTGAAACCGTCAATCATTCGAGAAGACGTACTTGACTAAATGGCTTGTTATGCTGGTCACCACGAAGTCGGATGAGAGATACTACAAGCCAATCAGAATCACTATCAGGACAGACAAGCAGTCAACAGACATCACTCCTACGCACCCGAAGGAAAGGAACGTAGCCTCGTTGGAAAGAGAGCACAGTCCTCTGGCTGCCAGCTTTAATTGAGACCTCTGGCCAAGAAATGATGTCATTGAGACGCATGATCCCGTTGCCCTGTCCCAGACTGCTATCAAAATTCGGTGGTGAATGTGCAGAACATTCATCACACTCACTGTACCGAGGGCAGAAAGTAGTAACTAGCGAAAATGCTTAGGAACACGATTAGCAATAGGTAGACAAGGACGCATACCTGGCCATCTTCAGGTGACTATGTCACGCTGTCAGCTAACATAAAAGACAGGATCGGTGACTGATGAAACTCACCCATTTGGAATTGTTTGCAGTTGCATTGCCGATCAAGGCCAAAAAGCTGTATACTTCAAGCGATGACCTGAACCGATAGTTATCGGCTAAGAACCGTTTCAGATGATTGTGAACTTCTGAAGGACTCAAAGGTTTTGACGCATCGACGAAGAAAAAACCATCCGTTCCACGATCCGTTAATTTTGCCAACCCTCCAGGCGTAAGGAACGGTGCCAGTGATTGTACCGTGGAGCCAGATGCGGAACTTAGATTGATGGTAGAATTGGTGGTATGCTTGTATCGGCATTGGAAACCAAATTTGCAATCACCGCTAGTCCAGAAGGTGTTACAAACCCCAGGAGGTGGTCTTGAGACTGTTGACGACGCTTCGCCAGCAATGTTCGCCCTACGATCAGGTGCCTGAGCTACGCCACGCGACGCAGATGCACATGAGTGTGCAGCTGCACCTTGTGGCGGACCACCCGAGCCCATGTGTAGATATCTGCATTTCTGTCCTCGTCGACAGCCACCGGGTTTATTGTGGAATCTGCAGATTTCTCCAGACATTGTGAGGAGAGAAATGGAACAAGACGGCAAACTGTTGTTGCCAACTTATATGAACGCTCTGAGCGTCTCCGAGAGCTTCGAAATCCGCATACAGCCTATATCATGGGTCAGGTTTGCCAAAACAATCAGAACGCATGGCACTGTGGGGTTCTGGACATACCTATAATGTGTGGCGTAGCAATGAAACGCGGCGCATTGTGTGACTCGGAACTTATCGAGAAGTCAACGGATCGTCGACAACAGACACCCATACACGTATCAATAAAGCCTAGACCACAATTTTGGACCCTGGAATGCATTTGGTGATTATCAAAGGGAACAACGCGAAATTGCTACGTGCACAGTGAGCGTGAGGCAGTTCCTCACATCCCGGTATCAAACTGGAGCTGTAATATGACATGCCCATCATACTGCAAGTAATTTCTCCCAAAAGTTTTCCAACAACGCGGGCATTAGTTGTCTAAATCGGCGAGCGCTGTCAGTGCCATGCTCTTCGCATTTTCGCAACAACGAACGCGCCGCAGCAAAACGCGTCAAGAAGCCTGTCAAGAGGCTCAGCACTTGCCTCTTTGGGTTTCGCGGCTCTGCCATGATTTGACGATTAACAAGCCTAATACTGAGGCTGTCAATCATGCTACGAGCACCCTGCATAGTATCCCGCCTGCCTCGGCTTAGGCCTCTGTACAGGTATTATGCAACGTCGCCGGGTCCTCATGCTCTTGTGTTCCTCGAATACCGTGAAGGAGTCATCGACTCTGGCTCACTGTCCGCCGTCAATGCAGCACAACAACTAGGTGGACAAGTCACTGGTCTTGTTGTCGGAAGCACGGAACAGGTGAAGGGCGTGGTGCAAAGGGCAAAGCAGTGAATTCTGTTGCAGATTGTGTAGTGCTTTGGACGGCTGATGGTTATCCAGGTTGAAGGGCCTGAACACACTCCTTCACTGCAGCTCGTCGCAATACTCTTCGCCTGTCCCGGAGATCGTATCCCCTCTCCTAGAGCGCCTGCTCTCCAACGGTTCCCCTTTCACCCATATTGTCTCCGCTCATTCTTCTTCCGCCAAGTCATTGCTACCCCGAGTAGCCGCCAGACTCGACCTTCCCGCTGTCTCTGATGTCACCTCCCTCCAACATGACAGCTCGTCCAACGAAACCATATTCACGCGCCCCATATATGCTGGAAACGCAATTGCAACCGTCCGCGCCCCCTCAACTATTCCCATCAAGTTCTTCACAGTGCGATCGACGGCGTTCTCAGCTGTGCCTTCTGAAGAAGGATTGCAGGTGGAAGACAAAGCGATTGACGCCGTCGAAATATCAGATTCACCTGCAGAACATGTGAGGACTGATTTGACCAAATCAGACCGTCCTGAGCTCGGCGCCGCGAGCCGAGTTGTGTCGGGCGGACGAGCACTGAAAAATGCCGAGACGTTCAAGGCGACACTTGAGCCTTTAGCAGACGTCCTGGGTGCGGCCATCGGAGCCTCGCGCGCCGCAGTTGATGCTGGGTATGCAGACAATTCGTTGCAAGTAGGCCAAACGGGCAAAGTGGTTGCTCCTCAACTGTACATGGCGCTCGGTATTTCCGGCGCCATTCAGCATCTTGCGGGAATGAAAGACTCAAAACTCATTGTCGCCATAAATAAGGTGCGATCCAAAGTCTTCAACAGCTAGCTCGTGAATCAGCTCAACTGTGAATCGAATATAGGACCCGGATGCGCCTATCTTCCAGGTGGCGGATGTGGGCTTGGTAGCAGATCTATTTGAGGTTGTTCCAGAACTCGTTGAGAAATTGAAGCAGCAGTAGCTGAAGACGTACATCGTCACAGACATTGCATAGCGCATTTAGCCAGTCACATAGAATGGTACTATGCCTACTGGTAGAGTCGGCACACTCCCTCAGTCGGCACTTAGGGTCTCGACGAATAACATTTTCGGTATTTGTGAAAGTCATTAAAAAAGATGAGCTTTTGACCAATCAGAAGCAGTTGCCGACTGAGTCAGGGTGCCGGCTCCATACGTAGGCATAGTATGCAGTGTCAAATGGCTCGCAACTTCGGTAAGACAAAATAACTTGTTCAAAAGTAATCTAAATTCTCCCTGGCGGGGAGTCGAACCCCGCTTTCGCGCGCACCAGAATGACAGGCGCGTGTACTAACCGATATACTACCAGGGACATGATATGTTGTGCTCAACGATGTAAATATTTAGTGAAATTCCGAGTACGTGAAAATCAGCAGCAAAGTCTGCTCATTTATTTAGCCAACAAGCCGCCCTCTAAACCGTACAGACGCATGCAACATGGATTGCAAGTGCGAAGATGTTCAGCAGTTGAATGGAGAAAGTTACATAAAATGTGACGAGACTTTTATGTTTCAGACGTCCACATATCACTGGCTTGGACATTACTGTCCATCCACTTCAAAGCTCTCTCTACCTCTGCTTCCGGAGTCGTCTCCCACAGCCAGTCCCACTGTCTCTCTATCGCTGGGCCCAAAGTTTGCGTATCCTCACCGTGGACACCGTTCAACTCGTACATTTCGCCAGACTCGCGCGAGCCTTTAAGAACTCGGTTTGCAAGGGGCAGACGGACGTGCTCATAGGCTAATAATGCACGCGGGAGTGTGACCCGAGTAGTGCTTTGATGGCCAAGTAGACAGGCGAGAATATAGGCATCCTGAAAGCGCCCATAAGCATGGGTTAGAAGGGAACTTGTGGATAATCCAAAGCATGTTGCTTACCTCGATGGCTTGCCCAGCACCAGCCCCTTGATGCGGGCTCGTAGCGTGAGCCTAAAAGGCGATATATGGACTGCACACAATTCAAGTCGACGAACAAACGCACGGCATCTCCTAGAAGAACAACTCTGTCTGTCACATACGCAGGTAATGGGCGTAGTTGGTGAATAGCCCATCGTGTAGGCTTCTCAATACACTACCAAAAGCAGCGTATTAGCTGCGTGATCAATACCGCCGCCGATGTACCTTGAGAAGCTCCACAACTTCAGGCTCCCAGCCTGCATAGCAATCCAGTAGCTCCGGTTGAGTACAGTCGGCTACCCAAGGATCATTGAAGACAGATCCTTCTTTCTCAGGGTCAGACGCAAACGCGACGACATTCACGATGCTGCCTCTCGAGATCGAATAGCTCACAACGTGCTGACATCATTGGATTACCGATCAGAAGCGATCCTGCAAGCACGCCCATCAAGGCGTACCTTGTTCTTGCCGCAATACTACACTCATCTCAACATCAGTTGGTCAGTACGAATGAACCTTTGGCCAACGTACCATCATAGGCGTTTCAATCGTTTTATGCAGCGTACCGTCAACTCGAGCTAAGTGGCCGACGGGTATGAGGCCTCTGTACGCAATAGTTCCTGTCCATACAGGATCAATGAAATCCAGAAAGTGGGACTGTCCTTCCGTGGCTTTCTCTTCTAACAATTGCTGACGAACTACGGACTTGATGCCATCGCAGCCTACCAGAAGATCGCACGTCGCTATTGTGCCATCAACAAAATGGAGCTTGACTGAATCTTCGTGGCTCCGACATGAGTAGGATCGCAGCCGCTTTCCAAAATGTGCAACACCATCCGGTAGATGATCAACTAGTACGTCGAGAAATTGGGCTCTGTGAAAACGTATGCACCCATCTAGGAGCATCGATGTGAACATAGTCAAACTACGAAAAAAAATCGGAGGACAATACACGCACAAGGTAAAGTGAAGAGGTAGAAGCGGGAGCCCTCCTGCGGTTGGTCTGATCTACGATAATCAAATCCAACACCTATATGCAGAGACAAAGATGGAGATGGCGAAAGAAGGGACTGACTAGCACATACCTGGGGATTCATCCGGAGGAGCATGTGCTATTTTAGAGAATTCAGAAGCCATTCCAAGTAAGGAGAGTATCCTCCACGTTCTGGACCATATCATGACACCTGCTCCGATTTCTTGAAAACGTCCTGCTGCCTCATAGATATCCACTTGAACGTCTGGAAACTTCAAGAGGGAGACTGCTAGACACAACCCGCCAATACCTCCTCCACTATGCACCAGAGTTCGATTAAGAGTTCGACCACAAGAACAGAAAATGAATCGAGCGACGAACCAAATTGCGACTCTGAATTTCGCCGCGGGCATTAAGGTCGATGAGCGTAGGTATATAACTAGTCAAGCTAGCAGTGGAAATCTTGCAGAGTCGACTTATCATCGTTATCGTTATTCTCGGTGACTGAACTTCCGAGTCAGGGAAAAGTAAGATAGAAAACCTGGACTTCCTGATGCTATCGGGATCCAAGCATCTGGGTGCATGTCGAAACCAGTGAGAACTTCGGGACACGGGACAATAGAAGGAGACGCCAGTGGGACTGTGTCCTTCAATGCTACCTAGTTTCGACATGTTATGCCAGCGAAGACCATACTTTTCGAGTGCAGCCAAAGTGCATAAGGCAGCACTGTATGTTGTCCGGCGGGTCGAGCACTCCGATAGAAACTGAGCAACATAACATGCACCGTCACATCCCATCACTCAAAGTGACCTCTGATGATCTGGGTTCGTGAGCTGATGAGTCCCAACTGTTCGAGGCTTCATAACATATGTCTACAGAAGAAGTACAGTCATCGCGCAGACTAGAAAGCAGTGCCGCGGCTATAGCCTATATGATGTCACGCAGACCGTATTGTAGCGCTTGTCTTGCATCTCATTTACCAATGTCTAGCTATATCATAGTATGCAACCAACTTGAATATCTAGCCAGAGTAACTTTGCTGACACCGGTACTGGCTCTGTTGAACGATCATGACCTGCAAGTAACCGACCGATAAATAATTTGCTGTTACAAATCCTTCACATTTTTCACCGCTCGTAGGCAATGCGAAATTGGCACAGGTACAACAGGAACAGTCTATATACATGCGACGATAGGTTACGAATGATGATGAACGAGACTTCAACATAGAGCAAACATGAATTTCACATTCGAATCTAGCGCTTGCCCGCGATTCCGACTTTCGAACCACGGCCATTTCTTTTGGCCGCTTGCGACAATGACAGATAAGCATACGGTTCCATGCCTCCCTTTTTGATGTCACCTCCAGCTTTCTACGAATGATATACGGTCAGTCGGCGCGGAGTTCATGGTACAGAAGATCTGCCAATTACCTTTGCCTTGAACTCATGTCCGAGCTTGACATCTGATCTTCTCTTGTTCTTCCTACTAGACGAAAGCGCATCGCCATCCGCCATCTCGACGTCCTCATCTGCATCTTCCTGTTCGCGTCTCCGCTTCTTGGTATCCTTGATGAACTTGACACGCCCGTTAGGCCCACGAGTGAATCCATCTGCGGACGTCAAGCTGTCACGATAAGCATCGTCCGTGACCGCTAAGCCATCATCGTTATCGTCGGCTTCATCATCTATGACCATCTTGCCAGTGTCTTCATCTGTCTTGAAACGTGCGGCATCCTGTCCAGGCTTGCGGCGCTTGCTGAAGCTGGCATCTGTGAGACATCGGTGAGTACGTTGCACCGCATTAAAATGCTTTCACATACTAGTAAAACGAGCCGCAGCACCCTGAAGAAGATCCATGGGTTCATCGTCATCCATTCGCAAGCGATTACCAGTATTGTCGCCCTTCGATTTGGTAGCACGAGAATCTCGAGCTGCGGTGATCTCATCATCACTATCCTCAATCTCGCTCTCGCTGCCATACAGCACGTCCTCGAAGGTGTTACCGCCAGATGCACCCTTCGTAGATGTTTCCTGTATGGTCGCGTAAGTTTGAAGGGAAGGAAAGTGGTAAAATAAATACAATACCTCAACTTCTTCATCATCGCCCTGCCGAGCTCTCTTCCTCTTTGCTCTATCCTTGCGCTTCTTGATATTCAGCAGGACCTTCCGGGCATCTTCTTCCCCAGCGCAAGAATACACATTTTCCCATCCGAATCTCCGAATCATGCGCTCGAAGATGTGCCCTACCTTAGCCTTAAAATGATTCTTGTGATCATGTGACCACTTGAGAAGAGCAGGAACAAGTTCTTTCAGATGTGGGCGCAGTAGCTCTGCTGACATGGTGTGTATAGCAAGCTTAACGAAGCCTAGGACCGATTTCACGATCTCGCGGTTCGCAGACGACACGAAGACAAGCATAGTGGTAAAGATTTCGGATTGCATTTGCGGTGATATAGAGTCTGCGTTCGGTGCTCAATTAGAGACTTGAGATGCACGAGGCTTTCGCTTACCTTTAAACTCGAAAACTAGTCGTGATATTGCTGTAACCGTTGCACTGATCATGTGAGGCGTTGCCCCAGCTAAGCCTCCTGCAACCATAGTCATGTATTCCTCCACAGTGGCAGTAGCTGCAGAGGCTCAATAAATTATTGAAGGGATTTAAATAGGGCCAACGCACCTTCCCCGGCGCCATCTTCGTCCATGCCATCAACCATACTCCTCTTTACCACACCGCCGTCAGACATCTTCCTCCCCATCGTGACAATGAGGTCAAAGGCTGCGTTTCTGGCCTTCTCAGAAGGTTCTTTTGTTCCTAAAACGGCTTCTGGAATAATTGACAGCAGCAGATGTAGCTGCGCTGGAGGGATTGTCGGAACAACCTGATTGAGCAGATGGAATCGGTCCTGTCCAATACAAATGTCAGCTTTGGAAGATACAAAGGAAGGGGATCGTGGCCCACTTTTTTGGCAGCCGCAGCTAGACCATCAATGTTCTTTTCCAAAAGGTGAAGAACAGCCTTTGCATCGAAAGTTGCCTTTCTGCCTTCTACCAACTTCGCCAATATTTTATATCCTCGTTTCTGGACACCATTATCCTTGTTTTCCAAGACTTCACTTGACAGACAGAGATTGAACAAGGCAGTGGAATCGACGGTCGACAGGTGAGGCAGCACGAGAGCGAGGAGGTCTTGAGTCACCGCCGTAATGCTTCCACTCTCATTCACTCCGTTAGAAGAATGAGTAGCCTGAGATTTGCTGAGATTTTGCTTGAACAGCTCAACGAGTTTGAGGAAAGCTTTCGCAATTTCCTACATGATCGCTGAATCTGAGTCGTCGGTACACATGAGATGGGAGAGCGGGTACTGACCTGCTCACCAGCAATGGAGGCCCATGCGCTGATGACATCCCCCACCATGCCTCGGTTGTCCCTTCCGATACTACTATACACGTTAAACAACACCGCTAACCAGCTCTCTGCCTGCGAACGCAGGAAAGTCACATTACTTTCAGCCGCTTCTGGCGAGATCGCATCTGGTATGGAGTCTGGTAGCTTAGCGGTTTCTCCTGATGCAAGAGCCACATTGGAATCGACCATAACCTTGAGGGCCTTGAGAACGGCCGGCCGCAGTTCCGGTTGGTTATAGAGCAATTGAGACAGAAGCTGAGAGTATTCAGGTGTCAGAGCCTGATCGACATGGCCTATCAGCTCAGTACTGTCTAGCGCAGGACGATCAAATAACAGACCTGTTGTAAATCAGGAGAACACCAACAGTACCCAGGTAGGCCTGCCCAGATTTGATCAACTAACACGCTCCAAACTTTTGCTTCCGATTGTCGCCCCTCAGTCTCGGCCTTTTGCTGCATGTCGAACATGCGCTCTGTCAGGGGAACAAAATATGACACAAAATGACCCAGTGGCGATGGATGTGGGTGTGATAGTAAGGGCAGTAAGAAAGCACGAGGTTCATGGCCAGCTTGTCTGTGTACCTCTTAGCAAAACAATTCATATGATGCCTGAAGCGTGAATCACCTGTCTGTTGGCTCAAGATTGAGAGGAAGAACTCGAAGCAAGACTTCGGGACCCAATACGCGCATTGCAGTGCTCAAGGTAGCATCTGCAGCCTCTTTATGCTCAAAATTCCTTTGTGTCCTCAAATCACCAATTTTTGCGATCAAAGATAGCAGAAGAAGCTCTGCAGCAGTAGGTGAATTTCGTGATCCACCTCGCCACCGTAAGCCGTCTATCAGCGAAGATATCACGGCTAATAACTCCGACGTAGACTGAGCAAAAGCAAGCGAATGCAATGCTTTAGCCGTCTGAGCGACGATTTTACCAATCACTGATTTATGCTCGTCCTGACCTCGTTCCTCGAGTGCAACTGTGATAAGACCGGGAGTGAAGCACCGGGCTAATGAGTCAAGAGATCTTGCTGCAGTTTTTCTTGTGGATGCATCTGATGATTCCAGAATTGGCCATAACGCTTTCCAAACTTCGCCTACCTCTGCCGCGCATGCCTCCGGGTTTGCACTGTGATAGGCTAACATTGCACTACCTAGAACACTAGTCCAGGCAGGTGCGAGCGCGGTGTCTGTCTTGGATGGCGTCGATGATAAGACAGCTTTGAGAACATCCGACAACTGCTCCTGCACGTTATTTGCAGGGTCCTCGACAGAGATAGTGATGAGGTCGGCCAGTATGGAATACGCAGACTGAGAGAGATGTGGATTTCCTAGACGAGGAACGACAAGCAGAGATGTCGTAATAGGCGGGAGAGACTGTCGTGTCCAATACGTGAGAAAGTACACCAACGGTAATGATCGACCCACTTACAGTAGGCGGCAGAGAAGACAGTATAGGACGCAATAAGGCGAGGAGATGTATACCAGTTTCAGAACCCTCTGTCTGCACCTTTTTACCCTTGAACTTTGGCATCCCACCGGAGTTAACTTCTGCAAGGGTTGAATTTACCCAGTCTGCGACTCGCTGGGCATAGGGATGCCTCAATAGGGGGAGCGGAGGAGCAGAAAGTACGTCTTTGACCAGCTCAACTGCTTTTTTCCGTACTTTTGGTCGAGGATCCAGAGTCAGCTGTAAGATAAACACGAATGATTGTCGAAGACCCTGTGCCTCAAGCTGCGGCCGTTCCAGAGCCTGGATGATCGCACTGTACAGACCTAATTGCGATCGCAATGGTGGCGCGTGTGCCACAAGAGCAGGAAACAGAGGAGATGTTAAGTTGATTACAGTGCTCAAGTGAGAGCGTATAACTGGCGGAGGAACGTGAGGGGCGATCAAGGCCAGTAAGTACAACACTGCAGGTAAGATATCGCCATCGCCGAGAGCAGGGCCTGAAGTCGGTGCAGCTTGCAGGACGCCATCAAGAGCGGTCAAAAGTGCCGCGTAATATGCGGTAGATGAGGGTTCTGTATGCTGCTCTCGAAAAGTAGCCTCTAACGCCTGCAGAAGGGACGCGGGAGCCTTTTGATGAGGAAGAGACGAAGATGTGTGAGGTCGAATTTTGGTCAGTACTTCTTCCAGCTGCTCTGGCATAGCGAAATAGATACCGGTCGTAGATGATACCAGACAGTAGACCAAATGTGCTAATTCCACCTCGCAATAAATTTCCTTCCTACCGCACATAATCCACGTGCCTTCTGCTCTGAATACCATTCCTCCACGTGACAAGACACGTCCTTGCCGCACGCAAGTACACCGTCTTGCAGCGAGTGGTACGCCAGCAGCGAAGCGTCAAGCATCTTCAGTTGTACACATTCGACCTGTCTACCCTGTTCCTTTGTGAATTCTGCACTCTTTTTTATGTCCAGAGGTTCCACGACCCCATGGCCTTATTTCTTCATCAGGTACGTGTGCCTCGTGTGCCTCACCTCATCTAAGCACTAGACAATGCGCACGAACACATGAATGCGCACATTTCTAATCCTCTTCGCAGACTTCTTTTCAAGTTTGTTCTCAAAATATTCTATGGTACTATTGTGATTGAAAACGCGGATCTGATCCCTCTCAAAGGAGAACCGTGGTAATTCAATGGAGTTGCCCCTAGAATACACTATAGCTCGATTGACGCGGTCTGCAGTATTGTCTGCGCGAATCATAGCAACTCACTGACAGATGCTTTGTGAGTGAACCCATTTATACTTTTCTCTGACCATACTCATCTAACATAACTAGACTTCTTGTCACTGCCATACCATCCAAGGTAGCAGATTTAATACCCGGGATGTCTGTTTTACTGACTTCTACTAGAGG
The DNA here is from genome assembly GCA_003999685.1 of Taiwanofungus camphoratus. Taxonomy (NCBI): domain Eukaryota; kingdom Fungi; phylum Basidiomycota; class Agaricomycetes; order Polyporales; family Taiwanofungaceae; genus Taiwanofungus; species Taiwanofungus camphoratus. The sequence continues at coordinate 946,556 of CP021223.1, forward strand.
AGAAACTTACTCCGACTGACGGCGAAGTCGACTCAGTTCGGGAAACGGACACTTACTAGCTGGCTCATAGGGGCGGCTGGAACTGTTCCTATAAAACGACGGAAAGATTTCCCCAATGGCGAGGCCGATAACACCGAAGTGATGCTCAAGCTCGTCGAGGTTTGACATGTTCCTATTGACACTGGTGTGTATATTGATGTCCGTCCAACTCACAGGCGCTTGAGCTCGGAGATGCGGTCTGTTTGTTCCCGGAAGGCATGAGCAGATATCATCCAACCATTGCGCCATTGAAAACTGGGGGTCTGTAACTGTTCACGTCCCCTGCTTTATTTCCTCAATTCAATGTATCCCCTTCAGTTGCTCGGCTTGTCTCGGATGTGCTATCTCGTAACCGCAACAATCCCGACTTCGAGATTTCGGTGCTGACGTGCTCAATTACTTACATGTAAAGCTGCATCGTAGCCCAGAAATGTTTTGAGGCTGATACATTCACTACAGGCAGAGACAACATTTCCGATCGGACGTTTTGGTTACCTTCCATGCGCCCATGAAGTTTCGCCCAAGGGTCAGAGGATTTCATTTTCATTGTATCAACGCCTCACCTCTCCTTAGGATAATCCTGAACTTCTGTGCCCTGTAGACTACGCCGAGATACGTTCTCTGACCGCTAAGATGCATCAGCAGATTGGCTCTGGAACCCTTGACGCTCCGACGTGGAAGATGATACGTAATGCAAAACTCGCTGCACAGATATATGCTCCATTGGGAACGATGATGAGCCTTGGACACTACGTACGTGTGGTGAAAACGTTCCTCGATGCGTTCAGGCTAGCCGAACATCCGAGTCATGATAGTGGCAGTAATGGAGATTCGGCTTCGAAGGAAAGAGCATTAAGAGAGGATAGAAAGGTAATTCAGCTTGGAGATGAGTTGAAGGTGCGGCAAAGCACTTCAATCCGTTTCGGCTTTTGATTATTTCAAACCTTGCATACTTCGAATAGGACTATCAAGACAAACTTGTACGATGGGGAATAAAGGACGACCGTATTCGTCGGCCTCTCTCTCGTCAAGTAATGGTATACAGGATCCTCGTACGGCTGGCCTGGTCGATCTTCCTTTTCTCCATCTCCATCCCCGGTCTCTTGCTTTGGTTGCCTGTGTTCATCACAACGTTCATTGCAGTCTCCCGATTCAAGCGGACCGGGCCGATATGGGATACTTGGGATGAGATCGCCCAGTATAAGTTGGTATACGGCCTGATCTCCGGCGTCTGTGTGTGGGTTGGCTCGATGCTACTCACACTTCCAATTGCGCCTGTGACGGCGGTTATGGTTCCCGCCTCTATGTGGATGTCACTTCGGTGGCTAGAAGATGCTGTATCTGCGTTCCGTGCGTTCGCTGCTCTTGTCCGACTTCTTTGGGTCGGTGAAGCTTGGCTGGAGGAAATACGCTTGAAACGTGAACAGCTGCACACTCGAGTGACGGATCTGGCTGTGCACATCTTAGGGTTGCCTCACGATCCAGAGCAGTATTTCTCCCAAAGTGGAAGCAGGGAGAAGGGAAGAGTGATGGGAAGGTGGGAAGGTAAAACGAAGTACTTCTCCGTTCGCAGGAGGAGAAAGAGAGATTGGAACGAGACACTCAGACTTTACGACCAAGTGGACTATCCAGAAGACGAGGACTGATATGCTTAGTAAAACAACGATATGATGACTATCTACTAGCCAACGGTCATGTACACAGGGAGAATGCCATACTGGCTCTGCTAATAGTACAAGAATGGAGAAGTGGTATCGCCGAGGAGATTGTTCGATAGCATAAAAGCGGGGCGTAGTAACGAAGGGGAACGTAATCGTGAGGCATCGTGCGGTCCATACGGTCATGACGATTTTTAGCCTTCAATAGGCCTGTATGCTCGGTTTCCAGCTGCCCAGCGATGACCTTTGTTGGCAGAGATGCCTGTTGTGACAATACCAATCGTTACCAGGATGCCAAGGATCCAGGAGACGGTGTTCAAGACATAAGCAGTGCCTGCACGGAGTTTAGCTGCAAGAGCTAATGGTCATTAACAAGGAAAGCATCACCTGGTCGCGCCCGCTCGAAGCTCGGGAACCAAGCTAGGCGATATAAGTGTGTTACGACAGCGAAGGCAGCTACCTGGAAGACGACTACAAGGACGGTGCCTATAGAGTCAGACCACGATACAGCAGAGCGGTACGACATACCGTGCAAAGCCGTCAACCCAGCAACGGCCCTCCAGATCCTCCGTCTCCTGGAGTGGGTGCTGACGCCAAACAAGAGCGCAAGGCATGCGACAACGGCACACCCTGCCCCCAGCTCGGAGAAGTACCCCGCGGTGCTCCAGACCATGCAGAACACCTTGTTCTCCTTCTCGCAGTTGTCCGTGACACGGTTGGGGAACGGGCGGCACTTGTAGTCGGTGTACGCCAGCCGGCTGCCGTCGGGGAGGCCGGGGACCACCACCACTTGCCTGTCGCAGCGCTTCGTGAGGCCGTACTGGACCGTGACCCTGGAATGGAACACCTCGGGGTTGTTGACGACGAGCCTGTGGAACGGAGCGTATCAGATATGCCCGTCACGGTGGACTGTGTGCGACCGAACCAGTCTGGACGCCGCGCAGACATGACATTCTACGATGAGTTCCAACGTCAGCACAACTCGACCATCATGACGCAGCACTGACCAGAATAAGTGTCACTACGACCGCAAAGAACGCAACCACGTAAGACGTTTTCCTCATCGCAAAATGAGATTAGAGAGTAAGGGGAGAAAATGGTCTTCGTATGAACAGTCCGCAGACTGGACCGCAGCGGCTGTACTAATTACTGGGGCTGGAGCCTGGAGAAGGAAGCTGACCAACTGAGAACTGATTAGATCATAATTTTCAAAACAACTAGCTTGGAATGGTTCTTGTCGATTAGGGGTTAAATCATCACGTTGTGGTGTAGCTCTTTGTGGTTCGACTCCGTGAAGCCGGAGGTTCGAATCCTCCTTGGGACATGCTCTGGGGGCGGAGGGGTTCCCTTCTCCTCCTTTTGTAATGTTTCTTCGACCATTTTGGCCCAAGTTTTCTACAATTGACCCTCACCATCGCGATCTCTGTGAATCGTCCGACGATTCGAACCAAGATCTCGTACTACGGACAGGTTTCACGCGTACGCTAGAAAGCTCACTAGTACACCACGACATGCACAAATCACCTATCCGGCCGGTTGCCGCTAATGACTGCACGCTGTCTACTGTTCCTACACTCTGGGTACACCCTGCACGACTTGAGGATACGTCGACGCGATTAACTAGCATACGAGAAAACGGATCAGCCCAGTGATACTAGGGGCCTAAGGGTCGTAAGTACGTACGCCGAACAGTGCGGGTGCGCGAATGGCCAGCACCTGTGGGTCCTCGCCTAGCCCGACAAAGCTGCGCACGGGAGTTAGACTCGCTTTGGTCAAGAGGCTGGACGGCTAGTACACTCACATAGTAGACACGCCCGCCTCGATCGCGGACGAGAGCGTCAACGCTGCCGCGAAAAGCCATCAGCACGGCGTCCACGAAGAGCATGATAACCCCACTCACAGCACTGCAGCCCGATCAGGAACGCAAACAGCAGCACCGGCGCGGTGTACTGTCCGTCCACGTTGTACGACGGATGCGTGTCTGCCAACGGCGGATCAGCGCCTCAAGCAGCACACAGGGTCTTGGTAGCGCTCACAGCGGAGATAGAGATACGCAAAGAGCGAGCACATCAGCCCGATCGCATATGCGCCCCACGTCAGTGCTTGATTGCGTCAACTCAGCCCTCCGGATGTGCCGAACAGAGCTTGCGCAGACTTACTCATGCCGACGAGCGAGTCGATCCCGCGGTCCTTCAGCAAGTGCCACGCGTCTTGGGCCGCTTGCAGGTACGGTTTGCCATACAGCGCTGCAGATGAGAGCTGTTAACTGAGAGCAGGATAAGGCGCAGCGCTGAGAGCAGAGTTGCGCACCAATTTCGATGTACGCATATCTGCGAAGGGAGGAGGCTACCTGAGCACGCGTGATCCTTCCGGTAGTGAAGTCCAGCAGCGCACCTATTGAAATACTGCACCATCCCTTCGATGCACCCAATGAAGCACTCCGCGCACAGCGCCAAGCACACCTCGACCGCTATAATGCCGCCGTACACCACGATTAGCACTCCTCTCTGGCAAAACGCCCCAAAATGACCGACGCACGATGCCCGTCCTCGTTCGCGTTGTTCCGCGCGACGTTCAGCAGCAGGCGGACGAGGTCCAGGAGCGTGACGACGAGCGAGCCGAACGCGATCGAGCCCAGCGAGAGAGTCGACGCGCGGACGTACGACGCGAGCGTCGAGTGCGGCGGCTGCGTGCCTTCCCTTTAGCACCCGTCTCACGATCAGCTAGCCGTTGAAGACGCTCACCATCACTCCCTGCTCGCGGGGCCCAAAGTAGTACCAGCCTGCACGTCCGCGTTCTCGTGAGCGGCTAGCGGGTGCTGGAAGGGGAAGGGGACGTACTGCCGAACGGCCCGCCCGCGAGCGTGGCAAGCGCGACGTTGCTAAGCACCTGCGACGTCCAGAGGTAGGAGAACGTCGCGTAGAAGATGAGGCCGGCGACCTTGCCTGAGCCGCAGGCGGAGCCGTGTCCGCATGCTAGGCAGCCGGTGGCTGAGGCGCTGTACGGGGACGACAGGATGGTGGGGCTTACTTGGATTGCCTGGCGTCCATTTCGCATATCTGCGTGAGACTGGTGGTGAATAGCAGGCTGCATGGCGATTAGGGCACGACTCACATTCCGATGACGGTGAATGTGTACCACCTATAGCATAAATAGCATTGAGTACCTGCAATGTAAAGAAAGGAGGCAGGCGCGCACACGCTCCAAGCGGCTTGCATAACCAGCGCAAGGAACGCCACGATATATACACTCTTGTGATGCTTGGACACGTCCACAACGACCTGGAGAAGATGTGATGCCAGCGGTATACGCGCTCGGTACCCAAAGTACGAGAGGATGGACAGGACCGCAATTATCGTGAATATGATTGCACCGGCTAAACGAGCGAAATTTGGCAAAATATTTGGTAAAAGAGGCGCAGAAACGCGTACACCAGTACTTTGTGGTCCAATAGTACACACAGATACCACTGAAGAGGGATCAGGGCATTTCGTGAGTAAGGCCGGACTGGACGCTTACATGTTGAGCGCGATGGAGAGTATAAGGGTGATGTGCATTATCAAGTGCGTGAATATGCGCGTGAGTATGAGGTATACTGTAGAGAGCACCAGTGCTGCTGCCGTGATCAACAGAAGCAGGATGACCGTATGACTACAGTGAATGCCTCAGTAACGAAAAACTTGCAGATGGATATGCCGTCTCATACTGACTAGTTCAGCGTGACACCGTTTCCCGTGTCTCCACTCCCGATTCCCCCTCCGAGACCTCCGGACTTGATCCACTCATTTATGGCAATGGCAGATATGACCACAAAGCCAGCAAACTGGGAAAATGGACCTCTCAGCGCCGCAATCGCTCGTGCCCTGATCCGCCACTGACCTGCAAGACGAAGAAGAACAGGAAAAAGGGATCGTTGATTCTCTTCCTGGGTCTGAAACGATCGCCTTCGTAGGACGACTTGTGGTCGCCGTAGCCATCGGCGTAGTTGGCAGGCGGAGGTGGTGCATATGCTGACTTGACATAGTTGGGCGTTGGGCCGGGCTGATAAACGGGGTCAGGTTGCTGGTAGACGGGCTGGTACGCGGTCATGGGGACAATTTGTTCTGCAAGGGTGCTGAGGCGGCGAAACAGATAGATGGCATCCACAGCCGAGGGCCCGGCGTACGCGAAGCGTAGTGTATGAGAACGGCAGGAAAGCAACAGGCTGGTGTCTAGTATACGGAGTCGGCTGGGCGTGCACCCACTGGCAGGCAGCACTGGAAACACGACTCGTGACGTCATCTCATACACGATATCGGGCAAATTCATTGCAAACTATATCATTCATTGCCAATATGACAACGGAAATTCAAATGTGACAAGTATGTCACTATTGTTTGAATGTGTAGCAGTGACAAATCCCTAGAAAAATTTCATATTTAGGCAAAATTTATACTTTCTGCATTTCATGAGAAAAATTTGAGTCACACGGGTCACAATCTGGTTTACAACGGTTCTGTGGTAATAAAACCGGTACCGTCTGCCGTTGCACGGTATGCAGAAACGTGAACCCTGCCCCAAACTGACAGCATGAATGTGAATGAACTCATAACTATATACCAACTCGAAGTAGATTGTAGCAGAATGAAATCACATTGTTATCACATCAAAGAGTTATTCTATCTACATATTGGCAGTTACAGGCTCCATCACCTCGAAAGAACTCCCTTAGTGTCCTAACTTCACACTGTTGTCACGGATCTCGCCGAGCATCTATGCAAAGCCGCTGGGTAACAATTTCCCAGTTCGATCCTAGAGTCCCGTTACCTTTTCAATCTTGCCTCAAGTCCAGAAGTCTTGGAACTCTTACTGCCAGCAGCCTCATGTTGCCTGAATTGCGTCGACTTTCTGCTCCGTTTGGAGTCGTTACTCGAACACAATTGACTTGACAGACTCTTATCCGCCACCTTCTCGCGCTCTAGTCATCTGCGTTGCTGACACCTTTGCCTTGAATGAACTCAAATGGGAGTAAAAAGTTGCAAATGCCCCGAAATGTACCAATACCTCAAAGAGAGGATGTGGACTAGGTCCTCCGGCTCGGATGTCTGTAGATTATTCTCGAGTCATTACAGTCGTTCGCGCATGCGGGGTAGCATCCGATAGCTTGAAAGTTGCCTTGTATGCCAGTGTGGCTTGCGTCAGATGCTACAGCAGGAAAACACCACTGCAAACACCCCGCCCTACTTCGTGTACTACCTTTGAGAGATCGTATGTTCCTTTATTCATACCGGACTCTGGCATCCAGTTTTTGGACGGTATCACGAAAGGTATTTCATTCTTTGGGTACGTCAGCAAGTCACATCTTGAGCCGTAGCCCCAACTATGAGATTCATTTATCATGGGTTTATTAGCCTCTTGTTTACACTCAATGTCGTGTAGATGTCCTGGTGTGCGTCGGCAATAACCACGCTCTCGATCCTTTCCATCTTCATCGCGAAAGCGAAAATGCACAGCTGTCTTCCGGATATACTTGGGATTTGGCAATGCCCTGTTGGTCCCGAACCTCGCTCATTTGTCAGGTGCTTACTCTGTTGTTCCGTACCGTCTGTGAACGTTTCGCGGTTTCTACTGAATCCACGCCAGGTCGGCCTATCGAAGGAAGAGGCAACTGGATATCCTGAATCCCTCGAGACATCCTGACACCGTGGCACTGGGTTTTCGCTGCCCTCGTTATTTTCGGAAATATGTGCGGTTCTTGCACGGCGTTGATGCTCGGTCAGCGCCGAGAGTTTCCAATCTTTCATTTATCCTGTGCAACGTGCAAGCGGGCCATATGCGAGTCGCTCAAGGTATCGCACGACTTGAACTCGACCAAGCCAGCGACGCTGTTCTATTTCTTTGCAGTTGAATCCCTTCGCCAATACGTTTCTGAAAGACACAATGACACTACAACTTGTGCAAGTTCGTCATCCAATTTGATTGGTTTCCCTCTTTCAAACACACTTTTTGCAGATTACTGATTCAAGTTTAGCCTATATCGTGCTAGGAGGATTTGCTGTTGTAGTATGTCTCATGTTCACGCCTCAGTCCGCACGAGAAATCAGGCATCGAGTCTTGAAAGTATTTCTGGTGTCGATTCGTCCGCTATCCCCTCGAAATACCGAGGACGACGAGCCAGATGCGCTATCAAGACTCGATATGTCGCCCATTGGCGTCTGTTGAGCCTCGTGTTCACTTAAATTCGTGTCACTTTATAGTTCAGTCTGGTGTCGTTACTCGTGAAGGAGAAGGTGCGCCATTGGAACCGTCTGATCGCTTAGTACTGATACGTTAGTCGCAGTTATACATCAACGAGGTGGTACTCGGGACCGCATTCGGAGTGATTATCGGCCCTTACTGCGCTAGTATCTTTGATCCACGGTCATGGGGGAGCCACACTAATGCTATCACCCTCGAAATAATGCGAATTGTCTTGGCTACTGGTTTATTCGCCATCGGCGTAGAGTTGCCACCGTCGTACATGTTGGACCATGCTAGAGGACTACTCATCATGATCGTGCCAACGATGGCATTTGGGTGGGTCGTCGTCGCAGGTTTGCAATTTCACCCAAGTGTGTACCTTGTGATATTAATGCAACATGTAGGAGTCATATATGGGCTGTTCCCCAAATTCGACTACATATCTGCACTTGTTATTGCCGCTTGTCTGACCCCAACCGACCCGATTATAAGTGCTGCCATCGTTGGTATGTGTTCATCTGGGATTTCACCGGCAATTTGCTTATCCCGCTGGTTTCATAGGGGGTAAATTCGCCTTGAGGCATGTGCCTGCCAATCTTCGGCACATCATTTCAGCGGAATCTGCTGCCAATGATGGACTGGCTTACCCTTTTCTCAGCATCTCAATCTATCTCACTGTTGAAAGTTCCCGCCGCGAGGCAGTTGGCAAGTGGTTCCTGGTAGGCTGGTTATGTACGCACTGAAATACTCCGTTGTCCATGCTTGTAGCACTCATGGATTTATCTTCAGACCAAGTCATACTAGGTGTAGTCTTGGGAGCCGTCTTAGGCCAGTCTATCTCAAGAACCGTTTGTTTCACATTTTGATGCAATGTGCTTTGTAGGCTTCATCTTTTCTCACCTGATGAAACTCTCCTACCGAAAGGGATTCATCAATCGTGAATCATACGTCGCGCAGTATCTGGCCCTCACATTTTTCACGATTGGAATTACGAGTACGATCGGAAGCGATGATCTGCTGGCCGCTTTCGCAGCAGGCAAGTCCCTTGAACAACTTTACATGACATACAGTCTCAACAGAAAATGGTACAGGTACTGCTATCAATTGGGACGGGCATTTCAGCAATAAGACGCAGGATGAAGTGTTCTCATCTGTCATAGACTTACTGCTCAATTGCGGGTGTTTTATATACATAGGAGCATGGTTGCCTTTTAGTTCCTTCAACTCACCCGATCTGGGTATTGCGCCTTGGAGGCTGGTTGTCTTGTTCATAGCTATACTGTTTGTTCGCAGGATCCCGTGTCTTTTGCTACTCTATAAATGGGTCCCGGAGATTCGTAACTGGCGGGAAGCACTATTTTCTGGGCATTTCGGTACGTGGTAATACGGAGTCGTCTCAGGCAGGCTCGACTTTTGACCGCTGCTCATTGACAGGACCTGTAAACTGTTTATTCATTTGTCGTACTCCGATGATACTGATGCTTGATTAAAGATGGGAGTTGGCGCAGTATTCATTTCCACTCTCGCAGTGACTAGGCTCCCTGTGCCACATTCTCCCCCACAAGGCCAGGCAGAGTTACTTGCCGCGACATTACAAACTATCGTTTCGTTTGTTGTATTGGGATCCATCATCATCCGTGAGTCTACAACGCAGATCACCTCGATTCCGCACTGCATTCTCTTCTCCACAGATGGCCTATCCATCCCTTTCTTCTCCGTCGGCACCAGCATACGCGCCCGCACACTGTCTATAACCCAGACTTGGACTTCTCATGGCGCCGCCTCTCCAGAGTGGTTGCTTGGGGCCCGTCGTCGTCCTGTACACGAGATGATGGCACTAGGCATTCCTATTCCCGATGTCGAGCAGGGATACAGGGTTAAGAACGGGACAATAAGTGTCGACGAGGTTGAGACTCGCCGTGGCCCTATGGTGACTCAAGATGTCAACGTAAACACTATGGTAACGGGCAATGCTTCGACTGTGGACGATGTGAACGAATCCCAGTCCACTATGGACAGACGGCCGGCGACCTCTGGAAGCCACGTGCGTGTGTATGCATCACTCGATGCCTTGTCTGCTTATACGTGCTGTGTCAGGTAATGTCCCAGAATAATAACGGCACCGTGCATCACGAAGGGAACGTAGAAGACGCCTCCGAGAAATTGGGAGACTCCAGTCTTCAGACGCGGAATTCGGTCCATTCGACCTCTGCTGGCGGAGGGGAGTCTATCGTTGCGGCTGCCCTTAGAGTTAGCCGCATGCCAGAAGACGTCGATGAACCTCCTGCAGGGGCCCCAATTGTGGCTGTCCGTTCCCTATCCCATGACCAACATATGACCGCCTCCGCCACTCCTTCTGACAGGGCCGCAGTCAACGGTGAAGTCGATGGTCGAAGAATTCAGTCGCGGTCGAGGACAGTTCACTTTCCATCGCCCCAATGACACCTACTATCCTTGACCATGTGGTCGACCACCCCGGGATATCGGCCATTCGAATTTCATTCTCCAGGACCTGCACTTCCTGACCTCAATTTAGTGTCTATACAAAGTTCAATATCAATTCTCAATGCTGCACTTTTTCTTGGAAGAACATTAAAATTTGATAGTAAATCCTTCGTAAACCTAGTGACTACAAGGATTTACACTACAATTGTTCTTGATTTAGCCGTAGATGGAATTTTCTAGAGGTGGGAATGTTTTATAAACCGTTTAGCATCAAGATGAATCAAGCTTGTCATAATTCTCCGGCTTAGCAACTCCGAAAACAGGCAATTATGCAGCTTGATGTCTCACATTGCCGTGCCACTGCCGTTCTGCTCTCAGATTCTTGCTGTTCTAGCTTCATTTTCATCACAGGATCAATGGCAAGAACAAGAAAACATAGTCCAACCACAATATGCCTGCGAAGCCATCTGTAGCAGTCAAGTTCAGTCTCTTCATGTGTCAGCAACGCGAATTGATGCCAAGCACAACACTGAACATATAAATGATTTTGCACTCTCATGTTGTCTCTAGCAGAGGGACAGTTTTGCCTTCAAAATCTAGTCGGATGTGTAGTGTACATGGCATACTAGAGGTCCATACAAAAATTTTATGACACATGTTGCATAATGTCAAATAATTGCAGATTTCCCCCTTAAGTGGTCGACCCGGGCAATGATAATATTCGCATCTCACGGTCTCGCTTTGGAATTGCCAAGGACAAAAGTGTTTATATGGATGACCAAACCGCGGAAGCAGTTGCTAATGTTGGAGCACGAGGTTCCTCACGACAGGTTTGACGCTTGTCAATAAGAGTCGCACCGCCGCTTCTTGAACCAGTACCACCACCATCTCGATTTAGCGCCCGTGCCCAGCATGTCTAAATCTCCTCGCATCCTATCCTTTTCTTCCCCTACTGGTGCCCCTATAGCCGCTGTTGGTCTTAGGACTGATGGTGCACCCTCCTCGTTGAGTGCGATGTCGGTGCATGGTGGCTGCCCTGCTCATCACACTCAAGCAGACTCGGATTATCCAAGCTCTCGTCCTCTGGACACACCTTTGAGCTCACCCTATCATGGGGAGAGTTCCACTTTGAGTTCCTCCCTCTTGGGAGGTCCTCTTTTTGAATCGACGGCTATATTGCTAGACGATTCACAAAGGATTCGTAGTAGGCCCTCTCTCTATAGGGGAGGGGGTGACGAATACACTGGTATTGGAGGCAGCCTTGCTGTACCCATGCCCCTTACCCATGCTGGAAGTGCATGGCACACCAGTTCGGGCTCTGTGCCACCAACCCTCTGTGGGCTTGATGAGTCAGTGTGTGAACCGGATTCTTCCGACGGTGCTTCGGCCCCACCGTCTGGAACTCCGCTGGCCTCACAACCTATTGAACGGCCTGATTCCCCCATGGCGGTGAAAGCGGACCCCTCCCGTACGCCCAGCCCTGTGGATGATGGCGACAATCTGCGAGACAAGCCTACTAGGCCCATACTCACATGCATAAGTGCGAATGTTCAGAAATATGCGAAGAATATGAGCATTCTACTCGAAAGACATAGGGACGCCGACATTGTCTGTGTCCAGGAAATTTTCTGGGGCCGCATTAAGGATGTGGCCTCAGCTAAGTCACAGGATGGGGAGGTGTATGAGAATACATCTGCCCATGCCTCGTTCAAGTGCCTCGGGGCATCAAAAGATTCCCGGGTCACAGTTTATGTCAACAAGCGGTGGGCTTCAGCTTCTCCACAAGTTGTCACACATAGCGTATCCCACAAGGATTGCCTTTTGGTAGCGCTTAAGCTTCCGTCTGGGGACTTCCACGTCCTGAACGTTGATACGACCTAGGGGACCCTGGTACCTAGGGAGTGCTCCGCAACGTGGCTGTGGGGTAGTGTGATAACTGTGAGGGTGTGAGGGTAGGAGCTACAACCTGTATGATACCGGGAAACCTGTATGTCTTGTTTTTGTAAGTAGGGGAGTAAGGGGTCAAGGGTCCTGCACAACAGGATCTTGTTCCTAAGTGCTATACTATCCCTAAGGCCTTGCGAGGCCCTCCGAAGTACGCGAAGTTCTTCGAGATTTTGCGAAGTCCTTCGAAGTTTTAGCTAAATCGCACGAGCTGACTTCGTAGATGCTGCGAAGTCCTTTTAGCTAGAGTTAGCTAAAGGGCGTAAGGCTTAGAGGTTTGTTAAAACGAGGTGGGCGAGGTTTGGCTAGCGTAGGAGACCTGTAGGAGAGGTCGGAGAGTTCGAGGGTGTAGGGAGATGTACTATAGCCTGAAACTAAGGCTATGGGAGAGTCGTAGGGCTATTCGTAGGACGTAGGGATGACGCAACGTGAGCCTAAGGGTATAACTAAGGTGGAGGCCCACCGGATAGGTGCTATAAGAGGTGCTGAAGGGCGCGAAGTCACGGCGACTTCGTAGATCGTAGTGCGTAGTTCGGGAAGCGTAGACGTGGTTCGTAGATATATCGCGAGCGTAGACGTAGTTCAAAGGTACTGAAACGGAGCTGGGGTGGAGACTTGGGGACCTTAGGACCGTTCCTAAGGTTGTACTCGCAGCACTTTCCTGAGATCGGAGCTACAGGGGAACTAGTATTCCAAAGAGAGAAGCATGCACTGAGGGGTCTCTCTCTTACATAGTAAACTACCTCTGACTAAATAGGGGAGCGTGAGGTGAACTAATCTTGCGTGAAGTGATCCTTACGAGTCCGAAATGTGTACTAAAACGCATGGACTCCAAAGTGAACACGAGGGGGATAGGAACTAATTAGGAACTGAAACAGGGGAACTACGAACGGTAGAAAGGTGACCAACTTCATTCACGAGGGCGGGATGACTATCCGAGAGCAGCCATGCGCCGTGATCACCTATCTTAGCGGGCTAAGAGCGCACAAAGTTCTTAGCAGCGGGACTTGGCCTAATCGGGGCAGGAGGTGTCCTAACTGGGTGGAGGGTCATATGGGTACGCCCTAGGATGACCTTATGGCATAGGATCGAGACCCATGGGGGTGCACAAGGCTTCCTAAGTCCAACTTCCGGAACTTCGGACCGTTTCGGAGCCTATCAGAGGTAGCTGCAATCACAAGAGCTAGGAGAGACTTAGCTAAGACTTCTTAGCTAAGCCCGGGATGAGTGACGTAGTAGATAGGACCTAGATCCAATGGAACAGTATGGGAGGGCCGGCAGTGTCCGATAGTGGACTTAGCAGGAGTTAGGGACTTCGCGTCTAGCATTCGAAATCTCGTAGCACCTCGTGTGACTTCGCAAGACTTCGTAGGGTGTTAGGAGGGTTTAGGAAGGAGAGGGGGTGTTAGAAATATTATAGGAACCTATCCCTTCTGTCGTAGGCTGTAGGAGAGTCTTAGAGTGGTCGGTTGGGGGATTAGAAATCTCCTAAAATCGCGATTCGGGGCCCAGGAGGCTACGGGACTCATCAACGTGTACAACGACAGCACCACCTTTGATGCTGTCCGATATTTGGAAACACATGTCCACACGCTTCCACCCATTGCGTGCATGTGCAGGGATTTCAATCTCCGCCACCCATTGTGGGATGTACGTGCTGCGGGATCTCGGGTGCGGCCTCCGTGCTATGCTGATTCCAATCGCCTTATCGAGCTGGCCCAGGCCGAGCTTGATCTGGTCTTGCTGAACGCCCAGAACGGTCCAGTCACTTGGCGTTCCCACAATATTGCTCTCACGCCTGGAGTCATTGACTTGGTGTGGATCGACCCAGTGTACTATGAAGGCCAAGACCTTCATGTACTCATGTCACATCACCATAACAGTGACCATGCGGTCCTGCGATGGGAGATGTCAATTGAAGTCGAGCCAGAACTGGTGCGGGGTATACCTCGCACCAGTGACGTGGCCCAACAATTTGTGACGGCAACGGCGAAATTGTTCACTGATTACCCTACACATTTCAGCAGCGCCCAAGGTGTTGAATGTATGGGGAACCGCCTTGAGCGAGACCTCCAAAGACTATGGATGGAGTATTCATCAGTGAAGCGCCTGTCCAAACGCTCAAAGTCGTGGTGGGATGCTGCATGCTCTCGTGCGGCCACTAAGCTTGCGAACACCCAGCACCGTCTTAGTGCGGCATCTGGGCAGTATCGCTACCTCCGTCATCAGTTGGGACCTGGAGCTCAGGCCACTGCAGACGCATATGATGTTGCTGCCGAACTTTGGTCCGAACGGCATAAACAACGTGCAACACTTCACCTTGCCACGAAGCGGGCGAAGCGTGCACACTTTGATCGGATCATGGATGAATCCAATCCCCAACTGATCTCAGATTTTGTCGTCTGGACAAAGCCGAGATGGCAAGAAGCCACCATTCAGCTGCGTCAAGCTGACGGTGCGCCAGTCCAAAGTGCGGCTGATCTCAGTCGTGCCTTTCAAGCCCAGTTCACACCCGCCAACCCACGGCCGGTGGATCTGTCCTTTATAGACAAAATTCCTCAACGGGAGGAGTTGACTCTACCAGACATTAGTGAGTTTGAGATTCGTGAGAATCTTAAATCCACTAGGAATATCTCCGCACCTGGTTCCGATCACGTGAATTGGATGTGGATTAAATGGTTGGTGGACCGGATCGAGCGCTCTGAGGAGGGCATCGAGACCGATCTCGGTATACACGTGTGGCAATGGCTGCGCGCATACTATAATGCTTGCCTTGATTTCGAGGTCTATCTGAGCGTCTTCAAGCGGTCTGTTACGGTGGTTCTGCCCAAACTGAACAAACTGGACTATACGCTAGCGAAGGCCTACAGGCCTATCTGCTTGCTGAATTGCTTTGGCAAATTGTTTGAAAAGATTATTGCCAAACGAATGCAGTGGGACGCCCAGAAATGGGGAATCCTACACCCATGCCAGTTTGGTGGGGCTATGCAGCATAGCACCATCGATGCTGGCATCCAGCTTGTGCACAATGTCAAAGAGGCATGGGCACGAAACCTTATCCCATCGGTGCTGTTGCTCGATGTGTCACAGTTCTACCCGTCCATCAACCATGATGCGCTGGTAGGAATCATGCGAAAGCAGAGCTTCAATAGCAAGCTCTGTAATTTCATGGCAAATTACTTGATTGGGTGGAAAACCCGATTCTTGTTCAATGGCACCCTGACCGATCCATCCGACTCTGATGTTGGAGTTGGCCAGGGATCAAGCTTATCCCCAATTCTATCTGGGGTTTACATTGCACCGGTTATACACAAGTGGGCGCCTGTCCATTTAGTACAGCCGGGCCATACCAGGACCCAGTTCTATGTGGACGATGGTCTCATCATGGCGGCTTCACCGAAGGCTGTTGATGACAGCCCACAAGCCCTTGTACTAAAAAACAACGCCATTTTGGCGGATGTCTTCCATGATCTCGTAGGTGACCTGAACCGTTTAGGTTTAGGCGTCGAAGGAGACAAGTTGGAGTTGATGCACTTCTGGAAGCGCCAGAAGGGGTACTCAACTTCTCGACCCCTTGGTCCGGATCTAACTATTTGGACTGATGGACATGATGTCACTTTGCGAGCAAAGGACACTATGCGCTACCTTGGGTTCTTCTTGGACCCCAAGCTTAGCTTCCATGCGCACGTGCAGTTTTATGCCAATAAGGCGGCTAGCACGTGCAACGCACTCCGCATGCTTGGTAACTCGGCACGTGGATTCCATCCCATCAACAAGCGGTGATGAGTCCTGTAGCCTCCTGGGCCCCGAATCGTGATTTTAGGAGATTTCTAATCCCCCAACCGACCACTCTAAGACTCTTCTACAGCCTACAACAGGAGGGATAGGTTCCTATAATATTCCTAATGCCTCCTTTCCTTCCTAATCCCTTCTAACACCCTATGAAGTCTTGCGAAGTCACACGAGGTGCTACGAGGTCTCGAATGCTAGACGCGAAGTCCCTAACTCCTGCTAAGTCCACTATCGGACACTGCCGGCCCTCCCATACTGTTCTATTGGATCTAGGTCCTACCTACTACGTCACTCATCCCGGGCTTAGCTAAGAAGTCTTAGCTAAGTCTCTCCTAGCTCTTGTGATTGCAGCTACCTCTGATAGGCTCCGAAACGGTCCGAAGTTCCGGAAGCTGGACTTAGGAAGCCTTGCGCACCCCATGGGTCTCGATCCTATGCCATAAGGTCATCCTAGGGCATATCCATATGGTCCTCCACCCAGTTAGGACACCTCCTACCCCGATTAGGCCAAGTCCCACTGCTAAGAACTTCGTACGCTCTTAGCCCACTAAGATAGTTGATCACGACGCATGGCTGCTCTCGGATAGTCATCCCGCCCTCGTGAATGAACTTGGTCACCTTTCTACCATACGTAGTTCCCCTGTTTCAGTTCCTATTTAGTTCCTATCCTCCTCGTGTTCACTTCGGAACCCATGCGCTGTAGTACACATTTCGGACTCGTAAGGATCACTTCACGCAAGAATAGTTCACCTCACGCTCCCCTATTTAGTCAGAGGTAGTTTACTATGTACGAGAGAGACCCCTCAGTGCACGCTCCTCTCTTTGGAATACAAGTTCCCCTGTACCTCCGATCTCAGGAAAGTGTCGCGAGTACAACCTTAGGAACGATCCTAAGACCCCTAAGTCTCCACCCCAGCTCTATTTCAGTACCTTTGATCTACGTCTACACTCGCAATATATCTACGAACCACGTCTACACTTCCCGAACTACGCGCTACGATCTACAAAGTCGCCGTGACTTCGCGCCCTTCAGCACCTCTTATAGCACCTATCCGGTGGGCCTCCGCCTTAGTTATACCCTTAGGCTCACGTTGCGTCATTCCTACATCCTACGAATAACCCTATGACTCCCCCATAGCCTTCATTTCAGGCTATAGCACCTCCCCCTACGC
Organism: Taiwanofungus camphoratus; assembly: GCA_003999685.1. Classification (NCBI taxonomy): domain Eukaryota; kingdom Fungi; phylum Basidiomycota; class Agaricomycetes; order Polyporales; family Taiwanofungaceae; genus Taiwanofungus; species Taiwanofungus camphoratus. Next base: position 963,825 of record CP021223.1, read on the forward strand.
CCTCAAACTCTCTGACCTACACCTCGAAGTCATCAGACACTTCAGAGCTTCCAGCAACCTCGTTCTCCCATTCCTATTCCAAGTATTAGCTCTCTGAACCATCCGACCTCTCCTACAAGTCTCCTATGCTAGCCAAACCTCGCTCTAACAAACCTTTAAGCCTTACACCCTTTAGCTAACTCTAGCTAAAAGGACTTCGCAGCAGTCTCGTACCCTCTGCCGCTTAGTAGAAACTATAGTCCATTAGCTTATTGCTCCCTAACTCCATACAGCCTACGAAATCAGCTCGCGCGATTTAGCTAAACTTCGAAGGACTTTGCAGAATCTCGAAGAACTTCGCGTACTTTGGAGGGCCTCGCAAGGCCTTAGGGATAGTATAGCACTTAGGAACAAGATCCTGTTGTGCAGGACCCTTGACCCCTTACTCCCCCACTTACAAAAAACAAGACATACAGGTTTCCCGGTATCATACAGGTTGTAGCTCCTACCCTCACATCCTCACAGTTATCACACTACCCCACAGCCACGTTGCGGAGCACTTCCTAGGTACCAGGGTCCCCTAGATCGTATCAGCGGTGGCTCTATATTGCGCACGTTGTTCCGTTGATGCTATATGGCGCTCAACTGTGGTGGAACCCACAATGGAGGGGCCTCAAATGGGCTGCAAAAGAATTGCAGACCGCTCAGTCTAGAGCTGCTCAGTGGATCACCGGCTGCTTTAAGACCACACCAATCAGGGCGATGGAGATGTTGGGTGGGTTGGTACCCATCCGCATCCAGGTCGACCGGTACATGGAAAAAGCTGCGCTTAGAGTGAGACGAGTTCATGAAGGGCACCCAATGAGGGCCGCCCTTCCACCTTATTGAGCGACCAACATCACCAATATTACTGTGCCATGGCCGCTTAACTTGCGCCGTGGCAAAAAACAGGCTGTCACCCCCATGACGTTCATTGATTGCATCGGGCAGCAGTCATCAGAAGACTTTGCACCACTCCACCCGGAGGCGTGGCCTGGTGATCGGGTCGTGGATCGGTACATTGATTGTTTCAAGCGGGTGTTCCTGGACGGAAAAGGTCTGAACAAACGCTCACCTGAATTTGCTGACTGGTTGGAGTTCACCTGGTGGCCGGAGTTCCGGCGCCAGCTGGCCCAGCCAGAAGGGCAAATGTTGTTCACTGACGGGTCGTATGCAAATGCACCAGAAGTGAGATCCGATAGCGTGTGGCTCATCATTGACAGGGAAGACCACGTTGCTCATGGGAAGTTCGGGGCCGGGAAGGTCCAGAGCTTCGATGCAGAGATGCTGGCATTGGCGCGTGGGCTGCGTGAAGCGGTCCGTGACGTCCCTGCCCACATCACCACCCTTATAGTCTGCTCCGATAACCAATCGGCACTCGACCGAATTTTCCAGCCGGAGACCAGACCGTCGCAGATGGCGGCGATCATGGCTTCCCAACACGTACGAGTGTTCCTCAATGCTGACGAACGCCGATGTATTGTCCTTTTTTGGGTCCCATCTCACAAAGGCATTTTTCAGAATGAGTTCGTTGACGAACTCACGAAGAAAGCATTGGATGATCCCCAACCGGAATTCATCTCACAATCAATGGCCCTTGCTCGTGTCAAGGCAAGGGTCAAAAAGCGCTGGGCGACTTTAGTCAACAATCCCAGCTATCGTGGCCGGAGGTTATGGAAAGTAACCAAAGACGCCTTACCGTTGCACGGAACCATGGCCAAGGGCACGTGGGTCTTGAAGGCAGCTGGCAAGTCCAACAAGGAGGTGGCACGCGTATGCCGCATGCTCACCAACCACTTCCCAGGCAGTGAATACCGCTCTAGGTTCAACATCTCAGGCCCTCATCTCTGCTTGTGCGGAGCAGAGGAAACCAGGGAACACGTGCTCTTTGACTGCCCATTCTGGGTCAGGACGAAGCGCCAACAGGGTCCTCGAGACCCGCTTCTGATGGGGCCCCCTGAACAAAGGGGTTGGACCCTGGACAACATTATGGAGTTCCTTCAGCTCAACCCGATGGTCTCTACATTTGATTGGGTGGAGATTCTGGCGGAATCTCTGCTTGAAGCTGAAGCTGTGCGCACGAGAACATTCACTCGTGCTCGTCTTATGTGCCACACTGTCGGAAGACAAGCGGCATGGCAGCGGTTCCATGCGGACCGACATTTAGATCCCAGAATGACCACCGCCCTGGGTGGAAAATTCCGTGATTTCTGTGAATGGTATGACGCCGAAGCAAAGGCGTTTGAACTATACCATAATTGGGTAGACGAGGGGATAGCGGAACCCAGTATCCGCGACGACCCCCCTGTATACCCGAACGATAACTGAGGCCTGAAACCTGTAAGGCTACACTCAGTTCTTTAGGTGATTTACTGACGGAACGGGATCACCGGGCCGGGTAAACACACAGAGCGTGAAAAGCAGGTCGGGCGGAGGTCGGGTATGGTGTCCTATGGATGACTGTACCCTTTCTTTTGCAGGCCTTGTTGGATTATCTGCCCACGCCACATAACAAGGCCACTGAAACCTGTAGGTGTGCCACTCATGCGGGCGCGGATGCCCACTTAATATCATTATTACTCTACATGTACCTACGCCGTATGGAGTATAAACCCGAGGAAAAAAAATAAATAAATAAATAAGAGTCGCGCTTACCCAATGACTTATATTACAAACCTACCACTTGGACTGCACATCCTTTCAGGCATTTCGACACCTGTGCTGTATATATGGCTCAACTATCCACTCCATATCTAAGTAAGAACAGACTGATGACATACCATCCTGTCGAGACGTGTAGGCTACATCTTTATAAAATGGTTGTTCCAAGATCCAACAATACTATACGATTTGACGAATAGCATACCTCATCGCTACGATACAATTAGCTACAACGGTTCGGTGTATACACTTGCATGGAATCAAAAACCAGTATACAGCACACGAGAGTGGTACGAGGCGTTAAAACGGGAAGTGGCGGCGGAAACTCAGGTATAGCTAGGATCACCAGGGGGAGAAGACAAAGAGGAAAGGGTCGTACTGCAGAGCTGTGTCAGATATGTCGGAGGAAGGGCGAAAATCGTACCTAACGGGCGGGCAAAAACTCAAAAATTGCAATCATTGGATCAAGCGGACGCCTTGCGGAGGGTTCCTGAATCGCACGACGAGAACTGTCACGTTGTCCGTAGAATAATTTTTGTACGCGTTGTCCAGCAAATCTTCCGCTGCTCTCCTGGGATCTGTGGTCCCGCGCACAAGGTCTACCGCGGCTTGGTCATCGACCACATCCCACAACTACAACGAACGATAAGCGCACGTCCACAGATCGCATGAATAAAAGGACTATACCCCATCGCATGCCAGGATGAGAAACTCATCCTCTTCACTGAGCTCCGTCTCCGTTGTGTACGGGGAGCCCACCACGTACTCCTTCATCGACGAGTCGCCTAGGCTCCTCGTCACCGCCAGGACGCCATTGACGCGCCCACTCATGACGAATCCGCCTGCGTCCGTGATGCGCTTCGCCTCCTGCTTGTCCGAGCCCTTGTGGTCATACGTCAAGCGCACAGCCTTGCCTCCGCGACATAGCACGCCTCGCGCGTCGCCTGCATTAGCACAGTACAGTACGCGACGCACGGATATGTCCGCGGCGGGCGTCCACGCGTGCACCGGCTCAGACTCGGGCGTCGGGCTTCGCCGCGCGTCCGGGCCATTACCTTCTTCCTTGCCGTCGGCGGGCTTCTCTGCAGTTGAACGCTCGCCAACATGTTCGAGTTTCTCGAGCGGGTCACGGAAGTGGTGACGTTTCGCCTTCGGATTTTCTGTGCCATCAGGGAGAACATCATCCTCGTCTTCGTCCTCGCCGGGTTCATGTGATTGCTCATCTTCGTCCCCTCCCCCACCCTGACCTCCAACCTTTGCAGGCTTTGGTGAGGGTGGTGGGGGAAGCGGATCAAAGTCCAGCGGGAGGAAGGACTGCCCACCATCACTATCCTCGAGACGTAAAAAGGCAGTTACAACAGTGCACCCAGCGTGCATCTTGCCCGATGACTGCTCGGATAGCTTTGACAGCTTGGTATCGACGTCGTGGAATGTCTTGTTGAGCACATCGGGGATGTTGTTCTTCGTGTCCTCTCGCAACACATCAGCAAGGCTCTGCAAACGCGCGTCAGCAGGCTGTGTTTGGACGCGGATTGCGATGAAAAAGGAAAGCAACGCGCACCGAGGCAAAGTATTTGCCGCACCAATCGGCGGCTTGCTTTCCAGCATGACCGTCAAAGATGGCGAAGAAGCCCTGCCCACGGACGCCTGCAAATGGCACGACGACAGAGTGCGCATCCTCCATGGTTCGCCGGGGCCCCTTGGAGTCGGTGACTGCGCACTTGAACGAGAGGTGCGTTGGAACGGGCATGTCCTCAGTTGTACGGCTACGACGCGGGCTTGGTATCAAGCTAGAGATCAAATAAAGACAGTCAGGGGCGAGAAATTAGACTGACTGTTTCGGACGTGCTAGAGTCGCGAACGCGCGGGGATGCGATGAATGGTGTTGTCAGTGGCACGTGTAGGATGATCTAGCGCTGTGCGCGCACCGGGCTCTGTTATAGTCGAGACAGGAGACATGTTGGTTATAGTTTCCAGAGGTGCTGATGTTTCGGATAGGATATGGAGAAAGAAATAACACAGACCGCGGGTTTATATGGTGTGGTGTAAAGAGCGGGCTGTGGCGGGAAACTCGACAAGGCGCGGCTCCTAGCGTCATACGCACGTGCCGTCACAGTCACACTCTTTGTTCAATGCCCTCTCACCGCGATTTTACAAAGTCCGAGTCTTGTCTCCTGTTGCTATGCCTTGAACAATTGCATGTGCATACACGGATTGTGCATTTACCCCATGGGTTCCGCTCTCTGAGTCAGAGTCAGTGTTTTAACCTTCGCCGCCTTCAAAATTGGGAAGCACCACTGTTACACCGCCATTGCGCAGGTCATGGGTTGAACGCGAACACCACATGGTGATGAACAGCATAGACTCCGCGATTAATCTCAAAAGCTTAGGAGGACGTCACAAGATCGATGAGTATAGCCTCAACTTCAAGCGTCAAATTTCTCCGCATTGCCCCACATACCACTCTGTTACAGAGTTCAAGCGCTGAAGCGCTCATATTCCTGCCAGGACAAGTGCCCAGGTATTTCATGCACACCGCTGAGCATCGAGAATCACACAGAGGACCATCAATTGTTATCCCTTCAATCGGGACTTGCACGCAGTGCACCATATACACAAACCAGGACCGTATAGAGCAATCCTACACTGCATGTACAGCAAATGGCACTTCTAAACATACTGAGTACATGCGCAATGTTCGCAAAGAAAACAATGCAGCCATCCTAATGCAGGGTATGTCGTGACTTCTACTCGTCATCTTCTTCCTCGCTTTCTTGTTCCTGCAAGAACTATGGCACGAAGTCAGCGCATACAGTCAATAAGTCGGCACGAGAGGCGTACGTTCACGAGCGGCTGCGTGGCCTGCAGAAAATGCTGTTTGCCCTGCGGCTTCGCACCTTTCTGGTGCCAATATATAATCGCCTGGTCAGAAATACAATCCTTATTGTACAGAACCTGAAAAAGAAAAAATCAATGACATTTATAATGGAGCTGATGAGGCAATCCACCTTGAGAATTTGCGGGAATGCTTTTATGATACGCGTGTCTTCGTAACAATACACTTGCGCAGTATTGATGAGGGCGACTTCAGTCTTGGGACTTCCGCAAAACGGGCCAAGGATATCACAGAATCCCTTCAGAGATAGTCAATCATCGCAGAGGGGAGAAAGGGATGATATAGGAACATACTCCTATTTCACGAAGCGCAAGGGCCTCGTTCTGATCTTGGCGAGCACTCCAATCAACGGAAGCAATGAGGCCCTGCCAAATACATTGGATCAGTTCCGTCTCAGGAAGCGGCTGCTCTTCCTGCTTGCTCTTGATGGCAGCCACGATCTAATACAACACCAGCGCAAACATCCAGCATCAGGGACCTGCACACCAAACAAGTCGAGAGACGGACTTCGGCATGCGGCGTGTCGTGGTCGAGCAATTCGCGCAGCGTCTTGATCACGCCCTCCTTGAGCGACGCATACTGCCGCTTCGTCCACCAATCCGCAACCTGCGGCAGCCCCGCCTTGCGGAAGTGCTCATCCACCACCTTGTCCTCGCGCCTGTTCGGTGGGAAGAACGCAAGCAGGTCCTTGATCGCGCCGCGCTTCAGTGTCGCTGCGAGGTGGTCGATGCTCTGATCGACGAGGTATGCCCGAAAGATCGTCGTGATGACGTTTACCGAGACATCTGTGGCGGCCACAAAAATGGGGAAACTTTGTCGACAAGAGGCGCGAGGGACTCACCATTCTTGACGAGGTGATCCTTTGTCAGACTCTGGAGACAGCTACCACTGGCCAGACCTTGAGACATGATCAGTCCGGTAGCGACCGCCAGCTTCTCCCTCTGAGCATCAGGCCATCGATTGATGTATTGCAAAAGCGTAGGCAGAGACGTGTCCTCCAGTGGTTTCTGGAGGTACTTGTATCTACGCCGAGACCATCAGATACATACACACGCACTTTTTACACCTCCGATCACGTCGGAACCACTCACCTCCTGACAAGCTTATTCAAGACCTCGACATACTGCTTCACGTCTGCCACCTCCACAGGCTCCTTCGCGTTGAAGACCGAGAATGGCGAGACGGGTGCACCGTCCTCGACGTAGTTGCCACCGGGCTGGAGCAGCCCACCGACAAGGAGGATCTCGAATAAGACATCTGCATACTTCAAGAATTCGAGTGTCGACCCGGCTTGGACAAGTTTGTTCGTGAAGCCGTCAAAGTCGTTCGCGGGGACGGTTTCAAGATGCTTGTACAGTTGGTCTCTGAAGACTGTTTCCTTACCGGTCAACCATGTCAACATTGAAAGAGATCGATGAGTGCGCACCCGCCGGTTCGTGCTTTGCTTGTGCCTTGACGGCTCGTTTCCTGGCTTTAATTCGGACCCCCTGCAGCGAAGGCTTGGAAGCAGTTGATTGCTGAGACATCCACAGGTTTCGATTCACTCGAAAGATGTGGAACAGAACAAGACCAATGGGCGCTAGATGAAGATTTAACGATCGAAATTATAGATGCGGGATTTGCCGCTCTCGAGAAATACTAAATTCGAATTAATTACAGTGGATTGGAAGTCATAACTTCAAGATCGAGCAACGATGTAAATTGTAGAGAGAACGGCTCTGATTGCTTTCAGGCAGCGCGTGCGACGTAAAGAATGTTACAATGAAAAGGGACAGAAGGACAAAGACTCCCGGAGATGTATAAGAGGATAGGACAAATAATAGCACACTAGGTTGTATACACCACGTACTTTTGTGTGAATGATATTCAACAACACATTGTCAATGAGATACATGCCAAGAGAAAACAGATGTCCATCACCATGCCTCAGGCATTGGGGGAAAATCGCCCATCCAGCCATTACCATGTCCCATTTGCAAGAAGATACCGTCTGAGCCGTTCACAGGCAACCCAAGGTCCGTCAAACTCTGCAGAAGCAAACCGCGGCCCTTTGGGCATAAGCACGCACCCGCGCACGAAGTGCAGACAAGGCTGACCTGTTCTTGTAGCCAGAGCGGGATGGCGGATGGGCTGAAAGGTCCGCCTCCACCCGGCAACATCCCGCCCTCGAGCCCAAGCTCTTCCATGGTAAACTGCGGAGGAGGGACGATGCTTGGATCGATGAAATGCGGCGGAGCCATCATTGCCTCAGGCCCGTTAGCGCCCGGTAATGGAGGCATCGTCAAGCCAACTTTGCGTCTCAGATTTGCGAGCATGATACGCAATGTCAGAGCATATCTGCAAACGTGTATCAATTTCTCCAATACCTTATATTCTAGCACCGAACATACCTCTCAGCGGCCACATCCGAAAGCAGCTGAGCGAGCTGCTCTACTTGGACTGTGATCGCTCCAAGGTCCAGCTCGGTAGGGAACAGATTCGCCATCTTCAGTAAGAAAAGACCGGAGAAGGCAGCTGTGACGAGGCTATCGTGCACCGCATACCGAAGAGCAGCTCTACATTGGAAGTAGTGGAAAATTAAGTTTCAGTGTGGGGAAAGGTCTCCAAAAGTATCGCACCTGTAAGTGGGAGAATTTAATAGATTCGAGAGGCAATTCGATGCGGCATCCTTCGCCTGGAATGCTAATTCGCGCTGCTCAAATGGCATCTTATCCCAGGATACCCCACGCAGTGCCACGCACACGAGCCATAGCTTAGCGTAATGCAACTCGCCTGCGAGAATTTTACGGGGAAGTGCATCTTCGTCCATCGTTTGACCTGTTCGCCACATCCTTTCTCAACAACATTGCATCCATTTAATCAAGGTAGACGTACGATGTAGTTCATCACAGTCCGCCCACCACTTATCTAGCGCGATGTTTGCGCGGCGAATAAATGCCAACGTGTTATGATTGACATGGCCATTGAGGGGCGATAAGGTCTCATATATTTGTGCTGTAGTTGATATGACATGAATTTGATATTGATCACGACGAAGAGAATATCACACGCTTACTTTTCTGGGCAATCAACTCGACTTGCGAGATGAGCCGCACGTCGGTCGGGGAAGCCATGGGATGTGATAGAAGAAGGCGACAATGCTTGATGGAACTCTCGTCGCGAAGAACGATCGGGCGTCCTGTGCCTAGGCTCATCCTATTCAAAGTTATTGAAACCCGTGGCACGTTCGGTAGGACGGACGTACTGGTGGTCAAACCAATAAAGACACAGCCATATACGTGCAGAGACAACTATTACGGAAGGCCAATCAGTACTAAAGTTAGGAAATAGACAGAGGCTTACCCAAATTCCGCTCCTCCTCTTCGGAGCGTTTCCTGCCTCCGTCTTCAGCCAGCTTCTCGAGTGCACGATGTAGCCCCAGGTCTAGCGCCATGCGCATGGCATGTCCGCTCGGAAGCCAGCCATTCGTACTCCACGCGGCTAGCAGTAACATGCCTGCCATGTGGCGGATGATTCGGTACTCGTCTCACGCAACAAGTCACGATGAAGAAGTGGATTTACCTTGCACGGCTTCTTTACGCACGACGGGCCCGAAAAGGGTCGACCGTGCAATTCCTTGCGCTTCTTCCAGACACTTGTAAAACGTGGGGCTAAGTGGTCCAGTTCCGCTCCGGATCTTGCCCGCCACGGCCAGGATCGCATCGAAGGTCCACGGTGTGCGCTCCATGAGTCCATCATAGGTGTCATAGCTCGGATCGAAGACAGGTATAAAGAAGTGGCACCCAGAGAAGAATCTGTAGATCTTTCACTCAATGCTGGACATCGTAAGCAAGTAGAGATAAGTTTATACATGTGATACAGCTCTCTGGCTTCGGTATCCGATACGAGCCCCTATATAGAAGTCAGTTAATACTCACCTTGAATGATGTATCTAATCGAATACTGACCTTCTCGACAACGTGGGGAAACGCGTTACGAGGCGTTGGCTCCGCTCTCTTTCTCTTCTTGACCCTACATAAGACGTTCGTCTAAGAAGCAACAAGAGAATGAGTGTATAGAGATCCACCTAGGAGGCGAGGCTGATGGTGCAGCTGCCGCCTCCGCTGCAGCATTGGCAAGACCCTGAAGGGCTTCGATTGGCGCATTCAAGGTGGACCTAGGAAGTGTGTCCTCAGACTCGTCATCCGACGATGGTGCTGTGCTGGGCACGATGCCATAAGACGCGTATTTGTGCGGCTAGTTGTATGTCTTATTCAATGAGAAGGTACTCCAAACTAGAACAGAGCATACAGGAGGTGCAAACCCCGGCAAAGGCGGGAAGTCCCTTCGAAGTCTTGGCGGTCCGTCTGATGGGCCGGGAGACCCGTACATGTCTGCTCCGTTACGAATGGATGGTAGGGGAGGAGGACCACCGTTGCCGTAGACAGCATGCTGGACCATGGCTACGGTGGCCTGGTTCTGGGTTTGGATGGCAGACAATATCCGGTCCAGGGAAGATTGCATGCCAATCATTTGGCTCTGCATGACCTGGGGCACAATATCATATGAGCAATTCAAATGATGAGCATTGACACGCGAGGAGCGTCTTCCTCACAAGATACTGTCCCTCCAAGCGAGAGAGTCGTCTACGTTGTTGCGAGCAGGGAAATGCCATTCAACTGCGATCAGCACATCATCCTGACAGATCGGCGCTGAACTCACTCGACGCTGGCACCAGACATGGCCTGGACATTTTTCTTCTCTGGTTTCTCAAAGATGCAAGGAGTGCCACTCAGTTGACATCGACGACAAGGGGCCTGGCACCGGGCCGGGCGGAGAGACGGGCCACGGGCGATGAGGACACGGCTAGAGCAGGCAGGTGGCAACACACCTCTCCTTCGCACCTGTTCTTTCCCTTGCGACAGGCGGTGCAGGCCCGCGCCCCGCGCTTCGGTATGTGAACGGACGGGGCGGGGGGCGGGGCGGACTGCCCGGGCGGCACGGTGTCATGGGGAGATGATGCGGTGTCTGATCTGCCGTTGGTGAAGCTCGTTCGACGGCGCTTGCCCGTCGGTTCGTAGTCGGCGGACGTCGTGGGCGACAGAGACATCGTTGACGAGAGGGGCGGCGACAACGGGAAGGGGGGGCTGGGCGTGGCTGTCTTATTAGATACCGACCCCCTCCAGCTCCCACTGACCACTGTGGGAAACAGCCGTAGCTGCCCCTTCCGGAAACACGTTGTGGGCTCTCGGACATCACTTGACCTCCTCGACGCTGTCCATGTATTACCCTTCTCTCCTTCTCTCGCACCTTTCCCTTTCAGCGGGCCAAACGCGCCTGATGGAGGCATTCAGCGCTATACATTCCTGCCCCTCTTGCGCTTCCAGTCGCAGCTGTACGCTCACAGCCGATCTCGCACAACACCCGGCAATTTTGTCAAGTGTGGGGTCTCCAGCTCACTATCGGATCGCTGATGAGAGATCTAGTGTACCATGGGGAGTGATTCCTGGCGATACCAACCTTTCATCACCGGGACCGGGTCTGATCAGCTCGTGCCATGCTGCCCGTGGATCGTGTATTATAATTGTACCGCTCGCGAGTCCGGAGCACCTGTCTTCGGCGGCGAGCTAGCCTCTCTCTGGACGTCGCATAGCTGCAGAACGTCGCATCCGCGGTGTTACAGCAGTCCTCACGCTCACTCTGCACTGTCATTGTTCATGACTGCAAGCCGCCACCAACGAAGGTTCTACCCTGTCATGTTTGCTTACTCTCACACTGCAGCACAAAGGAATACTCGTCTTGTATCCTGCCTCCTCTGCGGAGTCCCGTTTCCTCTGGAGTGCATCCTTTCTTCAGTCCGTATTACTCTTCGCGAAGCATTGGATCATTCTCGGATGTACGTAACTCAACCTCTGGACGACTTCGCGTGAGACGAACCGGCCTATATCACCAATGACAGTGTTGTTCGTCTGCTGCGCTACGCTACCAGTGCACTTGAGTGTTTTCAGTCGGTTTATACATCGTCTACGCGTAGGCCAGGAGGACTCCCACTGTAGAACTTGGACAAGGGCATCCCAAGGCACCAGCACGAAACTTGACACGTCTCGACAACAAAGAGAAGCCTGTATTGCTCTTCTACACGCCTCCGCAAGTTAAACTTCCCAGTCCTACCTACCCCCGCAAGCATTATGCGCGAAAACGCCGCCGCGAGCATGCATTTGCATTAGTGATATAGCTAACGAACACATCCTTCAGTTCCCGTACTTCTCGAAGTGATCGCAAATGACAGCGCTTGCTTTCCAGTCCCCGTATCGAACGATGCTCTCAGCTCCCCGCAGGTGTATGATACTCGATCTAGTGTAGGACTAGCGGCCGCGCATTCTCCGTCTACAGAACTGTCTTTTTTTTGCCATGCATACGGGGTCATGGCCCCGCCATCTATCGTGACTGCTGTGATGCATACTCGCTACCTCGCTAAATGTGATGTTCTATGGATATTCGAAGCGACACTCGTACAGTGGCTTCAGCTGTTCAGAGTTCTCTCGATTGGTTGCACTGCTTTCCTGCTCTTTATCTGGCTGCTCTTGGATTGATCCACTTCATCTACCCCGTTCAAATCGACAGGGTCAAATTATCACGTCTGGTAGTCACTGGTCGTGGACACATCTCATCTGTGAGACTTCCATGTTTACTGCATCAAGACTCAACTAACACCCATTGTCAGATTCCAGAATAAAACTCCAATCCGGGAGAGCAAACAAAGAAAGCAAAATGGGTGTCATCATTATATAAGTTACCATGTTCTAGCAGCTATCTTGGGTACATCAACTGCATGTTGTGAATTAATTCTTCTTGTGATAGATATCTGGAGCATTTCAAAAGTCAGATTATGAGGATTATGAGGATGATCATCCCTCAAGTTTTTTTGAGGATAGCCATTTGAAGCTCTACCGGAACAAACAAACATGTTTATATCTCCTTATGTGTATGTATGCTACAAGGTGGGTCCTACAGTACAGCAAGCAACTTAATGCTGAACATGTTTCAACTTTGCTCAGAAGCCTGTGACATACTATGTATGAACAAATCTTCAAGGACTATTGAGACCATTGGCCCATTGGATGTGTATTCCCCACTCAGCATACAAGAAACTGATGGCATGGCAGAGTTAGAGCCCACAAAGGGCCCATCTTTAGTATACACTTCACTTTGCATGGAGAATTGAACATGTCGGAGGTTGAGTATGCATCGAGAAATGATGATAGATGTTAACCTGTCATATGTCCAAGTGAATGGTACTGATGAATCAAAGAGGTTCATGTGCATACGGTGCAATGAAACATGAAGTAACGGTTGTGAAAACCTAGTGACAAAGTATAAGTGCAAATGATATCAACGAATTAGACAACTGTACTCACATTGGTAACATATAGGACAATGTCGAGAATATTCAATACCAAAATTAGCCTAGCACATGCAATCATTTATCAATGGGATCCAATTGAACTAGAAAGGTTCACTGTCAACTTACACAAAGTAGAAAGTGCCTGCATAAAAGGTTTTCATGACTAAAAGTCAATCATTTTGTCACGGAGATCATGAAAATTGGGTCAACACACCATCTCTTTTCAGAAGTACCAAGCACGGTGCTATCTGCATTGCTGCTCTGCTCTTACATTTTCTAAATTTGTATGTCTTAATCCATGTGACAAGCAAGACCAAGGTGTCAGATGCAATGCTGCATATATGAGTAGCAATGAGGACTAAGGATTGAGATCATCAATAAGTATTTGACTGTAAGGATATGATCAAATTACGGCTGCACAAAACAAGTTAGTACAATTCATGTTTGCATAGTATAAGAAGGTTGCTTACATGTTATTAGTCATGGGAGAAATGTGCGACGATGGGGAGCAAACTCTACCAACGATGGGCACTGACACAAACAAGTATGATGTCTCGACACTTCCAACCTTCATGTTGTTGATTATCAACAGAAAGATTCTGCAGAACCAACGACTATACTGACAATGTTTGTAAAAACCGGCACCAGCCCGAAACCCAGAGTGATCAGAGTCAGCCTCCAGTCGCGAATGCTGATTGTATATACACGGAGAGCTGAAAACACTGAGGAAAGAAATTTGCATATGATTGATGGGAGGATATTGCGTGACTGACCTGCCCATACAGAGTAGAAGACGAGGGAGAGAATCCGCTCTAATAGGTACAAACCCTCACAGCTAACAATGGAGCGATAATCAGATCTTAAGTCTGGCCAGAAAGTGATAACAAGACCTCTACAAGGAAACCGAGTAAGAACAGAATCCCGATCAGAGAGAAGGGACGCACAGTAATCGAAGTCCAATTGAAAAGACCCAAGACGTTGGACACGATGTTTACCAACATAGTATATCGGTTCAAGAAAAAGATAGCTGTAGCACTCGACATCGTACTGCCCCACATGAGCTCGACTTCCTGGTGAAATGTAATGACATATTCATAGAAGATGAGGACTGCAAAAAATTGAATGCTCGCAATTATACTCACACACGTCAACCTTGTACTCACCAGAAGCCGCCGTCGAGCAGTAATTAATCAAAGTACTGGGGATCATTCATACATCATTGAATGGTCTGAAGGAGGCGATAATAAGTACTAACGTGGACTGTACAAGGGCAACTGCTTCAGACATTGCTCCGACACACGGTGTAAGCGCGAAGTTTCAGTGATTGTCACAAAACCTGGAGCAGTAGAACAAGTGCGACTATCCGAGGCCAACGTATCGAGGACGATGGTTGAGGACAGCATGCAAGAAAGGCTGCATCTTTATGAACAGAATATTTTTCAGGCCAGAATTATCATTGGACAGCCAGTCGCAAGATGCGAACAGTGATAGCACATGAGCATGAGGATCGAGTTGAAAAGTGTTGTTCCCTCCAAACAGTCCAAACATCGGCCTAGAGAGCTACCGCCGAGGCGATGAATGATACTCATCTGCACACGCTGTGAAAACCTTTTGATAAAGTTGGCACATCGGACAGTCCGGCTGCGTAGCGACACGATCCGTCCATGACTATGGCGGTGTCCAAGGTGAAAATGCAGTGCTCCCAACCTTACTCCAGACTCCCCAAGTCGTTTGAAGGATGTGATCCATCCCAAATTTCATGACAGACCATTGAATTCAGCAAGATCCACATGAGGATGGACACGAATGCATGGAGCGCCATCAGAATCCAGCACCGTTCCGAACACATGAACAAGTGCCGGCAAGATTGGTGCGGAGCTGAAATGAGGTGGTAATATTTGCATATTTAGCAGGTTCAGTAAAGATACAGAGCACCGACTTGGTACGAGCAGTGCCAATCCATGTGTCGAACCAAACCCTCATGCACAGATCTCGAAATTCTCCACAGGACTAGGTATCAACAATACACAGGCTATCACCAGTACAGCACAACATGCACATCATCGTCAGAATTATTTTAAGCCCACATACATGTAGTGGTCCACAATGCTGTTCACAAAGCATCGAGCCTGCTATCACGTGCGCGAAAAGTACAAGTATTGAGTACAGAATGCAACATACAACACGACAGCCCATCACCCACTGCGATCCTGCACGCTCCGAACAACTGTTAGCCCGAGCGAGCACACCGCAGCCATCAGCGGCGAGATGAGATACTGCAGCATCAGATAACCATCAGCGCACACGTCGCAAGAACCGAGCCCAAAGCTCATCTCAGAAGAGCACGCACCGAGATGGTCAGGTATCCCGCGATCGGGCCCTGGTCTACATTGACCAACTCCGCAACGCTGACTAGGAGCATTGCGCTCGGGCCCGCGGGGATCAGCACGAGGATGAACCTGTCGGGAAGTTCAATGGACAACACTAGCGCTTTCGCGAAAGAGCAAAACAGAGGACGTACCACACTAGCGGGTCGTCGACGTACCACCCGCGCCCGGCAGTGCCCCATACGAAGAGCAGCGAGAGGGCAGGCATGAC
Source organism: Taiwanofungus camphoratus (assembly GCA_003999685.1). NCBI lineage: Eukaryota > Fungi > Basidiomycota > Agaricomycetes > Polyporales > Taiwanofungaceae > Taiwanofungus > Taiwanofungus camphoratus. Next base: position 979,382 of record CP021223.1, read on the forward strand.
CAAGAAGCGGACTACGAGTACCCAGGATGTGCTGAGGTACCCTGGATGCGTAGAGGGCACGAGCGCGAGCTCGGCGCCGACGGTAAAGGTTTGGAGGACCACGCTGTGGTGTAGTGAGAGCGCGTTCGAAAGATGGAGGCGGAAAAGAACGCACAAGAGGTCACCGAGGTTCTTGACGCTCTGCGTGATGGAGGTATAGAACCGGCCGTCCTCACTGAGAAATGCCTCATGTAAGGGCGAGATGATCTATGTCGCGAGCCATCAGCCCATTTCCATTGGCTGGATGTGTATAGCTACTCACACCAAATGCAAGCGCGATGATTGCGCCAGTGAGCGGCGGACTGATATACGAGAATGCCTTTTTGACTGGCTGCTCAAGCAAGTAGAGGCATGATGGCCAATGGACATCCGGCATGTCCTGGATAGGACGAAGCGCTGCACTGAGGTCATGTTCCGAGCCAGTTATGCCACGCGACGCGCTGTTATGCTCGTGCAGCAAACCTACTCGCTCTGGATCCTGTACGACAGGACGCGTGTGCCCGGGCCCGGACTGCAGACGGTTCGCCACGAAACTGCGCTGCTTCGCGCGGTGCCCGTCGTCGCGCGCGAGCACGGCTGGTGCCAACTGGAAAGTAAACGTCTGCTGCACGACCGCGTTCAGCAAGAGGAGGGACTTGGCGCGGTCGAGCGTGTCAGAGAGCTTCTCGCCGTCGCCTGCGAGGAAATTGAGCACGCCGGCATCAGGAAAAACCTCCCGAGCTAATGAGGTCTAAGTAGAGCTATTTAGATATAATGAGGCCGGATAGTAAGATAGATCTTTTTAGGAAAGATGGGCCTACGGTTAGCGTATTTAGACACTTCGTAGAACTATTTAGACAAAGAATAGGCTGTTCTGTGGCTCAAGTATATCTTGATTTTCGTCACACAATTCTGATTATATTAGAGTAGTGGTATATTAGCATAGGGTAAAAACGTGTGTAGCAAGATATTCGACTCGGAAAGACAGCACGCGCCATATTGACAAGCTCTGACATCAGAGTTAGAATGAGTAATGAGTGGTGAGAATTTGCGAGTTGCAGAAAGAAAAGCATGGATGTCACGTATCAGAGCCCCAGTTGAATGGGGCTGAAAACCTCGGTTGAACGAGAGCTATCCAGTGTTGTCAAACGTCCATTCCAGCGATGTCAACAATAGCGGCTGCTCCTGTGACTGACGCCGCGTTGCCTGGCTTCGCATTGCTCGAAATTCCACTTGGCAAAGAAAGGTCAATGGAATGTACGAAATCAGAAAAAAAGACAGAATGGTACACTTACCTGGCCATTGTGAAGAGTCGGTGCATGAGTGCATGATACTGTAGTGGTCCCTCTTGCTGAATCCGTTCGAGAAGGACAAAGGCTTCATTGTATGCATCGACTGCTCTGTCCGCTGTAAATTCGTCAGCCTTGTGTGTGCCCGAAACCCATTCCGATATGGAAGAGCGTGTCTGTAGAGAAGGTCAGCATGCAACAACATGAAGAATTACTCAACTCACACTTGCACCCATAAGTGCACACATTGCCTTTGGTAACTCCTTTTCATCCGGTTTTTCAGGGAGTGATGATGAAAACAGATGTAAGTTCTTCATGCCAATGCTTGCCCGACCATTGAAGAAGGCTTGATTGAGTCCAGCAACAATGCCGTCATGCAAAAAGGGCTTGTTAGACAAGAACGTTCGAGTCTAAATATATCATATACAAGTTTGTGATATGTGACTTCGTCAGGGAAGATACAAGATAACGCACCTCCGGCTTACATTGATAGAGATAATGGCTGTCATACAAGAGCCATTCAACTATTTCACTGCACCCTGGCTTACAGCCATAGTGCCCAGGAACTAGAAGATCTGTTTTTGACTTCAGAGCACTACGAAAGTTGTAAACACGCTGTATTGGCTGACATCCAGCTTGGGTCATGCAGTGCGAAAAGCGTGAGAAAAATGAATACATACCACCGTAGTTAGATCATCAGCATAACGAGAGTCGTTCTTGAGACGGAGGACAATGTCTTCAAATCCTAGGCTGTGTGCACAATCCATAAGTGCAGTCTTAGTAAAGGACTGAAGAGCCAGAGACTCAGGAAATGCATGGTTGAAGCAAATAAAAGCCAGAATTTTGTCAATGGCTGTACGAAGAACCTTCTGAACACGTTGTCTCTGTGCAGTAAGAGACAGAGGGCCATTTCGATCAGGATATATGACCTCAATATCATTGTCATCATCGTTCACAGTCAGATCAATTGGCGTAGATGGTCGCTGATGCAAAATGAGCATAAGCATTGTTATCGAGTCAAATAAGGTTCAAGAACTTCAAGCGGCAAACCTTATGTAGCATCTCTCTCAGGCCCCGCTGGCCAGCGTGCTCACGTTGATGCTTGTGTATGACTTGGCTACTAGAATCCTCCTGCTTAGTTGTGTCACGCCAGACAGGCTCCTGTACAACAAGTTGTGAATATCCTCGCAGCCATTGACGAAAGAACTCACCTCTATCAATTGATGGTTCCCTCGGTGAGTCTGATGAACCCAAGACTTATTAGATATGGTGTGATTGGTTTTTTGTGTCTTGAGAGTCTGCGAGCGACTGGAAGAAACAGTGCGCTTGTCATCAGACGAAGTTTGCACTGGTTGCGTTGGACTCTGAAGCCCTTTTGTCACCTGCTTTGATGCTGGGGTTTGAACACCTGACACACATCGTACGTAGTGTTCACTACGATTGTGTTGTGGAGGTTTGTTTAAAGTTGATGTCAGTTCATGCTCTGTCACTAGAGCATCCACGGAGTCTGACAGGTCAAAAGTGCCCATTTCAAGAGAACTGATGGACGTTGTACTCGTCTTGCGTGCACGACTGACTGGGGGCAGCTGGTCCAAGATATCTTCATCTTCACTTTCATATCCCTCAACCCAGGATGCTTGCTATGTGACATGAATCAGTACAGCACGAAAAAAGGTAAAGTAAAAGCATAACCTCTGAATCAAAAGTGTTCTTGAGTGCAGCTGGATTGTCCATCAGATGCTCAAGTGCATCATCATCTGAATTTGACTGATCACCTTCGTTGGAGCATGCTTCTGATCCGCCTGAGGAGGGCATAAACTGTTCATCTTCTTCATCCTCTTCCTTTTCTCCAGAATGAGCTTCATTATATGCATTTTGTCTTGCCGAAGAAACCACATCCGACATGGTAAGAACTTTGGATTGACTAACAGATTCCGTATCAGATGTTGCGTTGATCACAGGTGGTCTGGATTGACGACCTTCTGTGTATATTGGACAAAAACAAGCTTAAACAAGCAACTGCACATTATGTTGACTTGAAATCTACGTACGTTTCAAACTAGATTTGTCAAATTTGAGTGGAATGTGAGTCTGCTCCGACTGCTCTTCAACTGTCGCATCTACTTGTGTGTCTAAAAAAGAAAACTCGTATCAAGGTTCGCTCGTTTTCAATGTTTTGAACTGATACTGACCAGATTTTTTTCGCTTGACTGCAGCTTTCTCTTCACTCTGACTATTAGATGGTGCACGCTTTCGGCCCATGGCTTGACCTTGGATCCATACTAGAGCAGTGTAAGTTAATTATATTCAAGATATGTAATCTAATGATATCATACCGCGCTTTTCCAGAGCTACTTGCTGAGCATGACGTCGTGGGCGAACATATTCTGAAAATAAAAGTGAATACAAATCATGAATTACTAACCATTTTGCCACTGATGATCACCTGAGTTTTCCGCAGGTTGACTGGCAGGAACAGACACATTTGAGCGAAGGTTTCCAGTGATCTGAGATTTTCTAGTGCCCTGTACAACAGAATTGTCCTGCTTGGTAGGCTGAGTACTATATTTTTTGGCCCGTGGAGGTACCATTAGCTCAACAAAAGCAGCAGAACAGTTCTGAGATCTTGGTTTTCAAGTTGACGTATGGTTGCAAAAGAGGGATGACAGTAAATGAGAGCGCAACAAGTTTACATTGCGCTGGCACTATTTTATTTAAGATGCGCAGCCCTGGTTACCATGCATTTGTTGGCGGATAAACTAACTGAGATCAAATTAGTAGCATATTGCTTGCACCACAAGCCAACACAGTCGGATAGATTCGGACCACACTCTCACAAGATTTCACACTAATTCTATTCTGTTTCAGTATGGAGATCCTGTTCAGTGAGTGAGTTATATCTTGTCCATTCTCCTCACTATGCCTAACTGTCCTGGCTGTGGCAAGTCCTTTTCACAAAGAGGCTATACAAACCACCTCCTTCAGACGACTCAAAGTCCATGCAAATCCATCCGTGATAATCTTGCCATCATCCCTGATCCCGATGATGATGGACTTGAGAATATTGATGCACAGCCGCCTCCACTCCCTTTTGAAGGCGATTTTTTTGGTGACTATGCTCCTGTCGATTTTGAATTTGAGAATAATCTGACTTCAGAGATACATGAGTCTTCTGAGGACTCTGAGACTGAGTCGGATTTTGACCTTGATGAGCAAGGTTGGGAACCTCCAATTGATTCTTGCAGCATTTCTGGGCCCTCAACTTCTAATAACTTCTATGATGACACTGCTCGAACTGGTTGTTTTAACCCTCATGACTCTGATATGTCGTCTGCTCAGATACATCACGAGACACGCTGGAGCATTGAGGAGGATGTGCGCAAAAAGACCTTCGTTGAGCACTTTCCTGGTGGTCTTGCTGGCTCTCCGATTTTAAAACAACTTGAGACCACAGAGTATGTGAAATATGGGGAGTTTCTGGACGACATAGATGGCAAAAAAACCATCTGGGCCCCATTTACATCCAAGCTAGACTGGGAGATTGCACGCTGGGCCAAAATGAGAGGACCAGGATCAACGGCAGTCTCTGAGTTGCTTGGTATTGAGGATGTGCGTATGCTGTTCTTAATATATCACTTGACAAATGGCTGAAGCTGATTGAATTTTGACAGGTTGTTACTCGTCTTGGCCTCTCATACACAAATGTTCGTGAACTTAACAATGTTATCGACACATGCCTTCCTTCAGGTCGTCCTGCCTTCAAGCGAAGCGAGATTGTAGTTGCTGGTCAAGCCTTTGAGGTCTTCTATCGTGACATTATCAAGTGTGTGCGCGCTTTGTATGGTGATCCTGAAATGGCGCCATATCTTTTACTTGCACCAGAGCGTCACTATACTGATACAAGTAAAAAGACGCGTGTTTACTTTGATATGCACACGGGGAAGTGGTGGTGGGCCACACAGGTCAGTGTTGCTATCTTCTCTAATGTTTTGATAAGGACTAACTGATAACAAATCAGGAAGAACTCGAGAAAACACGCACAGGCGCAACTATTATCCCCATAATCATATCCTCTGACAAAACGCAACTGACGCTCTTCGGGAACAAGACTGCCTATCCAGTCTACCTTACCATTGGCAATCTTCCCAAAGAAATTCGACGAAAGCCCTCATGCCGTGGTCAAATTTTACTAGCATATCTCCCAACATCCCATCTTGAGCATATTGCTAGTAAGGCTGCACGTCGACGAGCACTGGCAAACCTATTCCATGCCTGCATGAAGCGGATTCTGGCATCACTGAAAACGGCAGGAGAGCATGGTTTGAATCTCACCAGCGGAGATGGTGTTGTTCGTCGAGGTCATCTCATTCTTGCTACGTATATTGGGGACTATCCAGAGCAGCTTCTTGTCACATGCTGCAAAAACGGAGACTGTCCCAAGTGCCCCATCTCAAATGCTGAATTGGGGGAGGAAACGAAGGTTGATCGTGACTTGCGTGATCTCGAACGCGTTCAGGATGCTCTTGCGACAGTCGATGAAGGGCCAACTGCATTCACTCGAGCTTGCAAGAGCATTCGCCTCAGACCCATCATGCATCCCTTTTGGGAGGACCTCCCGTACTTGAACATATTTGCATCTATCACACCAGATATTCTGCACCAACTCTATCAAGGCATTGTCAAGCATGTCATTTCATGGATCAAAGAAGCCTACGGTCCTGAAGAGCTCGACGCTCGCTGTCGTCGTCTTCCACCAAATCACAACATCCGTCTTTTTGCGAAGGGTATCTCTCTACTGCAGAAGGTGACCGGAAAGGAACATGCTGACATCTGTCGTATTCTTCCTGCGCTTATTATTGGTTTACCTCTTCGTGGTGGGCATTCAGCTGTGCGACTCATCCGTGCTGTCCGTGCTTTACTGGATTTCCTCTATCTAGCACAGTATCCGGCCCAGACCTCTGAAACGCTCAAGCTGCTTTCCAATGCACTAGTCCAATTTCACGCAAACAAAGGTATCTTTATTGACCTTGGAATTCGGCTGCATTTCAGGCTGCCAAAGCTCCATGCACTTGATCACTACCTGATATCCATACGGCTTTTTGGCACAACAGACAACTATGACACACAGTATTCCGAGCGCCTTCATATCGACTTTGCCAAAGATGCTTATCGAGCTACAAACCGAAAGGACGAGTTCCCTCAGATGACAATGTGGCTGGAACGCAGGGAAAAGATTGAGCGTCATGAAGCATATATCCGTTGGCGTATACCTCACTTACCCACAGCTACAAAGGACAAGACTCGGAGAAAGGCTGCCCCCACATCACCACCATCACGCATCCAAATGACCCGTAATCCATCTGTCAAGGGGCTCCTCTTCTCCCGCGCTGTCAACGAGTATGGTGCAACTTATCTTCGTGATGCTCTGGCGCGTTTCATTGTCAGATACCGAGACCCAACACTGACCCCGGTTCAAGTGGAGCGCGCATCAGCTGGAGTTTACTTCCCTTTCCAACGTCTCCCTGTTTTTCACAAAATCAAGATCAGTATCGAAGACGTTCAAGGCTTGGGCATCATGAATGAATCTCTAGATGTTGTTCACGCACGACCACATCGCACGGACAAGCAAAATCGTGAAGTGCCCGGTCGGTTTGACACCGTCCTTATCAATGAGGGCAACGGGGCCCCTATGGGTGTTACAGGTAAGTCTCTAATATATACTCTTATATATCAATCACAGGTCAATCTCCGCACCTCATAGGTTATCGTGTTGGTCAAGTGCGGCTCGTCTTCATTCTTCCCAAGAAGCAGCTCAGTGATCTCTTCCCCGGTCAAGTTCCTCCTGACCATCTGGCCTACATCGAATGGTTTACTGCGTTTGAGGATCCGGATCCAGTCCATGGCCTATATAAGGTCTCGCGATCCATCCGCAATGGCGCGCGACTCGCCAGTGTCATCGAAGTGGCAAATATCAGACGCAGTTGTCACTTGTACCCAGACTTTGGTCCCGTTGCTCCGCGCGATTGGTCTAGTAGCAACGTCCTCGATAAATGTACTTCATTCTGGGTCAATCCATTCTCTGATCGCCATGCTTATATGACGATCTTTTGAGTAGTCAGCTTTCATTGTCTGTTAGACTAATTTTGTGTCACTCAAATTCTAATAGAAGGCGATATGTGACGATTTTCACGGGTTAGACAAACTATGCATTCTAGTAGAAAGTAGCTACAGAATAGCGTTAGTGAGCGAAGTCGTAGGACAAGTAGATTCGAAATATTGCTATTCTAGTACTATTTAGCTCGGGAGGTTTTTCCTGATGGGTGTGCACCAGGGATTGAAGGAGAAGCAGTGGGAGTGCGTTTGCGTTGGGGCGGCCGCAGGCGACGATCGTCCAGTGCTTGAGGCCCAAGGCCCGCTGGCCCACCCAGCCTATGAGGTGCCCGAATATGGAGGAGACTAGGCCCCAGAGAGGAATAATCCAGACTCGGGAGAGATTGGCTACGGTGAGTTCTGGCCCCATCTGCACAATAATAAGGCATGGCAGAAAGAGAGCAGTGCATAGTTTGGATATATGCTTGACGGTATTGCGAGTGAGCAAGTGCTGCTTGGCGACAACATAGCCGGCGAGAAGGGTAAGGAGGACAGAGACAGTGCCTTGCAAAGCGCCAACGAAGGTTTCATATAATGAGCTCGCAGACGACATCTGTACAATGATCAATTTTCGAAGAGGAACAAGGCAGTTCTGCGGCTACACCTTACTGCGACGCTATGGTATCATATCAGGCCTCCCAAGGGGATTTAGCAGCTAACAGACGGCCTTGCGACCAAAAGCATGGTGTAGTCGACATTTTGGAGTAAGCTCTGACGTCATGAGGGCGATATTCGTTACAACCCAATACTTACAGTGCTTACATCCACTTTCTTACTGGGATCTATTGACACTGGATCAATCTATTAGTGATTGTGCATATAGGGTTAGGGTTAGGACAGCTTATGAACCAAAAAAAATGGCCTGCCCAGCCCGAGGGCCAAGGCAGGACAGGAAAATATTGAGACGCTGCATGAGCCGGAGCCCATACAAACCACGGGTTCCCCCTGGGGACATGGTCGCCGTGCTATGAGAGACCCCCGCGGCCCATAAACCCAGGTAAATGAAGGGGCTTGTGCCATCAAGGTAAGTATGAAGAATATCATCGGGAAAGCCGTGCCTTATATTTGCCAACGCAGTTGCGCACGGTCCACCATAAATGTTTAGCACAATTCTGATTCGAGTTGGCGCGTCGAGTATCTTCTGCAGGCCCGGCTAAGTCTCATGATATTGAGCATTAGCATGTTGTGGGACCTTTTTCCGTGCGTTGCTTTCTAACAAGGGTCTACCTGGTGATTTGAAGTGCACTGCACAGTTTCGCCTTCAAAGATCAATGCAACAAACTTATCTTCTCGGGCGTTTCTAGACCTGTATCAGAAGATTCACATTTAGTCTCACCAACAGCTGGGACGCTTCCCTCACCACTTGCAAGTGTGTCTAGGCGACTATACATACTTATTATACGTTTTCTTCTGAGTCATTCTTGCCACACGAATGATTTCTTACATCATGATACCGGTCATGGATACCTTTCTTTTGCGAAATATTTCACATTCCGTTGCTGAAAGTCCCAAGTTTAAACAGGCCGTCAGTTCCGACAGCCTCAAGTAGTAGTGCTGTTCGTGCCATCGTTGTCCTTATGCTTATTGTCCTTCAGCTAGCTAGGTGCATTCACGGCATATGTTGAAACTAGATTGATGCGGCTTTTGGTCTATGCACGCCTCGCCGCGTGTGTTCGAAGAACACTAGCTCTTTCTATGCGCCAAAACGCCTTCCTGGGATCGAGTTCGCTGCGAACTCCAAACCATCTCCGTTACATCCATCCACATCATCATCACGCGGGAGCTCTAATAGTCTTCTCCCTGATGAGAAATTTGCAATTGGCCGCCCATCCCTCCAATATCTATGATAGTCACTTCCGCAGCTAACCACCCTGTTCTATGTCCCTGTTTCCGTCCACGAGAAGTCCTTCCCGTACGTGTGCTTTGGCTAACTCAGCCACGGCCATTATATAAGGTTCCGGTGTCGTCTCACAAGATTACAGGTCCAATCATGTAAGTCCTATATGTGTCTACTTCACGTCTGCTGTGCAATCCAGGCCAGACTAGTTCTTCTATGCACGTTCGGGCAACGTACGGTGTCCCATTATCCCATTATCATTTTCTTTGTATCTGACTAACGCTGAAGACATCTGGTATGGTGTCTGTGACATATGATGTCGATGATACCTACTACTATGGTACTTTTTGGGCTGTATGTTCACATTGCGGTCAATTATTGTCACGGTTCAACGCATATGTTCCAAGACTGCGTGGTAATTTTGAGCTCGAAAGGCCGTGGGGGCAACTTTCGAAGAGCCTGAGAGGGAGATGAAGGTATTGTCTTCGAGCGCGTCTTAGCGTGAAATGGCCGTTCATCGATCGTTGGCTGTGCCAGATAACGGCAGGATCGCAATGATCTTTCTGTTGTTTTTGCAACTGCGGCGAGCTTAGCGCTTGCACGATTCAACTTTGCTTGCTTTCACTAAAGAGGGGATATCGCGTTATTCACGGTCTCAATTCCTTCTGAGTCTTCAAGTCGTGCTTATCTAGCATGTGCCTCATTACGAAATAGCTATGCCCACTCCGGTTCTTGATCATCACCGCGGTCTGCAAGTTGTTTCATCGCATCTAGAAACGTTAATGTCCACCAATGCGCATTGGGCCTGGTTGTCGGCGTTCTTGTTGTCTAGTGGCCCTTAATCATCTGGCTCCGTCCTTGCATCTGAGTTGCACAAGTCTGTTCAGTTCTCCATATATGTTCACCTCCGAGCGCTAGACACAGAATCATATACATGTATAACGTTCAAGACTAAGGCCCCACCAATTGGTTGTGATCCCCAGGTGATCATGCACTAGGGGCGGATTTTTTGCACCTGTTTTATCTTTGTGCCGTAGGTCCTCGCGCGTCTTTCTGAACTAAACAAGGAGCTACATCTGCTTATACTTCGTAAGAATCCTCCTCGAAGAGTTCTCGCCTAGCGCATCCTGACAATGGACTGGATTTCTGCGGATATCATATCGATCTTTCAGTCCAAGTGAGTCTTCGCTGGTCCGATTTTCTGGCTATCTAAATATTGATCTATGTATTAGTATCATCAATAACTATGGCACGACAGCTACTTCTGGTAAGTGTAAGCCCAGAGTTGTGAGGCGGTGCTTCATCTGTGCTATATTGTGCTTAGTGCTCGTCATATACGAATATATCATCACCTTCGATCAAGAGGTTCGGTCCATGTGGAGTAGCTTGAGGACGACAGTTGCAATAATATTTTTCCTCAACCGATACACCGCGCTTGTCAATGCTGTATTCAGCCTGTTTAGTACGATCAATTGGGCCTCATCCGCAGTACATTTCCCGCATCGCTTCTTAGAGATACAACTAGGCTGATCATTGACCACAGGGGTACGAGCTTTTCATGGATGAGGATTATTGACAAGTGATCTAATGCGCACGCCCAGTTGTGATGCAGCAAGTACCACGCCCAATATTCTCCGTCTCATCTCGTTTGTGCTCTGGGCAGGTCGGGTACACCATATTATGTCGCATACCCAGCTGATTGACCGTCGAGCTACAGCATTTTCCCCTCTCCGTGTGTATGCGATCAGCGTACGCAACTTGTGGTTGACTCTGGTCACATTGTGTCTTGGATTGATACCCCTTACTACAAATATTGTCAGTCATCTCTCGCAATGATATGAGTCATCAGCTAATAGAGTATTTTAATACTTAGTTATTTTACGCAGGAATGACATATTCCACTCAAGTCGTGCCGGTCTTGGGTCATGAATGCTCGATCAGCCAATCTATCAAAAACATACAAAAGTTCGTGTGTTCAAATGACGATAGCTACTACGTTATATGTGCTCATCAGCTCCACATAGACGTATGGGAGCTCACACTTGCTGATGCTCGATCATGTCTCACTCACCCGTATGTTCCCATTATAGTCGCCGTTGCAACACGTACATGCCTTATCGCATCCGATACGATCGTCCTCCTTGTGACTTGGATCAACATCAGGAAAAACCTCCCGAGCTAAATAGTACTAGAATAGCAATATTTCGAATCTACTTGTCCTACGACTTCGCTCACTAACGCTATTCTGTAGCTACTTTCTACTAGAATGCATAGTTTGTCTAACCCGTGAAAATCGTCACATATCGCCTTCTATTAGAATTTGAGTGACACAAAATTAGTCTAACAGACAATGAAAGCTGACTACTCAAAAGATCGTCATATAAGCATGGCGATCAGAGAATGGATTGACCCAGAATGAAGTACATTTATCGAGGACGTTGCTACTAGACCAATCGCGCGGAGCAACGGGACCAAAGTCTGGGTACAAGTGACAACTGCGTCTGATATTTGCCACTTCGATGACACTGGCGAGTCGCGCGCCATTGCGGATGGATCGCGAGACCTTATATAGGCCATGGACTGGATCCGGATCCTCAAACGCAGTAAACCATTCGATGTAGGCCAGATGGTCAGGAGGAACTTGACCGGGGAAGAGATCACTGAGCTGCTTCTTGGGAAGAATGAAGACGAGCCGCACTTGACCAACACGATAACCTATGAGGTGCGGAGATTGACCTGTGATTGATATATAAGAGTATATATTAGAGACTTACCTGTAACACCCATAGGGGCCCCGTTGCCCTCATTGATAAGGACGGTGTCAAACCGACCGGGCACTTCACGATTTTGCTTGTCCGTGCGATGTGGTCGTGCGTGAACAACATCTAGAGATTCATTCATGATGCCCAAGCCTTGAACGTCTTCGATACTGATCTTGATTTTGTGAAAAACAGGGAGACGTTGGAAAGGGAAGTAAACTCCAGCTGATGCGCGCTCCACTTGAACCGGGGTCAGTGTTGGGTCTCGGTATCTGACAATGAAACGCGCCAGAGCATCACGAAGATAAGTTGCACCATACTCGTTGACAGCGCGGGAGAAGAGGAGCCCCTTGACAGATGGATTACGGGTCATTTGGATGCGTGATGGTGGTGATGTGGGGGCAGCCTTTCTCCGAGTCTTGTCCTTTGTAGCTGTGGGTAAGTGAGGTATACGCCAACGGATATATGCTTCATGACGCTCAATCTTTTCCCTGCGTTCCAGCCACATTGTCATCTGAGGGAACTCGTCCTTTCGGTTTGTAGCTCGATAAGCATCTTTGGCAAAGTCGATATGAAGGCGCTCGGAATACTGTGTGTCATAGTTGTCTGTTGTGCCAAAAAGCCGTATGGATATCAGGTAGTGATCAAGTGCATGGAGCTTTGGCAGCCTGAAATGCAGCCGAATTCCAAGGTCAATAAAGATACCTTTGTTTGCGTGAAATTGGACTAGTGCATTGGAAAGCAGCTTGAGCGTTTCAGAGGTCTGGGCCGGATACTGTGCTAGATAGAGGAAATCCAGTAAAGCACGGACAGCACGGATGAGTCGCACAGCTGAATGCCCACCACGAAGAGGTAAACCAATAATAAGCGCAGGAAGAATACGACAGATGTCAGCATGTTCCTTTCCGGTCACCTTCTGCAGTAGAGAGATACCCTTCGCAAAAAGACGGATGTTGTGATTTGGTGGAAGACGACGACAGCGAGCGTCGAGCTCTTCAGGACCGTAGGCTTCTTTGATCCATGAAATGACATGCTTGACAATGCCTTGATAGAGTTGGTGCAGAATATCTGGTGTGATAGATGCAAATATGTTCAAGTACGGGAGGTCCTCCCAAAAGGGATGCATGATGGGTCTGAGGCGAATGCTCTTGCAAGCTCGAGTGAATGCAGTTGGCCCTTCATCGACTGTCGCAAGAGCATCCTGAACGCGTTCGAGATCACGCAAGTCACGATCAACCTTCGTTTCCTCCCCCAATTCAGCATTTGAGATGGGGCACTTGGGACAGTCTCCGTTTTTGCAGCATGTGACAAGAAGCTGCTCTGGATAGTCCCCAATATACGTAGCAAGAATGAGATGACCTCGACGAACAACACCATCTCCGCTGGTGAGATTCAAACCATGCTCTCCTGCCGTTTTCAGTGATGCCAGAATCCGCTTCATGCAGGCATGGAATAGGTTTGCCAGTGCTCGTCGACGTGCAGCCTTACTAGCAATATGCTCAAGATGGGATGTTGGGAGATATGCTAGTAAAATTTGACCACGGCATGAGGGCTTTCGTCGAATTTCTTTGGGAAGATTGCCAATGGTAAGGTAGACTGGATAGGCAGTCTTGTTCCCGAAGAGCGTCAGTTGCGTTTTGTCAGAGGATATGATTATGGGGATAATAGTTGCGCCTGTGCGTGTTTTCTCGAGTTCTTCCTGATTTGTTATCAGTTAGTCCTTATCAAAACATTAGAGAAGATAGCAACACTGACCTGTGTGGCCCACCACCACTTCCCCGTGTGCATATCAAAGTAAACACGCGTCTTTTTACTTGTATCAGTATAGTGACGCTCTGGTGCAAGTAAAAGATATGGCGCCATTTCAGGATCACCATACAAAGCGCGCACACACTTGATAATGTCACGATAGAAGACCTCAAAGGCTTGACCAGCAACTACAATCTCGCTTCGCTTGAAGGCAGGACGACCTGAAGGAAGGCATGTGTCGATAACATTGTTAAGTTCACGAACATTTGTGTATGAGAGGCCAAGACGAGTAACAACCTGTCAAAATTCAATCAGCTTCAGCCATTTGTCAAGTGATATATTAAGAACAGCATACGCACATCCTCAATACCAAGCAACTCAGAGACTGCCGTTGATCCTGGTCCTCTCATTTTGGCCCAGCGTGCAATCTCCCAGTCTAGCTTGGATGTAAATGGGGCCCAGATGGTTTTTTTGCCATCTATGTCGTCCAGAAACTCCCCATATTTCACATACTCTGTGGTCTCAAGTTGTTTTAAAATCGGAGAGCCAGCAAGACCACCAGGAAAGTGCTCAACGAAGGTCTTTTTGCGCACATCCTCCTCAATGCTCCAGCGTGTCTCGTGATGTATCTGAGCAGACGACATATCAGAGTCATGAGGGTTAAAACAACCAGTTCGAGCAGTGTCATCATAGAAGTTATTAGAAGTTGAGGGCCCAGAAATGCTGCAAGAATCAATTGGAGGTTCCCAACCTTGCTCATCAAGGTCAAAATCCGACTCAGTCTCAGAGTCCTCAGAAGACTCATGTATCTCTGAAGTCAGATTATTCTCAAATTCAAAATCGACAGGAGCATAGTCACCAAAAAAATCGCCTTCAAAAGGGAGTGGAGGCGGCTGTGCATCAATATTCTCAAGTCCATCATCATCGGGATCAGGGATGATGGCAAGATTATCACGGATGGATTTGCATGGACTTTGAGTCGTCTGAAGGAGGTGGTTTGTATAGCCTCTTTGTGAAAAGGACTTGCCACAGCCAGGACAGTTAGGCATAGTGAGGAGAATGGACAAGATATAACTCACTCACTGAACAGGATCTCCATACTGAAACAGAATAGAATTAGTGTGAAATCTTGTGAGAGTGTGGTCCGAATCTATCCGACTGTGTTGGCTTGTGGTGCAAGCAATATGCTACTAATTTGATCTCAGTTAGTTTATCCGCCAACAAATGCATGGTAACCAGGGCTGCGCATCTTAAATAAAATAGTGCCAGCGCAATGTAAACTTGTTGCGCTCTCATTTACTGTCATCCCTCTTTTGCAACCATACGTCAACTTGAAAACCAAGATCTCAGAACTGTTCTGCTGCTTTTGTTGAGCTAATGGTACCTCCACGGGCCAAAAAATATAGTACTCAGCCTACCAAGCAGGACAATTCTGTTGTACAGGGCACTAGAAAATCTCAGATCACTGGAAACCTTCGCTCAAATGTGTCTGTTCCTGCCAGTCAACCTGCGGAAAACTCAGGTGATCATCAGTGGCAAAATGGTTAGTAATTCATGATTTGTATTCACTTTTATTTTCAGAATATGTTCGCCCACGACGTCATGCTCAGCAAGTAGCTCTGGAAAAGCGCGGTATGATATCATTAGATTACATATCTTGAATATAATTAACTTACACTGCTCTAGTATGGATCCAAGGTCAAGCCATGGGCCGAAAGCGTGCACCATCTAATAGTCAGAGTGAAGAGAAAGCTGCAGTCAAGCGAAAAAAATCTGGTCAGTATCAGTTCAAAACATTGAAAACGAGCGAACCTTGATACGAGTTTTCTTTTTTAGACACACAAGTAGATGCGACAGTTGAAGAGCAGTCGGAGCAGACTCACATTCCACTCAAATTTGACAAATCTAGTTTGAAACGTACGTAGATTTCAAGTCAACATAATGTGCAGTTGCTTGTTTAAGCTTGTTTTTGTCCAATATACACAGAAGGTCGTCAATCCAGACCACCTGTGATCAACGCAACATCTGATACGGAATCTGTTAGTCAATCCAAAGTTCTTACCATGTCGGATGTGGTTTCTTCGGCAAGACAAAATGCATATAATGAAGCTCATTCTGGAGAAAAGGAAGAGGATGAAGAAGATGAACAGTTTATGCCCTCCTCAGGCGGATCAGAAGCATGCTCCAACGAAGGTGATCAGTCAAATTCAGATGATGATGCACTTGAGCATCTGATGGACAATCCAGCTGCACTCAAGAACACTTTTGATTCAGAGGTTATGCTTTTACTTTACCTTTTTTCGTGCTGTACTGATTCATGTCACATAGCAAGCATCCTGGGTTGAGGGATATGAAAGTGAAGATGAAGATATCTTGGACCAGCTGCCCCCAGTCAGTCGTGCACGCAAGACGAGTACAACGTCCATCAGTTCTCTTGAAATGGGCACTTTTGACCTGTCAGACTCCGTGGATGCTCTAGTGACAGAGCATGAACTGACATCAACTTTAAACAAACCTCCACAACACAATCGTAGTGAACACTACGTACGATGTGTGTCAGGTGTTCAAACCCCAGCATCAAAGCAGGTGACAAAAGGGCTTCAGAGTCCAACGCAACCAGTGCAAACTTCGTCTGATGACAAGCGCACTGTTTCTTCCAGTCGCTCGCAGACTCTCAAGACACAAAAAACCAATCACACCATATCTAATAAGTCTTGGGTTCATCAGACTCACCGAGGGAACCATCAATTGATAGAGGTGAGTTCTTTCGTCAATGGCTGCGAGGATATTCACAACTTGTTGTACAGGAGCCTGTCTGGCGTGACACAACTAAGCAGGAGGATTCTAGTAGCCAAGTCATACACAAGCATCAACGTGAGCACGCTGGCCAGCGGGGCCTGAGAGAGATGCTACATAAGGTTTGCCGCTTGAAGTTCTTGAACCTTATTTGACTCGATAACAATGCTTATGCTCATTTTGCATCAGCGACCATCTACGCCAATTGATCTGACTGTGAACGATGATGACAATGATATTGAGGTCATATATCCTGATCGAAATGGCCCTCTGTCTCTTACTGCACAGAGACAACGTGTTCAGAAGGTTCTTCGTACAGCCATTGACAAAATTCTGGCTTTTATTTGCTTCAACCATGCATTTCCTGAGTCTCTGGCTCTTCAGTCCTTTACTAAGACTGCACTTATGGATTGTGCACACAGCCTAGGATTTGAAGACATTGTCCTCCGTCTCAAGAACGACTCTCGTTATGCTGATGATCTAACTACGGTGGTATGTATTCATTTTTCTCACGCTTTTCGCACTGCATGACCCAAGCTGGATGTCAGCCAATACAGCGTGTTTACAACTTTCGTAGTGCTCTGAAGTCAAAAACAGATCTTCTAGTTCCTGGGCACTATGGCTGTAAGCCAGGGTGCAGTGAAATAGTTGAATGGCTCTTGTATGACAGCCATTATCTCTATCAATGTAAGCCGGAGGTGCGTTATCTTGTATCTTCCCTGACGAAGTCACATATCACAAACTTGTATATGATATATTTAGACTCGAACGTTCTTGTCTAACAAGCCCTTTTTGCATGACGGCATTGTTGCTGGACTCAATCAAGCCTTCTTCAATGGTCGGGCAAGCATTGGCATGAAGAACTTACATCTGTTTTCATCATCACTCCCTGAAAAACCGGATGAAAAGGAGTTACCAAAGGCAATGTGTGCACTTATGGGTGCAAGTGTGAGTTGAGTAATTCTTCATGTTGTTGCATGCTGACCTTCTCTACAGACACGCTCTTCCATATCGGAATGGGTTTCGGGCACACACAAGGCTGACGAATTTACAGCGGACAGAGCAGTCGATGCATACAATGAAGCCTTTGTCCTTCTCGAACGGATTCAGCAAGAGGGACCACTACAGTATCATGCACTCATGCACCGACTCTTCACAATGGCCAGGTAAGTGTACCATTCTGTCTTTTTTTCTGATTTCGTACATTCCATTGACCTTTCTTTGCCAAGTGGAATTTCGAGCAATGCGAAGCCAGGCAACGCGGCGTCAGTCACAGGAGCAGCCGCTATTGTTGACATCGCTGGAATGGACGTTTGACAACACTGGATAGCTCTCGTTCAACCGAGGTTTTCAGCCCCATTCAACTGGGGCTCTGATACGTGACATCCATGCTTTTCTTTCTGCAACTCGCAAATTCTCACCACTCATTACTCATTCTAACTCTGATGTCAGAGCTTGTCAATATGGCGCGTGCTGTCTTTCCGAGTCGAATATCTTGCTACACACGTTTTTACCCTATGCTAATATACCACTACTCTAATATAATCAGAATTGTGTGACGAAAATCAAGATATACTTGAGCCACAGAACAGCCTATTCTTTGTCTAAATAGTTCTACGAAGTGTCTAAATACGCTAACCGTAGGCCCATCTTTCCTAAAAAGATCTATCTTACTATCCGGCCTCATTATATCTAAATAGCTCTACTTAGACCTCATTAGCTCGGGAGGTTTTTCCTGATGAACGTCTATAAGCTGAAGACAGTTGTCGGCCAAGGAAACACAGACTTGCTGTCGCTTCTAAGCTCACTACTGAGAGATGGTACGGAGCAGCATGTGAAACCTGATGACTACAATTTTCATGATTCTATCTGATGTGCAGGAACGTTTTACTTCGTGCAAGTCTGGCTAACTGCATTGCTGAATCATCAATAACCAACTCATGTATAGAATTTTACTACTTCTCGACTGCATGGACCTGGTGTTGTTGCTCACTAATGTTGGACATGCCGGCTCATTCCATGGATGTTCCGAAGTTGATCTACTTCTTTTTCAAGGTATATAGTGGTGTCATCACGATTTTTGTCGTACCGTCTGTTTCTCCCTTGTTCCTGAGATAAAGATGCTTATCTGCATGGTCTGTAGAATATCGTCTGTTATCATATCCAGATTTTTACTTCACCTTCATCAAGTCTATTTCTCAAACAGCGACTCAACACGATCGACATATGACGAGGGCCCACAGAGGTTTGTTCTTTCTGGCTCTACGGGTTCCTTACTACCTCTGAGTCTACTAACAGGAATTATACAAGTACATTCATGGGGAGCATGGGAGCGCCGCTGAGCCTCGGATCATGTTCGAGGAGAGATGAGAATTTTGAACTGGAACCAGACTCAACTCAACTCGTGTGCGTGGATGAGGACATCTTGGAGGAGTTCCAAACATACAAGCAAACACGCCATACAGACGCGGAGGCGTATAAGCTTCCTCATATACCAAGAGATGCTCTCGAGGTGGACCTGACGCTGGTTCATGTAGAAGTTACATAGCAAGACAAGTTGTTCATTCATTTTATACTGTAGTAGCCGATCTGGATACGATGTTACGCCTTTGTCTTCCATTTTCTATAACAAACGTGTTGCGCGACAAGCGTTATTGTGATCTATTGTGGTCATCATTGAGCGATTTCCGCCTTCCAATTTCAACTTGAATTGTACATCCCAGTAAATAAGCCTTGACAGTTCGTTCAGGTCTTCGTCTCAATCCGTCTTGAGACCAAGCTGGGGAATTTGTGACCGGAATGACTGGAGTTGCCTGACCTGTGCTCGAAATGCGATGACTGAGAGCCGTGTTAAAATAGAATATGCGCAATTAACTCAGAAAGAACAGCGATAGCATAAAACATTTTGGCGCATATTCATGAAGCAAGCCGTACTATGCCAAAAGCAAGGCAACGAAGTCATACAGTAATTTTGTAATCAAACAGCCATGCACTGGTCAGGGACCTGAGATGGGCTGAGGAATATGAACCGACGGCTTTAACCAATTTTGAGCAGCTTGCATTCTGCGAGACAATATATTTCAATTTCGAAATACGACCAGTGTGAAGTGAAGGACGTACCAAATGTCAGAGTGGAATTTGGGGGGATGGGCCCCGACTTCTTCTTTCCATACCCCATGGAGGGCGGGACAACGAGCAATCGTTCACCTCCTACTTGCATGCCTGCAACGCCCACATCCCAACCTGAGAGTTGTGAAGGATAAGTAAAAGTAGATCAGTTGTTGAGAATTGAAGACAACAAACCTTTGATGACTTCGCCTTTACCCAGACGGAATTTGAACTGCATCACTCGGTCAGCATTGTCACAATGTTACTGAAAGCATTGTTGAACTCACAGGGTCTCCCTTGACATTCTGATCGAAGGTCTTCCCGTTCTGAAGCTTACCGACGTATCTCATCGAAACCATGTCGCCCGCCTTTGCCTGGGGGCCCGTGCCCACTTTGTGGTCCCTGACCTTGAGACCACCGGCCAATTCCTTCTCCTTCCCCTCGGCTTTGGGTTTCTCCTTCTCGCCACCGTCCTTTTTAGACTTCTCCTTCTCTCCCTTTTCTTTCTCCTTCTTTCCCTTCTTCTCCTGTGCATCGCCATTCACTTTCGCCGGAGATGGCGTCTCTTCAGCGCCTGATGGGACCGCCTTGCCGTCCTCTGCTTTCTGTTTCTTGTTAGCCTTCTTCTTCTGCGCCTTTGAGAGCTTCTCTCCACCCTCTTCCGTCTCCATAGCGTCCGACTCACGAGGACGCTTCTTGCCTGCGTCCTTTTTTCCAGCCCTCTGTTTAGTCACCTCTGCGTCATCTGGGAGCTCTTCAAAACGCCTGCGTGACAAGACTATCGATACAATTGAGCGTAGAATAATGGGAAGCGGGACATACCCTTCGTCATCGCTAGGGATATCTATTTCGTCAGGGTCAATCTGGACATCGGAACTCACGTCGCGGAGGTCAAAATCTTCCTCGTCCTCGTCCTCAGACTCATCATTATAAGGTACTTGGTCAGGAGGCGACTGGTCTAGAATAGTGTGTCAGGATACTTCACAGAAAACAAGAAACGATCCTATTTTTCTAGGATCTCAAGGCAATCTCAACCCGTTTTTAACTCACCGATATAGTTTCCCGTCAAATATACAGTACTTTAGGTGACTTAGCATGAGGAAGTTGTGTTGAAGGAGATGCACGTACTTTTTTCCGACAACCTCGAACAAATATTCTTCATCGGCCTCGAGAACAACATCCACCGTGGATTGTTCAATCTTCGCGATTTACATTCAGTTCCAGCTCGTGTGGGAACGCGCAATAAGCGATGACGCACCTTGCTTGGGATGAGGGAGCACAACACGGTGGTGCTCAATGGCTCGGCCTGTGGGCTCCCTTCCTCGTCATCACTTTCCTCGGGAGCTATGGGAGTGTGATAGTTCAACTTGATCGTGGTCCGGCCGTTCTCATCCTTAAGCTCGTCTGCGAGCGCGACGTTCGTGATCCTGAGGTCGCTCTGCGGGATGATCGACTCTGGCTTGTCCGGGCTCACAGCAAGACTCCTACATATACATGACACAAATTTCAGATGTAAGTATCTGTGCAGCACAAGACGCGTAAAAAGTCAATAAGACGCACCAGACAGCGACAGCAACGGCCATATTTTGAGTTTTGCGTGTACGGCGAGGTTGTGCTAGAGAAAAGTTAGCGTAGACGCGTCGGCCAAATTTGAAGCACGGGACCAAATCTCCGCTTGAAATCGATCTCTCCTCGAAGTCCCCATACCGTGACCGAGACTCATACGAATATACGATGGTGCGCGTTCGGCAGACATTCTACAATTCAGCGAAAGAAACTGACTGTATCGGACATCTTTGCGACAGTCAAATGTGCTACGACCGTACCTCGCCGCTGTGAGGTCGACCTTGACGGCGGCTCTGACATTGGAGGACTTCGCTTCTCAGGTACTGGCCAAGGTGTGACTGTCGAACTCACACTCATACGTTCTTAGGTTGTGGAAAGACATAACAAGCCGGAAGTGGAAGTCAGGTAAAGCGTAGTTGTGCCCCCTCTCAGATGTCTTGCTCACATCAGTCAGAGGTTCGCAAGAGGTGCTGCTTAACCCGCTGACGATCTCGAGAAACGAAAATGAGCGTGTATTGATCGAACCTTCAATCAATTCTATCCGGATAAGTATCAAGATCAAGCAAGCAGACGAGATTGAGAGGATTTTGTGCCACAAGTTCACCCGATTCATGATGCAGAGAGCAGAGAGCTTTATCGTGCTGCGGAGAAAACCAGTGAAGGTGACTCTCATACAATGACCTTTGTGTCTACAGCATTCACTTCGATCTTGGTACGTGAGTAGGGATATGATATCTCTTTCCTGATCACCAACAACCATACGGATACCATGCTCAAGCACAAGATTGTTGACTTCATCATTCAGTTGCGTTTCTATCGCGCACGGTCCTTCCATACAAGACTAACCACTGTTACTAGGTTCATGGAGGAAGTGGATAAAGAAATCAGTGAAATGAAGCTCAGCCTGAACGCTCGTGCTCGAGTTGTTGCAGAGTCATACCTTACTGCTGTGAGATTCCAAACGGCATGTCATCGATCTGCTGCTGGTGCTCATGCCAATCCGACAGTTCAATTCGTGAACGCGCCAATGCTCATAACTACACCTCTGGCTGGGGAACCAGAAGTGAACCGGGGACTGCTCTGGCTGATATGGACCAGTACGCCGCATAGGATATATATATTGCTGGTGGCTGAGCACCCGGGCAAACTACAAAGCATGTAATACTTATGGATGTTCTTAACACGTCTGAATGTACCATCTACACTGCCACGAGTCTGTCTCTCCTAGATGTAACTTCCTACGTCGAGGCGGCTTGAGCATCGTCATGAAGTACTGGAGTCAGGATGGCTCGATAGGTATCAGGCCATCCCAACGTTATTTTACTGTCGACTCAGATTGTTGGCAGAAAACTGCAGGTGCCGTCCTTCGTGCGTGGCGGGACAGGGCGGGGCAGAATGCCAAATATGGACAAGACGGCGGGAGGGGCGTCTCGTGGTAATCTCACCGCCGTATGACGTACCCAGACGTGTACTGGAGCGCACGTGTTCCTCGCTGCCTTCGCCGTCCTTTGACCTCGACCTCTACCTCTACCTCAACAGTTTACTCAACGACCTCGACAATGCCCGACGCCCGCACAGCGACTCTCGCAGCTATCACGTCCGTCGTGCTCTTCGGCACAATCTACTCGGTCGTTCACGATACCTTCCTCGACACTTCCAACCCGCTCCTCACCCACCTCCCCCATCCCCTCCATCATACCCACTACTTCGCCAACAAGAAGAATCCTCTCAATGTCTACTTCATTAAGCGTGCATGGGGTTGGACAACTGCGGCTTTTCTGTTCTTGTTCTTTACGAGCCCGTCGCGCATACGCACCAAGGAACGCGTGTTCCAATACCTCGCGGCAACTTCAGTGTGGCTTGTCTTCACAAGCTGGTTCTTCGGTCCCCCGGTGCTCGAGCGCCTGGTTGCACGTACCGGCGGCGAGTGCGTGCTCAACCTGCCATCAGGTGCGGTAGTGACCGTCCCGAATGAATATTGCTATACCAAGACCGCTCTTTCGCCTATGACGCACCCAAGTCTATTCGCTGCATCTCTACTTCTCCCGGATGGAGACTGGCATGCGAGGCCAAGACTGCGGAGAGGACACGACGTCTCCGGACACATATTCCTCCTCACCATGTCCACCCTCTTTTTAGTTGATCAACTCCGTTTGTCCTTTGCTGCACCCCCCAATGGTGGTGTTGCACAGAGATGGCCGCCATGGCATAAGTGGGCGGTGTCTGCCAGCACACTGCTTGTCGCGCTGTCGCTTTTTGCTACCTACACGACGAGCGTATACTTTCACACGCCCATCGAGAAGCTCACTGGATACCGTAAGTTTTCATATAATATACTCATGATGTATCCCCTTGTTGAAAAGAGGATCCACAGTTCTGGGAGTAGCTGGTTTTGCGGTGACTCAACTGCCCATTTTCCAGCCTGCGCCTGAGGCTGCTGTAATATCAAACAAGGAAGATACCAAGGAGGAGGGGGAGAAGGCAGAGTCAGCTAGACAACAATGACAGATGAACCATGTTTACCCCCTTGATGCCTTCATCACTTTCAGTCATGAGGTGCTGCGCATATGTGTCCCATCAGATGGTGTTCAACAAACCATGTCATCGTGTGAAGTCTGTTCTTGTATGATATCCCCGGGGCTGCAGAGACAGACCTTCATCAGCGCTGTCTCAGATGCTATATTTCGGTGAGTGTCAGCCAGGTCACCAAGTACTGCTAGCATTCCATGCATCTCTTGAGCAACACGAAGTCAGGGCCAGGTCCTTTGCGAGCTCAACATCAGGAGTGCTCCAACTGTCAAAGATGACGAGTAGAGGCCAGTGTGATACCGAACCGGAGAATCTAAACCTTATGGATGAGCGCGCCAAAATCTTGCATGCGACCGGATATCAGGGACTCACTCTGTGTCAGGCTGCCCTTCGAGCCGACCCGGACAGCTATTGATAAAACATGAAACAGCCTCAGACGCAAGTGGCACGAGCATCAAGAATAGTTCGTATTTCACAGCCTGTGTACCCATTCACCCGTTCGGGCCTGCATAACTATGGAGACTATTGGAGAGAGACAGGACTGGAGCTGACGCGCTGATGGTGGCAACATCCATTTCAGTATTAGAAGATGTGAAATATTTCTGAGATGATGGTGGGTCAAGGCAGTCGCTCCCCTCGGAATCTCTGGATACAAACTAATTTGGTCTCTAACGATTTCGATATGACGGGCGAGTTCCGGAAAAGATCGCGAGGCCGTTGTTGTAACTGAGCGATGATATTGACCCAGTGAGCAGAGGCGGGTCCGCAAGCCAGGGCTAAAACATCAAGAGTTTGCACGTTCCCGTGAACACGATCCAGCTATGTCCAGGAAAGGCGGACTTCATATTTCTTAGATTGGCAAAGCCCATCCACTCCCTCTGCCTCCAGGAAATCGTGAGTATCGCCACGATCGGTTAAGACTGTCAAAACTTGGAGATGTAAATGAACCATGCACTCCCCAATATGGCCCACAGCTATCCTGTGGCAAAAACAGTGTGCAACAGTGAACGTCGAGACGGAAATATCCCCAATGTCATTCATCCTCAAATAGCTGCAACTCTAGAAGACTGAGGCTCGGATTCTTCAGGAACTGAGTTTCCCGTCCCCCTCGAAGTTAATATGCCTCAACGACATGTGTATATCAACCGGGAACAATTGCATTCTTTATTCAGTAAACCAAGGCCAGGTTGAGTATGGATAGCAGGCACAAGGAAGAGAGGTGATCCTCCTGGTTTGACATACTAGAGGACTGCTAATATTGAGACGATGACTCGCTGCGGTACAAAGAATGGTCGTTTCAAATCCAGCGACACAATAATCTGCATGAAATTGTACCATGAGTGGACCTTATTTCACATATTATTGAATGCAGAACAAAGAACTGTTATTAAAAGATATTGAGTGACAGCGCTGTGTGGCAAGTTGTCGCGTAATTGCCCCGTATTCTGGATTCCATCAGATGTACACCTGTACAACATTGTACACAAAAGATTTTTCGGTTGCCACATTTTGTTTCGATGACCCCGCCTCCCTTACTCAGAGAGCCAATCCAAGAGCTGCGGAGTAAAGTAGGTCAGAATAAGAGTGCAGCCTATTCAAATTAATTCAAATTAGTTGATTTATGTCGTGTTCCTCTGTGCACAGAGCAAAATGTAGACTTGCCTGCTCGCACCATACTCTCTATACTCTCAAATGCCATCGTCCTGAGATCATAAACTCCGGCCCGCGCTCCAGCAACAACCATAGCGTACTCGCCGCTGACCTGGTAACAAGCAAGCGGGTGGTCCGGAGCGAGCTGTGCTGCATCTTGAATGATATCAAGATAGGGCATTGCGGGCTTCACCATAATGATGTCGGCACCCTCCGCCACGTCGCGTTGCTTTAGGAGATCAGCCCTCGATGTCAAATTGCACAACCAGATGGACTCACAATTGCTCGACGGGCGAGGCCCTTCGCCTGAGGAGGGAGCTGATAACATTTACGATCACCGAACGCGGGCGCGCTACCTGCCGCGTCTCTACAGAAAAGTCCGCATTAGGAGGGACGTCCCTGCTAGAACAGCATACCATGCAATTTCTGGCGCACGCACCGGAAGGGCCCGTACAGCGAGCTCGCAAATTTCGCGGAATAGCTCATTAGGGTGCACATGTTCCCATAGCCCGCATCGATCAGCGCCCTCTTGATCGCCTTGATGCGCCCGTCCATCATGTCGCTAGGGGCGACGCAGTGCGCGCCCGCCCGCGCGTATGCTAGCGCGACCTCCGCGATGCGCGCAGCAGACGGGGCGGGGTCGATGGAGCCGTCTGCGCGGACGTACCCGCAGTGTCCGTGAGAGGTGTACTCACAGAGACAAACATCGCACGCAATGTAGAGTGAGGGGAATAACTCGCGGAGCTTGCGGATGGCGAGGATGACGGGGCCGGAGGGATCATCCGCGGGGGTGCCGCGCTCGTCCTAGCATAGTGCATTAGAAGGACACTGGCAACAGGCAATGGAAAACTTGCCTTGATACAGGTAAATGGAACACCGAAGAGAATAACACTCTGCAGACCCTTTTTTACAAGAGGGCCAAGGAACTCATCCAGCTTGTTCACGCCCCACCGACGCTGACCCGGGAGGGTGGGAATCTCCACGCTCGCATTAGGGTCGTCGGTGATGAAGATGGGGTACATGAACATCGATTTTGAAAGTTGCCGCTGTGCTTGCCACGAACGCGAGACGGGGTGCTGGTAGCCGCCCTGAAGGACGGACCTTGCGAACAGGCAAGACTGTAAGCTCGTCATCAAGGCGAGCAAGTCACAAGTACTAACGAGATATCCATCGTTCTGTTTGAAAAGGCGAAGGTAATCTGAGTTTGGGTTTAAATAGTAGAATAAGAGGAAAATATTAAGGTGCTGACTGGCAACCAGAATGCGCGCGTTACGGATATTAAGCGATTGTGCTCTCACTAGCCCGGGCGTAACTGACGAGCAGGATAACTTCCGACCTAATCCCCAGTTGAGTTATACGTTCCCCTAGAGCTTTCGTATCACATACTTTAGATGGTCCCCGCGGCGTTGATTCTTCAAACTTCCTTTAAGACAGTAAATGTGATCGAGATGATAGTAGTCACGGTACGAGAGGCGTAGTCGTATGACTTGAAGTGAGTACTCGGCACACTCCGGGCAACGATCAAAACGAGCGCTTATGATTCTAGTCGTTCGATCGCTGTTTGCTTTACCAGGAGTGACACTCGTAGGTGGTGGCATCTACCATCATGCGTGTGCCCTCCATGTCATTCCGGAAATGTAACGTGGTCTCCGTCGCGGTGAAGGAAAATACCCCACTATAAACATGGTGGGTCAAGAAACTATTCTCGTAGTCACAACTTCGTCACATCAAGGAAGAGGTTGTTTTTTTTGTCGCCAGAATTAAGACCACGCCGAGGAGTAATCTTTCAATGTACACTCCACGCACTTGTGACCCGTTGCTTGGGGTTTCTGTTGGCATCACGTTTTGCAAGTCCCCAAGCCCCTTGTCTGACATCCCGTTGCCCTATCTCCTTGATTTTCCTGCTTATCTACACGGCGCTTACCGGTCATTTTCCTGAAGAACATGCTAATCCTTCCGGATTGCCGAGGGCCGAATGCTAAAATAAGTCGTGCAACTGTGTACGCTACGTCTTTCACGCAATGAAACCGATAACCCCAACGTGCTTCCATGGGTGGTGATCTTCTGTTGACTCTGGGGCGCAGTGCGAGACTGAGACTTCCGTATGCCTCATGCAGTGCATGCCCTATACATTCAAGACACACTTGCAATAATAATCGAAATAAGGATAAAAAGTGCTCTCTTAGTAATGACGTTACAACTGATTCGGGACTGACTGTCATCCTCGCCGGGTCTTCATCATCGAAGCCCCTCTGGAGAAGATCCGCATATCAGTGAAATTAGACGAAGGGCACCTTGTATTGGGATACCAAGCGACTCCATTGTAAGTGCAGAGAAAAAAGGGGGGACGATGTTGGCAGATGCCCTCGGGAGTTTGTGTGGGACATAGGTAGTATATGAAGAATTCCCATCTCATTAGGGACAACGTCGGCAAGGTGCCCACATCGCTGCCCTCCGCGCGTCTGGCGCTAACCTGCCTTCGGGTTTGCAGTCGCATTCCTGGCATACTCAAGTACCATATAACGATCGCAAGGAAACTGCGAAACAGCTTCTCCAAATATGGCAGCGCACCGCCAGCGGACGCGCCCGAAGCCCAGTCAAAGTCCGAGCCCGAGCGCGCCCGGCCCTCTGGCTCCACCTCCGCCGCACCTGGATGTTCCACGTCCGGCGCCGGATCCGACGATGTGGATCATCATACGCACACAGCAACGGCGGACGTGCCCCCGCCTCCGCATCCTGCCGTGCACGGTTTGCGGGACGGGTGAGGCATTTTTTTCAAGTTGTCGCCTGCTGAGTGTTTAGTTAAATACGGTGATTTCCGCGTAGTGCGGACAGGGCACTGTTCCATGAAGCGCCCGAGAGTGTCCTCCAACGCCTCGAGCATTGGTACTTCTCTTAGAGGGCGCGGTGTCGGAGGAAGAAGACGAAAGCGTAGCGACGACTCACGAGAGCGAGCGACTTGATGCGTTTGGAGCAATGCTGGTCGGCTTTTCGGGTGCGTCTGCTTCGACCGATGGATCTCCCATGTTCTCATGCTGACCGAGTGTGTCCTGCTCTGAACGCCGATCAACTTGAACGTGTCGGCGCTACATGCTATCTCCAGCGCTGAGTCTACGAATTGCATGTCCGCTACACACACCGCAGGCTTGTGTCCTCTCGCGGCCCGCATGCACGTTGCCGGAAGTGCAGCACCAATTTGAATTTGAATTTGAATTTGAATATACAATTTACAGTCGCCAAAATCGGTGCCCGCAAGGTGCGCCGGATGTTGCCGAGATAGGCCTCGTCAGATCGTTATCTCGGGCAGTCTCCTGTGGATGTGCATGGCGACTTCCCGACATCTGCCGCTCCCCCGCCTGCACTTTCCTGATACTCAACGCGAACGTCTGAGACAACTTGCAAGGCCTCTCGAGTCAAGGCCACGCTATCTGAGCCTGTCCCAAGACTGGAGTGTTGGAGCCAGCTTAGAGTGGGCCCGCGAGCTCAGGGTTCGCCAGGAGGTGCTACCCAGCTCTCATGCGCTGGCGGCTTATCGCGGCTCATCAGGCCTTCCGAGTCGGACCCGAGGGCACTGAGCAGCGCGGTTGGAGACTGAGGAGTAGGTGCGTTCCTGCTCGGGTAGGATCAGTCTTCGCTCATGCCGGTCCCTTGGTGGCCCTCGCCGATCGCAGACTGGGCGGTGGTGGCAACCGATCGCGCCAGTTCGCTAGGCTCGATCGTGAATGCTGGTACCAAGTGGTGCGTCGGCAGGCGGACGTCCGGGTCCGTGGTCGCGATCCACAGACGAACTGATCCCTCCTGGTCGTGTCTTCATTCTGCTGCAGGGGGCCAAAATCTGCGAGTATAGGAGGTGTATAGGAGGTATAGGAGGGTGTTGGCATAGCCAATCATAATATGCACCCTCGACGCTAGGGGTGCGATCCGTTATGTACACACCAGGCGGTTTGGGCTATATCTCCACCACACTGCGGATAGGTACCCAAGCAACTCGAGCTTTTCTAATCCGCTCCAGGCTGTACAGATTAACTTAGGGTATCCCCCCCTCCCTCCTCTATCTCCATCAAACGAACCACCTCAGATCCGCGCCCGTGCACGCCACCCTCCATCCAGCCTATCCAGCAGCGCCTGCACCTCCCGCACGGCGCCCTTGCGCTCGCGCCGCGCCTCCTCCCACTCGCCCTCCGCGGTGATCGCGTCGAGCCGCAGGAGCGCCTGCAGCAGGAGCTCGCCGAGGCGTACATGCTCCTGCTCCAGCTCCGGCAGGGGGGTCGCCGCTGCCGTCCCCGCCGCCTGGGGAGCGGGTGCAGACGCGGCGACGGTGGGGGCGGGAGCGGGCACAGGCGCTGCGGGGTCGAGCGCGGATAGGAAGACGTCCACGCTCGGCTGGAGCGTGGCGCGCACCGCGTCGAGCTCGCTGCGGATCTGCGCGACGGTGCTCGCCTCGGTGCGCTCCCTCGGTGCGCGCGCCTTGGCGCTGAGTTTTGCTGTGGCTCTTTGGGGGTGGGCGGGGAGGGGCTCGCCGCCGACGAGCGCGATGGTCGAGCTGGGCTTGATGCCGTAGGCGGAGACTGGGAGGGTGAGCGGGGACAGAACGCCGGTATAGAATGGGTGGGAAGAAGAGGTGAGTAAGCGAAGGCGGGAACGGGATAGTAGCCGCGGGGGCAATAGTAGCCGACGCCGTAGAATAGGACGGATGGGACAAGCAGAGATAACCAGTGAGGCAGGGCGCATGACGTCAGGCTATGTAGCTGCGCATCACACGGGCGTCAAGAAAGGTGAAGAGAAGCGCAGCGAGTTATCACATCTATCGGGCTGCCGGTGACGCCATTGCAGCCTCGTGTCCGGGGCCGTGGACGCACCGGACACGCGTCGCGAAGCGAGCGAGCGAAGGACAGCCATAGCAGCGCGGCATCAGCACGCAGCATGGGCACGGGCACGGGCACGCGGGGGCAGTTGACACATAGCAGTATGACGCGGGGGGAGGAAGTGGGGGTGACAGGGACATGGACAAAAGAGGGTCACGGAGAAGGGAGAAGGGGGGCACGAAGAAGAGGGCGGACGGAGCTTACTGGGCGCGTTGTCGTCCTTCATGACGGCTCCGGCGTGGATGAGCTTGAAGGACTGCGCGGGGAGCTGCGTGTACGCGGCGAGGTCGTGCCGGAGCGTGGCGAGCTTGGTGTCTGGTGGGGGAAGGGGGAAATGCAGCCTGCGTGCGCACGACGCGGGCGGAGCAGCAGCGGTAGATAGGCACGGTAGGCAGATCGACGCGGACGGAGCCCGGGACGCGAAGCGGAAGTCGAAGGGCAAGGCGGGGGCTACGTCAGAACAGTGCGTGATGCGGGCGAGAGCAGGACGCCGCACCTCTCCCTCCCCCATTTGACGACATAGCTCATGGTCCTGGTGCGCCGCGATCTGCGGGGCCGGGCGAGGTGCTTCGCGTGGAGGTAGGAGACGCGGAGGAGAATGAGGAGGACGGGGACAACTGTGGAGAGTGCATCAGCGGTGCGGGCGGGCGAGGAGACACGAGCGAGGGGTGTACCGAGGGCGAGCGGGGAGAGCAGGATGGGCAGGCTGGGACGGGCGGAGGCGGGCGGATAGACACGTTGTGATACGATAGGAAATGCTCAGTGGGGGGGCCGCTCGGTCTCTGTGGTGGAGCGGCTGCTGTCCAGGAAGCGCGGTTCATCGATGGACAGCCACCGATGTTCACACTCCGCTGCAGGCGGCGACTGAACGCAGGGCAGAACGGGGGCACGGCATGGCGGCACGGGAAGCGGCGGCTGACATCATAGGGGCTGGCATGCCACTGGCCTGTACGCGCGACCGCCGTTTATAACCGCCCTCCTCTCTCTTGTCTTCTCCCAGGGCCACCGTCTCCGCCATGTCTGACCCTCCGCCCTCCCATGACGGCCCTCTCCCCCGTCCACAGCCCCGCACTCCCGCCCCGCCCTCCACCCCCGCCCGCAGCGTCGCCGGCCTCTTCAACAGCCGCAGACCCCTCGCCTCCACCCCCATCCCGCCCTCCCTCCAGGCAAAGATGGCCGCAGTGAGTCTCATCCCTCCATCCCCACCATCCCCCGCCCACTCACAGCACCCGCGCCCAGATCGCCCAGCGCGGCTCCCAGGTCCAGAGCCAGGGTCACAGCCAGAGACCCGACCCCGGCAGCCCGCGCCCGAACGCCGTCGACGCCGCCGCCGCCGCATTCACTCGCGTCTCCCTCGCAGACCGTCCGGGCCCCGCTGCCGGCGCCCATCCCGTGTCGTCCCCCGGCCCCGCGCGCCCCGGCATGCCAGGCGCGGGTGGGCTCGCCGCGCGTCGCATGAAGATGAACGCGCCCCGGCTCTCGCCCAACGACATCCACGGCGGCATGCACCTCCCCCCCGTCGCCGGCGGTGGGCCTCAGGGTGCAGGCCTGGGCAGCGGCCGCCCGATCGTGGACGATGCTCCCGCCGGACGCCGCCTCCCCCCGAACAACTTCAGCACGCCGTTCGCCAACTGGGGTAAGATTGTGTGCGTGTCCGCGCTTTCTTCCTTATCGCCTTGCCATCTTTTTCAGCTCTTCTTCTTCTTACCGCGATTGAATCGATGGATGGACCGTGACTTATGCTGCTTTTGTCCCTTTGTGCAGCGATCCGAGCGGAGCGCTCAACTTTAGCGGCAAGGCGGTGCTGCACGCGTCAGGCGTCAACTTCTCGAACGGCTCGTCTTTCGCAATCAACATGGACCAGCTGCAGCTCGATGAGGAGCTCGGCAAGGGCGCGTACGGCACCGTCAAGAAGGTGCTACACAAGCCCACGAACGTCGCCATGGCCATGAAGGTGTGCCACCATCTCCGTCTCCCCCCTTGCGCGTGCGCGGGGCAGTCATTCACCTCTGTTTTGGTCTCACCTCTCGCGGCCACACAGGAAATCCGCCTGGAGCTAGACGAGGCAAAACTGAACGCGATCATCATGGAGCTCGACATCCTCCACCGCGCGGTCGCGCCCGAGATCGTCGAATTCTACGGCGCGTTCTTCATCGAGTCGTGCGTCCGCCGCTTCCTTTCTTCTTCGCACCGCTTACACATGTCATATGCGCCTTCATAGCTGCGTGTACTACTGCATGGAATACATGGACGCCGGCTCGCTGGACAAGCTCCAGGGCGCGGGCGTGCCGGAGGACGTGCTGGGCCGCATTACGGGGAGCATGGTGCGCGGGCTCAAGTTCCTCAAGGACGACCTGCAGATCATACACCGAGGTGCGTCCCTCCTCTCCACCTCCGCATCCCGCTCCGTTTCCCATCCCGAGTTCCCGTCTTCCCCCACCACCCCCGTCCACCTCCACTCCGACTCTCTGTCCTATGAGCACGCGAGAGACCACATGTGGCTGACCGTGCGTGCAGACGTGAAGCCGACGAATGTGCTTGTGAATCGCCGCGGCGATGTCAAGCTGTGCGACTTTGGCGTGTCGGGCCAGCTCGAGAAGAGCCTCGCCAAGACGAACATCGGGTGCCAGAGCTACATGGCCGTGCGTCACCTCCTTTCTTTCTCGAACAATAAACGACCTCTCACACCCCCCATTTCCTTCTCACTGCCGCTTCTACGTTTACTCATCAGCCTGAGCGCATCAAGGGCGAGTCGCAGAACAATCTCGGCACGTACACCGTCTCCTCGGACGTGTGGTCGCTCGGGCTCAGCATGATCGAGATGTCGCTCGGGCGCTATCCGTACCCACCCGAGACGTACGCGAACGTGTTCGCGCAGCTGACCGCGATCGTGCACGGCGACCCGCCCGAGCTGCCGGACGGGTTCTCGGACCTGAGCAGGGACTTTGTTGCACGGTGCCTGCACAAGGTGCCCGAGATGCGCGCGACGTATGCGGAGCTGCTAGTGAGTGGGGCATGGCCTAACCGCGACGAGTGCTGACACTGCGTGCCTTTAGGCGCACCCGTTCCTGGTGCGGGACCGCCAGCGGCACGTCGACATGCCCAAGTGGGTTGCGGAGGCGCTGGCGCACCGCGACGCGAAGCAGGCCGAGGATCGGCGGCAGAAGTTGCTACAGGAAGATGGCTCGTCGTGACGCGCGAGGATACTACGACAGCAGTGCTGACGCGTGCCGCAGCGCTCTGCGGCGCCGCACATGGTCCTGAGCGATAGCCTGGCCTCTATTTGGCGTGCGGGCGACGGCTGGCGTCCGCTCGCCCGCGGGTGTTCCGTGACTGGGTCGACCTGTGCCGGCCGTCGACGAGAACGCAAAATGCCGACTTTTTCTCGGCCCACTCGCGTGGCGGTATACATGTCCGCTGGAGTCAGTGAAGGGTGTGTTTCTATATACTTATGCGGATGCGGAGATGGGGAGCTGCAGGCTGTCTATGCCGGGTGGTGTATATGCCAGGACGCAGATACTGTCGTTGATGTCCTGTGCGTGGGGCGCGTGCGCGCTCCGGCGGCACATAATGTATGATGGGTAGGCTGCGGCTGCCTGCGGGCGGGTGTGCGTGCCTCCGCCCTCGCTCTGTTACTTACAAACACACGATGCGCGTCGTTACATTATACGATAGTAGCTCCAAGCGCTGCGATGTACAACTGTGCACCCACACACACGATAGGGGCTGTCTGTTCACGTATGCATGTATCCATAACATAACTTATTCTGTATCGTTCTTGCGTGCACGGTACTCAATGCACGAGCGATGGATTCACGTGACGAGCTCCTCTGAGGGCGTCTGAAAGACACAGTGGTGACACGTACATACACGCGCCACGCTCCGTCTCCCACATCCATCCAGCACTGGACTAATAGGCAGTGCTCTAAAACTGCAGCTGCAGGCGGCTTTCCCTTGACATCTCTCTTTCTTCGGCTTTCCGAGACATTTCGCAACAATGTGGCTTTCAGATGGACAGAGTACGCGTTTCCCCCCCTCCCTCCCTCGGTCCCAGGCTCACGAACATTGCGGTCTGATGTTGTGGCTGGCTGCACACAGAGATTGGCGTCGCGCTGACGAGCTTTGGGGTGCTGTTCATGCTACTGGGCGTCATACTCTTTTTTGACGGCGCACTGCTCGCGCTTGGGAACGTAAGCACATGTCTGCCATCCCCCCGGCTCACTGCTTGTTACACGACAACCTGTGGTCCTGGAATTCAGAAGGAGGGGCATCTTGATTCCGGCTAACTGAACTACGCTTCCAGCTCCTCTTCCTCGCGGGCCTCACGCTGATCATCGGCCCTCACAAGACCTTTTACTTCTTCGCGCGAAAGCAGAAGATCCGCGGCACGGTATGTTTCTTTGGCGGCATTCTGCTCGTGTTCCTCAAGTGGCCGTCTGTGGGCGTGGTCGTGGAGACGTTCGGGTTCCTGAATCTATTCGGGTGTGTTTTTTGCGGGTTCAGTGTGTGTGATTGGAGGCCTGAATGAAGACTTGGTGTGTGTGCAGGGACTTCTTCCCTGTTATCTTGACATTCCTCAGGCAAGTACCAGGCGTTGGCCACCTGCTATCGTTGCCATATATACGAGATGTCAGTGTTTCTCTCCGTTCATTCTCGTTTGACCATTTCACTCAGTAACGTACCGTGTTTCTCATTCTTCATGGGATAGGTGGCGAATCGGCTGGCAGGGTCGCGGACGTCTATTGTATAGCATTTCTCTTGGTGACGATGGTGTGAATTTTTGAGCGCGGTGTTTACACTGCATCCGACAGACCAAAGTCTCCCTGTGAGCCAGTCGAATCTAAGCTATGCTTTAGCCAGATATTTTACAAGCGTGCGGAGCAATCTCAATCGCGAATGCGACACAAACTCTTCAGTTCCCGAGTCTGGGAATGGGACTTGACGCTCGAATTAAGCAAGTTCGGCTCACGCAGGAAACCGATATGGTTCCCGAACAAGCGTGAGCTTGTACGCTCTACCACAAGACACGATCCTTGTTACAAGGAAATGACGGACTGGACAGTCTTCATCGGTGTGATTGCATTGGTGTCGATCAAGAACTGAATCAGCTGCGAGGCTTGTACGTTATTCTGTGAAGACAAGGAGAAGGACTGTATACTTTAAAGTCTACCACTCTCATGACCGGAATCAAGTCGACTGTGTCATTGAGATGTGCAAATCCAGCTAGGAGATTCAGCACAGCGTGTATTCCAACTCGTTATTTACACTAGCGAAATGGAGCGTACTTACCCCGTGGTCAGTGCAAGCCGACTGAGATGGCGTAGCGATATTCCAGCTGCACAACCCGGCTTGAACGCCGTTCGGTCTAGAAGGCGATGGTGGTCTTGACAGACCACCCGAACCCGCTGCACGCAAAGTACTTAGACCCATGGGGCACCGAAACTACATTTGTGATCGCCTCGAAGTTTTCCAACTTCAAGGCGTATAATCCGCTTTTGTGCAAAGATAAGGGGCCATTAAGTAAGATGATGGCGAGACCTGAAAATCAAAACAAGACCGATTCAGATAGACAAAAATACAATTCGCCATTCTGATTTCGCTAAGGCTGCGCAAGGCACTCTGATCTCGCGGGAGCATGCAAGAGGAGTCCGTGGCGTCAGGTACACGTGAATGAGCTTATATTGGTCTCGTTAAGACGAGAGAAATGCACATGCATGTTTGCCGCTCAGGTCTGTAATGCTACAAATGCAGCTTCACCGGATTGGCTAGATGGACTTGTCGAATCGGCTTCAACTGCACCTCGCCAGGTCGACACAACAAGGCATGACATAGGCCATGGTCGGCGTCCGGAAATCGGGATTCCATTGCTAATCAACAAGAAAGCACATAACCATCGAACGTTTGCGTCCAATTGGAGATGAACGAGGTTCGCAGAGATTCCGGTAGACCTGAACTAGAGACAAAGAGTGTCTGCCGCAAGAATACAGACGGCCAACCGGCAACTTGTCGCATCCATCGACGAATTCCAGGTCCCGATGTCTAATTGAGGATATTGTTCTTGAAATTTGTTTGTAAGCTTATACTATCATTTGACCAGTGTTTGAAGATTTCCGTCATTCGATTTTTAGCTCCACAATGACTGAATGGATTGCTCTCGGAGCAGTGTCATTTTGTGGCTATGAATCTTGGCTACATGGCCATATACTTACATTTTTAATTACTTTCGTAGTGAGGTGCCCAAGGACGTTCCGGTGGAGGGGACTAGTGTTTGACGATTTTTCCGAGCAATGTCACGAAGAGTCACCATACCAGGACAGTGCCACAATGAAGCTCCGACGTGGCTTTTGGGCATCCGCCTGCAGCATTGCAATGACAACGAAGTGCGTCTGCTGGCGGAGTTCAAATCCAGATTGAGGAAGTGTCACTCTTGCTCATGGATTGTAACGCACAGCAACACATTTGCTGCTGTACACTCATTGCGCCCACGATAAGCTTCGGAAAAATTGGGAGAGTGCATGTTATGGTGTGCTTGAGTTAGACACAAGTACAGGAACTAAGCGGCCATGGTTTGGGATGAGGCGAGAGGGTAGAAGAACGGCGATCGGCCTAATTAATAGATTTTCTGACACTCATATTGAACTTGTTCTCTACACACTCCCTCTCTTTAAAATCGGAGAACACAGTTGTGTTGCATGATTTTCTAGACTATTTTAGATATCGTCTGATCTTGAGAATATCCCAAGGAGAGTTTGCGATAAGCCAT
This sequence comes from Taiwanofungus camphoratus, assembly GCA_003999685.1. Classification (NCBI taxonomy): domain Eukaryota; kingdom Fungi; phylum Basidiomycota; class Agaricomycetes; order Polyporales; family Taiwanofungaceae; genus Taiwanofungus; species Taiwanofungus camphoratus. The sequence continues at coordinate 1,016,461 of CP021223.1, forward strand.
TCTCAAACACTGGGTCCTTCTCAAAGTGGTGTCACACGATAGTATATCTCCATGACACCCGGAGTACAACTTTGAAGGAGCTGATGAAGTTCATATGCCGCTCCACGAGACACATGACCTCAGATATTGAGACTGACGGAGGAGGCTCCGCCGCTCCACAGCTTGAAGCTAGACCAGAATAAACTTTGATTAATGAAAGAGCTCAGCTCGAGATAATATCGCGGCACAATATCTTAATCCAGATGAGAGCGTTGTCAAAAGCGATATCAACGAAGGACACAAGCGATTGATGTTAAACTGATATACTTGCGAGAGAAAGAATGTGCAATACGACAAGATTTCCGTGAGCAATTCGTGATAGTCTTCCTTTTGTCAACACCCTTCTGCTTCCTGGTTACTCCGCACCTTTTCAATTGTGTAGTCAATGTTTACGACCAACTGACGTCCCAGAAGGCTGTTGATGCTCAACCGTGCGTACTGCCATGTATGCGTCCATGGACGTACTAGCTTCAATTCATTATTCCGGGTTCAATCTGTGAACTGGCTTTATATAACGACTTTCTGCCGAGAAAAAAAAAAAGACTGACCGATGAGATATTGGCGACCTTCACAAGGAATAGGACCTTCGAAGAACAGTGAACCAGCTCAGAGAACGACCCGAACCAGATTTCCTCATCCCACGCACGTGATACATTGACGCGGTCATTGCGCCCCTACTCTTTCATGATATTTATGATCAGCATGCAACAGTGTACCCTCAGTCCAGCTTTTCTATGTTAGGTCTTAACTGTTCGTTCATAGACGTCTCTTATCGTGAATTTGTGGAGGAGATTTAAGTTTCTTCAATCTACATAAAACAAGATTGAAACGGATTCCCCGATGAACATTTCCCGATACCGGGTTTACGCAGACAAGTGGAATTGACGACAACAAGAAGCGCCTTAGAGACCTCTGCTATAAAAGGCGTCATGAGCTGACCTCCCTCTGTATCTTCGAACACTTCCGAATATGACTCTTCCCCTCGTCCTTGTTATTGGTGCTACAGGAAGCACAGGGCGTTCAATCGTCGCTGGGCTGTTGAAGTCCGCTTCATTCGTAAGTCGCTTGATTTCTCAGAACACGAAAAGCGCAGTCATATATCTACCATGTTTCCAGCGTGTGGCAGCGATGGTTCGCCCATCTTCATCCTCTAAGTCGGAGGTGGCGGACTTGCGTGCGCAAGGCGTAGAAATCCGTTTTGCAAATATGCAGTCCGACAGCGTCGATACGTTGAAGGCGGTATTGTCTGGCGTGGACATCCTCATCAGTGCCGTCTTTGGGATGGCAGTTCTTGATCAGAAGCCCATCCTCACTATAGCGAAAGAGATTGGCATCAAGCGTGTTGTCCCATGCGACTTTGCAACTCCTGGCGCACGAGGTGTGAGAGACCTCATGGATGCTGTGCGTGCGCTCCTTTCGCAAATTGTGAAATGAATTCATCCTGTTTTGCTTCGAAGAAACTCGACATACGAACGTTCGTGCAAGATCTGGGCGTAAACTATACCTTCATCGATGTTGGCTGGTGGATGCAGCTCATCTTACCCTGCAGCCTCAAGAGCAAGGCCTCGGTAAGTTTCCAAACTCGTTCACGCGAGTTCTTCGGCCTCGGAGATAAGAAAAACCTTGTCACCAATCTTAAACACATCGGGGATTATGTAGCCAGGATTATTGAGGACGAAAGGACTGTCAATCATTACGTTATCGTGTGGGAAGACGAAGTCACCCTTGAAGAAGCCTTTACAATTGGAGAGGAAGTATCCGGCGATGGGCAAGCACTGAGGACGAAGAGGATTTATGTGCGTTGCTCGTTTCTCACCTATTTCAGTCCTCTCAGTCTTTTTTTTTGCACAGCTATCCGTAGAGGACATCCTTCGACGCATAGCCGAGGGAAAATCAGAAGCTGGTGAAGAAGGCCTGCGATCTAAGTCGGGCTCCGCTCTCTTTAAGTGGACACACTACCAGTATGCATACAGCTTGCATGTCTTGGGTGAGAACACTCTGGCGAGTGCCAAGGAAATGGGTGCTCTCGATGTTCACGAGTTGTATCCTGATATGGTGCCCATGAAATTGCAGGAGTATGCGAAGGAATTTTACCATGATCTTGAATACTCGCACTACTAGTTAGGAGCAGACGCTTGTGTGATTTGTTTTTTGTACTAAATTTTGTCTGACCATCGTATGCAAACGTGGTTTACTCCGTCGTAAGAGGTCTCCTATACCTCGGAGGAGGAATCGTGGATTACAGTCAATGGACGCAAGCCTACTACAAAGGCTAGGAGCAGTCTCCCCAGGCAGACTAGATACTTCCTTCGCCCTTCATTCTGAGATGCAGGCCTGGACTAACGGATTTACGCGAGGGTCATGAACAGATCTGGAATGCAGTTGCCCAAACTGCCAAGCACCATTGAAATTGGGGCTGAGTTGGACAAGTAAACGTGGGCTATGCATATAAAATCCACCTCCGCTTTCCGTCAGGATGCTCCGAGTGCTTATTTACCTCGACTGGTTTGAAATGATTTGTAGTATTGCACTCCGATATCAGAATGGTCTTCTTTCGACACTATCATGGCCATTGCTAGACCACCGGGCACTATCAATTATCGCACTACCAATTATCTGCAGCAATCCACGTTATTCGAAACAGGCCACCGGCGAAGCAACTCTCGATGATGAATACACAATAAGGCTCGTGGTCCGAACTCGCTCACATCGTTCGTCGGACACCTTTGGCCCGAGGTGTGCCTTCTCCGTGAGATACACAAATAGATGATTCCCTCGCTTCACAAACCTGAGGGGGCGAGTGGGTGAGATATACAACATCTCAGAGATCCTTCTCTCGCGCGTTCTCAAACCGGTCGACTGAGAGCCTTATTCTTCTCGATGGCAACCGTTCTTGAACCTGAGATCCGGTACTTTCACCATGGACGATTCGAAGTAGCCGGGGGCATCCTACCTGATGCGGTGACAGCTTATCAGTCATATGGTGATCCAGGAAAGCCTTGTATTGTCTTTCCCACTTGCTATGGTGCGAAGTTAAAACTAGGCAGTGAGTCTCTGATTGCCAAATCATTCACGGAGCATCCTATTGAGCTTTACATGCACAGGTCAGGGATACTTGATCGGCGAAGGCAAAGTAAGTTGAGCTACGTCGTCAAGTTGACTGCATGAACCAATAACCTTGATTGAAGGCTTTGGATCCGAAGAAATACTTCATTGTAACATTTGCATTGTTTTGCAACGGCGAGGTATTCAGACATCGAAAATTCCAGAGCATGTTTTGCTAACTTCAGTGCTCTTAAGTCTTCCTCACCGTCGAACACTGTGAGTACTAAGAAATGACTCGGTAACGGTCCAATAATCGACCGCCTATTAGCCTGCTCCACACAACGGACCATACTTTCCCTTCGTCTCGTACGAAGATAATATGTTTGTCAAAATGATCCTTATATCTCATCTCATAGGAATTGATTTTCCCTATGTTTATTAGTCGAGCACAGTACGCAGTACTCACCGGTGAGCTAGGAGTCAAGAAAGTCTTCTGTGTTGTTGGATTCTCTATGGGAGGCCAACAAGTAAGTCTCATAGGGCTTTGGTGGATGGATTCGATATCAACATATCATCAGGCGTATCACTGGTCTGTTGTCTATCCTGACTTTGTGGACAGAATTGTGGTCATTTGCTCGTCTGCACGCACAAGTCCTCACAACAAGTGGTGCGTTTACCGACAGCTTGCAAGGATGTCTCATAACATGACCAATGTAGTTTCCTTGAAGGGCCGAGACACGCCCTGAAGGCTGGAAAGGACTTTTATGATGGACAGTATACTTCCACGCCTCAACACGCCATCAGGGCCTTCGCTCGAGCCTACTGTGCCTGGGCTTATGGGCAAGCAGTAAGCTCGACATCCATGGTGGTCAGTCCTTATAATTGATGTACATTTGTGACAGTGGTTCCGCCAGCATCTATACACTTATGATGGGCTGTAAGCACTTTGTCCATCAAAAGAACTAATTTCTCAATGTTATACTATACAGATACCCTTCACTCGAGGCATTCATTTGTGAAGCCTGGGAGGGTAGATATATCACGTACTGGGATGCGAACGACATGCTTGCGCTTCTACTAACCTGGCAGAATGGTGATGTCTCCATGGTACGCGACGGTGGCAATTTTGAGAAATGCATGCAAAATATCAAAGCAAAGGCATTGGTCATGCCTTCCAAGACTGACCTCTACTTCTGCGTGCGTTTGAATTTTGAATGTCTTTCATGTCCTGTGACCCATCAATCAATGCCTTAGCCTGAGGACAGCGAAGTCGAGGTATCCCTCCTACAAGATGCTAAGTTAGTCATCATTGATAGTGTATGGGGCCATGCTGGTACGTCTTCGGTCATCACATATATCCAATGATTCTCACTCAATACATGTTTGGTAAGCGGGCGGTGGAGGCGCGCCTCCCACAATTACTGCGTTCATAACGGCTAAGATCAAGGAGTTTCTTGAATGAAAACAAAGTGAGACCACTCGATCACCGAGTTTTATGCGTCGGGAGCATAAATTGATTCTTCGGTTGCATTGCGTTACGGAAAAGGATAGCCTATGATTTGTGTATTCATGGCCAAATATGTCTAGCAATTACTTCCAACTTCCACCCTGGCGTCTGGTGAGGTAACAACAGGAGGCTCTGTCACGGGCACCTGGACACGAGTTGAGTACGGCCACGATTTACTTCAGCGGCAATGAAGACGATTGCTCGATGGCATTCAATCGGATTGTCGTAACACAGTTACGTCAGTCCTATCTGTTCTGCATCAGTATATCAGTCTGCTAGCATTAAGCGTAATTACTTACTCTACTTTGCCAGGAATGTGAGACTTAACGTCTAATGTTGTACAACTAGCTACATTGGCGTACCCCTCGGGTTCCCTTAAATTTCAGCGTCTGAGTGCCGTACTTGGACTCGCGTGCCACCGCAACGGTCATGACAAGTTGCACGACAGGGACATGCCGTACTCGTCCTGATCAGTCGGAGGCCCGAGGACTCTTAAGTGCGAACATGACTGAATTGCTATACAGACCGGTTGGCATTTTCGGGGGTCGGTGCCAATCCTGTCTACACCGAGCATCACTTGGTTGCACGCCCTGATCTTCACGGTATCAGTTTCTCAAATAAGACTCAGACCTGAAGTTAGTCCATGCAGCTGCAGAGGAATACATGGGGTACGTCACTCTTATCAAGCCGATTCTCGACGGACGTCAAACCGTTAGTATCCCACTGGCTCAGAAACGGAATGATGTTACATGTTCTCTTTAATAACGGAGATGTCATGTTTCCACCCGTCGAGCAGATCACGACCAATGGATATATTCGCAGTTTGGATCTGCCATTCCAGGCGAACACATCTTTCAGTGTACTGCGACGTCTACCCATGTTATGTCTAATCTCTTTCATAGGCTACTTCTATTTCACCCACTCCCTCATGCCTACTCGCTCTGGCAGCCTAGACCATAAATCACAAGTAACCAATACACCCTTTGTTGAGCTCTCAAAAAAAAACCCTTGGTGTGTATTTCAGTTTCAGTGTGTTCCTTGCCAACGTTGTAAAATTATGATTGTGATTTGTGGTGCGTTACTGCATCTAGCTTCAATGGGTACTCTTGCCCGGGTATAGATAGGCACGACACCTAAATTTGCCAGTATGGGAGGCGTGGTAGGTGTTGCCCTACATGGATTCCTCCGATAATTTGCACCTATCAGTGTCTCATCCCCCAGGCATGTATTGGCGCCGCATGAAATATTGGACACAAATCGGCTCGACGCCTTGAATAGACAATGGTCTGATTTCACCTCCACAGTTGAATGCACTTGTGTCTGAATCACTTCCGGATATCTAATTTACCTTTGTTTCCCGTTACTTGTATGACTTGTGCCGGATAATACTTGTAATTTGGGTCAGACACTCACATACAGTGTAGGATCAGCCGTGATGATGCAGGGTGACGTATGCAGATATGTTGGAAGCCCATTATTGTCGCAGAAATGACCTCCGAGAACCGTTTCCCGATATCACACCAGGATTTTGTGTGTTTTAGCCACTGCGGGCCGTTGCCACCTTCAATATACAGAAGCTTCGAGCATATTTGAATCTGCATGATATGGCAATCATTCTGACTGATCACTCGTGAATTGGTAGTCAGACCGTTCCACACTTCGAAACTTAGCTATGTATTATATTCAACTGATACGGAATATGGAGTTCATGATACAGAGACCAGATCAACCCGGCCAATGTCAAGCAAAGAAACCTCTTCTGTCTGTATTTCTCTGGCAAACGGCATCAGTTAATCTCATGCAATAGCAATGTGCTGTGAGACTTACCATCCTGCAACCATGGCTTGCCGCCAAATACATGCGAAAAAGTCTTTCGCAATCCTCATCGCCATGAAAGGGATAATCAGCGCCTAAGCGATAGGCAGCAGCGAAGCCTGAAGCAACCGCTAGCTCGTGCATGTTCAACACTGTGTACATCCTTGATCAGCACAATACTGCTTGGTGCATTCAAAGGATTAAGTTATACCTGACCAAGCACCTGCATAACTGTATGTGAAACGAGTTGAAGTGAATAGGCAATTCGCGGAGTAGACATCCTTGAATACTCACTACGTGTTATTTTTACCATTGATCCACATCATCCACGGGACCACACCAGCATAGTGCTGCCAGCGATGACTCTGCTGCTTCCACCATTTTTCAAAAATCCTCTTTTCTGGCTTGATGTCGTCCCACGTCCACAGTTCTTGCGAACCATCTTTATCAAGAAAGATCGTCTGGAATACATGGCGTTCTAACTGTGGCTCCCGGCGTCCATCTGCATCCTGGCCAGCGCGTGCAGCCCCACCGATCTTGCCTTTGTTTACGTCCTGCGCCTCGCGAGTGACATCTGCCACGGGATGGCACTGATTCTTGCGCTGTGACATGTCGGAAGTGTCGATAGGTCCGGCAGGCTTCTCGCCCCGAAATTGCGGCTGGTAGTGCGTCAGATCGAAGCTCATCTCAACTTTAGATTTGTCTCCAGGATATTGCATGGTGTAGTACAAGGGGCGAAATTGTTCCGATGCGAAGGAGAACGCCTCTCCTTGTTCATGCTGCGCGGAACAGCTTCCGGGCATAGGTGCATTATGCGACGGATCGTAACGTGTCTCATAATACTGCAGTTTAAGGCGTGTTGGTACATTACCATGATCGGACGCGCGAAGAACAAGCGGCATACCTTGTTCATATAATCCAGATCATTGTGTGTGATCGTCACATCATGAAGGTATTTCACATTGCCTAATACTTTCTTCTCCATCCACGTTGCATTATTCCCGAGGAGTTTGAGCGCAGTGTCCGCATCCACAGCCAAGATGAGTTCGTCAAAGGCTGCCACTTGAAAGTTTGTCTCTAAATCGTCACGAGAGATCTTGTATTTGATATCAACAGGACTGGAATCTGATGCTTTCCCCTTGGAGGATCGCGAGACAACAGCTACTACTTCATGGCCTAGCTCGAAAGTGACATTTCCTCGGGAAGCGATCTCAATTTTCCATGCATGATAGACATCATGTAACTGCAGGAAATGGGATGAGCTACCACGATACGATCGTACGACTATGCAGACCTTCGGAAAGGCAAGCATGGTAGGAATGCTAGCAAGTAAACTCGTCTCATTGTATTCGAACAGGCGCATGCTGGGATCTTTGAAGACACGCTCCTACTCTGACCGTTGTTAGTGTTTGCGCCGCTACATCGAAGTGCGATACACACCAATATGGCACTCGAGATATACGGAGTCTGATTTCCTGTTCCAAAGAATAGGGCCACGAGAGGATAAACCATCTTCTCGCCGAAATCGGTGGAAAAGTTGAACATTTTTAGCATGACATGCACAGGAATCATGGCAAAAATAGGCTCCAAAGCTTTTATGATGGATAGAGCATGCCCAAATTTTGCAATGTCTTTTCGGAACTGAGAAGTGAGCGGTGTGGGAAAGACATTAGTCCAAAAGTCGTCGCCCTTCCCGAAGCTAATCCTGTTGGCATTTGTATGAATCTTCATAGCTTCCGTGCACATATCAGCGCTCGACTCACTGCATCCCTACTTCCGTGGCCTCAAAACCAAGCATCCTGAACATGCGCAATGTGTTCGCGAAAACAGGACTGCAGCCCTGGACGCCATCGTTGATGTACGTTGCACCATACTTGCTAGCGTCGATATCAATAGAAGTTGCCATGCCTCCCGCAACGATCTCCTTGTCGTAGACGGTGACGAGGTACTTGTCAGGGTGACGACTGAGTGCATAGGCTACAGACATCCCGGAGGCACCGGCGCCAACAATGCAAACACGTTTAGGCGGTGCTATTGTAGGTGACATTTGTGCTGACAAGAGCTATCAAGGTATATGGCAGAAATGAACGTGGAAGGTATATGAAAGCAGACTTCTTAGCCTCGCGTGCCAATTGCCAGTGTGTCAGCCATCATGTATCACCGGTGCAGTTGGACACGATCGCAACTGCATTCCTCAAGTTTACAATTTGGCGTTGTATTCACGTGATTGCTGTAGTGCAGTTGAGACTGGTATTCAAGTTCGTTCACTATGACGAAAACACGTCGAGTCACACACGAACATGGACAGGGGTTTCTATCGGAAGACATCACATTCGTTCAAGTAAGTTGTGAAGTTCAGGAACACACCTGCGTCATATATTTCATTTGGAAGCTTCTCACGGGAGAAGACAGAGCTCAAGTTCAAGATCCGCTTGGAGCTTCAGCTTGACTCATCAAAAAGTCGTCTAACAGAAATGCAATACAGATGAGAGAATCCGATTCGAGAACATAGTAGGGAGGCAACGTGCAAGATGTCAAATAATGCACCGAGTGCAAACAGCGAGGCGAGAGCTCTATGACCACTTTCTCATAGCACCGCCTTGCTCGTCCTATTCATAGGACGGCGTTGTATGCAAGTGGGGTTTCCGAAACCATAACCTGTAATCATTGGAGTTAGTGAGCCATGGAGGGGTACTGTATTGATCAGTCCGCATGATGCACGCCAGGCGGGTACAAGATGGTGTCTTTGATCATCGGACCACGATAGGTCATATCAGTATGGTGAGGTCTGCTGGCAAGCTATCTCCATTGCCCCTGCAAGGAGCTATGAAACGGCGCCCCTGTATCGTCCCATGAGACTGGCCGAGAAGCATCAGCTGATCGCGTCAGCTCCACCAGCCGGTGTTGCGAACGGAGCTTTGAAAGCCGCACTGCCGACCTGGAGGAAGTCATTTGCCGCAGAGCAGATCCTCCGGTCTGTGCCAGCAGCCACCGTGAAAGCGTATCGAGCTTCCGAATGACTGAGTCCTGCATCCAAGTCCGTCTTGTATTACGCTCACAAAACGCGCGATGTTGGTGAGTTTGCCTTGTGCTGACACAACCTGCATGGCACTGCCACAAGTAAGCACACCCAATGAGCAGAAACAACGTACTGTGCTATCGCGCAAGATCTCTCCGATTTAACGTCCTGGTTGGACCATGCCGATCAGGCGAATGGAAACAATGAACTGTGCTGTCCAGAGATTAACCCGATAAGAAAAGTGCGATGAATATTTGACGCCATGAGGTAGTGAGTAACGGTCGAAATACTAGGTAGTTGGGCGTTCTCCTAGAGATGGAGACGAGAGGTGTCGAAGGTAAAGTTGAGGTAAATCCTAGTCAAAACAAATCGCGGAGGCGAAATTTAATCTCAGTATCGGATCATCAAACCAATGCACAACCGCTGCGAACACGACGAGTGAGGAACAGATGCGCATGCAGCGAGGCAACGCTGAAGGAACATCCTGGCTCGATGATGCAGCGTGTACACATCGCATGTGAACGCATCGATGCAGAGAAATGTAAGCTCGGCATATGCTGGCAGCGCAGGTGGGTCAGACATTTAGCCTGATTCAGAGACGCGTCTGCGTGCTATATAAACCGCCCCCTGGTCGAGGTGCGAACTACTAGCAGCGCTAGCTTGTCTGGGCTCGTCGAGTACTTCGCTATTTGCTTCCCTGCTTCATAGGTTTCTTGATCCTGGTCCGGATGCTCGCAGCCGACTCGAGCGCACTGGTGCGTCATCCATCGATGTGATTTACCAGCTCGATGTGAGCTTGCCCGTGGTTCAGCAGTCATCAACTAAGCTTGAACCATGCAAGCTCCTAGGCAGCAGGAAGGAGGAAATTTACTGTTGACTGAATCTGGGATCAGTCCTCCTTTGTGCTGCAATTAGATATACAGATATTCTGCACTGTGGTCCAGGGGAGACAATGACCATGATCTGGTCTGATTGTCTTCCTTCTCATGGACTGTGCTCTGGTACTTCCTTGACCACAAGGAAGCACTAGGGCACATACCATGAGAATGGAAGATGCTCAGACCACATCAAGTGGTCCAAGCTGCCATTCAAGACAAGGAGCCATCAAGTCCAGGAATAGAGGTCAGACATAAAGTATCTTGGATGAGCTTCATCCAGTGAAGTCTCTCTTGGTAATCCCCTTTTTGATCACAAGAACACTGAAGTGCTCTTAGATCACCTAAGACTACTTTGATTTAGACAAGTGAAAGCCAATTATTTATGTAGCTCAGTTCAAGTGTTCACTCACCATTCACCCATACAAAGATGATGTTTATGGATCAAAATGATTAAATCCTGATCCTTTTCTCATGGTGGCTGGCACGACAACCTGCTGGTGACACCTGCCTTTTTGCACTTTAATTGACAACTTGGCGTCACAAGCGGCGGTCAAGCATGTATCAGTGAGTGACAAACCTGTGTCTTTCTTCAAACACTGAGGCTGATGTGTATCTGCACAAGAGTTGGTGCTGGTGATCTCACAGATCGACCGTCTCTGGGAATTTCTATGAACTAGCAACATGGAAGCATCCGTTGATGCCTCATGAACTTTTCGAGCCGGTTCGCCGTCGCTTCGGGCCAAGCTTAAGACTCGGGTTTGCCCCTGTCCCAAAGTTCTCGTTCGCGTTGTGCAATCATTGTTATCCATCTTCGAGCAGGCTATGAATTCTACAGCTTTCTGATGTGATAATTTGTCTACAGCACTCAACAAGCAGCGACATTATACAATACTGCAGTAGAGTTTGAACCAGGCAGCACCGAGTCTGAGGCGGATTCTCCGGAAGATATGCCGAGCTCAGCACTATCTCTCTCAATGTAAGCATCACTTCATTCCGTTGAATCCAGATGTCGTTGGCTGACAGCCCAGCATACTCTTTATCTTGGCATGGCCCTTTGATCGAGTTCTTGCGGTCATGAATGGAATGCACAGCAGAGGTAGTATTGTGCAAGACAAGAAAGATGTTGTATCGTTTATCCAGTGGGCCAATCGCATCGTTCTCATTTTCCATCAGCAGCTGCGTAATAGGCATGCGGTGTCTAGAGGCAGGCTTGCTGGTAATGTTAACCATGCCTCTAATTTTCTATAAATCTAACTGACATCTGCTTCGCTTAGCCGCTCAAGTACTTGCTGCGGGGCAGAGCGTTAAGTAGCGTCAATACCTTTGGAACGGTGTACCGTTGAATGAAACGCCTAAGCGCTGTAATAGTGGTTGCACGTCGGTGTACGAATGTTGATTGTTCTTTGCGCACGTTGCTGCGGTCACTGACGAGAACACGCCCGCAATGTTAGAGCATGTCCCATGTCAACAATGAGCGGTAACGCTCAGCGCTTCCGAATCTCCAGCTTGTAGCTATCATGTTAATGTGATACGAGTGTGGTAGAATCAAGAGGGTGGAACCATAAATAGAAGCACTGTAAAGTGTCTACAAGAAAGCAACGGTCTCCCTGCTCTAGAATAAAGAGCAGCAGGTGTTAAAGGAGCACCCAGCACACATGCCCCGACGCTGGATCAACAGGCGAGCGAGACGTTCATGTCCACCTGCCTGGTACAACGGGCATGGAGCTCGTGAGGCCTCCATCCACCGCCCAATTTTGGCCATTGACATAGCTGGACTCATCTGCAAGAATCGCCTCTCAACGAATGTTCGTGATGCCACTCGAGAATTTTGACACCTACCAGAAGCAAGGAATGTCGCTACGTTCGCGATCTCTATAGTTAATCCAACAGATAGCAATAAATAATAAGGATGGAGTGCCACAGGTCGGTAAATCCTGACCTTGCGCAACGCCATACCGTCCCAACGGATTGAGCTGCCCGATTTTGTCTGTGGTCCCTCTGGCACGCGCGTACTCAAATGTATCGATTGTCATGCCAGTCTCAATAATTCCGGGACAGATAGTGTTCACGCGGATGTCGACCTTCTGGAGTTGATTTGCTGCCGTTTGTGCCATATTGTTGAGGCTTACATAGGTAAAAAGTTCGTACGCCGTCAATATGGGTGCTCAGCGGCATGGCAGGAGCTTACGCGGCTTTACTGGCGCTATCTGAGATCAGAGTGGGTCAAACTCAGCGGTTTGGTCAGCAGATAAGGGACATACAGTCAATAGGCCCGGCACCTGAACGTATTCCGGCAACTAGCAGGACATGTTTGGGTACGTTAATTGGACAACACTCCACGGGCCGTTATAGCATGTGAACGTGCCTGATGCGGTCAAGATAATGCTTCCCCCGCTATGCTCTTTGCCACAAGAAGGATTAGTTTTGGTCATTGCTTCTGAGGCATGTTTGATGGCTAGAAAACCACTATTCGAGGACAGCACTCAGGCATTAAGTGGACGCGGTGCAATTATGAGAAGAGCGCTCACGAAAGCGTGTTGACCCTGATCGTATTCATAAAAGCATTGGCCGAGAGTGATTGTATCGTCTGTTTCGCACCGACCCCAGCCTATAAAGAAGACAGTTTCAGTCATGTATGCCTCCGCCTTCACGTGAAATTCACATTCGCGAAGAAAACATCCAACCGGCCCTCCTCGCGCAAGGCCTGTTGACAAACACTAGAAATAGCTGCTTCATCTGCAGCATCAGCCTGGAGTACAGTCACCTGCTATGCATTAGTTGTGTGTTCATTTATGCTTCTCAAGATGGATCCGGCACACTTTGACATCCGGGTATTTTTCCTCGATAGTGGACTTCAACTCGGGGAGGTTTGTAGGATCAAAGTCAATCAAGTAGAGGTGTTGGGCTCCTGGGATCATGCGTAAGTGGGCAGTGAAATCTATCGATAAAAGCACCCCGTCATACCGTCGTGCGCGAATTGCAAAGCTGACGCCCGCCTACGAATAGCGCCCTGCTTTCAAAGAGAGGATGGGCCAAATAGAACTGATTGACACACCCTATGCCCTTCAAGGACCCTACCCCGGTGATCACACATACTTTATCTCTCAGACGCGTCCCGCGAGGAGTATCTCTGAGTTGTGATTGAATCTTCTCGAGCCTGGCCGCAGTTCTCTTGGTGAACTCCTCTGCACGGACCGATACTCTGGTCCCTGCATATGCAGATTGAGACGGTTTGGACATTCTATAGTTTCGACTAAACTTGGTAGGTGAAGTAGTGGGATCCTAGTGAGTCGATGTTCATGCAAGATTTCCGTCGCTTCAGCTGAGCGCGCCAGTTCCCCACCGATCATATTAGCTTGCGGGGAAGAGACCACATCGGGCAACAACGGCCGGAGTCTCCGCGTGTGACAGAGCGTGATATGTAACATGTGTACTGTCACAGCTTGAGCAATTTGACATCGAAATTGAAGATATTGGTGTTCATTCGGCAACATAACCTCAGTTCGAGCTTTCGATTGTCTTCACACATATTGACTTTTTCGAATATCTCGGAATTCTCGGAATCAATCGCTTTGGTCGAAGTGCGGTCAGGGTGATCTTTGCGAGATGAGGATCACTGAACACTGTGAGCGGCGGGGACCGATTTTAGACCTTTTCATGCCCAAAGAGTTTTTTGGCATAAGATATAGTTGATCAGGGTCGAATGTTGAGATGATATACTGATTGGGCATATTTTGACCAGTGAGCCCATAAAAAACGGTCGAAACCCGTCATTTTATAGCTGGATTTGATTTTACTACCTTTGAACCTGCCGTTTGTAGTACCATGATTGCAGTTTCCAAGTGGAAATATACACCCCAAGTAGAATTTGATTCGGGAAAACTCGAATTCAAAGCTATCGCACCGAGGGACAGGTGGTGAGGGGTGAGAATGGCCATAAAGGCGCCATTGCAGCATCGTCACAACATAGTTACAGTTTGCACAGCGGAAGATAAGCGTCGTCGCACACCACTGACATCTGCAGCGTTTCGGGATGCCTGCCTAGAAAACGAGTAAGGAAAGTACATGGTTGAAACTGATCAATCAGAGACGCAATGGTGCTCTAAAAATACTGCACACATCTTGGTGCATGTATCCTGTGTAAGGTTTATGCCCCTGTCCTTGCCAGTTACAAGTTGTTATTGTAGGTAGATGAACGAGAAAATGAACATGTCTGCAAGACTGATCTACATATACCCTTTATGGAATGCACATGATTCGCCGAATTTGACTGCGAAAATCAAAATCAACTTCTCTGCGATGACTACCTCTACAAGTTAGGCATGCCCATTCCCCAGCTTCCCCCCCTTTTCATGAGCTATGGCCACGATTTGCGACAACGAAATTAGAGAAATGATATCCACACAGCCCGAAGGATCACGTATTGTGGAAACGCCAACTTTGGAAGTAGCAAACACAAGTCTTGCGCAGGATGCACCCAAACGTATGTCTCTGACTTTCGGGAGGGCGTACAAAATTGAAACGAGTTCCACAAAAGTTCTAATAAAGAAATTGAGTTTGACTGATAAACTTCTCACTCCCGCTATCCTTCTCGCAATGATCGTGGGCGTCATCATCGGGGAGTTTGTTCCCAATGTCCAGCCCGCCTTCGACACTGCGCGCTTCGCTAGTGTCTCCGTTCGTACGTATCGTCCTGATTCCTTCGCACGTTGCACGCTCACCTCCCTCCAGCCATTGCAATCGGCCTCATTGTGATGATGTGGCCGATCCTCACGAAAGTGCAATACGAAGCGCTCCCGCGCATTCTCCCCACGCGGACGATGCTCATGCACGTCCTTCTCTCGCTCTTCCTCAATTGGATCATTGCGCCTCTCGTGATGCTCGCGCTCGCGTGGGCGACACTGCCGGACCTTCCGACGTACCGCACGGGCGTGATTATGGTGGGCCTCGCGCGCTGCATCGCAATGGTCATGGTGTGGAACCAGCTCGCGGGAGGCGACATGAATTACTGCGCGGTGCTGGTCGTGCTCAACAGCGTGCTCCAGATCGTGTTGTACTCGCCGTACGCAGTGCTGTTCGTGAACATCATAGGCGGCGCCAGCCATGCGATACATGTCTCTTATGGAGAGGTTGCCATCTCTGTGCTAATCGTACGTCGCAGCTATGTTCACCTGTCCGAGAATACCGACTGTACCTGCGTTAGTATCTTGGCATCCCATTAGCAGCAGGCCTCACAACACGCACTCTCCTCCTCCTACTCACCTCTCGTGAATTCTTCACGACGCGGTTCCTGCCTCTGATTTCGCCACTCGGGCCTCTCGGCCTATTGTATACAGTGGTCGTGCTCTTCGCGTATCAGGGTCACCACATCCTGCACAGCCTCGGGCACGTCTTCCGCGTCATAGTCCCGCTTGTGCTGTACTTCACAATCATGTGGGCGGGCGCGTTCGCGCTTGTGTGGTGGCTTGGCCGCCGGACGAGGGGACGCGGAGGGGAGTGGGGATACGAGATGGCTGTGGTGCAGAGCTTCACCGCAGGGAGTAATAACTTTGTAAGTATCAATGCAAATACGAGTACATGAGGGGGAGTTGAACCGTGAGACGACAGGAACTTGCGATTGCGGTGACCATTGCGGTATACGGTGTCGGCTCGGACCAGGCACTGGCTGCCACTATTGGACCTCTCGTCGAGGTTCCCGTCCTCCTCACGCTGACGTGGGTTGCCCTGTTCCTTCGCAGAACATTGAAATGGTCAGGAGATCGGGAGGAAGGTATTGGGGAAGATGTGGAAGCGATGGAAAGTGAAGTCCAAGCGGAGAAAGGCGAAACGGAGCGGGGCGAGACGAAGATGTAGAGGCGAGAGGGTATGGATGCTGTTAGCCAGAGGATGGTAAATGAGTTACTGCTTGTGCATTCTTATGCTGCATTTGTGACATGGTCGATAAGAATAGAATGAACGATGCTCAAATTGCCTTCATCTTCTTGTTTTCCGATATTGAAAAGGCCTTGGGACCGGTTCTGATCATCTACGTGTAATCATCACATCAATTATAGCCAGCATCAAGGTGGATCATATTCCCGAAACCTGTGTCGTGATTTTGTCAGTACGGCTTGATCCGGAAATTGTTCCCAACATTTGTTACATGTCATGACAGATTTGGTGAGACCAAACTTGTTGAAACTTGGTATAGTGAGGACATATATTTCGATCCGTATGGCGACCCTGTAGCTCAAACTGAAGTTGGGACACCTTTGGCACAAGGCAGTGAATGGACGATAACCTCGTAAAGAGCAGGTTTCCGGAGGGCACCACAGAAAGATGACACATAGAAATCAGAAAGTACGACAGACAGCATTGAGATGGCATTTTCTTCATGTAGGTCGTGCTACGACCACTCGTTCTTTGTCCCATGGGTCCTTCCATATGTCTATATTCCGCATCCCGGTCTTCTGCTCCATTATCGACGCGACATCACTTGCCTGGCCTTCGCCCACTTCGAGTGCAACGATGCCATCGTCGCTCAACAGCTTCATATTGGCACTTCCCAGAAGCTCTGCGATAGACCAATAAAATGAGAGCCCACGACCGTCATGCGAAGTCGACTCCGGGTCGTCAAGAAGTGCCCGAGGGTCTTCATACTCCTTGACAGACGCGGGGAGGCTGTCATACTCCCTCTTCGGAATGTATGGCGGGTTGGAGGTGATGACGTCGAATGGCGGATGCAAGCGCGCGGAGATCACGAATGCGGGGTCACGAATATTCGCCAAGAGGGGTGTGAAGGTGTTGCGGTCCCACTTCTTCTGTTCCGCCGGCGGCACAGGGCTGTCCTCAGGGACCGAGATATCGCAGAGTGCTGCATTGTCCTTGGCAAGCGTGATCGCGTCTTCAGAAATGTCAACTCCATAGGCATGCACCGAGCCGGCAGGCCAGAGACTACAGAGCAGGAGGGGAATACAGCCTGAGCCCGTACATAGGTCTAGCATAGAGAGCGGCCTCTCGCGGCTCGGTGAGAGCAGCTCCGATAGACGCAGTGTCCAGTGTTCTGTCTCTGGGCGAGGAATTAGCACAGGTGCGCGTGTGAGGAGATTGAGCGGGCCAAACGGCTGCGTTCCTGGAATGTCGCATGTCCCCAAGATCACGCCAGCGTTAGACAAGCAATCCTGGAACCATGTGAGCACCACTCACCCACCGAGGATGTATTGCAGTGGCTCGCCACGGACTCTTCGCGTGAGCATGTCTTCCAGCGTCGCGCCTGAAGGCACTTGAGAGGAATCTTCCAAAGTTTCTCGCATCCACTTCAGCTCAAGGGCTGCTGCCTGCGACCCCAGTGTGCGTTGGAGAGCAGTAAACAGCTGTCCAACTGTTCGGGTCGTGGCCCCGGACATGATAGGGTACTAGTGATGGACTGATAGAAGGGAGCACTGTGCATATGACCCCGTAAGATCAACAACGTACATGAGAACCGGGCAGGGGTACGTGCCGATGAGTAGTCGAATATTGGTCGTCGAGGCCGGACAGTGCGCCGAGGGCGGGCCGTTACCCCGGACCCCACATATGGCAATTCGGTGTCCATCAAGCGGTCGGCCGAGGCGCTCTCCCCTTTCGCAGACGCCAGGCTTTGCTTCCTTCAAGTTTCCATGTCCACTTCAAAATGCTCTCCCAGTCCCAGCTCGACGACTCGTCCATGTCCTCCACAATGACACAGCCGCCCCCCTTTCACCACCACCCTTCCTCCGCCTCCACCTCCGACACACCGGGCATCGAGCCCAAGAAAAAGAACGGCACAAAGCGCAGGCGACCCCAGGACGCTACCAGCGACAGCGCCGAGTCGTCCTCCCAGCCCACACGCACCCGCGAAGGTCCCAAGAAGAAGAAGGCCAACCGCGCCTGTTTTCATTGCCAGAAGGCACACCTCACCTGCGACGATTGTGAGTGTTCTTCTAGCCCGTGCTCTGCGGATCGTCCTGTCCCCAAAAAGCTGCGACCTCGAGGGCTAAATTTACCAACCGCTTTCACCATGATGCTGCGGCGTTGCAGCATGCAACGCATTCCGGCACGTTGTCTGCGTGTGGGCATCAAACGTCCATGTGGTTCTCTCTCCCCGCCCTGCTCATAGTGCGTCAGGTCAGGGTCTTCGAT
The DNA here is from genome assembly GCA_003999685.1 of Taiwanofungus camphoratus. Lineage (NCBI taxonomy): Eukaryota > Fungi > Basidiomycota > Agaricomycetes > Polyporales > Taiwanofungaceae > Taiwanofungus > Taiwanofungus camphoratus. The sequence continues at coordinate 1,034,903 of CP021223.1, forward strand.
CCATCCTGGCACATATACAACACTCAGCTCAGCAGCCGTTGGCGCAAATTCTGCTGATTCACTGTGAGCGCCCTGCGACAGGAGCTGGGGGCGTGTCCCGGATTGCTACACTTTCAGAGAGCCCCCTGACGCCATCGTTGCACACTTGCACTGTAATGCAACAAGTACGAGCTGAGGTGGCACTCGGATGGATTGCGGAGGTTTCCCGAGCGTTAGTATCTAGGAATGATCTTACGCCGGTCTGCTGCAGTGCCTTTCATGGCCCCAGACGGAAACAGTGTCCGCCCCGGCGAGAGCATGGCAGACTTAGCATGCAGCCTATGGTGCACCAAGCCGACGTCTGTGTGCTTCCCTGCATTTTAGCAGCTCAGTCTTGGCATTGCGACGCAAGGGCAGCTCTGGCATAGAGTTAGAAGGTACCCCATGGAAGTTTCACCCTGGGCTAGTCCTGAACGAAGACGTGGAGACATTGGGAAGCACCTGACGGAATTACAGCTTGACGCTTGACGCTGGCTGCTGAGTGTCCGAGTCGTCCAGACTCGCCAAATTTGACCCTGGCTTTTGTTAGGGGTCACTCATCCCATTAACACTTGCAGCCGCGCCTGGTGAGAACGGTAATACTTTCTCTTTGATATTTTCAACGTCACTCTTACCCATGGGGAGAGTGTGTGTTCGTTTACGAAGATTTTCCTGAGCTTACTGTCTCGCGCTTCATGAAAGTCCGCTTCCGAGCGGCGCGCGGTCCCGGTGAATATGGCGCACGCGCTTTTTAGGTGGGATGCGGCTGAGATAGTTGGTTGTTCCGTCACATCTGTTTCCTTTCTGTCTGCAATGATGCGCGTGGTGACTCTAGCCTGGTTCTCTGAGCTCATGCTTTTTGTTCAAAGCGCGGCCCTGCCAACGATGCATCAAGCGCGGCATGGCTGCGAACTGTACGGAGGGACACCGCAAAAAAGCCAAGTATCTTCTTGATGAAGAGGAGCTCGGTGGGTCGGTCAAGGGGAATCACCGCTTCGTAACTTGACTACAATTGCAGAAGCTCTCAAACGCAGTAAATCCGGCGAAAGCTCGTCAAGAAGCACGGAGCCGGCTCTATCGTCGCAACGTATGCCCTTCGCCCTATCTGACCTCCTTCAACCCCTATTTTAGCTGTGAACGCTCAGCATTGACACTGACATCCCGTTATCAGCCCCACCGGAGCCGCAGTTTGTACCGCCGGAGCCGATGTTCTCTTCGTATCCGCCCGCATCGGGGTTTGCGCTCGGGTCGGAGGGCGCGAACCTGGAATACAGCATTCTGTCGGCGATTTTGGGCAACTCGCCCGAGTCGTCTGGCCCCACGGCGACAGCAGGAAGCCCGTCCGGGGCGCACGGGCAGGCTGGAAGCTCGTACGCGGGGACCGGGGCGAGCTCTGGTCTAGTGAGCGCGACGTGGCCCACAGAGCCATATGCAGGCGCTGGCACGGGCGGGCAGGTGGGAACGTACGCGGGTGCGGGCGCGTCGAACTACGAGGAGCAGCAGCAACAGCAACAACAACAGCAGCAGCAGCAGCCGCTGTCGATCCCGCCGTCAGAGACGACGCTGTCGTCGACCGCGCCAAGTGTGCCTGCACCGGAGTACATGGGCGCAGGGTCGGGGTACGCGGGGCAGGCGGGGGGATTCCAGCCGCAGTCGGGCGCGGGCCCTGCAGGCGTGGCGGTTCCGCAGACACCGCCTTCGAGGGATTTCCCGTATGCGCAGTACGCGCCGGCGGGGACGCAGGGGCGGTATCCGCCTGGTGCGTACCTGCAGCGGCCGCGGGGGCTGAGTGCGTCGATACCCGGTGCGATGAGGAGTGTAGTGGTCCCACCGGTTGGGACGTCGATCGCGGAGGGCGGGCAGGGCGTGTACGCCCAGGTAACCAAGCCATATGACTATACGGAAGGGTATCATTTCTTAATGAAGCACATCCCTAAACGGTGCGTTATCATCCGGTCTTTTGTTTGTATTGTACACGGAGGCTGATACGTATCCGGTTTGCTGTAGTTTCGAGAAAAACGATATCCTCCGAATAGTCAGAGCGCTTGCCATCTTCCGACCCTCCCTCATCGCTCTACAAATGCCGCTCTCGGAAGAAGACGAGGTCTTCGTCGAGAAGTGCTTCCAGCGCTCGCTTATCGTGAGTCTATCTCGTGCTTTCATCGTTTCGTACGACACCCTCGCCTATCCTCATCTGCACATGATGGTTTGCAATCGTGACCGAGAGCATACTTTTTACCGACTGGAATTGCACGTTGCAGGAGCTAGACAAATTAGTCTCTTTTAGCGGGACACCGACTGTAGCATGGCGGAGAACGGGCGAGATTTGCCTTGTCGGGCCGGAGTTCTGCATGCTCACGGGCTGGGAGAAGGAAGAGCTTATTGGAAGGCGAAAATACATCTACGAGGTGCGTCACTTTTCCCTCATTCGCATTCTCACTCTTGTGTTGCTCCCGCCCGTCCCCTATCATTATCGCCACCCCCGTTTATGCTGCCTCATCCGGCCTTATTCACCTGACTCACGGCTCATGGGATTGTTTGTGGAAACGCCAGCTCTTCGAGAACCAGTCCGTGGTAGAATACTGGGAGAACTTTGCGAACCACGCGTTTGAGAATACGACGCAATCCGTGTATTCGCACTGTGTCCTCTTGAAGCCGTCTGGCACTCCGGTGCCGTGCACGTTTTGCTTCTCTATCCGCAGAGACATCATGGACCTGCCCAGTCTTGTCATCGGTGAGTTCCTTGCTATTTATTTTAGGAGAATATGTCCACCCAATGTGCTTTGCAGGACAATGGCTACCACTGCTATAAGCGCTACCCTCGCGCTGTCACTCTTGGGACCCATGTTCATTATGTATAACGCTATCCCGCTGTCGACTTGTCGCCCACTTCTACACATTCACTCTCGCACGCGTAGCCTAATATTGTTAATTGCATGGTTGTATAGTAGGTTTAGCATTGGGAGGCTTGTGTTGCAATCCGGACTTGCCTCGCGGACAAAGATATTTGATTGTACAACAGCTCAGACAGCTTGTGTGAACCAGTTCGAACCAGTCCATTAGATTGTGATCCCAGCCAGCACGAACTTGCGTAGTAGTCCAATTTTATTAAGCTAGGTACAATTCCTTCGCTAGACATCAAGCCAACGTCGTCCGGCATCGCACTTCCTCTCAGCATCAACACCTCACACAGCGTCCACAGAGGTATATTCGCTTTCGATGCCGCGCTCCATTATCGCTGCATGCCCGAGGATGAGGACCGCCGACGCGCCGACGAGCCAGAAGAACGTGCCGAGGGGCGACGAGACCCAGAGCAGTGGAATACCGATGACGAAGAGTCCTGTGTAAAGGGACTTCTGTGTCACAACGTGCTCACCGACTTGCATCGGGTCTGGTGCTGTGATCCCAGGGTTCATTATGCCGACAATAAGAACGAAGGACAGACAATGGACGCACCCCACTTGTTGATTGCTATGAAGCCGCCGATGAGGAGGCCCAGTGAAATGAGGAGTAGGGGATTGGTGATGCTGTAATCCAGTTAATCATGAGGTCAGTTCCAGACGAGAACAAAGGTTCCACCAGCCCAACGTACATGGCGTATACCGCCAAAACAGCTACGACAATGCCGTAGTTTCCTGTACATGGGTCATAATTTCAATTACGCAACTATAAGCAGAGAACACTGGGCGCACCCGAGAAATATCGTGCATTGTATGTTATGCGCTGTACCACGAGGGTCCTACGTCAGATATTGGGCGTTTACTCCGAGTGCAGCGGCAGACGTACCGTGGTCGCCTCATTCAAGTCGTTGGGACGTGAGAGACGGTGGTGGTCAAAGAACTCGCTTAGTGGGCGGAGTGCGCTCAGACGAGTCTCCTGCACAGGAGATATGGTCGAAGTTGAATTTTCAATTTGTTCAAGCAAGTGCACGTAAGACTCACCCGGAATGATTTGACGCTTTCGCCTAAGCGCATCACTGCCTCCAACGCGCCAGACATGTTGATCAGGTATTGGGTGATTTAAGTAATGTACAAGGACAAGTACTGTGATCTAATGAGAGTTGCAAAAGAACTCGTAATGGTAGCGAAAAGAAGATATACGTGTGAGTTGCCCTCTGCAGGCTCAGGGCATCACCGCGGCTATGCGGACGCAGCCAACACGCAGCCTTTTGTCTCTTTTCCTTCACTGTCCGCTGCGGACACTGCGTTCGACCTCAAACCTGCTCATTACGGCTATAGCCCATCCATTGTCCATTTGCTGAATATCGAGTGTCGTGAAAATGATTCGCAGGAACCCCACTCTCATCGCCATGAGTGATGTAGATGTGCAGCAGGTACGCGATGCAGTCGCGAAACGTAGAGCAGAGGCGGCGAAGGCGGAAGTCGAGAACGCAAAGCAGCTCACAATGACGGCGCAAACGAAGACCACTGCTTCTACCTCGGCTCAATCCCAGCCTTTTGTTGCAGCGGAAGACGCGAAACGGAAGAGGGAGGCTATGACTCGGGATGAACGACTGGGATTACGTTGAACTCAAAAGTTTTCGGTGAGTCGGCTTGCACTAGTGTATCTTCGTCGAATATGTCAATATGTTATCTGAATTCAATCGGTTGGCAGCGTCGGCCACAGAAAGGAGAACAGATAGCATTTGGCAATTTCTCTTTGTATCTTATACAATGATTGATGAAGCTTACACGGTGGAGGCGATACTTACTTCTACAGCGCCACCCGCCATGTAGTCTGAAATGTGTATTGCGGTTCCCTACAGCAATCCCATATCTGCTTTGACTGCTGAAAGATCTCTTCGAAAGGGTTTATGCACGATAAAGGACAAAGCGCGGCATGAACGTGTCCAGGATGTTGTGGCCTGAGGAACAAGCACACTGTGTTGGACCTATAAAGATAGTTCCCGTAACCGAACTCTTTTTCCATCTTCACGACTCCATGAACTCTACCGCAGAACTTGACCATTGTCCTCAGTTGCCACTGGAGTTGAGTGACCATGTCATCGATTGTCTTCATGGCGACCACCAGGCCCTGTCCACTTGCAGTCTTGTATGCCGAGGATGGCTTCCAAGAGCACAATATCACCTGTTTGAACGCGTCTCTCTCTCTCCATACAATTGGCAAGCCTTTGAGAAACTGATGATCTCGTCTCCCCATATTGGTGTCTTGGTTCGCAATCTCGATATCTCACACAAATTCACATATCATGGCGGGGCACCCGCTCAAGAAGTTGAGGGGATGACGCGGATGGTGGAAGTCTTCCCGATGATTACCGCCAGACTTCATGCAGTGACGAGGCTCGACCTGTGTGTCGTAGACATACCAAAGTGGATAGATGTGCTCACTGGCTTGCGCACGGTGAAGGAGCTACGCCTCGTCCGATGCATTGTTCCGACGCTCACGGAGCTTGCAAAACTGATCTGTGCCTTCCCGCATCTCAAGAAGCTCAAGATTGGGGACCTCTTTGTGGTGGAAGCATTTGGTGAAGAGGATAATGAAGAGGAAAACGTCGACATCAGTCCAATCGCTCTCAAGGTGCCATCGATGTTGCGTCCCACTATTGAAGCTCTTCGTTTTCCGTCTTGTTTCCTATGGCATGATGCGCCATCTATGGGTCTGATGAAGTGGCTACTTTCTGAATCATTGCATACTCATATAGACACCCTTGAAGTTACTGTGTCTCGACACAGGGACGCGGCACTTCTGCGGGATTTTTCACAAGAGCTCGGGCCAGGATTGAAGCATTTATATTTTAGTCTTCGACCAGACAATTGGCGGGAAGGTACGTTTGTCGTCACAGTGAATGTGGGCTGCAAATTGATTTGCTTGCTTAGATCTCTCCGAAACACCCATGACCTTAGCCCACTGCACCGGTCTCCGCACGTTGGGATTTTGGTCGTTGAACTTGCACATCGATCCACCATGTGTTCATCCCCATCTTGCGTGGGTCCCACTTCTTCTGTCACAGTTGAATGCTCCTCACTTGGAACATGTCCACTTCCGTGTCCGAGCTGGGGGAGCTGGACGCGAGGATTTGGATGCCCTCGATTGGGCACGGGTGGCAGATATCCTTTGCGGCCGCGCCTTTGTCAATCTGCGTCGAGTCACCTTCGAAATCTTTCGTGGAGAAGGCATTAGATGTGATATCATGCCCCATATTCGTGCTCGGATGCGTGGCCTTGAGGCGCGGGGGATCGTTCGCTACGCTCATCGGTGGTATGAATTTTGAGCCACAATACTCTGAACGGCTTGTCGCTGCTCTGCACTTTGTTTTGTAGTGCGGTGGATTTCTCTTCTCCTGGCTTCCCAATCAATGCGCTTTTAGTCCTTCCTGACGGCGTGTACCATACATACATGTACTCCATATAAGTCAGTCGATCAGACTCGCAGTCTTGTTATCTGAGAGACATTCCAGGATGGCAACAGTGTATGCTGCGTTGTCAAAGTGAAGTGGTGGTAAGCACTGTAGACGCCTCAATTGAAGTGAAGAGCGTCTCAATTCTGACTGCCGTCACATGACAAGCAGGACTAGGACTTGACTGAATTGACCACGGCTGCTCTAAGTATAATTCAGTCTGGGGGGGGCCTCCAGTCCGGACACTATATAACCACTAATTGCGCCGTCCCTGCTCAACCCTTGACCCTTCACTGCCATGTCGCTGCCACTACTTGTCAACGGCACTGACTGCGGTCCCGTGAATCCATTGCAAGGGCTTGCCAAAAGGTTTGACCAAGATCGGGGCATCCAGCAAGTTGGTCCTCTTTGTTCCTGTACGTCGATGGGAATGCTCACTAGCATCGCAGGACCATTTTGGTCCTGGTCGCGCGGGGTCGTCGAGAGAGGTGAGTACAAATAAATACGTTTATCTCGTCCGCAGCGTTTCAGCTTCTTTTAGAGTTTCCGCTCTCAATCTTCGGCAGTGCCAAATGTCAGCTGGGATGCTGCTCGATTCTTTGCTTCAAATCATCCTTCTCCATCGGTCGCAGCTGGCCTGTCTACATTTGACTTGGCTGCATTGCACTCCTCATTGCCCACGTCACCTCAGAGTCCAGCTCTGTCCCCTGCGAGACAGACATCGCTAGCTTCAACATCATGGGCAGTCGACTTCCTGCAACAACCTTCTAGACAGTCTCCGATCTCTCAGTTGTCTCCAGGTCTCATGAATCAGGGACTTGACAGTCAAGTTGGGCAAGAACAAAACGCACCTGCTCAGCCACAGCGTATCACTAATGAGTTTCCACCGGGTATGTTGTGCTCCAATTGTTATTTGGATGAGCCTGACTCAGTGAGAGGTGCAGGATTTACTCCTTGGAGTCCTGCACCTGTAGGGTATAGCATGAATCATTCCGATCCGATGGGAGTGCAGTATTTTGGAATCCCAGCACAAAGCCAAGGATCAGTGCCTCAAGTTGATTGTGAGTATATTCGAATACTCTCCATTCTCAGGGTGCATTTAACCCCAGTTCTTCTCCAGCAAGGCAATGGGATCAAGAGTTTAAGTCTCAAGAGGGTTCTTTGAGTTCTAACGTTGCTCTCACGCTACAGCAACCTGTCCAAGCCGAGCCGCAAGCCTCCGCGCCCTCCGAGGTGCAAGACTCTGATGAGCTTGCACGCACTGCGGGCCGTCTGATGGAGACAGTACGTAACGAGCAAAATCCTAAGTTCAAGAACAGCGAGTTCCTTGGACTCATGCGGCAGTTGCGTGATGGAGAGGTTGTTGTTGAAGACAATCAAATGATACCAAAAGAGCAGGCTACCTCATCCAGTGTCGATGTGAAGGGCAAAGGCCGCGCTATGGATGCGTCTATGCGACCTATAGCGCCTGAAATACCTCAACGATCGGGTGTACGGGTGACCGGAGTGGGTATGCAGCGTGAGCCTCTGGAGACAACGGACGTGGACTTGGCCAATCAGGGCTACGGAGAAAATCCTATCGACGCATATTTGCGCCAGGAGAACGAGGACTACATCGAGTCTATGCATCAAGCCCAGTTGCACGAGGGCACAGTGAATGAGGCTCCGCTTGGCTCATATGCTGATTGGGGCGTGCTGCAACGAGATTGGGATGCTTTTGAGGCCACTGAGACAGGTATGCGACCTATTACGCACTACCGCTTCCAAGAGCACAACCCATACGTCCTTGGAGAGGCCTCCAGGACGAGGCATCATCTGATGCATGATGTCAGGCACTCTCTGTTTGAGGTACGTTATGCGATCGTCATTGTCTAGGATGTGTATGAATACCGATCCATGATGTGGCTGTAGAATGTGCTGGAACTTGAAGCGGCTGTTCAACGTGATCCCACCAATGCCCTTCGATGGTTCGAGCTCGGCGTCAAGCAGCAAGAGAATGAGCGCGAGCGGAAGGCTGTACAGGCACTACGGCGTGCGCTTGAGCTGGACCCGTCCCACCTGCCTTCATGGCTTGCTCTTGCTGTATCGCACACAAATGAAGGAAATCGCCTAGGTGCATATACTGCGATTCGTGAGTGGGTGGATCGGAATGAGCGTTATCATGCCACGGTTGAGCAGTTCCGGGCGCTGAACGTGGAAACACCGGAAATGACTCGGGCAGAGAGATTCGAGAGCTTGACGCAATGTCTTATTTCGATGGCACGGGCAAATATGAGTGGAGAGATCGATGCTGACATCCAAATCGCTCTCGCGGTGTTACTGAACACTAACGAAGTATGCCTACTATGATATCTCATACCGTCTGTCCGCTTACAATCGCCCCTTTTTCATCTACTCAGGAATATGCTAAAGCACGGGATTGCTTCCTTACTGCATTAGCAGTCCGACCTGACGTATGAGCTCGCCGTCAGCATCGTAAGTCTCTCGAACTGATCCGCTTTTCTAGGATTGGCTTCTATTCAACAGAGTAGGCGCGACTCTGGCGAATAGTGGGCAACCGGAGGAGGCTTTACAGTATTACTACCGCGCTTTGGAACTTAATCCGGCGTATATTCGAGCCAGGTATGTCAACAACAGTCTGAGCTTGATTCTATGTCAACTCTCTTTTATAGATTCAATCTCGGCATTTCTTGCATTAATCTCAGGGTATGTCTTCCTCTTATACGAATTGGATTTACTCATTGTTTGTTTGCTGTTAGCGGTATGAGGAGGCTGCGCAGCACATTCTTGATGCTCTTGTACTTCAGGATGGTGATAGTGTTCATGATCGAGACCGCGGTGGGGACAAGCGTGGCGTTACCTCATCCGCACTCTGGGAGAGCCTGAAAACGTGTTGTCTGCATATGCAGAGGATAGATCTTGCATCTCTTTGCGACCGTCAAGATCTGGAAGGTACGTGTCATACTCGCCCTAGACAGATAGGTGATACTGAGATCTGGCGATACTAGCATTCCGACTCAACTTTCAGCTCTGAATAGGATGATCTCTGTGTATACATTGCCGGTGATGTTGTTTGTCCATAAGTCTTCAATGACTTGATGTCATCGCAGGTGACCACCGGATTGCTGTAACACTTATGCACTTGAGCCTGATCATGATGACCGCAAGGAACAACTGAGTCACCGGTAGCACAGCTTGTGAAGAAGGTAGGATCGGTGCGACCAGTATCGAGGCCTTGTAAATGGACCGGCCAAGTCTTTCCCTCATCAGTGAGATGGGCAAAACTTACCACGCCAAGCCAGTTCGTTATGCAGCTCGAAGTTTTGGACGTCCCTCAGCTCTACTTCTGGAACGTCATTGTCCGATTTGGTATATCAGTGTTTCTACCTAATGAGCTGTTAAAAATATTGCAAACTTTTTCTGGTGGAGGCTTTCGAGTGTTTTCCACGGAGCTTTTCAAGTTGTCTTGATCCCACATACTACAGCCAGCTTCTCTTGGTAAGTCACTGCTCAGACCAGTGTTGCGCTGGCAACATCTTGGGCTCTTACCCGCGGGATCCTCATCAGTTAACCAGTTTTCTTTTCAGTCCGACTTCTGTCGGTTGGGCTACCATTGACGTGTGTTTGTGATCGGCAAAGGAGAATACAGCCGGACTGAAGAAACTTTGGATTATATTGTTCAGATTCAGTCCTCTCATGAGCGGTTCGTACCAATGTTATGTCTCACATCAGTCACCAAGGTAGGTCGTCGCCTACGGACCGCAACGTAAGTCCAATCACGTATGTCTTAATCACTGCGGCCCCAGAAAAACGCGCCTGGACCTTCCGATCAGAATTCTCTCAATCTCCTTGTTGCCTCACGCTCACATGCATTACGTGCTTCTGCATTGACTCGTGAGATGTTCCGTCCACGTGAAATTGAGATCCAGGCCATGCTGCGTCGTATAACCGCGCCCTCACTGTGTATCTCAGCGGAAGTCCAATTTGAGTGCTACCGATTTTCAGATAATATGGAGCGCTGCTCATGGGAGCTTGTCAATGGTCTCAGGTCGCTGCCCGGTCAGACCATTGAGCGAACCCATATAAAATCATCATGGGTCACAAGCATGTATAGGAAAAAAGGACTAGCGTAGATTCAGCTCGTCTGTTACCAGTTTAACACTTCCCTGTGTCGAGTCGCATTGGTAGTTGGAACAGTTGCAACACTTTCCTTCAACGGGGTGTACGCCACATACCCTTCCGCATTTCAAATCTATCTACAGTCGAGGAGTGGTCTAGCTTTTGTAGGCAGCTTCTAGCAGCACTGTACGCAAGCAGGGGATGATCTAGTGATTTGATGCAAGTAGGGGAGCATCCCCGAACATTCTTGATGATCCCCTAGCGCGTGTGTGTTTGCTCCATGATTGCAGAGGAAACATGAGATGAAATTCGTTCAAACTGGCTTTATCTTATTTAACCTGTGCCATATGATTACTGAATGCTTCTGTCCTTTATACTTAGACGGGACACAGCATGTGCCTTTGGTTGGCGCTCAGTGTGGATGATATAGAAGAACGTGTGTAAGAATCGGAATTTCGGAAACCTCGTGTAAGTTGCGCCAGCACTTCGGTGTAGCCCCAAACGAAAAATCCTTGTAGTCCTTCCTGAACAGTAGTACAATAGTACATCGTCCTTCTAGTTGCATGAGGATCAGCTAATGATTCGGGATGCTCTGGAAGGCCTGGTCCGTCTCATAGATGCGCTTGAGGAACTTTCTACAGCAGCTGCCTAACTTGGTACGTGCCGTACTGCAAACCCCATGGGCCATGGCGCGATTAATGGTCCGGGCAAACACCACTCATGTCATGTCATGTTTTTCTTGTTTGTGTAACTACGCACCTCCGAATCCTCAACATTATGAGTCATGTTGGGACAAGTCATCAGGAAACCGTCGCCGTCTGGGTGTCTGAGATGTCTGAACTCGTCTTATCAACAAACTTGCATGGTTGACCCATATACATCCTACACTTTTTACTTGCTCTCATTTGGCCTGTGTGCATAAGTTGAGGCCTAGTTTCATATATCTCACTGGATTTTTTTGTCAGTGTATTGGTTGAAATTTCCAGATAATAACCGTCTGGATCAATGAGGTCCACTTCTGGACCAGATGCCTTTCAGAGAAGTCAGACAATTTCAGACCTTGTCAGATGCGTGACGATTTACTGATGTCACTCAAGCGGGCTCGTTTCAGATCTTGTTCGCCTTCTCCCCAGGGCAATTAGACACTTCGAGTTCACCGGCAGTGTAAAACACATGAGATCTGCTGGCTACATGAAACATAACTTTTGAGTGGTAAGCTACCACAGCTATCGTTACCAACTACCCGTTGATGAAAGCCTTCTGGTGTTTGCGAACAGGGTGCATCGACATATCGCACACGTTCCAAATAACGGGTCAGGACACGCGGTCACAGACCGAAGTGACGCCAATTCTTGACTACCCTGAAAAAGTGACACCATATCGACAAGGCATGGCATTCGTCTTGTCATTCCTGTGCCAGAAGGACGGCAGACTGTGGTCAAGCAAGTCTATATGACTGTTTTAGATGCTCTAGTCGCCGCGTTCTGTCAGATCAGCAGTCGAAGGGTTTCTCATGAGTTACTGGTCAACCACACTGCTGGAACACTCATCTTAACGCATTCAGCCAATGCCCTTGTCTCTGATGATGTAGTAAACAGTAACGAGAGTCTGACACGCGACGGAGAGGATTAGCAGTGATCGGTACGTTCTGAAGTGCATCGTCCGACATTGACATCATACAAACGGTTCAAGTCCTTGACCATGAATGCAGCATTGGGAGTGCTTTGAACGTCTCTACTGCAGGTTAAGCACTTACAACTGAGAGAGATTTCAACATGTAAGTTATCATTTATGAACACTTGTATAAGGCAATGGCCATCTAATGAAGAAATGAGAACAAAATTGGGCTACCTTTACACTGCTTTATACGGCATTTCGACAAATAACAACTTTAGCGGGAATCAGCCCGGACATGCTGACGTCTCGCCCTAATATCCGCCTTATCGGGATTCGGACATGAGATCCGGCCTCTCGCCAGCGTTATCTGTGGCGAAATTGGGCGGTAACGGAGTTATGATAAGCGGACGAAATACAATCGTTGACTGCAGACTTCCCCCACCAAGCATCGTCTCCGTGAGACCGTTCATGGGCATTCGGCCTCACCTTCAATAGCCAAAGTGCTTCACACCTTGGACGTTAACGATCATAGCATTCATCCCTAGTCTTTTGCACATCATTTTGTTTCGAACGTTGAAAATTCTGGTCGTTTCTGAAGGACCCATTGGCAGATCCGCAACCTTCAAACATTCGCTTCGTGCCTGCTCATCAGTCAGGCCTCCGTGCTCCCCGGATTGTTTTCAGCTGTCGGTAATGGCCTCGTTTCAGTATTTCGTTAGATCAATTGTAGTGCGCCTTGATGATCATTCATATGTGCCAGTCTCAGTACGAAACTGCAGCGCATTATTAACTGTTGATCCCAATGTTCTTTATATGACTAAATTCTTGACACCGCAATGTAGATCACCATGTTCCGCGCTTCTCGGACCGATAATTGAGCACCTGCTGTGTATGCAAACTCTAAGTTGTGGTAGCAGTCGGATACCCATGTGATTGCCGTTATACACGATTGTCAGTTGTTTCCCAGCCCTACGCTCATGAACACAAATTGTAGCACCCCCGGTCACAACCCGTGGGTCTTTCAAACGACAACCTCGAGGAGATGGGCAGATGAACACTGCGATAGGTCGATAACGTGTGCATAAACGCGCATGGTACAGTGGTATATGCTACAGCGATACAGAAGAAGACGGCCCATGAGGTGGTGTACAAACAGATGACCAAAAGAGGACCAGTATGCTGCGCACAGCTAGCAAGCTCACATACCATCAAGGTGTTCTCCTTCCGCTTCGTTCGGTGGAGTTGCTTCTGTTCTCCCAGTCATCCTCTGAGGGGCTCAAGCGAGTCGCTATCGAGGCAGCATCAGCTGTTTGTCGGCATTCAGCGCCACCCTCAGAACGTACTGTGAGTTGGCGTCAGTATTACGAATTTGTGACATGACATTGCCGCATACAGTGTCTCTGTCATCCAAGTCAGCATCCACAGACGGGACACGTGAATACAAAGAAGCACTGACATTCAGAGCGTCCAGTCGACTGAATGTCTTACCACACCCTTGACATATGTTTGATTGAGACTTGGCGGTATGTAATGCCTGATGTCTCCTGGATTCGAGAAATAGGCATGAGGCCACAGTGTGACCAGAGCAAGCTTTACATACTTGCAATCGTGTTGCCGTGCGAAGCCTTTATTACAGCCAGGCCACTCGCACATATACGGTCGTTCAGCCGTATGAGAGCGTAAATGTCCTATCATCAGAAACTTCTGCATGAGCATGTCAGAAATATCTTGCGATCACGATTTTGGGCATACCCCTCAAATTGAAGCGGCGGGTGAAGGTGCTTCCGCATCCAGGGACTGGGCAGACGAAATGCGCTTCGTTTCTACGTCGGCTTGCGCTAGCAGCCTGGGTAGCACTTGTCGTAACCTGTTGCTTCTCTACCTGTAAGATGGGTGGCAGCCTAGGCATGACCGACGGTCCCGCATGGGACCTATCTCCATTTCCGCGGTAATGAGAGGGCAAAGGGGCTAGCGGTGGAGGGAGTGCTGGGCTCTGGCCATAATGCATGGAAGCGTTGGACGCACGTTGCATCTCAGGAGAATTAGTTCGGACATCACGGCGTGATGATGGAACGATTTCTGGAAGGAGCGGCAAGTGAGCAGACAAGGGGGCAGGAGCAGGGACTGATGAACGCAGTGGCCATCCTTCCAACCGAGCGGGCTGCTGCGAGATGGAAGCTATGGAATAAGGCGGAAGACGATTGCGGCTAGTCGAAGCCTGAGCAAAAGAGGCTGCGGCGTGGTGAGCCCGAGGCGCGTCGCTCCTTGAGGTGCAGATGCGATCGTCAGGATGATTGCTCGGGACGTTAGTACCTGGAGGCATATCTAGAGGAATCGCGCTATCGGTACCGGAAGGTGAGTGGAAAGAATTGAAGGCATGTAAAGGATAAGGGGAAGGGATCGAAGTGTAAAGTCTCGAGGCGTCCACTTCCATGCTTGACAGACAGGCGCTTCAAGATAGCCGTTTCTGATATTCGATTCTTCTTTACTGGCGTTTGTAACGGTGTGAGCCGGCGAGTGGGTACACAATGATACGAAGTCGACAGGCGACTGTCAAGTGTGTTGGTTCACCAACTTTGGAAGGAAATCTGCGAAACAACGTGGTCAGTAATGAGGAGACTCCTTATACTTCCATCTCCCGCCATTCCGAAGGGTCAAGAGGGTAACATCGCTGATCTGAGACGAAGGTGATGCGACCGTATTGCCACTGCGCTGTTTCACTCTGGACCAGCGCTACGACGGTAAGAGTTGACGAAAACAAGCTCATGTGAGGTCGCAACCGTCTCCTCTTCTGCCACATCGCAGCCACACCGGTCCTCGGGTCCTCCTTAAGCGCTAATCTCCGATTACTATTTATGTCCGGTCTCTTTCCTCCACACCTTGTCTTACTTCGGCAGTGTTCAATACTCTGTTTCTGACGAAAGACCCTGTGTATCAGGAACGCTGGTGGAGGGAGAGGTGCATTGTCCATCGTAAGAGACCTGGTAGGGCCGCTTATGGGCTTTCCGTCACTTCCTCGGGCGGGTTTGACAGATTGGCCCGACGTTTTGACTTCAAATTTCGCACAAAAAAGCTGATCATGTAGCCTCGCCCCACCCTTACATAACGACTGCGCACGCTAGGGTTTAGCAGGAACTTGCAACACCCGCGAAAATAACAGAGCGGCAGGAACTCGCCCTCGTCTACATAACATACAGCTGTGCAGCTACAACATGATCTACTTTTTCGAGCACAGCCCAAACGTTGTGCGGTCATAATGTAAGATGACAAGCTGGAGTAGTAGGAAGGAATGCCGCGACTGATTTGGTGCCGAGAATACTACAAAGAATGGCTTCCGACTCTCACATGCCCTTCAGCGTCAAAACCGATAGCTAGGTTATAGAAGTATGCATAATTTTCTGCCGCTCTGCGATAGTCACGGATGCTGACAACTACTTTGACGATCTGGCCCTATAGAAAACTCTTACGTTGTACGACGTGGTTTCCGAGGATCCTCAAGTTTTCATAGCCACGAGTTGCATTGCTCCTATGTGAACTATAATTATTTTTCAAGTCCCTGACGGCGCCCGACTCGTGGTATTAGGAATCGTCTCTCGCCATCGTGTTCGGCGGAACTCTGGCTCCAAGGTACTTGGCCCTTTCCCGATGACAGCAAGCGCTCACAGCTGTCACACACTGTAAAAAAGCGTAGTCAATGTTTGTGCAAATTTTGCAGGGCAGTCATGCATTAGTCGCACAAGCTGACCATAGGTTGACTGGTGCGCGACTGTCCTGTGACTGACTGCTTCATATTCAGCCACCGAAAGACAAGAAATGCGACTACAGTCAACTCCCTCTTAACCCATACCCCCTCGGTGGAAGCTACGAGCTATGGGTTATCAGGGAGTATGGGTTATGGGGAGACCATTACACCCCACAAAGCAATTTGGTGGATCGGAAAAGCTATGGGTTTAGAGGGAGTATGGGTTTCGCCAGGTATGGGATAAGAGGGAGTTGACTGTAGTTAGTCAACTTATGCAATTTTGGTGTCAGAAAGGTGACTAAGGTTGACTTTCATTTTTTATAGAGCGTGACGCTGGTCTCATTTCTATCCGGAGTAGCGCTAGTGCCGCGCGCTCATATACTAGTACAGGTGGGTCATCACTCACAATGTGAGCTTCTGGGCCAAAGAGCGGCTGGCTCCCGACAATTACATGCATCCTATTATCCATGGGGAGTGTCAACTAGCGGATACAGAGCACGTAGATTGTTCCTTGTCTGATCATACATAATAGGATATAAATAATACTACAGAGACAGAGTTTATCCATACAATGCATACACATGCTCCCCGACAACCCAAAAAACCCAAAGCTCAATGTCCTACGGAATCGCTCGAAATGAGGTGCGAGTCAAGCAGTCGACGCCTCCTCATAAGCTCCGATTCGGAAATGGTCTGTCCTGCCTTACCTGCTCTGGTCAAAAATCCGGGAGAAAGGTCACGCCGATTCGATTTTTGAACGGTCGGTACGTCCTGCAGTCTGGACAGCGGGCGGGCGTTATGCAGAAGGTCAAGATGGTGCGTGGCGGGAAGCCCCTCACTGCTAGCAATGTCTTCCCGCTCAGGAGACTTAGATTGTGCAACCCGATTCGGAGACGACTTTTTGGTGAACGACATACCGCTATCGATGACCTTAGGATCGTAGAGTGATTGAGTCGGTGTCGTTTTCTTCTTGGTCGAGAAGGTCAGAAGATCGTCCGTCTCTGTCTCCATTTCTGTTTCAGAGGTGACAGAGGTCGCAGAACCATCCTCCACGGGTAAGACTGATGTTATGTCGCGTCTCGGCGGAGATGGGCGTTTTCCACCCACCCACCGGTTGGCCCGCTCTGTTGCGTCGCGTCGTGATGTGAGACCAAGGTCCTTCTTACTGAACGCGTCGTCCATCCAATCAGCCAGATCATTGATCACCGTGCGTGCCTCCTGCATCAGCATCGGCATCTGGAGGTACCCATGACTCCATTCCGAGAAAATCTGCATGGTCACCCAGTCCTCTTCGCCCTGTGCGGCCAACTGATCGCGTTCGCGTCTCAGCGCACGCGTGGCTTCATCCTCCCTGGCGCTCATGCGCAGTTGTTCTCCGAACTTGACGCTCTTTCCCGAGATCGACACGTCCAGCTCTTGCTTGCGCACACGTTTCGCTTCTCTAATTCGGCCAGCAAATATCACGGTGTCGTCAACGAAAGGATCTTTCTCACCACAAGACATCAGAAGCGGTGGGAACTGTGCAAGAAGGTGGCTAGGTGCCAGGATCGGCGAGATGTAGTAGTCTGAGCTAAAGTCAGGATTACGATGAGGACCGATATAGAGAATGGCCATTGCTCGCATCTGAAGAACAACATAAGTACCGTAACAACAAGGTTGTCAGACAAGATATGCCTGGACAAACTCACCATACTAGGAGAGATAATACGGTCTTGAAAGTATCCAGTGCGACTCGTCATCGTCAGCCTAGTCCCCAAGGGAACCCTTTCTTTCGGTGTTCCCTGAGGTTCAGCCTGAACATCTTTCTCTTGCTTCTCTGCAACACGCTGCTCGACTTCGGGACGAAATCGCACTCTGGCTTCAATCGACTTCTCCTCTTCGCTAACAAGGTTCGGGTCTGCGCTATCCTCCGCATCAGCCATATCCCCAGCCTCTTCGTCCATAACAGTCACAGAATCACCGTGTTGTCCCCGAGGATCCGCCCTGTCGGACTTAGCACTTTTGATGGCAGGCGTAGAACGGCGGGTACGGAGAGGTTTTTCCGCAGTCGGAGACGCTAACGTTCGGATGGCATCACGCCAGCTCCGACGTCTACGGAGGATTTTGCGACTGCCTACCATGGATAAAGGGCTAATGTGAGAATAGTGATCTTTCTGCTCTGCGAGACCCGGAATGTGGCCAGAGGACTGCTCAGACTGGAGCACCCTCAGATTAGCGGGCGACATCCACGACGTAAAATTGAAGTCAAGACAAGCGTAGTTAAGCACCAGTGCCACCGGATGTGGCAAGACAAACTGCGTCTCTAGGATTTTGAGCATCACGCCCGTGGCAATGTGAGCACCTCTGCAAGGGTGAACATGTAAGTGACTTGGCCAGAGGTAAAGGTATTCAATGTGCACTGACGCAGAATCCCCTGTGACAATGACACGAAATCTGTGACCAGACATTCCGACGAGCTTTCCGCTGGTTTCGACCAACACTCTGTATGCATCGAAACACTCGTCAATGGCATAAGGGTATGGATCTGGGTGAGAGGTCAGCAATGAACTAGTAAGATTGAAACAAGGTGACGCTACCTACATTCAGGCGCCTTTCCGTACTCAATAGCCAATACTGGCTTGCCTGTACGTTCCGCCCACATCCGCAAACGGTCTTCATGATGCTCTGGAGTCATAGATATGAAGCCACCTCCAGGAAAGTCAAGAATCAGATTAGTTGCACGAGCCAAGTGATGTTCCGGAGGAGAGAAGAACAACCAAGCACTTATGGGCCGCGTGTATGTCGAGCCACCAGGTCGAGGAAGGAGGACCTTGCGGCGAATTGTAACTTTCGGATAGTATGTCAACAAACGGAGCTATCAGGTCTAAGTCAGACGTGATGCAGCTTATAAGAGATTGGACAAACGTACGTAAGGGTTGCTTGTCTTTTCCCATGTTGTACGAAGCATCTCAACGGTGGGGACCGCACGGAACTTTCGCAACTGTAAACAGCACTGTGAGCCACTCTGATCATGTGGAATGCATGCGTTGTCATGCCTTCTCATCTGCCTCATTTGCGTAAATGATATAGTATCCTGCGAATAGGACGGAGCACAAGTCTTTGAGCCACTTGGGACGTATTGACATCGCAGTGGCAAATCCAGCGTCCAATCCTGTGTTGATCCAAGTAGCACGGTAGTATGATGCCGTGTACTTATATTGGCGTTAGAATAAGATTATTACTTGTGCTTCACTGACAAATATGCTTACTAGATCAGCGAGAGGCTCAGGTGCTACGATCGGCGGCAGTGAGAAGGAGAAGATGCGACATATTCAGGATGATACTCACATCCCAGACCAAGTATCTTGTCGACGTTGCGTACAGCATAAACTCCGGTCAAGGTACTCACGACAATTTGCCATGGCGTGAAGCGTTCTGCAGGGTGATCACCTCATGATTTGCTGCACAGAAACATGACGTTCGTACTTACGGTGCAAGGTCCGACTTGCCCGCCTCAGCCATAATACACGTGGCCCTCCTGGGTTCCCTCGTATAATTCTCCAAATCCAGAAGATAATGACAAGGAAGACCTAAGATGACGCGGGTCAAATCCGGTATAGCAAAGCTTGCCTGACACGATGCGAACCTGAGCTCGTTTCCAGGAGGGACTAGGGCGGCCGAGTAGATGGTCAATCATTGTAAGATGGTAGTGGGTCAAAGAGAGAACCGGGCATGCAATGGGACGACATCCTACGAAGGTCTGAACACTAGCATGTGATTATCGATTGGGACGAGGGAGTGCTCTGCAGATGCCCTTTCTGGAAGTCTGCTGACATAATCATATGACCTTTTTTTTTTTTTAATTCCTCGGGTTTATACTCCATACGACGTAGGTACATGTAGAGTAATAATGATAGTAAGTGGGCATCCGCGCCCACATGAGCGGCACACCTACAGTTTTCGGTGTCCTCGTTATATGGCGTGGGCATGTAATCCAACAAGGTCTGACAGGAAGCGTACAGTCGCCATATGACGCCATACCCGACCCCGACCCGTCTTTCACGCTCTGTGTGTTTGCTCGGCCCGGTACCCCGTTCCGTCGGCAAAACACTTAAGGAACTGAGTCTAGCCCTACAGGTTTCGGGCCTCAGTTATCTGTTAGTTAGACGGGAGGGTCATCGCGGATACTGGGTTCCGCTATCCCCTCGTCTATCCAATTATGGTACATTTCGAACGCCTTTGCTTCGGCGTCGTACCACTCACAGAAATCCCGGTATTTTCCACCCAGGGCGGTGGTCATGCCAGGATCTAAATGTCGGTCCTCATGGAACCGTTGCCAGGCCGCTTGTCTTCCGACAGTGTGGCACATTAGACGTGCACGAGTGAATGTTCTTGTGCGCGCAGCTTCAGCTTCGAGTAGAGATTCAGCCAGAATCTCTGCCCAGTCAAAGGTGGAGACCATCGGGTTGAGCCGAAGGAACTCCATTATGTCATCCGGGGTCCATCCCTTTTGTTCAGGGGGCCCCATCAGAAGCGGATCACGAGGACCCTGTTGGCGCTTCGTCCTTATCCAGAATGGACAGTCAAAGAGCACATGTTCCCTGGTTTCCTCCGCTCCGCATAGGCAGAGGTGAGGGCCAGGGATGTTGAACCGAGAGCGGTATTCACCGCCAGGGAAATGGTTGGTGAGCACACGACATACGCGTGCCACCTCCTTGTTGGACTTGCCAGCTGCTTTCAAGACCCACGTGCCCTTGGCCGTAGTCCCGTGCAGCGGTAAGGCGTCCTCGGTTACTTTCCATAACCGTCGGCCGCGATAGTTGGGGTTATCGACTTGTGTCCCCCAGCGCTTTTTGACCCTTGCCTTTACACGGGCAAGGGCCATCGATTGTGAGATGAATTCCGGTTGAGGATCATCCAATGCTTTCTTCGCAAGTTCGTCAACGAACTCGTTCTGAAAAATGCCTTTATGGGATGGAACCCATAAAAGGACGATGCGTCGGCGTTCATCTGCATCAAGGAACGCGCGGACGTGTTGAGAGGCCATGATCGCCGCCATTTGCGACGACCCGACTTCCGGCTTAAATATTCGGTCAAGTGCCGATTGGTTATCGGAACAGACCGTGAGGGTGGTGATGTGGGCAGGGACGTCACGGACCGCTTCTCGCAGTCCGCGCGCCAATGCCAGCATCTCCGCATCGAAGCTCTGGACCTTACCGGCCCCGAATCTTCCATGGGCAACGTGATCTTCCCCGTCAACGACGAGCCACGCACTACCAGATCTTACTGTGGGTGCATTTTTGTACGACCCATCAGTGAATAACATTCGCCCTTCTGGCTGGGCCAACTGGCGCCGGAATTCCGGCCACCAGGTGTACTCCAACCAGTCGGCAAATTCAGGAGAGTTTTTGTTTGGACCTTTTCCGTCCAAAAACATCCGCTCGAAGCGATCAATGTACCGATCCACGACCCGATCGCCGGGCCGCGCCTCCGGGTGGAGTGGTGCAAAGTCTTCTGATGACTGCCTCCCGATGCGATCTATGAACGTCATGGGGGTGATAGCCTGTTTTTTGCCACGTCGCGAGTTAAGCGGCCATGGCGCAGTGATATTGGTGACGTTTGTCGCCCAGTATGGTGGAAGAGCGGCCCTCATTGGGTGCCCTTCATGAACTCGCCGCGCTCTAAGTGCAGCTTTTTCCATGTACCGGTCAACCTGGATGCGGATGGGGACCAACCCACCCAACATTTCCATTGCCCCGATCGGTGTGGTCTTAAAGCAGCCGGTTATCCATCGAGCTGCTCTTGACTGAGCGGTCTGCAATTCTTTTGCAGCCCATTTGAGGCCCTTCCATTGTGGGTTCCACCACAGTTGAGCGCCGTATAGCATCAGCGGAACGACGTGCGCTATATAGAGCCGTCGTTTGTTGATGGGATGGAATCCGCGTGCCGAGTTACCGAGCATGCGGAGTGCGTTGCACGTGCTGGCCGCCTTATTGGCGTAGAACCCGCACGTGTGCATGGAAGCTAAGCTTGGGGTCTAAAAAGAATCCAAGATAGCGCATCGTGTCCTTTGCTCGCAAAGTGACGTCATGTCCATCTGTTCGGATGGTTAGATCCGGACCGAGGGGTCGGGAAGTCGAATACCCCTTCTGGCGCTTCCAGAAGTGCATCAACTCTAACTTGTCTCCTTCGACGCCTAAACCTAAACGGTTCAGGTCGCCTACGAGATTATGGAAGACATCCGCCAGAATGGCGTTGTTCTTCAATATAAGGGCTTGCGGGCTGTCATCAACAGCCTTTGGCGAAGCCGCCATGATGAGACCGTCGTCCACATAGAACTGAGTCCCGGTTCGGCCCGGTTGTACCAAATGGACTGGCGCCCACTTGTGTATGACCGGTGCAATATAGACCCCAGATAAAATTGGGGATAAGCTAGAACCCTGACCGACTCCGACATCAAAGTCAGATGGATCGGTCAGGTTACCGTTAAACAAGAATCGGGTTTTACGCCCAACCAAGTAATTTGCCATGAAATTGCAGAGCTTACTATTGAAGCCCTGTTTTCGCATGATTCCTACCAACGCATCATGATTGATGGACGGGTAGAATTGGGACACATCGAGCAATAGCACCGATGGGATAAGGTTGCGCGCCCATGCCTCTTTGACATTGTGCACAAGTTGAATGCCAGCGTCAGTGGTGCTATGCTGCATAGCCCCGCCGAACTGGCATGGGTGTAGGATTCCCCACTTCTGGGCATCCCACTGCATTCGCTTGGCAATGATCTTCTCGAACAATTTGCCGAAGCAGTTTAGCAAGCAGATAGGCCTGTAGGCCTTTGCTAGCGTATAGTCCGGTTTGTTCGGTTTGGGTAAAACCACCGTAACAGACCGCTTGAAGACGCTCGGGTAAACCTCGAAATCGAGGCAGGCGTTATAGTACGCGCGCAGCCATTGCCGCACGTGTATGCCGAGATCAGTCTCGATGCCCTCCTCGGAGCGCTCAATCTGGTCCACCATCCATTTAATCCACATCCAGTTCACGTGATCGGGACCGGGTGCGGACGTATTGCTAGTAGATTTGAGATTCTCGCGAATCTCAGTCTCACTAATGTCTGGTAAAGTCAATTCCTCCCTTTGAGGAATTTCGTTTACGAATGTCAGATCCACCGGCCGTGGGTTGGCAGGCGTGAACTGGTTTTGGAAAGCACGACTGAGATCAGCCGCACTTTGAACTGGTGTACCATCAGCTTGCCGCAGCTGAATAGTGGCCTCTTGTCGTCTCGGCTTTGTCCAGGCGACAAAGTCCGAGATCGATTGGGGACTGGATTCATCCATGATCCGGTCAAAGTGTGCACGCTTCGCCCGCTTCGTGGCACGGCGAAGTGTTGCACGTTGTTTATGCCGTTCAGACCGGAGTTCAGCGGCAACATCGTATGCATCTGCAGTGGCCTGAGCTCCAGGTCCCAACTGATGACGTGTGTAACGGTACTGCCCAGACGCCGCGCTAAGGCGGTGTTGGGTGTTCGCTAACTTAGTGGCCGCATGGGAGCATGCAGCATCCCACCACGACTTTGCACGTTTGGATGGACATTTTACTGCTGAAAACTCCATCCATAGTCGTTGGAGGTCTCGCTCTAGGCGATCCCCCATTCGTTCAACGCCTTGGGCGCTGCTGAAGTGTGTGGGGTAATCGACGAATAGTTTCGCCGTTGCCGTCACAAATTGTTGGGCCGCGTCACCGGTACGAGGAATACCCCGCACCGGTTCTGGCTCAACTTCAATCGGCATCTCCCACCGCAGGACCGCGTGGTCGCTGTTGTGGCGATGTGACATGAGTACATGAAGGTTTTGGCCTTCATAGTACGCTGGGTCGATCCACACCAAGTCTATGACTCCGGGTGTGAGAGCGATGTTGTGGGAGCGCCAAGTGACTGGACCGTCCTGGGCGTTCATCAAGACCAAGTCGAGTTCGGCCTGGGCCAACTCGATGAGGCGGTTGGAATCAGCGTAGTGCGGAGGCCGCACCCGAGATCCTGCAGCGCGTGTGTCCCATAATGGGTGGCGGAGATTGAAATCCCCGCACATGCACGCAATGGGTGGAAGCGCGTGTACACGTGTTTCCAAATATCGGACAGCATCAAAGGTGGTGCTGTCATTATATACGTTCAGGACATTGAAGTCCCCGGACGGAAGCTTAAGCGCTACCATAAGGCAGTCCTTATGGGAGACGCTGTGAGTGACAACTTGCGGGGAGGCCGCAGCCCACCGCTTGTTGACATAAACTGCGACTCGGGAATCTTTCGATGCCCCGAGGCACTTGAACGAGGCATGGGCGGACGTATTCTCATACGCCTCCCCGTCTCGTGACTTAGCTGAAGCCACATCCTTGATGCGGCCCCAGAATATCTCTTGGATACAGATTATATCAGCATCCCTATGTCTTTCTAACAGAATGCCAGTGTTTTCCGCCGATTTCTGGACATTTGCACTAATAATCGTGAGAACCTGTCGATTATTCAACTCATTCTCGTTTTTTACACTTCCAGCAGTTGGGCTAGGTGTGCGGTTGAGATCCGGTATCTCATTTGGAGATTCAGATCTGTCATGTGTAATATTTACAATCGTACTTTGCGTTGTACTATACATAGGCAACTATTAAATTGTCCGCTTATGCATGGGATTCTTCCGCGACTCGAGGCCTAGGCGTGCTCGAGCCGCTGGAATGTATCTCTCCGCTTTCGTGATCCGATACCTCTTCTCCATCAGAAGGGTCCGTAATCTCAAGTGACTCGCCTGAAGGTCCAGGCCTAGCCGGTTGTTTGCCTCGTGCCTTTTCAGAAAGGCCACGCAGCTTTCCTCTGGTGGCAGCTTTTGCTGCTGCCGCCCTTCCTTTGGCAACTGATACCACCGGCGGGTGTGCCTTATGCCATTGTTGGTCACGTCGCTTCTTTGCCCACTGGCACTTGGGCGAATCGGCTTGGTGTCCATCGTCACCAGTTTTTCCACAATTGGGGCAGCTGGCATGTTCGGGTGGGCATGCGATCGTTGTTACCGACATCGCTGCCCTTCGTTGTGCACAACATGAAGATTTTTCTTCATGTAGTGCCAATATATGAGGTTCGCCACATTTGACACAACACTCATGTGCGGATTGACAAAGGGGGGCAATATGACCCCATCGCCAGCATCGGAGACAGAGCGGGACTGTTGTTGTCTCGGTCCACGGTTGTAAACGGTACGTTTTGCCAAAAAGGCGGACCGGTTTCTTCATGATCCGGATGGCCGTAGAACCAGACCGGGTGTCGAGTATGGCAAAAATGAATAAGCCACTGCCGCCAGAAGCCGATTGGTATCGGGCTTTGGGCGAATGGTGTGGGTGTAAGACTATTTCCTCCGCCCACTCATTGTTCCGCACAAGTTCTTGGAATACTTCTAGCGGTGTGTATTCGATCCTAGTTCCATCCCGGTACAGCGGGAATGCCTTGATCGCCATTTGCGTGATGATATGGGCCCAGTCAAGCGTTAGCCCAACCGGGTTCATTCCATCTGGTGCTACATGTGGAGCGACTAGTCGTCCCATGCCAGCTCTGAGGGCGCCCAATTCCATGGTGGTAGGGCGTTCACTGCATACCAAATGTACCTCCCCATTTCCGGGTGGCACTATGGCGTTAACGAGATAGTTGACGGAGTTGCCTGCTCCAGCCAACAATTGTTGGACGACTACCTTGAGGTTGTCGACATTCAGAAGATCTCCGAGTTCTAGGGCTCGGTCAAATCTTAGTACTACCGTCTTAGGGCTTGCACCCCGGGCCGGTTGTGTCGCGTGCTTGATCACGGGAGGGGGGCGAACATTTGAAGTGGCGCCAATTGTGATCATAGGACGGGTAGGATCCCGTGCCACCATCGTGGGGCCTGTCCCACGTCCTCGTCCTAATCCAGGACGGGGCCGAGGGTCGCGCGTGTATCTGCTATCGCCAGTTCGACTTGTCGGTTGGGCGGGGGCAGCCATGCCTTGCGCTATGCGTAATGCATCTGACAAGGAGATGTTGGGGGCGGTTTGTGCGATCTCTGTCGCTCCCCGTATGTCGTCCCAATTGGGACCATCATCGGCTGTAAGATCGATTACCGGACCGGTATTCGTCCTTTTAGCTGCGGGCGAAGCTGCCCTACTCCTTGTGGGAGAGGGTGGGGCTGCGCGCTTCTTTCCCTTGTCTACCGGTGCAGATTTGGGTCCTTCATTAGGCGGCGACTGGATTCGCACCTGTTTGGGTGTCTGTTTCGCAGACGATGAGGCCGTAGCGGCAGAGTACCCTGGTGCTACGGCAGCTATTCCTTCCACTCTCTTTGATAATGCTCTGAGGGTGGACGTGTTTGTGATGACAGCTTGGAAAAGTTTTCCGCTGTCGTTGGTGGTCGAGGTCGCAATGGCCCCGAGCGTAGTGCGTGCTCCTTCAAACCATTGATCCGATGGTTTGGGTAGTACAGATGTAAGTGCTATCGACATTTCACCGATAGTCTTGCGTTGTTCGGCAATGGTGGATTCCAACTCCGTCCTGATGTCGACAAGTTCGCGTACACGGGTGGCTAGATGGCCTATCCCGTTGAGATCCGCTGATGAGTCCCGTAGCCTCCTGGCCCCGAATCGCGATTTTAGGAGCTTTCTAATCCCCCAACCGACCACTCTAAGACTCTCCTACAGCCTACGACAGGAGGGATAGGTTCCTATAAAGTTCCTAACGCCCCCTCTCTTTCCTAAACCCTCCTAACACCCTACGAAGTCTTGCGAAGCCACACGAGGTGCTACGAGATTTCGAATGCTAGACGCGAAGTCCCTAACTCCTGCTAAGTCCACTATCGGACACTGCCGGCCCTCCCATACTGTTCCATTGGATCTAGGTCCTATCTACTACGTCACTCATCCCGGGCTTAGCTAAGAAGTCTTAGCTAAGTCTCTCCTAGCTCTTGTGATTGCAGCTACCTCCGATAGGCTCCGAAACGGTCCGAAGTTCCGGAAGCTGGACGTAGGAAGCCTTGTGCACCCCCATGGGTCTCGATCCTATGCCATAAGGTCATCCTAGGGCGTACCCACATGACCCTCCACCCAGTTAGGACACCTCCTGCCCCGATTAGGCCAAGTCCCGCTGCTAAGAACTTCGTGCGCTCTTAGCCCGCTAAGATAGGTGATCACGGCGCATGGCTGCTCTCGGATAGTCATCCTGCCCTCGTGAATGAAGTTGGTCACCTTTCTACCATTCGTAGTTCCCCTGTTTCAGTTCCTAATTAGTTCCTATCCTCCTCGTGTTCACTTCGGAGTCCATGCGTTTTAGTACACATTTCGGACTCGTAAGGATCACTTCGCGCAAGATTAGTTCACCTCACGCTCCCCTATTTAGTCAGAGGTAGTTTACTATGTACGAGAGAGACCCCTCAGTGCACGCTTCTCTCTTTGGAATACCAGTTCCCCTGTAGCTCCGATCTCAGGAAAAGCGCCGCGAGTACAACCTTAGGAACGGTCCTAAGGTCCCTAAGTCTCCACCCCAGCTTCATTTCAGTACCTTTGAACTACGTCTACGCTCGCGATATATCTACGAACCACGTCTACGCTTCCCGAACTACGCACTACGATCTACGAAAGTCGCCGTGACTTCGCACCCTTCGGCACCTCATATAGCACCTATCCGGTGGGCCTCCGCCTTAGTTATACCCTTAGGCTCACGTTGCGTTATCCCTACGTCCTACCAATAGCCCTACGACTCGCCCATAGCCTTAGTTACAGGCTATAGTACAGCTCCCTACGCCCTCGAACTCCCCGACCTCTCCTACAGGTCTCCTACGCTAGCCAGACCTCGCCCACTTCGCTCTAACACACCCCTAAGCCTTACGCCCTTTAGCTAACTCTAGCTAGAAGGACTTCGCAACATCTACGAAGTCAGCTCGCGCAATTTAGCTAAAACTTCGAAGGACTTCGCAAAACCTCGAAGAACTTCGCATACTTCGGAGGGCCTCGCAAGGCCTCAGGGTTAGTATAGCACTTAGGAACAAGATCCTGTTGTGCAGGACCCTTGGCCCCTTACTCCCCCACTTATAAAAACAAGACATACAGGTTTCCCGGTATCATACAGGTTGTAGCTCCTACCCTCACACCTTCACAGTTATCACACTACCCCCAGCCACGTTGCGGAGCACTCCCTAGGTACCAGGGTCCCCTAGGTCGTATCATTTCTGGAGCCCACCGCGAGGGGGAGCAGTCAAGATTTCATTGCCTTCAGATCATCCTACGTCTAACCAGTCCTCTCCGAGAAACAGCGATCAGTTACTATCCGAGTTCTTTCAGGTCGGCTATCGTTACTATACTCAAGCAGGCCTTCCACGAAGCACCTCTTCGCGAACACCTACGACTATCCCCTCCGATATCATTTCTACACTCGAATCTTCCGAATTGACCCCCGACTTTGAGGCTCTTTTCGAAGGGTCTCTAGACACGCTTACCACGTCCGAAGACTCACCAATTGAGGACTTCGAACCTCAGTCCACGTCCCCTGAGCTTCCTAACACCTCCGAAGGAAGCGGTCCTTCTTCAGCGTCTGACCCTATCTTAGTCCATTTACCGGCATCCCCTCAGCTATCCTCTACGCTCCCATCAGCTTCGCGTTCCCCTCCGATTCCTTCTATTACACTTTCCGACGCTTCTACGACCCAATCTTCTTCGGCTAGCATCAACTCAGCTTCGAACCCATCTCTGACCGCACCCATTTTAGCTAATCCCCTAAATCCTATTTCTGTGTCAACCATGAACGCACCTCCACTCATGCCGCCTCGAGGAGATCGTACATCCCCTACCTTCGATCCTGACCAGCCTAGGACCATCCGAAGGTATTTCCAGGACTTAGAGTCACTTTTTGTCCGCTGCCAGATAGCGGATGAGGCGACGAAGAAACACTGGACTACTCGCTACCCTCCTATCGATGTTTCGGACCTATGGGAGTCCCTCCCTGAGTGTTCCGATGTCACGAAGACCTACGAAGACTTCAAGAAGGAGATTAGAAGCCTCTACCCAGGCACAGAGGACGATAGAATGTGGTCTATGTCTGACTTGGATCAGTTGATAGGAGAACGTGCTAGAATTGGAATCAACAATGCGGCAGACTTAGGAAGCTTCTATCGTGAGTTTTATGCCATCACAAAGTACCTAATTTCGAAAAATAGGTTGTCTACTATCGAGCAAAGCCGTGCTTTCGCGAGGGCCTTCCAGCCTTCGCTATGGGCTCGCGTGTCTA
Organism: Taiwanofungus camphoratus; assembly: GCA_003999685.1. Taxonomy (NCBI): domain Eukaryota; kingdom Fungi; phylum Basidiomycota; class Agaricomycetes; order Polyporales; family Taiwanofungaceae; genus Taiwanofungus; species Taiwanofungus camphoratus. The sequence goes on from CP021223.1 coordinate 1,064,015, forward strand.
CTAGGTTACAGCTAAAGTTCCCTGATCACTTACCCGATGATCCCTACACCTTGGACCAGCTACATAGCGCGGCGAAGTTCGTACTCCTTGGTACTTCTACGACTCTTACCTCTGCTACGACTGTAACTACTTCGCCCACTGCCGTGCCCGTGGGGGGCTCATCGCTAAAGATAGAGGATCTACAGACGTTCGCGGAGATCCTCACGAAGTCCGTAACCAGTGCGCTAGCTCCTGTTCTTGCGAACCAGCGACCCCCTCGATTGGACAGCTCGCGCGGCGAGCACACTCATGTAGAAGGCCAGTACTGTCACTATTGCGGGGACTTGGACTGCTGCACTAGGTGTTGCAAGCACATTGAGCAGGACATCAAGGATGGCAAGTGCAAGCGCAACCCAGATGGAAAGATAGTGCTGCCAAATGGAAATTTCGTACCCAGAACGATCCCAGGACGTACGATTCGCGATAGGCTTTACGAATATCATCGACGAAATGGCACGAATTCCTCCCCACAGCTCCTATTCGAAATCGACAATCGCCTAAATGTGCCTGCATTCTCACTATCCGCCGAGGATCGTATAGCCGCTTTAGAACACGAGATTTACCAACTTCGGAGACGTCGCGAAGTCTTCGATGGTGTGGAAGTACCCCAGCGCAGAAGGCAGGGTGCTCCTAATGCGCAGTCTGATCCTAGAAACCCACCCTTAGCCAACGCACCTCCGATAGGACGCGCTCAGCATCCAGTAGTGGATCCCCCTGCTAACCAAGATGCCCCAGTGGCGGAGGCGCAGAACCAGACCCCTCCTACCATTCTAAGGCGATCCAATTATCCTTCTAATTCAGCGCCGTCGCCTCCGAAGCCTGCGAATGCGTCCGATCCACCCACGAACTCATCGGAGCATGCCGCGTCTACATCTAACGTACCAGCCCAACCAGCATCACAGGCAGCCATTCCACCGCCCGCTCCACCAGTACATCCTTTCGCTAATGCTCGAGATGCTACTTACGCACCTCCGAATCTTCGAAATTTCGCAGCAGCTCCGAAGCCTACAGCAGATAAAGGCAAGGACGTGGCCTATAAGACGATCACACCGGTTCATCAGGAGAAACTTACAGAGGAAATATTCGCGCGATCTATGAGAACACCAGTGGTTACACTAACGCCCGAGGAGCTACTATCTATATCCCCGGATGTTCGTGCGCGATATCGCGAGGCTATCACCCCTAAACGTGTGCCTATGGATCCTAAGGCTACTCATATGGCTCAAATTACGGAACTCTCAGACGATCTCGCTTCTAAAACGACGCTAGCAACCTCCGAACTATCGTGCCATGGTGAACCCCTTGTCCCTGGTTCGACCATCATTCCAGACCCCTACGAAACGTACTTACGACACGTACCCGGAAAGGAAGAACCCTCCGAAATCATAGTAGCCCGCGACTCGAACTCTATCCGTTCTATCGAAGCCCTAATCGACAACAAAGAGCGAATCGAATGCATCGTGGACCCTGGGTCACAAGTGGTTGCGATGTCAGAGCAAGTCTGTCATGCCTTAGGGCTAATTTACGACCCTTCCGTGCAGCTAAATATGCAGTCTGCTAATGGCAGTATTGACCGTTCTTTAGGACTGGTTCGAAATGTCTCGTTCCAAGTAGGCGACATCGTGTTGTACCTACAGATACACGTCATACGCAATCCCTCCTACGATATCCTTCTAGGCCGTCCCTTCGATGTGGTAACCGAGAGTGTGGTTAAGAACTTCGGAAACGAGGAGCAGACCATCACGATCGTATGCCCGAACACGAGCGAAGTCGCGACCATCCCTACGATGCCTCGAGGACGTCAAAAGTTCTTACCAGCCCATCATCATAGTTGCCCCCACGCGAACTCTTCGAATCATTTGCGATCGGGTTTTTAGATTTCGAGGATTTGAGAAATCAAGGAGAGGTCGCCCTGGTCGTTGAGTATGAATCCGATACCCCTAAAATCGTGTCTTTCGCTGCTGTAAATGCAGCAGATAACAATTCTGTTCCTGCGCTCTATCTATCAGTCTCTAACTCTGTGTCTAGCTATCTGCAGTCTCTCTATTTTAGCGAAACTTCAAAAGTCTCGGAAGGTCCGGCTGATCATACTAGGTGGCTATCTGGCTTTCCAGCAGCAGCAACACCGCCCGAGGCTCCCTCCCTTTCACACGATAATCCGAATTCTCTCCCTATGCTTTCGCTTTCCGCCTCTAAAGACATATCCTCTATCCCCATTCCAGGTCCCAGGAACGCTACGAAGGTCACGAAGTCAGCCCGAAGACCTTCCCTTGCTCCTAATCCAATGGTATCCCTTCCTAAGTTGTCAGATTCTTCCCCCATTCCTACATTTGCAGCATCGAAAAAGAAGTACAAGCCTGTAGCGCTGAAGACTCGCCCTATTCTGGGAGCTTTGGACGAACGATTCTGAATCATTCGCGAAATTAAAGGCGACCCTTTAGCAACGATGCCTACCCTATCACCGACTCCACCACCTTTCGAACCTACTTTGCGATATACGCGAGAACGGCACGATCTCACGGACAAGCTACACAGCGGAGACTTCCTACAACCAGCAGAGAGGGACCTCCTACATCACTTTATGACCCTGCATGCTGATGCGTTCGCTTGGAATGATTCCGAAAGAGGGTGCTTCAAGCCGGAGTACTTCCCTCCCATCGACTTTCCGGTAGTACCGCACACGCCATGGGTACAAAAGAACATTCCTATCCCACCCGGAATCTACAACGAAGTGTGCGCAATAATCAAAAAGAAGATCGCAGCGGGGGTCTACGAACCTTCGAATTCTTCCTATCGTTCACGATGGTTTTGTGTGGTGAAGAAAGACGGAAAGTCCCTACGTCTCGTACATAGTCTGGAACCCCTAAACGCTGTCACGATTCAACACTCAGGCGTTCCCCCGACTCCCGAACACCTCGCAGAACAGTTCGGAGGACGACCTTGTGGTGCTATGTTGGATCTATATGTAGGCTATGATGAACGCTTGATAGCGGAGACTTCGCGCGATCTTACGACATTTCAAACACCTTTCGGAGCTATGAGATTGGTCACTCTACCTATGGGATGGACCAACTCGGTCCCTATCTTCCACGATGATGTCACGCACATCCTACAGCCCGAAATTCCTCACCTAACAGTTCCCTATATCGACGATGTTCCGGTCAAAGGCCCTGAAAGTTCGTACGATCTCGTACCTATTTCGGAGAACCCAGGCATTCGAAAGTTTGTTTGGGAACATTTTACGAACCTCAATAGGATAGTCACACGCATGCGCTACGCAGGAGGTACCTTTTCTGGAGTTAAAAGCATTCTAATTGCCCGCGAAATCACCGTTGTAGGGCATCGGTGTACTCCAGAAGGTCGCCTACCGGACGAGTCTCGTGTTGCAGCCATACGCAACTGGGGACCTTGTGCGACCCTATCTGACGTTCGAGCCTTTTTAGGAACCATTGGAGTGGTCCATATCTTCATCCGAAACTTCGCGCATCGTGCAGATGCCTTAGTACGCCTAACGCGAAAGGCGGTACCCTTCGAATTTGGTCCAGCGCAAATCGCAGCGCAAGAGGACCTTAAGGATGCTTTGCTGTCCTCTCCAGCTCTCCGATCCATTAACTATTTGTCAGGTGCGCCCGTCATCTTAGCGGTTGACACCTCCTATATTGCAGTTGGCTATCACCTTTGCCAATGCGATGAGGACAACCCTAAAGTCCGATTCTACAATCGTTTCGGATCCATCACCCTAAATGATCGCGAGCGGAGGTTCTCGCAACCGAAGTTAGAGATCTACGGATTGTTTCGAGCACTTCGCGTACTACGAATCTACCTAATCGGAGTTAGGAACCTTATAGTGGAAGTGGACGCACGCTATATCAAAGGGATGTTGCAAAATCCGGACATCGCACCCAGCGCGAGTATAAATCGCTGGATCGTATCGATTCTAACATTCCATTTCACCCTAGTACATGTACCAGGTACGATGCATGGACCAGATGGACTATCAAGACGAACCCCCCAGCCAGGAGATCAAGAAGAGAGCAGCGAAGAAGACTTCGAAGACTGGATAGACAAAATGCACTCGTTTCTACATCACATCCAAGCCCCCCCTTCTCATCCTATACCATCGATTTCTACCCTATTCCCTTACGAATTCGCCTCTAACATTCCTATCACAACCCCCACACCTCCGATAGCTCCAACCTTCGCCTCCGAGTTGGCTGAGGACAGCCAAGGTTTCAATAGGGAGGAGGAGAGCTACGATAGCGTCCCAAGATCCGAAATGGCCAAGGAAGCTGACGCAAGACTTGACTTAGTAGCAAAATTCCTACGAAGCCTCGCGAGACCTGCCAACCTATCGGATGCAGAATACGAAGGTTTCGTAAAATACTGTCTTCTATTCTTCCTCGATGAGGACATACTATGGCGCAAAGATCCACAAGGAGCTCACAAACTAGTTGTTAAGCAGGCAGATCGTCTACGAATCCTCCGAGAATGTCACGATGCAGTCGCGCATCGAGGAATACACGCTACGAAGGTGCTGATTTCAGAGCGGTTTTGGTGGCCCTACCATCATATCGACATTGCCTGGTATGTTCGAAGCTGCCACCTATGCCAGATTCGCCAAGTGCGGCAGATCCTAATCCCTCCTACGGTCGCTACGCCCGCTCCGATCTTCGCAAAGGTTCATATAGATACCATGCATATGCCCCCTTCTAACGGATTTAGGTACTTGGTGCAAGGCCGGTGTTCTCTAACCCAGTACCCCGAATTTCGGATGCTTCGCAAGGAGACGGCTAAAGCTTTGGCAGAATGGCTCTTCGAAGACTTTGTTTGTAGGTGGGGTGCGCTATCGGAGATAGTCACGGACAACGGTGCTCCCTTCGTAAAAGCTACGAACTACATAGCGAAGAAGTACCAGCTACGACATATCCGAATTAGCGGATACAATTCGCGTGCCAACGGACTGGTGGAGAGGCCTCACTTCGATGTTAGGCAGGCTCTATTCAAGGCCGTGGATGGCGAAGAGTCTAAATGGTCTCAGGCAACGTACTCAGTCTTCTGGTCCGAAAGGATCACGACTCGAAAGCGCATGGGATGTTCGCCCTATTTCGCGGTCACTGGCACCCACCCTGTTATCCCTTTGGACGTCGTAGAGGCCACCTATATCCTTCCTCCTCCGTCTTCTATGCTATCCACGACCGATCTTATCGCACGTCGAGCTATCGCATTGCAAAAGCGGGTAACTCAGATAGCGGAACTACATTCGAAGGTCTACGAAGCGCGAAGACAAGCTGCTCTGCGATTCGAAGAGAAGCATAAGCACTCCATCCACGATTTCAACTTCGAAAAGGGCGATTTAGTACTAATTCGCAACACACAGATAGAAAAGTCCCTAAATCGGAAGATGCGACCTCGCTACCTCGGCCCAGTACTCGTAGTATCTAGGAACAAAGGTGGTGCTTATATCCTGTGCGAATTGGATGGTTCGGTACTCGACAGGCCTACGGCAGCCTTCCGAGTCATCCCCTACTTAGCGCGAAAAGCCCTCGAACTTCCTACCGATCTCCTGGACGTGTCGACGGAGCGACTTCGCGAACTAGAGCTGACTACCACCCAAGGCGATGACGAAGAACTAGGATCGTATCCCTACTCTCCTAAGTCCGGCTCTAGTCCATCCGAAACTCACTAAAGAATCAGAGGAGCAATCGACGATACCCCGACTTTAGCTAAGATTACGCTACGTCCATTTTACTTTTCGCTTACCTTTTGGTCATGTTTTACTTTCCCCAACAAGCCCCCACTCAGTTTGACAGCTACGAAGTTCCGAATGTCTACGAATTTTTACTTACAACATCTCCTACTTTTTACTATAGTGATTCAACTCATGAAGTCGCGATATCGTTCTAAAAAGCTCCTAAAACGCCGAGCGGAGCGAAGATTGCGCGAGGGGCCTTAAGCCCTTCAAGGCCATGATGATTTACTGAGCCTAAATGAGCGCATTTTATCCCCCTAAGTCTTCTAATTCTTTGCTGTGTTGTTTGGTTACTTCACACACTTAGGAACCTTTTCACAAGGACGACGTTTGCGTCCGCTTTATTCAGACTACTGTACACATATTGGAAAAGGTCCCTAGCAAAGGGACGCGCAACGAGAGAGAATACAGCACGTTGGTGCGACAGATACGGAACGGGCGAGATGACGAACTACGAACCCCCCACCTTCTAAACCTCGGCCTCGGCATCTTCCTCATCCTGCTCGGACTCACCAGAGGGACCAGGATCGGTAGAGGAGGCGGCGACGCGACGGCGAGGAAGGGGGAGAGAGCTCAAGTCGAGCGGCGCAGGCGTACGACCGGTTAGGGCGGTTTCGGCACGATAGAGCCCCGAGATGTAGTCTTCGAGACGCATCGCGCGACTCTCGGCCATCGCGCGGTCATACCAGAGGCCTTCGACAACGGCTTGATGCGCAGGGGTAAGGCCGTCCAAGTATTCGGCGCCGTTAAGGGCCAGCGAGGCCTCGAGCGACATCGTAGGCGCAGGGGTCGACTTCGCCTTCTTGGACTCGCGGGCGCGAGGCGGGGACACCTGAGGAGGTTGGCCCGCAGCTAGGGAACGTCTTAACATCAGCAATGTCGCGATAACGAGGGCACGAGAAGCCCTACCACGCTTCGAAACGCGCACGCCGCGCTCCTTACCGTCTACGGAGAATCCGCCCCAATAACACCCCTGCGACTCTCGCAGGCACTTACCACACTTCACGGCGCCCGCGGGGAGTTCGCACTCGAAGTCTGCGGTGTAGGTGCTGCAGCGATCGCACTAGGTAGCAATGATAAGTCGCGAACAGTCACGAAAAGGACGTGCACTCACCTTCGCATGAGTTCGCCTATGCTCCGCCGCCTTCGCCATGTTAGCCAGGGCTTCGGGCGTCGGGGGAGCCTTCACCTTCGCAGTGTCCTTCCCCGGAGTAGGAGGGACCCCTACGAAGACACCCGAACTAGTGGACGAGGCGAGTTCACCGACTTGGCCGCTAGAAACGGAGGCCATGATCGAGCTGGCCTGGGAAGCCGCGCGAGTAGAAGCCGCTGCCTTGGCCCGAGCTGAGGGACGACGAGTACGCGAGGAGGTACGACTAGGAGCCGGCGAAGGAGCAGAAGACGAAGCCGCAAGTTGGGCAGCACGTTCAAGCGCAGCGCGCTCGACCGCCTCCACACGAAGTCGTTCGGTCGCACGGGCGAGTTCGCGCTGTGCGTCTCGCTCTTGAAGCATAGCAGCGAACTGAGGAAAGCCGGTGCGAGCCCACGAGATCCACGACGAGTCCGCGAGAGGGAGGATCGCCGTCAAACCTTCGACGATGGCGGCCTCTAAGGTAGGATCGGCGGGAGCGTTCGAAGCCTGGGACAGGACCCGCCAGTTACCCTATAACGCAGTGAAGACGATGTATCGAGCGATCGAGGAGGGTACGTACCACACGACGTCCTAAGTTCCTCGCCCACCGCAGGTAATCTTCGGCCTCCGCTACGCCCTCCGGACGAGAATCGAGGAGCGCCAGGACATCGCTGTGAGCCAGGCCAACACCATCAGAGTCCATATCGTCGAACATGATGGGGAAGGGAAAGGCAAAAGGGGAGAAAGGAGAAAAAGATAAGAGGCACCCACAATTAGCTTCTATCAGGATATCGCCCGCTTCGCAGATCGGACGCGATAGGCTACAAGTTCCCACGGTCGCGCACACTGACTGAGGACAGTCAGGATTTCAATAGGGAGGAGGTGATGAGTCCCGTAGCCTCCTGGCCCCGAATCGCGATTTTAGGAGCTTTCTAATCCCCCAACCGACCACTCTAAGACTCTCCTACAGCCTACGACAGGAGGGATAGGTTCCTATAAAGTTCCTAACGCCCCCTCTCTTTCCTAAACCCTCCTAACACCCTACGAAGTCTTGCGAAGCCACACGAGGTGCTACGAGATTTCGAATGCTAGACGCGAAGTCCCTAACTCCTGCTAAGTCCACTATCGGACACTGCCGGCCCTCCCATACTGTTCCATTGGATCTAGGTCCTATCTACTACGTCACTCATCCCGGGCTTAGCTAAGAAGTCTTAGCTAAGTCTCTCCTAGCTCTTGTGATTGCAGCTACCTCCGATAGGCTCCGAAACGGTCCGAAGTTCCGGAAGCTGGACGTAGGAAGCCTTGTGCACCCCCATGGGTCTCGATCCTATGCCATAAGGTCATCCTAGGGCGTACCCACATGACCCTCCACCCAGTTAGGACACCTCCTGCCCCGATTAGGCCAAGTCCCGCTGCTAAGAACTTCGTGCGCTCTTAGCCCGCTAAGATAGGTGATCACGGCGCATGGCTGCTCTCGGATAGTCATCCTGCCCTCGTGAATGAAGTTGGTCACCTTTCTACCATTCGTAGTTCCCCTGTTTCAGTTCCTAATTAGTTCCTATCCTCCTCGTGTTCACTTCGGAGTCCATGCGTTTTAGTACACATTTCGGACTCGTAAGGATCACTTCGCGCAAGATTAGTTCACCTCACGCTCCCCTATTTAGTCAGAGGTAGTTTACTATGTACGAGAGAGACCCCTCAGTGCACGCTTCTCTCTTTGGAATACCAGTTCCCCTGTAGCTCCGATCTCAGGAAAAGCGCCGCGAGTACAACCTTAGGAACGGTCCTAAGGTCCCTAAGTCTCCACCCCAGCTTCATTTCAGTACCTTTGAACTACGTCTACGCTCGCGATATATCTACGAACCACGTCTACGCTTCCCGAACTACGCACTACGATCTACGAAAGTCGCCGTGACTTCGCACCCTTCGGCACCTCATATAGCACCTATCCGGTGGGCCTCCGCCTTAGTTATACCCTTAGGCTCACGTTGCGTTATCCCTACGTCCTACCAATAGCCCTACGACTCGCCCATAGCCTTAGTTACAGGCTATAGTACAGCTCCCTACGCCCTCGAACTCCCCGACCTCTCCTACAGGTCTCCTACGCTAGCCAGACCTCGCCCACTTCGCTCTAACACACCCCTAAGCCTTACGCCCTTTAGCTAACTCTAGCTAGAAGGACTTCGCAACATCTACGAAGTCAGCTCGCGCGATTTAGCTAAAACTTCGAAGGACTTCGCAAAACCTCGAAGAACTTCGCATACTTCGGAGGGCCTCGCAAGGCCTCAGGGTTAGTATAGCACTTAGGAACAAGATCCTGTTGTGCAGGACCCTTGGCCCCTTACTCCCCCACTTATAAAAACAAGACATACAGGTTTCCCGGTATCATACAGGTTGTAGCTCCTACCCTCACACCTTCACAGTTATCACACTACCCCCAGCCACGTTGCGGAGCACTCCCTAGGTACCAGGGTCCCCTAGGTCGTATCACCGCGATATGTTCTGCCCCAATCAGAGTGACCATTTGATTGGCCACCTGTAGAGCAGCTTGTGCCGTGTCCCTCCACTCAAGTCCGTAGGCTTCAGCGCGGTATTTGTTAACATCCCTCCGTATGATACGTGAATACGCATCCCGGTCGACGTGCAAAGTGTACGAGATGTGTTGCAACGATTCCCTGATGGCCGCTAGCAGGGAGTCTGGAGTCTCATCTGGTGACGAACAGGTGCCTTGGAATACCTGCACTTTGGGGGCTGTTGCATACATCGTGGCCTCGGGTAACGCCGAGACATGCTGCATAGGCCCCTCCTGTGGGAAAACGATAAACGTGTTGTCCTCGTTATTCCTCTGGGGTATGCTCACCTCTGGTGTAGGGGTGGGCATGAAAGGCTGAGATGGCATGAAAGCCGCTGCAGCAGATGAGGGAAGTGGAGACGACTCTGGGATCGTTTCCATTTCAAAGGAAGCTCCACGAGCAAGTCGTAGGGCTTCAACTTGAGCTTGGGTTTGAGATCCCCGCGCATCAGGCGCAGGATAAGGGGCAGGTCGCCCTGAAAGTGTACCGCCGGACACCCTCGAAGACGAAGTGCCAGTCGAGGACGTCCCAGTGACTTGAGAGTCACCAGCGGTATGATGGGAGCCAGTTGGGAGAGAAGAGGGAGTGAAAGCAGGGGCCATTTCGACGACTAAGCTAGGGCGCCTAATGGAGATGGTGGTGGTACTGGTTCAAGAAGCGGTGAATCATATGACCTCGGACCTACTACTGTCAAATCGGACGTCGACCATCGAGCCTCTGTCGAAACTCTTTGTATGTTGTCTGCTTCGCCGCGTCTGCAGGTTGCACATTTCTGAGCATTGTGTTGGTTCTTCGAACTTTTCGCGGTCGACGCCTTTCGACCGTATGAGTCTCGCAGCTCATCCTAGAATAGAGACGAATAAATACTACTCTATGTCAGTAAATGTAGTATACTCTAGAATTAATTCTACTCACCTCAGTCTCGCATTATACGAGTACTGAGGTGCGTCGACGAAAACTTTGCGAGCATACTCTACAGACTATATAAGTGCGCGTCGTATCTTCCAAGCCCGCGTTCCACTGGACTACCTATTGCAGCCAACAGACGCTGCTCATTTTGCTCCGGCAGATTGCGCGGTGCCTGTGAACGATGTAATCTCGCTTGGTTTATCCAATGTTTGATCGTTCTGAGTACAATCGTTTTGAATCGAGTTTGCACGTTTCTACGCTGTTGTATCTGCGAGGGCGCTTCTGTGAGATATGGCATATGAAAGAATTTCTATAGACAAGTTTTCGGATACTTTCTCGACTGCTATTGGTGCGCACAGACAAACAAAGTCTGGCCCAGCGAGGATTCTGAATCATACCACAAGAGCTCTCTAGTGTCGCCCTCGGGGGCAGCATCGTATCCGTATCTGACGAGTTTTTTGCGGAAGCATACCATCTCTTACTTGTCGAGGTACGCTCTCGCTCAGTCCTTCCCCTTCGAGTTGACTTATCATGTCATCCCTTGGCAAGCCCGCGCCCAGTCTGAAGGGTCAGTTTGGGCCTAAAGGTGCCCTATTCAGTGGATGGGAGACAAGGCGACACAATCCCTCCTACGACTGGCTAGCTGATTTCCCCAACGTAAAAGGCGTCTGCTCAATCCTGTGCTTGTATTATCAGGTGCATCATACGGCTTGGGACTACCGGTTCTACTTTTGGCTTCGAAGTAGATACCAGCCATTTCAACGGTTCGTTCAAGTTATCACTGGAGTTCACGACAGTCACAATGACCCTCTCCCTTTGTTGCAGGTAACGAGGCCCCAGAAGTCTCTGTTGATGCGTTGTACTCCCCTGACGAGGCGCCTCAGGCGGATGATTCCAGAGTATGTTCTTTTGGCTAATGTCGCAATTTTGTGTTATTCACAATCTACAGTGGTCGCAGATCCTGCCCAAAGTAGGTTTAGGACCAAGCTCGAAACATTTATTCAAAATTCCGCCTTCATCGCGAGTGAACTATGTCAAGCTGAATATGTATCCTGATGGGGGTATTGTGTGTTCATCTACTCACCCTCAGTCGCATTTTGTAAAGCCACTAAGTGCTATGTTCACCTCAAGGCACGATTCCGTGTCTACGGATTGGTATTACCTGTGTTTCCCGCCGACACGGCAGCGTCTCTTGACCTCGCCCACGTATTTTCCGGGGGCCGCGTGGTCTTTACATCGGATCAGCACTTTGGCGTCGGGTCCAACCTTGTCCTTCCAGGAAGAGGTGATCACAACATCGTATCATGCATCAGAAATTTTCTTACGTCATCTTGTCCTGCTGGTCCTGCCGTTCTAGGAAAGGACATGGGCGATGGTTGGGAAACAAAGCGAAGCCGGGGGAAGGGCCACAAAGATTGGGCGATCATCAAGCTGTCAGTCATTCCGTCTCACCTTCCTCCGTCCACATAACGCTCATTCGACTTCCCGCCGCTCCTTCAACAGCGGAGATGCCGGCTTTCTCTCGCACGTGGAGATTGACACTGCGCATTTCAAAGGCAATTTTCCCGAGTCATGCGAGCTGCATGCTGTACACAGCGATGAGCTCGTTCCGAGAAATGTTGCTGAAAATCAATGGATCTTGATCCTCCCGAGGACAAAGCTCGGTCCTCACCGACAACATTTCTTCCAACTACAAAACGTGGACGGTGTTCCGTTCACACACATCAAGATTACAATTTACCCCGATGGCGGTATCAAGCGAGCCAGGATTATCGGCAGAAGAGCTATTGGGGGCCTTGATGCTCCATATAATGGTACCGCCGTGAAGTTGGAGACCGGCGATAAATCCATTTCGGATTTGCCAGAACCGCCAACTCCCGCAGACAAGTCGCAACGTAATTCTAGTCCTGTCATCCCCGCGTTACCGCTCACATCCGAGGCCTTCGTACCATTTGGACAAGTCATTCAGGGATACTCAGACATTCACGCCGTCCCTTCTCCGCGCACGACGCGTATCACCGGCGCAAATCAGGGGACCGCTCTCAAATTCCACAAGCTTGCATTTCTCGAGTCTTCGTATCCGCCAGATTCTGGTGCTGCAGCAGGCTTGTCGGTGTACCGCTGCCAGCCGATCGATGTGACGTCTGGTGGGGAATGGGAGATTAAGCTGCTAGAGAGACATCCGTGCACTAACCAAGCTTTCATTCCTATGGGCGCTGGGCAGAGTTTCGACGATACATTGACAACACCAGGGACTTCTTATCTAGTGATCGTCGCTAAAAATGGAGAAGATGACAAACCCGATATGCAGTCTTTGAGAGCATTTATCGCATCAGCCGGTCAAGGCATCGTGTATAACACTGGAATCTGGCGTAAGCATTCTATTTTCGCTTGCTGAGCCTCAGCCTATTTCTTGTTCTTCATATAGATCATCCCATGGCTGTTCTGGACAGGGTATGTCAGATGTTAACATTTACCTTATCGCAACTCACCGGACCGCTTTTGTCTTTCAGCCGATGGATTTTGCCTGCATCGAGACGCAAATTGGAAATGGGGACAAGCTTGATTGCGAAGTCATCTCGCTGGATAGTTCGTCTGGATACTACAGGGTCAAGCTCTAAAAAGTTGATCTCGATACACAACAACATGGAATCAGGGTACTAGTACAATCACAATGATAGAATATAAAGGTGGACACGATCAAAGACTGCGGTTTAAGTTCACATGAAACATTCGAGCTCAGGTGTCTACCCATCCAAGCAAGGTTAGATACGCGAAATTGTAGCCAAAGACGATTGTAACGCAATAGGCAATGTCGCACAGGTCAACTTGCAAGACCGGAAGACTCCGCGGGTCGATCACATGTCGATCTTCAGATTCCAAGATGCTCATGCTCGAATTTTGTGTCTGCACAGACCATTGACCAGAACATCAAGGTTGCATTCAGCGCTCAGCGCTAAACCTCTCTTCAAGCAATATTCAAATTCTTGTATATATGTCCGCTCTTAAATCAATCCGGGTCTCAGGTGACAAGATTGAAATTGTCAACCAGCTTTTACTACCTCATACAACGGAATTCATCGCAATCAACACGATCGAGGAAGCCTACGATGCTATCAAGTCCATGAAGGCGTGTATTCACGAACCATTTTACGGAAAAAGCTCTCTGATGCTTGTATCAATTCTATGAAACCTGATTGATGATGTATAGATTCGTGGAGCTCCTGCTATAGCTTCATTAGCTGCTCTCTCCATTGCCTCATACCTCTCGCGCGCCTTAAAAACCTATCCCTTGCCCGACTTTCTCTCCTCTCCGAATGCATTCAAAGCCAATATTGAATCTCATCTTACTTTACTCTACTCAGCTCGGCCAACCGCGGTCAATCTCGGTGCCGCAACGCGACGTTTGACCAAGACACTCAACGCTTCCATTGATGCGGGGAAAGATCCTCGAGAGATTGCGGAAAATCTCATCATAGAAGGGAAGAATATAGATGCCGAAGACATCGGTAGAAATAAGGCGATGTCTAAGTGGGGAGGTGAATGGCTTGTAGAGCAAGTCAAACAGAAAGGCGGATCGGGCTCAGGGCTTAACGTCATGACTGTTTGCAATACTGGATCGTTGGCGACATCGGTATGCTACAAACTGGTTATCTTGGTTGTGCCAACTTGATGCGCTTGTTAAAAATCAGGGGTATGGGACCGCTTTAGGTCTGATTACCTATCTTCACGAAACTGGGAGGCTAGAACGAGCTTATTATACTCAGTCGACTCCATATCACCAAGGCTCTCGGTCAGTCCTCGATGTGGCTATGAGACTTATATTGACTTTTCACCAGACTCACTGCTTTGGAGCTGCAGACTCTCAAAATCCCTTCTACAATGCTGTGTGACAGTATGGTTGGATCTCTTTTCCAGCATCATGACATCCATGCAATTGGTTCGTCTTCAATGCCTACGCTAGTCTTTTAATATCGAATTTTCGTCTATGAAACCAGCCGTTGGTGCAGACAGGATAGCTCGTAACGGTGACACAGCAAACAAGGTGCAGTGCAACTGACGGACTTCATTGTTGTAGTGAGCTCAGATTCTCTGCTGGTAGGTTGGAACGTATAATGCGGCGGTTCTTGCGGCGCGTCATAACATACCATTTATCGTTGTTGCCCCTATAAGCACTGTCGACATGGAGATCCCCGATGGTAGCGTGTAAGTCATAGGTCATTTTCAGGCATCTCCCACAAAAACCATGACACTATCTGTAGCATCCCTATCGAACAGCGGCCTCCCCTGGAGGCTTGCCTTGTCCGAGGTGCCCTGTACCCACCTACGAGCATCAAAGAGCAAGCGACCGTGATGATCACACCGTCAGGTTTGGATGGCGTTTATAATCCTAGCTTTGATGTAACGCCCGCGGATCTCATAACTGCTATCGTCACCGAAAAAGGCGCGACGGTGAAGAGACAGGGGGAACATGAATTTGATCTTACAGATGTTATATGATAGGACTGACAGCTTAAGTCGTCGACTCGTTCCTCAGTGTAAAATTGATTAGCACACATGTATCAAGGTCGAATTGTTCTCATTGTTGCGAAGCCGGAACAGATTTACAGTCCCTAGATTGCTACTTAGGTTCAGGAACCTATCTGTCATTAGACTCAACTGAGATCGACTGGGTCCGTATCAAACTTGATGTTCGAAACAGATTTTTTATCCACCTTCAATACAAGGCGCCCATCAATTTGAAACTTTGACATTGATCATTGAAATCATGATCACCTCCCACAGCTTTCCTCGTACTGCACCCAAAAGTTTTCGAGGTCTCTGTTCTGGGCTGCATAGGACGAAGCTCCCGATAAGACTTTCAAAAGAAGGTAAAGCTTGTTTCTGTATTCAGTGATACCCTTTTATAGTAAAAAGATTGAAACTGTTCTTTCTGAAGGTTTCATCATAATTGGCAAATATTCACAATAAATAACTTTACAATATTTTCCAAGCAGCACTATAGGTAAGTGATGATACAAAAACTCGCCCTAATTTCACAATCTTCTGACTGCGTTAAGGTCTAGAAAATTTCGAAAATTTCGTCTAAGTCTGAACGAGGTCTAGGTATTTTTTTTTGAGTGCGGCCACTGAGAAGCGCCTATATGATTACGTAAGCCATTCATCAAGGCGTAGAGAAAGCACAATGGTCTGAGTGCAAATCACACGCATCGTATTCTAGTCCATAGACCTCTTTTTTTTTTTTTTTTTTTTTTTAAATCTACGGGTTTATACTCCATACGACGTAGGTACATGTAGAGTAATAATGATAGTAAGTGGGCATCCACGCCCTCATGAGCGGCACACCTACATTTTTCGGTGACCTCGTTATGTGGCGTGGGCATGTAATCCGACAAAGTCTGACAAGAAGCGTACAGTCGCCATATGACGCCATACCCGACCCCGACCCGTTTTTCACGCTCTGTGTGTTTGCTCGGCCCGGTAACCCGTTCCGTCAGCAAAACACTTAAGGAACTGAGTCTAGCCCTACAGGTTTCAGGCCTCAGTTATCTGTTGGTTAGACGGGAGGGTCTTCGCGGATACTGGGTTCCGCTATCCCCTCGTCTATCCAATTATGGTACATTTCGAACGCCTTTGCCTCGGCGTCGTACCACTCACAGAAATCCCGGTACTTTCCACCCAGGGCGGTGGTCATGCTAGGATCTAAATGTCGGTCCGCATGGAACCGCTGCCAGGCCGCTTGTCTTCCGACAGTGTGGCACATAAGACGTGCACGAGTAAACGTTCTCGTGCGCGCAGCTTCAGCTTCGAGCAGAGATTCTGCCAGAATCTCTGCCCAATCGAATGTGGAGACCATCGGGTTGAGCCGAAGGAACTCCATTATGTCATCCGGGGTCCATCCCCTTTGTTCAGGGGGCCCCATCAGAAGCGGATCACGAGGACCCTGTTGGCGCTTCGTCCTGATCCAGAATGGACAGTCAAAGAGCACGTGTTCCCTGGTTTCCTCCGCTCCACATAAGCAGAGGTGAGGGCCAGGGATATTGAACCGAGAGCGGTATTCACCGCCAGGGAAATGGTTGGTTAGCACACGACATACGCGTGCCACCTCCTTGTTGGACTTGCCAGCTGTCTTCAAGACCCACGTGCCCTTAGCCGTAGTCCCGTGCAGCGGTGAGGCGTCCTCGGTTACTTTCCATAACCGTCGACCGCGATAACTGGGGTTATCGACTTGTGTCCCCCAGCGCTTTTTGACCCTTGCCTTGACGCGGGCAAGGGCCATTGATTGTGAGATGAATTCCGGTTGGGGATCATCCAATGCTTTCTTCGCAAGTTCATCAACGAACTCGTTCTGAAAAATGCCTTTATGGGATGGAACCCATAAGAGGACAATGCGTCGGCGTTCATCTGCATCGAGGAACGCTCGGACATGTTGAGAAGCCATGACCGCCGCCATCTGTGACGGTCCGACTTCCGGCTTGAAAATTCGGTCAAGTGCCGATTGGTTATCGGAACAGACCGTGAGGGTGGTGATGTGGGCAGGGACGTCACGGACCGCTTCTCGCAGCCCGCGCGCCAATGCCAGCATCTCCGCATCGAAGCTCTGGACCTTACCGGCCCCGAATCTTCCATGGGCAATGTGATCTTCCCCGTCAATGACGAGCCACGCGCTACCAGATCTTACTGTGGGTGCATTCTTATACGACCCATCAGTGAATAACATTCGCCCTTCTGGCTGGGCCAGCTGGCGCCGGAATTCCGGCCACCAGGTGTACTCCAACCAGTCGGCGAATTCAGGAGAGCTTTTGTTTGGACCTTTTCCGTCCAAAAATACCCGCTCGAAGCGATCAATGTACCGATCCACGACCCGGTCGCCGGGCTGCGCCTCCGGGTGGAGTGGTGCAAAGTCTTCAGATGACTGTCTCCCGATGCGATCTATGAACGTCATGGGGGTGACAGCCTGTTTTTTGCCACGTCGCGAGTTAAGCGGCCATGGCGCAGTGATATTGGTGACGTTGGTCGCCCAATATGGTGGAAGAGCGGCCCTCATTGGGTGCCCTTCATGAATTCGCCGCGCTCTGAGCGCAGCTTTTTCCATGTACCGGTCGACCTGGATGCGGATGGGGACCAACCCACCCAACATCTCCATCGCCCCGATCGGTGTGGTCTTAAAGCAGCCGGTTATCCACCGAGCTGCTCTTGACTGAGCGGTCTGCAGTTCTTTTGCAGCCCATTTGAGACCCTTCCACTGTGGGTTCCACCACAGTTGAGCGCCGTATAGCATCAACGGAACGACGTGCGCTATATAGAGCCGTCGTTTGTTGATAGGATGGAATCCGCGTGCCGAGTTACCT
The DNA here is from genome assembly GCA_003999685.1 of Taiwanofungus camphoratus. NCBI lineage: Eukaryota > Fungi > Basidiomycota > Agaricomycetes > Polyporales > Taiwanofungaceae > Taiwanofungus > Taiwanofungus camphoratus. The sequence continues at coordinate 1,081,769 of CP021223.1, forward strand.
AGCATACGGAGTGCATTGCACGTGCTGGCCGCCTTGTTAGCGTAGAACCGTACGTGTGCATGGAAGCTAAGCTTGGGGTCTAAAAAGAACCCAAGATAGCGCATTGTGTCCTTTGCTCGCAAAGTGACGTCTTGTCCATCAGTCCGGATGGTTAGATCTGGACCAAGGGGTCGGGAATTCGAATACCCCTTCTGGCGCTTCCAGAAGTGCATCAACTCCAGCTTGTCTCCTTCGACGCCTAAACCTAAACGGTTTAGGTCGCCTACGAGATTGTGGAAAACATTCGCCAAAATGGCGTTGTTTTTCAAAATAAGGGCTTGCGGGCTGTCGTCAACAGCCTTCGGCGAAGCCGCCATGATGAGACCGTCGTCTACATAGAACTGGGTCCCGGTTCGGCCCAGTTGTACCAAATGGACTGGCGCCCACTTGTGTATAACCGGTGCAATGTATACCCCAGATAGAATTGGGGATAAGCTAGAACCCTGACCAACTCCGACATCAAAGTCAGATGGATCAGTCAGGGTACCGTTAAACAAGAATCGGGTTTTACGCCCGATCAAGTAATTTGCCATGAAATTACAGAGCTTACTATTGAAGCCCTGCTTTCGCATGATTCCTACCAGCGCATCATGATTGATGAACGGGTAAAATTGGGACACATCGAGCAAAAGCACCGATGGGATAAGGTTGCGCGCCCATGCCTCTTTGACATTGTGCACAAGTTGAATGCCAGCGTCAGTGGTACTATGTTGCATAGCCCCACCGAACTGACATGGATGTAGGATTCCCCATTTTTGGGCATCCCACTGCATTCGCTTGGCAATGATCTTTTCGAACAATTTGCCGAAGCAGTTCAGCAAGCAGATAGGCCTGTAGGCCTTCGCTAGCGTATAGTCCGGTTTGTTCGGTTTGGGTAACACCACCGTAACAGACCGTTTAAAAACGCTCGGGTAAACCTCGAAATCGAGGCAAGCGTTATAGTACGCGCGCAGCCATTGCCGCACGTGTATACCTAGATCGGTTTCGATGCCCTCTTCGGAGCGCTCGATCCGGTCCACCATCCATTTAATCCACATCCAGTTCACGTGATCGGGACCGGGTGCGGACGTATTGCTAGTGGCTTTGAGATTCTCGCGAATTTCAGACTCACTAATGTCCGGTAGAGTCAATTCCTCCCTTTGGGGAATTTCATCTATGAATGACAGATCCACCGGCCGTGGGTTGGCAGGCGTGAACTGAGCTTGAAAAGCGCGACTGAGATCAGTCGCACTTTGAACTGGTGCACCATCAGTTTGCCGCAGCTGAATAGTGGCCTCTTGTCGTCTCGGCTTTGTCCATGCAACAAAGTCCGAGATCGATTGGGGATTGGATTCATCCATGATCCGATCAAAGTGTGCTCGCTTCGCCCGCTTCGTGGCAAGGCGAAGTGTTGCACGTTGTTTATGCCGTTCAGACCGAAGTTCGGCAGCAATATCGTATGCATCTGCAGTGGCCTGAGCGCCAGGTCCCGACTGATGACGTGTGTAGCGATACTGCCCCGACGCCGCACTGAGGCGGTGTTGGGTGTTCGCCAACTTAGTAGCCGCTCGGGAGCATGCAGCATCCCACCACGACTTTGAACGTTTGGATGATCGTTTTACTGCCGAAAACTCCATCCATAGTCTTTGGAGGTCTCGCTCTAGGCGGTCCCCCATTCTTTCAACGCCTTGGGCGCTGCTGAAGTGTGTAGGGTAATCGACGAATAGTTTCGCCGTTGCCGTCACAAATTGTTGGGCCACGTCGCCGGTACGAGGAATCCCCCGCACTGGTTCTGGCTCAACTTCAATCGGCATCTCCCACCGCAGGACCGCGTGGTCGCTGTTGTGACGATGTGACATGAGTACCTGAAGGTCTTGGCCTTCATAGTACACTGGGTCGATCCACACCAAGTCAATGACTCCGGGTGTGAGGGCGATGTTGTGGGAACGCCAAGTGACTGGACCGTCCTGGGCGTTCATCAAGACCAAATCGAGTTCGGCCTGGGCCAACTCGATGATGCGGTTAGAATCAGCGTAGTGCGAAGGCCGCACCCGAGATCCCGCAGCGCGTGTGTCCCATAATGGGTGGCGGAGATTGAAATCCCCGCACATACACGCAATGGGTGGAAGCGCGTGTACATGTGTTTCCAAATATCGGACAGCATCAAAGGTGGTGCTATCGTTGTACACGTTCAGGACATTAAAGTCCCCGGACGGCAGCTTAAGCGCTACCATAAGGCAATCCTTATGGGAGACGCTGTGGGTGACAACTTGTGGGGAGGCCGCAGCCCACCGCTTGTTGACATAGATTGCGACCCGGGAATCTTTTGATGCCCCGAGGCACTTAAACGAGGCATGGGCGGACGTATTCTCATACGCCTCCCCGTCTCGTGACTTAGCTGAAGCCACATCCTTGATGCGGCCCCAGAATATCTCCTGGACGCAGATAATATCAGCGTCCCTATGTCTCTCAAGCAAAATGCCCGTATTCTCCGCAGATTTCTGGACATTTGCACTTATGCATGTGAGTGTGAGCCTAGTAGGTTCGCCTCTCAGATTGTCGCCATCAGCCGTTGGGCTAGGCGTACGGGAGGGGTCCGCTTCCACCTCCATGGGGGAATCGGACCGTTCGTTATCTTGTGACTCCGGCGGAGTTCCAAACGGTGGGGCCGAAGCACCGTCGGAAATTTCCGGTTCACATACTGACTCATTAAGCCCATACGGGTTTATTGGCGCTAGACCCGAACTGGTGTGCCATGCACTTCCAGCGTGGGCAAGGGGCATGGGGACAGCAAGGCTGCCTCCAGTACCATTGTATTCGTTACCCCCTCCCTCAGAGGGAGAGGGCCTACGAGTCCTTTGTGAATCGTTTGGCACTATGGCCGACGATTCAAAGAGAGGACCTCTCGAAAGAGAGGAACTCGAAGTGGAACTCTCCCCATGATAGGGTGAGTTCAAAGGTGTGTCCAAAGGACGAGATCTCGGGTGGTCCGAGTCAGCTTGAGTGCGATGAGCAGGGCAGCCGCCATGCACCGACATCGCACTCGACGAGGTGGGTGCACTATCAGTCCTAGGACCAACAGCGGCTATAAGGGCACCAGTATGGGGAGAATAGGGAAGGGAACGATGGGATTTAGACATGCCAGACACGGGCGCTAAATCTAGATGGTGGTGGTACTGGTTCAAGAAGCGGCGAGTCCATAGACCTCGCATTCTCGCCCGATCGCGCCGTTTTCTGTCGTCGTTACACATTATCTAGCCGCTGCAGATCTAACATGGGTGATACATTCTCTAGCATCCCTTCGTCTCCTACGAACACTACGACGCCAGCATCTTCGCTTCCACCGTCCCCAGCACTATCAAGTCTGGAACTGCAGGATGTGTCAGAAGAAGCGAAGCTACAAGCTGCCAATTTGAAAATTGAGGCCAACAAGGTGTTTATGAGTATGTAAGCTTTGTATGCACACGACCTCTTCGACTGAAACGAATTGACTTCGGATGAGTGGTTCACAGGCCACGACTTCAACAAAGCCGCAGACTTATATACAAAGGCAATTGAATTGAACCCAACTGATGCCACGCTTTGGTGTAATCGGGCTTACACACGTATCAAGCTAGAAGAACATGGCTATGGGCTCAATGATGCCAGTAGGTAATGTCACCTAGGTCGTCGAATAGAAAGACTGACTTCCAACTTTTGGGTCGTAGACACAGCAATACAGATCGATCCTAAATATGCTAAAGCTTATTACCGGTACGCTGTTGTTTATCGCCCGCTTATTTTACCCTCACGCCTGCCTCACTCTTGAAAAGACGAGCAACATGCTATCTTCAGACCCTGAAATATAAGTCGGCTATCGCCGACTTCCGCAAACTCCTTACCTTGGAACCGCAGAACCAGCTTGTTCGTACGCAGTTAGACAGCACCCAGAAAATACTGCGGAAGTCCGAATTCGAGAAGGTGGGCTTTGCGTCTCTGCTTCCTTTCTACTGCTGACTTGGACTTAGGCTATCGAGTTAGAGGAGGAGGCTAGTCCGGTCGACAGATGTTATGAAATTATTGCCGAAGGTAAGAGCTATACAATGAGGCTGTCTTCTTTGCGAACCGTCTCAACGAATTTTTTGCGTGATCCTCAGGTGGTTGCGATGTAGATAAAGATTATACAGGTCCCAAATTACCAGTCATTGAAGGTGGCAAATTTGGCATACATCTCGAGTTCATAATTGGTATGATCCAATGGTTCAAAGACGGGAAGGCACTCCCTCGAAGGTATGTCATGACGACCTTGCAATATTTATGACAACCTTATACTATAGAAAGATACGTTTGGGAGATTGTGTTAGGCGCCCATGCTCATTTTGCTAAGGAAGAAAGTCTGGTCACCCTCAACTTGGAAGAGGGCATGACCTGCGATGTTATTGGGGATGTTCATGGTAAGTATTTGTTGATAAGACGGAAACACAATATGCAAACCTTGTTTGACACCTTCAGGCCAATTCTATGATCTGTTACATCTATACTCCCTTACGGGTCAACCTTCTGACAAGCATTGCCTATTAATGAACGGTGATCTCGTTGATCGTGGCTCATGGTCCATCGAGGTCATTTTGACTGCGTTCGCGTACAAATGTGAGTCCTTACAGCATCGTCACAGCCTTCATTTGGAGAACCAACCTCCGTTCAGGGCTATATCCTAAGTTCATGTATATCAATCGCGGTAACCATGAGACCAAGGACATGAACCGTACATATGGTTTTGAAGGCGAAGCGAAGCACAAACACGGTGAACAGACATATAAAGTTCGTCAGATCCGCTCTCTTCCTGGAAATTGACTTAAGCGTGATTGACAGCTCTTCGCACATGTATTCACTACAAGTGAGTGCGTTGGACTATGGATGTTGTGTAGCGCTCTTAGTCGTCAATCAAGTGCCTCTTGCAACACTGATTAGCGCCACAAAACCACCATTAGGCCCTCTCAATAGTGCAATACTTTCTCCAGAAGGGCTAAAACGTTACTTCGTGGTGCATGGCGGGCTCTTCAGCAAGGATGGAGTGACGCTTGAAGATATCCGCAAAATTGACCGTATAGGCCGCCAGCCTGGTCAGGAAGGACTGATGTGTACGTATTACGCGTGCATGCCCGTCACTACATTTCAACGCTGATATATCCTACAACATCGTAGGCGAGGTATGATGACCTCTCGCGACCGCCACAGTGGTCCGAATATTGATCCCTTCTCAGCTATTATGGACAGACCCTCAAGAACTACCAGGAAGAGGACCTAGCAAGCGGGTGTGTGATCACATCTATTTCCCAGAGCATCATCTAACAAAAGTATCTTCCAATAAGGGTGTCGGTATCGCGTTCGGTCCCGATGTTACAAGAAGATGGTGTCAAGCCAACAGCGTCACTGGAATTATCCGTAGTCACGAAGTGCGACAAGGTAAAAAGGGTTGCTTTGAAGTTATTAACTTGGCGCATTAGCTGATCCCAAAAAATCAGACGGATATGCTGTTGAACACAATGGGCTCTGTACAACAGTGCGTAGTCGAGTCTCATGCTCTGGTCGAGAGTTGTGGAGGTGCTGACAATCATCTATATCTAGGTTTTCTCCGCGCCGAATTATGTAGATCAGGCGGGAAACAAGGGAGCGTTTGTGAGTTTTTCCTGTATCGATTCCTCGTTCATCGACTCACGTCTGCCTGGTTCAGATCCGTATTGACGCGGCAGGATCACAAAAGTACACACAATTTGAAGCAACACCCCACCCACCATTGAAACCAATGGCCTACACATCCGGCGGGCTGGCCAGTTTGTTAATGTAGAGACATGCTTCGATACCTACCTGGTGTAGTATCTTGTCTCGGCTAGCGCTTGACCTCAAATAAGCCCTATGAGCTTATTCGGAAGAACCAGGGAGATGGTCCAACCCGGTTTCCGAAAGGGCCTGAATCAGCGCCTAGGGCATTGAATTTAATTAGGTGTTGGTATTGGACCCTTTGTCTTTTTACTTTGCAGTAGAAATACTTGGTATAATAGGGTATAAGCACCGGTTTACAATCGAGAACATATGATATGTATTCCTCACCTTGCTAGTCCAATCTGGCCATGGAATAGTCCGGTACTTATGTTTCTTCCCGTGATTACTGACCCCCGCCGCCGTAATGCGGAACGATGGTTCACGAGCCACTTCCAAGTAGAATTATTACCTTATTTAGCACATACATCTGCCCGCTGACCGCCCGTACCATTGCATATCTCTCGAGTTTCGACGTTGCCTTGTGACAGTAATTTGGCTTTCGAAAACTTTACACACATTGCCGCACAGCTGCATTTGTCAAAATGGATAAGACGAAGTCTAAACTAGCAGCTTTTTTCGATAATGATGACGAAGAATCTTCGTTCCCAGTGCGACGGATACGAACTTCTTTCTCTTCCGTTCACGCTCACCAACCGCTCTCTATGTGATAGCAAAAAGAGGTCGATGACCAAAAACTATCTCTTTATACACAGGGTACTGTCCGCAAATCCAAGCGGGAAAAGGAAAGGGAGGCTGCGGAGGCGAAGCGTAGAGAAGAAGAAGAGAATGCTGCAAAGGCGTATGCTGAGTTCTTAGACGCATTCCAGGGAGAGGATGCGGACAGAAAGAAGAGCGGATCCACATTTATCAAAGCCGGGCAAGAAGGAACATATGCGCCCTTGAAAAGTAGATCACAGAGCTCCCAACCTCCCCGAGCACCTGAAGAATCAATGGTGCGTACTGAAACTTTCTTTGTGTGGTACATACATACAATGCATTCATGATCACCCTCAGCGCCCTCCTTCCCCGCCGCCACCTCCTCCGAAGCCGAAGGGCAAACGGGCCATGGACTCGTTTTTGGAGGAGATCAAGAGGTACAAGGAACACCGTGGACTTTTTCTTAAGTTGGTCCTGATAACTATTCGTAACAGAGAACAGGCAGATCGTGAAGCACGGCTTTCTCGGCATGGTAAGAGACCCATCATTCTGTGGTCGCTCAGATGCTCATGACGAGTAGCCACGCATGGCAGGTCCGTAACTTCAATAGCAGGTGCGTGCGTGTTTTCAAGTTGCGATCTCTTCCAGACCATTTTCCGGCACAGCATACGAAGGTCAGAGCGGCAGCAAGGATAGAGGTGATCCTGAAGTGAGTGTAGATGGTTTGTAATCGACCATCCCGCTCCTCACGATTAATTTCTCACAGACCTCCAATGTATTCGTCGCAAATCTTCCTCCTCATGTCAATGAACAGAGCCTGGGCACCTTCTTCGCTCGTGTTGGACCAGTCGGCTCAGTAATTATCGTTCTATCTCCATACGAGTTCAGAAATAATTTGTTCTTGGCAGGTCAAAATCATGTGGCCAAGGGGGGATGGTACCCAAGGTCCTGGTGCGGATATGACCGCCACTCGACGTACGAAGAACGCCGGTCTCAGTGGTTTCGTATCTTACATGAGACGGAAAGATGCTGAGGCGGCTCTTCGTGAGTTGGACGGATTTGACTGGGGAGGTTCTATCCTGCGTGTGGGATGGAGCAAAGCCGTGCCTATGGCTGCCAAACCTCTGTATGGTGAGTAGGTGTTAAATTGGGGTAAATACGTTGTCTGAATATGCCTCGAATTTCCAGTTATGAAAAAGTCGAGGTCGAGGTCGCGGTCACATTCAAGATCACGATCACGGTCGAGGTCACCAAAACAAGCAAGAAGTAGAAGTCCCTCGCTCGGTCGCGACCGTCGTCGCTCTGCTTCACGATCTCGTTCGCCTTCTCGCGGCTATGAGCGTTCAAGAGGCTTTCGGTCCTCTCGGCGTTCGCGTAGCCGCTCGTGGGGACGCAGCCGTTCACGGTCTCCCTCACGTCATAGTCATCGTCGCTCCTATAGTCGCCCGCGTCGGTACGACAGTCGTAGTCGCTCTCCGCGCCACCGATACTCTCGAAGCCCGCACGGACGTTTGGGTCTCGAGGAAGACGAAGTCTCGGACTTATTCATCAGGCTTGTCGCGACCGAGGTTAAGGGACACGATGCGGAGTACGAAGTGAGTCTGCGTGAACGGGAGCGGACCAATCCCAGATATGCATTCTTGAAGAAAGAAGTAAGACTCCCTTTGTTCTATTTCACCACCTAGTTACTTATTTAGTGACATTCCGTAGCATCGCAGACACAGATTTTACCGTTCGTTGGTGGAGCGAAAGGAGCTGGTGGATCCTCAGTTTGATGATGAAGTGAGTTTATCTTGATGTACATAGACTACCCGTTCACCGTTAGCTACAGGGCTATAACTCTGTTTACTCCACGGACTCCGCTGAAGAATCTGAGCGTGAACGGGGACGAAAGAGCGAGCTTGGCAAATTAGCTCGGCGCCGATTCGAAGCTATGCTCCGTGCGCTTTCTGGCCGGAGAGGTGATGTCGCACGTTGCATGGCATTCAGTCTTGAGCATGCTGAGGCCGCAGCTGAGGTTCGTTCACGGATGTCATTTGTGGAGTGACTTGAGTTACAACCTGCATTTTACAGGTAGCAGACATTATCATTGCTTCGTTGGTAGTCGATGGGACGCCGGTCCCTCGTAAAGTCGCACGGCTGCATTTGATCTGCGATATTCTACATAACTCCGCTGCTCCATTACCCATGGCATGGAAGTTCCGTCAAGAATTCCAGTCACGGTTGGGTCTGGTGTTTGATCATCTGTCTACGATTTACCATTCCTTCCCTGGGCGCATCACGGCAGAGACGTTCAAAAAACAGATCATAGCCGTTGTAGACATTTGGGAGGACTGGATTGTGTTCCCGCCTGACTTCACTTCGGAATTACGGGCAAGGCTAGAAGGATCCACTACGAAGGAGAATGAAGCTCAAGATGAACAAATTGTCAGCGAAGTCAAGGAGACTACTCTAAACTTCTCATCCAAGTTCAAAGCAAGTTCCTTCATACCTGCAGACGAGACCGCGAATCCAATCCCAACCACTGGTATCGCAGAATCCAATGTTGATGGCGAACCCATGAATGAAGGCAGTGATATTGACGGTGAACCAGTAGACGATATGGATGGAGAACCAATGAACGCAGATCTGGATGGAGAACCGATGGATGATATCGACGGTGTCCCGATGGACAATAGCGCCCTTGATGGAGAACCGATTGACGGAGAGCCAATTGACGGGGAACCAATGATGATATCGACGGTGCACCAGTAGATGTATAATACTTCTCCTTACAACTGTACCGTGCTCCCATTGGGTAAGTCTCACTCGATTGATATCTATTCTCGAAAGCCATCATTATTATTACCACTGTGGATAGTTAAGCAATGCGCGAAAACAGGAGCATGTGTGTGGTATATCCGATAGCTAGTTTGTAACAACTTTGTGTTCATCCTTCCATCCTAGCAGCGCTCGATAGATAGTGTTGTAAGATTTAAGCATCTCGACGGCCCCGAGGACGGCTTGCAGACATTTTAAGAATAGCTTCTTTTGCAGATTCGATAGCATTTTCAGAACCTGGGCACTCGAGCTTTAGAAAGAAGATTTGACTTAGGTTAGCATGTATACTTACCAACAATTATGATAGTGCTGTCCTCGCGGCTGACAGTGATGTCAGCTCCGCTCTCGTTACGAAGGCGAGCTACGTTGGCCCCCTTCGCACCGACGACCCTGGGGAAAGTGGACCGATCAGGAAGAGTCAAAAAGCCAATGTGAGACATTTTCTCGGCGTGTTCAATCGCTTCTCGCGTGAGCTTCAAGGCCTGATCTAGACCAGCCTGATCTCGCGCCTTGAAGGTCCACTCGGATTCACCTTCCTCAGCATCCTGGTAGTTAGGTACAACTTGCCACCGCACTTCAGGGGTAGTGACGGCACTATCAGGATCATCAATACGAGCCTCAGATGACCCAGCAGACGATGTAGGGTGCGGAGGTACGGCAGGTTTTTGGGGAAGCGCAGACTGTTCCACCTGAACACCGAGTGATCGTAATGTCCGGTGGAGGTTGCCCTGCTGGTTTACGGCATGATGGTATTTGAGGGGCACAGTAATGGTGGCAATGACAGCCTCAGGAGCAGCAGGCTTAACCTGCGTCTGCTAGGACATGAGCTACATGATAACCATACATCTTAGTGCGCATACCTTCAATTCTTCAACTGCCTTTTCACATGCAGCACGCGGACCGGATACTTTGACAAGATTAGCCGAGTCAACGCCGACTAAGTCTGCAGCATTTTCAGGCTCTCCTACCTGATGGTAGGATCGTGAGCCAGGGAACTGAACCTGAACGCCTGTACGGTTCTGCAGGTCGTTCAAGTGCTGACCACCTCTGCCAATCAGCGCACGATGCTGAGTAGCAGGGACCTCCACGCCGAGCACGACACGGTCTCGCAAAGTGGAGGCGGTCTTTTCCAATTCTGCCTTCAGTTTGGCAACGAGCTTCGGTTCTCCTCGAAGACGAACTTCATCAGATGACTCGCCTTGACGAGGGCTGCGAAGAGAAAGTGCTTTAAAGCGACGATGATGCTACAGTGATAAAGGAGCTCACAATCTGACCAGACCGGCCTGCACTTTCGAGTCCGTGGGTCCGCCACAGCGAATGATGAGCTCCTTGAGGCCCTGTCCGCCAGCACCGATGATAGTTCGATGAAACCTACTCTCCACCTCCACGGATGTCGTAGTCTCTTCAGCTACCTGGTCTGAAATCGATAAGATCGCCGTCTTTGCCTCGGCAATTGCTTTCTTGGTCCCGCGGGCGGTGATATTGGCGATTGAGCCGTCCTCCGCTCTGTCGACATCGATTTGCGCACCGGTCGTGTCCTTGATCTCGTTGATGGTCGCGCCCGATTTGCCCAGAACACGAGCAACAGAACGGGCCGGAATGGTGAATTTGACGACGTTGTTGGATTCCTTCTCGAACTCAACTGCCTGTATGAGGTATCACCCAATCAATTATTCCGCACTTCGTAGGAGCAGCCTAGCCTGACCAGAGACTTACATCAAGGAGTTCAGACTTAGCACCGGCGACGCCCTTCTTGCCACCTTTGACAAGGACCTCGTCAGGCTTGAGCGCTTCCCTAGTCCTTCCCTCGCCATTTTCCGCCGACTCACGCGGGAAGGTGATCTTGACGCTATATTTGTCCTCAAGCCGAATGACGTACTTGCCGCTCTGCCCAATCAAGGAGGAATGGTACTGATGAGGGATCTTCAGCACTTCAGACGTCTCGTCCGCCTGAGAGTGTCGCGCAGATTAGTATGAAAGGACAAGCTCGATGAAGAGACTCCGCCACTCACGAGCCTATCAACTTGAGTTATGATCCGCTTCTTGGCCTCCTCGACGTTCTCCTTGCGGCCCACGATCTACAAAAGGTAAAGATGGACATCACAAACCAAAGCGATGCGAGCGAGATGGGCCGACCTTGACTTTGGACTTCTGGTGAGCAGGTTTCTTCTTCTTGCCCACTTCTTTCTCTTTCTCGTCTGCGTCGTCAGAGAAATCGATTTTAACGCCGAGTGAGTCGCGTAGCCTGTTGACACCAGCACCGTGTGCACCAACAATCCGCCCGACGTATTCCCTGTCAATTTCAAACTCAGTGGACTGCAGAGGTGCAGCGGATACAATGATAATGTGTCATTTGCGTCAGGCATTGATATCAGTAGCAATTGAATTTATATCACGCACGAAGCTACTGATGATCTCATCGTTCTTAGCATCGTCGACGATCTTGAGGATCTCCTTGACAGCGCGGTCAACATCGGCACTGACACCACGGACAAGGATGACATCCTCCCCGGACAGGTCGCCAGCGTCCGCGCCGACTTTGATCGAGAGCGTCTTGTCCTCACCAATGATCCTGATTCCCAGAACCAATGTCAGCTTCGAACAAACAGACAAAAGTACAACACCCACGCATTGAGGGTTGTGCCATCCTTGCCAACGACAGCGTCGTGCCATTTCTTCTCAACAGGGACTGTCTGCGTTTTCACGTCGGCGGCGTCACGCGCCATCTTCAGAAGCTCCTTCTCCACGTCCTCGAGATTCTTCGCCTTCTCGACAGGGGAGGGGGACGCAGAAGGAGAGGTAGGGTCGTACACGAGGAGAATCGATGACTGCTCCGCAGACTCGGGTGGGAAGAATACGGAGACGTTGTGGGCGTCGTGGAATGCCTTGATCCTGTGCACCAAGTTTAGGCCGCAAGACACCGTCAGCATATATCTAGCAAAAAAGTAACGGGATACGCACTTCTTCGCGTTCTTGTGCGAGTTGATGATGCGATGTACGAGCCAGTCGATCTGCACGTCCTTCGTGGCACCAATGAGCTTGCCGATCAAGGCCGAAACCTGGCTGACAGCGGCATCGACAGCAGGCTTGTCACCGACAATATCCACATTCAACACCGATGCCTTACTGACGGAAACCGCAGGCGGGGTGTAGACCGAGACGCCAGGATTCTCTGCACTAAGCGTCTTCGGATAGCCAACGCGCGTCATGTACGTGAGCAGCTGGCGCGAGAGGGTGATCGGGCCAGGGAGCGGGAACTCGTGGATGTACGCCGAGTTCGCCTTCTCCATGACCGCCTGCACGCCCGCCGACAGGTCCGTCGGTTTGCCCCAGACGTCAATCTCCTCGCTGGACTCCTCCGGACGCGGAACAAGGACCGCGCACCGGCTCTTCGCCATGATCTCGTCGGCGCCCTTTCCAGTGAGCAAACGGTGCTGGCGCTTCGGAAGCGTGAGCTTCAGCTGCGTGACCTCGCCCGCGAAGTAGTCTGCCGCGGAACGAATGGACTCAACGACGCGCCCGACGGCCTCGCGGTCGCCCGCTACGGCGATCTCGCGCGCAACCATGTTGAGCGTGAGCTGCACGTCGCCGCCCTCGGCCGCGGCCTCGAAGGTGCCGCGGCGCGGGAGGAGGAAGCGGAGGACGTGTGCGGGGATCTCGCGCACGCGCTGCGTGGTGCGCGAGCGCTTGGACGCGATGATATCATTGAGCTTGGCTTGGGCCTCCTGCGCGAGGAGCGCGGGTCCCGTGATCGTGACGGGGATGGTGGGCTCCTCGTCTTCGTCGTCGGCGGACACAGAAACCGTGCCGGAGGGTGGGGTGGTTGTGCGAGAGGGTGAGTGGGAGCCGCCGTTGACGTGGCCATTGGAGACGGTAAGAGAGTCGCGGCGGGGAATATCGACTCTCACTCCGGTCTGCTCACGCACTTGCTTGAGAGTGGCACCCTTGGGACCGACGATGGCCGGGATAGTAGAAGCCGGGGCGTTCAGAACCAGAGTGACCTACAAAGCATGGTAAGCTGACACAAGGATGCGTGAGATATTGAGGACGTACGATGGGGCTGAGGAGCGCGCGGAGACTGCGCTTGGCCTTGTCGAGATCCTTCTTATGGTCTGCTTTCAAGTAGAACGTAGTCTGGCGCGACTTTTGATTCGTAGACGCCTCGAGCTGAACCTTGTGCTGAATGGAAACCTGCTTCATGACCTCACCGAGAGACGTAGGCTTGCCGCCCTTACTAGCAGTTGAGATGTCCGACGACGAGAGTGTGAACGAGTCGGATACACCGGTCGGTTTGATGACAGCAGGTTTGATGCGAGGACCGGTGGCACCGCCCCAAGCAGAAGTACCAGACTTGGCTATAGCCTGCTGCGAAACCGAGGGAGCAAGAGAGGGGAAAGCCTCCTGGGAGTCAGTATCAACTTGACCATTGGACGAAACAAGATGGGCATCGACCGAAGGTGGTTCGGACGACGCTGGGGATGCATCCTGTGTATCCTCTAGTCCATGACTCTTCTGTCGAAGTATCCAATGTCAGAGAAAAACAAATGGGAAACTACCTGTACTTGCCTGGAGGTCGGCAGCTGTAGGAGACATGATCTGAAGATGTTACGGGTGTCCGGAGAGCGCTGAGCCTGAGACGGGAGAAACCTGGCGATAAGCTCAAGTTGTGTGAGCGTGTATCGCAATGAACAGCTCGAGGGATAGGATATGTTGTGGGTAGTCTACGAGACACAGATACGTGGGCTGCCCCAAGTGACCGCTAGCACTGTGGGACAGAATTACCAAGTCCGCTTCCCGGCGGTATCCTCGTTTGGCTGACCCAAGTGCTGACCGCCACAAGAAGGACGACTGAGATTTGGGATTTGCGTGTCGGCCTCCTTCTCTTCGCTGTCGTGGTCGTCTCCGACGCCGACCATCAAAACCCCTGTGGTGAGGCATCTTATTTTGGCTCTGAAAAGGCACGTAGACCCGCACATTCAAAACTGCTAGGACGTGTGCCAGTAATTTACACCGTCTAGTCCTCTTCGCGTTTACTGTTCTCAGCATTCACCGTTGAATAATAGAAGAGGCTACGATTTAGCACACCTTGATATCGGGCACCTCTGACAATTGTAGTATAAGTAAATGTAATACCAGGCCGTTACCGTCGAACCAACACTGCTGGCACATTGTGATGGGAACGAGCTGAGACACGGACACGATACCATCAGCTCCAGTCCTAGTTCCTCATGCACACGACAGTCTGAGCCATGGCCAGAGGCAAGGGCGCGCCGACGAGACCTGACGAGACCCGCCTCGGGCATCGGGCGGAGCGCGCGCCGACGTGGCCTTCCCTTGCTGCATCTTATATCTCAATGTTCCCCCGTCATCTGCTACCTACATAGAAGCCACTCACCCCTCCAGTGCTCGAGCAATACATCCAAGCTGCAAATGTTGCCTCGCCATCTATATGCGCTCTTGCTTGGCTTTCTCCTGGACCCGCTTACCAACGCCCAGACATACGTGCGAGCTTCTCAATCGCAGTCGTTCCTTTCCAACACACTCGTTCGGACAGAACAAGTGCAAAATGTGCTAGAGCACCAACCTGTGAAGGAGCCTGCCTGCCGGCAACGTGTACGTACTGCTCGCAATGTGTCGGACGCCATCCAATCTCACTTCACGGACACTTTTGCATAGCTCACAGGCCCGATAGAAACCACACTATGCGACTACGAGACCATAGAAAGTGTCAACGACGAGCTGTTCGATTATCTACACGAGCTCGTTCAGACACCGTTTTTCAAGTACTTTCGAGTAGGTGCAGCTCGGTGCATGCGACTCTCCCGAAAGCTGACACTGGGACCTCCAGATCGACCTCTACCGTGATTGTCCATTTTGGCAGGAGAATGGGTTCTGCATGAATAGGGAGTGCGGAATCACGACTGTGGACGAGGTGCGTGTGTAGTCAGGCGTGTCCACGGGGGCTATTCTGATGACCTTACAGAGTGAGATCCCGGAAAAGTGGCGAGCTGCTGCTCTCAGCAAGGTAGAGTTGCCTGCCGAAGATCAGGTGCGTTCATTCACCTTCATGCCTTCAGAGTCCCCGTTGAGTAGCCCGCAGCGAATAGCATTACCTGGATGCTACTACCGCGACTCCGATTATTGTTTCCTCGATGACTTAACCGGTGTGTCTTGTTCTCTTCCTTTGCGCCTCTCCTAATAATGTTCTATTCAGAGGGCGACTACGTCGACCTCACTCTTAACCCGGAGCGCTTCACTGGCTATGTCGGCCCCTCTGCGCATCGCGTCTGGTCCTCCATCTATCAAGAGAACTGCTTCGGCCTATCCGAATTCACACTGCTGTCTGATCACTCGCCAAACCCTGCACCAGTCTCATTACCTGAGAGCATGACAGGTGTGCACAAGGCAGATGGCGCGGAGGGCGCACCAAAGGACTGCCTGGAGCAGAGGGTATATTACAAGATCATCTCGGGTAAGTGACAAGTGTGGGTTCGCACCGAGGAAAAACCCTCATGCACATGTAGGTCTGCACACGAGTATTTCAACACATATCTGCCACGACAATATGAACCAGTCGACCGGCGAGTGGGTTCGTCTTCTCCCAGCGCGTCCAATATCCTTTGCAATCCCTGACCCTACTGACAGGGCCCTAATCTTCCCTGTTTCATCGCGCGCGTGGCTTCCTACCCGGAGCGCCTGCAATACATGTACTTTGATACTGTCTTACTTCTGCGCGCCGTCGCACGGCTCGGGCCGTATCTCTCTGCTTACGATTACTGTGGTACGGGCACGCACGAGAGTGACACAGAGACCCTCGTGCGGCTCAACAAGGTCATCGAGATCGCGCAAGCGGTGGGCAAGTTCGACGAGACGGTGTTGTTCAGAGGCGAGAACGCAAACGTCAGCGGCCCTTCTAGATTTCTAATGCGCAAGCGCTGACCCTGGTGCAGATTCTGAAGGAGGAATTCAAGGAACATTTCCGGAACGTGTCTCGCATCATGGACTGTGTAGGGTGCGACAAGTGCCGTTTGTGGGGCAAAATCCAGACTACCGGAGTTGCTACAGCGCTCAAGGTCCTCTTCGAGCTCGATGAAAAGGCACTCGAGTGCGTTCCTTTCAAGTTGACTTTCTGCTACGCCGTCACTCAATTACGTCTGTTTCTTGCATAGTCCGGCGCTTAACCAGAATCTCCTGCAGCGTTCCGAGGTTGTCGCGCTCATCAACACTTTGAACCGCTTCGTCGAGAGTCTCGCCGCCGTGAATGACTTCCGAAAATTGTGGGCCGAGGCGGACTCACAGGAGGAAGAGCGGCTCATCGAAGAGGCTGTGTCTTCTGCACGGAGCGCTCAGAATGTGCGTGCTGAACGCCCCATGGTGTACTTGCGTCATTGGCTGACACCGCTGCACCTGCAGCCGCGCAAATCTCCAGCTGCGGGCACAGACAGTATGCCTGAGAATTTCCTGCAGGATTTACTCGATCGCGTAGCCTGTTGGGTACGCGCTTGTCGGGATGGGACAATAGGCTGCGTGCATGGGCTCCTAGATGGACTGCGGAGCGTGCTTGACGCTGTGACGAGTGCATTCAAGCTTTCTGGGAAGGATCAGGCACCAAGGAGTGAGCTCTGACGGTCTCTATTTTTCTGGAAGTATCTATGGGGGGTATCTCATGTACTACTTATATTCACTGCCACGATTAATGGACAATGCCCTACCGCTTACTGTTCAATGCTCACAGCCCTTGGGCGCTAGATTCGATAAGTATCTATTGGCTAGGATTCAATGATCTGCGTTCATTACCGCCGGTACGAGAAACAGGCCTTGCCCCATTTGGGTATAAGCGGCCCATACACACCGCCGTGTGAATCTGCGTTGGATCTCTCCTGACCTTTGTTCGATACTTTTTTTTTTGATATCCTCGGGTTTATACTCCATACTAGTAAGTACATGTAGAGTTGCACCACTAACAATTACGGTAGGTTTTGTGCAGTTCAGACCATATAAAAGTAGGCTTTTCGCCTAAGACTCCACGCCCTGGTATTGCCCCACAGTTTGGGGGCGTTCGGTAGATACTTACTGGTCCCGAATCGCAATTTGGATGCCTCTATGACAAAAATCCACACCCTTTGCGCACCAGGAAGGGTGGCCCTGCTCGGGATCTGATCTAGTGCCAAAGCAGGTGACTAGAAATGGCAAAAAAAACAGCCGTTTGTGACATCCTCCTGTCACAGCATTCGTCACAAGTTTCTGTGGACCTTGTGCTACCTCAATTATTGTGGCCTTGGTTCTCAATGCGAGAAGAGGAACAAGGAAACATTTTAACGGGGATTGCAATGCATCCCGACAGCAAAGGCGAAGCGGTTTGTGCAAGGCTTGCGACAATAATTTCCTGGCGATTCCTGTCACGGGCTTCGTTACAACATTCGTCGGAGTCTATATATGGAAAAACATTTCGTGAGATCATACGTATGTAAGCAAGATTCGGGACTACCTTGTAACCTGCAAGGAGGCGAGATCCTAGAAACGCACTGTTCCACCTGCTTCAACAACCTGTTTTCTTCCCTTCGACCACTGTGCAACACGAACTTGCTGGATAATACTCTCAATGCGCTCTAGGTTTCGCCGGTGACCATGATCATTCTCGACGAAGCCGACGAACCACAGAAGTTTCCCTCAGACGACTCTCATTCCGTCAGACGTGCGACGACCCCAAGTCCGTCCCTCCCAGACTACGAAGCGTCACAATCTCAGGCACAACACAGAGAGCCCCAGCAACAACAAGGGGGATGGTGGTGGCATCGGCACTCGAAAGCTCGTATGCGACGGGCAGCGATATATGGACTCATAGTCTACTTCATCGTTACCGTCGTCGTCGGTGTTCCAGTTATCGTTGTAGTAAGCGCTATCAATCCACATCCTCATTCACTTGAGTCCCTCATTTCTTTCACAGAAACTGCACCACCACGGCCGCCAAAGTATCTATTCACCACAGCCGGCAATCGCCAATACCCCGAGCCTGATAGTGGACGGGAGTGATATACCCTTCCTGGAGTCCTTTGCCGTCGGGTGCAATGACTGGGTGGACGAGGACACGAATGGCGGGAATTTGTCGCAATCAAAGTGAGTAATTACTATCACCGACATCCGAATCCATCTGACCGCACCTTTGTCTTCGTGTGCAGTCTGCAGTACATGATACCTCTGAGCGGCTTGGTGTTCTTGCAATCCAACGTTTCATATCCGACAGATGCTGCCGAATTTCAAATGCTATCTGGCACTCTCGCTGTGGGGATCAATGATGATCCCACAGTCTCCGATGCGCTTGTCTCCGTCTCCATGCTCTATTCCGATGTCAGTCTCAAGGATAGAACGAGTGTTTGTCTTATGAACATCTCGAATAGTAATGGCCTATACTTATATGTAAGAACCATCATGCTTCGGTATGACGATCATCTGAACTTTACTCAGGTTCCCTCTAACTTGTCCGAGTCGGACACGCTGATTTTCAACATCACCTTCCTTTTCCCGCAAACGCTTTCTCTCCATGTATCAGAATTTCTGACATGGTTGCCACATTTTACTCAATGGTTTACAAATCTCACACCATATGTGACGTTCGACAAAGTAACTCTAGGAGGGCCAATGTCCGAAGTAATCGTTGGCGTAAGTATTGTGGGGAATCCCATTTCCGAGGGATGGCATTAATCAATCATATTTTCGCAGTCAATACAAGCGTCAAGTGCTTTGGTCAAAAGTGCGCTGGCGGAGATACAGGGAAATTTCAATGTCTCGGAGTCGCTGATCCTCGAAACAGTCTCTGCGTATGTGACACGTACATAGGGTTGCTTCAGTTTTCATGTCCATTCGACTCACACAAACGTAGCCCAATCGCCGCCAATATATCCCTCTACAACAGCGGCGGATATACCGAAATAACCTACCTCAGTGTAAGCACGGGCAATGCGTGAGTGTCTTGGTCATGTCACCATATAGCCTCTTGCTCAGTCGTATATGTGATTCGTGCGTAGGCCTCTCAATGCCAGTATTGCTCTTTATCTCCCCCCTGGTTCTTCTCATTGCGCACAGTCCCCAAATTTCCTTGCCAATGTCGAAACCTTCAATGCGCCGCTTGCACTTGCCCTCTCGCACATGCCAGCCTCCATGCCCGCCGCCGTCCAGCTGCGCGCCGGGACAAATTTGGGCGAGGCAGTGGTGAGCGTCGATGGCAAGTTCAGCGGGACGTTCAACGTCCAGACAACATTCGCGGACGCGGATGTCCTGGAGGCGACCGTGCCGGATATCGACATGGCGCAGTTCGACATCAGTCTGTACTCATCTGCGTTGCGCGACACGTCTCAGGCTTCGCCTGCATCGTCAGGCTCGAGCCCGGACGTGGGGAAGGTGGTGGACTTCGACGTGATCTCAAGCTCGCAGATGAGCGGGTGGGTGGGCACGGGGAAGCGCCCGCCGAAGCCGCAAAATGGGCCGAATGGCCAGGGCAGTGTGGAGGTATCGTCGACACTCAGCTCGGTTGCCTTGCTGCTTGGCCCATAACATGGGGATTCCTGTGGTGGACCAGCGGGAAGGATGCCTTGCAGGCGTCTCGCTTTGTAGAGTAGTGTATTTTAGGACTCTTTCTTTTTGCATTCCGTCCGAGTCGATGCTGAGAGCATGCATGCACATACGACGTTATTTCTGTGGCATTTTTTTCTTCGTTGTCGTACAAACTTCAGCATAATCTTATTCCGTCTCGCAATGAATGGACAGTACACCGCAGTAGTCTGACAATCCAGAGGGAATGCAGTATTTCGCCTTGATGGCACACCACAAAGCAGTGGTATTGAACTCAACAGACTGACGTCCAATCTCGTGTGTAGGACAGGCACGTTTCATCTACGGGGACATCGTAAGGGCAGTATATTGAAATTCCCTAGACTGCGAAGACAGACCGGAGAAAGAGCGACTCGTTCAGTCCAGCCGTAGTGGGCTAATCATAAGTCTCTTCGAGCGATACCAGAATATACAGTTGGCACTCCCGTCAGGTGTAGTACCGCTTCTTTAGATAGTGAATTGCCACCTCTGTAGGTCCCATTCAACACCAAACTCTATCAGAACGCTAACGTGACCGTCTACATCATCAAACGAAGGTTGCACGCTCATATGAGAAGCAAATTGGGAACACGTGTGTGAATATTTTCTCACCGAAGAGAATTCGCAAAGCACTGACAGTAGCACAAGACGCCGTTGATCAGGAACTTGGGGGCTGGTGCTCTGGCCCTGTAGAAACTGTTCGTGTTATGATCATCTGACTTTGCAGGTACATGCAACACCCAATGTCGTCTTGTTGCGCTTCAGATATCAAAGTATCAGCCTGCCCACAAGGTTACATTGAGAGCACTGGGCTAAATAAGACCTGGAACTGAAGGCTGAGAGTTGTTGCATGTCGGTTTCAAGTTGTAAACTCGTCGAGCTCCTTCAATCACGTGAAGCTTTTTTTCTGATCAAAATGGGGGGCGGCATCCGTCTCCCTTGAGTGTTTGATTGATTCCGTAGTTCTTGGGACAGTAGACATGAGTCTACCACCAGTATCCACGATGGGCGACAGTCGAGATTTCCGGAGAATGCGCGTTTTCCAATTCACCAAGCATGGGGTTCGGCAGCACACACAGCCTTAAAGTTAGAAGTAGATAGTTAGAACTGCGCTACGGCCAGATTAGATAAAAATTGGATATGAAAATAAAGTAATGAAGACCACTATACCATCAGCGCAGGTCCCAGAAAGCAGATACGTCTAATGCCCTTCCGGAGGGCAAGAGTTACATCGATTCACCGACACTCCTGATTGTAGCCGCCCCCGGCAGCAACGGAGAACGACTCGATTGCGTGATCTCCTCACCATCTCCCCTCATCCACAAAATCTATACAGTTAAATCCGATATGCATACATTCCTCGCCGCTCAAATTTTGACCATTCCATTTGACGCCTATCTCGTCTCTTTACCTTGCTCATCGTCTGCAGTCACATAGCGATGGCCAACACTCCTCATGGTGGCATCTTGAAGGTGTGTGGTTAGAGGCTCGGCAATCTCAAAGCACGCCATTTATTGCCGGAACAGGACTTGATTGCGAGAGATGAGCCTCTCCGTGAAATCCTGAACGCAGAGGCCGCGACGCTGCCTGACATAGTACTTACCGAGGTATGCGTGCAATCACTGAGAATTGAGAACTAATCTAAATGACATCAGCGTCAACTTTGCGACCTTGAGCTTATTACGAATGGTGGGTTTAGTCCACTAGAAGGTTTTATGAATGAGGCCGATTACACGAAGTTGGTAGTTCTGCCATTTCTTCCTACGTCCAATCCTGACGACCGCACCGTCCAGCGTGGTCGAGACACTTCGTCTAGCAAATGGCACCCTATTTCCTATGCCAATTACTCTTGATGTCTCTCAAGAGGACATTGCCCAACTCTCTATTATCCCCGGCTCCCGTATCACTCTTCGAGATTCTCGCGATGATGAAGCACTTGCAATTCTCACCGGTAGGTCTCCAACGTGTGTGGTGTTCGCCAGCTCTTCTAATTGTCTTGCAGTTGAGGATGTGTATCGGCCAGATCAGCCGAAAGAGGCCATCAAGGTTTTCGGTGCTGATGACCCAGCGCATCCCTCCGTAGCTTACCTCCGCAATAGAATTAAAGAGTACTATATCGGTGGACAGGTCCAGGCGATACAGCCTCCTACGCATTTCGACTATGTTGCCCTCCGATGTAAGTATGATGTATGTCTCAGAGTACCCATCTTGACTATATTGCAGACACGCCATCAGAACTGCGCGCGCACTTCAAAAAGCTGGCATGGCGCAAGGTCGTTGCCTTCCAGACACGCAACCCCATGCACAGGGCACACCGTGAGCTCACCGTCCGCGCCGCTCGCCAGCGCCAGGCGAACGTACTCATCCACCCCGTCGTCGGGCTCACTAAGCCGGGCGACGTCGACCACTACACGCGTGTGCGCGTCTACGAGGCGATCATGGCCAAGTACCCGAACGGCATGGGCCACCTCGCGCTGCTTCCACTCGCGATGCGCATGGCGGGCCCCCGTGAGGCGGTCTGGCACGCGATCATCCGCAAGAACTTCGGCGCGACGCACTTCATCGTCGGGCGCGACCATGCGGGGCCTGGCAAGAACTCGTATGGGAAGGACTTTTACGGCCCGTACGATGCACAGGACTTGGTGACAAAATACCATGAGGAGCTGCAGATCGAGATGGTGCCGTTCCAGCAAATGACGTACCTTCCATCGACAGATGAGTATGTGCCCATTGATGAGGTGCCCAAGGGTGCGCAGACGCTCGATATCTCAGGCACTGAGCTCCGGAGACGTCTGAAGAACGGTGCACCTATTCCCGATTGGTTCAGCTATGAGTGAGCATCGCGACTAAAAGATTTGAAATAAGCGCGCACTTATAGGTTTTCTAGGGCTGTGGTGAAGACCCTGCGGGAAAGCTACCCCCCTCGCCTCAAACAAGGCTTTGTCATTTTCCTAACTGGTTTTCACAATTCTGGAAAGGATACCATCGCAAAGGCTCTCCAGGTCATCCTAAACCAGCAAGGAGGTCGCAGCGTATCACTACTCGTGGGCGAGAACATCCGACCAGATCTTGATACTCGTATGTCGCCTCACAAAGTCCATCATTTTTATCCTTCCTTATTGTTGACCCCCTTGTTCCACGTTAGCCTTCACCTACACCCCCGAGGAGCGCTCAAAGAATCTTCAACGCCTGGCGTTCGTTTCGGCAGAGCTCGCACGAGCAGGCGCTGCAGTCATCGCTGCGCCCATTGCGCCAAGACAAGCCTTACGCGACGCGATCAAGGATACCATCATTCACACAGCCGGCGCGGGCGCTAACTTCTTCACCATCCATGTAGCGACGCCACTCGAGCACTGCGAGCTCACCGACCGGAAGGGGATATACGCGCGAGCGCGCAAAGGAGAGATCACGGGTGTCGCGGGCGTTGACGAAGCTTTCGAGACCCCTGAACGCCCAGACTTGACCGTCGATGTCACGACGCAAAGCGTGCCGGAGATCGTGCATAGTGAGTGTCATTTATTCGTTTTGTGAAACCGGCGGAGCTAACGGCGGATGCGCAGGTATCGTACTGCTCCTAGAGACGAACTCGCTACTATAACGATGGTTTTGGGGTTAGATTAGATGCTTAAAAAGACTTACATTGTGTGACACCAGCTGTCGCGTTTATGCTTGCCTGGTTTCTCGGATACATAGACAATGGCATATTCTGTGATTCAATGACTTATTTCTTGGATAGCAATAAAGTTAATGTAATTCTATCCTTCACGATACTATCGGGAATCGGGTGAAGCTGACAGGATATACGGGAAGAAGATGTTCAGTCCTGGCAAGCGTCTTACAGTTCGCAATACTCAGTTATACTTGTCATGTTGGTCTCTTGGATATCATTTAGCTGAGGAGCTTTCAATAATTGAGTCTCCCCCTTCTGCGAACGAGCTGTAGACCTTCCTGTGAACGCAGTAACGATGATACGTCTCCCAAATGACTAGCAGAAACGCGATGTTCTGGTAGGGAAGCAGAGATAAATGACTCGGATATTCAAGACGAGACAAAGGTCCTCAAGGAAGTATATAATTCAACAGTATGTACTTCGTAAGATATGCCTATCTCATCCTCGACTACATCACGTGACCATTGTCTGTCACGCTTACAGCAATTTGGCAGAGAGAAATACGAAAAAATCTATAGGCTAAAGACATAGCACATAACTCAAAATTCCGCGACCATCAAACTGTGCGGAAATGACCTCTCTACAGTTTGATGGTGGCCGATTTCTTATTAAAAGCCATCTTAGATAGTTATAAGACCATCTTGTATGGAATTGAACATGTTTGCTTAGATAAGCAACATGACACAATCATTTTAGTTTGAAGGTAGCGTTCGAGCAACTGCATTAATTATGTTTATAACCTATCATGTAACTAATGCCTTAACAAACACTTGTCCGGCTGTTACACGTGATAATCACACTGTGATGATAGTAGTCGAAAATGAGATGGGCATATCTTACCAGAGCTGCACAACTGAATTGTGTTCCTTCTGATTCACCCGTGTTGCCCGTGCCTATGCGTTTGACGAGTACGAAACGCCCATCATCCGGCTTGCAACGTTTCCATTTGATCCCATCACGGACAGCGCAACTCGGTTCCTTTCAAATGATCAGCATGATTTTGTTTTTTCTTCGCTAGCCCAACACCTGTGGATAGCCACTTCTACACGAATCGAGACTTAGATAAGGGACGAGTCTCGATGTCATTTCCTTCGCCTCTTTCCCTACAGACCTACATAGGTTCTACTAAGGGCAGAAGTTCCTCCCGATGTCAACAGACGACAGCGCCACAGCAGAAATAATCTCGGACGTTCAGTACTAGTCAGTCACCCAACTATCTATATAAGCCCACCGCTGAGTCTGATCATGTTACAGTGTCGGCACTAACTACTGCATAGTCGCAACGTTCGGTGCGTTTCATCGTTCGTTTTTAGCAGCCTCGTCTCATTAACATACACGGCCCCGGCGTAGCCCTAGTCGCCTACGAATATACGATCACATTACCTCAGGAGATCGAACTCGTTTGGCGCAGCAAAATGACTAGTGCTAATGCAATATTTCTATTGAATCGGGCCGTTCTGCTTGCCTCTGCTGTGGTCAACTTCTTGAACTTCTTCAGTTGGTCTACAAATACTGTACGAAGGTTTACTGTTAACCGTTGGAGCTGATTTCTAACATCCTACAGAGGTTGGATACTTTCCTGAAAATTTTCCCGCCTGGCTGGACGCTCTGATCACTCACGTCCTCAGATGTACGACGATAAATGTGTTTGCATACATTTTTATGATCATGTCTTTTATTGTCACAGCAGGTAAGCATTACGCTCTTTTCATCCTAGACAGCAGTCACCATACGTTATATCAAAGCATTTTCAGCGCTTCGAACATATGCAGTCAGTGGCCGTGACTGGCGTTTAGCATCAGTTGTCTTGACTTTGGGATTAGTGCCTGTTGCCACAAATTTGGTAAGGGAGACTCTCCTGCTTTACAGTTTCTCCATGGTGCTGAAGCCAGGTCACAGTATAATAATATAGCGACATCCCTTTATGTGGATGTGGTACCGTATGTAGGTAATATGTGTGCGGGATCATCTAAGGTCTCTCCTCCTATACTTAATAAGTCTGTACATGCACTTTGGGATGTCCAACAGTTTCTGACAATGCCATTTATTGTAGATGTACTGCGAGCATGTCCCCCCTTCCATCTTCATGGACATTATTGAGCAGTCTTTCAGTGTCAATTGCTACCCGGACATGTGTCATCGCCTCCGACATGATTGTGCTCATAGTCATCTGGCACCAAACATATCAAGTACGGAAGTTCGCTCGTCAAATGGCTGATAGATCTTCACTAACAAGGATGCTGATGAGAGACGGTACGAGTACTTCAAAATGCATAATTATTCTCAAGCTACTGATCCTAAATCTGATCTAGGCAGCATGTACTTTGTGTATGTTTGCCCTGTTGTATGAGTGATCTAGGGATGACGTTGATGATGCTGATCGTGTTTATAGGTCATTGTTGCTCTTGAATGTCTTGGATATGATCCTTTGGCTAACGAGTGTTTGTTTTTGCATCCTAGTCTTGTCATTGAAGAAGTCTCATTCTGTTTCCCAGGTGTTTGAAGAATTCGTCCAATTCTTCATTCTACCGTGTGTTTACTACATGAGCCCTTGTACACATACCCGCTCACAAAGCTTCAATAGGATATCATCGATTCTTATTTCACGGTGTCTTCTTAACCTTCGTGAAGTCGTCAATGTTCCTGTTGAATGTGCAACTATGGGTCATCCCTCTTTCGTCCGCTCTGGTATCCAAGCTTCACATACGAGTCCACCAAGCGTGAAGTTCGCATCAGATACGCTCGGGAATACGTCCATAGGAGATGCCCAAGAGTTCCCTTCAATCTCGACTCATGATGCATGGGATGGACCGGATGCTGGTCTATCTGTGATAGAAAGTAATAATGACACGGAGATGGCTAAACCGGAGTGCTAGGTGAGGAGATAATTATTGGTATACAACTCGTGAGGGCAGCTGATAATGTCTTGAAGTAAAAGCGTTTTGCAGTGTGAGAGGACAGTAACTGAACTCACCGGAGGATCGAGATGTCAGCCTTGTCGTAACCCTCACAATGCTGAGCGTGCTGGAGGTCATGCGTAGAGATGTGTCTGTATGAATGCGCACCAGTGGATAATCAATATGTGTGTATTTCCCATAGCTGGAGAAATACTCTGTCTAGTACTTAGATCAAGCTGTGACATCGGCCATCGCGGCCAACAGCCTTGTTTATATTGGTACTGGTATTTTGGCTATGTAAACACCTGTATGCTAGGTGTTTCACTTGACGGTACGAGGTCTTATAACATGGTCAGTCGCAGAGACGAGTACTATGCTCGCATATTTGTGCGGTGCTCGCGGGGTATGCCGAGCAGAACGGCAGAAACCGGCAGACCTGGCGCTTAGCTGCCTGGCAACCAACGACAACGTTCCCCGCCTTCGGCCTGTGCACTGCCACGGAACTGTCTCGTTTGTGTGCCTAATAAATAATGTTACTTATAAGACTCTAGCCGGGCGCGCAGCCTCGTGCGTACTTTTGTCTGACCTCCCTAATGAAATATCTGTCTTCATCTCTTCTACTTTATCTTTATCTTCTTCTAGATGACCTGGCGGTGAGCGCGGTCAGGATACCCGTCGTGGGGAAGCAAGTGCCACGAACGACTCGGGAGTGGGTGCCACCACAGGACTTGTCGCGGAGAGTGAGCATTTCGGCGGGGTCAGACTTGAAGAATATTCAGGATGTGAGATACTATACGAATGTGTCGCTGGGTGGGCAGCCATTCCAGGTCCTCATCGATACAGGCAGGTGAGCATTCACCGCTGAGTCTTGATGCCACATCTGTACTGACTTGGTCTAATAGCTCTGACCTGTGGGTGGCGGGTAATGTGCCGGGCGCACAAAGCACGGGCAAGACAGCGTCGCTAAATTACGCGATTGGGGCGGCAGCAGGTAGGTTTGCATTATTGCTGATCTCCCAATTCTAGGAAGAGAGGTGTTAATCGTGATTGCAGGTTCTATCATGACGGCAGAGCTTGAATTTGAGGGATACACAGTGGATAATCAGGCGTTCGGTGAGAGAAACATGCCGCATTGTTCTTCGTTGTAGCATTCTGACACCCGTCCCAGTTAACGTCCCCGTGGACTCATCGCATGCCGCGAGCCAGGGGATCATCGGGCTCGGGCCCAACAGCGGCTCGCGCGTGCACGAGCAGTTTAATAACGCAACGGGCGACGCAGTGCTTGACCGGATCTTCCGCCAGAACACGTCCACGCCCAACTTCATCACGATCCTTCTCGGGCGGTCGGATGATCCGACGGACCTCTTCCCGGGCGACCTGACTGTCGGGCAGGTCGTGAGCCCGTATGAGAACATCACGTCGCAGCCGAAGCTCGCGGTGACGCAGGTGCAGGACTCGCTCGGCCAGCACTGGCAGACACTCGTGGACAAGGACGGCATCATTGGCCCGGACGGGAAGCCGATCGAGGTGCAGTCGGTGGTGAAGGGCTTGAATCAGCTCGTTGCGGTGTTTGATTCGGGCTTCTCGTTGCCCCAGGTTCCTGCGTATGTCGTATTTGCGGGTGCATGCGTTGGTTGGACCTGATCGATCTGTTGCAGTGCCATCTCAAACGCCATTTACTCAAGAGTTCCTGGGGCCAACTTTACGAACTTCGCGAGCACTGGGCCTGTGTGGAGCATCCCTTGTGGCGTGGAGTTGAATGTCACATTTAAGTTTGGCGGGATATCGTTCCCCATTCATCCCTTGGACACCAACCTGGGGACGTTGGGCGAGAAGAACGCTGACGGGAGCACGGTCTGTGTCGGGGCCTTCCAGCCTATCACTTCTGGAGCTTCCTCCGACTACGACATGATACTGGGGATGGCCTTCTGTACGTTGCTTGTCCTGCATGCTCCCATACCTGGGGCGACTGATGTGCGTCGTCTACACAGTGAGGAATGCATACCTGCTTGTCGACTTTGGCGACTTTGTCGACGGATCGTCGTCTCAAGTTGGCAACCCCTATGTTCAGCTACTTTCTATAACAGAGCCAGCTGAAGCGCACAGTGACTTTGTCCAGCAACGACTGGGCGGCATCGACAACACGTCCGCGTACCATCTCTTGCCTGCGTCGTCAGTGCCGAACTCTGACGCGAACACTAGCAGCGAGTCGTTTTCGCAGAAGGTCAAGCCGTACCTGCCATACATCATCGCGAGCAGTGTCGCTGTCGGCATCCTGCTCATAGTCGCAGTCTCGTACTGCCTGATGAGGAACAGACGCAAGGCGGCGTACCGCAGATTGCACGACCCTGCACCCATCGGACTTCACCACGAACAACCGCCGTTCATGCGCTATCAGCAAGCTTATCGTCGATACTAATCGGGACGCCTGGATGGACATGCCTCACCGCCACATCGCTCTTTACCTCGCCCTTGCCACCCCAAAACGGACTGTTATTGTACATATAGGCGCTTGCATTCGCGTCGGACATTACTCACGATTAAATTATTGTACTGACACCATCGCATTGCCTAGTTAGCTGCTCTGCTCGTATCTGTCAATGTATGCATCGACACGCCCTCGGGGCGTTGCGCATTCTGTTATCTACAGTCCATCAGCTGGCAGCTGGTGTATGTACGTGTTAGTGTGGTTGGGTTCTGGAAAATGGGTTGGTCACCGCTTCGGACAGTGCCCGCGAGAGCCGCCCGCAAATGGAGTTAAAACGCTGGCTGGTGTTCCGGCGCCCACTGTGGGAGCAGCTTTGGCCCTTTGACCACACGGGCGTCAGGAGGAACGTTGGTCGTGGGCCAGCAGCGGGTGTGACATGTGACAGGCGGATGTGACATGGCTGGGTGCTGTTACCACTTGGCGTCGAGCTCGTGGCCGCTGGCAACGATGGCGACCGCTCGAGAACGCTCTGCCGGGACCCGCGCAGGCTGCGGGCCGCGAATGAGGGTGGAAGCGCTCCAGCTGATGGCAGATGGCGTGTCCCACGGGCAGTTCCCAGCACGGGTGCAGTGGTCGAGTGGGCTGATGGTCGCCGTACTCGCCGCCGAAGTCGTTAGTGCGAGACGAAGAATTGATAGACTGGGATGCGGTGCCCTGTGCGTGTGTCGGTGCTAGAGCGGCAGAGGATGGCCAGGACGAGAAGAGGCCTGTGTGTATGGAAGGCAGATAAGATGATGGGAGAGGCACGGTTGGGTCGGAGTTCGCCATGGCCAGTGACGAGCTCCTGCGCTGGCCCGGCGCACGCGTGCGAACCAAGTCCGAGCTGGGTTGTCGGCTCTGGCGCTCGTAAAACCCCTTGTCAACGCCCACACAACGCCCCCGTCTCCTTCTCGTCTCCCACCACCGCCGTCTCCGCTCCTCCGCAAGCTGTTGTCCGTCGCCAGAGACTACTCCTCCATGTCGCCCAACGGCGAGCTCGACGAACCCATGCCCTCCGCCCCCGCCTCTCCTGTCGGCCGCAGCAGCGATGACAGTGACAATACTATGCAGGTCGACTCCGACGTCGACATCCAGAAACTCCCCGATGCCGACGCCGAGGGCGAGTACGTCGACGACGACGACGCTCAGCCTACCGCCAAGCCCACTGCCACCTCGTCGTCGTACCACAACAAGCGCATTGTACGTGGTCTCATGTCGTGGTGGCATGAAAGATGTCGTATTGACCAAAGGTCGCACTCAATAGGTCAACGACGAAGACGACTCGGTGTGTCCCCTTGAGCATAGCCTTAACGTGTCCTCAACATACGTCGCCCAGGGCTATGAAGATGACCCTGACGACGACGATAACGATGAAGAAGACGCATCTTATGCCGATGAAGAGTACAGTGCTGCCAAAAAGAAGGCCCCCAAGAAGAAGAAACAGCCCTCAAAGCCCAGAGGTGTGTGTCTTCACCTAGATCCTCCTACCCTCCTGCTATATACTCTTTCTTCAGTCACAACACGGCACTCGCCTTCCGACTCGGACTCAGATTATGGTTCTCGATCGAAGAAAAAGAAGAAACCCAGGGTATCTGGTGACGAGATCCGAGTGTCCAGTAGGGGCGTGAAGATCCCAAACTATGTGGATGATGTCCAGGGATTTGATCAATTTGATGACGACGAAGTAGATCACAAAGCTTATGCCACGTCTAGTGCACAGAACAAGGAGGATGACGAGATCGAGACGGTCCTTGGACACACACGAGACGAGGGTCACGAAGACGACCCAGAAGACAACTGGTACAGCAATATCGTATGTTGTCATGTACTGGCTCGTGGTTCCCATCCGCTGAGTCATTTTTATTACAGCGTTTCCACATTAAATGGAAGAACTTCTCCCATCTCCACAACACCGACGAGGTGTACGAGTTCCTCAAGCGCTTCAAAGGCCTCAAGCGCGTCGACAACTACATCAAGGCGTACAAGGCGTACCAGGAACGGCTCGCGGCGCCGGACCTCTCGCGCGAAGACTACGAGGTGCTGCTCCTCGACAAGGAGCGCGAGAAGGAGGAGCTCGAGACGTACAAGACCGTCGAGCGCATCATCGCGCAGCGCGAGAACGTGGACAAACAGGTCGAATACTTTTGCAAGTGGAACGGGCTCAACTACGAACACTGTACGTGGGAGTTGCAGGACGAAATCCGCCCCATCGCAAAGGAGCAGATCGATGCGTACCGCCAGCGTGAGGCTGAGGCGAACTTTCCGTACAAGAGTGCGAACTACCCGCGCAACCAGCGGCCCACGTTCAAGAAGATTAAAGAGGACCCTGAGTATCTGATTGCGACAGGCGGGGAGCTTAAGGACTTCCAGCTTACGGGGCTTAACTGGCTTGCGTATCTTTGGAGCAAGGGAGAGAACGGTATTCTTGCCGATGAGATGGGTCTCGGCAAGGTTTGTCCTTCAGCATGTTTCTCCTTAGAATTTCGGACTGAAAAATATCATTTCTGCAGACAGTACAAACGGTCTCATTCTTGTCGTATCTATTCCATGAGATGCGCCACTACGGGCCTTTCCTCGTCATCGTACCTCTATCAACCATAACCGCCTGGCAGTCTCAGTTTGCGACATGGGCGCCAGACATCAACGTTATCACGTACATAGGCACGGCAACGGCACGGGAAGTCATCCGCACTTACGAGTTCGGCACGTCCAACAAGAAACTCAAGATGAACGTATTGCTGACCACGTACGAGATCACGCTGCGGGACGCGAAGGAACTGGGCGACATCAAATGGCAAGTTCTGGCCGTCGACGAGGTGAGCAGACGCTGAACTAATGGGGAAACGGTGCTGATGCCGACGGTCTCGGCGATCTAGGCACACCGTCTGAAGAACTCGGAGAGCCAGTTGTATGAAGCCCTGTCATCATTCTCGGCGGCATCGAAGCTGCTCATCACGGGCACGCCGTTGCAGAACAACGTGAAGGGTGCGCAGTATCTCCTCCCAGCCTCAGACCCTGAGCATCACCACTGACTGTCTCCGCCGTCCGCAGAGCTGCTATCTCTGATGCATTTTCTCATGCCGGAGAAATGTGAGTGTTCACTATGCCATTCTCGGCGAGGCGTTGCTCATGATGTGTCTGCCTGCAGTCCAACTGACAAATGAGTTCGATTTGGCTGACGCGGATCGCGAGGAAAAGATCAAGGAACTGCACAAGCAGCTTGAGTCTCTCATGTTACGGCGGTTGAAGCGCGATGTCCTGACGTCCCTGCCCACGAAGAGCGAGCGCATTCTACGCGTCGAGATGAGCGCCTTGCAAACGCATTTTTATAAGAACATCTTGACGAAGGTGAGTGATATTCGGGATGAGCGTTGCCAAGGGCTTACTGAAAACGGCAATCCATAGAACTTCCAAGGCCTGGTGAAGAGTGCCAACGGCAACAACAATATCAGCTTGCTCAACATAGGTACGTTGTGCACGTTGTACGAAGCGACACTGCCACTGATAGCTATCTCAGCCATGGAGCTGAAGAAGGCCGCGAATCACCCGTACCTTTTTGAAGGCGCCGAAGCCCGGACGGATAACACCGAGGAAACCCTGAAAGGTCTCGTGATGAGCAGCGGGAAGATGGTTCTACTTGACAAGCTGTTGGCTCGACTGCGTCAAGATAGCCACCGTGTTCTTATTTTCAGTCAGATGGTCCGCATGCTCGACATACTCAGTGACTATATGAGTCTCCGAGGGTATCAGCACCAACGCCTTGACGGGATGGTCTCTTCAGAGGCGCGGAAGAAGTCGATTGCTCACTTCAATGCCCCCGGGTCTCCAGACTTTGCGTTCCTATTGTCGACACGCGCGGGAGGTTTGGGCATCAATCTCGAGACTGCCGATACAGTAATTATCTTTGACGTGAGTGTATTATTTCCGGAGCGCACTGGTGGCCGCGAACACGTTGTTAACGGACTCCACAGAGCGACTGGAACCCGCAGAACGACCTGCAGGCGATGGCACGTGCGCATCGCATCGGCCAGAAGTCGCATGTCAGCGTTTACCGCTTCGTGAGCAAGGACACGATGGAGGAGGATGTGCTGGAGCGTGCCAAGAAGAAGATGGTCTTGGAATATGCCAGTAAGTCCCTTGCAACGCGGACGCGGCCTGTTTGTTAACTAGAGCTATCGATGACGACAAAATTGTACAGTCATTAACCAGATGGATACGTCTCAGGCGCACCTAAGTTCAAAGGCAAGCACTTCAGGCAAAGACGCGGCGAAGCCCAACGACCTGAGCAAGGACGAGTTGCATGCGGTGCTGAAATACGGTGCACAGAAAATGTATGCTCCGTTCATTTCACAGTACTTTTTCATTATTGATCGTATGAACTTGTTCGCAGTTTCGACAAGGATGACACTCAGCAGAGCAAGAAGCTAGACGAGATGGATCTTGACGATATCCTCAACCGTGCGGAGCATCACGAGACAGTGGCTGCGACCGGAGAGGGAGCCTCCCTAGGTGGTGAAGGCTTCCTTGCGCAATTCGCCAATGTTAGCGACGTCAAGAACGACATGAACTGGGAAGATATCATTCCTCTTGAGGAACGCCAGCGGTTTGAACGGGAGGAAGACCAACGGAGGGCAGAGGAGCTGGCTGCTCAAGAATCGAAGGATAGAAAACGCTCTCATGCTCCTGTCTCTTACGAGGGTATGGACGTAGATCACTCCGCTCCGCCACAACCTCCCAAGAAACTTAAGAATCCAGCTCCTCAACGCAAGACCCCTAGTCAGAAGGCGATGGAGTTGAAAGAGCGGGACGTCCGTGTCTTGATCCGCAGCTTGCAGCGTTGGGGTGATATCCGACAGCGGTACGATGTCATCGTGAGTCCTTGTCACGCGAGACTAGCTTTCTTTCCGCTGATGACCGTGTCGTAGGTCAATGAGGCAAAGCTGCAAGACAAGAATCGGGGTATGATCATCGACACCTCTGACGACATCATAGAACTTTGTGCTCGGGCAGTCGATGAGAACAATGCTGAAAAGCGTGCTCGTATTGAAGCGGGCGAGACATTAACCAACGCACAGAAGAGCAAAGCAGTTTTGGTTACATATCGGAACGTGGGCAACATCAATGCGGAAACTGTCCTCTCTCGTCATCGTGACCTGCGAATCCTCTATGATTACCTTAGTCCTCTAGGTGACGGGGTGTACGACTGGCAGCTACCGATCGACAACATCCGGCCCACGCTCAATTGGTCGGGTCGATGGGGTCCTCAGGAGGATGCCATGCTTTTGGTTGGTGCATACTTGTATGGCTTCGGCAATTGGGAGACGATGGCCAAAGACCCGAGACTGGGGCTCGAGGGCAAGTTCTTTCTTGAAGAAGGCAAGAAGGGAGAGGATTCTGCCAGCAAACCCATCCCCAATGCTATCCATCTTGTCCGACGAGGCGACTTCCTGCTCAGCATTCTTCGTGAACATGATGAGAAGATGCGAGCAATTGCGTCGACCATGCGCAAGGGTCATAGCATAAAGGTATCAGCGTCACCACCGCCGGCCATTGCATCATCATCATACGTCAGCAGTTTGAAGCGCCGCGCGGAGAGCGAGGCAGTGGCTTCAGTGGACGAGGGTAGTACGAAGAGGCGGAAACGGAGACCGACTCCTACCTTCACAGATTCCTCTTCGTCGGATGAGTGGTGCGTTAGCTCCCATCTACCGGTGATATTAGTTCCTGCAATGTCAGTGCTAATCCCACGTCAACACAGTCCATCAATGGATGAATCTGCGACCAAGGAGGAGCTCCGACCGGTCAAGAAACAACTCGTGAGTATATGTATTTGTCCGCTGTGAGGCTTCCTGATTTTTGAGATTCCCCTTCATGCAGAAAAATCTAAAATTATCAGGCGGGGACATATCTAGAGACGACAAGGTCGCCATATTGAAGGAGTCTCTTTCCGCTATTGGTAAGCGCATAGAGCTGGTCCTTGCGCAGAAGCAGGCAGTGGGAGAGGATCGAGACAGATGGCGTCGACATCTTTGGACGTGAGTCTTGCCTTACAAGCGTTGCTGTCCTCGCGTCGATATTCATGACTTATGGCAGATTTGTGACTTTGTTCTGGCCCAAGAAAGTCAAGGCAGCAAAACTTGAGGAGATCCACACCAAGATGGTGCAGAAGGAAGCATCGAGCGAAGGTCCGAGCGCTTCCAAGAAGCCTCGTTTGAGCACCGGCGCGAGCGTTTCAACATCACGAAGTGGTGGTTCATCTTCGCTCCCATCGGTGTCCACAGCTTCGTCCCACGTCAATGGGAAACACCGGTAGCGTTAACATGAACTGTGGTTACTTGCCTTACCCATCTCTTTCTTATGGATGTTACTCTTGCGTAGATAATAGCCGCTGTATCGTTGATCTTGTCTGTCTCCTCGACCGCCTTTGTGATGCTCGCTCAGTCGAGTTCTCCCTGCTTCCCTTCTCATACCCGGACGCTACCAAGTATGTACGCCGTTTCTCTTCGACCTACCTTCCTCATACTCTCCCGCAACTGTCCATACACTACTCATCACGATATGTTACTGTATCTTCGCAAATTTTTCACGCTCTGGTGTTCTGTTTTCGTCCGTCTCCTCTCTTGGTTCTGTCATGATCATTGTGTTCATAGGTCCACACTCCACCTCCGTTAACAGCTTCCACTAGTCACTGCCCGTGTATAACATCATTATCCACGATAATACAACACTGAGGTATCCATGCGGATCCATCTGCTTCTACAACCCAAAATATAATACAAACTATGATACGAGTGCTTCGTGACGGCGTGCATCTTCCAAGGAACGTACATCTGTCAAGAGCATGAAGGGACGGCACCGACTTCGCCTGCCCTCCCTCAACCATCTCTGTCTCCGAGCCGATGGATCGTGGACGGAGCCTGCTGGCCAGTTCTGCGTACCAAGATGGACGATCGCTGAACCTTATCACACATTGCGAAACGACAGGCCCACGCTAATGGATAGCAAGTGTCCAATTGGATGTGAACCGCCGCCATGATACGCATGAAACGATAGTTTGAGACGAAGTCGATCCATCGCAACTGCGTACAAGCTTCCAACGAGGCAAGCCTACTGCTTCGCTGCATTTATCCTAATAAAAATAGACCACACGTGTCAGTTTCTCCATCTTCAATGAATATATTTTTGAATGCTACACGAAAGGGGAGAACTTTCAGAATGGAAGAACAGACATACTCTCGCCCCTGCACGCGAATGGCAGGCCGTAGTGCTGCCGAACCTGAACTTCGTTTGCGATGGCGGGGCGCCGTACCGACGGTGACGCTGACAAGGGGCGGGCGCTCGGTGAGAGCTGGGACTGTCGCTGGAAAGGGAGTGGAAGACTTGTTGGATGGACCTGCCGGATGTTGTCGGGTACCAGAAGTACGCCTAATACGACTCGAAGATACAGGGGGGGCAGGACCAGGAGGCGGGGCTGCCGCGCGCGCAGCTAATGTTCATGAGCAGGCAGTAGGGTAAGCTTTCCTCTTTCGCAGCAAATTACGCTGCAAATAATGCTACATACTAACCTTGGACTACCTTCGCATCCGCCTCGCGATGAAAGCTTTCCATAAGCGCCGCATATCGTCGCACCTGCCACGCAAGCTGGCTTGCGCGGGCAAAATTGCCCTCACTCAGCGCCCATTTGCGCTCTTCCTTGAACCGACGACGCTCCGAATCCGCGAGGCTGGCGCGTGCACGGAGAACAGCGACTGCACGCTCATGCGGGGTGAGGCGTCCTTCAGGGTCAATGGAGGAGGGCACAGAGTCAAGTGAGATGGACGGTGCTGTGCTGGCGTAGGTGAGCGTAGGTGTGATGGGACGCACTTCGAGCCGGCGCGGGTTACGCTCACGATCCCGATCACGATCGCGTTCGCGCTCGTCGGAGTCTCGACGGTGTGCATGTCCATTTTCGCGCCTGTGTCCATGCGTACGTGTGCGGTCTTGGACGCGGCTAAAGGAGACGAGGCGCAGGCGTTTGCTGGTGTCGTGTGCGTCCCGTGCATGCGTGCCGCTGGACATGGCGCCCACTTTTTCGGGTACCTTGTACGAGCCATCCTCAAAGACACGCGAGAGCACATCTGTAAAAACAACGCCAAGAGCGACACCTAGGAGGGTGCATACACACTGCGTGGTATCGAATGTGCGAGAGAAGTCAATGACGAGCTTGACGGCAATACCAAATGCAATAGGTATGACCAGCAGTTGCGAGAGCTGCGTCGCAGTGTGATATAGCAGGACGCCCTGAAACAAACCAGTAAGGAGAAAGTCTGGGGTGGAGGGAAGCTCGTTGGTGCTGGGGAACACTAAAGAGTTGAGGGCGATACGTGCGCCTAGCGCGAAAAGGAGTGGGAGGCTCGCCGTAATTTCCATGCAAATCTTGGTGGGCAGCTCATATAGACATTAAGTGAAGAGAGTTGGGTATCTGCAGCAGGCGACTGACTCGCTACCGCGAGCACAAGAGTCGAGGACTCGAGGTCGGCGTGATGGACGAGGACAACGCCCAAACATGCGGTATACATGTTTCCACGTGACTATAGCCGATTCGACAATTTCATTTGGCAAGTGTTCATGAACAATAGAAGAGAAGATGGATATAGTGCAAGCTAGCAATAGTACTGTACATTGGATACTGTTGTTACATCTCAGGCCTCGGTGTCAATATAGTTGGCCATCGGGTCCTCCGTCATCCGCCGAGTCATTCGGTACGCCTCTGGAACAGAAGTCAGCACAAGAGCAGTCACACAATCTTTAGAAAACGCACCGAGTTCCTCTTGAGAAACTTCATGGCTCCCATCCTGTCCAGCCTTCTTCCGCTTCCCCAACCTGTCGTCTCTATCATCGCCTTTCGCCTTCCTTTTCCTTTCCTCGCGGATCGCATCCTCTAGTCGGTTCTTGTCTAGCGTGATTTCTCCCTCACCCAGTCGTTTCTTGGAGAATAGCTCTTCCGCCTTCTTTTGTCGGTCTTCGACGGAGTCTGCCTGTGCTGGCCTGGTCTCTTGGGGAGGTGGAGAGGCCGAGGATGATGCAAGTAGGTTCTTGGCACTTGATGCCTTGGCTGCTTCGATACCTGCCTCACCCGTACAGTACGATAGGTGGATGGTCGAGTGGCAGCAGGCATAGCCCCACTGGCTGGATGCTGGGTCGTACCATGAACCCCAGACAGCTGTGTGGTTGTTGGTGTAGACTACAGAGATCGTGTTGTTAGTGTAATGTAAATACCACTGCGACAATATGCCATACCATCTTCGGGGTACTTTGATTTCGCCTTCGCCCGCTCCTTGCCTTTGATGACCTGTCCCGTCCGAGAGAACTCGGCATACTCCTCCGTCTGCCCTTGCAGCAGCTCCTTCGGCGCCTTCTCGAGGTACTCCTCCCCACCATACTTGGCGAGGATGCTGACCTTGGTCATGTCCTTCAACTTCTCCTTCTTCTGTTGGAACTCTTGATGCAGCAGCTGACCTTGCGTTGGATTCGCATTCATATGCACATCGTTCCCGCGTGCGGCCGCGTTCCATGCGAAGAGCTGCAGTTTTTGTACTGCGGGTGCTTCACCTGAATGGCGCAGGAAGTTGTCACCGGCAAAGATAGCCTTACGTAGGGATTTGGTGAGCGGTAATATCCCCAAAGGAATGCCATCTGGATACTCACCTCTTCTGGAGGGATATTCATCAATGGATTGTCTCGCATTGAACGGGTCTTCGGATCGTAGTAGGCACTCGAGGGGTCCAGATTGATGAGATACTTGGCAGTGTCCTCCCGAATACGCAGATTCCGGACGGTGATACGAGTTTTTGTGTCTAGCTTCTGCCCAACAGCATCCGCCGACTCCGCATACTTGTCCTGATCCTCGTCCTCCTCTTCGCTGCTCCCGAAGTCGTCCTCGCGCCCCTCCGCCTTCTCCTTGCCCGCCTTCGCGACCTTGCGCACGGCTGCGAGGTCCGTCGTCGTCTGCTTGTCGATCTCCTCCTCACGCAGCTTCTGCCGCGCAGCCTCGACCGCCGCGTACTCCTCGTACACCCGTTTGTGCTCCGCGGGGTCGTACCCGTTCCACCGATCGCGCTTCGCGTCGTATCCGTTCGCGACCTCTTGGATGACCTCATCCGGCGCGATGTCTTTGCTCGTAAACTTTGCCCCACGGCGGCGCGGCCGCTCGAGACAATCTTGCCGCTTGTGCGTCATCGCGCCGCAATTTTCGCATGCGCCCTTACGGTACTTCTTCGCGACAGGTCCCGCTTTCGCACCGCGGTCGTACCAGTTGCCAAGCTTTTCGGAGGAGCGGTCATAGTCGAGCATGCGCTGATGGCTCAGCGTAGGTGCACCGGTGTCTAGATACCATGGCACTTGTGCAATGTACTCTAGAGACGCATAGGATACGTGTGAGAAGCTCCATAGAAAAGTAAAGCTGTATGCGAGTGGGACGTACGAGGAATATGAGGGTTGATTGGCTTGCCCTCCTCGTCAAGGGCGGCGGGCGCTGTACCCGCTTTACGAGCAGCATCGAGGTCCTTTTGACGGCGAAATTCCTCACGAGAAAGCTTTCCGGTAGCTGTTAGGGCTGTTGGTAATGAAGGTGGTCAATAATTTGATAAGGAGCTCACCAGAAGCCGACGCCATTGTATGTTGGAGGTGAAGAAGTGTACACTGGCTTGCGCTCCAATAATGCTGAATAAGCGCCGGTGGCACAGGCCGGTAAAGTTCAGACTCCTCGACTGAATTTGGAGTACAAGCTTCCAAGGAAATATTCAATACAGGTGTTTTCTTGTTTCCACTTGAGCAACCTATTTTACTGGATGGTGATACAAGGGAAAAAAAGAGGAGAACGAGACCTAATGACAGTGACGAGATTCGAACTCGCGCGGGAAACCCATCACGGATTGGATCTAATAACCTAAACGTGACGCCGTAACCACTTGGCTACACTGCCGGTGTAGAGGAGTTTATAAGTTTATGCTTTTATTGGGGTATGTATTGCTTCGGTCACATGTCACAGGGACTGAACTGATTTCGCCCCTGGTCACGGTCACACAAGGGTCATGAACTAGCCTTGATTTAGTGGTCACGAAGGCCAAAAAAGGCGCGGAAGTGGATTGACGCACGCTAAGACGTGGGAAGAGCCACGTGGCGCGGAAGTGGCCACGAGAAGCGCCCATAGAGAACTGCCAGATTTATCCGGTGTACAGACTGCTTTGTGCGCTCGCCAGGCTTGCATCGTCCTCACCGTCTTCCACGATGCAGTCCCTCCATTCCAGCCCTGCACGTCCACTTGGCCCGCGAAACATTCAGCGCGCCTCCTCTCCTGCCCCCTTTGTTCTCCCCGAGGTCGCTCCTCTCAACGTCCGCAAGAAAGACACTCCCAATGGTGCTCGACCAAAGCTCAAGCTTCCCAAGATTGACTTTAGCAGCCTCGCTAATCACGGTGGTCCTTTTGCTGGCGACTACGCGAATATGCCTCCTCTTGCTATGACTACCCCTCGTGTCAACGGCGACGGCCCCGATCTGCCTACTATCAGGCCAGAGCAGACTATTTCTCCCCAACCACGACCTCCTCCCGTCGTTTCTATGGAGAACATCCGCCAGACCGTCGAGGAGTTCGACCAGTGGTCTGACGACCTCCTCGAGGAGCTTAGCCGGCTTGGTGAAGGCGCAGGCGGCGCAGTATACAAGGTCAAGGACAAGCGTACAGGCACCATCATGGCCCGCAAGACCATCACCACCCACGAGGCACCCATGAAGCAGCTCCTGCGCGAGATCAAGATCATTTCGTCCACCTCGCACGTGAACATCATCCACTTTTACGGCGCGTACATCTCGCCCTCGTCCAGCGAGGTCAAGGTGCTCATGGAATTCGGTGAGGGCGGGAGCCTCGAGTCGGTCGGCAAGCGCATGAAGGAGATCGGCGGGCGTGTTGGCGAAAAGGTCGCCGGACGGCTCGCGGAGGGCGTGAGCGCTATCTCCTTCATCGCGTGGCATGACAACGCCTCCTGATACTGATCCACCGCGCAGATCTTGCAGGGCCTAGCGTACCTCCACAAGAACAAAACGATCCACCGTGACATTAAGCCACCAAACATCCTCCTCACGCGCGAGGGCCTCGTCAAACTGTGCGACTTTGGCGTGTCGGGCGAGCTCGTTGACTCGATCGCGGGCACCTTCACGGGAACCAGTCTGTACATGGCGGTGGGTGCTTCTCTTTCCTCATTCTGCGGTTTCACCTTCGTGATTTTTTGTACCCCTCACTGATCCGTCGTACAGCCGGAGCGTCTGTCCGGCTTGGACTACACCATTAGATCGGATGTGTGGTCCACGGGCATCTCCTTGCTCGAGCTAGTCCAGAACCGCTTCCCCTTCCCCAGCGATCTCGCCGCGATCGAGCTCATGATATACATCACGCAGCACGAGGTGCGTCCACATCTTCCCATCTCTTTCCTGCCCGCTCGTCCGAATTCTGACGCCGACCCTTCCCACGCTGCGCTGCAGCCCCCAGAACTGGAAGACGAAGAGGACATCGTCTGGAGTGCGGAGATGAAGGACTTTATCAAGGTCACGTACGTATCGTCGTTATCGCACCTAGCCTGCCCTTGTCTTCCGCCGATCTCACGCGTATATTTCCCTGCATGATCTTAGACTCACGCGGGATCCCGTCCTACGTCCAACACCCAAGGACATGCTTGCCCACCCCTGGATCGTCAACGTAATGCAGCATGAAGTCAATATGGCCTATTGGATGCGGAAAGTCTGGGGGTGGCCCAAGAGCAGGAAATCAGGCGAGACGTCAGTCCTTCCTTCGCTCATAACCATAGCCTGCTGACTGGCCTGGTATCCTCGTACCTGTTATTTGACACTGGCGCCCTTCCATGCACAGCCATTCACGCCCAAGTTCCAGCCGGAGTGACCCGTCGTCATTGGACGGGACGATGGCCAGCCTGTCTCTAGGGACGGACTCGGACGCGTGACCCACCACCGCCACACCCTCCGCCACACCCTTCCTACCCGCATCTTGTACTACCTGGTCCCCGCTCCGTCTCCATCTCTGTCTCGCCGTTGTCTGCACTATTCGGTCATGCTACTCGCACGCACGCTCGCACATTCAAAACTAATCACGCAATCAATAATGCACTCATCTCGCACACACATTGTCATCCTCGATTCGTCCCCTTCTGTTCACGTCTTTTTTTCCTCTGTACATAGACTCGGGCACGGCAGGCGGGGGTGCCGGGCTGGGCCACATCTTAGCTGGCGGACAGCCAAGACGCGATTGAAACGTTGGACGCTGTTCAATAAGTCATCTACGTGTACAATGTTTCTGTAATGTCACCAGTTATGTAGGGTATGTTTGGAAACTGGGTTGCTAGTGGGCTCAGGATCTGTATGTACACGGACTTGGTTTCACTTTACTGCACATGCCATACTACGTATAAATGTTCTTTTCTAACAGTGATATGTCGAAGTCTGTTATTTCCGAAAGTTACAGTGAGTATACAGCTGTGCTCACCATTAACGATACAAATCCGTTAAAGTACTACCAAACCTGAGAGCGTCACGATAACGACGAAACACGGACTCGTGAAAAAAAAAGACAAGACGGAATGAACACTTCACTGTATTGGTTGAATTGAATTCAAAGATTTGACGAAACCTATACAAATCAGCTGAATGAACTAACAAAAATGAAACTTGAAAGAACTCACGTCTCACGATTTGACCACCAGACCACCATCAACTCTCTCCGGTCCATTGACGACACTAATGGAAGTGCCCCTACCTTTCCTTCCTCGCCCTGCCTTTCTCTGACCCCTGTTTCTAGAGCTATCTTGCCCTCTCGTGCTTCCCTCTCGGCGACGACCAGAGTCATCTCTGCCATTGCCACTATGACCAGTGTGGCTAGACGGCAACCCATGTCTAGTGGTGGCGCCAGGTAGCTTTACAGTGGCCTGGGCAAGCAAGGGCGAAGCACCTGTCTCCACTATGCTCTGTTCGGCACCTGTTTGAGGGGAACTGATCTTACTCTGTGGCACGAGGGTATGGTGAAAGGGACTTGGAGTTCGAGGGGTTTGATGCAGAGGGCTAGGAGGGGAGAGGAGGAAATGTACATGAGACTGACTCTCTGCTTGGTCTGAAGACATCCCGGAAGAATAGCTGCGAGCACGCTGAATACGCGCAGCCGGAGAGGGTGCATGCGCATCGTCTCCAGCGGGGTTGAAATCTTCCTCTGGTACCGATGACAATCGCCGTTGAATGAGACGCGTAAGAGGAATTGACCTTGTTTGCTGGTGAGAAAAACTGCGGAGACGTGGCTTGGGAGATGTGGGAGAAAGAGGACTGGCAGTAACCGGCTGCGCAGGACCATCAGAGCGCGCAATTCCACGAGGGGAAGACATAGAGACCATCGGTGTGTTTGGAGGAGGCCTAGACTGTACAGGAGAGCGTCCAACCCGATTTGTAGAAAGCCTTACATCGGAAACTTTGAGATTCTGACTTTGCAAATAGCTCGACAGAGAGTTGACAAGGGGCACATCAGGGACATAGACACAAGGATGAGTTTGACTAATATGGATCGAGTTGTCCTTAATCTGAGCAGCCGGAGCCAGTGAACTTGCGTTAACAGCACGATTGGTAAGCACTAGACTGTTCAGTCGATTTTGAGGAGACTGCCGTAGTTGCTGGGTCGAAGCCGAGTGAGTGAACTCAGAGTAAGACTGCAGACTGGTAGGAGATAGCTTAGGCAGACGAGAGACAGAAAGCAATTCCGGAGAGATAACAGAATCCTGGTGCGGAGAGAAATTAGAGGACCAAATAGGCGATGAGGAATTCGGCGGAGTAGGAAGTAAACTTTGTTGTTGCTGTATCTGTTGCTGGCGATACTGCTGAGCTATTTCCAAGGCAGACATACGGCGAGGCGGCATAGCACTGCGAGACGCTTGAGGCAATAGACTTGGTTGGGGATCCAGAACAATCGGCGAGCGGGACGACCCAAGATACTGTAGAGGCGATATGGAAGCAGATAGCGTAGTTTTGAACCGGTCACCAAGTCCATTCGCATGGCTAGAGGACGAAGACAGAACACCAATATCCTTAAGCCTCTCTTGAGCGAGCAGCACTGCTTGCCAGTCCAGTCCGGGCTCATAGCCCAAGTCGTGCGAGCGGAGATCATGACCAAGACCCTGTGCTCGACTGCTGATAAGTTCGTAGTCCGGATAGAACCCACTCATAGTATTTTCCGCGTGCTGTCTCACGATTTCACTAAGATCTATTGGCTCTTGGCCTCGAAGAGGATATCCAGAGGGTGACTGCTGAGCTTGCACTTTGAGTTCAGGAGCATTCAGACGTGGATGTCGAAATTCGTGCAAATCATGTTGTCCGAATTGGGTGACTGGGCTCGGCTCAACTTCGGGCTTTGTCTTTTGAAACCGTGGAGGAACATTGCCTGGGTTCAAATGGGACAGTCCTCGCCGGGGAATCGGGTGGGTCGAGGTGTGGAAGACTGTGTCGGAGCGAGAGCGACTAGATGGCATATCTTCGCCCTCCAGACCCCAAATCATACGAGGCAGATTATCTTGTTCCTCAATGATAGTTCCCTCGGCTCCACTGAAAGTCATGCATTTAGAGTAGGATCATGAGATACGAGAGAA
Organism: Taiwanofungus camphoratus; assembly: GCA_003999685.1. Taxonomy (NCBI): domain Eukaryota; kingdom Fungi; phylum Basidiomycota; class Agaricomycetes; order Polyporales; family Taiwanofungaceae; genus Taiwanofungus; species Taiwanofungus camphoratus. Next base: position 1,126,355 of record CP021223.1, read on the forward strand.
AATAATCGCTCACGATGGACATCGGGCATAAGGCAGTGACAATGGCCCGTGAAGCGCAGGAATAGGGCGCGGGGGAGACTTGGCCCATGTAATCCAACCTATGACATAGATATAAGTAGTCAAGGGGCAGAATGTCATGCAGCTCAAACCTTCATCATTAGGTGCTGTCGCTGGGTCGTCTTCCACGTGGGCACTGCTACGCAAGAAGCCCTCGGAAAGCTGATCCTTATTCGCTATAATGACTATTGACTCTGGAGACGAAGGTGGAGACGGCGTATGGGGTATGTCACTTGCATGTGATCGAACACGAACGCGAGATTGCCCCTCATCTCCGGGAAGAAAAGGCTCAGCGCAAGCAGATACATCGATATGCGAGAGGAAACTTGTATCTTCATGCGTGGGCAATGGCATTGATACGATACGCAATGCTGTCTTCTCTAATGTTGCCTTGGCGGAATACACAGACACTGTCTCTGGTAGAGAGACGAGTCTCGAAGAGACTGCTTTAGGGGAATTGAATTGAGCAGGCCGAACATACGGTAATTGTTGACGTTTGTATGAACGGACAGTTGTTGAGATTGACCGTGCTGGGCTTGTGCTATCTGAAGAGTAAGAATGGTCCGAGGTATGACTATATGCACTGTCAAATTGGGTAGAGGCCGGTGAAGCATCTAAAGGGGACAACTGAGCTGCAACCATGGAATCCGAGACATTTTGAACACGGGTCGAGCTCATGGACATTGAAGGGCAAGGCAGGACCGTCTGAGTCTGCACATTGTCTGTCTGGACGCCTCTGTCAGCGTAACTTTTGGTCTGGTCTTCCACAAACGACATTTTGTGGCTACGGCGATTCTGGCCAGATAAATTTGGGTAGGCAAAGAGTATAGCTAAATCTATGGACAGAGCAGAGTCAACAGGACATCAACGTTTGGGCTAAGACGTGTGCGGACGGAAATTCAACTTGTTCTACACAAACACAAATGACGCACTGATCATGCGTCACACGAACGACAGTATCGTCACGTCACGGTGTCTAGGGTCAGGCAGAGAACCGATAACATTTCAAGAACTAGCTTCAGTCACATAATTCCGAGTCATGCAAGCCCACCCTTCCCCAGCATGTACTTCCAAGCACTTACTTGGCGGGTTTTTGGAAAAAGCTTGATATCTTTGCCATACCCTTTACATTTGCCTTCTTGAGTTTCTCCACCCCGTGAGAGGCCTTTGTTGATCCCTTCCGTTTCTTCTCATTAGCTGCAGCGTCCTTGTTCTGCAACTCCTTTATCTCAACTTTGTTTGCGCTCGTAGCCAAAAGAGCAGCAGTTTCATCTTCGGCAGCTCTGAGATGAGCCTCCAATGCGGTGAAGCTTGGCAGGAACACATCATCAGTAACGAGCATCAGTCCGAGCTATAGTCCGTGAGTGCTTACTCGTATGATGTGAGTAAGGCCGTATAGAGTTCTTCGGAGATATATTGTGCAATGAGATCACAAGCTGCCCGAGTACGCGCAGCTGGAGAAAGATCGGGTGAGATGTATGTGTGCTTTATCAGACCAAGATCGATACTGACACTGCAAGAGGGCTTCCTTCTCGTCTTCCATCAGGCCAACCTTGGCTAGATTCCGAGTTAGAGTCAGGGATGTTTCGAACACCCCGGGCATTGCCAGGCGTGCGACTTTCATTTGGAGATAGTTCTGAACTTTCAATGGTGAATATCGATAGACGGTAATGTCTGCAGTGATTTCTGCGCCAAGCATTCAGGATTTCGTAAGTCGCAAGAAAAGCGGCACTACCTTTCACGTCACAAATGCGCTTCATGGTACTCTGTATACAACCAAATGACTGGAGGTATAGAAGATCTCTTGACCAAGATGCATGTGAAGAATCCTTCGCACTATTTGATGGACACATGTTTGCTACTGCTTCCTCCAAGAGGTCTTCTGCCCGACAGAAGTTCCCAGATGATCCATCGGCCTACACATTTGTTATTCGTTCCTTAGTCACTAAATCTGATATTGAACATATGCTCTTACTGGACACGTGCGATGGAGGACAGGAAGGAGTATGAAAGCAGGATCAATGGGTGTCATGATAAGAAGCCTTCCATCTATTGATCCAATGAGGACAACACATTGGATCCACTGTATTACTCACCGTTCAGAACCTCCCCCTCAGACATAAACCAGGTCCTTGGATTCGGAGGAGATACTACCTGTACCTCCAGAATAAAGCTTTGTTTGCTTGGTGATTCGTAAGGAAGGAACAAAGCCGGAATGCCTACCCAAACAGAGATAAGCGTGATAAGTGTCTTATAATGAGTGCAATCACTTGTACAGAGGACTGACCAGTCCTTGGATGAAGCAATCTCAAGATGCGCAGTCCACCCTGCGACAGTTCCTCCTCAAGGATATCTTCGTCAAGTTTGGCCATCAATGTTTCAAGCACAGCTACATTGAGACATGGATTCGATTGAAAAAGGCGTCATTGATACGAAGTCTGTGGAAGACAGTCATATAAAAATATAGGTACATACCAGTAGGAAGAATGCCAACATGGCACGGCATATTTCTGACTTTCAAGTCGCAATATGTTAGTATTCAAGAAAAGAGTGTTTGTCCTTTGAGTCGTCGCTGTAGCCGGATTCACCGCGCGGCTTGCCACAAGCGCGACCGCGTTCTGTGGTCTTGTTTGTACTTCGTGGCGCGCGCCCTGCACAGTGCACTCAGGCCGATTTCACAACAGTGCTATCGCCCATTTGAAAATGGATGACCGATTCTACCTCATCGCAGTGCACGGCGGTGCAGGCTTTCATGCACAATCTTCGGAAGGCAAAGTTAAGAAGGCTCTGAGACTGTAAGTACCTTCCTGGCAGTGCGGCGTTCTCGCGTCTCATATTCTGTACGACGCATAAGAGCGTGTAAGCGAGGCTTGGCGTTGCTCGAGCAAGGGAGGTCGGCGGTTCACGTTGTCGAGGAAGCTATATGCATATTGGAAGACGACCCGTGTCTGAATGCAGGTCCGCATCATCTACTCTAGGAAAGCCCCGCGTCCCGGTCCTCAGGCTCCCTTGTCCAGGATACGGATCAAATTTGACGCTGAGTGGCCAGGTGGAATGCGATGCCTCTATCATGGATGGCCACAAAGGCGATTTTGGAAGCGTTGGAGCTGTCTCAGGTATGAACAATCTCAAGTAGACCCTCTTACCATCAGCAAGACAGGTAGGCATGATCGATATGACTTAGGAATCAAGAACCCTATAAAACTGGCTGGGGCTATCCTCCAACATTCTTTCAATCCGGATCGTTTGGGCCGAATTCCACCGTTGTTTGTTGCCAAGCAGTTATTCTATTAGATTTGGCTATAATTCATTTCTGATTGCAGAACACTTGTTTCTGGTGGTGCCCAACATTTCGCACAGCTTCAAGGTCTTAAATTAGTCTCGCCTGAATCATTGATAGCACCGCGAGCCCAGCAAGAATGGTCAAGATGGAGACAAATGCTTGAACCCACTGATACTGTACATAGAGGCTCGGACAAGCCAGGAAGTACGAACGTGCTCTACCTGGATCCTACGAGTGCTTCTACTCCGAACACTAGCACTTCATATGGCGGCATCCAAGACACCGTGGGCGCCATTGCTTGGAATGCCGAAGGAGCACTTGCAGCAGGAGTGTCTAGGTAACACCGTGCAATATTTTTCTCTAAGTTTGGACTCATTTGATGATGCCTGCTGATGTTCAGTGGTGGACTGTTACTGAAAGATTCTGGCCGCATCGGTGAAGTAGTAGCTTCACATTTCTTTATCAGGAGTATGGACTTATCTGGTAATACCCCATGGCTACGCACATTTCACTTGTCACCGTTTCAGGCTGCTGTCTATGGAGCAGGATGCTGGGCGAAGCAGCCTTTGGCAGTGTCAGCTCGTGGGGTCGCATGTAGCGTGTCTGGTTACATCCTATTCCTTTCGGGGCTGCGAATGACAAGCCTTATGAGAAACTTTCGGCGTTACAGGCGCAGGCGAATATATTATCCGGTCTCTGCTTGCAAAGTCCATTGGAGATGCCGTGTATGAGTCCGACCGGGGTGATACGCACTCTGACATTCAGCAAGTACTTGATAAACATTTCTCCAGTAGGTGTAGTTCTACTATTTTGGTTGTCAGGATCGACTGCTCACCGCGATGTATAGCGGTACGACATGGCAATGATCAACGTGAATCTTCGGCAGGATTGCTCCTGCTGCTCAAGGAGCAAGGTGCTTCCAGCGATGTCATACGTAAGTATATTGATAGTTAGAGAATCCCGACCCACCCTCAGTTCGTTCGATGTCGCTTTGTTCCCGCAGCCCGCCTGTGGTGTGCGTTCACTACGGAAAGCATGGCTGTTGCGTATGCCTCTTCCTTAGACCCCAAGCCCAAGGTATATCATCTTGCCTTTCCGAGTCGATCTTTGCACCACAAGCATTGACACATGCGTACGTGATGCGGCTTCCAGGCTCTTATTCTACATCGGCCAGAACAGTACCGCACGGATACTAGCTCTGTGTATATCACGGCTTTACCGTTGAGTAGAGTCTGAACGCGGTATTTTGGAGCGTTCATGCGACTACATTGGGACCAACTTGCGGGAGAAGCATGAAGAGAAACATGAAGAGAAGTCTAGGACATTGATGCGCCCATTATCATTGTAATGCGGCTTCAGCCATTATTCAGAAACTGCGGTGATGCATTGTTTTGGGAAGTCTGCGCCCAAGTTTTGTTTCATTAACAAAATGTTGAAAAGCCATTTCATTCATTGCGATATCTAGTGCTGTGCCTACGAAGACGACATCGTGCCTAGTATTGGCGTGAATATGAAATGATGACTTGATAACGATGGCATGCTGTCATGCAGTACCTTGCGTCAAATTAATCAACTTCGAACGATGACCTTCCAGCAGTTTAGTTCAAAAGTATACAATAATATCGATGACACTTTGGAAATAATTCGCCATAAAGAGTGGTCAGGACCCGAACAGCTGTTATCTACCATTCGAAGTCAGTCCGCTGCCGTTATTATTGTTAGCGCAAGAAGCCGTGGAGAGCGGAAGAGATGACCCTTGTATGGGAGACGGTGTCTGTATCGTCGGTGCAAGGGAGATTGGCCGGGCAGCATTGAGACGCTGGAGAGTTTTGATGGGAAATTTCGTGCTAGACGACAAAAGGGAAAATCAGCACTGGGTCAAATCACACGGCGTCTGCAATGGAACGCCCTCAATTAGACATCTTCGATACAATTAGACAAGCTCCCAGCTCCGTGAGATCTCATGTGCTCTACTCGAATGCAAATTGCAGAATGATCACTCTCAGCAAGTATCCTGAACTTGTGTAGTAAGAGATAACAAGGAACATGACTTGCCGACATGTGGAACAGACAGGTACCGGTTGGCAGAAAACTGATGATGATGGTTTGAGTAGCGAAACAAACCTCAAGGTTGGGGACATGCTTACTCGATAAACAGACGGAGCAGACAAATCCAATGTCCACAATTCTCTTATGACAAAAGCATGCCGCTCTGAAGTCAATCTTGTCTTGAGTTGGCACTGAGAGCAACTGACGAATGCTAGGTGAAGGTAGAAAGGACATCTAACCAACGCATGAGCATACTAGTACCTGAAGGGGCGCGATGACCCACTGTCAGGTATTGGAGTAGAGCATCAGGTCGGTCAAGAGAAATGTACGATCCTCCAGTCAGATGGGCTGCTTGTTGCAAGAATATACTCTCCGGACCATATACTTTACATATGTCTATCGTCACTTTCTAAGTGATAGAAGGTTTCAAGGGATCCCTAGGCGATACTTGACAAGAGGCTTACAAGTTTCTGGGCAGAGAATATGGAGTTCATGATAGGGATATAAGACGATGATTGATCCGGAGACACAGATAATACTAGTATCCGGGGGTCTAACTGGACTGTTTGTTCGTCTGTTCGCGCGGATGATGATGCAATGGGTGTAGTTGTTCGGTTGATATCTATTGAAACAATCAAACCCCCGTATTCTACGATTGGGCTGTATGCTCACAACATAGCGACTTTGTGAGAGCACCGACAAGACCAATGGGCTCTATTGAAAATGTAGAGTCACGTTGAAGTATCTAGAAGGACGACAAACCTTGTTCCCCAAGCGCTCCAAAAGCTTCCACCTGGTCCAATATAGACCTGATCACCGTTGCGTCAAGTATTCTAAAGGGACGGTACGTATTCGCATCAGCTGTAGCGGCCCCCTCCTCGGTACCCTCGCTTGTAGAGGAGTACAGCATTATACTGGACGGCCATGGGTGTGAACGGTGTGAACCGATGGCTCAGCTACTTGACAGAACTCGACACTACTGACCTGCGTCCGGGTAACGCGCCAAACACAGCAAGCGTGTTCCCATCTTTACATGCAATATGCGCGTTCAGGAATGCAAGCAGCTGCGATAGAAATGATCCGAGCGAAAGGGAATGCGGTTCTCGGTTCGCGGACTTGGAGGAGAGGTGCCATTGAGTCGGGGAGAGATCGACGATGACACTCAGATGCGAAGCTCTATCCATCGGTATCTTTTCCCGGTCGATTCAAGTTTCAGAGAACTACGTGAGTTGCCACAAGGTCGCCAGATGAGAGCCCAGCTCAAGCTTCATACATACATATGCCCACGAAGGACGAATTGAATGCTCTGCAGGTTCCTCAAAGATCGACAGGCCGCATCACGTGCACCGCACGTAGCGAGCGCTTAATAATAGTAGTCTGCGTACCCAGTGCCTTGCTTGTGAGTACTACTGGTATGAAGGAAGCATAAGAAATTGGCTTTTCGTCGTCGTTTTTGATGACAGAAGATCACTATATCGTAATCATATAGTGGCCAATAAACTGTCCGTCTGACATACGGAACCACCAACTTTCTCACCATCCTCATCCTCCCCATCCGTGTTCATGCTTGGGCAGCGGTACCACCCGGACGCACTCGCCGTCAGGGCCTTTCGGTATCCCCATCCATCTCCAGCACGGTCCACATATGACAAATGGACTTTCGCCAAGCCTGATATCCCCGACGATCGCGTGAACGGCAGGAACCTTATTGCATGCACGGCACAAATCGAGCAGGGGTGGTGTAATTTGCGTGGTAAGTGGGTAGGCAGGTAGCGCGGGGTCACCAGGGTGGTGAAGCCTGTGCGTCAGGTACATTTGTTAGCTAGAGAAGCTCGAGCAGGGAACGGCACATAGGACGTACCGGATCTGATCGACGACGAAGAAGTGCTCACAGTTGCCATGATGCAGCAGCCAATAGGGTTCGTGCAGCCGCAGCGACAGGGAGCTGAACGTCGTATCATGCATGGCAGAGCCCTTCGTCAGAGGCGAGCGTTTGTCCTTATCACCTGGTAGCGCGCTCAGAAGTTTTATAAGTTTTCTGACAGACCGTTTCAGATTGACAGTCAGTGATGTTTCCCTGGCTGCAACTCGAGGGAAGAAATCTTACTCGGAATAGTCCTCAACGCTCTGGCCATCGCCATACACTGTTCCCTCGATACACGCTGCACACCCCGTGCTGCCCTCCGGCCGTCTGCGGTCGGCGCTGGGCGACAGCTCGTAAGTCGGCGTTTCACCAGTGTCATCCACGCTCTCTTTGGGTATTTCGTTTGAAATGCATGGGATTATTTCGAATAGGTCTCCAAGTGTCTGCGAGGAAAGTAGAACATGTTGCGATGACCGAGAAAGAAGTCGATGGCCCCAGGAAAGCTTATTGAAAATCGTGACGAAGAGTAGCGCTTCATGAGCGTTCGAAGAGCTGGTTCCCACTCCAAAATGTTTCTATCAGACCCCGTCAGGGGAGCGGTACATCAGATAAAAGAAACGGACGAACAGTATGAATCAGAGTATTATGATCAGAGTGTTTTGGCGGCCGAATGAAGGACGCTGAATGGAGCGTCAAACTGCGACAACGGTCGCTCAGTCAGTGGTCACGACGTGATACGATATAGGGCAAACTAACGGCCAGCTCTTCAGCTGGACGCTGTCCAACTTCAGTCTAAACGCTGTGACCTCAGCATGTTCCTCTGCGGGTTCTGGTAAGGTTGTTCTTTTCCTTTTCCTCCGACCGGACGGGTCGGCAGTTTCGTAAATTGAATGCACGATGGCCTCATGGGTTCTCATAACATGGGCCATCAGTCTTGGATTTTGTATTACATCATGGAGGGAACTTCTGAGATCGTCAACACTGTTCTAGTGATGTAAACGTAAGCCAACGGCTAATTAGAAAGGACTCGACAACAGGAGGCATCAGTCCACCCCAGCTTTGGACACCTGTTCAGACGACACAAGGTGACTTCGACGGGGAATCAATCCCGTTCTGGGGATTCGATGGAGGTTAGAGCTATCCTCAAAAAGATAACACCCCTGGGCTTCGTGTAAAACAAATGATACGTCAAAGCTAGGTTCTCAGATGTCTATGCCAGTGGTCCTATTCGAATCAGAAAAGATAATCATTGGACATCCATGGCAGCGTGATCGAGTCTAGCCCGGACAAATTGTCCATCCTTTCTCCGCAAAACGTAGCAGCGCTGATAGGACCGAGGAAGGAGGAACTTGCTTAGACAAGACACACGAGGTGACAGTCCATTTTCATAGTCTCCCTATGCTGGGTCGGACCTAAGTGCGCCGTACCCAACTCAAATTCCCCAAAAACATTTCTTCTGGTTTCGAAGGTGCTGATAGAAATACACGAACGCACCTACATTCTGTTTCTATTGACGCCTTCTCAGCGGGTGACAAACTCGACCATGGTTCTCTAGTAGCAATGCCACGTATAGAACTGGAAGAGGTGCTGAACAATTGGCAAGATGGCTGATCGTTTGAACCCAACTCCAGCTGGGCCGCGTATTCCAGGAATTTGGATGCTTGGATGGACTCCGAAGGGGGCCCAAAATGAGACTCATGTGCTTGTCCTTGACCAATATTCATAACTGTACCTGTGAATGAGGAACGAAAGTGGCGGGTGTAGACAGGTGTGTAGACGCTGCTCAGTGGCCTCTGAAGCAAATTGATCGGAAGAAATGTTCCTCTCCACGTGAACACTTCCGGTAACCGCGGTCCTTGCTGCCGGAAGCTGTTGAGAATCCAGCCACGGCGGTGCAACACCACTGACGGCGACAACAACGCCATAAAGTTGCAAAAGAAAAAGAAAAGAGGACAATACTACCCTCCATTGACCGTCTATCCGAATGGGCACAACGCTACAGCTGTTTCTACACTTCAACGTCTACGCGATTCTTCAAGTGCTCACCGGATCAACTACCCCGCACCTCCCCGCCCAATGCGCCCCTTCCCCATCACGTGGGTCTGGGGACGCCGGAGAGGTCCAGCAGTCGGGTTCTGACCGTCCGGCTCCTCTTTCTCACTTTCTCGGTAACTGTTGTATCCCGATACCGACTCAGAAAAAGCTATATCTCGTACAGGTAGTCGTCGGAAGGACTGACTGGTCTTCCTCAGTGAACTGAGCTTGGACAGATGTTGTCGACGGCGCGTGCTTCCCTTCCCCGGACTTGTACCAGGAGACCTCTATCTCGTGTGCAGACTGCTGCTATTTCTTCGATTTCTATCACTCGATCTCCGCCCATCCATCGACCATCTCTCTCTTTATCAGCATCTTCGCCCAGAATCACTCCTGCTATTTGTCGCAGCATGTCCAGCCACGCTGAATCCGCCGTGCGCCCGGAGCCTGATCAGGTCCTCCAGGACATTGCGGATTACGTCCACAGCTACAACATCAAGTCAGATTTGGCCTGGGAGACCGCACGGTTGTGCTTGATTGACACAATCGGGTGCGGACTCGAAGGACTTAGGTTCGAAGCTTGCGCACGGCTGCTTGGACCAGTCGTAGAAGGGACTGTAGTGCCGAATGGTTTGTTACGTCTCAGTGCACATTTTTGGTTTTGCTAACACCTCATGGACCGTCTATCCCATTCCCAGGTACAAGGGTTCCAGGCACGAACTATCAACTTGATCCCATTCGGGGAGCCTTCAACATCGGCACTCAAATCCGCTGGCTCGATTTCAACGATTGCTTCCTGGCTGCTGAATGGGGTCACCCTTCCGACAATCTCGGGGCCATTCTGGCTGTAGCCGATCACCTCGCTCGTAAAGGGGAGCCTCTAACTGTCAAGGACATCCTTGAGGGTATGATCAAGGCTCATGAGATCCAGGGTTGCCTCGCGCTGCTGAATTCCTTCAATCGCGTTGGCCTGGACCACGTTGTTTTGGTGAAAGTTGCGAGCACCGCCGTCGTGTCGAAGCTGCTGTAAGTGATAACCCTTGATTCCTAGTACAGCCGCAGGCGCAAGTTTATGCCGAACCCTTACTTCATGGACACTTAATCGAACCTTATCCAGAGGCCTGACTCGCGCGCAGACAATTGATGCTATCTCACAGGCATGGGTCGACGGTCAATCTCTCCGCACATACCGACACGCGCCCAACACAGGATCTCGCAAATCGTGGGCAGCTGGTGATGCCTGTTCACGCGCCGTCAATCTTGCCTACTTGGTCAAGAAAGGCGAGAAGGGCATGCCCTCTGTCCTTACAGCCAAGACATGGGGCTTCTATGATGTCCTTTTCAAGGTAACTCTGTCACATTGTATTGAATTCAGGCATATTTTTATCTTGATGTCCAATACCGTAGGGAAAGCCCTTTGAGTTCCAGACGCCGTACTCGTCCTACATCATGGAGAATGTCCTTTTCAAGATCTCCTACCCCGCCGAGTTCCACGCCCAGACCGCCGTAGAAGCCGCGCACATTATCTATGCTAAACTGAGAGCAATGGGTAAGACCAGTAACGACATCAAGAGTATCCGTATTAGGACGCAGGAGGCCGCCATGCGTATCATCAACAAGCGAGGGCCGCTGGACAACTTTGCTGACCGAGAGTAAGCCGTGCATCTCGTGAAAGTGCGCCGGTCTAATATCGGCGATGTGCAGCCATGATATCAACTACATGGTCGCCTATCCGCTGATATTTGGTGAACTCACCTCCCAGTCATATACCGATGAGGCAGCGGCAGATCCTCGTATCGACGTGCTCCGTGCCAAGATCACTTGCATCGAGGAGAAGACTTACAGCGTAGACTACCACGATCCCGCCAAGCGATCTATCTCGAATGCGCTTCTGGTCGAGCTTAACGACGGCACAGTTTTGGACGAGGTCGAAGTAGAGTATCCCGTAGGACACAAGCGCAGAAGGACCGAAGGTACACCGCTGTTACTACAAAAGTTCAAGAACCACATTGCGCCACACTTTGATGAGGCTCAGCAGAAGAGGTAAGTGTATATACATCGGACAAGTAGACAGTTCTGACTATTGCGACTTGTTCAGGATCCTGGACACCGTGAATGACTCAGCGAACCTATTCAAACTGCCCGCAGACAAGTTCACGGACCTGTTCGTGAAGCTGTGAGCTTTAGAGATATCGCGTCAGCCGACCCCGACAATTGGGGCTAGATTCTTGCTGGGGATATTACGGAATGTAATTGTAGTTCAATCATGAACGGAGCTGAAAGAGCGGCTTCTTTTTATGTACTTGATCTCCAGACCTGCGTGAATGATGCAAACATCTATTACTTTACAAGAAAAGGCTGGGGTGGGTTTACTCCACCGGTGAGCGGGCCGACGGCAAAGGTGTTACGAGCATTTATTCAGCACATGGAAGGTTTTCAGCCTGTTAGAGAATGCAGACTTAATGTTCGACAGTATATAGTGCTCTTGCGGTGGTCTACCGTTAGGATATGAGCGGAATGTTCAAACTGTTCCGCAGTAGCACTTCTTCATGAAACAGGAAAGTGTAGGTCTGAACACTGTATCGCGCAGACGGTCCATTGAAACCACCGCTATCCATCGCTATGAAAGCATTCGAAACTCGAAGTAGACGTCCATAGCCACTCAAACATCAGGCTTGCTGCTGGCTCCGCATGCAACACAAATTTGTTTGTACGAAACGAATGCAACTCTGAATTAGCATGGGCACCTAAACTCTCTCTACATAGAACATCATTCTTACGCACTGAGCGATGGGTGTGACCGTTGCGGCTAAATAACCACCAGGCAAAGGCGACCGTCAGGCGGAGCTTTAGAACCGAGTAGTAACAAACGGCAATACGGTGAAATTCATGACTCATAAGACACCAAGCAACCCACCGTCCAGAATGTCAACGTGCTTACACCATGATCTGACTGAGGCGTGGACACCCGTTGACAAAGGCACCACATTTTACTTGGGCCTATGGTGACAATAACAGCAGTAGTCCACTAGAAAGTACTAGTGCAACCGAATACCCATAGATGTACTGATATTGTCCCTAGTGGCCAACTGATCAGTGTGAAGGTGACAGATTGATATAAAGCGACCGTCTTGAACGGGGGATCACGGACACGAGGATGCTAATAATAATGATGAGATACAACCGCAGGGAACAAGCTGGACAAGCCAGAGTAACATGTACGGACCGTCGTGAATAGATAATCGACAGGGCTGACACTGATCCGCTGCGCCGCATCAACGGATGCCGGAGATACCGGTAGTGGTCTCGCGGTCTCGTCATGCAAATGCTGTGATCAGTAGTGACTGACCTTCACGGATGGCACTCGCTACAAGTCGTTTGGATTTGTATGTATGGCGAGGTTTCTTAGAGAGACTGTCTTTGCAAAGATCTTGGTTCCAGCTCGTTGCGCGAGGGTTATTTGCGAATCGTCGCAGATTGATGGCACTCTACTCCACTACCTATTCCGACATCGGCGGAATGCACGAATTGGAAATCAAGAGAAGATTTGGAGGACACCTTTCAAATATTGCGCATCAACGTTACTACAGAGAATCAACGCCGGAAGATTGACGGAAGTTACTCCCAGTAGACAAGATCTGCTAGATTGATGGGCCCAAAGACGTCTCATCAAATATGTGGCACTGCGTGAGTTGTTACACATGAGCCTTCACGACACGCACCTCCAGAATACTTGTTGGTATGTAAGAACCTCGGGACACCGACGTGATACACCTGAAACATCGGAGACCGATGATTGTTCTCTGTCTACCGCTATCACTGCCAATGAGCGACATAACCTGGTACTGATTGTAAAAGAAATGACAGAAGATACGGTTGGACGTTACACCTCATATTCAACGGTGATTACATTTCGGTAGTGATGCTTACTGCCGATGATTTCCTTTCGCGGTTACTGGGGCCGAATTGATTCTGAACCCGTTCAAATATGCAGGAAAAAAAGCTCCCTCTTCAAGGGCCCTGTAAGTTCGAAGGTGAACAGAAGACGCATGAATGATGGTGTCGTGGCTTTACCCCCTCTAGAACGTCTCCTACACAAAATTAAGCATCAAGCTGGTAGTCAGCTGTATTAGGCGCGCGTCGGTTGCGACGTCACTAAACGCGTTCGCGGTCGCGCGGAGTCGCGTAACTTGGTAAGTATGTACTATGCATGTACTGTGATCTCAAGTTCCTGTCGCTCTTCAGATACTTGGAAAACCTCTGCGAGGCGCTCTTGCTCGACCTCGATAAGCCTTTGAGCATCTTAAAGTACATCCCGGGCTGTCTACGTTTCAGCTATATTCACCTTCATCTAAATGGCCAACCCAATTCTTGTAACAGTGATCTCTGCTGCTCCTTCTCTTGTATGCACGTGCTCACGCTTTTGCCTTTGAGGAAGCCGTCCTGTTGGACTGAACGACGTTAATCACAATTTACCGAGTGGCTCCTCGAACTCTAATTAACAATCGCATGATAACCACCTAGTCCGCGAGCCTTCTATAACCGCCTGCTGTGCGGCTCCTATACACACACTATGCCAAATGCTGCTAAACTCGGGCTCTCAAAGTCGCAGCACATCTGTCTAGTTCGGAAATGTGCCGCCGTTCGGTCTGTTCATCCTCAAAGCAACCATCAGCTCCCCAACGTAAGGTTCGGTCTACTATTGTGGACTTGAGATGCTCTCTCCTTTTCCAGAAGAAAGCTCTTCGTAATGCGCTTTCCTGCGTATCCTAAGATCACCGCGGAGATGACCTTATATGATGTTCACGCGAAGCATGTACTGAATTTGCCTGAGTAAGCATTGATCGGCTACTGAGGTATGTGATCGCTACTTATAGGCAAGTTCTGTGAACAAGGGCGAACAAGGGCGAACAGCTTCCAGAGGACCTGTACGCAACTTGACCGCTTGCTATCGATGCTTTCTCAGTTCGACCGATCGGGAAATCCACTGATCTTGACTTCAGGTCCGTCGTGGAAAGTAGACACACGCGCCCATCAGTCCGTCCGGCGGTGAAGGCTTTGATCAACGTGGGGGATTTCGTTATATCGGCTTCTTCCGCGAAGCAACGCTGCGTTGCTTCTGAACTCACTCAGTGTGATCTTCACGCCTCATGATATGACTGCTCGGAATGAACCTTCATTTGTTCCCAGAGCTTACGGCGTAACCTCCATTCGCATCAAATGTGTACGTGATACCTCACAAATCATGGTTGGCATATACTCGTGACAGTATGTAGACATCTGACTCAACGTGTTGGTCTCCACCATTTCGTTATAGTTCTTGATTTTTCTTCCGGGAACTCATGTCGGTGTATAGACCGGCACAACGAAGTCGGTCATGAGCCTGAATCCTCTCTACGTCCGCTTATCCCGAGACCATTGATTCTGGCATACTCTCACGAGCTTCAAATGTCAATGCACTCTAGAAGCCGGGGGAAGCAAGTTGCGTTACTTATCTAAATTCACACACCTTTGCTGGGTCTGCCTACCTGCATCAGGCATTCCAGCAATCAGATTACCGAGAACGTTGTGGCGCCCACGTACGAACCATCTCATTTCAATAGCACGCCCTGCTTCTGACCGAATTTCTGTCATAACGTTATGTATTCGTGAGCTCAGTACAAAGTTGACTGATCCTTGAACTATGGATGGTGTATGGAATATTCACCCTAGTTTCGGGCGCCACGCCGCAACCACCTTCCCATTCCTTGATGACCCTACCTGCGGTGGGGCACCCCCCCACTATCCTCTTATACCCAGTGTGGTGGCACTCAGCAAATGGCCATCCTTGAGACGTGGACCTGGTGTTGAGGTAGATAGCACCCTCAGACTGTGATGTGATTGAGTCTGTCTTCGATGGTTCCACGCATGTGCTAACGCAGACGAACTGCGAAAGCTAAACAAGGCTCGTTCTGATTCACCTCAGGCTATGTGTGACTTGACAAGCTGAGAGGCTCCATTTCCGGGTCGAATTGTATGTGACTTCTTTCGCACTCGATCCCTCGCCGTGTTGAAGGTTCATTGAGCGTATCTAGATACCCTGGCAGCACCCACAGTTACACGGTGCCGAATTGGCCATAACTTTCTCATATGTTTACCAATTGTCATTTCCAGCTGCTTATTGCCTCGGTACTTTGCGATTGACCAGATCTTGCGTTGATCCTATAACGGTGGAGATAAACCTGTTTGCCTGCAGACGTGCGCATGCGTCACTTTATTACCTTCCTGTCAAACTTCGCAGCGGTCGGAAATTTACGAGCTATCCATCGTGAATGTGTACGTTATGCATTTGTTCTTGATTGTTCTCAGCTTCGCAGCTGTTATCTTTGTTCAGTCCTGTTTGTAGTGACCCCACGACCAGAAATATGCTAGTGTCGGATGATCGAAGCTTCACGTGTAGTGCCTTCACTACCACCCTCCGGGCCTCCGGAAAAAGGAATATAAGGATACACCCCATAGTTTCGTTGTACGTTAACATCTGCGTGTACTGCGTGCGTCTCGACGTAGTCTTGCCAGACGGTCGTCACTGGCCAGAGAGGTTTGGTATAGGAGGGCGTACACTTACATCAAGGGTCGTGTGTGTGCGCGCACGAATTTGTTATTCTACTGCAATATTTTATTCCATTGTCACGAGGTATTTGTGGGCATTCATGAGGTCGGAACAATTCGGCATGATCAGTTACATCAAACCATCGTCCCTGACTACATCTAGGGTGAGAATCAAGACCTTATATATCTAAATGAGTGATGCCAATCTTCTTTTGTCAGTCCACTCTGTTAAGCTTTCAGCATTACTTCCTGAAAATTTATCAGACACAAAATACGTGAAAAGGGAGAGACTTTCGAACTGTGAGGTGCGATTATGGGAGAAAGGAACCCCCAGGGGACATAGAATACCACAGGCACACAAATAGTAATGATGGCAATTGCCGTGTATGGGTGTAAAGATGCCGCAGTCACTGTGATGCTTCAAGAATTCCCGCAGAAAAATGCTGCAAAAAAGAATCCTTTCCATCGTTGCAATGTTTCCAGAAATATTGGATATCTCCAGGTATTTTGTTCACAACCCTTAGATCTATAATCGGTGATTCTCCCCGATACGCCATGATCCGCAACAACAATCAACATGTCCATGTCTTGTTGCTTCCCTCCCATGAACCTCTTGTGCTTTTAAATAAGGATGGATCAGTCGTCGGGCTGTCTCCCCCACGAGGATCCATTCCAACCGCTTGGCGTTATGGCCGATAGTCTTCATTTGTTGGTCTTCCGTCTTCTATCAATGTCAATGTTAAACTTATGTTTTCAATCCCCAGCCCTTCTGCTAGCCATTATGTTACCCCTACCTTCTTCACGCAACCACACGCCCCTGGACACATGCACGTCGTGGCGCCACCTCCACGACAAGATACCACTACACAAAGGAAACGTCCAAAGTATACCCGCAGTAAGACAGGGTGTTTGACATGCCGGGCCAAAAAAATAAAGGTTCTTATCATGCTTCGTATTCTGAGGCCGTCTGTTCCTGATATATTCTGCAGTGCGACGAGTCAAAACCGAACTGTATGAGGTGCACTCATGGTCAACGAGAGGTGCGCGATAGCATGTCGGCCTGGGATGTCTTCCGTCTCAGTAAATTCCGTTGAATTCAGTGCACCTGGCCCGAAGGCGTTCCAGCGCGGAAAAAATCTACACCAAGAAGGGAACCCACCATGGAACCAGGTTTTGAAGCTAGACCATCAACAGCCGGATCGTCAGGGTTGTCTGAGGCTTCCACTCCCGAAACTCGCGATCACACTCCTCCCATTATGGTTCCAAAACGGGAGCCTGTAGAAGTGGGGTTAGGACCTCAAGTGTCCCGTCGTCACAGGTGCGTAGGCTTGAGATATTTTATTGTTGCATTTTTGACAAGTGTTCAACAGTGAACCCGTGCTGCAATTGCCCCCCGCGGGCAGTGATGCGAATGGAGGTCGTCGGCAAAGGTAAGTCTTTAGCAGGCTAGGTGTCCAGTGTGGCCCTGGATTAAGGCATGTTGACTAGTTCTGCGCACGGATACCCAATGCACTCAAGTTCGAATACCCATGTACTTCCTGCAATTCCTGAGATGTCGACATCGTATTCAACTCAATACCATCATTCATATTCTGGCGGTTCTCATCACTATGGTCAGCATCAACCGCTCGTCCTCTCCCGCGGAGGTTCGCACCACGGTCAAACTCATTCTCTGCGTCCAGTTGCTCCATCGAGCACAGATCACTGGTCTTCTCCTCCATTACTGACCCCGGTGGACCCTATCGAACCTTTTGTGAGTTTTCTTCATTCCAATTTGTTGCCACCTAACAACGGTTACGCCTCAGTTCCCTACGGTCCAGGAGAGAAACTTGGTGGGGCATCCTTCGTTTAATGTTCACAACGTTAGATATCAATGAATGGATTTTTTTCCTTTTTTCTCTCAAAGATCCGTCATTACTGCGACAACGCATTAAGCATCATAATGGCCTTTCCGTCTGAGAACCCAGTCCTGGCTTCCAATCTACAGTTTGTGCTCAGTCGTACCCGAGGATCTGACTCTGCTGTTGAGTCATTGCGCATGGCGCTGTTGGGTACTGCCGCCATCCACCAGTCTTTCTTACTATCCCGCAGCGGAGTGTGTCACGGTCAGGGAGGCGCTGACGAAGTTATGCAACTAGCCAATACTTTCCGAGCGAAGTCGAAGCAGTTGCTTGTGACTACTTGTTCGACGTCGGAAGGTGCTCGAAGTGATGCTGCCCTTGGTGCTGCAGTTGCTATAGTCCTCATTGACGTGAGTGCACTTGCTTCGGAAGTGAGCACTTGTAAGACTCAAGAAACCCCTAGATATTCTCTGGTGGGCAGAACTGGTTTAAGGTCCTGAATTTGGCAAAAACACTAGTCAATATGCGTGGAGGTCCTGCAGTCTTACTTGCTCGCAGCGTCGAAGCCAAATCCGGCGCCCTGACGGGTGTGTCTCGCGCGAGACTCTTGCTGGAGATAATAGCAGTTTACGAGATATTTGGTATACTTGTCTCATACCCTTCATGCTGCAGTTGACGAAGTGATTTTCAGCTTGTCTAGCAAATGGACAAGAGCCGACGCTCCTATCGCCTAATGCAAAGAGTTGGTGGTGGGTTGCTTCGTCCTGAACTATTTGATTGACGATGACAGGATGTACGTAGGCTGGAAAGGGCCAATTCAGGAGATTTGCATTCGTATGTGGAGAAGGTCTTTGGCATGTCTCGTGAATTCATTCCTCTCTTGGCACGAGTGAGTCTTGAGATACACATTTGTCAGGCTTGTGAAACATGGACTATCTGGTAGATCACCGCTTTCTTAGCTCGTGCTGCTGGTAATCAGCCTAAAATCAAAGAATACTCTGAGAACTTTGGTTCACCTGATTCGGACGACGTAGACGAAGCACGCGCGCTGTACACTTTACTTGACAACTTGTCACATCATCAAGAAAACCTTCCTGAGAGGGTCCTTTCAGGTGATCGAATTTACCAGAATGCAGCGCAGGTGAGTGAGCAGAGTGTTTGATGTTACATGCGTCAAGTGAGTAACACTGTCCCAGATTGCTTTATTACGGGACGTCCTCAATTTACCACCAGATGATACACTTGTCCAGCAACATTCCGATATCGTGCTTGCGCTATGTGCAGATTGCGCACGAAACGGAATGGGAGTTGAGTAAGTCAATCAATGTTGACAGTGTCTGTCAGCGTCTGATTTCTGCAGCCTCAATTGGCCGGTCATCATTGCCGGTTCACAGACATATGGCGCAGACCGTATTCGTGTGCTATCGCTTTTCGAAGCTTTTCGGTATGTGTGATCAGTTTGTCATCAATGAACTGTATTGACCTGACCAACTGTCCCAGGGCTCAATGTTCGTAGCATATGTCAGATCCCCGTGTGGTTGCAGAAGAGCTTACCCCAGATTATCCAGGTTGTTACGAGACAGAGACGTCAGAACACATCGTGGTTCAGGTGAGTTCAACCCCTTCCTCCCCATCGAAAGGTCTGATCCATGGACGAACCACAAGGTGTGGCGACGACTAGATGAGAAACTGCCAGGGGCTGATTGGCGTTCCGTGATGAAAGATCATGATCTCAACGTTCTCATATTATAGCACACCGTCAGTTTCTGGATCATATGAATTTGCATCATGTATATCACGATCAGACCTGTAAAATACGTAGC
Organism: Taiwanofungus camphoratus; assembly: GCA_003999685.1. Lineage (NCBI taxonomy): Eukaryota > Fungi > Basidiomycota > Agaricomycetes > Polyporales > Taiwanofungaceae > Taiwanofungus > Taiwanofungus camphoratus. Next base: position 1,145,894 of record CP021223.1, read on the forward strand.
CTAAGTAAGAATATTTTGAGTAAATACTAGTATTAGTACGGGCTTGTTGCCTTGCCTTGCATAAGCCAGCTTCCGTCCATGAGCCCTCCTAAGACTGATGTTATAACACGGAAAGGATCAATGGGTTTGTTCCGAGCCTCATCGAATATTGCGAAGTTGGCGGCGTTCGGTGAACCCGAACTGTGTTGATCATTATTGCATGCATGCGCATCTCCCGAAACTGTCAATCCGAGACTCACTCTGTCATGTTACTTGATGCTGGCATCTGCATCGTTGACGTGAAAGTTGAACTTTTTTCCGGTATAAGTAGACGCGTGCCTTAGGTCGTCGGAGGTGCGGAAACCCTGCTTGCGCAAGTCACTTGCAATATCTGATATCGACGGCATCGAAATGGTTATTAGACTTCAAACATTCTTTGCCCTTCAAATACACTAGAAGCAGCTGACGGAAATTCCTGAACTGGTCATGTTGAGCGCACATGTTGCAATAGCTACACTTCTGATGCGAGACTGCCCACGTTTTGGTGTGAAAATATGCATTGGAGACAAAACTATACGTTTGGGTGCACAGGGTCGCCCGGCGTATCGTGATATCGAAGAATTAGTACGATCAAACTAGCATTGGTGCTCAAAGTCCAACGTTCATGTGCAATTCATGCGGTCCGGTGTTTTCACTGACATGATGGCGACACCTCTTCAAACCTTTCGTAGCTGTTCGTGTATATTGGTTACTGGGTGAGCACACGAGCTCATAACAGATCCACATCAACTAGTCACAGAGTCCGTCAGTGACGGAAAATGGCATGATCACGATAATAGCGATGCAACTCCATCAACACGACGACAGTACGGGGAACTAGGCTCTCACTAGCATTTAACGGAGTCCAAGAGCTCGCGACCTTCAAAAGGTCTAGTATCATTGGGCGGTGCTCGAAAAGGAGCCAGTCATGTGGATGTCCCCTTGTCTCCGTAGGTCTAGTGAAAATGCAGGAAGATCGATCTATGCTGTAGTAGGTGAGGGTATACCATCCACGCTCGTTTGACCCCACGATAGGAAGTACGCACCGGTTATCGTGGGTCGATACAATCAATGACATTCGGAGACTTTGACTCGTGCCATCTCAGAGAGGCTTTGAAATGGGTGAAAACGATCCATTAGGTGAGACGCTAGGAAAATGCCGAACAGCACTCATTACAACTCATATGCATGGGATAAGTATCCTGGACTGTCGTTGAGGACGGTCAGTGTGCAGCTGATCTACGAAGTTGCTCCGATGCACTCGAGAGGTCCGGTGATCGCGAGATGTTGACGCTTGGGTAGAGAAATGAGTGCCCATTACGACCCACTCATAGATGCAAATAAGTGAGGCAATCAGTTGATCTTCTGATGATATTGTTGGGGTTTCAATCCACGACAGGTCGAACAGGCCTTCGTACTTATCAGAAGAGAATCATTAGCTGATTCTACCTTCTGGGCAAAGCACCAATCCCGTTCTGAGTGACGATACACTGCGGAGTGGTCAAACAGGCAGATGGATTGCACACTGGAGGCAGTTGCATCAGCCAAATCTTGCTTTATTCTTGAACATTTGCATCGGCCTTCCACTCATAGCAGATTAGTTTGTATATCTTGCTTTGGTGAATCCCCGGCCGCTCAGGAGATGTGGCAGCCATAAAATGTACGACGAACAATGAACACCGTCATCGTTACACAAGATATCCTACGCGAATCATTGTTCTAATGCGAACTTTGGAGTACACAGACACTTACTAGCTGCGAGGATTCGACTTTTGCGGGCAACAAACGTCGAAAATGAACGAGCAACTTGCATGATGTAGCAGTAGATAACTAGGATCTGTATATCGACACAAGGAGCTAGCACCTGAATGAGACGGTATATGCTTTTCAAACTGATTTTGCTTGTCAAGTTGTCGCGCGGGTGACATAAAGATCTAATTGTCTGTCGCGGGAAGATCACATCCATCAGTCGCTTAGTAAAAGTCTTTGACAAGAATGCAAGTCATTTTTTCAATGAATGCCTTATCAGCATACCCGCGAGATCAATGAGAATGAGTCTACGTAAGATAATGTATAACAAATCACCTAACTTTTCATGGAAGACTACCAAAATCTTTGATGATGCATCCAATGCTTACCAGGGGCGACATTCATTGTGTAAGACTGGACCTCGTGTAAAATAGGAATGAGAGGATCCGCAGTGGCAATAATCCACCGTGATCGGAAGAAGTCGTCGCGATCGTAGACAACCTGCGATCGCGAATCGTCATGATCGGCGTCCGACTCGATGTAGAGAAGTAGAGACGAGCAACTCGGTTCCGCTGAATTGCAAAAGGCCAGTATGACTTCCCGCAGTGCACCCTGAATTTGTGGGCTAATCATGGGAGGGGAACGAAGGGAGGGCCTAGAGATGGTAGGAGCACGGCCATAGATTTTTTGCATGGAATAAGGAAGAGATTTGTCCCAGGTCGGAAGATCGGCATTTCTCTTGCTACGGCTTTGTATACGATCGATCTCGAGGACCATGCATGGCAGAACATGCGTACTGAACTGAGTGACTAACTCGGGTAGGACAATTGTGCCCGGAGGTTTATTGAGGGATCACCATGGCTAAAAATGTGCAAGACAAGACGGTAAGGATGACGCAAGGCTGGTGCTGACTGATATTTTAAGATATCAGTGAACCCTAGTACGCATTGCGCAAGTCGCGTACCCCACCTGAGAAGACAGAATAGCATATTGCAAGGTTAGTTCAAAAAGCTTATCAGAAAAACTGGAATGCAGGGGAGATGGGTAGGAACTTGAATGTCTGAGCATTGACTCCGAGAGCCAGTTCTGTCCGTAGCTTTAGGAACTTGCAAGTGTAGCGTGCCTTTATACAGAGTGCGGTGCATTCTCCTAGTGGTCAGGTGGAGAGATGGAAGAACCAATCAGTAAAGACTACCAGCCGAAACGGTGAGAATCGCTGGCACAAATAGAAGCTAGAATCGTAGACCAGGGTGTGATAGGCATAAGCCCTGCAGAGAGCACAAGGGCAGGAAATCCTGCATATCGATTGGTGAAAGTTGACTGTATTGATCCCAACGAGCGGCCAATTTTCACGGAACAGGTACCTGATGGATTGATTTGAAAGTTTCACTAATTCGAGGGCGTCTCAGCAGCAGATTCTCAGACAGAGATAGGTGAACAGCGGAAGGCGGTGCGGGATCAGGATTCGGAAAACGAAATGTCATCGTGGCGATTTTCCAAACAGACGAGGGCTAGGATTGCCGAAGTGCAAGAAACGCAGGCACTCTGGGATATTTGGGCTGCGTGGAGAAAAGGGCAAACACCTCGTAAACAAGATCAACTTATCGCAGAAAAACAGATGCAGTGGTACAGCCGTGCCACGCCGTAGCAGCATCAGGGTCTCAGGATGTACCAGAGAGGACGGCTTGCCTTCGTTACCCCAATCGTATAACCGGGCGATCGGGGCGAACACCTGAATCTACTGCGGAATAAGAATAGAGCAAATTTACACAACCCTAGGTCTAAGTCCGGAACCGATCGCGACTTGCCCTTCGGGTCCATTCCGCCTCAACCACAGCAAATCGCTTTGGAGCTCTCATGACTGCGAGTCACTGAGGGCCGAAGTGTTTTTCATGAATAATTCTAGTCTGTTTTCAGCATAGATAATGCCGTCCGCTCAACGCCGGCTACTTTTGTACGCATCGGTCAGATACCATTCCGTGATATGTACAAAGTCGGATCGAAAGCGAGAACTGAGTGTAACAGCATTCGAGCGAACATGCGAGTTAGCAGTCGGATCAGAGGGGGCCTCGGGCTTCAGCCAGAGTGACAAAGGAGGGGAGCGCCTTGTCGTCTGAACGTTCCGTAGTAAGGCCGCTGTCAATCCCGCACATGAATGCAACAAAGACGTGACGTGAGCTGATCGCTCTCATGCGGTAGTATCATGAGTCACACAACACGGGAGAACTTCAAGGCAGTGCCAATGAGGAGCAACGTAGAGACGGTGTCAATGGATTTCCAGAGCCAGGTTGTAAGAGCAAACATCGCAGCAAAAACTCGAGCAGTATCTGCAAAGCAGGGAGTAGGTGCCACAGCCCTCCGTAGCATTAGCATAGCCAGGAGCTTCAGCCTGTGAGTCCTGTGTCAAAGTCGGAATGAGCCGACGGTTCGGCAAAGTGACTCCCTTTGCTTTATTGATGTGTATTTACATTGTGGCTGTCAACTGGCGTGATATGCTTATCCGAGTTGACTCTCCTGTGACTCCTCCGACGCCCCTTATAACAACCTTCCCAACGAAATCTGCTCTCGGACCTGTCCAAGTATCTTCTGTTGAGCCTGCAAATCCCCAAATATCGTATAATTTGTGAGCTCTTGCTTTTCGGAGCAAAGAACTCGATATACAGTCGGATCGTCCAAAGTCGGTGACTTAGGACATCCGCTCCAAGATCTAGCCTACCGAAATGCTTTCTGTGCGTACAGCCCGATACCCCGAGCCGTCCCTTGCAATTTTCCTCCTAGCGATCAGAACCGTTCTCGTAGTCGATTTTCACCCTATCTTTATCAACAGTCCAAGTTCTCTCCGTGTCAATGCTTCCTTGAATTGATTCCTGTGATTTTGGTCTCTATCTGTCCTGCCTTGACACCCCCACTCAATCCTGTTCTTTGATCTCGATTCAACAATATGCATGCCGTGTCTCACTCTCTTTCCCATCGTGGTCCTGGCGCGACACGCGCTAGGACCCGCTGGCAACCGTATTCTTCGATCACGTTATCATCAAATGCACCTCCCACCTCGCGTACTCCCACCACCGCCTATCTAAATACCCCGGCTTCGTCTGTCTCCGCGTCTCCTCCACCTACTCATCTCAACCCAATATGCGACCTCGAACGTCTGAAAGTTCCATTCCTCGCTCAACCATCCCTGGCTGGGCTATCGCGCGATGTGCAGAAGGCCAGATATGTTACCCGTCTTGTTGGTCAGTGTCTTATCTTATTCTGAACTGTGTCTTACTGTAGGCAATTTTGTTTGGTTCCAATCCGGATCTATGGCATACTTAGGTCCTGATTGGATCCTGATTATGTATGATTGTAAGGTTGAACTCACCCAGAGTTTCAACTCCGCACCTATTGCGCTTCAGCTTTGCATTCGTAAACCGTAAATGGTATTCACTGACAGTCCTCCTTAACAGATCAGGCAGTAAAATCTTTATGCGATATATGGCACCCAGATGACATCCCTCCCGTCTTCAGGGTTTCCGCATGTAGCCTATCCAATACCGATGTTCCCCAGACGCAGCAGGAATGTACTGTTACCTCTGCCCTCCTTTCTCGTAACACACAACTTCCATCTCCCATCTCTCCTTCCAACCAATCGCTTCCGTCTCCACCCCTTACCGACTCATGCGGCTCGTTCAACCCATCAATTACTGGTACACGCAATCACCATCTCCCCATCAAAGGCTTTGTGCATGAAGTCCTCCGCCGATCACGCACGTCCACGGGTGTTCTGCAGACGGCGCTCTGCTACCTCGAGGCGATCCGCGCTAAAGTGCCCGAACTCATCCGAAAGGAGAACTCCAAGCCGAGCTCCGAGACGATTGAAGAAGGCAGCGAAGACACCGATCGTATCGTGTTAGGAGAAGTTGACCCGGTTGCAGACGAATGGTCATGCCATGATAGTACTGCTGGCGGTGATTCAGCTGGCAGGAATATCTTAGATACTGTCCGTGTCGTCAACGCTTGCCTGGAGGTGCCAGAGATCTCTACTTCAAAAGCTCAACTCCAGTGTCCTCAAACTCCACCGGACTCTGGATCCTCTCGTTTATCTTCCCAGTATCCCTCATCTCTTCCGCCTCTTCCGCCCCTTCCCTCTCCCCTCCTTTGTCCGCGTCGCACATTCCTCGCGTGCCTCATCCTCGCATCAAAATTCATGCAAGATCGTTCGTACTCCAATCGTGCATGGGCAAAACTTGCGGGCTTACCTCCTCGTGAGATTGGGCGCTGTGAGCGTGCTGTTGGTAATGCTTTAGAGTGGAGGCTGTGGGTCGGAAAAAATGTTACCACTATGGCGACAAGCAGCGGTAGTAGAAAGAACATGACGAGGAGTAGAAGCGATGGCGATTTGTTGAACGTGACGGCGACTACCCCATGGTCCACTCCAGCTGCGACGCCGTCTCACCCAAGTAATATTGGGTCTTCTCCGGTACCTTTCACTGGGGCTGTGACACATACACAGATGTTTGGGACGCAGGGTGAACTACGGCGTTCTTCGACCATGCCGACTTTGGCCATCGATACTACTATTCTGTCTACCAGCCGATCGGCCTTCTATGCCCCAAATGTCTTCGCTCCGCTAGGCTTTACCGAAGAAACCAATATTCTCAACAATTCAGACGTGGATATATCTCCGCCCTTTAGCTCAGTCCTTGTCATGGATCGGGAGGTCATGCAACAAGACGCGGACGTCTCTCCATCCATGTCGACGCCTACGCTGTCGTATTCACCCATGTCATCGGCATCTTCATCTTCGTCGGATAGCAGCGGGGAGCGGACAGTTCAGATGTCGATGTTCACGGATTTGCCCATTTCTCCGGCCTCGTTCGCCTGTGCTCCTTGTCCTGCTGTATGGGATCATTTCGGCATAACCACTCACGCCAATGCCAAGAGGTTTGAGATAAACGCGACGCAGAATATGGACGTACTCTCTCCGATGGACTCAACACTGTTAGCCTTCACTCCCGCGTCGGTAAATTATGTACCGTATAGCCTCCCTTTCCCTTCCGGACCCTTTGTTCCCAACACCTAGTGCCTCACGGCGTGTACAATAATTGGATTGTGGGCTCTCCCTGTCCTCTCGGTCGCTTGAAAGGGAGGAGAGCGGGGAGTGGGGTTTTTCAAACACGGATTCTTATTCCTTTTCTAATTGTTCTCTCTTCTACTTGTATCTACCTCTGCTGTCTCTGTTATATTCTTCCTAGTCATTCTTCTTCAATTGTTTCATATGTCTTATCCGTTGTGTTGACATTGTACTCACACCGCTGTACATAGATGTCCAGTTATGCACGCTTACGCTAGCATACGTGCACGGCCATGTAGGTTGGCAGTGACGAATTCGTGATATGCTTGGCTCCAGTATGAGGATTGACCATCGCCTGTCCTCTTACCAATAACTCGCCGTGCTTGGTGCTGGCCTTCGTCCACTCTGACCCAAGTTTGCATTTCCAGATGCAGAGATGTACGTACTACGAAGTAAGCATTCTCCCCAAATAGCATAGCGGATGGAGTGCGTTGGTCATCTGCGCACGTCTTACACTCAATGTCATTAAATCGATCGATCCAATGTCAGGTCAAACAAACGTATATTACATTTGTACCTAACGCAGCCTACCGGAGCCGGGCAATTACCCACACGGGGATTCCCTGAGCAACACCCAACCATATACAGATGGTCAGACTGTCCTATTCCGGCCTTCACCGAAGTCAAACAAAAGATGATGCCTGTCGAGAAGAGCGCAGTGAGTGATTGCTGAATTAACACTGACAGTATAGTTTCCAGCTGACATCACGTCAGGTGGATGTCTCAGCCTGCTTCTGGTGTGCGATTCACTCGTCAAACACGTCAATGGAGTGCGCCCTCCTCTCGTTAACCCGACAACAGGATCAACTGAAGCCCTTTCTCCCATGTTTCAACGCGGTGTCGTATGACATCTAGCCCGTCTTATTGCAAAGGCAATGACACGTGAATACCGTCACCGAGACCAATTCCCAGAGCGTACTGTCCTGGAACCCGTTCAGATGATTTCCTGCTCCGCCAAGTTCATTCCATCACGTCAACTATCCCGCTAAACATTTTCAGCACCTCTAAGGCGCTGAGATTGTTTTCCTGAAGGTCCTGAGGCTCGAGACGATTGCGTTGGCCAGCTCGTATGTACGTCACGGCAAGTTACGGCCTGGGGATGACAATTGTAAAAAAATGGAAGTCGGCCTTAGTCACTTTTCTGGTACCAAATTTGCTTAACTTTATTAACTAGTCAATTTTCTTGCCTTTCGGTGGCTGAATATGTTGCAAGACAGTCACGCATCAGTCAACCTGTAGTCAGCTTGTACGACTAGTGCATGATTGCAATTTTTGCATCAACGTTGACTGCACTTTTTTACAGAGAATGATGGCAGACAGTCTGCACTATAACTGGTGATTAATCACCAGTAATAGTGTAGACTGTCTGCTGTCATTATCTCGTGCCCCTGGCAAAATTAGCCCAAAATGAGTTGTCAGACCAATCTGTGAAGAGAAAAGAAGTTTCATGATGAAAAACAATGTTACACTTGCCAAGTGCATCATGCTAACGCTGATGCACGTCATCCTTTCTCAGCTCAGAGTAGTTGAAGGAACGCATTGTTACGGTCGTAAGGCCCTTACTGGATCCGCGACGACAAGCCTTTCAAAGCGCGAAGTATGACTCCTATCCCTCCTTGATTGTCACAAGGGCAAGTGATTAGCTGATTTAATCTTCATTGCTGCTGCTGTTGAAGACCCAAGCTTTCTTCTTCGCCCGAGCGTAGTCGCCCCCGGTTCTGGCACGACTGTGGGAGTTCAAATCTTCTCCGCTCTCCTGCCCTGTTCAGAACAAATTTTCAAAAGGCTTGTCTGTGAAAGCCCAGAACTGAATAATGGCTCGCAGGGCTCGCCACAATTTCTTTTCAAGTTCATGGTGCTCCTGACGTACCTGCACCTTTTACCTAATGTTTAACTGGAACTACGAAACGTTGGTATTGCGCTACTGAACGGATTCTTGTAGCGACCGAGGTTATCTAAGTGGTGGCGAGTGAATTAGTCCGACTGTTCTGGAGACTATACCATTTGAGGTAATACAATTTCCGAATATGGCAATTTTATTTGCCGCTCCCCATGAGTAAGGTTACTTAGCAAAGCCAAGCCGGATCAAGATGAAGGCTATATGTTCCTCTGACTTGTGAGCCCGTCATGCGGTCTGGTATACTGCCGTATTATGTCATGAATGAAAATCACGACAGCTTGTTTGCAATCACTTTCTTCCACTCTTCACCAAACGAGTCCTTAAAGGGCTGTACCTCGAGTCACCGCACGGCTGGAACACAATTCTGGAAAGTGACTCTATTTGTCTAATGGGCGGGAGGTGATAGTTCATGCTCAGACTTATTGTCATTTTGTTTCGTGCAGATGTACATTGACTATGCATCATCGCACGGGGGACACCTTGCGTGTGTAACACTCGTTCACGCAAATGTAATGCAGGCGGTAACTACCCAATAGCGTCGTTTCGGGTTCTGCTGAAATTCCTTAGATTTCGTACCATAATATCAGATAATACGAGGCGTCACTTCAAGTTGATTCAAGTTGGGAGTGCGATACTATGGGTTCATGTGAAGTGCAAAAGTTTTGGCAGATCGTGAATAGCTCTGTGACCGCTCAACTTTTGACCTCAAAATCTCTCTAGGATCGGGGTAAAACTCTCAGCTCTGCTCAGAATTTTTCATTGTGTAGAGAAGTATTTATGAGAACAATCCCAAGACGAAGAGTGCATTTTCGGAGTGTAATCTTGTCACACTATGTCACAGCCTGCCGATGCACGGCTTGGGGCAGCGCAAGTCAAGACCCAAGAACCGCCCAACGCCAAATCGGAGCTTACAAGTGTGATTTCTGAACCTATGTGGCTGAAGTTGTCACGCTCGAGCAATGTTTGTTGAATTGTGTAGAATTACAATTTTTCATGAAAAGAAATAAACGGTCTGAATTAAAGGTACTTGGCCTTGACTGACCAAAATTTTGAGGAGGAACAGCGTGCAGTATCATGGTCGAGAAATGACCATGTCTGGGTCTCGCGACAGCACATTTTAACTCGTAAATTGGCTACATTATATAATTTCATACGAAAACTTAATGAGCCTTTAGAATACTATTGTATCTATACCTCACTCAAGTTTTGTGAGGTTTCATGATGTTTGTGGTGCTTGGGACAGGATTTTGCACTCACTGACCATTTTGAAGCCATAGTATACTGCCAAGTTTGAAGCCTGTGTGGTGTTACTTCTGCGTTACCTGCCGACTTTTAGGGACTCCCCGGTGAGGCATAGTATTTGACTTGCTTGTAGTTGAAGGCATGCGTGCAAAGTCGGTCGTACGATTCTTGGGGTGAACAAACCTAGAGTAATGGTTCATCTCCTATTTGTTGTGTTTTTGCACTATCGAATTCTGACGCTAGCAGCCTAATGCAAACCAGCCTCGGATATTTCCGAGGCGTGACTGAACATGATCATAGGTGTGACAATGGCAAAGGAGGGAATACTCACTGAACTCATCCATTTGCTTTCGTTCAAGCTCGAAATCAAAGCAGATACAGAAAAACCTATGTGAACGCAAAATTTCTAAGGAAATTGACAGTGTCTAAGTGGGTGCTGACTTCTAGGGGGTGCCGACTTCCCGGTGAGGCATAGTACCCGGACTGCAGTGCCAATCAGACTGCGCATTGACCACGAGTCCGCTGAGCGCTCGGGATATGTGCAAGCATGACCAACGCGATACACTGCCATCATGATTTCGATGTCTGAGATGCCGTCAAGGACCCGTCATTACAGCATGCAAGGCAGGTGAACACAAATTGAATATAGTACTTTGATGTGCTCCAGAAACAGTATACCCATAGTGGACACATACTGCCGGTGATGCTCTGTGAAACAGTAGTGTCTGCAAAATTTGCAGGGTAGTCGCGCAAGTTGACTACAGGTTGACTGGTGTGCGACTGTTCCGACTGACTGCTCCACGTTCGACTAGTTAGTTATGTTATGCAATTTTGGTACCAGAAAGGCGACTGAGGCCGATTTTATTTTTTACAGAGGGTGATGGCCAACATGACCACAGTTCTGCGGCAGCTGAATTTCCTTGCAGTAAGCTGTCCAAGCGGCAAGCCTGAGTACAGTCCCGGCCCATGAGACGAGACGCCACAACGCGTGGGCCATGTGCGCAGCGAAAAATCCGCGCTTCTCACCACATGGATGTCCAACATTGGAACTCGCAATGTCGAAGACCACCGGGCGCAGAGTCTCTTGGAAGCCACGTCGGGATCGTAGCCGCGGGATCTCTGATTGCCCTGATGGTGCTATAAAGAGGGTGGTCAGCCCCTCGTACTTCACTTCCATTTTGCCGTCCTACCAAGATGTTGACAACTGGGTTCTTCGCTCTGGGGCTCCTGGTATCATTGGTAAGGGGGACGACAGTGGAAGCGTCCCACAGTCCACGCGAGATCACTTTGACGTCCCGTAAAGTGCCCAGAGGGCACAGCGCTGCTTTGCGCAGGAGGGCTCTCAAGTCAGCTAATGTACCTCTTGACGACTTTTTCCTAAATACAGACCTTCAGTAAGCGCCATTCATGAACTTGAGTATGTGATGCCTCTCGGAGTGTCTGACTGAAGCTTCGTCAAGGTGGTATGGAAATATTTCAGGTCAGGGATCTTGTAGTGTCAGTGAATGAACCTTTCTGAGGCCTGACTGTGTGTAGTTGGTACTCCTCCACAGACTATCAGTGTGGTCTTCGACACTGGCAGCTCTACCCTTGAATTTGCCAGTACGTGCCGATCACTCTGAATCAGACCAACAATTGGCCTAGAGAACACTCAAATAACTCACACAGGTACCCAGTGCGGTGAGCCATGTGCCAATCAGGTCCAGTTTAATCCTTCCAAGAGCTCCACATACGAAGATGGTGGCGAGACCTCCACTATTCAATTTGCAACCGGAGTTGGCGTCAACCCAGTGACTTCGGATGATGAATACGAGATGACCCTTCGCAGTGGTCGTGACAGTGTAACAGTCGGAGGACTCACAGCGAAGAAGGTTGACCTGTATACCATCATCAATCAGACCGCTGCCTTCGCTATAGACCCCTTCAGCGGTATTCAAGGTAAGATTCAGCCTTATTCGAATAAGGACTCCGTCAAATGATTTGTGCAGGCATGTCATCACAAGCTGAAGGCTTCTTCGCGGGATTGATAGAACAAGGTCTCCCTGGTAAGCAGTCATATGGCTTCCACACCACCACATTGGTGGTAGACACAATCCTAATTCGGGAACCTTCAGCTTTGTTTGGCATGTCCCTTACAGCGCGGGACGTGGGTAGTGCCGAATTGACCATTGGTGGATACGATAAATCGAAGTTCCAAGGTAACATACCAATCCTTTTCATTTGATGATTCATACATTCTCATAAGCGCCGTTCATGCCCAGGCGATCTCATATACGCAGACATCGCTGGTGATAGCGGGGGATCATGGGAGATCAGTTCACCTCAGATCGCTGTGAATGGCCAGACCGACTCGACTCTGAAGGCTCAACGTGACATCATATTTGACAGTGGAACTAGCAATATTGTGTTCGACACTAAGACCACCGAGGTAACTGAACAGCCATGATTCATGGCTCTATCCTTATATTGAGCATCAAACAAATAACCAGGCTATGTATGCGTTGATTTCTCCCAACATCAAGCCTTACGACTCCGAACCGGGAGCCTATGGCATCGCTTGCAGTGAGATCGACAGCCTGACTGCCGTGCTGGACTTCACCTTCAGGTCAACGAAAGGGGAAGCATTCAACCTGACCATCCCGAGCAGCGAACTGAATGTGGGGCCGTTCAATGACGATCCCTCGACGTGTCAGACTCTCATCAATGCGTATGATGGCCTGGAGCTCGTCGGCGGAAGCCTGTTGAAGCATTACTATAGCGTGTGGGATATTGCCAACCAGAGGATGGGCTTTGCATCGAATGGTGAGCACGGTCTGGGGCGTAGCGGAGCGTCAGGTTGACTTTCTGCTCGCTTGTTACAGGGCATTGATGAGGTGTGCTGGAATATGGGCAACAAAGAAAGATTTGGTCAACTTGTGATCGTATATTTTGAGCCGAGATGACCCTGTTGAATACGACCTCGAACCCTTCTGCTACTTACCCGAACAATTGCAACCTTCACAGATCGGAGGCTGGGAGACGAAGTTTTGAGCATGGAGCTGGGGCGTATGGGTTCTTCCAAGCCGAAGTAGAAACTCAAGCTGAGAACGAGTTCGATGCGAGGTGCCAGTTATTGTTGTCCGTTGTCCTTCGGGCAATCTCGCAACTCGTTTTCAAGTTGATGATACCCGCCGGATTGTCTTTTTTTGAGAGGCGAATGCCTCTGGTGTGACTGACCTGTGCAACGCCATATAGCGGTTCTTGCTGCCATGTTCTCTTCCGAGACAAGGCAGCTAGATGTCGCAACGCCTATTTTCAGTCAGCAAGGGTTACAGCTTTGATCAAGTCCGCCATCCGTGCTCATGCCGATCGTCCCAATGTCAGTCTGTCAGACGTAGCGGATTTCTGACACAAACCGTACATCATCATCAGTTTGGTGCAGATCCCGGACTACCTTCACAAGGTATCTGTCGATCATGGACGTTGCGCATCTGTGAATATGAAGTATTGATTGCAATTGTTGCGTTTTGAGTTGCCATTGGCGAGGTAACTCATATGGCCCAAGTGTGACTGCGCACATTCTCTAGTCTCGCATCCAGACTTGCTGACATTGTTGAAGTGGTGCCAAGTAGGGTGACTGGGTACGATCAATCCCCTCATCTTTTGTGTTGACTTTTCTACGACATGTATATGACAGACATTGAAATATACTGTGAATTTCATATTTTATTCCGACCCTGTCAGGGTTGCTCTGGGAAAATATTTACCGGTCTCCCATTGTTCTCATCTAGCCACGCTCACCACAATGAGGGTTCCCATCATTGGTCTTTTGTTTGTGGTTGTGTTGACCTGTGGGCGCCCTCCATGCGACGGCCACCATCTGCTGGCGCTTATAGAGGGCGGCGTCGAGTGTTCTTGTCGTATTCCGTTCCCGTTCATATTCAGAAGTATAGTCGATGTACCTACGAGATTCGTCTTTTCTGCAATGTCTATAAGCTCTCATAGCGACGACTTGGGTTCCGTAGCATCCTGCTCAACGTCACCAGCCCAATCCTCCTGGCGCCGACCAGCACACTCATCGCCCACCAAACCGCATGGACCCGATGAAATAGGCGTAGATCCTTCCCAACTCATTGGCAAGGTCCTCAAGCGCGTCCGAAGATCTCCCAACCATCCCAACGTCACTCTTCACTTCGCCGACGACACTGCATTCCAAATCCTAGTGGATGGCTACGACCCGGTGCATCGTGGCATCCCGAAACAAATCGAGGTGGATCCCGATCTCGAGCCACTGTTCAATCACCAAGGTCGTGAGGCCGAGGTCAACCTCACTATCTGTAATGCTGCAGTCGTCACGTTGGCGGATAAGGCATTCGAGCTAGGCAAGAAGGAGAGTCGATGGGATCAACGACACTCGGGTATTGCGTTGAAATTCAAGGAGGAAAATCGGTGGCACTGCGTATGGGCGACTTTGGCGGAGTATGATGATCATGGCCGGACAAATTGTGTCTTCCGAAGTTACCATGATGTTTACCTTGACGCTGTCCACCGTTCGCCAAGAAAACGCAGACAAACGAAGAAGGGGCCTCGACGAAGAACCTAGGATGTATAGGTGATCGCCAGGTAGGTTCTGTCTTTATTCACCACCGCTCTCGATGAATTGCTGATGTAAACTGTATCTTCGTCTTCAGAATGTATGTGCAGTTGTAGCACTTGTTTCGAGTACCCAGCATATCAGAAGTACTGAAGGACATTTAGACCAATGTAGTTGTACCGGCCACTTATCTACACTGTTGTACCTTGTACTTACCGAACCTGTTATACTATTACTTTGGAGCCCCTCGAAGGGTGTGAAATTGGGTGAATAAGCACGAGAGATGACTCCCAAAAGACCTGGGCCTTCCGTTTAAATCTGCCAGATGTATGTAACGTTCATTGTACTTTGGGGTAGCTACAAGCACCAGAGATCAAGACGCTCTGATTGTCGCAACCGCAGTCTGGAAGGATAAGACTAAGATAGATTATGTTTTCCTGTAACTCAAAAGTCAGCGATGAACCCCAGCTGCTGCCGTCGGCATATGTGAAAGAGGTCGCATGAAGGAAGGGAGCGTGGAGCATTCATGATCAACTGTTAGCCATAAGGCGCAGCAAGACGGGGAAGACCGGTCTCAGTCGTGACGCGCTGGCAAACAACTTTGCAGTTCATATATAATAATGATCAAAGTAAGCACAGCCATCATGATCGTCGGACCTTCAGATTTACCGGTGCCAATCTAAAAGACGGGCATTCAGAGACAGATGGTTGCTTCAAGACAAGTTACGAAGCGACCGAGACAGAGGGACTGATACTTACGATGTAACGGGAGCCTGGAAGAATCTCGGGCGAAGACGCACCTGATTCATATAGAAAGCTGTGTTTCAGATCTTCTGACCTGCCATATAATAGGTTGGATCCGGCATTGGAGTGAGGCAACCAGCAGACAGGCAACTGGTATACTGATGTTGACATTATGTGAATGGCAGATACTTGTAAAAGGGGATATTGTGCGAATGCGCAGGTAAATTGTGTCTCGGACGGACCTATCAGTGAAACGAGAAGGCTGAGAAGTAACCAAGTCACCTTGCCGTGTCTGATCAGAATGACCTAAGCACTAAGTACGAAATTGCGACTTCCAGACAGAAATTTGATTGTCTTGACTAGTCCCACCGAAACAGCGCGCAATCAGTCAAATGGAAGGAGATATACAAAAGTTGACATTTACCAGATAACACGCATTTGTGCCGTGTGATTTTTTACAAACGACCTTTCTTCTAAGCATTGGAGACATCTGGTTCATGAATTATAGTTAGTCGGTGCTGATAGATGAAGCTGGCGATATGTCTACCATGATCGTGGCCAAATCAAGAAAGATATACTCAGAGGATCTGCTCGGAATTCCTAAGGGCCGAGTGCTGCTGATTGATTTCTGAGAATGCCACTCTGGTCCGTGCCAAAGTGTGTGAGCGTGTAGCAACATTCACTAACTAACGCATGTCCCGAGTAACCATCGGGCGCTCATGCCGGCAGACTGTGTTACAAAACCTTCTCAGCGTCAGACGTTCTGCACAGGAACGCTCTAAGACATGTAAGACAGTCACATAAGCAACATCTGACGTGCTCAACAATGTAGACGACAGGATCAGCATTGACTATCCTTCCTCAAGCAATCACAATGATAAGCAAAAAACAGATTGATCGAGCCACTGAGACTGTCTCAGAACCGCAGACCATTGATGGATCCGTCAACCCCGTGTCTCACCGCGCGATCACATAATCATTGAGTCAGACGTGGTTTATACCACACAGCACTTGGGGCGACATCCGTGCTGTCGAACTGATCATGATGCACCTTCATGCTGCAACATATATCGGGCTGACAATGTTTGGGAACAAACATGAAGACTCACTCGTGTCCGGCATGGCACCTGACAACCAGAGGGCTGATGAGAGGCCAGTTGTGTAAGATGGTAGAGTGACTTCTCCACAAGATGCCGACATCACGGTGCACCTCTGGCTGAACTTATAGCGCAGTTCTGTGAGATTAGAACAGTTTACGCATGGCAGGGAATAATATGCTAGATTGACTCACCTGGCATAAGGTCGTGCGCCGATGAAGCTGGACATTCAACAGAGGACTTTTCATCTACTCAAAGAAGTCTGAAAACCGATCCGGGACTAATAAGTAAACGTCCAGAGGGAATTCTCGAAGTCGAAGTACATACTTCTGATCGGTATATACAAACTATCTTCGAGTTGTTGTCGCGCGGCTTCAGTTTACGGAGTGGTTGGCCAAAGTAGCAAGAACATTCCCACGGTTTCTATGTCTTCAACTACACAGCGTTCTTCGGGTCGAGTCTCGCTCTCGTCCTTGACTCCAAATAATATGGGTAAATCTCCCTGATCCTCTTCATAATGATGTTGACCGGGCCTCAGGGACGGTACGCAAGCTGAATTCAGTGTTGTTCCCCATCAAATACAGTGAGAAGTTCTACCAAGACATACTACAACCTGAAGTGGACGACTTCTGCAAACTCAGTTAGTTTGCAACTCCTTCGGGATCTGAAGCATATCTCACGTATGGAGTTCCGCAGTCTATTACAATGATATTCCTGTGGGCACGATCTGTTGCAGATTGGAGACTGCGGATGGACATACCAAGTTGTATCTGATGACAATGGGAGTTCTGGCCGTGAGTATGTTCTCCTTAATTGGACGTCCGTTTTATGACTTTTTTTTAGCCTTATCGTTCCAGGGGAGTGGGCTCGCAGAGCTTAAAGCAGATCATTGCCGCAGCCGCGTCTCATTCGAAGCCCAAGGTCGATGCTATCTATCTGCATGTTCAGGTTTCAAACGATTCTGCCAAAGCATTCTACGAACGCCATGGATTTAAGGAAATTGATATACATCAAAATTACTACAAAAAGATAGTACCACGAGACGCTTGGATTCTGCAGAAGGAAATCGAACCCGTCCAAAGTCCAGAGCAAAAGTAACGTTGGCACAAGAAGAGAAATTATCTTCGTAGACGGTAGGGTAACGAGTACCGCGGTGCGATATTACGAAGGCTGATCATGTCGACTCTTGTACAGTTTCGACCGTCTTGGTGCTACATATACACCGTTTATATGGGGGAAACTACCAGCTGGATGTGCGAGAGATGTTGCAGTGCTGTAGGTTAATGCTCTCACAGGCCAGTCTTATATGTACGTATATGTTCTGGATGACGATCAGCAAACATGAGATAGTTGTTGAGTGACGACTTACATATTATTCGGCAGGTACTTCTATATCGATCAAGCACTGTCATCGATGCCACAGCGCTTCACGAGCTGAGAAGCGTCATCAATAATGAGAATATCATCACACGATTCTAGCTACCTGGTGTCGCTTGAGAGCGTCTTTCCTTGTGAAGGTCTTCCCGCAGCCACCGTTGCACAAGAATGGCTTCTCCCCCGTGTGTGTATCCCTATGCCTCTTTAAATCGTGCTGTCGATTGAAAGACAAGGCGCACATGTCGCAGGAGAAGGGGCGCTGAGGGCTTGCGGGGTATTGCGAGGTGTGCGCCTGTTGTGCGAACCCGATTTGAGATGGATGTTGAGACGTGGATGGATTTGCCATAGCTGTTGGATGCTGTGGCGGGGATGGCGAGGCAGGATACGAGTGTGACAGAGAGCTAGATTGTGAGTGCATTCTTGTGGATGCGTGCGCCATTGGGACACCTTGATGGTTATCCACACCGTATGTGGTCTGCTGAGGCACGGCCACTGATGATGCCCTGTCCGCTCTGGGCACATGAGGATATTGCACTTGTCGATCGGCCATCTGATATCCGGGTTGGTTGGCAATTGGGTAGGATCGATTGGCGATGGGGTTATACGCAGGTGCGCTTTGTGCACCCTGGGTCCTGAACGATGAGTTTTGATGGTAGGGAGGGGATGCAAACTGGTCGGTCGAAGTCGCATACCCAGAAGGGTACTGACTGCCACTATTCCACTGTGGCTGAGCGTATGAGGAGTTTGCGTTGGGGGGGACTTGGTGAGTTCGCCTGTCCGACATCAGGAAGGCGTTGAGAGAAGACGTTGATGTGATGAATCGCGCGCATAATTGCCTAAGTACCACCCGGAGCCGCTGGGGTTTTAGTCACGACAGGGCGTACTGCTTCAGGCACAATCTCACAGCCACAAAGTCAACGGGCGCGGGACGCTAAAAGCCTGCAATAAACGCTCCACAATCGCAATTCGAAACAAATGGAGTATGGTACAATAGCAATGATATGTCAAATTCTGAGATGATGCCGCCCCAGTCGGCGAGCACCATAAGCGGCTTAGGTCATTCATAGTCCCTTGTACTTACAGTGCAGCACTTCTCGGACGCAACGACGAGCTCTCCGCTCAAATTCCTTCGATCTAGCTATAAAGGTCTCCGGCAGGTCCGATCACGCCAGGCGGCAGGCGGCACTGCGAGCATGGTCATAATAGGCCAGGTACGCGCGATTATTATGACCCGGAAGTCCGAAGATGTATGTGAGCCTCAGGGCGCCGTCCACCGGTGAATTTGTTTATTACTTGATGTGACGTCTTCACCATCCCAAGCTCCAAGTCTAGCTCTGTCACTCTGGTATCATTTTCTCGGAATTTGGACCGTACATCGACTCCTTGGACCTTTTTATCCGAGACGCTACAACATCCAGGCAGTAAGACAACCATAATCAAACGGTAACATCAAGACAGCTCACGAGTCCTCTACTGCAAGCAGTGGAAAGCCAACATATTCCCAGATAACATTATTCCTTGCATGTTGCCCAACAAGCCATGTTGTGTGAATGATACGAGAAGCTTCCTGATATTAGTGCACCCTGCACTCACTTGGACTAAACCAGCTGACAGAATTGCCGGTTCGTTATCGATACTTGTTTTGCAGGGGGCTCTAGTTTGATTCCTTGCTCTTGATCATGATGGTCATGATGAAAGTTGCACATATCAAGGTTAGTCATTGAACCTAGTCCACGGGGTTTGACATCATCATATTCATGCTTGATAGCTATGGACTAGGGCAGTAATGGGCGCCAAAAATGCGGCACCAGGCTTGATCCTTGTGTCGCTCGCCACCAATGAGATCCTCAATTGGTGCAGTGGCGTCTTCACGATCGTGAATCAATTTGTTGGTTCGAGCGAACAGTCAGTACGAGCTGTTTCGCAACAAAGCGGTCACACATATTGCACTCCAGCTAGCATCGGGGCGTTTGAAATCACTGGCACAGTCACTAACCCAGAAAACGCCTAAACACATTCAGGGAGAAAGTGATTCCAGTCGCGAAACTTTGTAGCACGGTTTCAAGTTGAACACCGTCATTATCTGGACAGATAGCATGTTCTACATTCGCAGGAATTGTTGTGTCGACCAGGGACCCATTTGCAAATACATATATGATAAATTTCGCAGTTTCAGGGGAGTGATTCGGCATCTGTTTCCATAGCCCATAATGGGATGGCTAAGAGGGGGTAAAGGCGCCTTTCATGCTCCATTCATATCCACACTCGTCTTACATAGCTACGTGATAACACTCTTTTGGTAGTATTGCCAAGGCATCCATTGTGATGGAAGCCCCATTTGCGAATACATCGAGTCTTCCCACAGCTTGTGTACATGTCACCTGTGAGACAACCTAACCCTAAGAGTTATTTCCTACCCCACATTATGTTCGAGGCCTCTTCCTACCTCTGGTCGTTAACACCGTAAGGAAGAGCAACTGCTGTTTATAGTCAAGCAACATAGACTCGAGTTGATCCGAGTCCTGAGGCCAATCCCCGTTTCTTTCACCGAATACCCCTTCTGGACAAGAGCACATATACATTAGGTCATGGCTGTTCAGATTAGATTGTTACTGTGCTGAGATTTTGTTGATCAAGGGACGTCCGCTTCCCCGTCTGTTCTCAAACCCGCGACTGAAGTTTGAGACTGAGTTTATACCACATCTGGACTGGCTTAGGACAATCTGCCGTACTGTGCATCCGCCTTACTTTGATGAGATATCCAAGACTGTTGTGGAACATCATGCCAAAACGTCCTCTGGCCTCAACTTCTTCGATATCGCCGAAAAAGAAAGTCAAGGCTGTCACAGATCAATATAGCCTTGACAAGTTCTTCAAGTCCCGCTCTCCACCATCGAGTGGCAGCGTTGTGGGCAGTTCCAAGAATGCGATACAGACAGGCGAAGGTCAGAACGCACAGTGTGCGGTCAGACAAGATAGCTGTGATATTGTTGCTGCTGATGAGGCTTACGCTTGGGCGATAGCACAAGGAGATGGTCTTGACTTAGAGACGCTGCAGAGGCTCGAGGAAACCACCCATCAGAAGGCCTTACCAGCCCTCAGCACCCTGAAGCCGGTGCCGTCGAACTCTGAGGTAATAGATGTTGACCTCCTTGACGACCAACTCCTTCAAGCTGGTCCTTCGAAACTTCCTTCGAATGATGTATCAGCTTCGCAGTATGAGGACCGCAGAGCTTCCTACTCGGCCCTTTTAGCAAGTTTCCAGTCTATCCCCCCCAACAATAATTCTGCTTCCTCGGCAGGACTGACGTACTTGACTCTTGCCATCGATCCAGTGCAGTACGTACCAGACACCAACGCCTGGCCCGTTGATACCCCGGTCCCATATTCTTTCGTTGCTCACACTCTTGCCTCGTTGTCCGAAACGCGCTCCCGTATCGCGATTCTGAACATCTTGACAAATTCATTGCGAACCATCACGAAACACCATCCACCTTCACTTCTTCCAGCCCTCTATCTTCTTTCAAATTCACTCTCTCCGCCCTATTCGCCCATTGAACTAGGATTAGGGCCTTCTATCATTAGTAAGGCCATCCAGCATGTATCAGGGTTGACATCATCCGCGCTCAGGCGCCTCTATAATAGAACAGGGGATGCAGGTGAATTTGATCGGCCTTTTCCACCCTTGAATATTTGCATATTAATGTCATGGCAGGTGATGTCGCATTTGAGGCCAAGTCTAACGTGCGTACATTGATACCGCATCCGCCGCTGCTTATTGTGGGAGTCTATGAATCGTTGCTTAAAATTGCGAGAACGAAAGAGCAAGGTGCTACCAAACAAAAACAGACAATAGTAGAAAGGCTCCTGGTAGCTTCCAAAGGGGAAGAAACTCGATTTCTAGTTCGCACGCTGGCCCAGAATCTGCGAGTCGGTGCAGTCAGAACTTCCCTGTTGACAGCGCTAGCTCGAGCAGTGGTCTTTACTCCGCCTCCCACCGTCACTATGCTCGTTCCTCCAGATTCGCACCTGCATGTCACTTCTGAATATCTTCAGCAACTCAAGCCACTCCCTCTCCACGGCAAGAAGGTCGTCGATTCAGCTAGAGACGAGCTCAACGAAGTCCTCGCTAATGCTGAAAGCTTGATGAGAAGGATCTATGTTCAGCACCCTAATTACGATCATATAGTGGAGGCTCTCCTGGAGGCAGACCTGGATGGACTTCGGGATCGCTTACCGTTGACTGTGGGTAAGAGTTAGTCACCCCGTCATCGCATTTGCATCTGACTTCTCGTCTCTTCTGTCTCTTCCTAGGTGTTCCACTACTTCCGACTCTGGGCTCTCCAACCCGCTCTCTAGACGAGATCTACGACCGTTTAGGCTTGCTACCCTTCAGCGCAGAATTCAAATATGATGGTCAACGTGCCCAGATACATGCGATGAAGATGGATACACGGACGTCTACAAAGATTTTCTCGCGCCATCTTGAGGACATGACTGATAAGGCACGTAGGCATTTCATCGTTGCGCTCAAAAATTAAACATTTCTGCTTTCACATGCAGTATCCAGATGTGGTCTCGCTTGTCCAGGACATTACACAAGCCTCACCTCAAACTGAATCCTTCATCATCGATGCTGAAATAGTGGCTATTGACCCTGCCAATGGCAGTATTAAATCTTTCCAAGAGCTCTCGAACAGAGCACGCAAGGATGTCAGACTAGACGACGTCAAAGTCTCAGTTTGCATATATGCATTCGATATCATGTACCTTGATGGGCAGGTAGGTTCTTATGGCGAATTTTGGGCGCTTTCCTTCGTTTGGTACATATTCGGCGCTGTTTAGGTACTTCTGGAGAAACCTTTCCGCGAACGCCGACATCTTTTACACTCTCGGTTTCCTCCATATATGCCTCAGTCGAGAGGCGCCGCTCGATTCGACCATGTACAAAGCTGTGAAAGTGAGGATGGTCGAGAAGTTGTAGAAGCATTTTGGCAAAAGGCATTGAACAGTTCTTGTGAGGGACTTATGGTTAAGGTTCGTATGGGAAAGATGCGCACATTCCACACTGACCATCACTAATCACGAACTGAAATTAGCTCCTGGATAGCGGTGACGTCTTGGAGGAACTTAATCAAAAGGGGACTAGACGGAAACCATTACCAGCGACCTACGAACCCGGTACAAACTTTCCTCCATAATCTCGAAGGTACGCCTGACTTCTTGGCAGATAAACGCACATCTGCATGGCTCAAATTGAAGAAAGACTATGTCACCGGTTTGAGTGACAGTCTCGACCTTGTTCCTGTTGGTGCCTGGCATGGAAACGGGAGAAAAGCTCAATGGTGGAGTCCGATTTTACTCGCCGTTTGGGAACCTGATACTGGCAGACTTGTGGCTGTTTGCAAATGCATGTCTGGTGAGTCAGATATCACCATTGACTCGCCCCAGATGACCTAAAAACGACCATAGGCTTTTCGGACGCTTTCTACAAGGTGGACGAATTGTAATCGTCATATATTAGATCGGCTTAGTAACTTGTTCGCGATTTTTCCAGGATCTTAAAGAGCGCTACCCAGAGGACTCCGACACTTGTTCCAGGCAGCCATTATGGGAACCTGCATGTGTAACAGGAGGTACTTTTGGCTTATCGTCAGCTAGGGAACCCTGCTGACCTTCTTCATCATAGGTCTTAAACCAGAAGTCTACTTCAAACCACAAGAAGTCTGGGAGATCCGCGGTGCCGAGTATGTTATCCTGTTAACTGATTATGTTAGTTACGTACGACTGATCATTTTTAGTATCACTTTGAGCCCAGTTTCTGTGGCGTCCTTAGGTTTGGTATCTCAGTCACGAGGGCTCAGCTTGCGATTTCCCCGCTTCATCAAGGTGAGAGAAGACAAGGGCATTGACAACGCCAGCACTCCCGAATTTCTTGCTAAAATATGGCACAACCAACAAGCTGGCAAAGATCAGTCCAGTGCAGACGACGGTGAATTGGTAGATGTCAGTATGGAGGAGGACGATATCGGTCAGAGCGACCATGAAGACTGAGAAAGAGTCTGTATATACCCTCTTACTTCCGAGCTTCATCATTAAATATTATCTTGGAGATGAAGACGTATTACTCGAGCTGTGAGCGCTTGAGCGTCGACAGTTGCCTCATATGGTCATGAATACTTCAGTGGCGACCACTATATATTATCATGCGGCCCATGCGCAGAGCATCTGTCCTCATTTGCATCCCAGGCAAAACCGAGGTTCGAGGCTCCATTTGATCTGTATTAGGCTGTCGACTCAGATGTTATTCACTTCGTTAGGGAAACGTACCCTCTACTACTTGAGCACCGATGGGCGCGATGCAGATTATGTGGTTTCTCCTCGTATGTGCATTAGTTCGAGCTCCGTTTGGGAGAGGACAAGAAACTGTTGAAGATGCAGGTTGTCGTTTTCAGTCAATGGCCCAGCCCGCTACTGATCGCACGACACTACCACAGCTCGATTAGCGAGAAAGCTTGTGGATCATTCTGTCTCGAGCTTGGGCAGCATGGCTACCATCTATCCGACTTCTCACCCGACTTTGGCAGGTACAGAAATTTCATTTGTGATATGGAGCTCAACTCACCATGTCGCCCATGCAATTCGCCTTCTCGTAGGCGAGCCATTCTCTTTGCAAGAATACTATGCAAGGTAACCTTTCATACTGACGCATGCCTCACATGCACGGAGTTAACAAATTACAGCTGCCATGCAAACGGCTCCCTGACGCTCCTATTCATGCCGATCGCCCGTCATAGTCAGAACATTCTATCCTCTCTAACCCATTCGACTTCAATCTCTATAACAAGCGAGCATCCCAATGCCGGACTTCCTCGTGTTGCGTTAATGGGCACAGTCACTGTGTTTCATGAGGTTGAGAACACACCAAATGTGGATGCCATAGAGTCCTGCTATCTCTCTAAGCATCCAGATGCCCGCCGCTGGTGTCCTGGCCCCAAAGCTCCTCATATCGTCAGTGTGCATCGTTTCTATCAATTGTGAAGAGTGACTGATTTACTCTTATACACCTTTTTAACGCAGGCGTACTGGGCAAGGTTTGATCCGCATGTACGTTACATTCCACAAACTATGCACGCTGACTTATAATGCCATAATAGACCGTGTACTACGTAGGAGGCTTTGGAAACGAGCATTATATTGGGTACATCCCTTTAGAGATGTATCAAAATGCTTCGCCTACGCTTGTGAAGATGCCGGAGGATGCTCTCGTCCAACAACCATGAACGCAGTCATGGTAGTCTAATTGCAGTCATGGTCGCCATCTATCTATAACATCGGGCTGCTAGGTTGTAATCACACAGCTTTAAGCCTCTGTCCACCCACGGACTTGAGTAGTGTATTGCACAAATGAATGCAGATGTGTTTTTGCAGTGCCCTCAACATCGCAGACCCGACGTTTGTTGTAGAAACTGTCGTAACATGCGTAATATACGATCCATGTGGTTCGAGCGCTGACAAGTTCGGTGAGAATATCTCGTAAGGTGTTGTCGCGTGAATGACAACAGGGGTACATACCAACTGTCAATGTCAGAGCATCAACTTGATTCACGTAAAGAACCAACGCAGCCTTGTCACTGCGGCCTTGGTCCGAGCCTGGCTCAAATATACAAATGATCAACAAACCGACATCATAGCGAGGACTTGTTTGATGCTTTCGACAAGCGATTCGATTTCGGATCTCGTACCGTCACCTTGTGACGCAAAGGCGGCTTCGAAAGCCTCCTTTAGCCTACCATCCCGTATTACAACTAGCCACTCCGAGTCCCTGTCTTCGCCTGCGACTTGCTGCTGGAGCACCCAATATGCGGTTGCGAGTTCCAGCTTCAGCCTTAGAACCTGCGCGTCCGCAAGAGGGCCCGAAGTACTCGAAGATTTGATCAGCACGAGAACTTCTGCAGAGGTTGTCGTGGGATATTTCCGTGCGATTGATGCCGAATTGACTTCTGCACTAGAGGCTTTGATCACGGCGCCATCGTCGATAGAGGTCTCTGTTGGTCTCCGGCGTGCAGCCACAGGTCGAGGTTGCGCTCTCACTTGATGTCTCGGCCTAATCCCGTCATTCACAGACCCATTGATGAAACCTCCCAAGTAGTTTTTACATAAAGCCAATTTGAACTGCATGATCGCCTGTGATGGGGGTAACATTACGAATAAAGCTGCGATATCATCGGACGATAGAGATGCGATACGACTGCTGATTGCGCTCGAGAACATGGGAAAGTCCAGAAGTACAGTCCACGAAAGATTGATGAGCTAAGGGGACATATTCATGTCTGTTCAGATATGACAATGAAAAGCCAAAGTGACACACTAGCGCGAAAAGCCGGGCACCCGTTGTTCTGTGCCTGAGGTCTTGCTGTCGCAAAGAGTAGAATATGATATCGAGTGGGGTTTCCACGTCCCAACGCGCGCCTGTGCTGGTTCGAGGAGGCGGTATCTGTGACAACAGCAAAGGGGAATGTCGAGCTGCGACAGCTGTATCTCAAGTGAGAACACTAGGTTGTTCCATCACTTACGTTGACCACTCTCTTCTGACATTTTCTCATCTTTCTCCAAAAGACGTACGATCCAATCGAGAACGGGCCAAGCGCGCCGTCCCACAGGACCAGGTGTTTCTCCGTTCATGTCCAGGGAATCCGGTCTATCGTCTTCCTCAGCAACTGTTCTCCGACGGCCTTTTTTCCCTTTTGCTTTTGGGGTAGTGACAAAATCGTGTTTCCGCTGGACGAAACCTTCCTTTAGAATGCTCCAGCAATCCTTCGCATTTTTTATACGGATAGCTTGCTTAGCAATATACGAATCCTCATCATCGCCTGCATCATGTACGTGATTAGTACCGGATCCCTTTGTTCCTGAGCATGAGTAGCTAGGTAAAGCACGGAAAAGGGACTTCGGTGTATTTGTATGAGCGAAGGCAGTGAGGAGGTTTAGTGCTGCCTCGGTAGCCGTCGGTAATGGAGCCAAAGAAGATCTCTGCTCTCTCATGAGTAGCTCGCTTGGAGAGCCAGTTCCGAGACGGGTAGTCTCTGTCTCCTTCTCATCAGCCGCAGTGGAAGGCGGATAGAGGGCGATGTACAACAACTGTCGAATATGCGGTCTAGGGGTACGACAAGGTCCGAGGTGAGATCTCGGGCGCGCAGGACATGGCAGCTGAGGTCACTCACGCAAAGGGTCTGTATTTGGGCGAGCGCAGCTGATCAAGGACAGCAATACCGGACTCGTACTGCCCTTCTTCAAAGCAGGTGTCGACCAGACCACGCTGGTGGATGGTCATGTCCCGCTCAGCTGCGCCACTGCCATTGCTGACCTGCGAAGACATGGTATGGGGGGTTGCCAAGGGGAAAGCACAATGTGCTGCTACTGCAATCAAGTGCAAAAGGTGGTAGGCCCGTTCGTATCTCCGCAGAGCTCTTTTGAGTTAGGAATGGTACACCGCTGAGTTTGGCAAGGGGGTTCGACACGTCGTGTCACGATGTAAACGCGATAGGTCACGTTGGGCCTCGTATTGGTATAATGCAAATAAGAAAGTACGTATAATCTGCCTAACTAGGAGCAACTTAGCAGTAAGGACTGAAGGATTGAAGACAGCGAAACATGACAACTGGGAAAGCAACGACAACGTAAGGTACAATGCACGATGATATGCACATTAGGATGCCGTGTCGAGATTCAACTTCGTGTAGTCTTTGGCAGGGATGGATGTCGGCATAGATGCCTTGGGACGCTTCAACCCATCTTTCCCCTTCACATCGTGATGCCTTTTCCCATCCTTTTCCTTGCCTTTCTGATCCCGTGAGTTAAAATTCCAACCGAAAATTCGGTGAGTAAGTTCTTCCTGTGTATGGGTGCCGTCGCACCAGCGACACGAGCAATCTGGCCTGCCATCTGATTTCAACGGACTGCCTTCCATGAGCCACTTCACGTGAAGAACGAATTCCGCAGGTGAACGGAACACCTTGACGTGCCGAGATCCTGATGCAGTTTTCTAGGAGATGACGCAGGGTCCTGGAGTAGGCAACTTACCGTATAGATATGCATCGCGTCTTGGATCATGACGCTCTCCCGATTTGTGTATGTAGAGCTTGTAATGCTCCGGGAAATTGGACAGTATGGCCCGCTCTCCAGTCCCTGCCGATTATCGTAAGCTCAATGAATTCAAAGGACAATTACCATCAACAAGACCTACATCGTTCACCCTTCGCCAGTACCTTCTTTCTGATCACCTCTCTAACAAGACCTTCCCCTAATTTCAACTTCCATGAAGTAACTGTTTTCTCGTCTGCCTCTTCAAAGTAATCGACCAAGCCATTCTCATCGGGGTCACGGCTTGTCTCTAAGGGTCTGCTAGAAGGGTCGCCATCCGTAGCCACCGTCGACAAAATGATACCAACGAAGTTGCTTGGGTGTTGAAATGCTTCGTAGAAAGGGGTTTTGACGATGTTCACACTTGACATGATTTGTGTCTAGGAGAATTAAAATAGCGAATGCAATTCAAGATCTTAAGCTTTGACGGTCGACTTGGAGGGAACAATGTAACCCATGCGATAGCGTAAGCAGAACTTTGATTCCGAACAATTGCAAGGCGAGATTCGGCCTCAGATTCCCCAGCGATATCTCGTGACCTACTCCTGCTTTCTAGTTGATTCGGGACCATTCGACATAAAGATTCGACAGACCACCAGAATACTGTACTGGCACGACCATAGGTTCAGTCACGCGTCACAGGGCCCCTTGAACTGGGCAGTTAGTTCAAATGTCACGCGTCCCAAGGGGGTCTGAACTGGGGTCCGAACCATTGGTCACACAGGCGAAAAACACTGTTTCCTGGCTGTTCAGCCTTCAGTTGAGACTCAAAACAGCTTGTAAACTCTAGTGGTGTCCTATAGAAGTAACAAATAAGACAATTGCAATGAAAACCACTGTAATTTTTTGTCTTTTTGCAGGTGGCTTGAATGTCTTTTGGAGCCTATTTGCAAACAGTTTTGCAAAGGCTTCCAGCTCCTTAATGACATTACACAGATATATTGAGAAAGCTGCTCACTCATCTTGATCTATGGTTGCATTTCAGGTACCAAAGTCATGCTCAGTGGCAGAGAGTAAGTCTGTACTGTTCAAGTGTGGCTTGTAAATTACTATATACATAAGTTGGGTCTCATGGGTTTATGCTGTTTTTCTCCACATTTTGCTAAGTGACCTGCACTAAGTAGGTTGCTAGCTCAATATTCAATTGCAAAAGCAAGTGTCACACCAGCTTAGGATGGTCCTAAGGTCCTTAGTTCAGTCACAAATGTGTCACACCCACACTTGAACTGAACTAAGGGCTCTGTCCTGCGTCACACGGGCCCTTGGTTCAAGGGTGTCACACATCACACCGGCTGAACCTATGGTCGTGCCAGTACAGTACGCCGTTCTGTTGTAATACGCCTCTGGTGTCGACAGGAGCTGGCAAACGGCCACGATCGCTACGTTGCTGCAGATTCAAACGTCAGGAAGTTGACTCTGTATATGTGGTGCGAAGTGCTTGTGCAGCCAGGATTCAGGAAGATATTGGGAAGAACATGCAGATTCTGGGGCTGAGCGCTGCCAGATAGCACCGTGCGAGCGCGTTTGCCTTTCCACAAGCCGCCGGCCTCAGGGGCATCAGATAGTGTTGTTGGCAAAACGCGACGGCGATCGCTAGCCTGGCGACACACCTCCTTATGGCGATACCTGGCGAAACTCATAGTGCCGGAGCTGCTTTGAGGTATTCGGCACCCCCATCCTCATGATTCTTGCATTCACTACACTCAAGTTTCTTCACTCTTTTCATGTACTTATATTTTCATAATCTTGCTCTCATTTCGAACTTGAACAACAGTAAAAGGTCCCTTTTTCTCGGTACACCTTGGAATCATGCACGCCAGCGGAGTATGCTATTGACGACAAAGTCCGATCATCTCCGTCTACCTGTCCTGCTCTGAGTTTCAGCTGCCTGTGAAATGTGCGCTCACATGATCTGCAGCAGCCCCGACTTGGCGGGGGTGCCGAATACGTGGTTAGTAGGCCCGGAGCACATACCGCAACGGAGAGGCGCCGAGAGGTGGATTTATTATCATCATTATACTTATAGCCACCAGCGGTACCATTTCATTACAACAAGCAGTTTCATAGTTTCGCCAGTTTCGCCATCATCGCCAGCAGTCGCCAGGCAGCACCGACGACAGTATTGCCTCGCCGGCGATTGGTGAGGTCTCTTTTGCCCACCGCACTAGCATCAGAACCATCGATTGTAAACTGATATGCTATTGTATCCAGAGTCAGGCAGTAAAGTCAAGACATATAATCATGCCTTCCAAATATCTAGTTGTATATGTGGTCCTAGAGATTTACCCTGTATGAAGTAGCAATTTATAAATCGCAGTTCATGTTCATAGCATCTTCTGCTTGAACGCGAACATCGGGACGTTACATAATCTGGATGCTTACATAAGCGAAGAATGGCAGAATACTCATCTATATCAATTATTGTAGCTTGATTTCAAGACCAAGTGCTGGATCAGCTGCGACAACTGTAGTCGATGCTGGCTATCAAGAACTGGTCCGTCTCTGCCTCTCGGAACAGTCTCACCAGAGCGCGTATCGTCATGGCTAGTCTGTCTACCTCATCTGATCCGCAGTCACTTGCTGGTACCGGACCAATGGAAAAATCAATCAAAGAGAAAGTGCGCGGTGACTAATCTGTCATAACATGAACTGTAGAGAGCATTGTTTTACTACCCGTAGTTGATTTCTCTTTTGCAACCTTTGGAGTTGACCATATCCAACGACTCGTGGCAACACCGGCATCACGCGGCCATGAGAGCTCAAGGCGGTGGAAGTGGGGAAACACGTATGGCCTATCCTCTTGATGATATGTTCCCATCGACTCGGCATTAGCATGCCGATGTTGTCTCATCACTCCTATCGTTGCTTAGATTTCTCCATCCGAGTCGTGTCAGAGGAGTTTCGAGGCAAGGTAGCCATCTTTGTTTATCTTTTTTGAACACACCTAATTTAGTCCTATTGTTTTAGAGTACAATGCAGCGGCATCGCATGATATACTCCGCATTGTCGGATGAGTTGTCTCAGGGTTTGCATGCATTATCGTTGAAGACAATAACTCCAGATGAAATCAAGAAGTCGGAGGCTCCTTGACCGAAGGAACTCGTGGTGTCGATTTTTATTTGTTACATCGATCATTCCCAACTAAAAATATACTACGTGATTGTCCTGTCGCATTAGGTACGCACCGTATGCTTACAGGTACAGTTTCACATTAGCTGAGGAAGCGGTCTAGAGATATACGACTTTCGCAGCAGACCGACTAGATCAACAATAAGCGACGCGTCTGCGCTCTCCGGACAGATGCTAGTGAGGCGAAGAAGTAACATACGACGCCCATAGCATGTAGAGCCCTTGATCCTAGCCCTACACACTGATGGACTTGCATCATTTTGCTACTGTGGATAACTCATACTGATCGACAGGGCAGCTAACGTTCATCACCGTTTCGCCGCTCATTCATGCATTTTCTGGTATTGGGCTGCATATGCAATGATGACTTATACCAAGATGAGTTTTGATCCCCTCAGACTTCAGAAAGTGGAGCTGATGTACTGTCGGCGCTTGGTTGGAGTCACAAGCCATTGAACATTTACGATAGATATACCGTGGTCCCAATTGCTGATCGTGCTGCACCTTTGTCTTTCAATCAGGTAAGTACAGGTATATGAGCAGCGCGGTGATCGCCTACACGATTGCTATACCTGCTATGGGAAAGGGCAACGCGCCCGGTTGATCAGATGCGTGATTTCGCAGTCGCGCACGTCGCATCAGGTGACCACTGCACAGCCTGGCACGAATCTCGAGATCTTAGATGACGTTAAGCGCCGCTGCACTGCGAACTATCTTCTCATCCCCCACCGCTATCCGTAGGTTGACAGCTGTCCGGAGCGTTGGATTCTAGCCTCACGCCCCCTCGTGTTTTCCACGGAGTCAGGTCGAAACCCTTTCCTCACGGTCATGACATATCCCCTTGTGTCGTTTCGCTCACGACTGTCATCAAAGTTGCTGTCGACGGCCTCACGCATCCTAGAGACCGTGTCGGCGCTGTGGCTACGAGATTTGAACTGACTCGGGTGGAATAGTGATGTGCGTATTAACGGATCGTCATCCCCTGATATCGATATGCAGCGGCCTGTTGTTGGTCGTTTGGTACATTGCTTTCCTTCACCTTGCCGTGCGGAGTATAATAGGCATCGCAAACATCCCACAAGTTCTTGACTTTCGATCCTATTCTTCAGAATGCCGCCTCGTCACCCACATTCGTCTGATACATCTCGACGAGGCGAGCAGCGCCCGACCCTTCCTCCGATTCGACAGTTGTTCGGACGTGAGTACCTGATAGCTGCCAAACTGTCCTAACAGTCAATTAACATTCTTCTAGAGGAGCTGTCACAGGCTGTTCCCCCTCAGCAGTCACGCCAACCTTCCAATTCTCCAGAGCTTCCCTTCCATCGTCTTGCTTTGACAGACGATGATCGCCGATATATGTCACGTTCTCCTGCTCCTGGTTCACAATCCGGCAATTCTGCGATCGCGCGTCCATTACCCTCTTCCTTGCATAGTGCCCCAAGACAGCCGGTCACGTTGAGCCATCCTAGCAATGTGGTGGATCCTCGGTATAACACACGTGCTTATGAATCTTCTCAGCCTCCTCAGTACCCTGCACAATCACATGGCCGTAATTCTCCGTATGCACCCCGTATTCCAGACGGGGCTATTGTTGCTAGTGGAAGCTACCCTTATCCCTCGTACTCCTCGCCGATGCCGCCTGGTCCTTCGGCTGCGTTCAGGTCCGGCACTGAGATGGCATCTACTGAGAGGTCGTCGTCTTCTAGATATGAATGTAGCTACTGTGGCAAAGGTTTCACTCGACCCAGTAGTTTGAAGGTGAGACATTTCTACATCTTCTACGCCCGCGCGCTCATATTTGCAGATACATCTCAACACTCACACAGGAGAGAAACGTAGGCATTTGGCGTGTTTTCTAGTTTCCCACATTACTCAGCAGATATTATTTGCGTTCTCAGCGTTCACATGTCCATATGAAGGCTGTGGCCGCAGCTTCAGCGTCCAAAGTAACATGCGCAGGCATGCTCGTGTCCATGAACGCACAGGCGTTACGCAGCCCGAGCTGGACGAAGAAGACCCAGAGGAGGGTGAACTCTATCTCTCGGCATCTTCAGATGGTTCCAAAGCTGGAGAGAGCAGTACATCCCGCGCTGAGCCCGGTAAGAGTACACGCAAGTGAACTTTATGACTTCTATGAAATGATGAAAGCAACCTCTGCTTTTCCCTCGTCCTTGTTAATTATTTGTTATCTATTTATATCCCTGTATTTATTGATTCCACTCACCTGTATAGCACAATGCTCGCTACACGTGCCCATTTCATCCAGCAAACCCATGATCCCATCCCTGCATAGTATATATATTCTCGCATACTTAACGTTTACACGATCTCTATTTATTTCTTGCATCTATTTATACGCTTGGCGTTGTGTTTATCCAATGTAGTCTTCACAGTTTTGTATCACAGGTATCCTGCAACTTTAAACCAAATTGCCCGTAGAACTATATATATATTCACTCCGACCTCTCATGTCTGCGTTCTGGTCTTGTTCTGCAGCGTGTAATGACGACGAAGCCAGGTCGAGTATAATTTACATATCTCTTCATTGTCCAATTTACATACGAATCGAAGTCACCTGTTTGTAATAATATCCACAATAATATTCACGAGATCTGCTGCAGTACATCTAAGAACTTCGGAGTCAGTGATCTAGAACAGCTGATATGATCCTCTTGCGGTCCGGACAATGATCGACATGCACAGGAACACTGACTCACACATCCCATCAATTCGACCGAAGTAGCTAGACCATGGGAGTACTATAATGACAACTTAAATGAAGGCAACGATGTATGAGATGTAAATCATCAGCACAGCTATGCATCGCTATCCGTATCCTCGGGTTTGGGACCCCCAAACGCTAACCAGTTGAGTTTCCTGACTCTCCTACGTTCTTCCTGAGCCTTCAATTGGTTCCTAGTTAACTTCTTTTTCTTCTTCACTAAGGGTACCCCTGATGCACCCTTGTCTTCGGACCCACTTGCAGCTGGTGTACCGTTTGTCGAGGGGATGGGCGATTGGATACGTGATCGCGCTGGAGTATTAGCGCCGCTTCCCTTTGATGATTTGTCGGCGAAAGCATCCTCCACAACTGCAGCTTTGCCTTTATGTGTCATACGACCGGCTTCAACATTCCAAATTTCGGGACCTAGATATCCGAGTCAATCATATGGCTTTGATTGCCTCTCAAGGAAGCTGGCTTACAGAGCGCGGTAACGAACTCCTCGTTGTGAGAAATGATGACCTTGAATGAGGTAGGTCAGACGTAAGCATGTTCCTTCAAGTGGACAGACCTACAACGGCGCCAGCCCAGTCCCGGATCGCTACGGCCAAACCACCCAATGCCTCACGATCCAAGAAATTACTCGGTTCATCGAGCACACATATCTATGCATCGCGAACCTGAGAATGGTGTACTAACACTTGAAGCTGCATAAATTATACCTGAGGATTGTTCCAAAGACAAGCGGCAATGACGAGCTTGATCTTTTGACCTAAGTGAATCAAAAATCCTGTGTCACGGGCAATCTACGGATGTCGTAGGGGGCTCTCACCTCCTGACAAGCCTGAGATCTCGTTATACTGCGCGATATCGCCGTCTAGACCGATGTCCTCAAGATGTTTACGGACGATATGGGCAGATGTGTCGCGTTGACCGGCACCTTCCCTGGACGACTCCAGATCATCGAACTGTTGCACCATTTTGTTGAAACCTTTCTCAATCAGCTCCTCCCTCGGGATCCACGTGTTGAATCTGTGGTCCAGGCCTAGCATAAAGTTCAGTGGGGGAACATAAAGCTGTGATATTGCACTTACCACGCCACTTAATCTCATATTGTAGAGACTTCTTCAGTTTCTGGCGACCCATAATCAACTGCAGAAACCTATCAGTAACAGTCACGTTGATCCGATATCGCGGAACTGCTTACCTCAAGCTTGCGTCTTTGGCCATTCTTGCCGACGAAGTCGGTCTCCAACTGTGCCTTCTCTTCCTCGGTCAGCACACGAGTTGCCTTCTCAAGGATTTCCCCTGTCATTCATTTAAGTAAATAGGCAAGGCACACGAATCAAAGCGCTTACGGTCATGACCATCTTGGAATCTCCACTGAATATACTGAACAGGCGTTTTTTCCAGGTGGCGTTCTGAACGAGCCGGTCAGTCTGTATGGCGACTTAGTAGTTAGGGTGTTCAAATACCAATGTGATGCGTGGCATGCTGCGACACATATCCGATGCGAAGAGCGGGATGTTTGTAGACCGTGCCTTCCTGTGGTTCTGTTTCACCCTTCATTGGGCATTAGCTCATTGGTTCCCACGTAGAAAAAGTTCACACACCGTCAAAAGCTTGACAAGGGTTGATTTCCCAGCACCGTTTGGACCAATGATGCCGACCCGACTACCAATATAGCATTAGTACGAGCCCCTTGAATAATGGTCGATGGCAAGTTGTACCTGGATAACGATAGTGCACAACTGGCATTGTACAAGCTGGGAGTGCTCCTTCCAGGATAAGTGAACGTGCAATTGGTCATCTTCAAAATGGCTCGAGTGTTGCTCCGGACACCCATGAGGGACCCAGGTGGAGGGAACGAGAATTTGACTGACGTAGCGGCGAGTGTGTAGTATGACTTGGCCTCGGGATGCTTCTCTACAAATGATGATAGGTTTCCGGGATAATACACAAGCTAAGGATATCATATCAGAACCTGTGGCAAGCATTGAACAGCATGAACCACCTTCTTTGACTCATAATGAATTATATCTGTCGTGATGGTGTCTAGAAACCTGTACAACAGTTGGCCAGGCTCATAGTGTCATAAAAATTAGGACTGACCCAGAATCATGACTAATGATTAGACAAGTGATACTTTTCTGGGCAATGAGGTATTGCTCAAGCCATCGGACAGATGCTCGATCCAGCTGAAGAGACATGGTCAGACACGGCCAGTCATACTAGTTGGAGAAGCCCTACGTGATTGGTAGGCTACAAGACTGAGTCAGTGGGTATGAACGTCAGCGTGAACATCATCTTGCTCACCTCGTCTAGTAAAAGAAGGTCGGCATTATATAACATAGCTCTCGCTAATTCTAATTTCATCTTCCAGCCACCCGATAATCCGCCGACGACCTCTGATTGTCTGCTCTCATCAAAACCGACCTCTAGCAGTTGATCTTTGATTTTAGAGCGGGGAATCTCACACAGAGCCTTGTCTTCAGTCTTGATGTATCAGTATTGTCACAAGTCAGTATCGCCAAACAAACGTATTCACCTGAAGCTACGAAATCTATCACAGACAAGGAGGTATCTTCACCCTGCAGTGAATGCTCTACCATGACACATCTCAACTGGTCCTGGGGCGGAAAGTTTTCCACCTTTCCATCGCGCAACTGTCGCATCAAAGTCGACTTCCCGGATCCATTCGTACCCAGAATTCCATATCGACGGCCGCGAATGAGTCGCAAACGGGTATGTGACAGCAGAAGAAGGGCACCGTATGCAAGTGAGAAGAGTGTATCACACAGTACTTCACCTTCTTCGGTAGCACCATTCTGGGGAGAGGCATATTTCGCCTACAATACTTAAGCTTGATTGAGGCTAACTACAATCAACTCGTGATCTCACCTTATCTACGGCATCAAAATGGGAGCGAACAGTCTCCGCAAACCGCTGTGCAGCTTCGGCGCCGCCTGAAAACCAGGTCGAAAGATACAGAGCAATGCAGCGATTCCACACAGCAGGGTCTGAGAAATTGCGGTCGTGTACGAGGTCTGCAACTAACGAAGCCTCAAAGTCAAGAGTACAGGCGAGCGAGGAATGGCGGGGGGCGTGTGGGCCATTCGGTTTGTCCGCCGACGTGATAGTGAGTTCCGCGGGAAGATACATCAAGAGCACAGAGAGTGTCGAGGCATTTTCACCTTCAACATCACGATGAGTTGGCGGCGGTCCATCTTTGGAAGCGCCAGATTGCAGAAGGGTTTTAAGTGCAGTGTCGGCGAATGCACGGACCTTACATTCGACCGAGATGAGTATCTGATGGGCTGAATATGAATAAAGCTCACCTCAGGAAACGCTGCACCCTTAGCAATCTTATCTACACCATCTACGAGGGGGCTCAGGTAGATGGCGGCCACGTTTTGGTCTCTGACCAACTTAACAAGGTTGTCGATGACAACCACCGTTCTGCGCTGGACCTCCATCGAACGATCGTTGAGGGCGCGAATCAGAAGCGGGACAAGGACTGCTAAGGCCGGTGCAGTCACTTCAGCTACGAACGTAGTCGATGATAGAGACTTGATGCAAGCCGGCACCGAGTCGGGATTGGACATGCACTTCACCAGAGAGGGAATGTGCGGACTAAGGTCTGGATTGGCCAAAGTTGCACACAGCGCAGTAGCGCATTTGACGGCAGCAGAAGAAACCTGATCAAATCATTTATAACCGACGAACGCAACAAGTTGGAAGCCTCATACCTCTTGTTTTGTATCATGCATGGCCACCTCCACCTTGGGCAAAGTGGTAACCAACTCGTTGGCTACTTCATCTCGTGCAGAAGTTGCAAATCCCCTGATAGCATCGAGAACGCCAACTTTGGTCCTCCATTTGCCATTTTCGAGTATGTCTTCCAGTGCACGGAAGACAATCCGTGTAGATTCAGGTGTGAATAGCTTCAACAAGGACTTTGTTGCACCCGCTGCCGCCGAACGGACCACGTCGCCCTTATCCATGTAGAGGTCATATAGAATGGGAAGCGAGGGAAGCAGTAGAGGCGCTGAAGGCGCTCCGAGAACTGTGCTCAGAGACTTGAAGGCGATGGCAGCAGATTCGCGTTCGTAACCTGACTTCTTGTTTGTTGCAAAAGCATGAAGATTTGATATAATGTTGGCATCGCTGTGATATCCTCAACACCGACCTCCCTGAATGATGCGATATATTTCACATACCTCAAGGCTTCAACACCATATTTTAGAACCTCACGGGCCAGGCGATCAGCGGCGGCCTTGGCATCTAGCAGAAAAAACATACTCGTGGAAGTCCGAATGACAAACGATCCTGATCACATACCTGGGGCTGTGGGGGCTGTACGAAGAGAATCTAGGAGAGGAGAAAAGTGTGAATCCGGAGCTACAGGCATTGCAACAGGTGACATTGTGAGATTTCAAAAATACAGAGCAGGATCAGAAGTCTATGGAGCTGTTGGATTAGGTATCTCGTAAGGTGCAGTGTAAATGCAGAGGTAATAGGACAGTTAAGGTGTACGATTCCGAGGGATGGGATGCAGCGGTTGAGTCTAAACCTGCAGGAGATTGCGACCTGCTGGTCGCTGCAAGGGATTGAGCACAGTATATGGTGTCGAAAATTTGTACAGCTAACTTATTTAGATCGATTGTCATCTATGTCCGTATATGGTCAAGCAACTGTATCTATTTATTTATATAAATATTCGTCTCCTATCGCGAAAACAGTGTCAATATGAATTTGTTTATCCTGTGCTGATCAATTGCTAAAGGATATTGCTACTAGTACAACCATGACCGTTGACGTCTAACAACCACTATTCTTACATTCTTGTGTTGTTCCGGACAGCATGCTCTGGGTGCCAACTTTGATTACTCGTCTATGTGCGCGGTGCAGAGATTCCATCCATATGGCGCTGGGCATCACACTTTATGAAGACACAGCGGCATGATCCTCTTGCATTTGTGAAGCAAGGCTCAAGTCATCGATTCACCTCCGGGTACCACGTGCAAGCTATCCAAGGCTACCGCCTGGCGCGGTCTTACTGATCTGGTTATTCTGCCTATATGAGATATTGCACACTGTCTGTAGTCGTTTGTCCCATCGAATTCCCAGGTTCCTGTCGTATAGGATCCGTCCTTCTCATCTAGAACAACACTGGTGCCAACTGTGACGTGTTTCCGCACGTTCCTTCCAGTAAGTCGCAATCTTTCACACAACGTCTTAATCCCACAGCTTCTCGGAAAGTCTACCTCCAAACGGAGCACGATTACGCTGGGCTCGGCGGTTGTAGAGATCAGCGTCGTGGTTGTCGTCCTGGATGCCATCCTCCCTGCAGCATGATGTTTGTCCGACAAGTACCTCAAGACTTATAGAAGCGGAGCGTTCGAGCCACCACGCAATCTCTGGAGAATTTGCAGCCTGTCCGAATATGGCTATCACAGAATCATCTCATTATGAGATGACCCGTTCACTTAAATGCGGTCTGTGAATGACACGATAGCTTGTTCCTCTGCCAAGACTGTCCTTAGTGGATCTTGGATTTCCCATTACGTTTTATATTCACAAAATGTTCAGGTACATGGAACCACCCACGGAACGGAGACAAATTTTGATGCGGGATTGTCAGGCGCATGGGGTTCAGGAGCATTGTTACTTCGCCTCAAGCCTCTCAATGCGGAACCCGCTAGTATCTGCTCCTCTGCTTCAAATCCTTTGGAGTTCTATGAATACCTGCTCTTCACGCAGCCTTCTGCCTTGGATCCGAATATATCGATTCATTCACCTGCATGGGTCACGCCAATGCGCAAGCACCTTGTCCTTGCAGTCAATATGGCATATGGACAGCACAAGGCGTATCCATTTCCTGGGTAGTCTTCCAACTCCGTCAGGAATGATGATCTTCGGAAGTCTAGACAAATTGCGGCCTAATCCATCTCAACCTACCCCTTTTGTCGTCAGTTATCCTCCTACTTCGTGTCATGTATTGCATGCTCCTTGGCCCGTTTGTACATGCTACCGCTGCAGTGCTTCTGTTCCGCCTGCTCCATTCGTGCACTTAATTGCC
The DNA here is from genome assembly GCA_003999685.1 of Taiwanofungus camphoratus. Lineage (NCBI taxonomy): Eukaryota > Fungi > Basidiomycota > Agaricomycetes > Polyporales > Taiwanofungaceae > Taiwanofungus > Taiwanofungus camphoratus. The sequence continues at coordinate 1,185,786 of CP021223.1, forward strand.
CGTGCCGTAGTCCCTGGCGGTAGACCATTTCCCTCTCCGTTGCAATCTATCTCGACTTCTGTGTGTATCATATGATTATATAACAGACTTTTACTTCTATTACCTCCGTCGCACATAGGAACATGCGCTCATGCTTAAACAGTGACGCGGAACAGGGTCACACGTTGTCAACTCCTACAGGCGCAAATCTACATGATATCGAAGCCATTCTTTGTAGTCTATCGCTGGATTCGTCTCGACAGGCATATCAACACCAGTTTGGGAACCTCGTAGACAGTCTTAGGACCACTGTGTAAGAACAACATCAAGGGGGTAATTTTGCTCGATTCAGATCCTACACACTTCAAAGGTAAGTACATCGATATCTATTATTCAGGTTTGGCCAGACAGTTCTATGTGAATGTCAGAATTATATTAGTAGATGCAGTCGTAATGTAGCAGCGCAGCACCAACTCGATTTTATCTTGCCGGTGGAGGGAAGCATGTGTCAGAACCCGAGTACCTTTGAAGTGGTTGGCGACCAATGTTCTCTCAGGTCGGGACACGAAAATATATAGCTTGCGGCTTGAGGCCGGTCATCCGAACGTTGTACTTACTTCGCGGAGTTCATGAACGTCAAAAATAGCATCCGCGGCGCGGGATCGTGTTTACTTCCTCCACAATTTTTTCCAAGTTGAACTCGGACTTCTCAGTACTTATCTTACAGTACAATCACATTCCCAACACTATCCGCTCTCTAAGTGCGTCTAATACTCTTTTTCCGTGGTCTGTCCATCTTCTTGGAGTGATTTTGTCTCGCGGGGTCCACGAGGATTGTTCACTGCAGCATAGTGAGCCCCATAGTTGCGCGCAGAGCTCTGCAGTCGTCATTAAAGTATGTCTGTGATAGAAAAAGTCAGCAAGGATGCTATAAACGCATCAGGCAACTCTGGATTTCTAGCAGACTGGTCCTCCATAAACAACAACGTGTATCATCGATGTGATGCAGGAGATATGTGAGTTATGATAGTTGGCTGATTAACCTTGCTAGGTAGTAGCGTACACATTATGCAGGCGTATGAGCCCACGTGTTTCTCTTTTTGGCAGCATTTTTGCAAACCTTTGAGTGTACAAGATTAGGAATCGAATTGTTATCGCCGCCGATATCGACGATAGTCAATGGATGTGCGTAGTTACTCCTTACAAGTGAGCTTCCCATTATTTCACAGTCAGAAGACCTTTGTACTCATTGTGTTATGATTGGTCGCGCCTTGACAAGTACACGAGGTGCTTCTCTGACAAGTTCAACACGACCTGGAACACAATAAAAGAAGTTTATGTTACCAGAAATCAACTTGAAGAGTAGATATCAAACCAACATCGGCGGCTATTTCATTTATTGAGTCATTAACGTCTAAGTTCTGGCAGGAGCATCTGTAGCAAGCTTCGATCCTACTGGTTTCTGATGTTTTCTATGTTCGGTTTGAGATAATGATCTTACATCTGAGTAGAAAATGTGATCCACCTCAGCGGATACGGGTTATCGCTTCCTCGGCCCTATTCGTGGTATCGGTGGACCCTGGTTTTTTGCCACGCAGGTGCAGCGACGGCCACCCTCATCGCCGTGCCGTTTCACAACTGATTACAGTCGAAAGCAACATGAGGTATAGTGAGCATTTGATCCGAAGCACGTACCTTGGCCTTCTAAAACCTCACGTCGTAGGTTCACGGCATTGCGAGAGTTCGCTGCCGCGTGCCACCACGAGTCCTTATCGATAATACATCTTCTTGATGACTCTCGCGGGTTCAACCTACCGGATCGTTATTCTGTCCAAAGTCTCTTGATGTTTATGGAAGCCTAACCAATATTGACGTAACAGTAAGTCTATAGGGAGATAGTATGACAGCTGCCCCTAGAATTCCAGTGTTGAAGGGCATCGTCAGAGTCTACGACGATCTCGAGGACGATCATCAAGGATAAGCTTGAAGCAGTCGATCAAACCGTCTCTGCAATCGGATAAGCCACACGTTGATTAAACTTATATTTTGGGATTGTCTCAATTCCAAGTATCACACATCGCATAATCGATCGTGAAACGCTTGATTTCGTTTCGATATTTTGCGCTCAACGAGCCGAAGGGAATTAGAACATGGAGCGCAGGCCAACAAATATTAGGTGTAAGTACTGATTGTACCGACATTAGGTAACGTATAAATGACGTGACAACAGCTGCGATATAACATAACAACATAACAATCTAACTGAGAAGGGTAAATGTGATACAGTGCATTGAGTGTGTGATCCCATGATGTCAGTCCGTATAATGTAAATAAGGAATGATAAACAGCCTTCCGAGCACCAGTATGTAAAAAAAGTCAATGCGTTACGTGAATAATAACGTATTCAAATAAGGAGACAGACAAAGAGCGGACAGGTGTGAGGCTGTCTCGACAGCACCTGGGTAAAGTAGTCCAAATTCAGTACGGCCGGCCTTGATATCTGCGAGGGTCCCTTTCGTCATCGTCATGACTTCGACCACGATGATACGTAGAGGGGGTAGGTGATGGGATGAGACGGCCAGCGACATGGTGCTGTGTCTCTCCCACAGGACGCTGAAGTCCATAAGCCTGACTGACGCTCGCTGACCCCATCGGAACATATCCTCCTGCAGCAGGGAGGCTAGCAGGGCCTGCTGTATGTGATGAGGCTGGGAAAGGTTCACTAGTAGTTGGGGGCGCGGAGGACGATGCCTGGCGAGTACTCTGACGCATGGCTTGTCTTTTATTTTGAAACCTACCGAACAAAGCATCACGTAGCGATCAATGGCCACAAATCCCGATGAAGAGTATCAACAAGCCACTCACCAGATCTGCACACTCCTGGCTGACATGCCTAGTTTCTTTGCGAGTTCGGCTCGCTCTTCAGTAGAAGGAAAGGCCGTACGATTGTATGTTTCATTGAGAACTTTCAATTGCTCGGCGTCGGCGCGTTTTCGCTTCTTCTTGATAGCAGGTTCCGCGACTGGGGGTTCGGGCACGTACGCCGAAGGTGACACCATTGGGGGATTGCGCGGATATGGTGATGGACCATGCATGGACAATCGAGATGGAACGGTCCGGTCAACGGACATGGAGGCGCGTCTAGGCATCATGCCAGAAGATTCAAATCCTGTGGATGGTACCGGGGGAGGAAGGTTCCTTGGATCGGGTGCAGGTGGATAATAAGATGCAGTAGGTTGCTGAGAATGTTCTGGGTAAGGAGTGTACGCGGCTGGGAAGCCTGCAGAAGGAGAACGAATGTGAGTTCCAGGGACTATAGTTGGATTAGAAAGGATGGAATGACCCTGCATTGGGTCGCTGAGCGGTGGCATGGAACGAGAATCATGCGTATCTGCAATCATCGCAGAAGATGTCCGAGACGGATATGTACCATACGAGGTCTGTGCTGCTTGAAACCTAGGATCCGTAGGAAATGAAGTTGGCTGATGATGTCCAGGTACTGTACGTAAGCAAGGTTGTTTGGTTTGTCACAGCCAGGAGCGATATGAAAGTGATAAAACTCACTAGGATTAACAGGCCATCCTGATTGGCCGTAGGCTGATATATTGTAATCGGACCGGCTTTGCGTAGGTTCTTGCTGAAGATATTGATTCGAAGAAAATGAAGGGTCAGGAGCTACATTGGAGACTAGGTTTTGAGTTCTCATTCATACAATGTAAGGCACTTTGAACGAAAACGGACCTGGAGAACGTGAGGTTCGAAAAGGTAGATGAAGAGGAGGGAGCACAGTTCGCCCACCCTGTCCTATGTGAAATAGTCCGCGACGCGCGTTGTTGTTGTTATTGTTGTTGCCTCCACTGGCGGGACTCCTGCGCGGTGTTCGTGGACGAGGAAAGCAACCATAAGAAAAGTGATCGTCCGGCGGGTTCGACATCGCTACTCTAAGCGAGAAAAGGAAATTGTCGTCGGAAATTTTTGCACAATTCTCCGCGATTAAGTACTCGGATGCCAATGCACGCGGCAAGCTACACATGACCTCTCCTGTACAGCCAGAAAGTGGTTGGTGCTCAGGGTGAGGCAAAGGAACGCTCCCTGATGAGTCAGAGCAGTCGGCCTAGCGATTGTGGCACGTCAACGCTGTTACATGTACGTTGAAGGCAACAGCACTGTGAGTCGGAGTCGTGCGCAGGGAGCGGAGACACGCGGTGGTAAGCTAGAGGGTCCTCTGGGCAATGGGCACAAAGCAAGTGAGGAGGGCACGAAGCGTGCCTTGCCGCAAGATTTTGCAGATTTCAGAGCAAATTGGAGAATGCCGACAACCTGAGGAGATGGCTGTGTCAAGAGCTAGGTTCAAATATGGGAGGGTTAAAGGAATCAGAGTTGCAAGGCTTGCTAGGTTCGACTGCAGACAACCGGTTGAGAACATCACAATTAGGTAGAAAGAGCCGCGCGGTGAAGACTCCGCGCTCTTATGATGCTGGTTGTGGCCTGGTACAAGCAGGCCACGACTCAGGCTCCGAAAGGGTCCACATATCTTGCCTCGTGCCTTCGTGCCGTCGGGCCATGTTCGTTTTGTTGATTTCTCAGGTCTGCGCACCGCCGAGAGACCTTAGGCTGGGTACTTCCTCCGGAGTCATCCGTTTCTTAAGGTGCAGGGTCGTACGGCGACGCGGTGTCCATTCATTTCACGGCCGGAAGTACCGAGATGAGGCCTTTGTTGGAGGTCTTCCGGAATCTTGGCTGGATCACTGGACATATGATTGTCTAGCAACAGAGCGAGATAGCCTCCCGACGTGTTGTTGTACAGGATTTCAAGATGCAATCCGACTAGAAGCGACAAGACAAGAGACGCTTAAACAATGAGATGGATCGGATCGGGATTTTCTTGTCTGGAGGCACCCTACCGTTTGAGTGCCAGTGCTAAACAGCTACGTAGAGGATTTCGCATCTGAAGCATTGACATAATTCTCTTAGAAGCCTCAACCTTCCTTAGCATACGGATGTAATGCAATGTACAGGTTCAGGGCCTGGCGGGGAATAATGGCAAAGAGGGAAAAGGAACAACGAGCGCTGATTGATCGGCACCGCTCACATGGTCGCCATGGTCAGATTCTCGACGAGTTCTCCATTAAATCTATTCCAAGATGAACACAGGCCATTCAACGTTCAGAACATATACACAATACGACGTCGTCGCAAAGTAACTTACAGGACATTGAAAGCCAAGTCACTTCATGCTTCGTTGTGACCACGTGAACGCGAGCTTCGGACGCCTGCCGCATATGGATAGTAGCGGTGTGATAGTACTTCCTCAGTGCGCCTTCGCGGTCAGCGGTGTACCGTACCATTCAATTCGATGGCGGTCTCACCACGTCGTCCTCTGCCCACTCCGCCTGGCCCGCCCAAGGTTGGATATCAGAATCGCCATGCATTTCAAGATGGTCTGCCAGGAGGACAACCTGACTTATATCCTTATGGTGACCCATATAGCTCACCTTATCCCTATCCTCCATTTGTGCCGCACAGCATGCCTAATTATGACGAGCAACCGTCCATCTTACGTGGAGGAACGCTTCTGCATAAAGGATTCTATGACCTCCTTTCATTGATTCCGTCCACTCCGTCTCCTTCTCGGTTGCTCTGGCGCGATAATGCAGAGCCTGTGGCTGGTCCAAGATATGAAGACATAGTATCTACCACGAAACCAGCGAACATGCCTGTTCTAACCCATCCTTCTGCGGCTCCCGCTAAGAGTAACAAGGGGCGCAGGATCAGCAAAGATATGGTATCTAAACCTACTGGATTCGTGTATGTCTATTGTCATGGTCAATGAGTTGTAATGGGGTTTAAGCAATCTTCGTATCAGCCATTTGATTCATGCTTCCGATGCTGATCAGGCAGAGGCACTGCTGACTCGGTGGGGCCCAGAGGGTCAAGGCAAGCTGGGAGGTCAGACTAACCAGATACCTTCGCTGTATGAGTGCATTAATCAAAGTGTCACTCCTAGACCCTCTATGGGCAGATCCTATCAAGAGCCTCATCCGCCAGAATAACCAAGCCAGAGCTATCAACGAGGTTGTCAACGCACTTAACCCAAGTCAAAGTAGCTTTAATAAGCCTCAAGGAGGACAGCCTCTGCCTCTCCGTGTTGTTAACGGCATGAGCACCACTACTTCTTCCACCATAACCACCGCCGCTCGCGAGAATGTTGCCCTGTCATCTGTTTCAGCAACGGTAATGCAAGCGTCCGTATCATCCGTCCCGGTACTGGGGCAGCCCGGAAACTCTACCATTCGATGGACCGCTGGTCTGGCTGCCCATCCAGAACATGAGCACGAGGATGCAGCGGCAGCGGACTCAGGAAAGGACCTTCCGGATGTCCCTGTCCCTGTTCTTCGGAAGCCCATCAATCCGTCTTTGGCCACATTGGAGAAAGCCGTATCTGCCAAGATTTACTTCGAAAATTTATATTTCCCATTGTTTCGGCACCCACCCTCTCGCGAACAACGAAGACTGGCTATGGAGAAGGAAATGACGAACATGCAATTGAGTGAAGCACAGAAGGATTATCTCCGTAGCCGATGGCGGCAGAACGAGACAGACTACCTACGAGAACAGAGACGGAAGGTAGATGTCAGTGCATTTGTGAAGCTCAAAACAATAGGACACGGTAGGCTCGTTGCTCCTCATCGGTCAAGTCGGAGATCGGCTCATTCATTCCATGCGTCCCTACTTTTCAGGTGCTTTTGGAGTTGTGTCACTGGTTCGCGAGCGTTCGACGGGCCAGCTATTTGCCATGAAGCAGGTGATAAATTGTCTTCATCATTTTTCACTTCGGAATCTCAATTTGCAAATGTATTTATTTCTCACCATTTCATCTCCACAGTTGCGAAAGACGGATATGTTACGTAAGGGTCAAGAGGGGCACGTCCGCGCCGAGAGGGACATCCTCAAGTCTGCGTCGCTAGTCAGTAATCCTGGCGGGGCCGAGTGGATTGTCAGGATGTACTACAGCTTCCAGGATCGCGACCACCTTTATCTTGTCAGTCTTTTTTCGTTCGCGACTTCGGTCCTCAGTGGTAATAGATGGGCACTGATTTCATTTTGATTTCATATCCGATAGGTGCTCGAGTATATGGGTGGTGGAGACCTTCTCAACCTCCTGATAGAAAGAGACGTATTCGAGGAAGATTTCACACGGTTCTACGTTGCCGAGGTTCGATTTCATCTGCTAAAAAATTCCGGCCAATTTCTGACCTTTTGTCCTATGGTCGTGCCATATGATGTTCGTGTGTCTTTTCCTATAGATGGTATTGGCGATCGAATCATGCCACAAGCACGGATTCATTCACAGGGATATAAAGCCAGACGTGAGTACAAGCCCCGAGCCATCGGCGCTCTGTCTCCAGATGGTCTAGTCATATTTATCGCGGCATCGGTGATTGTCCTTTGTTCTCCAACAGAATTTTCTCTTTGATCCACAAGGACACATCAAACTCAGTGATTTTGGTCTCGCGTGAGTACAACTCGGTGCTACTTGGGCAGATAAAGTGCTCGCGACTTTCACGTTACTCACAATCACATCTTCGCGTTGTATCAGCACGGATCTACATTGGGCGCACGACACCTCATGTGAGTGTCACAGCCCCCAAACATTGTACCTTCCGGTCTGACAGCGCTCTCTGCGTCCAGACTATGAGCAGCAGCGCCTCCATCTTTTGCATAAACATGGAATAGATCTCGAAGACAATCACGGTAATGGACTCTCCGACGGCACGCGGACGAAGCGCATGGACCGCAAGGATGTGGAACGCTTGATGGGTGGGGGTGATGGTCAAGGAGGTATCTTCACTTGGAGGGAGCGACACCGTAGAAAGGTATGCATGCACGTCTGGTGGCTTGTTTTGGTGATGTCTCGTGCTTATTCGCCCCTGTTTACGCAGTTGGCGTACTCAGTGTGAGTTTTTCGCGGTGCTAACTCATCCCATGACCTCGAAATTTGAGTGCTGACGTGGCCGTCCCTACTAGATGCGGCACTAACTCTTATAGTAAGCGGGCCGCATAAATGATGAACGAGCTCGTGTGTAGCTTACGCCGCCCTTGACCAGTGTCTCCCGAGGTGATACGAGGCCACGGCTACACGTATTCCTGTGACTGGTGGAGTTTGGGTGTCATCATGTTTGAATGCCTCTATGGGTGCGCCTCACGCTCTCTATACAGTTAAGGGTATTGATAGCAGGCGTTGCTTCGCTGTTTAGATTTCCGCCGTTTGTCAGTAACTCGGTAAGTCTTATGTAGGATTTATCCGACGCAGCCCGTCCCATACGCATATCCATTCTCGCTTTGACCTATTTGTCACTTTGGATAGCGCCATGTCACCCGACAGAAAATTTTGAATTGGCGACAATCGCTCCGGTTTCCGTCTCGTCCGCGCGTTTCGCATGAAGGAGTCAATTTGATGGAGCAACTTCTTTGCGAACCTGAGGATCGCCTCGGATCTCAGGCCTCGTCATCCGTAAGCAGGCCTAATTCTATGATCATACAGGCCAGGCGGAGTGGGTTCATAACCCCAGCGGGCACGTTAGGCAGTGTAGATGGGGCTCATTTGATCAAGGTTGACTCTGATGTTTCAAAAACACGGTGTTCGGTTACTCATTATCGAAATATGTTTGTTAGGCCCATCCATGGTTCCGAGGGATTGAATGGGAGAATATGCATAGGTATGCCGCCCCTTACCGACCTGAACTTCGGCACCCAGAGGACACACGTCATTTCGACGATGACATTCCGCCTGAGGTTAGCTGCGGAACTCAATGGTACTGTCATGTAATTGATCAACCATTTTTACAGCCTCTTGCGCCCGCAAACGGCGCAGCTGCTGATGCAACCCGCGACCCTCTGCTTCGGGACAAGGCGCATGGCCAACAGATTTTGGAAGTACGCAAGGCTTTAGCCTTTGCTGGATTTACTCACAAGAGTCCACGAGTTATAAGCTATGTCAGGGCGGATAAAGCGTTCGATCCCGAGCCAGATAGCTATGGCAAAGATGAAGGGGACAGGGGCCGTTCTACCGTCCGCGAAAACCGGGATATCGGTAAAGGGCGAGCAATATCTCTCTGATTTCGGCTCAAGCCTCCCGAGCCTGCATGGAAATGCCTTCTGCACGACATAACTCCATGCATCCTAGGTGCCACTTCTGTCGTGTGTGCATCTTGACTATCTTTGCTCTTCTGAACGGACGATCTTACTTTTATGATCTAAGTTGTTGTTTGTATGTAATTTTGCCGAAAGCTACCTTTTGTGTATAATACGGCTCGCTTGATCTAACGAAGGTCTATCAACGTGTTCAGGGTGGTCGAAAAGAGAGCAACTCATGGTGACCACGCAGATCATGACTGAAGTTCGTGGGCATTTAGAGTTTCGGCGGCATAGATTGGTTCTTTCAAGTATTATAATAGTCTAAATTAGTTCTGCTGGTTAACTCTGGCGGATAGACAACTAAATGCAGCGGTGTTGCAGACGTAAAGGTACATAACTTGACGACATGACGAGTGGTACTTAGACAGATCTCCCCCAGCTAATATGTCGCCTAATTACAATTTTAAGCTTTCCATCACCTAGCTTTGATGAATCGCAACCAGTAGACATTTAGAGTGGTTTCCAAGGTACAGAATGAAATCGAAGTTCATAACCTCCACACAAGATATAGTTATTCTCGAACACGTTCCAGCAACGCGACAATAGCGTGTTGCTGCGGAGTGACGCGCTTGAACTATGGGTTAAACCGACCACATCGGGTGTCACATAACCAGCGGTTCAATGCGCCTTGAAAGAGAGCTTGAAGACGCGGATAATCTACCTGCCATGGGAAATGCAGTATGTCTCCTACATCATGGCCTGACTCACAAATGTTACTTTCCGTAGTATCATTGACAGATCATCACTAATCATCTCCATGAACAGCGCGCTCAGAAAGGTACGACATACCTATAAGTCCAATCCATGCCGGGATTAACTAGCAACAACCCTTTGTTGTTAGAGTACACTGGCATGACAAGTTGAGAAGCATATTCCCTTATCTCGCAGTGAACACACCATTTGGCAATCAATGTCGTAAAGCAATGACGATCGAAAAGTGTCACTATACGGCCACGAGATATCTGATTTTTGCTGAATAACTAGAGTCAAACAAGCGCCTCGTGAAATCTTAGTGTGGGACGTCTCGATCATGTCAAGCCCTGCGTGAGATAAGACGTGATACGCCCGTTCTGCTCCCACTGCTGTAGACAAACACGTACATTTGGGAGCCGAGCGAGAAGGCATGTTTGGGTCGCCTTCTAGACAATGGATCAGAACTACAGTGCAGACTGTGCGAATACGCCATGTCGCATCACTTAATAGCGAGGTATTGATAAGCCGTCAGTACTCATCGAAAATCCATTGGAGAAGCAGAGATATTGGTATTGGTCGTCGACTTGAAGAGTGGTGTTTTAGATGTACCACTGTCAACCATGGACGGGGCGCCCAGTTCTGTTGCTATGAAAGGAATGTATAATTCCATTGATTAGTGAAGTAGACTTGTCTTGTAGTTATGTGGTGCAAGTATTGTCCAACTTGGGCATTAGTGTTCAAAGTGAAAGTTGAATATCACAGAATATCTCGGAGATAACCGATGGCCTCCGAGAAAGGCAACCCTTATGGAATGTGAACTTGATATTCGCGAATAGCTGGTACATGGTTAGTTGAATAGCAGGATTCGAGCCACAAACACTGGTACATTTACTTCATGCTATCAATGCGGACACCAAGACAATGACCTGCTCATCATTGTAAGTTATGGTGGCGATAAGCAGGGATACATATTCAAAGTTCATCGTGAGATAAAATACTCTCTTTACTCCATCCTATTCCTCAAATTGTCGAATTGACTTCCCTCGTATGTCAGCCAATTAGGGCTGTCGTCCAGCTTGCCCATCGCTTCTTTTACGACCGCGACCAAACTCCTGCCAGGCTGCGCCTCTTTCCCAGGCCCACCCTCCATTCCCTCCCTTTGACTTCCCTTGTCTCCGCTCAACTCCCAGAACATGCTTCCACCCAGACCTTCTCTCTTGATCCAGTCACCCTTCCACATCCCTACCTCTTCTGAATCAAAACTGACCATCTCCTTAGTCTGGTAATTATAAGACCAACTGGCGAGCGCTTGCTCGTCTCGGAACATGTATGATCCTGGGAGAGGGAGAGCACGGTAATCATACACCCCCTGCTCCCAGCTGCCCGTTCCAATGCCTTGGAAAGGTCGGCCGGGCCCTTCCGTGTTCATAAAGCTTCGACCATATAGTGGAATGCCAAGGACAATCTTGCTACGCTGCACGCCTTGGGATACATACCACTGTATAGACTGAGATGAATTGATAGGCCCTCCGAAAATATTGGCTTGATGATTAGCAATCTGATCCCATGAGCCAGCTGCGATTGTCGTGAGAATCAGTGTCGACTACGACGGCACAGACTATCTATCACTTACAGTAATCATAAGCCATCATATTCCAGAAGTCGAGATATCGATCCATTTCTGGGACATGTAGTTTCTGATAATTGTCCGGGCCACACGGTGCAGCAATCTGAAGCCTAATGTAAGCGTGCATAACAGTAACATCGGCCTCTTGGATACATACTGTGAGGACGAACTTATAGTCGATGCCCTTCCTTCTCGCATGTGCATCCAAACCTTCTCTCAATTCCCTCAGAAGGGCCACGTAACCTCTAGCTTGATCGTCGTTTTGTGGATATTCATAATCGATATCCAATCCATCCAGCCCGTTATCTTCCAATATTCTAATAGCTGACGCGACGAACTTCGATCTCAAAGCAGGAGAGATCACTACAGGGTGGAACGTCGGGGAATATGTCCAACCCCCGATGGACAGGAGTACTTTCAGATGACGTTTCTGTTTCTTCAATTTATAAAGAGCTTTAAAATTGCCGTACAAGTTCTTGCCGCTGTCATTCCAGGAATCATCAGCGTAGTGAATTTCCTGGTCCGCCCACGTATCCGATAAAAAGACTTCTCCTGTGTCTCCCTTGATATTTGCGAATGCGTAAAGAATGTGGCTAACTTCGATGAGCTTGCAGTTGTGCACTCTGATAGACTGAACTCACGTCAAGTTCTCAGCCGGAATCAACGAGGGAGGGAACTTTCTTCCGTAGATTCCCCTACCAGATACAGTGAGTACAAGCCACAAAAGGCACAGAGCAACCGTCACCAGTTAACAAAACTGAGAATTCCAAAAGTCAACAGCCTAATTAAGAAAGAGAATACACCAGTGCATACTATCCAACACTGTATTTCCCACTGCTCATTATTATATCTGGGCTGTCGCCAGGTGCAGCTGAAGTGATCGTTCCTTCCTTCGCCGGAGGAGCCTGCTGCGCTTCTTTGCCCGTATTCTTCTGTACGGACCACTGACCGGCTTTATACGCTGCTAGTGCGACGAAGCAAAACGTCACGGCAAGTAAAAGTAACCGCCGTACTGAGGGATAGTGAGGATGTACTTTGGGAGCCGATTCTGAACTGTTCTGGTCTAAGTCAGTTGGCACAGGTTCATATGATGGCGAAGGGCCAGGCATCACGGTTCCGCGGGCGCTCGACGCTGAACTTTTGTTACGAGGCTACCAGCAGCCCAGTAACGCAACTTTTTCAGTATTTCGTCTCCCGTTGCGTCCCCACGCCCCGATCCGTCTCGAACTTTTTTTGACGAGAAGCGCTTTTCGTTTAGCACCTCCTCAAATTTTATAGAGCTTGAATTTTGCGAGGAGAGAGATTCCGAGAGAGATGAAGCGTTGCAACAGTAATGCAACCATTCACCGAGCGCATGTCACGGAGTAAGTCACGGTGCCAAATTTGGTAGCCTGCTATAAGCGCATGCCGCTCGCGGCGGCTGTCAGAGCCTGTCACACAGGAGAAATGTCTATGGCGATTATTTATATGCTATGTGTCTGTGTAAAATGTGAGAACAGCCGAGCCTTCAATAGCGCTGCAAACAATTGTTGAAATGATTTTTGCTTACATCTATCTACAAAATTTTTCTGTGATCAGACGACTTGACAGCATATTTAGATACTTAAGTGTGTATCCCATGGGATTTATCAGATTTTTAGAGGGAGAGGAAGGGACGCAATCCACGGAATTGCGATAACTGATAGTACATTCTCGTCACGTGACTACAGACGCGTCGAAGCAGTCATAAATTGTCGAAGCACGCCGATACCTCCCGGATGCAATGTGGAAATGGGATCCCAGACTAGTCAACGGGAAAGAGAATGCAACTCTATATTGGGATGACATTTCGTGGTTATTCACGCGAAAACGCCGTATACAAGGCGCCTTCGGAAAATCCGCTGTGATCACCCGTCCGGATAATGTTTCGGCGTCGGTACAACCGGACGGGACAGCGCCGAACGGGGACATTTAGGCTTTCCCCAGAGTGCGCGGGCATTTAGCACCAGACGGCGTGTCAATTACTTCTTGAAGATAAATATACTCAACCATCCGTAGAGCTCGTGTGATCAGCAAGGACTCGACGGCCCGAACAGCATGTAGAGGCGACGCGATGAATCTTCAATGGCATGTCACCCTCCAGGCCTTTCCTTCGAGAGCAACACGATCGATAGGTAGTGAGCCTGTGCACCGCCCCTAAGCACAACGACGTGAGGCAAGCCATCGTCGTTGAAAGGGGTGGGACAGTCTCCAATTGCAAATTGCGGCACGTACCGATGTCAGACCTGCGGCTGTCTTGGAGGTCAAAATCGGGGTAATTGCTCCCTGCAGCCCTTGGTCCCGCATCAAGCACCGCCCGTGAGCGTGTTGTTCCAAGGCTTGCAGCAGAGCATCACGGAGTCACTACGACGTGCTGGTTGCTCGCCAGAGTCGGCATGATGATGGAAGCGAGCACGCTTGATGCAGCCGTGGAAAGTACCATAGACGGTCTGCAGGAAATGGGGGCCGTCGGAGAAGCTGCCAGTGAGGACTTGGCACATGCCATGATCGTTGAGGTACTGGCATGCGCCCTGTGCAATGAATAGTTTGCATCTGGTAAAACGCTCAGCAAAAACTACGCTGTGCGTGGTGAAGCGTTGTCAAAAAAAATCCAAAACAAAAAGTAGGAACTGTCAAAGAAAAACTTGGCTGAACTTTCGCCAAACAGGTACACACCGTGTTTAGTAGTCCTGACTGGCGAGGGAAAGTGTTAGATGCGTTACTGCAACTCCAAGATGTGGATATCTGATTTATGACATCCTTGAACGTCTCACCCCGTGATCAAGAATGTCTGAGACAAAAGATACCTCGTCGCCAGGTGCATGGTCCTGTCTTGAACATCCATCACCCTTACATCGCCTCTCAAGTCAGGGTTGGCGGTAACAGCATCGTGCAAGGACAACATGTATCAAGGAAATAGATAACCAGAAACATGGGCAAACGGCCTCACCGACGTTGCTTTCAGGACTATACGAGACGAATCATCCCGAAAATGCGTTAAATTCAGACTCAGTATTCGCCGGCAAGGAGGAATGGCTCTGAAGAGTAAATAGCGGAGGTAGGGCATCTGTAAACTTGCGGCGGCTCAAGGAGACCGCAAGGGCAGCCGGCACAGCTCTAGCATCTTTGTCGTAGTCGTTCATGCCAACTAGCATCGTGAAGCATTGGTGTATGCTGCAAAGAAGAAACGTATAGTTAATCAATGCATCTGAGCAAAATGTCGCCTACAGCACTCACTGTCACACACCGACGAGTAAAACTCGGGAAAACGCCAGCGTCCCTAGTATCGATCGTGTGTGAAAGTCTGCGAAGAAAATTAGGCGCGCACCGGTAAACGGGATATGCCCGAGAAAACATGATACAAGATGTGTAATGTCGTGCTACAATATTTCATGCTTATGTCTACACCATGAGTACTCAGCCTCCCTTGACCTCTCTCCACAACGGAGTCAAAGCTTGTGCTACAGTATTTGCTGCCACCTCCAGACAGTCTCGTAATTCAATGTCTTCCACGCTTTTCAAGAGGCCTCTTGCTCTCCACCGATCAGGATGGAATCGCTTGTGACTTTTCTCCACGAAGGTCTTGTAGTCTTGGGCCCGCAGATGAGGTTTCACAGCGTTGAAGAATGCTTCAACGGCTGTCCAATCAACGTCTTCTACTGTGAGAGTAGCCGGGGTGTGCAAGACAGGCCACGGGACGATTTCGAAAGTGACGGGGTCGGAAGGTGTAAACTTTGACGTGTCGAATGTCTCGCAAAGCAACTTGTACCGTTCGAGGGCGCGTTGTGTAGTCCAAGGGCCAGAAGTCCATCGCTCGTGCTGCTGCTGCCTCCGTCGCCGCTCCTGTTCCTTCTCTCGTTCCGCCCTTTCCCTAGCCGCCCTCGCCCTCAGCTCTGCCTCAGCCTGTTCTGTCTCCCGTCTTCGTCGTCGGTCCTCCGCCTGAGTCGCTCTCCTTTGCTCTTCTTCCTTCTTCGCCCGCCGTGCCTCTTCTGCCGCCCGCTCGCGTTCCATCCGTTTCCTCGCTGCTTCTTCCCACAGCGGCTTATCTTTCTCCAATTCAGCAAGCTTTCGTTGGGACTCCTCGATAGCAGCTCGACGCATTGCTTCTTCGTCGATCTCACTCGCATTAGCGCCCGACCGAACTTCTGCACGACTATTGATGCCTACGACCATGGGTTCAATATACAGCGTTGATTAGTGTCAGGATCCTACCGTTACGACGGATTTTCTCCGCAAGGTCCTCCGGTACATCCGCTAGAATGTCGTTTAAGAAAGTTTGGTGTTGTGTCTCGTTCCATAAATTGGCTCGCTCCTTGTATTGTTCCCTCATTCTTCTCTCGCGCTCGGCACGCCTCTCTTTCAGTTCACGTCTAGCCGACGTTGGCGAAAACAGTCGTGGGCGCTTGCTCTTCTGCTGTTCCGTAGTTTCTGGTGCACGTCGATCAACATCATCAGGTCGAGATGAGCCATTACGCGCGGAGAGTTCATCGGTTGGCGAAACTAGTGCTCAGTCAGTTACTTAAGCTAAGACATTGCAAGGCAGACGAACACACTTTTCCGTTTTGTCGTAGTCGGACATGGAAAGTTTCCCGAACGTCCGTTGAGATTGGCTTTTGATACCGTTGGCTCGTCATCTTCCATAGTGAGATCGATCATCTCTTGGTCTTTTTCTGATAATTCGGAGGCCATTTTTGTTCTGGTTGCTATCTTTTCTCTCCTAAGCCTGCGCTTTTCTTCCGCCACTTTGCGCCGGTGCTGGAGGCGGGACCTGGGACCTATGCACCTTGCTGTCTTCGGTAATCTACTGGATCCGGGAGAAATGCTGCCTGTGCGGCGTGCGCGAGTGAAACCGTCAACGATGATCTCTTCCACTTCGTCTATTTCATCGTCAGAGTCGGAGATGTACTGCGGTCCTTCATTTCCGTCTTCACTTGAGTCATCAGAAATAGAAACGAACGTGCGGAATCTTTTGCGAAACTCCGGAGATAGTCTTTCATCCGAGGACGATGAGGGAAACCGACGTTTCGAATGGGGTGGTGGCGAACGATGCATTGTAGCAGCTGCGGCAGAAGGTAAATCGTGGAGACCGCCCCGATCTTTGCCTTTCTTCTTCGAGATGACAGTGAAGTTGGGTGGTGCTCGTACGAAACAGTCGTATTCCGGGTCAAGTTTGTAAACGTCCCACTGGTCTTGAGAGCAGTATATCATCTCACTGCAATCACATCAAATTCCCGGAGAAGGGTTCAGACTCACAATGAGACATATAGAACAATCTTTCTGCTCACCCACAGATCTCGACAGCCCTTGGCCAAGCCCCCTCGTTCTCTACACTCTCCTCCCTACGCGCGCGAGGCACGAAGCGCCAGAAGCTTTCGCCGCGCGGACCAGGAGTGGTCTCAATAACGACGCGTTTCGGACGATATAAGTCTTTGTTTATGGATGACTGACGCATGCTTGTGGTGTTCCGACTGGAAGAAGCGGCAAGAGGGTGAAAGGACGCGAACGATAACGTGGAGCCCGGGACATGCAGCAGGCGCTCTGGCTGAGTCGGGTCAAGCTGACCAGGTACCGTACCAGAAATTGAGCGCGGTCCGGAAGAGTAGGAGGGCTCTGCGTTGGCAGGCATGAGTACTTTAGGAATGAAGAGTTTTCTGTCTGAAGGTTCAATAATACTTTGCCATAGTCAACGTCCGGCCTAAGAAACCTACACGTGACCGGATCGCCACACGTCGCGCCCGCGCATGTTTTAATTTATGCTATTGGGAATTGGAGAACCGGTGGTCCCGTATAGGCACTTCAAGATGAACTCATCGTTTATTTGACATCAACTCGATGCAGTTATGAGTACGCAGTGCTAGTTTGAAGGACCTAAGGGCCACTTACGGTGATGGCTGAACCGACTCGGAAATTGCCGCTTTAGACACTCCAAGCGTGTAGTAAGTACAACTCCGGAGCGACCTAAAGGTTGCGTTCAGCTTTTGTTCATACGAAAGCACTCATTTAGTTGTAAGATCAGGTCAGGTAATACTGAAATGGCACGTAGTACTAGTATTTGTTTCGGCTGCATTCGTAATAGCAAGTTGGGACAATCATTCAGGTGACGAAGTGACGAGTCAGAGGGTGACTTCCGGTCAGAGAGATTTGACTGCAGGTGACTCGCCGTGTTAGCGCATACAAGAGCATCTGAAGCACCTGCATGACAGAAAAAGACAATTCAGAGCTGACTTTCTTGTCGTACTGCGGTCGTCATGACTAGCCTACGGACATTTCAGAACGAGATAGACGAGATACAGCATCGAGAAGTCACCCGACAGCGAACGCAGGCCGCCCTCGAGCGAGGCAAGGAGAAGGAGAAAAAGCCAGCAGGTAAACTCATCGAAGTACAAGATCGCCCTGAGACTAGTGTACCATCCGGGGGCACAAATCCGGAGTCTTCGGATGTCGATGAGGAGATTCAGGTAAATATTCTTACCATGGATCGGCATCGATTGCGACCGACTGACCGTCATTCATAGGCATTACTTTTGTCGCAGACTCCGTCTAATCACGACCGAGCGCGGGATATAATTGCCTCTCTTTTAACGCGACATAGGGGAGAATACGTCTTTCGAATAGGCGCACATCCTCCACATTCTAGGTTGTTCACGGGAGAACCTGTGATAGCGAGCGATGGGTGGCGTGGAGTAGCACGTACTGAGGCAGAGCTGGATGCTTTGCAACAAGAAATCGCCCAGGTAGTAGATGAAGTTGGCGGCAAGGTACTTTTGTTACTATGTTTAACATATACAGTGTTGACCGGCAAGGGAAGACTACTGTGCTGTTTAATACAAGATCAATCCATCCTCGAGCGACACTCTTATTACGGCTGCCCCCTACAGATGTGTCCTTGACCCCCGAAGTCCGCTGCGCGGTTGTAGGAAATGTGGATAGCGGGAAGTCGACAACTCTGGGAGTCCTTACAAGAGGTATTGCAAGTCGCTTTGTGAAGTGGCCAAATCCTTGATCATCATGTCTAGGGGCTCTTGACGATGGAAGAGGTCGTGCTCGAGTCAGCCTATTCCGACACAAACACGAGATTGAGAGTGGGCGGACGTCCAGCGTTGGCATGGAGGTAATCGCTTCCTGAGTTTCTATAAAATTATCACAGTCTGATGTAACAATGCAATGTTGCAGATCTTAGGGTTTGACCCCTCTGGCGCACCCATTCTTCCCTCCACTGCGTACTCAAGTGACCTTGAAGTCATCAGGCATGAAAAGATGGGCTGGGAAGAAATCTCCGTGCAAGCAGCCAAGATCATCTCATTCATTGGTGAGACTCATGTCCTTGCCCGTTGTCTTCAGCTGAGGTGCAGCTTGCATTCAGACTTAGCGGGTCACGAGCGGTATCTAAAGACTACCCTGTACGGTCTGACCTCCGGCGCACCTTCGTGCGTGATCCTCATCGTAGGAGCAAATGCTGGGCTCATCGGTATGTCGAAGGAGCACCTTGCCATAGCACTTGCGTTGAGTGTACCCGTGATTGTTTGTATAACCAAGGTAAGTTAAGTAAGTTAAGCCGTCAGTCGCGTGCTTCAACCGATTTATCAATGCATCAGATTGACATGACCCCGCCGAATGTTTTGTCAAAAACAATTGAACAGGTGACCAAGATTATGAAGAGTCCTGGCTGCAGGTATGTCGTTGCGGACTAGGTCCAAAAGAAATACCTACTGAAAGGAGGTGTCACTATACGTCATCACAAGGAAGACACCCATCTTTGTCAATTCTTCTGAGATAGCTGTGGAAGTATCGCAGGTACTCGCCAAAGAGCGGTAAGTCACGTCTCGCAGTACTGGTCGGTCTGAGCTTCATAAAAATGCAGGATATGCCCTATTTTCCGGCTCTCCAATGTGACGGGTGAAGGTCTCGATTTTGTAAGCACTTTTCTCCCTAACTCACCATTCAAAATTGGTCAATGATCTTGGCTCCTGCAAGCTTCGTACATTCCTCAATCTGCTACCTGCGAGTGAAAGCGACAGTGACAAGTATGTGGTCGATCAACCGTTAGAGGTAGCCGAGCTACCCCCTCTTCCTTGGTTTATATTCTCACGACCTTCACGTGTGATATTGTAGTATTCGGTCACAGAAGTGTGGTAAGCCAATAAAGTGTCTAGTTGGAATGCATGCCATGACCACTTCAATTATCATTTGGTGTATCAAGGTCTGTACCGTATGTTGGAACCGTTGTCGACGGTATTCTCAACAGCGGGGCCATCAAGACCGGTGATGCAATCCTATTAGGCCCAGACTCCAACGGTAATTTCCAGAGCACGGCTGTGAAGAGCATACAGCGAAAACGGTTGGGCGTTGCTTCACATCCTCTCTATTAGCTGATTGATTATCATGAATAAAACTCGACTCAGGGCGCCGGTAAGCAGTGCTGAAGCTGGGCAGTGTGTATCGCTTGCCCTGAAACGTGTACGGAAATCTGCTGTCCGCAAAGGCATGGTGATAGTACACAAGACGGATGTACCGCCCAAAGGTAAGGGACGTGCGCCAATCGCCTAAGAACCATACAATTTGACCGGTTGCGTGTATTAGCCGTGCGGAGATTTGAGGGACAAGTCCTCATCCTGTAGTAAGGATCCTGTCCTGTGTCGTTATAAATATGACATCTGAAGCTGCGCCCAGTCACAACACAACGTTACAGAAGAACTATCAGGTGCGTTCCATGGATGGCTCCCTCATCTCCGCCGTTGTCATAACTCGGTTCTTCCCATCAAGGCTATGCTTCACTGCGGCGTACGTTTAATTCTGCTGGTTGAATTAATTATCATCGGTCTCGCTGACAAGTTGGATTAATTTGTCTCTAGGCTGTACGTCAGACTGTTCGCATAGTTGCCATGGACCATCCCCAAGGTATCTTGCGTACGGGCGACCGGGCTACCGTGACATTTGAGTTCATCGCACGTCCAGAGTTCATCAAAGAAGGAATGAAGCTGTTGTTCAGAGAGGGGAAGACGAAGGTGAGGACCCCTCACTAATCCCATCTGTGTTATCAGGACGCAAATAGTGGCTCACGGCTTGTTCCAGGGCCTAGGCGTCATAACACGATTATTATTATGATTCCGCGATATCTCCAGTGTGGTGATGTAGTCTTAGACGCTGTGTATTGTGGGCTTGTTGTGGTCTTGATGTGGCAGAATGCTTGTAGCATATTGTATGTGGTTCAGTTCCTGTACTGTCGTTCCTCGTCAGCATGACATTTCTGATATGTGGGTGAGAGCGGTCCAGCCCTTGTCTTTTCTGAAGTATCATACTGGAACTCTCAGTTCGATGAGAATTTGTGCAGTGCAATGCCATGAGCAGACGCGGTCATTATAGGTTATATTCAGCCATATCTAGGAAACTAATAGTTTGGACAACTGACACATACTTGTGGCAATTGCGGCGGCTATGAAAGTCCACTAGCAGATAAGGGCCGGAGGTCAGCGAGTACAGTGTTTCGTCGACGATCACAGGTTGGAATATAAAGTAAAATAAGTAAGAATGCCAAGGTGGTTGAGGCCTGCTGCCCGCGAATATATAGAAAGTTGGCGACCTCCACAGATCCGGAGCGAATCGTGGTTCCTACGTGACGACTACTTGGTAGGCGGCGCGCCCGCTTGTATTATCCTCAGGCGTTCTATCTCTGACGGCCATCTCACAATTGTATCGGGATCCGGCGTCCACCTAAGGAGCAGCCGCTCGCTGAGGGCGCTGGCCACTTTACTGGGTCTAATCACGAGCTTTGACGAGGCCTGGACTATCGATTGAACTCTCGAGCATCAAGTACTGGGCAGTTGCTGCTGTTCCTTCTGGCTTGTAGGCATTCAACTCCAATGGCCTCTGCAGTGTCCGACTTGGACGAACACGTTCTACGGCGGGTCCAGTCAACTGGAGACCTGGATATCGAGACTTCCACACGGCCGAGTCGGTTTCGCATATCAGATAGTTATGGTCGCTCAGAGAGCCAGACGCCGGGGAGCTTGCGTACACCGCATACAGAGGAGCCCTCCATGTCTCTGCATAGTGCCAACATAGCATCCACCCCCATTACTGTGCCAGAGGCTGCCCAACATCGTACGAGTAGCCCGCACACGTCCTGGGACATTCCCAATCGCGTGGTTCTAGCAGGTCAGGCTGAACCTAATATGGCCGCAGAGCCTCACGGAATGGCTCCAACCCCTACCAGTGAACCTCTTACGTTGGCGGATAGACTGATGGCCTTCTTGGGCTACACCGGGGACAATGCAAAGACAAGGAGGGAGCTTTTTTCCCTACTCTGGAACCTCGCTTTCGCACTGGCCCAGGTTTGTCGTAACTTCCAGATCGTACACATAATTCTTCTTAAATGTGGTTCGTGTCTAGTTTATTATTATCATCACACTATTAGCGTACTCGGCGCACCACGAAAGCCCCACTAAGCCTGGGTTATCAGAATGGGCGGCATGCGAGAGGCCTCTCGGTGTGTGGGATTCGATATGGCTTGTCAGAGTTGCCTTGGGTTGCCTGTTGTCAACTTGGGGTTGGCATAGAGAGCGGACCCTGCGACTCATGTAAGCCTGATCATGAGTGTACGTGGAGTCTCGCTGATTTATTTATACTGTGATTTAGTCAAGCGAGAAGGCAGAATGCAGAGAATGCAGAGGAAGGACGCACTGATCGCCCATCTTCCGGATTACCTGTATCTCGGCCCATTACAGTGAACAGGCCTACTCTGCCCCGGAACTCAAGACCCTCCATCGGTCCTATTACCGGTCAGACTGGAGATAGCTCGAATGCTGATCCCTCCACAGAGCTGAAACATTCACACCTCTTTTCCCGGTACGTTCGCCTGATCAATGTCATCAGAAGCATGATTTAATAGATTCACACTCCTCGGCCGCTTGATGCGCTTAACTCATCTGAATGCGAATCCGAGCAGCTTGTCGCTTCTTACATCTTTCATCTCTCTGGCATGGTTTCTAACCGCTCACATCCTCGAATATACCTCCGTCAATGATTGCCGCTTCTCTTCACCTCATCTTTGGTGGCTTACCTTTGGTATCCTCTGCATCCTGTATGTCACGATTCTTGAGATTTTCCTCCTTGGCCTGTTGGTCTTCATTCTCGGTCCTGTTATCTACGTAAGATTTTTCCAATTCTGCATCGTTGTCACTGACTTAACGAGTTCGTCTGATCTGCACAGTTGTTTTGGAATATCTTCTTGCTGTGCCTGGGTCGGCACCCGATTCAAAATCCTCATTACATCAAGCCTGAAATCGGGAAACTCCCTAAGTCTGTTGTGGATCAAATTCCACTTGTGCTCTACATCCCGCCTCCCCCGGACGACGAGCCCAGCGGTAGTAAGACTAAGGATCCTGCTGCGGTCTCGTCGCCCACGCATTCCTACCCACCAAAACCGCCTGCGCGCGATAAGCGGCCGAAGCGGCGCTTCGCATTCATGCGGGGCATGTCTTCGCTGAAGGACAAGAGCAAAAGCAGTGGAAGCGCTAGTAGTCTAGGTGCGAAGGGCTCTGCGAAAGAGCGAGCTCAGGCAGGTGTGGCCGCAGTCACGATGACGTGGGAGGATCACTGGGAGGCAGGCGAGTATCCGTTCGTGCGGCTGGAGGGAAACCGCGCAGTGTGTGCGATATGCTTGCTCGATTTCGAAGAGCCGAAGAAGACCGGGGGAGACTCTGAGGCTGAGGCGAAAGGAGAAGAGAGACATGGCACAGTTGACGTGACGACAATTCCTGAGCTTCCTATGCAAGGTGACGCGACAGAGACAGCGGGAGCTCAGGAAGTCGAGGAAGTTCAAGTGGAGGAGGTAACGGACGTAGATAGAGAGCAGCTAAGACTGGACGATGCAGGAGAGGGCCCGCAGCCGTTGCGGCTATTAGGCTGTGGACATGTATTCCATGTAGGTGCCGTATGATGTGGTGTGCGGTATGGGGGCTTACAATACTTTTCCAACAGAAAACCTGTGTTGACCCCTGGCTCACAGACGTGTCTGGCCGGTGTCCAGTTTGCCAGCGTCCAGTTGAGATCTCAGAGGCAACCGCAAAGAAAGATAAGGGAAGTCGACGGACATCCTAGAACTACGTATGTTACCTCATTTCTATGCATTTCTTCTTGGTGAGTTTAAAAATCAGCCGTCTCGTTTGTTACTGTTACGCTCGTCATGCTTTTGATGTATGCCTAGTTCACTCGTATCTCTTAAATTTTTCTAGCTGTGATATCTCGCTCTGTTTATATACCGAAACTACTTGTACGAGTACCAGATCTCATGTAAGATTTACCTCCCACGAACTGCTTTCGATTTTACTATTCGTCTGCTGGCTATCAATGAATGTAACAGCATGTGATTTGATGAAATACTGTATTGGACAAGGTGGAGGAATATTATAAGCACACGTACAATACATATAAGGTACACTACGCGTTCCACCCATTGACCTGCTGTGTTGGACTACCCCACCCAGCCCCAGCCCCAGCGCCTCCCCACCCTCCAGCGCCCGACGACGGGCTCGTACTCCCAGCTCCCCAACCCGGCCCTGATCCCGCTGCAGGGCTCGTGCCCCCAGCGGCCCCCCATCCGCCTCCTGTCGGGCTCGCCCACCCGCCGGCGCGGGACGGGCTGCCCCATCCACTAGCTGCTCCATTTGCATTCGGGCTCGTCTGTCCCCACCCGCCTGATGGTGCACTCCATGCCCCGCCCGCTGCGCCACCACCTGGGCCGTTAGTCGGGGCGAGCGGCTGCTCGCCGCCTGGGAGCACGTCAAGTTCGGGCTCAGACTTCAGGCCGAGAATAAGGTTAGCGAGTTTTGTTTGAAGTTCTTGTAGGCCCTGGTCAAGACAGGATCAGCAGGTAAGCGAGGCCGATCGAGGGTATAGATGCTGGGTGTCATGGCCACGAGACATACCTTCATCACGACCTCTTGTGGGCCTAAGCTTCCATCGGTCTCAATCTCCATGTAAAACTTATTCGGACGCGCATTAAAGTCGAACTGCTGGTCATCACGTGGTGGTTCTTCCTCTTTCGCGTTTTCGCTTAGGGGCCACTCTGCTCGCTCATCGGACTCGAACCAATAGGATGTGTGCCGCAGCTTATTATGTGGATCGTATTCGAAAGCGACGGCCGAGCAGGGTGACCACTTCGCGTGCTCTTTTGCAATGCCCTACTCCCAATAAGTATCAGCCAGAATCTTTTGGATGAGGGGCGACTGGCAGCAGGATCGTGGAAAAAAGGTCAGACCTTTTTGGCGATACAGCGTACTTTCAGCTCCTGCCCCTTACGCATTTTGCAAATCAGCACAGGAGGGACGCCCGGCTCGTCTGCAACGTCAGACAGGAGGAAAGTATAAGATCCAGTTCATAATTCCAAAGAAGAGCTTGGTGAGTAAACGCACTTTTGCCGACAGGATGTCCAAAGTTGTCTCCCCGCTTCGCTAGCTCTTCAGATCCGTCATCGTTGTCGTTCCAGTTGATCGCAGGTTGGCCGAATGCGGGCTGGCGTGGTCCAGTGACATCTAGATGCGCGCTGGTAACGTCCATTGTGTTGAACTCGTCGTGGGACGCGACATTCAGCGTTAGCTCGATCGCGCAGTATTGGCACCATGAAATACATGTACAGTCCTATGTTTGCAATAATTCAAATACATAAAATGCGTGAGTTAACGAAGTGAAATGCCAGCCAGCGATCATCAAATATGACCGACTCAAGAAAAAAGAAGAAGGACAAAACGTACCCGAGTGTACCGCATGCCCTCATCGCAATTGGTGCTCACGAGGGGTATCTGCCCAAGTCGGTGTGCAATGAATTCGTCTGGTAATACAGTCGTGTTCGTCTCGATCTCCACCATGTCAATGGCTACTTCATAAGTGCAATCGGTAGAAAGTGTAAGAATTGGAGTGCTCACCAACTGTAGGAATGTCCGCCATCACGACTCGACGGAAAGAGTTTGCAAGCCTATTGAAGACTGTAGTAAATCATGATGTTCCAGTGACATGATGAGTCTTGTCGGAGGAAAGAGAAATGGCAAGAGAGATTGGGAACGAATGCGTACGCAAGGTCGACATTCTCGAGGACGAAGTTAACACGGTCTTTCTTGAGTTCGCGAATGCGCACAATTGGTTCGAGATCTTGGGAGTTCTGCATGGGAAGATAGCGAGCGGATGGGAATTAAGCGCATAAATTCGAAGTACTTGCACCACAGAAAGTACTCAGGATGTTTACTTGGTGTGGTCAACCTGAAAGCTAGAGTTAGGATCGAGAGGGGTATTATGGCAGCATTTCCCTTTCCAGAGAACCAGAGTTCTGTGGTTAGGGTCTAGATCCATCGCGTGGCACTGCCTACACAACTCAACTAGGACGGCGATTGACTTGCCCTGTTCCGTTCCAAGTCGTTTCTACTACATACCGCTACTACTTACTGGCATAGTCGGGCCTGCGGTTTGTCTTCAAATCGGCTTGAAGGAAACTTGACCCTGGTGCTCTCACGCAGTGTACCTGCCGCTACATTTGTTCAAGTTTCTCACAGCTGAAGACTCTGGGTTACTTTGCTCTGGCGTGGATACTCAAGATATTGCATACCCCGGAAATTATCTTGCCCTGCCTGAGAAGCTGTAGCATAGTGTGAACTAGCTCGTATACGTGCTCTGCGTCGCCCTAGCCCCCGCGTTGCTTCCATATATCCCTGCGTGGTCAATCGCTGAAGCCTCATGATTCTTGGCGATGCTGGGTATAAGTAGACAACGCGATTACGAGCAAGAGGGCTATGCGAGGGAACCATTACTGAACGAAAACGACGAGATTCTTTCCGCACACGATTCCGATGACATCCTCTTTTCTGTAGGCGATGACGAACCAGAAGATTCCTCCCCCCTTAGCAGCCCTGACTCGTCTCAACCAAAGACAGGACATAGCGTCCGCTTTCAGGAGGATGTCCAGGTGATTGGTCCTCCGCTCAGGTCGACATTTCAGAGTCGCGAAGCCGGTGCGTGAGTCGGTTCTATTTACCGTCCTGTGAGGAGGTGTTGAGGCATCGTCCAGAATATGAACTGGACACGGACGACCTGGACGGTGAAACCCTCGTTCAGCTCGAAACTGCACAACAGCACCGACCACAGCACACAGGACGGCACCGTGAGCAGTCGGTGCCACTTCTCGTCGGGCTCCTGGACTCGGCTTCTGCTCGCAGAAGTGCGGATGGCAGTCTGCAGTTGGAGCACCGAAATCCAAACGGGGATACACCTGATGAAAACGTCGATTTGGATGCTCTCGCGGCAAAGCAGCTTGCGGGGGGTGGTATGCTTGACTCCATAGCAAACATGGCCAACTCCATTCTGGGCGCAGGTAATACCCTCACTATAGTCTTGCGTACATGCTGAAGGCGTCTCTTTTAGGAATCATTGGTAAAATGAGTCATCTCTCTTTGGGATCATAATTGAAGCTGTCTTTGGTTAGGTCTTCCGTATGCCGTGCGTCAGGCGGGCTTTGTTATGGGTATTTTACTCCTTGTGATTTTGTGCGCGGTGACGGATTGGACAATCCGGCTCATTGTTATCAATGCGAAGCTGAGCGGGCGCAACTCGTATATTGAGATCATGCACTATTGTTTTGGCTCGAGTGGCCGTGCGGCGGTGTCGTTCTTTCAGTTCGCATTCGCTTTCGGAGGTAATTTTCCCCCTAACCTGTCTAAATTCATATTCACAGTGTCTGCAGGCATGTGCGCGTTCGGCATCATCATCGGTGATTCCCTCCCATCGTTCCTCGCGCAAGTAATCCCTTTTAATCATGCCAACCGCCAACAGGGGACACTATACCACATGTCATCCGTTCCGTTTTTCCTAACCTCTACAGCGTCCCTGTCTTGTCCTTGCTCACCAAGCGCCAGTTCGTCATCGCATTGTGCACCATCGTTGTCTCGTACCCCCTCTCGCTCTATCGTGACATCCACAAGCTCGCGCGTGCATCCGCACTCGCGCTTGTTGGTATGATTATCATCGTCATCGCCGTGCTCGTCGATGGCCCGCGCGTTGCGCCAGAGCTCAAGGGGGACCAGAATCAACGCTTTACAGTGCTTGGTCCTGGCGTTTTCCAGGCCATTGGCGTCATCAGCTTCGCATTTGTGTGCCATCATAATTCATTATTGATATACGGGAGCCTGCGCACACCAACGATGGACCGGTTTGCGAAGGTGACGCATATATCGACTTTGGTGTCGCTCGTGGCGTGCTGTACCCTGGCGATCTCGGCGTATTTAGTATTCACGAACAAGACGCAGGGAAACATTCTAAACAACTTTGCCCCGGTCAGTTAGGCTGAATGACCACATTGAGTGAAGCTGTGTTGACGTATTATGTGCGTAGGACGACACATTGATTAATGTTGCGCGTTTCTGTTTCGGGCTAAACATGTTCACGACTCTTCCACTCGAGCTCTTTGTCTGCCGAGAGGTACATTTTACTATTTCTTGCTTCTCACACAGGATTGAAATGCAATTCTGCTCAGGTGGTCGAGCAGTACTTCTTTCCGCACGAAACATTCAACATGCAGCGGCACGTCTTTTTCACGACCGTCATTCTCTGCTCCTCTATGCTCAGTATGTATTCGAACCTTGTCTGTATTGGCGTGTATTGGCGTGTCTTACCTGTCGTTTGTCACAAGTTGCGCTTGTTACTTGCGATCTCGGTGTCATGCTCGAGATCACTGGCGGTGCATCCGCCACTGCGCTTGCGTTCATCTTTCCCGCCGCCTGCTACATGCGGCTCGCTGACCAAGGTGTGCCATGGTATGCAC
The DNA here is from genome assembly GCA_003999685.1 of Taiwanofungus camphoratus. Lineage (NCBI taxonomy): Eukaryota > Fungi > Basidiomycota > Agaricomycetes > Polyporales > Taiwanofungaceae > Taiwanofungus > Taiwanofungus camphoratus. Next base: position 1,214,105 of record CP021223.1, read on the forward strand.
GCAGCAAGCTCCCGGCGCTCGCATGTGTCGCATTCGGCGCGATCGTCATGGCGATATCTCTCTTCCTTGCGCTCGGAAAGGTGTGGACACCAGAAGGCGGTGCACGGATATGCGTATAGCATAATAAAACGTCGTTTTATGCCGTACTTGTCTCGCGGTCTGCGATAGGGCTGACCATGTGGGATTGCATCTAGTTAGTACATCATAGCCTGTATGGATCGCAGAGACACAGCGAGAGAAGTACGGGAGTGAGGGCACGGACTCTACTATTTACTCGGGTCTGGGACATACACCGCATACATGTACACCTGCTCATCTATTCGCATTAGTACCAGCACTCGGATCATGTTCACCAGGGGGCGTTGACCAGCGCCTGCAGGCCCGGTACTGCAGCGACGTCTTCGAGCCGCACGCCCTTCGCGGCGCTCTCCGATGCGGACAGTGGGGAGACATCGAGTCTTGGCCAATTTGCCCAGACACGCTCGACGCGGCTCGAGGGCTGCTCCGCGGGTGGGCATTCGAGCGGGTCGAAGACAAGCAGCCAGATCGCATCGTAACCTCCGGCTGTGGGAGCTGAGGTGAGTGGGACTGAGATTGGCAGGCACAGGGGAGACGGCGCACCTCCGGGAACACCACCCCCAATAACGCCCGCGCCAGACATGCACGCGTCGAGCAGTTCAGTCTGTTCGGGAGGCTCGATCGGCACGCCGGACAAATTGCCCATTTCGCGCATCTTTGCACGGATGTCCTGCAGGATGATGCGAAGCATGAAGTGTTAGCGACGGCAGTGGACAGTGGAGAAACAAATGGACCTCAGATAGCCCGTGTGCCTCAGTGAACGCATCGATAATCTCCTGGTCATCTTGCGATATGTTCGGATTTGCAAGCCACTATAGCGGAAATGCATGAGAATAGACATTTTTGTCTCGACAAGTGTCCGAAAAGCGCCGAGCAGGATCACTGTCCACTTACCTGTACAGACTGCAATGTTGACAAGTACTTGACAGCTTTCGCGTAAGCTGCAGGATCGCGTGCGTGCAGCTCGGACATTCTGAGCAATGTCTTGCTCAGCGCCTGGTTGACTGTGTCGAGCGCGTTCCATAGTGCGCTGGCTAGATGGGCAGTACACGATGAGTTTTTCAGCACAGCACCTGAGAGGAGACGCTGACCCATCTCGCTGGATTCCTGGCGCCATTTTAGGACCTTGCCAACAAGGGAGGGCGTGTCGCTTCCAGCGTCGACGTCTGCGAGCATCAGTCGCGTCAGTGGCGGAAGCTTGAATGGTTCTACGCGATGATTCCACGCCGCGTTCGACGGAGAGATGATGGGAAGGAGCGGTTGGCTGACAGCAGCCTATCACCGTGCACACCGCCTGAGAGTGAGCAAGAACCCCTGGGCCTGACGCCGGAGGGCGAACTTACCGGATCGTCGCTCATGAGCGGCTGCAGCACCGCGGGGTCGAAGCGGGTGTAGAGCTGGCTGCCAAACACCGCCGCGGACACGTCGAACCCGCTGCCGACCTTGCCCTGCGCGAGGCAGTGCACGTACTGCGCGAGGTTGTGCGCGAGGCGGCGGCCCGCGCTCGCGGACGCTGTGCCGCCGTGGGCGTCGCTGGCGAAGGCGTCGCGCGGGATGACGTTCAGGTGGAGGAGGAGGCTGGAGACGAGCGAGGTGATGAGCGCCGCGGAGGAGCCGAGGCCGGTCTTGTGCACCTCGGGCAGGCGGACGCCCGTATGGCTGAATGGCGGGAGCTGCGAGAGCGAGGCAAGTGTGGGAGGAAGGCTGCGGGCTGCAAGCTGTCGAAGCGGAGGTAAAGCACGGAGCGTGAGCGGTTGCACACTGAGCAGATACGGACCTGTGCGCGCTGCGAGTAGAAGTCATTATCGCCGACGATGGTGATGTCGAGGCCATACGACAAGCTATTTTGTAGTGCCCCTGCGCTCCTGGCCTCGAGGGCCAGCGACAGGGTGCGCTGTAGAGCGAGGTGCACGAATTTGTTTTTTGTCGACGAGGTCGAGGAGCTGGGGTGCAAACCCCCTCAGTACACTCCACGACGAGTGAAACGAGCTTACTTGTCTGCGACCTGTTCCACGCGGACACCGTCAAAGTCGAAGTGGACGAAATAGACCCATGTCGCATCTACGAACTGGGGCGATCGCACGCGGATCTCAATCGGGCGGCCAGCCTGTGCCCGCGCGATAGTCGCGGCTTCGTCAAGGTCTTGTACGACGGTAAAGAATCGCGAGCTCGTCGAGACGACGACGCCCGGATAGGCGGGGTCAAGCACCAGGTACCCCCCTGCGAGGAGGACCTTTCCGGGGGAAGACACGACAGTGGTCATCGCCATCGAACTGATAGACGAGATGAAGGGTAACAGCAAGCTTAAGATTTAGGACTGGCCCGCGGAGAACCTGCGCCGATAGGGAGGGGGGCAACTTCTAAATATGCTGGTTCCTAAAAGGGGGGAGCGCTGTAGGAAGTGTTGCGGAACGAGTAACGGAGATTCAGAAAGGTGGGCCATGGCTCTGGCGTGATGTGCTCCCTGTACGTCGAACGATGCACGGGCAATATCACAGATGGACTTGGAATCTCACGACGCGGTCGGGTTCGCCTGAGCGCGTGTCTACTGGCACTCACACTACTGCTCACAGGCTCTGATCGCTCCCAGACACACTCGTTCGCATGCGCAACCTAAAGACCGCAGGACCCGCATCGAAACTCAAAATCCTCGCCTTGTGGCACCAAGAACATCGCAGAACAAGCACGTATAGCACATCGTATAGACACCGTGGCGGGAATACCCTAGCGCCCCCCACGGGCAAACCAAGCCTTTTGCTGTCCACACGTTCCGTTGGTGCAGCCCGGACACCGCAGCCCCATCTGCACACTGGTGTACCCCGCCCTCCCCGTCGAGACGTCCTTCAGATGCGCCGCAGCCAAATCTGCGAGCGCGCGGATGAACACGGGCGAGTCGTTGAGTGACTCGGCGCGGTGCACTTCGATGCCATGCTGTGCGCGGCACCGTCAGCACAGATTCAGACGTGAGGCGCGGATCCTCACCTCTTTTGCCTCCTTGGCATATTCCAAGTCGAGCTCGTATAGAGTTTCGATGTGATCGCTGGTGAACGCGATCGGCACCAGAACCACTTGCTTCTGCCCTAGTCGCGCCAATCCCTTCAACGCCTCGCTTGTCTGCATGCCCATCCACGCAGACGGCCCGACCTGTGACTGCCATACAAGGCGATACGGATTGGAGTGCCCGAGGCGATCCATCACTGCAGACACGGATGCCGACACCTCGAGCACATATGGGTCGCCGCGGTTCACGACGGACATGGGCAGCGAGTGCGCGGAGAAGAGCAGCACCGTCTCCGAGCGCGTCGATTCGGGGAACTTGGCAAGTGCGCGCTCGATGTTCTGCGCAACTGCCTGCACACGGAATGAAGCACAGAACCCATGAGATCTTGCGTACTGACCTCAACGAACCCGGGGTGAGTGCCCCAGCGGTCGATCACGCTCCACTCGACCCCTTCCATCTCGCCTGCCTTGCCCCTTCTGTACAGCTCATTCAAACTGCTCCCTGTCGTACTGCAGCTGTACTGTGGGTACTGCGTGAACGCGACCGCGCGCTTCACGCCGTCTGCCTTCATCTGCCTCGCCGTCTCATCTGTAAGCGGGCGCGCATACCGGAAAGCGACGTAGTGCTTGTGCGGTGCAGTCGCGGGGTGCAGCTCGTCCAGCAGCGCGGCCATGCGCTCGCCCTGCAAGTGCGTGTAACGCAGGATAGGCGAGCCGCCACCGATGTCGGTGTACTGCTGCTCGATTTTAGGAGTGCGCCTGCGTGCAATCAGGGGTGCGATGATGGACTGGAAGGGCAGCGGGATGAGGTCGCTGTCCGAGAAGAGGTTTTTGAGGAAGTCGTGTGTCTCTGGTACCTATTGAGAAGACGTCAGCGACCCGTGTGAGGCGCGGAACGCCGGGAGTATGTGGTCTTTAATTGAGATAGGACGTACGGTGGAGGGCCCGCCCATGTTGAGCATCACGATGGCTTTCAGGACGCTATCAATAGTCGTTCTTTGAACCTAAGACTATTCTCACATACCTGTAGGACTATCTCCATCCGTTAGCAGAATTCTCTCACAATTAGACATCGCACTGACCTCTTTCCAGCCGGCGGTGCGTGGTTCAACGAAGCCAATGAGCGGGCAAGCGACCGCGTCACTGCGCTTGTCCGCTGAAAATGAGTCATTTTCGTGCCAGGTTAAAGGAGGGAAAGCCGCTGGCAAAGGAGACAGGATTCAATATTCAAGGATCGAGGAATGGAGTGGGCTGAAGCATCCTTCGTTTTGCCACGGCGGGAAAGGACGCGTCGTACGGCTCGTTCCTGACATTTGTAATCGCTCTTATTGGGGCATACAACAGGATAGGAAGCCATTACATGGTATTTCTTACTCCCCATAACAATTTTACTTATTTTTATTTATCTATTGTCACGTGCCTGATCGTCAAGACCGCGAGTCTCGACAGTCTCAATTCTAAGTCGTTCTCGTGGTCAATTTCACAATCGCTCGCCGACTCGAAACATGTTCGACAATACTTATAAACTGGACTAAGGCGTACTGTACCTTCACCTTCTCTATACTGCCATGCTATCCTCACCCGTCTTCCTATATACTTTTTCGCTCCTAAGTTGCGTACATGCCGCGTCTCAAGCCATTTCTCCATCGGCCATCGCATCCCAGTATGCCCTTACGACTAGCACATCTCTACCCGCACCAACAGCGACCCTCTCGTCCTCGGACACCCAGATGTTCCTAAAGTCCTCCTGGTCGCTCAGCAACGGACGCATCATAGATGGCGGCGCCAACCTCGCCTTTGTGTCCGACCCCTTCCCTAATAACTCCTCGTCCTCCGCGAACTCCTCCGTGCCTGTCCTGCAGGTCACCTATCCCGCGGGGAGCTATTCGCACGACACCGGTGGCGCACAGCTGTACGCGCTGTGGAACGCATCTCACGGCTCCGCCTTCAATTCGATGCTGCTCGCGTACGAGGTCGCGTTCGACGCAGACTGGGACTGGGTCAAAGGCGGGAAGCTCCCCGGCCTCCGCGGCGGGCCGGACATCGACGGCTGCGACGGCGGCTTGGCGGCGAACGGCTCAAGCTGCTTCAGCTCGCGGGTGATGTGGCGTACGGACGGGGAGGGTGAAGGTATATTCCTATGGCTGCTGTTTTTAACACACGGCATTGACGAGGAAGCATGATTTGCAGTATATGCGTACTTCCTCACGCCGGAGAGTCTATGCTCCGACTCGGATTTCATCTGCAAATCGGATGGCTACGGCACGAGCATCGACCGCGGCTCATTTAGCTTCGTCAGCGGGCAGTGCGTATTGCGTTCACTCATCCTCACTACACCATTTCTGACCTTGCACGGAATTGCCGAGCAGGTGGAATCGAATCACGCTGCTCGTGCGTCTCAATAATCCAGGTCACACGGCCAATGGGCAGGTCTCGCTGTAGTACGTCTACTTCCCCTATGTTGCAATTTTTTGTTTTTACCGAGAAATGCTCCATATTGTTTACGATGTTGTAGTTACAACAACATACAAGCGCTAAACGAGGGCATCTTGCAGTGGCGTAACAGCTCCAACCTAAACATCGGCGGTCTGTTCTTGTCGTAAGCCTCTCTCCCTTTCGTACTTGCTCCAACTTATCGCGTGTGGTCACAATTTCCATTGCACATTAGAACATTCTTCGGAGGTGTGTTTCTTTCCCTACTCTCGGTGTGACATATTCATATGATAACCACAATTCGTGCAGGGAATGATTCTTCTTGGGCGACGCCGCAGACCGTGCATGCCTATTTCCGCAACTTCCAAATGTGGGGCAGCTCCGCGCCATCGAACCTTTCTAGTACGACCGATGCATCTACCAATGCCGCCTTCGTTCTTGATGCGCGCTTGGCGCAAGTGGTGGTGACCGCAGGCCTTGCGATCACATTGGTGATGGTTGCGGGCATATGTTGAGGATATCACGTATTTTAGTGTGCTGTAAGTTATTGCTAACCTTATTGGTGCGATGCCTGCTGTTGTGACCAGGATCAGATTGTTGTATTATATGTAGTAGGTCTGCAGTGTTGCGACCGGATAAATTTGGTTCTGTCGTCTTAAGTAGAACAAATATACCTACCTGCCTACATGACTATGGTCTGAACGAAACTAGGTAATGCAGTTGTACTTGGGTAAGCTGATCGGTCTTTTTATGATCTTCAAGGTGGAAATGGCCATCAAGCAGTACATTGAACTGGGTACAGTGGATGGCAGCAGCTCTCTGGTAAGACATGCCCTACAAGCACTTTGAAAAGAAGTTAAGGTCCGTTTGTCACGTGAAAGGCTTCAGCGACAGATAGTATGGCATAGAACACAACACGATTGTGGAATGGTATACTGATGCCTAGGGCACTTTGGATACAAAATTTGAAGGTCCAAGCACGACAGTAGATACTCAAGGAGCTACAACGAGATGTACGGGTGAACATTAGTACAGTCGTTCGGGAGAAGCGCCTACTGTTGGTTGTGAATGTAAAGGTGAACAACTGAGAAACAGCAAGAGCTAAGTGCACCCACAGCGCAGTCTACTGGTATGTGGACGGAGGTGTACGTTTCCTATGTTCTGAGACCACCTTCGTTCAAGCGGAGGTGCTCCTGCTGGGCGAGGGCTTCATCTCGATCGCCTCGCCGGTTTCACGCTGAGGCGTAGGCATTGTCATGGCGGTCGGCATCGTGACCTCTGCCGGTCTGTCCTGCATTGTATTTGAAGGGTTTTGCGGCACTTGCGCTCTAGTGTACGCCTGCGGAAGATTGCCAACTTACTTTGGGGACGGGCAGTCAGAGAAGACAGTGAATTACCTCGTCAGAATCATCAGCACCAAACACATCCTGCGATTCGTCGCCTGTCGGAAGCGACAAAGGCATCAGCTGCGCCCTGCAGGCCAAAGGAAACAACGCACGGATGATAGCCTCATTGTCGGTGAGCGTCCATTTACCCACCGGCGCTCGCATCTCCTGCATCTGGGTGGCAGGCTGCTCCTGACGCTCCTGCTGCTTGAGCTTGGCCAGTTTCTTCTTGTCTGCGTCCTCTATCATCTTCCAGGGCACCTCGGTGTACCTATCGGGGTCGGGGATTGCGTCAGGGTCACCCTTCGGCCCGAACACTTTCGCCTTCTGCATCGCCTGCTTCAGCGCGGAAATCCACTTGTTGCGGCGCGTCGCTGTGAAAGCTTATGAGGAAGCGACAATATTGTGGTACGGAAAAAAGCCTCACCCATCAAAGCGCCTTGCTGCCAGTTGCTCTTGTACTTGATATCCGCTCTGAGAGTCATCTTCTCTTGCGCGGGCATGTCTGCGGGAGAACGTCAGTAATCCTCACATAGTGGGCAATTTGCAACGTACCGGCTACGGAAATATCAAACATCGGGAAGTAGTCCCGCCTTTCGGATTTAAGAAAGGCGATCATCAATTCGCGCAAGCGTTCCATGTCCTCAAAGGTTGTCCCATAAGCCTGGAGCGGCTTGTGAGCCAAACCAACTCGAACACCCGGACGATCGTACTCACCACGTCGAACTCGAAGGTTTCCGACATCTAGCCGGCCAGTAAGCAGCCTGTCTACCGTGTCCCTCAACCTGCCACATACCTGAGGGCTGCGCCTGATATTTTGTATGAACTGGATAGGGCGGCGACCGTCAGCTCCGGCGTCTCAACCATGCCGCGGCACAGGACGGGCTCACCATCGTGTTCAGGAGCGTGTGCGGGGCCTGCACGTAGCACGAGTTCCCGTCGAGCATGACGGTGGTGAGCAGGCGCATCTCCTTGACGGTGTAGTCGAGGTCGTTGATCCTGATCCTGTCCCCGACGTCGTACGGGTGCTTCACGAACAGGAAGATGATGCTCAGGAGCACCTCCTGGCAGCTGATGCCGATGAGCCACGACAGCCCTGCGCGGCGCGTCAGCTCGCTCAAGTAGCCGGGTTGTTGGGCACCCACCGAGTATGAACGTCCCCGCGCCCGTGATCAGAGTCGAGAGTTGCGCGTCCTACAAAGACGTGAAGTTGAGGACGCGCTGCGAGCTGACTAGCGGAAAAGATGTAATCACCAAAGCGACCGCGAGTATCAGGACGACGACACAGAGGTACACGCTCAGGAGGATGCTGTCCAGGCGGCCGACCGCACTGTCCAGGTCGTGCATCGAGTGCGTGATGGATTGCTGCTCGTGATGGATTTCCCTGTCCGGTTCCCGTCAGCCATGCCGAAGCGCCAGCGCGACAGACGCCCCACATACATGCACGCCATCTCGAGCTCGTCCCGCGTCGCGTCCCCGTTCATGTCCTTGTCGAAGATCGCGAACGCCGCCTCCGCCTCCTCCTGCGAGGAGAAGAACGGCGCGAGGTCGTTCACGGTGAGATAGTCTGCGCCGGGCTTGACAAACGAATAGAAGAGACGGCGGGCGAGCTGGCGGCACAGAGTCAACGTAGGCGTAATGAAATGCTCTCTGGGAATGGACCAACCAAGCGCGACTTGTTGGACGACTCCAAAGCGGTCTTGATCACTGCCTGGGGGGAGTTGGGCTGCAGAACGGAGCTGCGGGCCACGTCAGCATGAGCGACAACCCAACACCTGTTCGGCGAGGAATCACCTTCCAGCGATCTCGGTCGCCACGTTACCCAGAATCGTGGTCGTGGTTGTAGCGGCGAACCGCATGCCCTGCAGGGCTTTCTTGAACAGCTTTCTGGGCTTCTTCTCCGCGCCCTTATTGATGTTCCCGTCATGGAGCGTGTCCGAGCGCCAGGGAATGTCGCTGGAGTGCCTATACAGCTTGACGAGCATCCGGATCGTGAACTTCTGTTCCGCGATGCGATCTGCACGGATGGAAGAAAGGGAGACGAGCACGGTCAGATCAGCCGCCCGCGCGCAGACCGAGGACACGCACCGGCATACGACCGCTCGTGGAAGTTCGCCGCGATCCACTGGATGGCGAACTTCTCCCCGAAGAGGATCGCCGCGCAGACGAAGAACACGAACAGCAGCCGCGACATGGTGTCCTCCGCCTGCGCGCTGCTCGCGCTGGTGCCCGGCTGCCGCCGCGTGTTGACGAGCGGCTGGAAGGATATCCATATGACGAGCGTCCAGGCGGTCAGTGCGATGTACCTGTGCGAGACGACGCAACGTCATATGAGAGGCAAAAGGAAGTTGTTTGTCGGACGGACCTCTCGAGTGCGAGGAGCCAGTCGATGTATTTCCGGGCGCCGACAGCGACGACGCCGAGCGTCGCGCGGGCGATGTGCGGGAGCACCATACTATCATCGGGTGGTTGGTGACGTCTCCTGGAAGGACTTTCCGTGCAGCTGTCACTCACCTACAGGCCAACGCGACCCACCATCCTGAGGTACCGTGACTATCGGTCACGAGAACGGAGCTATAGAGAGGGGGAATACGGCGTACCACACCAAACGACGGTGAGCCAGATGCTCCACCAGATCAGTTTTGTGCCCCATATCTGGCAGCGGAAATAAGAACGGGATGTGGTACCAACGACAGACAGTCCTACCGTTGTGTCCTTGAACGTAGTCAGTCCGAGAATGCCGGGAATCCAGACGAGGCCTAGGACGGGGAGAATGTAGATGGTCCAGCGGGTGACGATCGACACATCGATCAGATAGTTGTATAGCCTCGAGAACTAGAAACGCGATGTCAGTCCGCGGTGCTCGAGAAACAGGAGGCAGGACCGACGGTGTTTTTAGGCACGTCGCCCTCGGCGAAGGCGAGGTGGTCCTGGCTCGCACGCCGCGGATCGAACTCCACGAAGGAGTGCTCGAAGCGCCTGACGCCACCGAGGAGGTCCCAGCTCGAGGCTCTATGTCTATGGCCGAACTGTGAATTTGCGGGGGTCGGGGTCGGGGGCTGGGTCGGGGGCTGGGACTGGGGCATGCCAGGATAGGCTGGGGCGGGCTGGTCGGGGTTGTAGGGAGCGTATTCCCGCGGCTTTGGCTCGTGCAGGATGCCGACCTGCCTGCTCTTTTTTGGGCGATGCTCCAGCCATGAGTGGTTCCGCTGCGAGGGCAGCAGGGGGGAGGACGGAGCGTCGGGGTGCGGGGAGGAGCGCGGGCGCGAGGACATTGAGTCTGCGCGCTCACTTATCGGTGGTCCTGGAGTGCTCGAGCCAGACATCAGGACAATTAGTACTAAAGTAAGCGCCTAGAAGTGAGTGAGATAACTGGATGAAAGTAAACGTTGTGAGAACAAGAATTTTTAAAAAAATAAACAGAACGGAGGGGGCTCACGACGATTTCTGCGCCCAGGACCAGCAGGGACACAGAAGCTTGCAGCAGAGATGATGATGGTCTAAAGCACACAAGGGAGAACTGGGGTTCTGCATTGTTTTGCGCTCAACCCGGGCTAAATGATGACCGACAAATATGGAAATCCGCCATGACAGCTAGTCATGTGACACGATCACCTCTGACGTCGTCACCCCCGTAACGTTACCAACCGTGACATTGTAACAGCCCGTACCCATACACTGGTCGCACAAGGGCTGACTGGTGTGCGACTGTTCTACGACACGTATTCAGCACGCCCCCAAGTTGGCACTTAGGGGTCTCGACCAACCAAATTTTCAGCATTTGCGAAAGCCATGCTTTTGACCAATCAGAAGCGACTGCCGACTTGGGGGAGATATTATTCACCCACCCAAGAAAATTGGCAAGTTATGCAATTTTGGTACCAAAAACGTGACAAAGGCCGACTTTCATTTTTTTTACAGAGCATGACGTAGCTCCACTGCGGCCGCCGGCCCACGCGCGTTACCAAATTCCCATGCCGCGAGACGCACGCAGACAAATTCACTCCAGTCCAATCCAGCCGTGGCGTGGAGAACGACCGACTCAATAGTGTATGCAATTAGCGCGAACGGTATACGTAGGTTTCCAAATAGCCCAAAACACACGGCAAATCAATAAAGAAGGTCGAATAGCGGTGGTCACTGGTCACTGGTCAGGCCCTATCTGTATCCATCATCTGAATGGCCGGCGGCGCAGCAGCAGCCTTGGCGCCGCACCCAGCACTGGGCTGCCGGCGCGTATCAGCGGAGACGCGATGGCAGCTGAGGGGTCAGCAGGCGCGGATGACGGCGGAGGCGGCGACGCGTGGCGCCGTATCTTGATGATGAGCGCGACGATAAGACCAAAGATGATCAGCAGCAGCAGCAGCACACACGTCCTCCTCCCCGTGTTCTTCTGGTACCTGAGCAGAAGGACAGACGGTGTCAATAAGATGCAGCGCGCGAGACAAGTCGTCATCTGTGCTTAATAGCAAAAGTGACTCGCCTCGTGGCGACGTCCAGCTCCTTGACGGCCTCCTGCACCTGCACGGCCGTCTGCTCAATGTTGTACTCGACGCTGTCCAGGAGCGTGCCCTGGTCGATGACCATCGCAGACAGGTCCTTGAACAGTTCAGCCAGCTGCGCAATCGACTTGGCGATCTCCGTCAGCTCACGATCGCGTCTGCGCAGATCAACGTCGCCCGTCAGCGTGGCCTGTGCCACTGCGAAATTCCGCGACTAGAGAAGAACAAAGCGGGCAGATCAGCGGGCTGTCCGTGAGTATCGCCGAAAAGGGCCCGCGCGATGCGGGGGGGGATGACGCACAGCAGCGGCGGCCTCGACGTCTTCGTCCACGGCAGTGAGGCCCTCCGACCCCCTGGACGAGACGGTGCCCGAAGCGATGAGCAGATCCTGGTTCTTGATCGCGTGGCCCTGCAATTCTGCGACACGCGGTGAGTATCCGCGCTGGCGCCCGCGGCGCAATTCAGCGAGAGGGACACGCGCACTGACTTTCCATGTATACCCGCTGTTTCTTGCGGAAGGTGGCGCTGAGCTGCTGCACCTTGGCCGCGAGACCGCGCTGCACGTTCTGCGCGGCGAGGTCTTGATGGTGTGACCGGCCTGAATGGGCAGGAGGGAACGAGTGGGCCGGCGCGGCGCCTATCCGCTGTATGAGGGCATGGCACTGGCGGAAGTCCTGCCCGGCGAGGGGATGAGCACGCGTGCACCGGTGCTGCTGCGGACACAGCATTGAGTCCGCCGAGCACATACAGTACGTACCTTTGTGATGTCGGTCGTCGCGGCCTCGATCTCCCTTTCCTCTGCGGACCGGTCCGAGAAGCCGGGGAGGACGTGCTTCGCGTGCAGTCTGTCGAGGGCGGTGACTGGCAACCATTGAGTCAAGAGTCAATTGAGTCGGATGAGATGGATACGGTGGGGCCCACGAGGGGGCGTGCGGGCGGTCGGAAATGAAACATACTTTTAGCCTGTGTGCCGGCGAGTATCTCCTCCACCTGGTCTGCAAGGTCGACCCTGGGGGCAATCGATGAGCCCGAGATGTCAATTTCTTGCTGGCATGCCATCGGATGCCGGCCGGGAAAGGCAAGCTCACCATTTGGGGGGCAGCTCTGCGTCTATGGATACGTGTGCGGGGTCGTCGTGGGTGATGAGGTGCTCCTGCTCGTCGGCGTCGTGGGCGGGGTCGTCGTAGCTGGTGAAGGCGCGGGTGCGGCGGAAGCGCGAGGAGCCTGCACGGGAGTCTCTGTAGGAGATGAAGAGGAGGGTGCGTGAGCGCGTCGACGGGGGACTCGAAGACATGTGTGGGCAGCGAGTCGCAGCGAGTGACCGTGGGCGGGTGCCATGCCGCTGTTTGTGTGGCGTCGGCGCAGGGGAGAATATGCTCAGATTGGGTGTCCGATGAGGGCGGAGCGCCAATGGGTGGCACAGAGGCGATCGGAGGTGAGGCTGAGCACGTTCTCCGCGCGGTCTCGCCGGGGCTGATGCACGCACACATGAGGCTGAACTGGCCACTCGTCTCCTATCGCTATTGATCACCCGCCCTCCTGGCTTTGCAACGACTGATTTCTTATCAATCGCAGCCCGGATCAGCAGCCAGCTCTCCTGCCCGTCTTGTGACCAGGGCCTTTTTTCTCTCTGCGCGACGCTCGAGCTCGCCTCCCGATCAACTATAAAGGCCTCTTCTGCCCGCGCCTTCATGATCAACCGTCGTCCCGTTCCTGTCTCGTGTTCCCGCTATCGCTGACCTTTTTCCCTCGACCGCAATAAACTCTGCTTCCGCTACCGTAAGCCCCTCTTCCGCCCCCTTCTCGCACGGATCGTGATCTCTGTCGCCCTTTAGGCTCTGCCATCGCCATCTCAAGATGTGCAATCTCATAACGTCCGTCGCCGTCCCTTGCTCTGTCGCCGCCCGCGCTGACCCCACCTGCACAGCGAGGGCACAAAGTACGGGTGCGGGGTACGCTGAGCGTCTACCGTGTCCGTCCCCCACCATCCTCACTGACGTCGTCGTGCCCGCCAGCACTATATCATCGTGAGCGATCCCTCCCTCTGCCCGTCCGCGCACGCACTCACGTCGTCCCCAGGAGCGCAAGACGGGCAAGATCGACTGCAACAACCCGTACTGCACCTTTTCCGTCCGACACCGCAATCCGTGCGTCAACTGCACGTGCGAAAGAGTGCGTGGCGCCATGATCCGCGTCCTGTTGGCGCTGACCCCCTCCGTTTCAGTTCTACGGGCCGGACGCTAAGGAGACCGTCCTCGCCGTCCGTCCCGAGTTCTGTCCCGAGTGCAAACCCTGGTACCAAGCCAACAGGACTCGGTAGCCCCCCCCGCGTCCTCGTCTCCCGTCCTCAGCACACCTATATCCTAATTCTGCCTATTCGCATTGTATGGTCGTCTCGCCTTCATCCTGATGGGCTGTATCGTTGCCGTTGATCCGTCACCGCTGTCACCACATCGTTGTTCATCGCAATCCACTGTACATTATAATTTACACGCTATTAATAACATTATCGGATTACGCCCGGCGCACGCACACCCTAACTGTATGAGCTACCACTTGACCGCGAGCCCAACGACCTCGCTTTCTACCGCTCTGTACTGTGTGCGGAACAGCTTTCGTCGCCGTGCCTCGGCCTCGTCGTCCATTTCGACCGCCCAGTGCCCCTTGGCGCCGTCCAAGGCCTGCGGCCGACACAGCTCGAACAAGACCTTGAGCGCGAGACGATCTGCACTGCCAGTCTCCCCAACGTCATTCACGCAACCATCCAGGGCGGGCATCTGAGGCGGGGGCGACGGTGGGGGCGTGGGCAGCCCGCGCCAGTACGCCTCTTCGACCTTCCTCGTCCACTCCTTGTCGCCCCACTTCGCGCCGGGCCCCGGGAGCGCGCCGTCCTCCTCGGTCTTCACGCCGCTCTCCGCCCAGTCCCGCTCGTACCCCTCCTCGTCCACCGCCTTCTGCGTCGCCAGGGCGTGCGCCGGCGGCTTGAGCTGGCCGCCGCCGTTCACGCACCCGCCGGGGCACGCCATTACCTCCACGTAGTCGTAGCCCGTCTCCACGCCCGTGCCAGCGCCAGCGTCGCTCCCCCTCGCCCCCCCGCGCGCCCGCCCCCGCACGCGCGCCATCCGCCCCGCGGCCCCGCGCCCGACCTGCACGCCCGCGTCGCGCCCGACGCGCCGCACCACGTTCTGCAGGTTGCGGAACCCGTAGCACTTGGCGCCGCGGAACACGGGCGCGCGCGTGTCGCGCTCCGCGAGGGTGTGCTCCTCGTAGTCCGGCGTGCGCACCGTGCGCACCGAGAGCGCGAGCGCGGGCGCGGGCGCGGGTGCGCGGAGCGCCGAGATAAGCGAGTGCAGATACGATCCGGAGCTCGTGCCCGCGTGCGCTATCAGCGCGGGCAACCCAATCTCGCGCGCATCTCGGGTCCGCGGCGGTGCGTCGTCTTCGCAATCGACGGGCACCGACAGGTCCCAGCGCTTCTCGCGCATCAGCCGCTCGAGCTCGCCCGTCGTGAGCACGCAGTCGACGTCCCGCGTGGCGTACACGTCGTTGTAAAAGTCCTGCCGCGACGCCTCGAGCTTCTTGTCGTAGCACGGCATGACCGTGACGTGGTATATCTGGTCAGGCCTGTCCCGGGCATCAGATAGCCGGACCTGGCGGGATACGCGGACGGCACGTACCTCTTGTGCCACTTGGGGCCCATCCACTCTTTGACCAGCGTGCCCATGACCTGCTGCGGGCTCTTGGTGCAGCTGATGAACGGCAGCATCTCCGGGTGCGTCTTCTCGGCATAGCATATCCAGCCGGGGCAGGCGCTCGCCAGCATCGGCAGCCTGCCCTCGCCGCGCCTGCGCTCGGAGAACTCCTTTGCGTGCTCGAGCAGCGCGATATGGCGCGCGAACGTCGTGTCGAACACGTGTGCGAAGCCGAGCGTCCGTGTGCAGAAGACCTCGACCCGCCGGAGGATGCGCGCCAGGCTGACGGGCCGCGCGCTGCTGGAGGAGACGGACGCCGCGAGGGACGCGAGGCTCTGCGGCGCGATGGACAGCACGGGCGTCTTGTGCGCTGGCGACGGCGGCTGCGGGTTGTTCGCGAGGAAGTTCAGGACCTCCGTGTGGGATTGCAGCGTGATCAGGACTGACTCGGCCGATGTGATGCAGCCGCTGGGCGCGCATGAGCTTCGCGCGGTGTCTGTTCTTTTCAGGGTGACGTACCTACATGCCAAACAATCGTTCAGGCTGATTTGTGCCGTCTCGAGCTTCTTTCCTGACTTGGTGGATGCCGTTCCGTTCACCGAGACCTCGTAGTAGGATCCGCTGGAGTCCACTTGTATTTGCGTCTAATAGCGCGATCAATCAGAAAGCAATAATTGCGAATCAAGGAACTGTACCAACGGAGGCTGCACCGGGGTCCAAAGGGTCAGTCTTGTTCGTCTGCTCGACAGGCTTGATGCATGCTTGCGAAGGAGTGAGAAAGTCGTTAAGATCGGTCAGAGTCTACCGCACACGAGTGAGCAGATTATCCCCAGTCACGACAAGCGGGACGCACATACCAAAGCACCAGAGAAAGCCATCTTGGCAAAACACGAGAAGAAACAGACCGAGTCAAATGTCAATTAGCTGCAAGTTTCTGTGAGTATGACAAATGAGAGAATAACAGCCACCTCACATGACTTCTTCCGCATAAGGCAATTCCTCAAGACCAATCCTGGACTCGCCATTCCTCCCTCGAGGAATAAGACAGTCGCCTGAAAGCTTTTCCATTCAACGGCAAAAATTTATTCCTATGTCTACATTCCGTCATCCATGCATTACAACACGTACAGACAATCCCATAGCTACAGTACAACAAGATGGTGGCAACGAGGTTTCGCAGAAGTACAGTAATGCTACACGGCAGCGTGCCCACACAGCTGCCCAGAGGGGGGAGGAGAAACGAAGGGGATAAGAATATGCAAAAAAGTACACGACGACCACGCCGCACATCAACCAAGCCAATTGCACAACAGCGCACCTGCACACCTGCGCGCCCGGACCCACCCCGCGCAGCGACACACACACCCGGGCTCGCTGCTCAGTCCCGCGCCTGCACGAAGCTCCCCCGCAGCCACCGCAGGCTCTTCTCCCGCCTCAGCCCCGCCCCGAGCCCCGCACACGCGCGGTTGAAGAGCTTGCTCACGCGCGACCCCGGCGGCTCGGGCACCATGTGCATGAACGACAGCAGCCCGTCGCCTTCCCTTCCCGCTAGTGTCTGAGCCTGAGCTCGTGGGGGAGGCGGCGCCGGCGTGCGCGGCGGCGGAGGCAGGCCCTTGGAGCCCGCTTGGGCATGAGCGTGCGCGGGTGCGCCGCGGGGGAGCTTGGGCGCGGGAAGAGGGAGGGGCAGAGGCGGGATCGGCCCAGCGGGGGCGGGCGGACGCACAGGCCGCAGGAGGAAGGGCGTGCTCCTCGCTCTGCGGAGGGGAGACGTCGGGCGAGAAGACGCGCCGCGGTGCTTCTGCTCCTCGGTAGAGCGGTCTTTGTCCGCAGCGGGCGGGCGAGGCGCGTCGGCGGCAGCTCGCTTCAACCCTGGCGACGCCGACGGGTCCGGGGCGTGCCTGCCCGCGTGCCCGAGCGAGGACGACCGCGGGCGGGGCTCCTTCGCCTGTGCGCGCCTGGTCTTCTCAAAGTCAAACTCGGGGAGCAGCTCGATGGACGGCCGCTGGTCGTGCTCGGCGTTCGCGGTGCTCTCCGTCGCGGCCGTCGTCGCGACGCTCGTGCTCGAGCGGGACGCGTGCGGCGAGAAGCCGACTCGCGCAAAGGTGGAGGATGACAAGGAGTGGACAAGCCTGTCAATGCGGTCCTCTGGACGCTGGGCGAGGACGGAGATGTGCTCTGCTCTTCCCACCTTGGCCGGCGCCATCGCCTTCACCTCGTTCCCCCGCACATGTTCGTCTTCCTCATGGGGGTCCTCTCCGATAGCGTCCAGAGGCGCGCCGGGCTCCTCGTACGAGGACTCGACGCAAGCAGTCGTGTCACTGTCGAGCTCCGCGTCCTCATCTTCCTCAAGGAAGCCGCCGCCGCTCACGTTGTACGCCTGCAGCTTCGCCATACTCTCTTCCAGGCGCGCCATGCTCTCGTCTGGATCGATGACCGTCAGCCTGTGAGCGCTCTGGCTGCCGTCCCTGTACGCGAGGCAGCCGTAAACGTGTGGGGAGCGGAACCGCGGCGGCGTCGGGGGCAGGGGCAGGTCCGGCGGCGCGCCGAGCCTGAGCCCCGAGGAAAGAGAGAGCGGGAACTCGGGCGGGGATGCGGGCGGGGAGGGGAACGCCGCGGCGAGCTGCTCGAGGCACGACTCGGTGCACGCGAGGAGATCGTCGACGCCCAGCTCGGGCGACGGCTCGTCTTCCGCCTCCCACGAGAAGTCATCGCCGTCCTCGAGATCACCCTCAAAGGACGTTCCCAGGCCGCTGTCTCTATTCCCGTCGCTGCGGTCCGGGGAGACCGCCATGTCCTCGGGGACGGTCCTGCTGAGGCGGAACGCACGCGAGAACTGGGCGTGTGCGTGGAAGTCGATTCCGCGGCGGCGTTGTGCACGCTCTTGGAGAGTGATCTCGGGCTGGAGTGAGGGAGCGACGGCCAGTTCTTCCAAGTTCAAGCCGAGACCGAGTCGGGACGAAGGGGTCTTATTCGGACGCTCCGTCTTTCGTGCAGGATGCCTGTTCCCTATGGGAAGCAGCACAGGGCTCGGAGTGGATTGTGCCAAGGGTGTGGCATGGCCGCGTTTGGGGGTGGAGAACACGACGCTGTCACAAGAGAAGGAGCCGTAAGAGTAGAGACTGTGTCTGTTGCTGCTCTGGTGCGGAGGGGTGCAGGGAGGCAGAGTGTCGGGAGAGCTGTACGTTGAAGACATGGAGCTATCATGCTCTGCGGAACGCGGCACAGAACGTTGATGATGGTGGGGAGGAGGTGGGGTGCGCATGGCGTGGCGGTCGCTGCTGCCTACGTGTCTGCCCACCGTGCGGACGAGACGGGTGACAGAGGGATGGCCAAATCAAACACTGCACGCACGGATATGGGTCAGAAACATGTCATCGGTGCGTGATCGAAACGGTACCGGATGATGGCACCGACTGCTTGACAGGTGCTTACTATAAGCACAAACGCCCCACTTACCTGAGCGGTGAGAAGTCAGTGGCGGGGCGTGGGTGCGGGCGCGCAGGAATCCTAGTGACCCCTGCGGTAATAGTCGACACCGCCGGTCGTTTATGAGCACTATGCGACGATTCCATTCGGTGGCGCGGAAGCGCTGGGGCATTATGGAATGATAGGTTAGAGTCGGTGAATTCCAAGGGCCTCATCGGGAAGACGGATGGTGAGGTCGTCGGGATGGATGGCTGTCGCGACACCGGCTCAGTCCCGTAGCAACGTCGACCATTGCATTGCAGACCACAACAGAGAATACATTGTAGGCAGGTGACGGTGCGGAGAACAACATCCTCGATCATGACACATGCCTCTTTTGGTAGTCCGCGCTCCCGCCTCGACCATCCATTTCTAATTCTATTCATCGCCGACTCCCCATTCCCCTGCCTCGTTGCCACCTCAGAAATGCAGGATCAGTGTCCAGAACTTCAACACAACGCACGCGTCGGTGCACACACGGCAGTGATCATCAATACTACACCGGGAGCAGCGTGATGATATTCCGCTCATGGAGTTTTCGATGAAAGATGCCAGAACACTACCGTCCGAGTCTCCCCTTCCCTCGAGCACGAACCGCTTCAGGCCAGCGAATCGATCCCCGGCGAGAGCCCGGTCTAAGGCCCCCCAATCGAGCGCACGCAGGTCGCCAAACTGCACACGCGGCGCCCACGTCATGTCGTTCTTGCGGACGGCAAGCATGATCACCTCGATGCCCGGCGCAGACAGCTGCGCGACAAGGGTGGCCGCCCACGGGAGGTTCCTGTTCTCCGGCACGCGCATATCGGGCAGATCCAAGCCCAGCGCGAATGTGCGCAGCCTAGTGCAGGGCGCCAGAGTGAACTGAGTGCGTCCGAGTACGCCTAATGCATCCCGTGAGACAACACTATCGACGATGATGGACGGAGGAATGCGGTACCTTCAAGGGCCTCTTTTGTATCCACGTGGAGGTCTAGTTTCTTCAGAGTAGACCCGAACGTCTGCAGCATGGTCAGGCAGTAGTTGGCATCGGCCTATGTATAGATGCACAACACCAACGACTCGAGCCGGACGTGCGGGTCGCACAACCAGCCCAACAACGGCTCACGCACTCGTCTCACTACCTCGAGACTGCGCAGAGTCCGCGGCAGCGGCGCGCCCACGCCCACGCTCGCACCCTCGTCCTTCGCCTCGAAACGGACCAGATCGAACGACAGCGCCTCCAGCAGCAGGAACGACGCCACGAGCGCGACGAGGTCCGCGCGCGACGCGAAGCGCACCTTGCGCAGCGCGAGGCGCGTCACGCCGGGCAGGTGCGCGACCAGCGCCGCGTGCAGCGCGCCCGGGACCCTGAGGCCGGTCAAGACGCTGAGGCCGCCCAGCGCGAGCGTGATGACGGCGGGGAGGCGCGCGAGGAACGCGTAGCACGCGGGGTCGGCCTCCCATGCGCGCGAGCGAGGCGAGGAGGAGCGGGTGGAAGGTTGTCGCGGAGACGGGGTCGAGCACCGTGTGCGCGAAGCGGTGGTAGCGCGCGGTTTGCAGGAAGGCGCGGCTGGCGAGGCTGCATGCCGCGAGTGCCGCGCGGTCGTGCAGGTGGTCGATGATTCTGTCGTAGAGCTCGGGCGGGAGATTGGGGACCATCGTGGCGGACGAGGCTTGGCTGTGTAGACGACTAGATCTCGTTCAACAATGCACCTTGTACTCGTACCACCACCTGGTCGTCTTTTTCCCATGCCCACTGAGGGGCAGGGGGGGGTGTGTTCCCTCGACAGCAATGTTGTTGTACCTCTAGCAGATAATGGTGTAGTGTTGACACTGTTGTCTGCTAGCCCAGCCTAACAGTAGGTGGTTGCTGGGTGACCTGGTGGTGGAGTCCTCCCTTAGTAAAGGAGGTTCACAAGAGGGTCTCACCAATGCTCTAGGCTCTTCTGCTGCTTGCTGTCTCTGACAGTGAGTAGTGGGTCTCCCCAATATGGGGCTCTTTGTTCACACCCATTGTTTGGGAGGCTGCTTGCTGCAACTGCAGGAGGAGTTTGTCCTGGTTCTAGGGCCAAGGGCTTACAACTGCCAGGAACCAAATGGGAAGGTGCTTATGGCCATCCATGAATGTGGAAGAGCTTCCTGCCCAAAAGGGTCTGATAAGAATAGGGGACAATAAGATGGGGAATGTTGTGAAAACAAGCTGACCTCATGGACAGACCACTCCTCATCAGCTTTGCTTAGTTGAGGACGTTAGTAGGGATAACTCAAACTCCAGGGCAGGCATTCCTTACACTTTTGGAAGTTCCATGATTCACACTCTGGTAGCAGCCTCTGCAAAACAGAGAGCCCTGACAGTTATCACAGGAATCTGCATTTTAGGGCATCAGCAAACTGGCTGTGGGGTTACAGGAAAGCAGGCCAGGTTGGTCACCTGAACAACCCACCGGGCCATAGCAGGGATCTGGGAGAATCCGGTCTCTGGCTCAAGAGGTCAAAATCCTCTGTCAGTGAATCTCTGAAGAAGTGTTACGGGGGAGTCTACGCCTGTAGGTGACTACTATGATGGTGAGTTGTTGAGTAGTCAGGTGTGAAGTGTAGACAAGGAGTCAGCCTTGACGATAAGTATACACCTAAGTCTTCAACCGTTAGCCCAACGGTCTCAAGAGAGTTGCGGGCTAAGTCACAGCCTAAGTCCTAGTGTAGTCACAAGGATATAGATGGTCTGAGAAGACCCGTTGAATAGATGAGGGTATGGGGGCCTAAGCCTGGTCATAAAGTATAAATGGTAACAATGGCACCAAAGTACACGGTGTAACTAAGGAGGACAAGATTGGGGTGCTCCGCAGTGAGCCAAACCCTTAAGTACTATGGTGGGTTTAGGGCAAGCTAGCCCTCACTCCCATGGGTGCCAGTATCTAAGTGTCCATAAGTCAGAGGTCCGATGATGAGGCCTGTAGCCTCCTGGGCCCCGAATCGTGATTTTAGGAGCTTTCTAATCCCCTGACAGACCATCCTATAACTCTTCTACAGCCTACGACAGGTGGGATAGGTTCCTATAATGTTCTTAACACCTCCTTTCCTTCCTAAACCCTTCTAACACCCTAAGAAGTCCCCTAGGTCGTATCAGTGTGAGGTGAACTATTCTTGCGCTGATACGACCTAGGGGACCCTGGTACCTAGGGAGTGCTCCGCAACGTGGCTAGGAGGTAGTGTGAGGATGTGAGGGGAGGAGCTACAACCTGTATGATACCAGGAAACCTGTATGTCTTGTTTTTGTAAGTGGGGGAGTAAGGGGTCAAGGGTCCTGCACAACAGGATCTTGTTCCTAAGTGCTATACGATCCCTAAGGCCTTGCGAGGCCCTCCGAAGTACGCGAAGTCCTTCGAGGTTCTGCGAAGTCCTTCGAAGTTTTAGCTAAATCACACAAGCTGACTTCGTAGGCTGTATGGAGTTAGGGAGCAATAAGCCAATAGACTATAGTTTCAACTGAGCGGCAGAGGGTATGAGACTGCTGCGAAGTCTTTTAGCTAGAGTTAGCTAAAGGGCGTAAGGCTTAGAGGTTTGTTAGAACGAGGTGGGCGAGGTTTGGCTAGCGTAGGAGACCTGTAGGGGAGGTCGGATGGTTCAGAGAGCTAATACTTGGAATAGAAATTGGAGAACAAGGTTGCTGGAGGCTCCGAAGTGTCTGATGATCTCAGGGTGTAGGTCAGAGAGTTTGAGGGCGTAGGGAGATGTACTATAACCTGAAATAAAGGCTATGAGAGAGTCGTAGGGCTATTTGTAGGACATAGGGATGGCGCAACGTGAGCCTAAGGGTATAACTAAGGCGGAGGCCTACCGGATAGGTGTTATGAGATGTGCTGAAGAGTGCGAAGTCACGGTGACCTCATGGATCGTAGTGCATAGTTCAGGAAGCGTAGACGTGGTTCGTAGATATATCGCAAGCGTAGACATAGTTCAAAGAAACAGAAACAGAGCTGGGGTGGAGACTTAGGGGCTTAGGACCGTTCCTAAGGTTGTACTCGCAGCACTTCTCTGAGATCGGAGCTACAGGGGAACTTTGTATTCCAAAGAGAGAAGCGTGCACTGAGGGGTCTCTGTCGTACATAGTAAACTACCTCTGACTAAATAGGGGAGCATGAGGTGAACTATTCTTGTGCGAAGTGATCCTTGCACTTCCGAAATGTGTACTACAGCGCATGGGCTCCGAAGTGAACACGAGGAGGATAGGAACTAAATAGGAACTGAAACAGGGGAACTATGTTCGGTAGAAAGGTGACCAAGTTCATTCATGAGGGCGGGATGACTATCCGAGAGCAGCCATGCGCCATGATCAACTATCTTAGTGGGCTAAGAGCGTACGAAGTTCTTAGCAGCGGGACTTGGCCTAATTGGAGTAGGAGGTGTCCTAACTGGGTGGAGGATCATATGGATACGCCATAGGAGGACCTTATGGCATAGGATCGAGACCCATGGGGTGCGCAAGGCTTTCTAAGTCCAGCTTCCGGAACTTCAGACCGTTTCGGAGCCTATCGGAGGTAGCTGTAATCACAAGAGCTAGGAGAGACTTAGCTAAGACCTCTTAGCTAAACCCATAATGAGTAATGTAGTAGCTAGGACCTAGATCCAATAGAACAGTATGGGAGGGCCGGCAGTGTCCGATAGTGGACTTAGCAGGAGTTAGGGACTTTATGACTAGCATTCGAAACCTCGTAGCACCTCGTGTGACTTCGCAAGACTTCATAGGGTGTTAGAAGGGTTTAGAAAGGAAAGGAGGCATTGTTATGGGGGGTCTACGCCCATAGGTGACTACCGTGATGGGGGGTCGTTGAGTAGTCAGACGTGAAGTGTAAACGAGGAGTCAGCCTGGCTGACGACAAGTACACGTCTAAGTCTTCAACCGCTAGCCCAACGGTCTCGAGAGAGTTGCGGGCTAAGTCACAGCCTAAGTCCTAGTGTAGTCACAAGGATATAGATGGTCTAAGGCGACCCGTTGAATAGACGAAGGTATAGGGGCCTAAGCCCAGTCGTAAAGTACAAATGGTAACGACAGCACCAAAGTACACAGTGTAACTAAGGAGGACAAGATTGGGGTGCTCCGCAGTGAGCCAACCCCTTAAGTACTATGGTGGGTTTAGGGCAAGCCAGCCCTCGCTCCCACGGGTACCAGCACCTAAGCGTCCATAAGTCAGAGGCCCGAGTGGTCCCTCCTGAGGAACAGTCCATAACTAAGCAGGTGACGGTCAGCCCGTCAGGAATAATGGTGATGATTGTAAGTGTATACGACCCGCTAGTCCGGTATAGTGAAGAGAAACGAAAATGTATGTTCGCACCATTACCGCCTTGTAACATTACCCCCCTCTCAAGGACTTGTCGCCCCGATGATCGAACCCTCAGCGTCTGACCCCTCTTGTTCTGATTTGACCCTGGCTCGTGGCCGGAGGGTGTCGGACTGGTCAGAAAGGATATCGTTGTTGCTGGTATGCATGCAGTCATGACTCCAATGTCCCATTTGTCGGCATTGTATGCAGAAGGGGGAGTTCCCCCCACTGGTTGAGCTAGGGGCACCACCAGTGATAGAGTTGGACGGGCCATCACTGGCAGAAGGGGCCTGTGTTCTGGCCTGATGTCGTGGTGGTATCAGGTTGTCTATGACATCCATTAGAGGGGAGCGTATGAGGACGGCGAGCAGGTTGCAGGCTGCTCGGCTTGCATCTATGTGGAGAGTGGCCAACTGCCACGTTGTCAGGTTGTTGCCATTTGGCCCAAGGCCTGTTTGCCTTCGTTCGAGTGTGGCCAAGCTGCCAGCCTCTCACGCGACAATGACCAGTGTCCGGTAAATGTTCGTCAACTCCCACAGGTCTGGCCAAGCCAACAGCCGGGTGTCTATTTCTGGCCATAGATCAGCATCCACCAGGGCCCAGGCAGTGCAATGCGCAAGCCTCCACTGATTGTACTGATCGTCGGACACTGCCAATGGGGGCACTGTCTTCTGAATGTTTTGGTATGGGTGTGCGCGTGTGTGCCTTGCTCGTACTCGGGGTGTGAGGTCTCGTACCCTTGCTGTGCTGTGGTTCAAGTAGACAGATAGCTGTTGGGGATCTGTATGAGTGGACATCGTAGTGCCGTGCCTCTGCTGAATGTCGGCTGTATGCAGCTCTGCAGATCCGGGTGTAGCAGGCGTTGACCTGGGGCCTTGTAGGCAACCTGTTGACCTTCTTATATTCTTCCAGAAGGTCGGGCAAGTTCATTAAGTCCGCCTCAGACTGCCATGTATTAGCAGAGTTTGGCCATCCAACCCATTTGATCAGGAACTGCCATTTCCCACACTGGGCACGATGCCCGTGAATGGCTTCGACTTCGTATTCTTCATCGCCATCGACTAATTCTGGGGGCGGCCTTGTGAAGTTCGGACCATGTTCCTTGGTTTCCCTGTATGGTGTCAACAGCGATGCATGGAATACTGGATGTATCTTCCATGCCCTTGGTAGCTGAAGCTTGTACGTTAGCGGTCCTAGGACTTCGGCTATCTTGAGTGGTCCTACTCACTTTGGGGAAAACTTCCTCAGGGTCTTTAGGCGGAGGTTAGTTGCTTCTAGCCAAACCTGCGTCCCCTTCTCAAATGGCTGCCATATGGTTCAAGCCCTTTCTGTCATCAACTGCACAGCTAGATCCTGTGCTGCCAGTGCTTCCTTTCTGAACTCTCTGATGGCTAAGAGTCGGTCCTTGATTGATGGGTACCTTTCCGATGCCTTTGGTGATCCGATTGCCTTTGGATCATATCCCATAATCAGCTTAAATGGTGACTCCCTTCTTCCAGCATGCGGCACCTGATTGTGTGCGAATTCAAATTCTGGGATAAACTTTGCCCAGTTGTGAGGATTGTTGGCACACAGGATCCTCCATGCAGCTTCGAGTTCCTGATTGACACGCTCAGTGCTTCCATCAGACTGCAGATGGTAGGCAGTGCTCATGGCCGCTTTGACACCTGTCAGTTTGCACCACTCCCGGAACACTGTTGCTGCGAACTGTGGGCCTCGGTCCGATATGATTCTGTTGGGTAGCCCATATCGCCGGTAAATGTTCTGATGGAGTGCCTCGGCTGTTCCTACTGCATCGATGGTTTTGTTGCAAGGAACCAGGACTATCCCTTTGGACAGTTCTCGGTCCACCACTACCATTAGTGCGTCAGATCCACGCGATTCAGGTAGGTCTGTGATGAAGTCGACTGAGATGTGTGAGAATGGCCTGGAGTTCGGTTCCATTGAGATGGGTTGCATTGGTGGTCGTGTTGGACGCGTGTTGACCTTATTCTCCTGGCATTTGGCGCAGCCTTTCACGTAGTTTTCGATAAACGTGGTCATGTCATTCCAGAACCAGTCTCTTCTGGCGATGGCAAATGTTCCCTGTGCTCCTGGATGGGCCATAGCTGGGGTGTCATGGCAAAGTCGAATAACTTCTCTGCGCAAGTCGTCACTAGGGGGTACGTAGATTCGATTTTTGTACAGAATCAATCCATCCTGCACATCCCAATCGGCCAATGTTGTGTGCGCAAATCCAGTGCCCTTGAATGGTGGTACTTTCCCCCGTTTTAAAGCGTCAATCGTCTCGATGACCATGCTGTCACGACTTCGGTGTTGCCAGATGCGCTCGATGAGGTCAACATTAACTGCCTTTGCAAACAGTGTTTCTGGTAAGAGGACAATGTCCTCATTGTCCCTCTCACCCCCTGGATGTCCTGGTCTACGTGATAGGGCGTCCGCCACTACGAGTTGTTTACCCTTTCGATTCTCCAGTAGTAAGTCAAACTGCGATAGCAGCAGTTGCCATCGTGCCTGGTGTCGTGTTAGCCGTTGGGCTTCTCTGAAGTATGTCAGGTTCTTGTGGTCCGTTATAACTGTGACCGGGTGCTTTGCGCCCTCCAGGTGGTGACGCCATTCCTCAAGTGCTCGTACGATTGCCAGTAGTTCTCTATCATAGATCTGATAGTTCCGTTCTGCTTCCTTCAGCGATTTTGAAAGGAATGCCACCGGGTGAAGTTTCCCATCAGGGCCCTCCTGTTGCAGTACTGCATCTGTTGCAACCAGTGAGGCATCGGCCTCAATTACAAACGGTTTCTCAGGGTCGGGCATGGTGAGTACTGGGGCCTCACAGAAATGGCGTTTAAGTGCCTCGAAGGCTGCCTGGCACTTGTTCGACCAGTTTCAAGCTACCCCCTTCTTCTTAAGTGCATTCAGGGGGTGGGCGATGTTCGAGAATCTGCGTATAAACCGTCAATAGTAATTGGCGAGGCCCAGGAATCGTTCCACGTCCTTGACTTTGGTCGGTATGGGCCATTCATCAATGCCCTGCAGCTTGCCAGTGTCCATATGGATGTGGCCCGGTGTGATGGTCATTCCCAGAAACTCAACTTCTTGTACATCGAAGGCACACTTTTCCGGTTTTACAAAGAGGTCCATCTCCTGCAAGCGTTGCAGTACCCGGCGTGTCCGTTCTCGGTGGATGGTAGCATCATCGGAGTAGATCAGGATGTCGTCCATGTAAATGGCTAACCATCCTTCCGCGAGCATGTCTTGAAACCCATCATTCATAAGCCGCTGGAAGGTGGCCGGGGCATTGCACATGCCGAAGAACATTACTGTTGGTTCAACTAGCTTCTTGGTTCCGTGGTGATTCACCATGAACACTCCCTTCCACTGGTCGCCCTCCCTGATGCGTACATTGTTGTAGCCATTTTGGAGGTCCAGCTTCATGAATATGGTTGCCTTTTGCAGGTTGTCGATGAGCTCTCCAATGAGTGGAAGTGGGTATGCATCCTTTACCGTGCTGTTGTTGAGGTATCGGTAATCCTGACAGGGCCTGAGTGTACCATCCTTTTTTGCCACAAAGAATGCTGGGGAGGCCATGGGTGACTTCGAGTCCCGTAGATATCCTTTCGCCAGGTTCTTGTCAAGGAACTTATCCATCTCCGCTTGTTCAGCCAGGGATAATGCAATTACCCCACACTTTCTAGGTACAAAGTTAGGCTTTGTCTCCACAGCGTGGTCCCATGGTCTTGAATCAGGGAATCGAGCAGCGGCCGCCTTTTCAAAGCGGTCCCGGTAGTCGAGCAAGTACTCAGGCACCAGGTCTTCAATCTGTGGCCCCTTCTCAGGGGGTGTCAGTGGTGCACTTGTCTGCCTGGTGGTGGCTATGAACCATCTTGAGCCCTTTACATGGCTGTTCCGATCTAACGATGGTTGAGACTTCTTGGGTGGCTGCGGCAGGCCCATTTCATCGAATAGGGGTTCCGGTTGATCGTTGAACATGCCTAAGACCCCTTCTCCCCTTGTATAAGCACATAGGATGGTTTCTAGCTCGTCATCATCCTCGTGTGCAGAGGCTCGGCACAATGGGATGCCGTCCATGGTAGGCTGGTCCATGATCCAAGCATAGTACCCCTGCCATTCCTTAATCCTGTCCGGGTCAACCGTGAGGGTCCCTTTTGGCCAATCGATCTGCGGGTTGACTTGAATCAACCAAGGGTTGCCCAGCACTACTTTGAGGTCCCCGATGTCTGATACATAGAAGTTTGTGGGTATGTCATACCCTTCAAGCCGTATGCTCCCTTCAACTCGATGGGTAATCGGTCCACCCCTGTTGGGGGTCCCATCAATGGTCGTACTTCGTACCTTCCAAGGTAGTGGTCGTGTGGGCAGTCCCCATTGTTCCACAAGGTCAGGGTGTATGAGGTTGGCATCGGTGATGTGCACTACAGCACTCCAACCCCTACTGGGTACGACCTAGAGAAGCTGGAAGGCTATAGAACTAGTTAGTGTGGAGGGGAGAGTCAGCAGCAAAGGGTTCCCGATCTCAAATGGGTCAAGAGACGTCTACGAAGGTCTTCGACAACCCTCTACGTGTGTCGCGACTGCTCGACGTAGCTTCGATGCGCTACTATGCTGTACTATACTAGGGAGGGGCTTAAAGGTGAGAACTTAGCTGATATACAACCCTTTGATGTGGCTCGAAGGCGGGCGTAAGACTGAACGCAACTTCTTCGACGGATGTCGAAGACTGACGAGACGCAAGCCTTCAAGATACTGTAGAAGGCAGATAGTAGACGCAACTCTTCGAACGTAATCGAAGACGGAAGGACGCAGTAGAATGCAGTAGGTGGCTAAATCGAAGGTGCTCTTCTTGAGCTCTGCAGGATAGGGGAAAACTTCTCCGTTGTTCCGAGACACCATACATCGCATTTATACTACTGTACTATAATGTAAGGCGCATCGGGAGTGGCATAGTACGAGTGGCATCCTAACTTCTTGCGTACTACAAATTATGGAGTGGCATGAAATATACTAAGACAAGACCTGGGGCCGTAGCGTTATCGAGTACATCGAGTGGCGCATCGTAGCAAATCGAGCGATATCGGAGTGGCGAGACCGGTCACGTGCGAGGACATTGAGTGGCAACTGCGTGTGGTGTATTGTGCGTAGAGGGACCGGTGATACGACCTAGGGGACCCTGGTACCTAGGGAGTGCTCCGCAACGTGGCTGTGGGGTAGTGTGATAACTGTGAGGGTGTGAGGGTAGGAGCTACAACCTGTATGATACCGGGAAACCTGTATGTCTTGTTTTTGTAAGTAGGGGAGTAAGGGGTCAAGGGTCCTGCACAACAGGATCTTGTTCCTAAGTGCTAGACTATCCCTAAGGCCTTGTGAGGCCCTCCGAAGTACGCAAAGTCCTTCGAGATTCTGCGAAGTCCTTCGAAGTTTTAGCTAAATCGCGCGAGCTGACTTCGTAGGCTGTATAGAATTAGGGAGCAATAAGCCAATGGACTATAATTTCTA
This sequence comes from Taiwanofungus camphoratus, assembly GCA_003999685.1. Taxonomy (NCBI): domain Eukaryota; kingdom Fungi; phylum Basidiomycota; class Agaricomycetes; order Polyporales; family Taiwanofungaceae; genus Taiwanofungus; species Taiwanofungus camphoratus. The sequence continues at coordinate 1,243,471 of CP021223.1, forward strand.
CTAAGCGGCAGAGGGTACGAGACTGCTGCGAAGTCCTTTTAGCTAGAGTTAGCTAAAGGGTGTAAGGCTTAGAGGTTTGTTAGAGCGAGGTGGGCGAGGTTTGGCTGGCGTAGGAGACTTGTAGGAGAGGTCGGATGGTTCGGAGAGCTAATACTTGGAATAGGAATGAGGGAACGAGGTTGCTGGAAGCTCTGAAGTGTCTGATGACGTCGAGGTGTGGGTCGGAGAGTTCGAGGGCGTAGAGAGATGTACTATAGCCTGTAATGAAGGCTATGGGGGAGTCGTAGGGATGACGCAACGTGAGCCTAAGGGTATAACTAAGGCGGAGGCCCACCGGATAGGTGCTATAAGAGGTGCTGAAGGGCACGAAGTCACGGCGACTTCGTAGATCGTAGTGCGTAGTTCGGGAAGCGTAGACGTAGTTCGTAGATATATCGTGAGCGTAGACGTAGTTCAAAGGTACTGAAACGGAGCTGGGGTGGAGACTTAGGGACCTTGGGACCGTTCCTAAGGTTGTACTCGCGGCGCTTTCCTGAGATCGGAGCTACAGGGGAACTGGTATTCCAAAGAGAGAAGCGTACACTGAGGGGTCTCTCTCGTACATAGTAAACTACCTCTGACTAAATAGGGGAGTGTGAGGTGAACTAATCTTGCGCGAAGTGATCCTTACGAGTCCGAAATGTGTACTAAAACGCATGGACTCCGAAGTGAACATGAGGGGGATAGGAACTATTTAGGAACTGAAACAGGGGAACTACGAACGGTAGAAAGGTGACAAACTTCATTCACGAGGGCGGGATGACTATCCGAGAGCAGCCATGCGCCGTGATCACCTATCTTAGCGGGCTAAGAGCGCACGAAGTTCTTAGCAGCGGGACTTGGCCTAATCGGGGCAGGAGGTGTCCTAACTGGGTGGAGGGCCATATGGGTACGCCCTAGGATGACCTTATGGCATAGGATCGAGACCCATGGGGGTGCACAAGGCTTTCTAAGTCCAACTTCCGGAACTTCGGACCGTTTCGGAGCCTATCAGAGGTAACTGCAATCACAAGAGCTAGGAGAGACTTAGCTAAGACTTCTCAGCTAAGCCCGGGATGAGTGACGTAGTAGATAGGACCTAGATCCAATGGAACAGTATGGGAGGGCCGGCAGTGTCCGATAGTGGACTTAGCAGGAGTTAGGGACTTCGCGTCTAGCATTCGAAATCTCGTAGCACCTCGTGTGACTTTGCAAGACTTCGTAGGGTGTTAGGAGGGTTTAGGAAGGAGAGGGGGCGTTAGGAATATTATAGGAACCTATCCCTCCTGTCGTAGGCTGTAGGAGAGTCTTAGAGTGGTCGGTTGGGGGATCAGAAAGCTCCTAAAATCGCGATTCGGGGCCCAGGAGGCTACGGGACTCATCACCGGTGCACTGGAACATCGGACCGGAACTGGCGGAGTGGCGGTGGCGTGATTCGAGGCTATCGGAGAGTCCCGCGGTGGCTTTTCGGGCTGTATCGGACATGTCGAGTGGCGTCGAAGCCATGACTAAGGTCCTAGGGTCGAGTGAGGGCGCTCCGTGGGGCCTAGAAGGGCCTGGTGCCTATCATCTCCTCCTTTTTGGAATTTGGACCGTCCTCGGTCCACACGTGACGCCTAGAAGCTTGGTGGATGTGACTGGATCGAAGCTTTTATGGGGACCTGCGCGGTTCCGACCTTCTTGTGACTCGTGCCGATCACGTGCCGTTGAGGAGGATTTAAGCCGGAGCGACTTAGCTGTTTTTCTTCGCTCGTTGTTCCACATTCGACACGCTCCCCCTCTTCTACATCGGCCTCCTCTTCCTTACAATGCCTTCTCGTTCTGCTACCCCCGCTGTCGTCGCTTCGCGCGTTCAGCGCGCTCGGGACCGTCTGATCGTGGTGCTCGATACACCCTGTGCCGACACCATCCCCGAGGAGGTCAAAGCTTGGGCGCAGGACATTGCGGATTTGCTGGTACGTCTCTTATCAGCTCGTCCTTTCCTATTTGCTAACTACCTCTGTCGTAGAGTACGTATTGCAAGGCACGGGGGCCCGTTGAGGATGTGGAGGTGGATGAGCGTGTGTCGACGCTGGTTGGCGAGCTCGCCGAGATTGCCGCCGAGTCGTGGGCCGTGTGGGTCCGCGATGAATGGCCAGCCCTGGCCACTGCGATCGACGCCGTCACTGCTCGTCGCATTGAAGAGGAGAGGCGTCGCAAAGAAGAGGCACGCCTCCGTGCTGCTGCGGCCGAGGCTCGTCGTGTCGAAGAAGAACACCGCCAAGAAGAAGCCGCGCGTGTGGCTCGGGAGTGTGAGGAGGAGGAGGCTGCCCTTCAACGAGAGGCGGAGGAGGCCGCGCAGTTGGCCGATGCCGACGTGTCTAGGATGGTGGAGGGTACTGGGGAGCACGTCGAAGGGGCCGCTGCCACTTCGAAGGGAAAGAAACGGGCTCGGGATGATGACGCTGTGGCGGTATGTTACGGAGTCTTGCCCTCCTATTCGATTACTGACCGGCTTGTAGAAGGCGTCGAAGAGCGACCGTGACGGCTCAACGGCGCCCGAGACTAACTGGGCACGAGTCGTGCGGATGAAGCAGCAGGCGGGGGAAAAGGTATGTGATTTGTTTCTTCAGCTATTCTCCTGAGCTAATACTTCTTCGTAGTGCGATCGATGTCGTATCCGCATTCAGACCGTCGAGTGTGTCTGGGCGGAGGGCGCCACTGCGTGTGAGCGGTGCATCCAGGCAGCGCAGGGCTGCTATTTCGGTGGGGTCTCGGTCTTGGGTCGTACGAAGAAGACTCACGGTGGTGCGAAGAAGCAGGGTGAGTCTTCTTCTTCTTTCTTGCGTTTGTCCCTGACTTGTCTTTCTCTGCAGCCCCCTCTCCTTCGCCTGGACCTTCGACGGGAGAGGTCAGCGGATCGAAGCGCCGTCGAGTGGCCCAGCCGCCTCACCCCACTATCAAGGTTCCCCTGGATGGCGGTAGTCATCTGGGCCTCGAGCAGGACGACCTGGACTCGCTCGACCTCGATGAGCAGTCACGCACCGCCATCCGCATGATTCGGGCGGAGCGCGCGAACATTGCATTTCGCCGCGCCATGCTCCATAACCTCGACCTGGAGCTGATTCGCATGGAACAGGAGGCGATTGCGGGCGGCGGCTTCGACGTGGGTGCTGAGTCGGGCAATGAGGAGTAGTCGTTGTCTTGTGGCAGGTCGTGGTCTTTGTACTATAGAAAATTTAAACATTCTTTGTCCCAATTGTGAAATGCGTGTTAGAAGGAAATAGAAGCGTTCGAAGAAGAAGAACATATCGAAGGACTTGGTAAGAAAAATGGTAGCGTTGGTAGGCTCAGTTTGTCATCACTGCCTAGGAGGACTCGTAGAATGTGAGCCTCCGCGCAACGTTCAAATCGAAACGTTCGTAGAACGTCGAAGCGATATCGCGACTTAGTCGAGTTGAATCGTGTATGGTACAGGTAAAAATGACGCTAGATCAAATAGAAAGAGAGGTGAAATCAAGCATATAGTAAGAGAAACAAGACCATTGAAAGTACGCATCATAGTAGTATAAGTAAAGAGACAGGGGCTTCTACTGCTCGCTTTCTTTGACGTCTTCGACGATGTCATCGTCGTCGTCGCCGAGCGAATTGGATCGTTCAAGTTCTCGAAGACGCTCAGTTGAGATGTCTTCTAGGTTGTCTGGGATAGGGATGGATTGTCGAGCGAAGTAGGGGATGACTCGAAATGCTGCGATGGGCCGATCGAGGACTGTGCCGTCCAGTTCGCAGATGATGTACGCGCCGCCCCTGTTGCGTGAGACAACGATGAGGGGGCCTAAGTAGCGGGGGTGCATCTTGCTATTCAGGGACTTCTCGATCTTTGTGTTTCGTACGAGCACTAAGTCTCCTCGTTTGAAATTAAAGTCCTTGATCGAGTGCTCGTGCTCCTTTTCGAAGCGAAGTGCTGCTGTTCGACGGGCTTCGTAGACCTTCGAGCTGAGTTCGGCTACTTGCTCTACGCGCTTCTGGAGCGCGATTGCTCTACGTGTGATGAGATCTGTCGTAGAAAGAATTGAAGTGGGAGGGGGCTGAAGGTACGTGGCTTCTACGATGTTGAGAGGGATAAGGGGGTGGGTGCCCGTTACCGCAAAGTACGGTGAGCAACCCATGCGTCGTCGAGTCGTAATGCGTTCGGACCAGAATACGAAGTACGCCACGCGAGACCACTTCTTCTCGTCTCCGTTGGCGGTTTTGAACAAGGCTTGTCTTGTGCTGAAGTGCGGTCGTTCGACGAGTCCGTTCGCTCTAGAGTTGTAGCCGCTGATTCGAATGTGGTTGATGTGGTATTTTTTCGACAGATAGTCTGCCGCTTTGATAAATGCTGCACCATTGTCCGTAACGATCTCGCTGAGTGCGCCCCATCAACAGAGGATGTCTTCGAAGATCCAGTCAGCGAGTGCTGACGCTGTTTCTTTTCGAAGCATTCGAAACTCCGGGTACGTCGTGAGAGAGCATCTTCCTTGTACAAGGTATTTGTATCCACCTGATGCGGTGATGAGTCCCGTAGCCTCCTGGGCCCCGAATCGCGATTTTAGGAGCTTTCTGATCCCCCAACCGACCACTCTAAGACTCTCCTACAGCCTACGACAGGAGGGATAGGTTCCTATAATATTCCTAACGCCCCCTCTCCTTCCTAAACCCTCCTAACACCCTACGAAGTCTTGCAAAGTCACACGAGGTGCTACGAGATTTCGAATGCTAGACGCGAAGTCCCTAACTCCTGCTAAGTCCACTATCGGACACTGCCGGCCCTCCCATACTGTTCCATTGGATCTAGGTCCTATCTACTACGTCACTCATCCCGGGCTTAGCTGAGAAGTCTTAGCTAAGTCTCTCCTAGCTCTTGTGATTGCAGTTACCTCTGATAGGCTCCGAAACGGTCCGAAGTTCCGGAAGTTGGACTTAGAAAGCCTTGTGCACCCCCATGGGTCTCGATCCTATGCCATAAGGTCATCCTAGGGCGTACCCATATGGCCCTCCACCCAGTTAGGACACCTCCTGCCCCGATTAGGCCAAGTCCCGCTGCTAAGAACTTCGTGCGCTCTTAGCCCGCTAAGATAGGTGATCACGGCGCATGGCTGCTCTCGGATAGTCATCCCGCCCTCGTGAATGAAGTTTGTCACCTTTCTACCGTTCGTAGTTCCCCTGTTTCAGTTCCTAAATAGTTCCTATCCCCCTCATGTTCACTTCGGAGTCCATGCGTTTTAGTACACATTTCGGACTCGTAAGGATCACTTCGCGCAAGATTAGTTCACCTCACACTCCCCTATTTAGTCAGAGGTAGTTTACTATGTACGAGAGAGACCCCTCAGTGTACGCTTCTCTCTTTGGAATACCAGTTCCCCTGTAGCTCCGATCTCAGGAAAGCGCCGCGAGTACAACCTTAGGAACGGTCCCAAGGTCCCTAAGTCTCCACCCCAGCTCCGTTTCAGTACCTTTGAACTACGTCTACGCTCACGATATATCTACGAACTACGTCTACGCTTCCCGAACTACGCACTACGATCTACGAAGTCGCCGTGACTTCGTGCCCTTCAGCACCTCTTATAGCACCTATCCGGTGGGCCTCCGCCTTAGTTATACCCTTAGGCTCACGTTGCGTCATCCCTACGACTCCCCCATAGCCTTCATTACAGGCTATAGTACATCTCTCTACGCCCTCGAACTCTCCGACCCACACCTCGACGTCATCAGACACTTCAGAGCTTCCAGCAACCTCGTTCCCTCATTCCTATTCCAAGTATTAGCTCTCCGAACCATCCGACCTCTCCTACAAGTCTCCTACGCCAGCCAAACCTCGCCCACCTCGCTCTAACAAACCTCTAAGCCTTACACCCTTTAGCTAACTCTAGCTAAAAGGACTTCGCAGCAGTCTCGTACCCTCTGCCGCTTAGTAGAAATTATAGTCCATTGGCTTATTGCTCCCTAATTCTATACAGCCTACGAAGTCAGCTCGCGCGATTTAGCTAAAACTTCGAAGGACTTCGCAGAATCTCGAAGGACTTTGCGTACTTCGGAGGGCCTCACAAGGCCTTAGGGATAGTCTAGCACTTAGGAACAAGATCCTGTTGTGCAGGACCCTTGACCCCTTACTCCCCTACTTACAAAAACAAGACATACAGGTTTCCCGGTATCATACAGGTTGTAGCTCCTACCCTCACACCCTCACAGTTATCACACTACCCCACAGCCACGTTGCGGAGCACTCCCTAGGTACCAGGGTCCCCTAGGTCGTATCATTTCTGGAGCCCACCGTGAGGGGGAGCAGTCAAGATTTCATTGCCTTCAGATCATCCTACGTCTAACCAGTCCTCTCCGAGAAACAGCGATCAGTTACTATCCGAGTTCTTTCAGGTCGGCTATCGTTACTATACTCAAGCAGGCCTTCCACGAAGCACCTCTTCGCGAACACCTACGACTATCCCCTCCGATATCATTTCTACACTCGAATCTTCCGAATCGACCCCCGACTTCGAGGCTCTTTTCGAAGGGTCTCTAGACACGCTTACCACGTCCGAAGACTCACCAATTGAGGACTTCGAACCTCAGTCCACGTCCCCTGAGCTTCCTAACACCTCCAAAGGAAGCGGTCCTTCTTCAGCGTCTGACCCTATCTTAGTCCATTTACCGGAATCCCCTCCGCTATCCTCTACGCTCCTATCAGCTTCGCGTTCCCCTCCGATTCCTTCTATTACACTTTCCGATGCTTCTACGACCCAATCTTCGTCAGCTAGCATCAACTCAGCTTCGAACCCATCTTTGACCGCACCCACTTTAGCTAATCCCCTAAATCCTATTTCTGTGTCAACCATGAACGCACCTCCACTCATGCCACCTCGAGGAGATCGTACATCCCCCACCTTCGATCCTGACCAGCCCAGGACCATCCGAAGGTATTTCCAGGACTTAGAGTCACTTTTTGTCCGCTGCCAGATAGCGGATGAGGCGACGAAGAAACACTGGACTACTCGCTACCCTCCTATCGATGTTTCGGACCTATGGGAGTCCCTCCCTGAGTGTTCCGATGTCACGAAGACCTACGAAGACTTCAAGAAGGAGATTAGAAGCCTCTATCCAGGCACAGAGGACGATAGAATGTGGTCTATGTCTGACTTGGACCAGTTGATAGGAGAACGTGCTAGAATTGGAATCAACAATGCGGCAGACTTAGGAAGCTTCTATCGTGAGTTTTATGCCATCACGAAGTACCTAATTTCGAAAAATAGGTTGTCTACTATCGAGCAAAGCTGTGCTTTTGCGAGGGCCTTCCAACCTTCGCTATGGGCTCGCGTGTCTACTAGGTTACAGCTAAAGTTCCCTGATCACTTACCCGATGATCCCTACACCTTGGACCAGCTACATAGCGCAGCGAAGTTCGTACTCCTTGGTACTTCTACGACTCTTACCTCTGCTACGACTGTAACTGCTTCGACCACTGCCGTGCCCGTGGGGGGCTCATCGCTAAAGATAGAGGATCTACAGACGTTTGCAGAGATCCTCACGAAGTCCGTAACCAGTGCGCTAGCTCCTGTTCTTGCGAACCAGCAACCCCCTCGATTGGACAGCTCGCGCGGCGAGCACACTCATGTAGAAGGCCAGTACTGTCACTATTGCGGGGACTTGGACTGCTGCACTAGGTGTTGCAAGCACATTGAGCAAGACATCAAGGATGGCAAGTGCAAGCGCAACCCAGATGGAAAGATAGTACTGCCAAATGGAAATTTCGTACCCAGAACGATCCCAGGACGTACGATTCGCGATAGGCTTTACGAATACCATCGACGAAATGGCACGAATTCCTCCCCACAGCTCCTATTCGAAATCGACAATCGCCTAAATGTGCCCGCATTCTCACTATCCACCGAGGATCGTATAGCCGCTTTAGAACACGAGATTTACCAACTTCGGAGATGTCGCGAAGTCTTCGATGGTGTGGAAGTACCCCAGCGCAGAAGGCAGGGTGCTCCTAATGCGCAGTCTGATCCTAGAAACCCACCCATAGCCAACGCACCTCCGATAGGACGCGCTCAGCATCCAGTAGTGGATCCCCCTGCTAACCAAGATGCCCCAGTGGCGGAGGCGCAGAACCAGACCCCTCCTACCATTCTAAGGCGATCCAATTATCCTTCTAATTCAGCGCCTTCACCTCCGAAGCCTGCAAATGCGTCCGATCCACCCACGAACTCATCGAAGCATGCCTCGTCTACACCTAACGTACCAGCCCAACCAGCATCACAGGCAGCCATTCCACCGCCCACTCCACCAGTACATCCTTTCACTAATGCTCGAGATGCTACTTACGCACCTCCGAATCTTCGAAATTTCGCAGCAGCTCCGAAGCCTACAGCAGACAAAGGCAAGGACGTGGCCTATAAGACGATCACACCGGTTCATCAGGAGAAACTTACAGAGGAAATATTCGCGCGATCTATGAGAACACCAGTGGTTACACTAACGTCCGAGGAGCTACTATCTATATCCCTGGATGTTCGTGCGCGATATCGCGAAGCTATCACCCCTAAACGTGTGCCTATGGACCCTAAGGCTACTCATATGGCTCAAATTACGGAACTCTCAGACGATCTCGCTTCTAAAATGACGCTAGCAACCTCCGAACTATCGTGCCACGGTGAACCCCTTGTCCCTGGTTCGACCATAATTCCAGACCCCTACGAAACGTACTTACGACACGTACCCGGAAAGGAAGAACCCTCCGAAATTATAGTAGCCCGCGACTCGAACTCTATCCGTTCTATCGAAGCCCTAATCGACAACAAAGAGCGAATCGAATGCATCGTGGACCCTGGGTCACAAGTGGTTGCGATGTCAGAGCAAGTCTGTCATGCCTTAGGACTAATCTACGACCCTTCCGTGCAGCTAAATATGCAGTCTGCTAATGGCAGTATTGACCGTTCCTTAGGACTGGTTCGAAATGTCTCGTTCCAAGTAGGCGACATCATGTTGTACCTACAGATGCACGTCATACGCAATCCCTCCTACGATATCCTTCTAGGCCGTCCCTTCGATGTGGTAACCGAGAGTGTGGTTAAGAACTTCGGAAACGAGGAGCAGACCATCACGATCGTATGCCCAAACACGAGCGAAGTCGCGACAATCCCTACGATGCCTCGAGGACGTCAAAAGTTCTTACCAGCCCATCATCATAGTTGCCCCCATGTGAACTCTTCGAATCATTTGCGATCGGGTTTTTAGACTTCGAGGATTTGAGAAATCAAGGAGAGGTCGCCCTGGTCATTGAGTATGAATCCGATACCCCTAAAATTGTGTCTTTCGCTGCTGTAAATGCAGCAGATAACAATTCTGTTCCTGCGCTCTATCTATCAGTCTCTAACTCTGTGTCTAGCTATCTGCAGTCTCTCTATTTTAGCGAAACTTCGAAAGTCTCGGAAGGTCCGGCTGATCATACTAGGTGGCTATCTGGCTTTCTAGCAGCAGCAACACCGCACGAGGCTCCCTTCCTTTCACACGATAATCCGAATTCTCTCCCTATGCTTTCGCTTTCCGCCTCTAAAGACATATCCTCTATCCCCATTCCAGGTCCCAGGAACGCTACGAAGGTCACAAAGTCAGCCCGAAGACCCTCCCTTGCTCCTAATCCGATGGTATCCCTTCCTAAGTTGTCAGATTCTTCCCCTATTCCTACATTTGCAGCATCGAAAAAGAAGTACAAGCCTGTAGCGCTGAAGACTCGCCCTATTCTGGGAGCTTTGGACGAACGATTCAGAATCATTCGCGAAATTAAAGGCGACCCTTTAGCGACGATGCCTACCCTATCACCGACTCCACCACCTTTCGAACCTACTTCGCGATATACGCAAGAACGGCATGATCTCACGGACAAGCTACACAGTGGAGACTTCCTACAACCAGCAGAGAGGGACCTCCTACATCATTTTATGACCCTACATGCTGATGCGTTCGCTTGGAATGACTCCGAAAGGGGGTGCTTCAAGCCGGAGTACTTCCCTCCTATCGACTTTCCGGTAGTACCGCACACGCCATGGGTACAAAAGAACATTCCTATCCCACCCGGAATCTACAACGAAGTGTGCGCAATCATCAAAAAGAAGATTGCAGCTGGGGTCTACGAACCTTCGAATTCTTCCTATCGTTCACGATGGTTTTGTGTGGTGAAGAAAGATGGAAAGTCCCTACGCCTTGTACATAGTCTGGAACCCCTAAACGCTGTCACGATTCAACACTCAGGCGTTCCCCCGACTCCCGAACACCTCGCAGAACAGTTCGGAGGACGACCTTGTGGTGCTATGTTGGATCTATATGTAGGCTATGATGAACGCTTGATAGCGGAGACTTCACGCGATCTTACGACATTTCAAACACCTTTCGGAGCTATGAGATTGGTCACTCTACCTATGGGATGGACCAACTCGGTCCCTATCTTCCACAATGATGTTACGCACATCCTGCAGCCCGAAATTCCTCACCTAACGGTTCCCTATATCGACGATGTTCCGGTCAAAGGCCCTGAAAGTTCGTACGATCTCGTACCTATTTCGGAGAACCCAGGCATTCGAAAGTTTGTTTGGGAACATTTTACGAACCTCAATAGGATAGTCACACGCATGCGCTATGCAGGAGGTACCTTTTCTGGAGTTAAAAGCATTCTAATTGCCCGTGAAATCACCGTTGTAGGGCATCGGTGTACTCCAGAAGGTCGCCTACCGGACGAGTCTTGTGTTGCAGCCATACGCAACTGGGGACCTTGTGCGACCCTATCTGACGTTCGAGCCTTTCTAGGAACCATTGGAGTGGTCCATATCTTCATCCGAAACTTCGCACATCGTGCAGATGCCTTAGTACGCCTAACACGAAAGGCGGTACCCTTCAAATTTGGTCCAGCGCAAATCACAGCGCAGGAGGACCTTAAGGATGCTTTGCTGTCCTCTCCAGCTCTCCGATCCATTAACTATTCATCAGGTGCGCCCGTGATCTTAGCAGTTGACACCTCCTATATTGCAGTTGGCTATCACCTTTGCCAATGCGATGAGGACAACCCTAAAGTCCGATTCTACAATCGTTTCGGATCCATCACTCTAAATGATCGTGAGCAGAGGTTCTCGCAACCGAAGTTAGAGATCTACGGATTGTTTCGAGCACTTCGCGTACTACGAATCTACCTAATCGGAGTTAGGAACCTTATAGTGGAAGTTGACGCACGCTATATCAAAGGGATGTTGCAAAATCCGGACATCGCACCCAGCGCGAGTATAAATCGCTGGATCGTATCGATTCTAACATTCCATTTCACCCTAGTACATGTACCAGGTACGATGCATGGACCAGACGGACTATCAAGACGAACCCCCCAGCCAGGAGATCAAGAAGAGAGCAGCGAAGAAGACTTCAAAGACTGGATAGACAAAATGCACTCGTTTCTACATCACATCCAAGCCCCCCCTTCCCATCCTATACCATCGATTTCTACCCTATTCCCTTACGAATTCGCCTCTAACATTCCTATCACAACCCCCATACCTCCGATAGCTCCAACCTTCGCCTCCGAGTTGGCTGAGGACAGCCAAGGTTTCAATAGGGAGGAGGAGAGCTACGATAGCGTCCCAAGATCCGAAATGGCCAAGGAAGCTGACGCAAGACTTGACTTAGTAGCAAAATTCCTACGAAGCCTCGCGAGACCTGCCAACCTATCGGATTCAGAATACGAAGGTTTCGTAAAATACTGTCTTCTATTCTTCCTTGATGAGGACATACTATGGCGCAAAGATCCACAAGGAGCTCACAAACTAGTTGTAAAGCAGGCAGACCGTCTACGAATCCTCCGAGAATGTCACGACGCAGTTGCGCACCGAGGAATACACGCTACGAAGGTGCTGATTTCAGAGCGGTTTTGGTGGCCCTACCACCATATCGACATTGCCTGGTATGTTCAAAGCTGCCACCTATGCCAGATTCGCCAAGTGCGGCAGATCCTAATCCCTCCTACGGTCGCTACGCCCGCTCCGATCTTCGCAAAGGTTCATATAGATACCATGCATATGCCCCCTTCTAACGGATTTAGGTACTTGGTGCAAGGCCGGTGTTCTCTAACCCAGTACCCTGAATTTCGGATGCTTCGCAAGGAGACGGCTAAAGCTTTGGCAGAATGGCTCTTCGAAGACTTTGTTTGTAGGTGGGGCGCGCTATCGGAGATAGTCACGGACAACGGCGCTCCCTTCGTAAAAGCTACGAACTACATAGCGAAGAAGTACCAGCTACAACACATCCGAATTAGCGGATACAATTCGCGTGCCAACGGGCTGGTGGAGAGGCCTCACTTCGATGTTAGGCAGGCTCTATTCAAGGCCGTGGATGGCGAAGAGTCTAAATGGTCTCAGGCAACGTACTCAGTCTTCTGGTCCGAAAGGATCACGACTCGAAAGCGCATGGGATGTTCGCCCTATTTCACGGTCACTGGCACCCACCCTGTTATCCCTTTGAACGTCATAGAGGCCACCTATATCCTTCCTCCTCCATCTTCTATGCTATCCACGACCGATCTTATCGCACGTCGAGCTATCGCATTGCAAAAGCGGGTGACTCAGGTAGCGGAACTACATTCGAAGGTCTACGAAGCGCGAAGACAAGCTGCTCTGCGATTCGAAGAAAAGCATAAGCACTCCATCCACGATTTCAACTTCGAAAAGGGCGATTTAGTACTAATTCGCAACACACAGATAGAAAAGTCCCTAAATTGGAAGATGCGACCTCGCTACCTCGGCCCAGTACTCGTAGTATCTAGGAACAAAGGTGGTGCTTATATCCTATGCGAATTGGATGGTTCGGTACTCGACAGGCCTACGGCAGCCTTCCGAGTCATCCCCTACTTAGCGCGAAAAGCCCTCGAACTTCCTACCGAACTCTTGGACGTGTCGACGGAGCGACTTCATGAACTAGAGCTGACTACCACCCAAGGCGATGACGAAGAACTAGGATCGTATCCCTACTCTCCTAAGTCCGGCTCTAGTCCATCCGAAGCTCACTAAAGAATCAGAGGAGCAATCGACGATACCCCGACTTTAGCTAAGATTACGCTACGTCCATTTTACTTTTCGCTTACCCTTTGGTCATGTTTTACTTTCCCCAACAAGCCCCCACTCAGTTTGACAGCTACGAAGTCCCGAATGTCTACGAATTTTTACTTACAACATCTCCGACTTTTTACTATAGTGATTCAACTCACGAAGTCATGATATCGTTCTAAAGGCTCCTAAAATGCCAAGCGGAGCGAAGATTGCGCGAGGGGCCTTAAGCCCTTCAAGGCCATGATGATTTACTGAGCCTAAATGAGCGCATTTTATCCCCCTAAGTCTTCTAATTCATCTCTGTGTTGTTTGGTTACTTCACGCACTTAGAAACCTTTTCACAAGGACGACGTTTGCGTCCACTATATTCAGACTATTGTACACATATTGGAAAAGGTCCCTAGCAAAGGGACGCGCAACGAGAGAGAATACAGCACGTTGGTGCGACAGATACGGAACGGGCGAGACGACGAACTACAATCCCCCCCCACCTTCTAAACCTCGGCCTCGGCATCTTCCTCATCCTGCTCGGACTCACCGGAGGGACCAGGATCGGTAGAGGAGGCAGCGACGCGACGGCGAGAAAGAGGGAGAGAACTCAAGTCGAGCGGCGCAGGCGTACGACCGGTTAGGGCGGTTTCGGCACGATAGAGCCCCGAGATGTAGTCTTCGAGACGCATCGCGCGACTCTCGGCCATCGCGCGGTCATACCAGAGGCCTTCGACAACGGCTTGATGCGCAGGGGTGAGGCCGTCCAAGTATTTGGCGCCGTTAAGGGCCAGCGAGGCCTCGAGCGACATCATAGGCACAGGGGTCGACTTCACCTTCTTGGACTCGCGGGCGCAAGGCGGGGACACCTGAGGAGGTTGGCCCGCAGCTAGGGGACGCCCTAACATCAGCAATGACGCAATAACGAGGGCACGAGAAGCCCTACTGCACTTCGAAACGCGCACTCCGCGCTCCTTACCGTCTACAGAGAATCCGCCCCAATAACACCCCTGCGACTCTCGAAGGCACTTACCGCACTTCACAGCACCCACAGGGAGTTCACACTCGAAGTCAGTGGTGTAGGTGCTGCAGCGATCACACTGGAAAGCAATAATAAGTCGCGAACAGCCACGAGAAAGAAGCGTACTCACCTTCGCATGAGTTCGCCTATGCTCCGCCGCCTTCGCCATGTTAGCCAGGGCTTCGGGCATCGGAGGAGCCTTCGCCTTCGCAGCGTCCTTCCCCTGAGTAGGAGGGACCCCTACGAAGACACCCAAACTCGTGGACGAGGCGAGTTCGCCGACTTGGCCGCTAGAAACGGAGGCCATGATGGAGCTGGCCTGAGAAGCCGCACGAGTAGAAGCTGCTGCCTTGGCCCGAGCTGAGGGACGATGAGTGCGCAATGAGGTATGACTAGGGGCCGGCGAGGGAGCAGAAGACGAAGCCACAAGTTGCGCAGCGCGTTCAAGCGCAGCGCGCTCGACCGCCTCCACACGAAGTCGTTCGGTCGCGTGGGCGAGTTCGCGCTGTGCGTCTCGCTCTTGAAGCATAGCGGCGAACTGAGGAAAGCCGGTGCGGGCCCACGAGATCCACGACGAGTCCGCGAGAGGGAGGATCGCCGTCAAACCTTCGACGATGGTGGCCTCTAAGGTAGGATCGGCAGGAGCGTTCAAAGCCTGGGACAGGACCCGCCAGTTACCCTATAACGCAGTGAAGACAATGTAGCGAGCGATCGAGGAGGATACGTACCACACGACGTCCTAAGTTCCTTGCCCACCGCAAGTAATCTTCGACCTCTGCTACACCCTCCGGACGAGAATTGAGGAGCGCCAGGACATCGCTGTGAGCTAGGCCAACACCATCAGAGTCCATATCGTCGAACATGATGGGGAAGGGAAAGGCAAAAGGGGAGAAAGGAGAAAAAGATAAGAGGCACCCACGATTAGCTTCTATCAGGATATCGCCCGCTTCGCAGATCGCATGCGATAGGCTACAAGTTCCCACGGTCGTGCACACTGACTGAGGACAGTCAGGATTTCAATAGAGAGGAGGTGATAAGTCCCGTAGCCTCCTGGGCCCCGAATCGCGATTTTAGGAGCTTTCTGATCCCCCAACCGACCACTCTAAGACTCTCCTACAGCCTACGACAGGAGGGATAGGTTCCTATAATATTCCTAACGCCCCCTCTCCTTCCTAAACCCTCCTAACACCCTACGAAGTCTTGCAAAGTCACACGAGGTGCTACGAGATTTCGAATGCTAGACGCGAAGTCCCTAACTCCTGCTAAGTCCACTATCGGACACTGCCGGCCCTCCCATACTGTTCCATTGGATCTAGGTCCTATCTACTACGTCACTCATCCTGGGCTTAGCTAAGAAGTCTTAGCTAAGTCTCTCCTAGCTCTTGTGATTGCAGCTACCTCCGATAGGCTTCGAAACGGTCCGAAGTTCCGGAAGTTGGACTTAGGAAGCCTTGTGCACCCCCATGGGTCTCAATCCTATGCCATAAGGTCATCCTAGGGCGTACCCATATGACCCTCCACCCAGTTAGGACACCTCCTGCCCCGATTAGGCCAAGTCCTGCTGCTAAGAACTTTGTGCGCTCTTAGCCCACTAAGATAGGTGATCACGGCACATGGCTGCTCTCGGATAGTCATCCCGCCCTCGTGAATGAACTTGGTCACCTTTCTACCGTACGTAGTTCCCCTGTTTCAGTTCCTAATTAGTTCCTATCCTCCTCGTGTTCACTTCGGAGTCCATGCGCTTTAGTACACATTTCGGACTCGTAAGGATCGCTTCGCGCAAGATTAGTTCACCTCACGTTCCCCTATTTAGTCAGAGGTAGTTTACTATGTACAAGAGAGACCCCTCAGTGCACGCTTCTCTCGTTGGAATACTAGTTCCCCTGTAGCTCCGATCTCAGGAAAGCGCCGCGAGTACAACCTTAGGAATGGTCCCAAGGTCCCTAAGTCTCCACCCCAGCTCCGTTTCAGTACCTTTGAACTACGTCTACGCTCGCAATATATCTACGAACCACGTCTACGCTTCCTGAACTACGCACTACGATCCACGAAGTCGCCGTAACTTTGTGCCCTTCAGTACCTCTTATAGCACCTATCCGGTGGGCCTCTGCCTTAGTTATACCCTTAGGCTCACATTGCGTCATCCCTACGTCCTACGAATAACCCTACGACTCCCCCATAGCCTTCATTACAGGCTATAGTACATCTCTCTACGCCCTCGAACTCTCCGACCCACACCTCGACGTCATCAGACACTTCAGAGCTTCCAGCAACCTCGTTCCCTCATTCCTATTCCAAGTATTAGCTCTCCGAACCATCCGACCTCTCCTACAAGTCTCCTACGCTAGCCAAACCTCGCCCACCTCGCTCTAACAAACCTCTAAACCTTACGCCCTTTAGCTAACTCTAGCTAAAAGGACTTCGCAGCATCTACGAAGTCAGCTCGTGCGACTTAGCTAAAACTTCGAAGGACTTCGCAGAATCTCGAAGAACTTCGCATACTTCGGAGGGCCTCGCAAGGCCTTAGGGATAGTATAGCACTTAGGAACAAGATCCTGTTGTGCAGGACCCTTGACCCCTTACTCCCCCACTTACAAAAACAAGACATACAGGTTTCCCGATATCGTACAGGTTGTAGCTCCTACCCTCATATCCTCACAGTTATTACACTACCCCACAGCCACGTTACGGAGCGCTCCCTAGGTACCAGGGTCCCCTAGGTCATATCAGCGGGCATATGCATCGTATCGATATGTATCTTTGCGAAGATAGGGGCGGGCATTGCGACGGTAGGGGGAATAAGGATTTGCTGAACTTGACGAGACTGGCATAGATGGCACGTTCGGACGAACCATGCTATATCTGCGTAGTGGAACGGCCACCAAAATCGTTCATTGACGAAGACTTTTGTTGCGTAGATGCCCCGATGAGCGGTGCGGTCGTGACATTCTCGAAGGATTTGAAGGCGATCGTCAGGCTTGACGACCAACTTGTGCGCGCCGTGGTTGTCTTTTCGCCATAGAGTGTCGTTATCCAAGAAGAACAGCACGCAGTACTTGAGAAACCCTTCGTATTCGCTGTCCGAAATGCCTTCTGGCTTCGAAAGCGTTCGATGAAACTCGAGGACCTCATTGAGTCTTGCATCTGCGAGCTGCGCTTGCTCTGAACGCGGGACGATTTCGTAGCTATCTTCCTCCTTTTTGAAATTGGAGCCGTCCTCGGCTTCTGCGTTGGTTAGCACGGACATCGTAGGGGCATGAGGGGGAGGTAGTATCTGATGTACAAAGAAGTGCATGTGATCAATCCAGTCGTTGAAGTCTTCGTCGATTTCTTCTACGACCGCGTCACCTGGCTGTGGTGTACGTCGAGAGAGACCATCGGGGCCATGCATTGTACCGGGAACATGTACTATCGTGAAGTGGAATGTGAGGATGGCTACTATCCAGCGGTTGATGCTTGCGCTGGGGGCGATATCTGGGTTCTTGAGCATGCCTTTGATGTAGCGAGCATCGACTTCTACGATGAGGTTTCGAACGCCGATAAGGTAAAGTCGAAGGGATCGAAGGGCACGGAATAGACTGTATATCTCGAGTTTAGATTGAGAGAACCTTCGCTCGCGATCGTTCAGCGTGATAGAGCCAAAGCGGTTGTAGTAGTGGATTCGAGTGTTGGCTTCGTCGCACTGACAAAGGTGGTACCCAACTGCAATGAATGAAGTGTCGACTGCGAGGATTACGGGAGACGGGGAATTGTAGTTGATAGCTCGTAGTGCGGGGGAGGAGAGTAGAGCGTCCTTGAGGTCTTCTTGTGCTACGATTTGCTCAGGACCGAATTCGAACTCTACATCCTTCCTCGTAAGGCGTACGAAGGCCTCGGCACGATGGGCGAAGTTGCGTATGAAGATTCGAACAACTCCGATAGTTCCTAGAAACGCTCGGACATCGGAGAGCGTAGCGCAGGGGCCCCAGTTGCGTATTGCTGAGACTCGAGAGTCGTCGGGCAACCGTCCTTCAGGAGTACACCGGTGCCCTATGACCATGATTTTGCGCGAGATTAGAACGCTCTTTACGCCGGAGAAGGTTCCTCCTGCGTAGCACATTCGAGTAACGATTCGATTCAAGTTTTTGAAGTGTTCCCATACGAATCTTCGAATCTCATGGTTCGAAGGCAGCCGCTCATCGTTGTAGTCAGATGTGGGGCCTTTGACTGGAACGTCGTCGATGTAGGGGACTGTAGAGTGCAGGATTTCGGGTTGTAGAATGTGCGTGACGTCGTCGTGGAATATAGGGACTGAGTTCGTCCAACCCATCGGAAGGGTGACGAGTCGCATGGCACCGTAGGGAGTTTGGAGCGTCGTAAGGTCTCTTGAAGACTCCGCGATGAGTTGTTCGTCGTAGCCTACGTAGAGGTCGAGCATGCCGCCGCACGGTCTTCCTCCAAACTGTTCTGCGAGATATTCTGGCGTTGGTGGTACGCCGGAGTGCTGTATAGTAACTGCGTTAAGGGGCTCGAGGGAGTGTACGAGTCGAAGAGATTTCCCGTCCTTCTTTACTATGCAGAACCAACGCGATTGGTACGACGAGTTCGAAGGCTCGTAGACACCTGCGTCGATCTTTCGCTTGATTATTGCGCAGACTTGATTGTAGATCCCAGGTGGAATTGGGATATTCTTCTGCACCCAGGGCGTATGTGATATGACAGGGAAATCTACAGGAGGGAAGTACTCTGGTTTGAAGCATCCTCTTTCTTCGTCGGTCCATGCGAAGGCTTCGTTGTGCAAGCACATGAAGTGATGGAGAACTCGACGCTCATCGGGGAGCAGGAAGGTGCCGTCGTGAAGCTTCTCCATAATTTTGAAGCATTCACGCGTATAACGGCCAGTAGGTTCGAAGGGTGGGGGGTCAGCTGAGAGTACTGGCATAATGGATAGGGGGTCGCCCTTGATATCTCAAATTATTCGAAACTGCTTGGGGACCGCTCCTAGAACGGGACGAGTCTTGAGTGCGACTGGCTTGTACTTCTTCTTAGTAGCTGCATAGGTTTCGTGAGTCGACGTAGAAGATGTCGGATAAATGGAATTAAGAAGCTGAGAGGTCGAAGTGCAATTCGAAGAGTTCGAAGAGGACGGATTAGGCAGCAAAGCAAAAGGGGCTGAAAATAGAAGTGTCGAAGCCCACGTCGAAGCATTCGATGTGGCCGTACTGGATGCTTTTGTGTCTGCGGTGTAGAGAGACTGCAAATGCGAGGAGACTGAAGAACAAGCAGAGAGATAAAGAGACTGGACTGCGCCGGAGATCGAAGAATTTATTGGAGCGACGAAAGAAATACTTGGCTTTGTCCCATCGTAGTCGATGACTAGGGCTGCTTCTCCTTGACGATGGGGTATCAAATCCTTGAAGCGTGAAAACCCGCATGCGGACAGCTTCTATGATTATGCGGTCGAAAGCGTGGTTTTCCGCGTGGATACGTAGGAATTGTGAGGGTTTCACCGGAGTTGGGACATACTATCATGATGGTTTGTTCTTCGTTCGCGAAGTTCTTTACGATGCTTTGCGTAAGGACGTCGAAGGGTCATCCGAGAAGAATGTCGTATGCTGCGTTTCGAATGACGTGAGCCTGAAGATATAACACTACCTCACCAATTTGGAAGGGTACGTTGCGTACGAGCCCTAGAGATCGGTCTACTTCACCGTTGGCGGACTGCATGTTTAACTGTATCGTAGGGTCGAAGAGAAGCTTCAGGCCTAAACAGACTTCCTCCGACATTGCTACAATTTGTGAGCCTGGATCTACGATGCATTCGATCTGCTCTTTATTGTCGATGAGCGCGTAGATCGAACGGATAGCGTTCGAGTCGCAGGCAACCGTGAGATCGGCGGGATGTTCGCCATGTGGAACGTGCTTGAGATAAGTTTTGTAGGGATCGGGGACGATAGTAGCTCCTGGCTGTAGTGCTGCACCTGAGCAAGATAGCTGGTGTACCTCTTTTGCTTCGTCTTCGTCGGTAATCTCTACGATGTGTGCCGCATTGACGGGTTCCGCTGATACTCACTTGGGTGTAACTGCTTCTCGATACCTATTGCGTACGTCGGGCGAGATTGAAAGGAGTTCTTCTGGCGTCAGCGTGACAAGAGGAGCTCTCATTGAGCGCGCGAAGATGTCGTCGGCTAGCTTGGGCTGATGGATGGGAACTATGGTCTTGTAAGCTGGGTCCTTGCCCTTATCGTTTGAAGGCTTAGGCGGTGTAGCGAAGTTTCGAAGGTTCAGCGGAGCGTAGGTCGCGTCTCAAGCATTTGCAAAGGGATGGACTGGGGGCGCTGATGGAGTAGATACGGTAGCGGGCTGTATCGAGGGTACGGACAGCGGAGGAACTATAGCTGCGGGGATCGTCGAAGGTACAGAGGTACTCGTCGAAGGTTTAGCTGGGGTTGCTGGGACTGGGACTTCGGTAGGAGCGGCTGACTTGACTGTGTCAGGCGCTGGATTGTTGGTACTGCGTGAGATGGGGGTCGTATCAGAAACTTCTGTGGTCTGCGGCGCTGTCGTAGTAGGTTTCTTGCGCTGTAAAATCTCGACGCCGTCAAAGACCTCCCTACGTTTTCGAAGCTGTAGGAGCTCTCTTTCGAGGGCTTCAATTCTTCCTTCCGTGTTGAGCGTGAAGGTCTGGACGCCGGCTTGTTCGTTGATGCCGTAGAGCAGGCCAGGTGCTGCTGGCGCGTTGCGGCGAATCCACTCGTAGAGGCGGTCGCGGATCGTAATGCCAGGGATACTACACGGGATGAATAGACCATTTGGTAGTACGACCTTTCCTTCGGTGTTACGCTTGCATTTCCCGGCAGTTATGTCTGCCTCTACGTGCGGGCAGCTTCGAATACTATGGTTCTGGTCGCCGCAAAAGTGGCAGGTCTGTTCTGTACCACCTTGGGTTGACGGGAGCCTAGCGGCTACGTTCGATTTGTTACTACTGGGCTGAATAAGGGTGGCGATGGTCTTCGATAGGCTCTCGATGATCGTCGAGATGTCTTCGGTCTTAATCATGCCGGGCGGGGTAGTTGTTGAAGTTGTGGTCTGCGGTGCTGCGACTGTCGGCGTACTCGAAGTACCATGAAGAATGAACGTGGCCGCTGCGTGAATATCGGAAAGTGGATAGGGGTCATCGGGATAGTGGTCAGGATGTTTCAGGTGAAGTCGGGCCTCGAGTCGCGTGAGTAGAGAAGGCTGGAAGCCTCGTAGGAACGCTCGACTCTGTTCGATGTCGGAGAGTCGTCGTTGCGTGATTAGGTGCTTTGTAATAGATATGAAGTCACGGTAGTAGCTTCCGAGGTCTGCGGCGTTGTGGATTCCAATGCGTGCGCGCTCCCCAATCAACTGGTCCATGTCTGCGAGGGACCATTTCCTGGTGTCATCGGTACCTGGGTAGAGTGCTAGGACGTCGGCTTTTCACTGTGCGTATGTCTTGGTCTGATTGGAAAAGGATTTGAGGGTTTCCCATAGGTCTGCGACGTCGATCGAGGGGTAACAAATGGCCCATGACTTCTTTTCTGCGTCATCGACTATTCTGCACTGGGTGAATAAGACTTCGATGTCCTGAAAGTATCGTCGAAGCGATCGGACTTCTGTCGGGTCGAAGATGGGGGCTGTCGAATGGCCTTGAGGGGGCATAAATGGCGTAGGTGCCGCGTTCTGATTCATTGTAGGTTTAGAGGGATTGACGGTGGCTGTTGTGGGGTGATTCGAAGAACTGGGAAGAATGTATGGAGTAACTGTCTGCTGGGACGAGGGTAGAGTCGTAGTAATGGGGATAGCGGTATGCGATGTTGATTCTACTGGGTCCTCTGGCTCAGGCGATGAACCGGTCTGTTCGTAGGGATCGGGGGATGAGAGGTTGACTTCTGGCGTAGATAGCCCTAGAAGCTCGGGAGACGAAGTACGTTCATCGGAGGTTGAAGGAAACTCTAGCTCGTGATCTACGAGGTCTTCTTCCTCGTGGTCGAAGGTGTCAGGAGTTGTGGAAAGGGTGGTAGAACTGTTGTCGAGGTTTTTGCTTGCGCTACGACTGGCAGCCTCACGCGCTTGTGAGCGGGTGAATACTGGAGACGTCTTCGGCAAATCTGAAAGCGGCAGATTCCTTGCCTGAAATCCCCTCGCGGTGGGCTCCAGAAATGATGTGCACTACAGCACTCCAACCCCTACTGGGTACGACCTAGAGAAGCTGGAAGGCTATAGAACTAGTTAGTGTGGAGGGGAGAGTCAGCAGCAAAGGGTTCCCGATCTCAAATGGGTCAAGAGACGTCTACGAAGGTCTTCGACGACCCTCTACGTGTGTCGCGACTGCTCGACGTAGCTTCGATGCGCTACTATGCTGTACTATACTAGGGAGGGGCTTAAAGGTGAGAACTTAGCTGATATACAACCCTTCGATGTGGCTCGAAGGCGGGCGTAAGACTGAACGCAACTTCTTCGACGGATGTCGAAGACTGACGAGACGCAAGCCTTCAAGATACTGTAGAAGGCAGATAGTAGATGCAACTCTTCGAACGTAATCAAAGACGGAAGGATGCAGTAGAACGCAGTAGGTGGCTAAATCGAAGGTGCTCTTCTTGAGCTCTGCAGGATAGGGGAAAACTTCTCCGTTGTTCCGAGACACCATACATCGCATTTATCCTACTGTACTATAATGTAAGGCGCATCGGGAGTGGCATAGTACGAGTGGCATCCTAACTTCTTGCGTACTACAAATTATGGAGTGGCATGAAATATACTAAGACAAGACCTGGGGCCGTAGCGTTATTGAGTACATCGAGTGGCGCATCGTAGCAAATCGAGTGATATCGGAGTGGCGAGACCAGTCACGTGCGAGGACATTGAGTGGCAACTGCGTGTGGTGTATTGTGCGTAGAGGGACCGGTACACCGGAACATCGGACCGGAACTGGCGGAGTGGCGGTGGCATGATTCGAGGCTATCGGAGAGTCCCGCGGTGGCTTTTCGGGCTGTATCGGACATGTCGAGTGACGTCGAAGCCATGACTAAGGTCCTAGGGTCGAGTGAGGGCGCTCCGCGGGGCCTAGAAGGGCCTGGCGCCTATCATCGGCTCCACTATCGATTAGTGGTCTCACAGCGATGGCCTTTTTCCCAGCGACGACATAACCTTCTACATACAGAGTGGTTCCTTTCCGATATCCTGTGATTGTGGCCCCCATTGAGATGGTCGGGTCCTTACTGGTCTTTGGCTTGTCCAAGTTTCTTTGCACAGGTTTCCCTGTGCCTTCAGCCATTGATTCTTCTCCTGGGGCATCAGTGAAGTGTTTAAAATGAGAGAACCGTTTCTGTTCAATGGACTCTATGGTGGACGTTCCTAAGGATTCCTCCGTTTCTTCACTGCTCCAGTAGTCTGCTGGTGGGACCAGATATGGCTGGGTTTCCTCCAAGGCGAAGTCATCTGAGTTTGACGAGTGGTGCAGTTCCAGTTCCCTGTCTCTCCCGGCATCATTGGAAGGTTGTGGAAGTCTGGGTTCACTTTTGTGTGGATTATCGTGTTCATCGTCAGCTTCCCCTAGGGCCACGTCTCTGTGTCCTTCCTTTCTGATTTTCCTGGGCTCCGGGCATGCCTTGACCAAGTGTCCTGGCTTCCTGCATCGGTAGCAGCTCCTCTTCTTCCAGTGATGAGGTGTCAGAGCTGTATTGGGGTGGTTGTGTCGGTGTCCTTGCCTGGAGCCTGTGCCTCTCTGCCCCTGTTCGAGGGCTTCAGTGGAGGGCTGAGAAAGTCTGAGGTCGTTGTCGCTTGGGGTAAGCAGTCCATTCCAGGGGATCCCTAGGGCTGCTTCTTCTGTTGTTTCTGGTCGGGGTATGTGGTCTTCCTCCCTTCCTTCCTTCAATTTTCTTCGCCAGGTGATAGCTCTCCGGACTATCACCAGGAACTTCTCCATCTTTCCAGTGTTTCCTACCCTTTAACTCAACACTGATGGTGCGCACTTGTAGTCAAGTGATCCTCCTGCCAGTCCCTTCCAATAGAGACACTGGTCTTACCCAATCCTTCCTATGAGGATGTTGGTGAGGGTCCGATTTCTTCCGCTTGTTCACGTTCTAATTCGCTATCCTGAGATAGAGTTTGTAGGGAATCTTGTCCTAATGTTACGGGGGGTCTACGCCCGTAGGTGACTACCGTGACGGGGGGTCGTTGAGTAGTCAGACGTGAAGTGTAAACGAGGAGTCAGCCTGGCTGATGACGAGTACACGTCTAAGTCTTCAACCGCTAGCCCAACGGTCTCGAGAGAGTTGCGGGCTAAGTCACAGCCTAAGTCCTAGTGTAGTCACAAGGATATAGATGGTCTAAGGCGACCCGTTGAATAGACGAAGGTATAGGGGCCTAAGCCCAGTCGTAAAGTACAAATGGTAACGACAGCACCAAAGTACACAGTGTAACTAAGGAGGACAAGATTGGGGTGCTCCGCAGTGAGCCAACCCCTTAAGTACTATGGTGGGTTTAGGGCAAGCCAGCCCTCGCTCCCACGGGTACCAGCACCTAAGCGTCCATAAGTCAGAGGCCCGAGTGGTCCTGAGGAACAGTCCATAACTAAGCGGGTGACGGTCAGCCCGTCAGGAATAATGGTGATGATTGTAAGTGTACACGACCCGCTAGTCCAGTATAGTGAAGAGAAACGAAAATGTATGTTCGCACCATTACCGCCTTGTAACAGGCATTAGGAATATTATAGGAACCTATCCCACCTGTCGTAGGCTGTAGAAGAGTCTTAGGATGGTTGGTTAGGGGATTAGAAAGCTCCTAAAATCACGATTCGGGGCCCAGGAGGCTACAGGACTCATCATCGGAGTTCAATCTTAGTAGGGGGGTATTGAAACAATTACCCACATTATGCTTACCTCATAGACTCTGACTCATATCAGGCCCCGCTTACACATTCTACTTATGCATACTGATTGCTAATATGGCCCAATGACTCATATCACCTTTGTACCATTAGTTTTACCACTTGACAGACTGCCTGCCCTAGTGTAGTACTTGGTCTGTGCTTGTTGTCTGTATTAGTATATATAGGCATGTATTAGTTAGGTCGGACCTTAAGTTCGATCTGGTTACTATATCATATTCATGTCTTGCTATCGCTTCACTTGACACTCTAGAACTTCATGACACTTGGACTACATCATCCATAAGTCCTTGCCACCCTCTGTCATGGTCAGGCCCTCTATACAAGATCATGGTCCAAGATACCAATTTGTATCAATCACCATCTCATATAACAATAGCTTATATAATTCGCACCAAGGCTTGCTTGCTACAACATTCACATCTAAAGTCTCACAAACATCTTGTACGACTTGTCTCATGAATGGATGCCACGCCAGGTTCCCAAATTGGACCTTGAAAGTCAAGATGTCAAATGTTCACCCCATACGTCACATAGAGATTGCACACCTGCTGCAAGTCTATTTTCCATATATCCCACACAGATCTATCCACTATCATTCTTTTGCCTTTGCCAAACACAACATGTTCAGCATGCAATTTGATAGCTTCTGCATCACACATGCTGAGAGGAAGACCAACAACACCAAAGCTTTTCAGGTTCAAAACCGGGTTGAGGGCTTCTGGGTATCCGCAGGCAACAGAAAATGTGCAATTAGAGGTGAGGTCCCTGAGTACAATATTGTCAAGGTTGCCCTAGTACTATCAACTGAGTTTGACTCAAAATTGAAGCACAACTAGCTTTCCTTGATGTCCTCAGATGGATATTTGATCAAGACATTGTCATCTTCTTCGTCTTCATCTTCATCTTCATCTTCATCCTCACCTTCATCTTCATCTTCATTTTCATGCTGCTTTGTTTCTTCACCATCCAATTCACCTGACTCATTTTCATTATCTTTAATTACGGTCTCGACATCCATATAGACAGACCCTCCAGAGGACCCTTCTGATTCACCCTGGTACTTGTCTGCATGAGACCGAGGTGCATGCTTTTCACATTGTCAGTTCATAGCAGCATACCGAACTCATAAATAGTTGCATACTTTAACATGAGGAGCACCCGAGATACTTATTCTTGTCTGGAGAGGCTTTAGCCATTTTTGTCGCCAGTAGACTTTGACGTGGTTTTAGCTCACGCCGGTCTTACTACCGTCTGGAACGGGTACCAATGTCACGGACCACGGTAAGCAGGTGACTCTGAGCTTCGAAGGTGTCACTGTGCGCATGACCTGTGACTCCCGCGTCATCCGGCGCTCTGAGCGCTTGAATAGTGTTACGTCCAGACAATGGTCTGTCTCTACAATACTCAACGGCGGGAGGATGACTCGTGAACGGAAATTGTCGATGCGGTATTTACAGTCGTCGGAAAACGCCTGATCTAATTACGCAGCTGGTTGTCAGAATTAGTGACGCCGACTGATATTATCTAGTTCGATGTTTACCGGCTAATATGTCTACTCCTTCATTCAGTGCTCCAATGCTTGCCAGCAACTCGAATGGACATATCGTTCAACCAAACTACCTGATACTAGTTTCATGCTCGTTCATCAAGGCGGCAGTAGCCATCGTGTTGCCTATTCTGATTAGCTTCTAGCTTAGCCATGAGTTCACGGCCTCTTTTCGTGCCGACCACTCTCTTGTACTTTGGGCAACGATACACCGGCGCTTTGCGCACAGCGAGCTATCCGTACGAATCCTCATGCGTAGAGGTAGGAGTGACTTTCTCCTCGTGCGTAGCACAACCTCATCTGGACCTCTCCTCCACTCGATCAGCAGACGAAACGTCAAACAAGGCCTTGCCCGTAAGTCGTGGTCCCGACGAGCGCTGAATAGGATTAGCCAACGCACAACTAACGTGTCAGCGCTGGGAGACCATATGATAGAATGGGTCATGAGTGGTTTCCTCACGTACCCGGTGACATTGCGATTGCACACCACACGACATTGACATATAGAGTAGTACTTCATACCTGTGATTGTTACATATCGCAAGATATAAAGCAGGAAGGGTATACACACTTCCATAGTTTGGTTTGCGGTTCATAAACATATGTAACACATTCAGGTATTTGTTCAATTTGAGCAGTACTTTCCATGTCAAACTTCCTACCTACTACACCATCAGAGATGCAATTTCTGAAGGAACGGCGGGCCTTTTACTCCATTCTGCCTCCCACCCCGCAGGTGCACCTTCCAGATCGCCCATGCTTGGCAATCCGAATACGCCCGTCACCAACCAGATATCTGTGTCGCTGGCTTCCATTTCGTCCATGAGAGTTGGGAGAACTGCACGTGGAACCATCAGGTTTGTGTTCGCATCCGTCCGAAGTGCCTTGCCCTTCCTGCTTTGCCTCTGGCCCAGTTCCGCTATCCCAGAAGCGCCGGCCTTGGACGCAGCTCTGGCTTCGCCGCCGTTCTCCAACGTGCCGTAATTTTTCCCAGTGGAGGGTGCGAGCGCCCGGCCATCCTTTCCTTGCCCATAGATGGCGAAGCCGCCCTCTGCGGTGATGAGCTTACGCCCCGTCCTTATCCTATGAACGCGCAAGTGCCAGAGAGGCGCCTCCTTCGTTGGCGGCACTAGCCATGTCTCAACAGCGACATCCTTCCAAGGGTACCACATCGAACGAAGCCACTTTCCGTCCTCAATGCGAGCCTCTTTGGTCTCACGGCGACACTTCCAAGTCTCACCGTCGTCGTCGCTCAGTGCAAGGGTATTATCTCCGCCGAGCTCTTCGAGGGTGAGGGACCCGACTGGGACACTGTATCCAAACGCTGTGGAGTAGGCGAATTTACCGTACTTCGCTGCACTTTGTTTGACCGGGTAAGAGCATTGTTGGCCTGAGGAGAGGATGTAAGTATGGCCACCTAGGTTTGTGGCGATGTGGAAAGGTTTGTAAAGCGCTTTAACTGTGTCGCGGAGAGCCTCTGGGTACGGCTCTTCTTTTGCGGTCCAGAAAGGGTGTGAGGTAGGGAGCGAGAGTGCGATGAATGATTTGCAGCACCAATATGGGCTGCCCGGCGAGTTATAGTTCTAAAGACAGATAGAAATTCACAAATCATTCGATGCCGCCCAGGTACAGAAACAACATACCTCAGTCATGTTATGGTTCGGGTAACAAAATCCGATTGTGAGAGTTCCATCGGAATGATAGGCACCAGGCTGCTTTGCCCAGTAACGAAGGTTACGCAACTGAATACCTTTAACGACTCCCCAAGTCAGTGGCGCTGGTAATTCGACATCTGCGAACGCGAGAGCACTCCAGAAGGAAGACATGGCAAAGCGATAGGTCAAACTCCTGCCAAAAGGGACCGCACGGCCTGTCGCAGCAAGTGAGACGCAGACTAAGAAGAAGACTAGTTGTCCTGACCTTCTCGGTCGAAATAATGTACAAAATCTAAAGCAAACTGGCGAGCTCTATTTCGAAATTCTTCACACCTGACGGGATCCTCTGCCTGAGCCAGCTTTGAGTACACCAATTGGGCGTACTGGATGGCAAAGGAAGAAGAGTAGTAATCGAGCTGAATGACACCTTCTGGCCCATCCCGAGACCAACCGTCGCCTATGTAGAAAGTATCGAGGTGATCTAGGTCTGCTTTCATCCGCGCCGGATCAAACTTGGGTGAATTGACCTTCGACAGTCCGAGATTTGCAAACACCTAAGTATCTTATAATTAGTCCCGAGTGAGCAACGCATTGTCGGAGACATACTCTGAACCATAGCCAATTAGTATTAGGCATTGCCTTGTCGTTCATTCCACCGAGCCAGGTTTCGATGTTCCTCTTGCCCTCTTGAGGGAGCGGGTCCCAAAGTTGCTCTTTGGCCACTGCCAGAGAAAATCCAATAGCGGAGCACTCCACCATACGCTGATCCTTGTCACGCATATCGCCCCAGAACTCCTCGTGTTCCGGGTTGGTACCATTAGCGAAGCCATTGACCCATCTCTGAGTCCCTTCGTACACGCCGCCTCCAGCTAAGAGAGAAGCAAGGCCCCAAATGGGCCGCGAGAAGCCTTCGAGGTGGGCAGCCGCTTCATCATAGTGTGTCCCGGTGAACCCAAGGTGGATTCGAGCGCCGCCGGGGGACGTGTGGGATGCAAGAGGGTCTAGAAGACCGATCAAGTATTTGGCCAAGTCCTCCCTCGTTACCAGGGGATTGGAAGCGAAAGGTGTAGTATATGCAAAGTTCGACATTGTTGAAGCGCACGATGGGCAGCTACAGAAGCACGTTGGCAACTGGAGAGATACTT
The DNA here is from genome assembly GCA_003999685.1 of Taiwanofungus camphoratus. Classification (NCBI taxonomy): domain Eukaryota; kingdom Fungi; phylum Basidiomycota; class Agaricomycetes; order Polyporales; family Taiwanofungaceae; genus Taiwanofungus; species Taiwanofungus camphoratus. The sequence continues at coordinate 1,272,838 of CP021223.1, forward strand.
ATGTTGCTCAAGTCAGGAGCTCTCGATCCGGACCGCGGCTTGACCTGTGACCCTACCAGCGCGGTCCGGGGCTGCTCCGGTACTGTTCATATTCGACGGCCAGGCTGATGCCTTGCCTCATCCGTTGAGAGGAAATTTGAGTCCAGCAACACATGGGATGGTTGCGCATCCGGACGTAGGTACATGGTACGGGCGACATGGTGGACTCATGATCAGGCGGGTGTCACGTATGATCGTGACATATCCGACATGAGATTGTCACGTTCGCGTTATGAGTCGCGTATTCCACACGCGCGCCTGCTACGCGTCCACCTCTAACCCAACCCTGACCTGACCTAGCACAAAATAATCACAACTATGTCCAATAAACCTCTCGTAAATTCTGCGCATCCGCCAGGAAACACATGTCTCACTTTTGCTAGGGATGGCTCGTGAGTAAGCGCGGCGTTGGAACTTTGGTGCTGTACGAATTGACCGATGTACAGACGCGTTTACACTGGAGGAGCGGATACGCTTGTCCGCATATGGCGCACAGACCTCGGTGCTGATCAAGAGCCTGATGCCGCTGTTGAGGCCTCAGAAGGAATCACATCGGTTGCCGCTGGAGTCAGTGTATTCTATACAACCATCAGGATCATGAGGATCTGACATTCACGCAGCACGACTGCTGGTTTTCTGGAAGCGAGGACACAGAAGTACGGAAGTATGGACACGGAAAGGCAGGATTGACCGGTCTTGTGACGACCGCAGCTGGCGTAGCCATCCGTTGCCTGGCAGTGGATCCCAAGGGGGGTCGAATCGCCGTTACGTCTGAGTACGTGTAATGTCTCGTGTGCAGTTGTAGCTCTCGTCCTTACCTGAGACTCCAAGTGAACCCTCCGTGAAGGTCATCGATACTGAAGATACAACCAGCCTTGTTGTACTGAACGGCCACACGAAGGCCGTACGCAAGGCAACATGGCATCCGTCGGGTTCTCTTCTGGTATGAGTACACCTTCTGTCTCATATTCGGCGTGCTCATGCTGCCCAGACTACGAGTGGCGCAGACGGGAGAATCGTTGTTTGGGATGTGTCGGAAGGTGAACCCAAAGAGGTGAAAACCATCGAGGGCATTATCCCCGCGGTGGCAAACTCTGAGTACGATCGTGTCCATTTAGTCAGAGCACCTTTGAAATTTTCGAAATATACAGGTCTCCCGAATTCTCACATGACTGCTCAGTGGTCTGGCATACCTCCGGCCAATATTTCTTCGTTGCAACTCGAGCGCATGGTCGGTAGTAAATCGTTTCATTTGATTTCGAAATAGTGAACAACAACTCGTACAGAAATCATAACCGTCTCTCGGTCGGATTGGGCAAAGTCATCCACATTCTCGGATGATGCGTCCTCAGGTGATATCACTGCGCTGGCCCTTTCAAAGAATGGCGTGTATCTGGCTTCGGCCTCCAAATCAGGGGTATTCATTTGGTCCACACAGACACGCCGACTTCTTTTCCGGTCAGTCTATGCTTCTGTGTTTGGCTGTGTGTAGTTGAAAAGTATTCAACACATATTTCGGTATAGATTTCAAGGATCCATCAGCGCACCTATTACTCAGATGGCATTCTCTCCCTCGCAGAACCTCCTTGCATGGGCTGATATGGATGGAGTCCTCACTCGCTGGCCCGAACCCATCCCGGCATCCTCCCCGGACCCGGTAAAGGCTGTAGCGGGCGTTGGGTCGGCCACTGTTCCCGTCAGGAGGAAGGGGACTCCTACCCTATTTGACGATGAGGCAGATTCTGCGAAAGGTGGTAAGAGAGATGCCAATGTAGACCTTGACGAGGATGCCGCTATGGACTTTGATAACGACGATTGGATCCTGGATGACTTGGGTGGTGGCATGGACGACGACAGCGAGGAAAAGAGATGGAGTGCCGAGGATGGAGTAAAAGAGATGGGTAAATGTGCCTTGTGAACGTTGGTCCTTACCCTCACTAACGGATGTGTCCACCTCGGCAGTCAGTGTTACCAAGGCACAGCCGCCTTGCCAACCTGGCTCGACACCCATGGAAAATAAGAAACGTTACCTTGGTGAGCAAGATCGAACAAGGCTTAGGATCCCACTCTGAAGCGATGATTTTAGCATACAACATGATCGGCGTAATTGAGGTAACTGATCAAGATACGCATCACATTGTGAACGTCGAGTTTCATGACAGGTCTGCACGGAAAGGATATCACTTCACAGATCACTTCAAATATGATCTTGCATCCCTCGGTAAGATTGACTGAAGCAACATCCTTCGGGGATGTCTCTCATTTCATGTCAATCCTTGCAGGAGAACGCGGTGCGCTGTATGCTTGTCAGCCAGAAAACGACCATCCAGCGCATGTTATGTACAAACCATATGGCACCTGGGCCACTGAGGGAGAATGGACATACGAACTTCCGAAGGGAATCAAAGTTCTCGGCATTGCTGCGGGTGGCCTACCTCCCATCAAATCTCTGCGAGAGAGATCCGATGCGGACGTACAAGGCAACGGAAACGTTGTGATTGCCACAAGTGACAATGAGCTCATTTTTTTGACGGGTACTGGCATCGAGCGGTACTGTCTTAGTCTGCAAGGTGATTTTATATCAATGGTGGCTGGATCTGAGTGGGTGTTTGTTGTGCACAGAGATGGTGCAACTACTATGGATGGTCTGTACCTTGATTCCACAGGTTAGACACTGGTATTGATGACACCTCAACCACTTTATTAGGGTCCCAGAATTTAACGGGTCGGGTCATCAAGTTGGATGACTTCACCTTGCTCCAGAAAGATTCCTTGCCTGTTCCCAAGCGTCATACCTTGAAATGGATCGGAATCACCGAAGAAGGGGTAAGAGAACTCAATTGACCTCTTGAGTTACTGACCAAGTGTTGTCGCAAGGCTCCAGCCATCTATGATTCTTCTGGCGTGCTGAACATTCTACCAAGATTCAGACTCCCGTTCGCAGCCACCTGGACGCGAGTACTGAACACCAACATAATGGAACGTCGAGAAGGAAAGCAGGAATCTTACTGGCCAATTGGCGTTGCTGGAGAGATGTTTATGTGTTTGATCCTTAAGGTAAGTTCCCAAACTTGCTTGTCTCGCTTCGATCGCTGATTCAAAATACAGGGAAGACAAGAACATCCTGGTTTCCCTAGACCTCTGATTCAAGAGCTGCCACTGCGGTTCCCCTTTCATCGTGCAGATCCCAAGGAGGCGCCATTGGAGGAACAGTGAGTACGGGCTCCCTCATTTTCTAGCGTGGTGCTGACCCAAACCAATCCAGTCTTGCTCGCGAAGGCATGCTGCTGGATATCCTTCGCGATGGTCTTGGTGACGAGCTCACTAATGACGACATCTCGCGGCGCGAACTCGCACTCGACAAAGAGCTAATCCAGCTCATACAGAACGCGTGTAAAAATGATAAACTTCCTCGGGCCCTTGACCTCACAAAGTTGTTGCACCATGCCGCATCGTTCGATATGGCGATCAAAGTGGCTGGATTCTACCATCTCATCGGTCTGCAAGAGAAGATGGAAGCGCTTAAAGATGATCGAGAGGCTGCGGATCGCCTCTTGGAAGCGCGCGATAGGAGAAAGCAACGCGCTAGAGATCTTGTGGCAGTTCCTGCCGTACGTCCCTTCGCGGAGCCACCACGGCAGAAACCATTCCAGGATTTCCGGCCACCTCCACCGATTCACAGACCAGGACTCGAGCGTGCTACCCCCGTCGTGGATTCATACAGGACTGCAGCATCGTCAAAAGCTGCAGCAAGCAGCCAGATGTCAGCGGACAGCACTGCCTTTGGCACATCCTTTGGCGAGGACTCGATGGATATCAACTATTCAATCTCGTCTCCCGATGGAAAGAGAAAACGAGTGGAGGAAGATGAGGACCCTGTGAGGGAGTCTCGGTCCCCCGGGGCAGATAACACATCAAAACGCCGTGCACTTGAGGATTCTGCGAGCACTACCAGCACAACAGTGCCACAACCAAGTGAGTCCCATGATCCTCTGTAGTATACGCTTCTAATGATGTATGATAGGAAACAATCCTTTCGCGCGCAAGCCTGGGGCAGACACTGGTCGAAATCCGTTTTCCAGGAGTATCGATGCAAACAAGCCGCTACAGAAAAGTGATAGCTTCTTTACGAAGATTGATGCTGCAGAGTTGGACAAGTCAAAAAGTCAGTCCATCATTCACATGATGTGCACGTTGCTCAGTTGGTGCTGATACCGAGTAACAATTATAATAGGACCTGCCCAGAACAAGAGCAAGAAAGCGTCAGGGAAACAGACGACCCTATTCGGTCTCCCTCCTGCTCCTCCTCCTGATAAACCAAAGAAGACTCCAGGACGAAAGAAAAAGGATGCAGCAGGCACCGACGACCCACAACAAGGGCAGGCGGACAACGCTCGCAGTGAGGTGACTGAATGCAACTCGCAGATGACAGACGCGACGACGGAAGGTTCAACGCGGGCCATGATGCAGGCTGATGTCGACGAGGAACCGTCGCAAGAAGATAGCTTGGTTCAAAGTCCATTTAAAGTGCCAATAAGGATGGATGACATGGGTACTACAAGGGTCGAGGTAAGCATTATAAAATGTTTAGCCGTCTGCCCCGTAGCTGATGATGTCTCTGTGGCGATAGGAGTCTGGAAGCCCTGAGCCAATAGACTGGCCTGCTTCCCCAGCGCGTGAGATTAGTGTTGTTGATGTTGCTGCAGGTTGAGACTCGTCCTGCGGGCCCACCGAGAGAAGTGTGACTGTATATATCCTATTTCTTTGGTCATGTGCTATCAAGATGTATTGATGATTGACATTCCGACGTGAGCATAGTAAGAATAATGGGAATATCGAACCTGATATACCAATTCAGGCGAGCCAATTTAAATTGTCAATCGCATTGCGTTAACTTTCGAGAATGCGTCGCTGATCAACAAGTCCTGTGTAACAGGTAAAGTATCTTTAGGTTCAAGTTCTCACCATGACTGTAGGCATACAAGAAAATAAATCAGGAAAAATGCTGACGCACCTCAGGTGCGAACGGCCAGTTATCGAATGCACGGATGATCAGGGCCCAGTCAGCAATGGTCAAATCGCGGGGCGGCTTGTTCACGTCCAGCTGTTGCTCTGGTGGGAGATTTGGACTAGTAAGCACCTTGAGGAGTGTTTGTGCACCAGGGGCGAGGGAGCTGCGGTGAAGGGAATTATTCACGAGTGCAAGGAAAAGGAAACAGAAGACGGACGAGATCGCCCGTTTCAGGGGGGTCGACTTGAGCACGAAGAGCCGTCTCAGGCAGTAATCCCACTTGTCGAGCATGCCCTTCGTGATGAACTTCATACGTATGATTTACCGTCAGCACTCTACAATGTAAGGGAGGAAAGAGACACTCAGGCAAACAAGCTCGCACACCTGATCTGCATGTGGCACAATGTTGATGGACACAAGAGGATGGCCTGGGCGCCGCGACTCGGGGCGCCTTTCGGAGACCCCGGATTTGGCAGTGACGGGGTGGAAGTGATCATCGTAGGGGAGAAGCGACTTCGGAGGCAGCGAGAGCTCGCTTGTCGCTGTCGCTTCGGCAATGACGGACACCTTGCAGCGGTGTCTCGTGTGCGGCTTGGCAGACAGACGCTGAAAAGTGGGAGGGATGGTCACAGGGGACGACCTCAAGCAGGAAGAGGGACTTACATTCCAGACCCAGTCACTGAGAATGAAGCTCATCGGCACGCGACCGAATTTGTAGAGCCAGGACTGATCGGGGATGCAGCGGTACAGCTGTGCGATGAGCTGTTCGCCCTGGATGGTGTGTTGCAGGTGGCTGATGAAGTGCAGCTGGGGATGCACTGAGTGGAAACACGGGCATAAGAACGAGAACGACGAGCTCGTTCCACGAAGGCGAGAGACGTACATCCGCTCTCCCACGAGGCTGATTCGACATCCTCCATAAGCCCGGCGTCCTCTATGTGTGTGTAGGTGTCCCAGTCAAATCCTGACAAGGGCACGACCTTCACACGGGAGTCGGCCGCTTCAAGCGGCTTGCGTTGCCACATGAGAATGAAACACAGGAGAATCGAAATCAGTTGGCTTACGCGGAGGTGCTCCAAATACGCTTCGTGGTCTTCCAAGATGATGAGCTTCCGTATCGTGGAGCGCGGCAGCTCGAGGAGGGCCCGCGAGAGTGCCCCTGGTCCTGTCGTTCGGCACGGATGTTCAGTATGATACGCGGTAAGCAGGCTGAACGACTTGCCCGGGAAAGCCTCGATGATAATCTTGCCCTCTCCTGCGGTGGGGCTCTCACCACACAGGAATGACTCTGCAATCCTGGCCGCGGTCTCCGGGTTGCACACAGACACCCTCTCCTTGCTGAAATTGGTGTGTGAGGCGAAAAGCGAGCGCCATTCGGCCGGCGGGGGCAGTGGTGGTATTGCAGTTGAGGTTGAGTAGCAGCGCCAGACGGACGAGCGCAGCGGTTTTGCGAGACGCGTGCAGAGGCGTAGAGTATCCATGATCAGTCCGAATAGTGCCTAGGATGCGCACAATGAATCTGGGAATCAGCACCTATAAGTTTGCAATAGCAGGTCCTGCTTACATAAGCCATAGTTTGTATTCAGCTTGCAATTGAATCTGAGGCCCTTGTTACATCTATCTGCTGCAATATTACTTGACTGGTGGATCACACGCCATATATACACCTCGTGTCATTTGACACAGTCCGCACTGCATGCACATAACTGGAGGCCACCAGACTTGCAGAAAACGACAACTTTTGTGTGTTTGGCCACTTTTAACTAAGCTGAAAAGGCCAGATAAGCACAACACAGAGTCTAATTTGCATCCAGTCGCTCTTGGGTGTTCAGCCAGTTCACAGTGCAATGTGAGAATGATATTCAAGTAGGTGCAAAAAAGTGAGATGCGGGCCCGGGGCAACGTAATTAAATAACTGATATGCCACGCAATCAAAGGATTGTGGCCTAGACGGCAATTACATGGGGGTGTTTCCTAGTGGAGATTTACAAGTGGCATCGATACTGGCGGCCCCGCCTCTGTCAAGATATCAAGGATCGTGGACTGCACAAGCTGAGATTCCAGCACTCCCATTCAGCGCGGTGCGAGCGCTGCACTGCGCAGCAGAAACGTTTCCACGTCAATCGTGAGGCTGAGTGGGCAGCAGGCCTCGGACGTGGCGACCGTGCAGAACATGCCAAGGGTCACGAGGTCCAGCGCATCGAGCGTCGGTTGGGGGCAGCCTTCAACATACAGTTTATCGAGCTCGACGCGCCACAACGTACCCACACTTCACCGTCCCGACCCACTCACTACACCCCATCCTCATTAAACGCCCTCTCACTCGCACTTGCCCGGCCGCTCTGTTCGCATCTCGTGCAGGTGGGAGGTGGGAGGCGGGGAGGCGGGGGCGCGGGAGGGACTGATGACGAGTGAGATACCAAGGGGATGGACGGGAGATGAGCGGACCTGGCTGTTCTTGGTGGATGATCAGCGCGATACAGCCCTAGGAGGGAGGGAGTGACTGCTTGATAGACCTTGTTTTGGAGCCATCTCCTAGGGTGGCAAAGGCCAAATCAAAGGTAAGAGGGAGACGGGCTCAGTTCGGCGAGTACAGCTGAGCGCCCAGATAGGAGAACGGGGGAACCGAGAAGATGGACTAGCACGCTGCATGGGGGACATGATAGGATCAGGCCCTGACAACGGTGGAGCAATTGAATAAGTATTGAAGGGCCGTAATTCCAATCGGTAACCGCCTGTAAATACGGAAGGGACAAGGAGCCCAGGAGATAGGTCGAACGCGGCTTCGTGGGACGAGGGCGCGCTTTGGTGTCGGCTGCAAGCCATGCGTGCGTGCGGGAGGGCGACTCTGTCAATGTCATTGCCCAAAGGAGACTGCACGAGGAGCGTCTGCGGGCGTTCGGTGTGCGCTGCGCGAGAACGTGGCCGCTGGTCGGGACGAGGAAGCATGATGAGGAGTTCTTTCCATAATGAGCATTTATCCTTGATAACCAGATTATTATGGATAAGGTTGTCCTTACTTGTTGCACAATTATGTAATAAACCAGTCTTTGAGCAGAGTAGGCTAGAAGAAGGAATATAGGTTATAAAAGATCTATAAGTAGTTGGTGGTGGCGCGGGGGCCGGGTGGTTGCCTGATGTTGTTCCCGCCGTCGACAGCGGATGCAACGGCCACGCTTGTATCTTCTTCTCACCTATCTCTAACATCCACTATCTTCTTGTAGGACGCACGAGTCTGCCCGCTCAGTAGTGAGCACAGATTGTGAGTAACGCCCATTTGTCCTGTACCAGCACTCACCGGCACAAATTGCCTACAGGATCGCCTCGCCCACAGAGCATTGCTCTCGCACGTCGCCTGTTGTTTCCCAGGCTGTTGTGCCAGCTGTGCTCGCAGTCTCGTATTGAATTGCTCTTCCCTGCTATTTCTCAGTCTAGATAGGTACACGATCTCGCCATGCATTACCCGCACGCCCTCTCGCGGAGCAAGGACCAGGCGCCGAGCCACGCCCCTTCACTGTCCTCCAGCTCGCTCTCCTCCGCAGCCTCTTCTACGCTACTCCCCGCAGCACCGCCCTCCAATTCTTCCCAGTCTGATATCGCGACTGATCACTCTGCTGCCTCGCTTCCGGCCACCAAGTCGCACCGGTTCTTCCCTCTCGCCCTCGCGTCCGCACAACGCTCGACCTCGATGGGCCAGACGCTCTCTCGCCCGACACCAGCTCCAGCATCGGTACACCCACAGGAGCCGGCCCCTGGTGGACGGTTCAAACGGGCATGGGCAGGGCGCCGGAAGAAGTCGGAGGACATCACGGCCGTCTTTGCCAGCACCAAAGGAAAAGAGAAAGGACAGGACGTCCCTAGCGATGCTGGCTCATCCGACTCGCACTCAGTGTCGCAGCGGACGAAGGCGCTGTACCCGTTGCAGATCGCCTCGACGCGGTTCAACGTCTTTGGCGGGAAGAAGGCCAGCCAGAGCCCACGGAATCCGAACCCGAACCTGAACCCTCGGTATAGTGGGTGCATGCCACCCCCGACGCCGCCCAAGGCAGGCTACGCCCCCATTTCGACTTCCGCTGCGTCATCGCGGCCGTCGATATCGCTCGATCGCGCGCCTGATCATCAGCAGGTATCGCGCCATGTGGTGACGGGTGGAGGTGAGTTACCTGCGACGCCAGTTCAATCGAGTGCAGAGTCGGATGAGGAGGCACCACCCGTCCCGAGCGAGAAGCCTGTACTCGCGCAGCCGTCTCCGTCGCCGTCGCCATCACCATCGCCGTCGCCGTCTCCCCTGTTCTCTCCAACCCCCTCGCGATCATTTTCTCCCTCTCCTTCACCCTCGCCCTCTCCCGAAAAGTCTGCCCCCAGTCACAGTACTCCCACTCCCACCCCTATCGCCCGCGCGAAAGAAGACTGGCGCAAATCGGACAGCACGACAACCTCCCACAGCACGATTCGAGCAGGCTCGGGCACGGGTGGGTGGTCACCACGGCCGGTCTCGCTGGCGGAGAGCTCGCATTCCGGGCACACGATCGTCCCTGCTGGCGCGGGCGCGGGCAGGCGGTTGAGCGCTTTGCTCACGGACGCCGAGTTCACCATGCTCGAGGATGCGGAGCCTGAGCCCGAGCCTGGTACACCGACGCAGGAAGGAGGGCAAGGGCGATGCGAAAAAGCCATGGTGCGTGTGGCCCCGTCGCCCGCGGACTCGCTGAAGAAGGCGGAGGCGAAGGTACGAGATAGGCGCTCCGCCTCGCTCAGCCTCAGCCCGGGCTACCTCCGCTCCAAACCCTCTCTCTCTCCTCCCCCAGTCCCATCCTTCTCCTCCCCCTCTACATCCATCGCCCCTTCGCACTCACATAACTCGCCTCATCTCACTTCGTCTCAGTCACCGCGCGACACGCCAACCCTCACAAGGGCAGCAGCGAGCGGGATCATCGCACCGCTGCAGACGCCCGGCGCAGTGCACTCACCGGGGCATGCAATCCGTGCACGGCTTGCGGCATGGACAAGTGCATCTGCGGGCTCGTCACCCGTACGCACGCACCCCGAGCGCGCGCTCCCGCACCCGACGCCGCCGGCTCCTGCGAGCTTCCCGTCGACGCCGCTCGTACAATCGCACGGGAACACCAATTTTGGCTTCGGCCCGGACGCGCCTCTTGGCAACTCGAACCTGAATCCAAGTGCTAACGCAGGTGGGAGTGGAAATGGACGCCGCCCGCAGACTTCGTCCAGCCCCCCGCCCGCGAATGCAGGGCACGCAGGTTTCCGCCAGACCGCTGTGAGTATGACGGGCGGCCTTGCGCCCGCGGCGGGGCTCGCGATGGGCCTTGGCAAGCGCGCGGTCGAGAAGGTCGTTGCACGCGCGTGGGGTGGTTTCGGCTCCTCTTCTAGTACCTCAACAGGCGCCGCCAGCATGAGCACGAACGCATCTAGCTCAGCGTCGACGAGCGCGTACGTACCCCCGCTCGCGTCGTCGTCGTCGTCGTCGAAGCACTCTGTGTCCGACGCAGGGCACAGCGCGCGGGGGCTCGGACGCACAGAGTCGAAGGAGTCCAGCACCGCCATGGCGATCGGAAACAACGGGAAGAGCGGGAAGGTGCAGAAGAAGCGCCGACGGCCAGGCCATGGGTTCGGCGGCGCGCCGAGCGTTGCGAGTAGCACGGCGTCGTCGAGCGTGTCGGACATGGACGCGTTTGTGCCTGCGGGTCCTTCCCTCGGGCAGCGCGTGCGTGGTCCGCGGCGCTCACCAGGTGGGGGGAGCGTCGCGGGCGGGCTGTTATTCCACCGCGCGCTGAAGACATGTGTAAGAGAGACTGCTCCTGATGATGTGATGGCCCGCATCACCGAGACAGAAGCGGAGCAAGAGGAAGAGCATCGCGAGGAGAGCCGAGGCACGGTGGGGCCGCTGGAAGAAAGGTGGCTTCCTGCGCTTGCAGTGCGGTGTGCGCAGCATTTACTGCGGTGGGGCGTCCAGGAGGAGGGGCTCTTTCGGTGAGTGCTTTGTCTTTCTGCCTTTTTTCTATCGCAGTTGCGATGTTGCTAGCGGGACTTGACGCTGATAAACACTTTTTACGACGACAGCGTCAGCGGACGGTCCTCCCACGTTGCGAAGCTGCGCGCCGAGTTCGACGCTGGTAAGTTCCAGCGCTCTCACGTCTTGTCTCCATGTTCATCCTCGTGCCCGTCTCCCAGGAGCCGACTTCGATATGGTGGAATGCGACCCGAGTGACCTCGACCCGCATGCAGTGGCCTCGATCTTCAAAACGTTCCTGCGAGAACGTAAGCGGGTCTGTCCTCTTTTGTCTTCGTGCGACATCGCTCACTTCTTGTCTTCGCAGTGCCCGAGTCGATCCTCACAGCCGAGCTCATTCCCTACTTCGAATCCGCCTTGTCAGCAGAAGACGAGGCACGTGCCAGCCTTGAGTCCACGAACGGCACTACGGAGGGGAAACCGTTGCACATGCGCCGGGGCTCCTCCCTTGCACTGCGCAAGGCGCCTTCTTTATCGACGCTCGCGATGCCGAGCTTTGCAGGCAAGCGCAGCGTCTCCGAGTCGTTGCTTAATGCGCTCACATGGCTGCTTGCCCGTCTCCCCCGCGAGAACCGCGACCTGCTGTATACGGTGATCGAGTTGATCCGTGCGACGGCGGCCCGCGAACGCGAGACCCGCATGAACTTGGGCAACCTGTTACTTGTCTTCTGCCCGAGTCTGAACATGAACCCGACGCTGCTGCGTGTACTGTGTGAGCATGAGAGCATCTGGGCGGGCCTCCCGCAAGTCGTCATCGAGCCTGAGCCGACTGAGGAGGGAGCCAAGCGTGAGTCGCAGGGAAGCGAGGTACTCGATATCAGGGCGACGTTCGTCACTGCGCCAGAGACAAGTCTCGAGGAATCGTCACCGTCCGATGCCGCCCAGCACGAGGCTTCAGTCTCATCGAGCGAAGACCAGCCCACTGAAGACGAAGAGTGGAATCTGCATACCCCTTCGGATGCAAGCAGCGCATCCGCGGACGTTGCTACAGGCGATGTGTCTGATTCGCAGCAGAGGATGGAAATTCCCACGCAGGAAAGCACAGAACTTGCCCTTCTGTCGCCCATCAGCCCCGTCTCTCCAATATCACTGAAGGACGACTCGGGATCTTTCGTCTCTGCCTTGGAACCTCCGTCTTCGGTGCCTACTCGCGATACAAGCCCCATTACCTATAGTCCACAAGTGCCTCCTCCTCTTACTTCTTCCTCAGACTCCTTGAGTTCACCATCAGAAATGTCTGAGGAGCCAAACTCACCAAAAGGGCGGCTATCTCATGATCACAATGTAGCAGAAGAGGGAAAACCTTCAGCATCGCAAAACTCTCTCGTCATTCCCGAATCGGTAGATCTCTCACTACCTCCTACCCCTCGTCGGCCTGTGGTATCCCCTATAACCCCGGTACCTTTCCCCTCGAGCAGCGGTGGCAACTCACCGCAAACGCCTGTCTCTCGGCGAAAATCTTTCGCTCTGCTTTCTTTCCCTCCTATCAGATCAGATCCTGGGGTCCCTTCTACAAATACTCCACCATCTACTTGGCATCGTCCTAAGCGTCCTTCTCTGCACCTTCTCCTGTCAAAGATATCGGGATCGCGTAATCTGTCAACACCGACTGCTGGGTCAGCGTCGGCCATGGCATCCGTACCTACTCTCTCGCTCTACACTCAAAGCGCGTCAGCTACGGCCTCTGTGCCAACGCTGGCGCCTCAAACAACCGCACCAAGCTTTCCTCCCACGCTAGACACGCCTATTTCATCATCTCCCATTCACCTCGGGTTCGAGGATATGGCGAATCAAATAAAAGGCAAAAGTGATACCGTCCGGTCGGCCCCTGCGAGCTCCACGCCCTCCGAACCTCATGACACACAACTTGTTGAGCACTTGCGTGTCCGTGCTGACTCCTACGTCCCCTCGCTTTATACCACTCCTGTGGGCATGACCCCGCAGCAAACCCCTATAGCTGATCTCTATCAGAATCGCTCGAAATCCGTTATGTCGTTCGTTACCGATGCTGATATGCCGATACACCCGATGTCAACATCTCACTCGGCTGCCTCTCAGCTGTCAATGACACCCTCCATTGATCTTCCTGTGGAGGAAACACATGACTGGGCGCAGAGCGTCTTGATGGCTGCGCAGGCCGAGGATGATACCAAACATGAAGGAGGCCGCCAGTCGAATAGCATTCGGTGAGCGAGGAACATCCGACTATCGTAAGATGGAATCATATATGAATTGCACATAAGCATTGTCAATTTTCATTTTTTGTCCCTTTTCTTGACGTCACAAATACGTTACTAACAGGCTTGGTTTGTACTGAGTGGCTCCCCGGACATATCACTATCATTTATCTCACTCATTTCTCATTGCATGATCCGCCTTGCATCGTCAAGTTTTCGACCCTTACCTCGAACATATTCATAATCTATGCCTAACCTTCCATTTAGTCCATACTACTTGCACTTATGATATCCACTCAAACATCCACGCCTCCTCTCAGTAACGGTGTCCCTATTCAAAGATCCTTGGCTGTCCGAATGAGACATTAGATGCTTCAGTGATCAAGTCCGTAATTGCACACAATACTTCCATAGTCTCTCATATCGATCACAACTTGAAGGTGGGGAATAAATTAATTCCTGCGAAGACATTGTACGTCTGTATGTTCTATGTAGGAAAGCTACAATTTCAGTCAGACACAAGCAATGATGGGAATCTGCCATCATTTGTATGATACATTATCAACACAGTAGCAGCGTCCTTGATCCCGCATGGCGAACATATCTGATCCGAGTCTACAGCGCATCAGGGGAAATATCTCCGAGTGTGCGCAGGTCTGCTGTGCTGTATGCACTATGCAGAGAGTGAGTCTCGTCGCCATACTCTGACTGCGAGTCAATGTTCTCCTGAATACCACAAGTCAGTAACGGCCATGGAACACAATTAAGTAGGACCCACGTCGAAGTAATGATTAGCGAGACTGCGGGGAGCTACAAAACGGTGATTAGAATGTTTTGTCCCAAGTCATTCACGGAATTCCGACAATGGATACGCACTCCTTGGCGTCTTCGGTAGCCGGCAGCTCGCACCACTCTGCAGGATGTGATATGCGACAAGACCAGACCTGCGCAAATCAACGAGTTGTCTAGTGCGACTCCTCAAACAAGTGTCAAAACGCACCATCCGGTCTGATGCGAGGCGCCTAGGCCTCGACCATCATCCGCATGGAAGTACTGCATGAACTTTTAGCGGACAATCACTCCATGAACAAGATGCGCATACCTCATAAAACCAGACATAATCACGGAAGTATGGGTCGCGATCTAACTTCGGATTACCGCCGTTCGTTGCTCGTCTTCCCTCAACATCACGACCAAAGATATGAATGATCCTGTGCTGAATTTCCTCTGCAACCTGTACGAGATTCATGTAGTCGCCGCTTCCCGTAGGGCATTCCACCTAATAACGGATTGGTTAGACGGGAGAATAACAGCTAAGAATGCGGTTCATTCACTTGAAGGTCATCTCCGTAGTACTGGTAGAACCTCTGTAGACTTTCAATCAAAATGAAGTTGACAGCGAGCCCTAAACATGAAGTGGTTTGATCAGACACCATAATGTCGATTGAAACAGTAAGTCAAACTGACAAATGGGTCCTCTCCAGTTTGAGTTACCACCAAACATACCGGACTTGGAGTCTCCAGGCCAGTAGTTCACCTCATAACGTTGGCCGTGGACGTCCATGCCCCACGGTTTGTCTTTGTGCTTCTTGGACAGTCTGAGACGAAGGTAGTGAGCATAGAACACTCAATAACTTAAGTGCCCTTGCATACGATCGGATGCCGTGCTCGCTGAAGAACTCATCCTCATCCAACATTTTCTCCAGAATACGAAGAAGCCGGTCCTTGCTTGCCAAGGCCAGGAGCCTCCGCTCTCCGCGACCCTTGACTACATAAAGAATGAGCTGAACAGTACCCATTGCTTGAGATCACAAGAACGCACTTTGAATGTTAGCCATATTCCTTCCGGAGAGCTCGGGTCTATTATCGATGAACCATTCCAAGCGCTTTTTGAAGCCGGGGAAGCGGTTGATAGTCGCAGGCTCGAGCACTAGCGTGGCATACAGAGGGATCAGTCCCACAAGGCTTCGCACTGGCAATTGCATAGAGTTGCCGGGGCCAAACTGAATCGCATCATAGTACATTCCGTCCTCTTCACTCCACAAGCTGAGCTCGTTCTCACCCTCGCGGTAGGTCATAGCGTCGGCAATGAAGATAAAATGCTATAGAACAGGTAGTCACTAACATAGTCTGAGTACAATTTTCGAGTACTCACCTCGAAGAACTTTGATGCGATGTCTTCGTATACAGGGTTGTGTTTCGCCAGCTCGAGAGCAATATTCAGCCTGTCATAGTATCGCAATTCAGGACACTGCCATGTAAAACTATTTCGAACTCACATGTTCAGACAGTAGAACGCCATCCAAGCCGTTCCATCTGCCTGGCGGAGGACACCGCCTGTGGGCAAAGGCTCCGATCGATTAAACAATCCGATGTTGTCCAGGCCGAGGAATCCGCCTTCAAAGACATTGTTCCCGCCTTGGTCCTTCCGGTTGACCCACCTAGCCAGTCGGAAGAAAAACAGTAAGGTTGGCTTGTACCTATTGGAGGAAGTAGAAGGCGGGACTGACCAGGTGAAATTGAGTAACAATTTCTGGAAGACACGCTCCAAGAACTTCAGGTCCTCCCTTCCGTACAGCTTGCGCTCAATCTTGAAGACACGGAAAGTGGCCCTATATATATCGTGTTTATTATAAATGGCCATTTGCTGAGCATGTGTTCGACTCTTACCATGCATGTACGGGCGGATTCACGTCACTGAAATTCCATTCGTACGCCGGAATCTGACCATCTGGCTTCATGTACCACTCACGTGTCAGTAGGTCAAGCTGCTTCTTGGCAAAGGCAGGATCGACCACCGCTAAGGGGATGCAGTGGAATGCGGTATCCCAAGCAGCGAAGAAAGGATACTCCCATCTTTAGTGAAAAGATAGTCTATATGCAGGTCAACACAACAGAAAGTGCACTTACTTGTCGGGCATTGAGAGGATATCGGCAATATACATGTGTTTCCATTCCTGCAATGAAATGCACGTAAGCAATTGAATTGCAGGGGGAGCGCATAGAGCACTGACCCTGTTTCTGATGAACTTTCTCTCAGGAGGAGGAGGGGGTTGAGCAGGGTCTCCCTGCATCCACTCTTTCTGGACGAACTGATAATACTGCTTCGTCCACAGCATGCCTGCCAATGCTTGCCTCATGATTTGCTGCAGATCGTCCGTCATCGGACCCATCACGAATGCAGCATAGAACTCGTTTGCCTCCTCGCGCCGCTCTTCTACAGCATCATCGAACATACCTTCATCTTCAATGCTCGGATCCTGCGCAGGAGTGCGCGGCGTCAGCTTGAGACGGACGACAGCGCACCCACCCCGAGGGGGCACGTTTTCGAAAGTATAATGTGCAGCGGACTTGGTCCCCCGTTTCGCAGGATTCACGAACACTGGCGTCTCATAGTAAGGGGTGCGGGGGCCCTGTTCCTCCTCTGAGCTCGGAGAACCATCGTCCTCCCTTCTCAGTTTTGTGTCGCGCGAAGGAGTACCCGTATGGATCTTCGACGCGAAGAACCCATCTGCCACGGGTGGACGGTGCGCAGGGATTATATGATCATGGAATGCGTCCTTAACATACGGCGTCTCGTTCTGGCCGCCGTACAGCCTATGGAAGTTCGTGTTATTCTCCGTAAAGAGCAACTCAGGCTCGACCGCAATATCGTCGTCCTCAACAATTGCGTCGTCATCGATGGGCGTCCCGTCGGCGCTTACCGGAGGCGGGGAAGGGAGACAGTACAGATGATACTTGCCCAGCGTCGGGTGCAATGCGGTGATAGCACTATTTCCGGAAGCGGACATCACTGGTGTACGTGGGCGTTCAGCGGGCCAGGACCAATTGTTGGGGAACCAAAATTGAGGGACAACATGCAAGGTGGCGGGTTCAGGTCCACGATTGTAGGAAGTGATGCGAACGTATATACTGTCCGGATCTTGTTCGTCCTTTGCATACTGCAAAAGAGTCAGATATATGCGCATGACTCGTCAATAAAGACGAACACACCTCTAGAAAGACATCCCAATAGCGGTCATCGTCAAATGCATCGGTGTCCAGAAGTTCAAATTCAGATACTTCGCGATCACGATTGATGTTCTCGCGTACGAGCTCTTCGTACGGAAAGGGCTTCTGAGGATATTTGTACAGGAACTTCATGTAGGAATGGGTAGGAGTGGAGTCAAGATAGTAGTACAACTCTTTTACATCCTCTCCGTGATTACCTTGATGACCGGTGACACCAAATAGGCGCTCCTTGAGGATACGGTCCTGACCGTTCCAAAGCGAAAGAGAGAAACAAAGACGTTGATGATTATCAGAAATCCCCGCCATCCCGTCTTCGCCCCACCTATAAGCGCGCGAACGAGCATGCTCGTGGGGGAAGTGACTCCAGGCATCGCCGTTTGCAGAATAGTCTTCACGGACAGTAGCCTTTATATATGCGGGATAAGTAGACATTTCCAAAGTGCCGACATCTTCCAGTACATACCCATTGTCTGTCACTGACATACGGACCCCATCTCTTCCAATGCCGCTCTTTCGCGGCATCTTGATCTAAACGGTACCTCTCCGCACCATGATAATCAGTGCCAAGCTTCTCTGAGAGCCTTTCACGGAAAGGCTTGAGTCCGCCATGATCACCCTCGTGTTTCGGAGATGATGAGTCGGTCTTGGATAATTTGGGAGGGGCGGGAGGGGCGGGCGGTGGTTCGTTTTGTTTGGGTATGCTAATGGTGAGCGCAGGGTCAGATGTCGAGCGGGAAGGTGTCAACCCGTTGTTTTCGCCTCTGAATAGTTTTCCTTGAATGTTCTTTGTTTGAGACATGAACAGTTTGGCTGGCCCGGAGTGAGACCACCGAGAGTAAAGGGCAAAAGGAACGCGCCTGAGGTTAGACGCCTAGGCTACGCGTTATCAGTCTGTACGCGTTTGACGTCACGCCGCGTGTATTTTCATTTTATGGTATCTATGTCACGTGCCCAAGCTTCTAGTTGCGGGGCCCCACGATCGCGTGCTTGCGCTTCACGGAGCGTCTGACTGGACTGGACTCAAGGTCGTTGTCGCATTTCAAGACTCGGGAGGGACTGGTATTATTATCAGAGCTGGCAGTTTCATCCCCTGCGCAATGTCGGTGCAATACTTAGTCGTGCTGCATCCTCCTACCAGTGATAGTCACAGTCCACCCTTTTCTTTCAATCTCGATGAATTCATGGGCACCTGGTATGTCGTTTCTCTGGGTGCTTAATATATATGCTCTTTCACAACCGACTGCGTAGGTATGTCACACACTCAACTTTGCCTCTCTGGAAGGTGGGCATTCTCCTGTTCTGTTACGAATCTTCAAGTTTGCCAGTGGTACATCTGTGCTCACCCCGGAAAGCAGTCGAAGAAAGATGTCACAATCACTTACGTCCGGAAGCCTCCAACATCCTCTGAACAGGTAACACAATTTGACGATATCGTTGAATATCGTGGTAGATCCGACCAGGTCACCTCGAAGCGCAGTAAGGTGGTCGGCATCGATACCCTTCTCCTGCCACCCATTTCCACATCCGCTGTCTTGGATCCTCAATCCGTACATCCTCCACAGACACGTTTCAAGTGGCGTGGAAAAGGCTGGCTTATCATTGCATCTTCGCGCTGGCAAGTTCTGGGTTGCGATGACGGGCGCGATGATGGCACCGATTCCACAACAGGGGTAGATGTGCGACCGGCCTGGGCACTTACCTACTTCGAGAAGACTCTCTTTACTCCCGCAGGTCTTGACATATATGCTCGCAGCGCGCAAGGCCTACCCGAAGGGCTACTGCAGGAAATTATCAACAAAGCAAAGGCTCTAGGTGGCGAAGTAGGCCTGTTGGCCGACCAATTCTTCGAGGTAGAGAGAAGTGTCACGAATGGTATGTGGAGAGCTTGACTTACGTTGGTAATCCTTCTTGGAAAACACAATGTGTTGATATCTGATTCACAGACGCTCATCCTGACGTACAGCGTATCGGGCCCATCAATAAAACTGATGTCCTTAATCATGTTGCATTAACACCGAGTTGAGTTGCCTCCGATTACCACAAGCGCCTTGGTGCTGTAAATGTATTTTGGATGGCCCAAACCATTACACGCCGCCTGGTCTTGTGGCTTTCCAGGCAAGAGACCGCGTCAATTGGAAAACCCCTTTCAGCTCAGGACATAGAAGAGCGAATTTACTCTTATTTTCCTTGTTCGTCACTGCTTGTGGAGGTTTAATAAGATAACATTCCGTAAGGCCTGCCTAAGCAATAATCTAGTTGAATGATACATGACAGTCGGCGGAGGCGCATCAGCCGAACGAATCCTACACGCGATACACATGTGATGACGACGACCGTCGGGTATTCGACTGCGATCGAACCACACTCGCTAAGAAAGAAGAGAACCGTAAAGTCAGAGAAAAAGAGATGAAGCCAAGAGAAAGCGAAAGAGCGAAGGGAAGCGACTTCGACTAGGAATGCGAAGCGCAGATGATCAGATTGGGAATATACGATGGGTGTATATGCGATGGTGCAATAGAGTACGAGTAGACCAGATCGAGAGATAGTAACCAGAACGAAAGAAAGGATCGTAAGAGTCATAATACACTATAACCAAAGAATGTGGGCATGGTGCAAAGTCCCCAATTATAAGGATATGCCGAAGTTAGGACGGAATCAGTGGTGTGTTGTGTTGTATATGCATTAAGGACGATGGTGAGCAATGAGATGGATGCATGGTAGGTAAGATGATGCCGGGTATCGGCAGCAGATAAATCAAAAATGAACAGTGAGCTCAAGACAGTCTCACTGCACGTAGAGGGTCACTTGGTTGCCCGGCCGGAAAGACTCGAACGCCATTTGGACATCCTCAGTCGATCCCAAAGAGACAAGATCACCGTCTTCGTCTTTGTATTTCACACGCAGCGGTCCATCATCCCTGCGTGGGCCACAAAGTCTGAT
Source organism: Taiwanofungus camphoratus (assembly GCA_003999685.1). NCBI lineage: Eukaryota > Fungi > Basidiomycota > Agaricomycetes > Polyporales > Taiwanofungaceae > Taiwanofungus > Taiwanofungus camphoratus. The sequence goes on from CP021223.1 coordinate 1,293,044, forward strand.
CTTCTTGCCAACCTTTTCCACCAGTTCGGTGTATTCTGTCATCCGCGGCACCTGGATGACGAAAATATCCTCGTGGAAGTGCACCTTCACCTTCACCGGTCCCGACAACTGATCCGCAGCGGATGTGACGATCTTGTCAACATGCTGTGACCGTGGGTTGCGAGAGCCCGGCATGCCTGCCAAAGATGAGTCGCTAGACCCGAATGGTGTGATAGGTGAACTGCCACTATGTGGCGAGTAATCCGAGCTATCGCCTGTCGACTGACTTGATCCGCTTCCACGTTTGTTGTTTTCTCCCATTGAGCTCTGCGATCGATTGGCCCAAGGCACTGAAGTCGGTAAAGGAGGAGGTAAAGTGTTGGGCATATAAGCAGTAGGCTGACTAGCGCTACGCGAACGGAATGATGTGGGTCCAGCTGAACTAATTCGTGGGCTGCCAGTTGGGCGCACTTCACCCTGATCATATGCGCTCTTGAGTCTCGTCGAGCTAAATTGGCTACGCAAAGTGCCTCGACTGGTCGCAGTACCAGAGGAAGAACCACTATTTTCCGGTGTATAGCTGCCTGTGCCGCGGGATATCGATGGTCGCGGACTACCATAGGTCGTCCCATTATAACTGGCCATCGCAGAGGGATGGACCGCAGACTGGGCGCTGTTCCGAGAACTCTGGGCATAGCCACTGTAATCCGACCGTCGAGGACCTAACGGGGTTCCTCTCCCCGAAGGAGGATAAGAAGATGGCGGGTAGTCTTCGTATTCCTCATCAGGATCGACATCAAAGCCATCGTGAGGAGGGTAGCCTTGAGGTCCATTGCTATAACCATTGCTGTATTGTCCATTCCCATTACTTGAAGAGACAAGCATCTGTTGTTCTTCGGCCGCGTACGGATGTCGAGACGTACGACCATTCTGAAAACCACCAGAGTGATACGGTGACGAAGCACTGTACGCAGTCGATTGAGAAAATACTGAGAAAGTTCTCTCCTGGTTGTACGAAGAGGGTGGTTGCCGTTGCTGGGACGGCAAGGTGTTGTGAGAAATATGAGCGACACGCTGTACATCGCGACTTGACGTGCGCCGACTAGCAGTCTCCTGAATCAAGCGATTAAGCTGGTTTTCCCACATCTTGAGCTGCTCCTCGTTACGACAACGGAGAGTGAAGAATTCGAGATCGTCGTCTCCACGCCACCATACTGCAAGGGAATATTGACCTATTGAAATACAGTAAGGACACGCTGTATTGTTGAACAGGCATAAAAGTGACCGACCTGCAGACACCCTTGGCACAGCCTGGGTGACATTATTCAAGAAGATACGACCTTTCAAGAGAAGGGGTGTGCTCTTTTTCTTCGAAGGTCCAGCTCCCGGAAGGACCAGAGGCGGCGGGGGAATGGGTTTCTTCAGAATTGAGTTACTTTTGCCGACTTTCTTTCCAGTCCCAGGAGTCGGCGTATACTCCTTGCAGCAGAGTATGATCTTTTGGAAAAGGAACACATGATATTCCCTGTCAACTTCCGACTTCGTTACCGTAAAGATGTCATCAAGGAGCAGGGATCCGAAGTTGGAAATGTGATGCCCTTTCCAATCCTCGACGCGGCCTTCAAGATTCTTCACGGTCGCATTGTTCTCAGCACGTCGCTGCGCCTCATTGATCTTGTCTGTAATTCGCTTGGCCGCTGCAACACCAGCTTGCAATTCATCAAAATAAGGATAGTCTGCGCCCTTCACAGCTTTGACGAGTGACTACCACAACATCCCCAATCAGAATACGTCCAGACACATTGACTTTACATACGCACCTCCAATAGTAAGGGATATTTACATATCCTTTGCACGGGCTTTATGAGAAACGCGGGTAGATCCGACTTCGCGTTGAGCACGTTGTCAAGCGCCTGTGTTTATGTATATTTGGTCAGTCCGCATGCGGCTCAGTCCGGAACGCGAGACGACGCACTCCAAGGTTCTGCATCTCCTGCAGCATAATTTCCGAAGCCATTGTATAGTTAGCGCAATACGGCTCGTACACGGCGAACTCTTCCTCCTATTGTTCCGTGAAAAGATGGAACGTTGGGCAGTGAAAACAATAGCATCGCAACAATGAAAATGCCATATTGAGTAAGACGTTGTCAGAAAAGGAGTAGCGATCTTGCTTACATTCTCCGTGAATGGAAGACCCCACCGCTGCTCATCCTGAGGCATCTCAGCGATACTCTCTAGTTTGATAAGAAACTTCCTCTGAAAATTAAGAAGTTTGTTGAGACCCGGAAACAGAAGGTGAATTGTGTCTTGGTCAATAACATTCGTCTGAGTCGCTGTGTTCGAGTATTTCTGTCAAAATATTATTAATGCATGAAATCTGAGTGCTCTGATTTACACATACCTGCATAGTCTCCAAATCCTGTACATATTTTCTCTCCGTCTCTACCAATTCTTTGATAATGTTGAATCGAGGCCCCTCGGTCTTACTAGCATCCAATGTTGGTGCATCCGATGTCAAAGAATCCGTCGATTGTTGGGCAGATGCAAGGTCGGGGGAGGAAGGGGATGGCTCGACGAAGATTTCCTCTGGAAGGTATTTGACCAAATTAATGACATTATTAACAACCTACACGGTGTTAGATGATGGTCCTTAAACCCAACAAGTAGAGCTAGATACAGACCTTCACAAATCCGTCCGTGGAGTTGCGATCCCATAGCTCTGTCACTGTGAACTGCTCGCAACCTTCGATCTGCTTAATTTGCATAGAGAACAGCGCGATCGCACGCTTCTTCGTGCGTTCATTCGTCACATCGAACGATACCGGATCCGTATCGATGGTGATAGGCATGAAGGGCGCAGGCAGGAGATTAAACAGGTAGCATAGAGGGACACCGAGGGCGAAGCAATCCCATAACTGAGTCACCGGGTCAGTCGACCTCCGCGAAGACTCTGGAGGTGAGGAGAGAGTGAACCACTCGGAAAAATCCTGAACGTGCATGAGACGAGTACGTAGTGCGGAACATTGCTGATACAGAGATGTCGATTGGGAGGCAGCTTTATTGAGCAGAGTGTTATTAGCGACCGGCGATTCAATACTAGGCGTCGTGGCGGAGACCATGGACTTTTTGCGCCCTGCGACGGTGCTCATAGCGGCGAGCTGACCTGGGCTTGAGGGACGAGGAGGGTGGTGGTAGGTGAGAGAAGGGTCGGGTGGTCGTATAGTAACAGGCCGTATGCTTGGAAAGATAGAAGTCGGGTGCTACTGGTTGGTACAGCCGATGGGAACAACTCCGCTCATTGTTTGTCCCTATTTGCACACATATGCAGGAAATTCGAATAACCCTGCTTTGGTTCATTGTTTTCCACGCCCTTTTAGCTAAGTCTAGTCCTTCGATCTCAACTCTAGATTCCCTTGGGATTTCCACAATCGGTATGTTCATGTGCCTCTTGAATCCCTCTATCTATTCGCCAGCGTTTGCGTGTCAAGTTCTGTGTAGATACATAACGCTCTCGATCGTCCAAACCGTTCCTTGTGTCTGTATCTGGCACCTTAGGTGGATTGCTGTAGCCGGCAACACTTACAGTAAGTATCCATCAGAGACTCGCATGTGAAGTGCATACTCGACAAAGAGGGCTTCCCAAAGCTGCGGGAACATGACTGCGTCAGTCCCAAGCTCTCTAGGAGAATATACTTTCTGCGATTCTCAGGCGGGTCTGACGGTCAGTTGGGTTGTGATTCTGAACCAGAATCGGTGCAAACGATCGGTGTTCAGCGCTCAACAGTGAGTTCTTTTGATTCTAAACGTATGAGTTCTCGCCATACGGGCCAGTGGTTTGGCAAGGTTAGTTCACCTCATACGACCTATCTCCTCTTGTCAGAACTCGCCATCACCCACACAAAGTCCGGTGAGCTTCTAATACACTTGCCGCCCCCTGGTTCCGCTCGGTGCCACTTTCCGTTCTTCAGTCGAATCGCCTCCGGTTTCCCATCCTTCTGCATCGACGGCGCCTCGTCGAACGCTGGTGATACTCTTCAACGCCGCAACTGCAGCGTTGTTCTCACGGGCATGCCGTAAGCCGCGAAGAAAGAAAGCACCTTCAGCGCTGTCACTGTTTTACATCTTGAACATGATCTATTGATGTACGACCAGCCGTGTCTTGAGGCCATCACAGCTTTGATCCCGCTTGCGTGAATTCCAACCACCTTTGTATGTCCGCATCAATCATCGCTCGTCTGACCTCGTGCTACCAGCCGTCAACCGAGGCGCCTCCCCGCCGAAGGCGGAATCAATCATGGAAACGTTCTAACAATCTGTCATATATGTGTTTCTGTCGTGTACAAGGTTTAGAGTAAATAACATAATTACTGTAACCGTAAGTATGTCTCTCAGGTTCCGTAGAAAGCCGGTTCATAGTTTAGGACTTTCCGATCCTTCTCTGAGCATCCTTCTGGTCTACTTATGTCGGAAAATTGGTGCTCACTGTGTGACAACACTGCTTACTGAGTTCTCCCAGCTTACATGCAACTAGCATAAACCCTCTCACAGTCGCAAGCCAAGGATCGTGATTCCACTGGAAGTCTCGAAGCAACAGTTGGCCTCGGACATTATCATACTGGTTGCACCGCTGCATCTTGGAAATTCGTCGAGAAGTATAATAACGGGCAGCGCTCAGGGTGCATTTAGAAATTGTTTCTAGCTCAACTGTAAATAAACAGCTTTCACTCCAGAGCTGAGGGCGCCGGTCAGTCGCTGCACCATATGTGCTGGGCAGCCGAGCCGTATCGTAGTTCCGGCCGTGGTAAGCAAGGGTTTTGAATTTCTATGCGTACATCGCTGAGCTATCATATGGTACATTGCACCGAGGAGGCGCGCTTGGGCATGCCCGGGGTACCACTGTGGTGTAAGGTTATGTCCCGACAGTGCTTCCGGTGACCATATGATGGTCAGTGACAGTTGCGGAACCTATGTACTCGCCAGTTGTCTGGTGAGCTTTGCATCCTATCACGCCTACTGATCTATCACCGATCTTGCTCAAACTCAACATTAGTTATTGTGTCAAGAGCTAGAGTAGAGACGCTCACATCCTAAAGTCGGGGCGATAGCGCTCATGACGCTGGGGTGACTTCCCCTTCCTTCCCCGCTAGATGCTCCGGCCGCGGGGCTTTCCCGGTTTTCTGTGTTGACGCTAGACCCCGCCCTCTAACAACTGCTAAAATAACGATGATATGTTGTAGTTTCGTAAGATTGCTTCCTAAAGACCGAAGATACAACCCGGCGATATTCACCGCCTCAGGAGCAGATGGCACCAATTGATATGATACAGCCCACGGACCTTATTGCCCTTTGCAGTAAAGCTGGCACACATGGTGGTGTCGCGCATTTTGCTTGTTTCAACAGTTAGGAAAGATGTACTTGTAGCTCAAGAATGAGAGACCAAAACACCCCACATAGGGGGTGATTCTTGAAGCGCTAAACTAGGGCTTTTGGGCCTCATGAGATATAACTGTGGTGCTAATGTGGTGGTTTTATTGATGCTGTTTTGGCCCTTCCTCTGGAGACAAAAGAATGTCCTTTATATCAAAGGGATATGATTGCATGTCAGAAGTGAGTCCCAGCAAAAAAGAATGATACACAAGGGTTGAAGGCTAAGCTGAATTGAAGCTTTTGCCAATCCACTTGTCCAAAACTAATCATGCAACTTAATCTACACCATATGTCTCATACAATCTTCATAGTGGAATGCCTAGAGTTTGAGAGCATAAGTCCTTGAGGAGAGCCTTTCATCTAATCACAATAGTGATAATATACATGATGCCACTGCACAAGGCTTGTTACTAGCACTGTATTCAAGTCAGAGACACTCAGTCAGATAGAGGTGTGCCATTTTTTTGCTGGAGCTCACTTCTGACATGCAATCAGATCCCTTTGATATAAAGGACATTCTTTTGTCTCCAGAGGAAGGGCCAAAACAGCATCAATAAAACCACCACATTAGCACCACAGTTATATCTCATGAGGCCCAAAAGCCCTAGTTTAGCGCTTCAAGAATCACCCCCTATGTGGGGTGTTTTGGTCTCTCATTCTTGAGCTACAAGTACATCTTTCCTAACTGTTGAAACAAGCAAAATGCACGACACCACCATGTGTGCCAACTTTACTGCAAAGGGCAATAAACCAGACAACTTGATGTTCATGCCCAAAAGGCCATGGAAGGTGCAAGTCCCTCAGGACAAATACACCTTACTTCCTTGTTAAGGCGCGGATGGTGATGAATGCTGTCATGGCTTATGGTATATTCTGAATCGGAGTTGACTCGTCGAAAGCATGAATAGTAAGCTTGTGTAAGAGGCATGCTCAGATCGTTTGGGCCCTACTACAGCATTGAACGGGTCCAAGACCTTGATATAGCTAAAACAGGTTGATGTCACATTCAAGAAAGCCTACAGTGCTCACTGCCGAGCGACTTTGGAAAATGAGATGCAAGGGAAGAAGATTTCAATCTCCGCACGAATCGTGGAAGTGAGAGGATGAGTCCCTGGCCCCCTGAAGACTCCAACCACGATCTACTTACCCTGGGGCAAGACCCATGGCACCAGCGCGAACTGCTAATCGTCGCGGTCAACGCGAGCAGAATTCGTCAACCCACAATGGACTGCCCGAAGCCGCAGACGAGCCGTCAAAGGATGCCTTGTTTTTGGAGCCGATGATGGGCACCCCCCTAGCCATCTATGTAGAAAAAGACGTGGAGAACAGAGACTCTATCGTCGAGTTGATCACGGTGCGTCGCGTTCCTAATGCTCAATAATTCGGGTAGAATTGCAGAAGTGGCACTGCGATCTGAGGCACTTTCGATATGTGTTTCCTCTTGTTGCGACTGGGTGTTCACCATCTCATAATGTATTTATGTGAAGTGGTTACTGATACGTTCCTTTCCAGCAAAACGGCGGCATTGTCTCACCCGGATATAGCGGCGTTCCCTACATTCTTGGTACGTATCCATTTTTTGACATCGCCGGTGTTTATCTAGGCTTGGGGTCTTTGTCAAGTGCGGTTGCACGCTTCGTCTTCTGGTATTGATCCCTCCTGGCGTTGATCCCTAACTAACGCATGCTTGGTCTGCTCGTGACCTTAGTCGATCCACACAAGGAATCAGGGCAGAATCTGTATCGGCAATATGTTGGCAAGAAGGGAAAGATCGTTTTAAGCGCCATTTGGGTGCTCGAATGCGTCAAGGCTGGTGCTTTACAGACATACCACAACAACTTTGCAGGTTGCAAGGTAACTGGCACAGAAAAGTACGTCTGTCTACTGCAGGGAATTGCTTAGATATGGCTGATACACCGAATCAGAGTCATCTCTATGAACCCGAACCCGCCACCTCAGGCTGGCCCATCTCGGGAAGGTCCACAAATGATGCCTGATGAGCTGACGCACCAGATGCCACCTCAGGTTATGCCACCTCAGCCACCTATACCACCCCCTCCAATACAAGCAGCCGCCACGGACGCGTTGGCTCATCCCGGACATGTTTTCCCGTTCCCAGTCTATGCTACCCCCATGGATGTTGCACCGCGTGCAATGCATCCTCCGACTGTTGCACCTCCTCAGTCGTGGCAGGCTCCTAATGGTATTGCGCCACAACAAGCACATATAGCACCGCCGCCGCCACCAACCCAAACACACATAATGGCTCGTCATTCATACCGTGACGATCAGGCTTGGAACGGTGCTTATCAACAACCTCCCCCTCCTGGTACCATTGTTGGGGGCCCGCCTCCAGAATATGATTACAGGTACCGCGAAGACCAGTCCGCTTGGGTTCCTGCCCCCGGCTACTACGAGCAAACTGTAAGAGGTACTCTGAGATGTGTGGTCTTTCCTGATGGCCTTAATAGTATGATCAGGCCTACGCTGAACATGACGCCTATATGGGTGAAGCCGGGCCATCCAACACTGAATCACCTGCAGCTGCTGCAGCTGCTGAGAAAGCGAGGGGTCGCAAGCGTGTTCGAACACAGGTTAGACCATCGAATTCATCTCTAGTCGATGTCTGATGTTCTCAGTCATTAGCCGCAACCTGCTCCGCCTGCATCAGCTCTAGTCTTTAATCGCCGCAACCCTCCAGCGCGTTCTCCGACACCACCCACTCGAGTCATCAAGAGCACGTACGGCGGTAATCTCTTTACTTCAGATGACGTACTTTACTTGAAGAAATACATAGATTACTGTCAAGAGCAAGGGCTCGTATTGAGGTAAGCGGGAGTAACTTTGATCTCGTCGTCCTCGGAAATCAAACCCCACATTTCCAGTTTGCGTGAGATATGCGAGCGTGTCGCCGTCAAGGTGAGATATTTGGATATCAATGTCATACTGTGCTGATATTGTGCGCCTGCAGGCTCCTCATCATACGTAGGCATCAGTTTTGTTCTTGCTTCTTTACCTCTTCTAACTCGGTGTAGATTCTACTCGTGGCGTCGGTATTGTAACAAGCATCAGATTCGCCTTGGGGGATACGCTATGGATGTCCGTGATGATTCAGAACCAGCTAATGATGAAGAGCAAGCACAGCAAATGCCGGCTCCAGCCGAACCAGAGCCTCACCTACCTGTCACTGGCGCCGGTCCAGACACAATCGCAGTTGCACGTCGTGCTGCGCAGGCTGACATTGGTCGAACCAGATCGCCGACACCTCCTAAAGCGTTGTTTAGAAGTACAACGGGTAAAGGGGTGGCGTTCACAGACGAGGACGTCACGTTCCTCGTACGCTTTTTGGAGTACAGGAACAGGACGCAGGCTGGCAAGGTAGACATGGTCACGTTTTGGAAAGATGTTGCAGCAAAGGTATATATCGTATCCAATATACCTAGGCGTTGCCCTCTCATAATAATCGCTTGCATAGGCTCCTCACCATTCGCGCGCATCTTGGATGAAGTTCTATCGCAGGCACAAGCATGAACTGCATCATACTGAAGGAGATGCCCCTCTTCCTACGCCCCCAGAGAAGAAAATGCGATACAGCCGTACAGACGACGTGCTCCTTGCCAAATACTTCTTGAACAAACCTGAGGGCACCTCCGACAAAATTTTCCAAGCATTCGGTCGAATTGTGAGCTTGACTCGTTCAGTTTGTAGTTCTATCATGTTGATTCAAGATTATGATAAAGCATCCACATCACCCCTGGAAGGGTTGGCAGGAGCACCATCGTATACACAAAGCTAAGATTGATTTCCTCATTCAGCGGCTCCAAAATGGGGAAAATATCGATGTAGGACCAGAGGAATGATCTGTTATTCTTGCGTCAAACGCCTTGTTACCCTGTGTCGAGTAGCATCTTGACGGTACATAATTTTCACTATCTTCAATGGTGTACCTTTTCGTGATCGACGATCAGGCTGTAAGGCGACATGGGGTCTGGGAATGATTACAAAGCGTGCCTCAAATCCGTGAGACCGGCCTCGTAGTGACAGTATTGATTGTCAATTCTATACATCTAGTTCTTCTAAGTAACTTCACGAAGTAGAGCTGTCGCCATGCCTGCAAGCGAACGACAGTTGGGTTATCTTATGCAGGCGCAGATTGATCAGGTCGGTTCAGAGGACGAAACGTCGCTTTACTCTGCCTGTGCTCGATCACCTGAAGCTGACTTGGACTGCTTGACTTTAGTTTCGCAGAGACGGGTCAGCGAATATAGTTCTCTTCACATTCGATTCACTTACTTTTAGGAGTTCCTGTCTTAGATATCTCCGCCTACCTAGTTTTCTGAGTCCCGATGAGACTGAGGCGCTTTTGACCCGCTCGAAGCAGCTGCTCAACAACTTCAGTCTTGAGGACCACCCTCTAGTAAGCCTTCTCTAATCCTTGCTTTCCCTGTCAAGCTCCTGAGGGTCCATAAGACTAAGTTTACTACTGGTGATGACGACCACGTCGGAGATGACTACTTCCTCACGTCCGGGGACAAGATTCGGTACTTCCTAGAGGAAGATGCTGTAGGTAAGGACAGTAAATTGAATAGGGAGAAGGAGAAAGCTGTCAATAAGATCGGTCATGGTAGGTCATTTCTGGATGTTCGCAACCTGTGAGCTCAATCGTGATACCTCGTTTCACCCTAAGCGCTGCATGAACTAGACCCTGTCTTCCGGAAGGTCACTCTGGAGAACCCGTCTATGAAGGCTGTCGTCCGTGATTTGCAGTTCCATCATGATCCTGTCGGTGAGAGCACTGTCTACTGGTATTGTATACCAGCCCAGCACTTAGGCCGTAACATCACTATAGCTTTGCAGTCTATGGTAATATGTAAACAGCCTTACATTGGTGGAGAAGGTAGGCCGGATCATCACTCATAATGAAATGAGGCTGAGGCTAAAGAAATGCATAGTGCGGGAGCACAATGATTCGTGGGTTCTTCTGGTGTGGTTTGTCCAAGTTATTCCCTTTAACATTTCTACTATAGGACGTTCCTTGCAAGTGGCCTAGTATCTCTTCGGTTTCTTGTTACTGACAATCACGAACACACGTCAGTATACAAACCCACCATCTGCTCTCGGCTTCTGGATAGCTTTGGAGAAATGCACCCCAGAGAATGGTGCCCTTTCCTTCTTACCCGGCTCGCACTTCACTGCTCCAATCACAAAGCGCTTCGTCCGCCTCCCTGAAGGGGGCACCGGATTTGAACATTTGATTCCTCCCGAGAAGGCTCCGAAGAACCCGGAGGGTAAATACATCCTCGAGGCCTGCTTGCCTGGTATGATATCGTCGTAATTTGAATGTGGATGAAGCTGCTCAACGCGCCTGTCTAGGCGACATGGTTTTGATCCACGGAAGCGTATTGCACAAATCAGAAAAGAACCTCAGCCCTCACACTCGATTCGCATATACATTCCATATGATCGAGTCACCCCCACACGCAGTTTACGATGAGAAGAACTGGCTTCAGCCAACACCTGAGATGCCATTCTCTCACGTACTTGACGTTCCCAACGCCACAGCCGTACCTGTAGGTGTCTAGGAGACTTGTGACATTATCAACCAGTAACGAGTCGTGTAGCAAAGAGAACAGAGTGCATTTAATAGGTTGTGAATATGTAGTCTTAGATTTACTGAACGCAAGACAAATTGTTTGTATGTGTAAATTTGTATGGATATTCAATGTATAACGTCTATCTTTGCTGCCTTTGCTATTTTGTCCGGTGTCAAGCTCCCCAGTTCATCGATGAGAGCAGGCAAGAACGTGCCGCTGCCTTTCACGTCCTCTCTCGCAGCCGCGTGTTCGGATGCCACTGTCAGCGCGAGGACTCTGGCTCATTTATTAGTGTGTGTCGAGAACGAACAGTGCATTAAGTGGACGAACCCTCCTACCGCAGCAACCAGCATATCACCCCTGACCAGCATGCCGTCCTCTGCTGCGTCGCTTGCTCGTTCAGCGGCCTTCTCCATACTGGCGGCCGCACAGAAGATAGCTACACATGTGCCAACCATGCAACCCGAGCCTGTGATCTCACCAAGCAGAGGATGTCCGTTGGACAGACGGACCACTGTGGATCCGTCAGAAACCCAATCGGTGACGCCGGTCAAGACTACAATGCATCCTACAGCCAAAGTCGTGTATTGAGCATCGATATATGGTTGTGGGAGGGCATGCAACTCGTACTTTCTTTCCGGGCGAGGTCGCGCACGAACGTAGCTGGATCAGCAAAGCCTTTTCCGACGCTGTCTACGCCCCTGGATTGGACCTACGAATGTAGCTACCTTAAACATATACTTCCAGGAGAAAAAACGAGACGGCTGACCTCAAGCGAGTTAGCGAGCGTCGCCAATTCTCCCGCGTTTCCCTTGATGACGGTCGCCTGCCATGTGTTGAGTAACACTACGGACAATCTGAGTGAACCGCTGCCTGCGAAACAAACAAGGAGACGATACCATCCGCTGATGCTTTTCGGTACCGGGAGGCGCCTACACCGACCGGGTCAAACACTACCGGCTGCGAATGGGCTGTGAGATCTGGATTGCGCAGCAGACATTCCGCCAAAGCACACCTTGCGGTTGATGTTGGCGTTGCGGCCTGCGGTGCGAGGGTGAAGTCCATTCACTCTGATCCTTATAATGTGCAAAAAGAAGCGCACCAGCAGCAAGCATCCCGTCCAGGTTTTGGATTGTCCCAAAATTTACCAGGAGAGAGCCAATTGCCTTGCTGAGATCCTCCATCTCCTCCGGAGCGTTAGCCATGATCGGAGACGCGCCCAACGCGAGTGTAGCATTCGCTGATTGGGTGGTCACCACGTTGTTGGTGATCTATGAAAGCATCAAGTCGGGTCCGCCAGGAAGGACAAGAGCGCAGAAAGCCTGACCTGCTGAACCAGAGGGGAGAATTTTCTGATAGAAGAAAGCAGGGAGCCAACGCCACTTGTTATGACCTCCGGGTTATACATGGAATTCGTAGGAAGAGAGAAGGTATGCAAGGGATTTGACTTGAATGCTTGTACGATCGTGGCAATTTTCTTGGCAGAAACAAGAGGCTCAGGAGACGCAACAATATCGCTCACGACTGCCACGCCATCCAGCGCATGCCCTGTGGAGGAGACTGTCCCATGGAGGCAATGAAGGACATTCGTCGACTTGATGCCAGCTTGATGCCACCGATGATGTTGAGACCGGATTGCACATCATAGTGAACTAAGAGCATCTACCGATAACAACGGCCTTGACGTCCGTCCCGTCCAGCACCTCTAACATCTCCCCGATGCCTCGAACACCGACGAGCGCCTTCAAGTCCTTCTTTGTTTGTGTAGACCAAACGGGCCCGACGCCGACATAGTCAGCCCTATCATAGACTGCCTGCTTTACATGCGCGGGCGTGTTGCACGTTACGCCAACGATCACATGAGGTGGGAGGAGAGAACGTGCGACATGGATTGGCATGTCGGTCTGCCCAAGATGGACACCGTCGGCACCCATGGCCAGAGCTATGTCAATACGATCATTTATGAGAATGGGAACATTGTATTTGCGGCATATGGCTTTGGATTGGCGCGCTATTTCGAGAAACTGGAGGGAGCCGGGTTAAAGGTACTGGCCAGATGCAGAGGTATTGACATTCACCTCCGAAGTATCGGCTGTCTTCTCTCGAATCTGCACGAGTGTGACTCCTCCCCTTATTGACTGTGCACGATTTCGAGACGCTAAGCAGTAAACATGGACACAGCGAGACAGACTCACTTCTTCAAGGGACTCCAAATAATCCTTTTGCGTCATAAGTATACATGAGTACTTGAATCTCGCGGTACGACAGTGCCATTACTTGCCTTTCCAGGCGGGAGAAGGTCCCTTCCAGTGACAAGATAGAGTGAGTAGTCTACAATTGGCTTTGAGTGCGCCATAGAGGGATTGACTCGTGAGCGGGTGAGCGGGTGAACGAGGACCGACTCGAATCGATAAATAAGGCAACGATAAGGCAGAGCAGAGATAAGATTAGATAAACCCTCGAGAGAAGCAAAATGTTCCCGTGCCCTGGCGCGCGAGAACGATTTTCTTTGTAATATAAATACTCGAACATTTACTTCACGCATTCGTACTGTACTTAATTCCGCTAGTCATTCGTCCCTTTGAGACCCACTCTTAATTGCGAATCTGAGTTAAATAGTATTCTGCCTAGGGCTGGCCTCGACGTCGTTCCTTTTTCCGCCATCAATCGTATACATTCTAGCTTGCTGATCGTGTAACGCTTCACGAGAGGCATTCCGACCCGGATATGGAGGTTTGTGCAGGAAAATTGCACTGCGAGGACCTGCGGATGAGCCGCTCCTCCCCTCCAAATATCAGGAAAAATCAGGGTAGCTCCTGATGCTACGACAACTACAACCAAATCTGTAGCACTATGTAGTGCCATAGATTGGGGATGTAGCAAATCCAGCTACATATTTACCTGCATTTTTCCTGATGAACGTTCCTCGAAATCCTTCGCACGTAAGACCCAGGTTCATGTCGCACGTGTCTCGCTTCAACGAGACGTACAGCATCACGCTCATCCATGTAGTCACCGATGTATCGGAAGGCGCATAATACAGATAGACGCAAGAAGCAGAACAGGATACAATTCTAGCGAAAGAAATACAGAGTATCGAACACAAGACAGTGAGGTCCAAAGCCAGTCCAATGTGCTGGTACAACAGATAAAGTTCTAAATAGAAGACAAGAGTTCGCAATAGTCCAGTAGTGTCCAAGAGCACAGCAATCAAGAGGAGTCGTCTAGGTCGAGGTCCGAGTCCGAGCAAAACCAGCAGTCCGTGTCCAATTTCTCATCTCGAATATTAAAAGATAAAGAGACGTCCGGGAGCCTTCGGCAGTAAAACTTGAGCCGCGGTTCTGCGGCCAACGCGTTCAATCTGTGTTTCAACTATTCGCAATACAGTAGGACTACTCACCGAAGCGCACTTGCGTATTACAGTCCCTCCCCCCTCACCAGTGAAGAAGAGGAGTGACTGATCGAGAGCGGCCGTTCTCCCGGTCATCCACCCATCCTCGCCCCTGGTGACCTCCCCCACTTCCACTAATATGTGCAGCCGAACCTTGGCGGAAATTTTTGTGCCGTTTTAACTGTGCGTTGTGTGCGTCAGAGTAAGTAGACTACTAGCTTCTTCTCACAACTCTTAATTGTTTTTTTTTTTTTCAACTCACGAGTACGAGGAGTGCTCCTTGTCGCTGACTCACCTAGTCAGCACCGATATTTTTTAAAATTTCATCGCCGTTTATGACCCAGGTATGTGTTTGCATTTCAATCTTGATAAAATTATGTTCCAGCGTTCGCGCTTCTACCTATTGAACAGTCAGCGACCAACAAGGATAAGCAAATGAAAAGTACTTTACGAAAAAACCAAATATTGTCGCGACATTTTCTGTTATGCGCATGGCGCAATTTTGAGACGACAGTTGACCCTTATCCGAGCTTGGGAAGTCGATTCTTCCGACACCGCCCAAGTATCCCACAGTCGCTAACCCAAGTACGACGATAGACCCCAAGTGAAGGAAGCCGAATGGTTGTGTCAATAATACGGTATTTCTTGATGGTTTTGCTTCGAAGCGAAGCACGAATATGTTGGTAATCGGAAGATGTGTTCTGATAAAATGTAAACGAATGCAAAGTTGAAGGGCTGAGAGAGATTGCGATGGTCAGATGGACTTACCGTAGTCTTGTAGAAGAGCGCAGTCGGTCCTAAATAAATAAGCATGAATAGATCGGATATCAGTATTATGAGACGAGGTGAATAAGCGAGACATAGTGAACTGAGAAGACGAATTACAGAACGTCGGCGTTGATGTGTCGGGCGCGGCAATGTGACGCCTTCGGTAATTTTAATCTTGCTGATGCTGGTCGATTTGAAGGTTTTGAATGACGGAAAATATGTCCTAGAGATATAATGTCGTCAGTAATGGCACTGTGAGATTTAAAAAAAGAGGTTACTTATCTTTTGCCCACGCAACCCCCTCCACTCTTCCCCGGTCCCCCGGGGTTCTCTGCGGTTAGTCAAACCCAAATAGAGAAAGGAAGATGCTTATCGTCAATGGCAAGACCTACCCCTCCGCCCCTCACGACACCGATAATGAGAAGAAATGCGCAATGAGAGCGGCCGTTCTCCCACTGCGCACGCCGCCTCACACCGGTGTCTCTAGCCCCCGCCTCCCTCGTGCGAGATAGTACGATCGAAAATCTGGTTGGGACAGGGATAGGATATTGGCGTTCAGCATTCGTTATGATCCACAGAAAGAAAGAAAAAAGTGGCTGGAGTTATCGACTTCACCTCTCTAGGACTAAAATATGGATCGCGTTTGGATGTCAGCGCCGCTGTGGTGTGGTTCTTGGAATGAAGTCAGCCTCTTTTGGACGCGGCTAGCAGAAGTTAGCACAACTAGGCAGGTCGAACTCACCCGAATATCAAGGATACGTATCGGCTGTGAAGCTTGATCAAAAACCTGTCTCAAATACAAAAGGATGAGATTATCTGTGTGTATGGGTTAGTGTGATATAACGAAAATCGAATACAAAACTAGTCTCAGGAACCAATCGCAACATCGAGTTCATTGGGTCATGACTTCCTCCCGCGATGCTACGATGGCACCGTCGACTTTACCTCATACTGTTATGGACCTCCTGGTTGTCCAATCTTGTGATCTTGGAATTGCGCTAGTGACTCGCCGAGGACGAAGACCTGTAAATTCTCAAAACAACGATGTATAAGTGCAGCAAGCGAATCGAATCTGGGATGGACGAGGACGTGGATGGGGTGTACAGGAAATTGTCCGAGAGGAAAAATGGGATAGGGTGGATGGTGTATATGGGAGACTGTCCAATAGGGAGAAATAGGAGAAAATGACAAACGCAAGAAATGTTTTTTTGTTTTTCTATTTTCTGGTTTTTTCTTCTTTTTTTTTCTAAGAAAGAAAGCGTAAAATGAAAGAGAAACGAGATGGTGAATGCGACAAGAAACAGGAAGGTATCACCTTACGAACAGCTTCAGCATTAGGGATCATTCCCGAGACAGTCGAGGCGTCCACCCAAGGCCTAGGATACTTGAATGAACGTCTCGACGCAAGGGTCACCCCCGCATCCGCCTTTCAGCACGCCCGTTGCCGGGCATGCTGATTTAAATCATCTGGGGACGCACTATCACAGGTGTCCTCGTCCTCCTGAGCAACGACCACGTCCACAAGCAGATACTCGTTCGGCTTGAATCCGGGGACGTAGAACGAGTCGCATTTGACGCATCTCACAGAGGTGACGATCAGCTTGGGCATTTTTTTCTTTGGAACGACGCGCGAGGAGTGCTTGCCCGAGCTACTGCGATGTGCGAGGGCCGACGGCGGGGGGCTGGGAGCCCTGAGCGGCCTGGAAGAGCTACTGCGGGAGGGCTTGGAGGGCGGTGACCTCTGCACGCGGCGTTTGATCTTGGGAACGATGCGCGAGGAGTGCTTGCCCGGGCTACTGCGATGTGCAAGGGCCAATGGCGGGGGGCTGGGATCCCCGAGTAGCCTAGAAGAGCTACGGCGGGAGGGCTCGGGAGGCGGCAAGCTCTGCACGCGGCATTCAGGTGGAACAGTGTGGAGGGTGCTCGGACTGAAGTGGACTCGGGGAGAATATCTAAGCTCTTCCTCGGTGGGAACATGGGGAGTAGCAGGAGGGATGTGAAAGGCCATAATCAATATAGCTCGGTAAGAGATAATGAGGATGAACTCGGTGGGGTAAGATGGGTGCAGGAAGAAAGATAGTATTGTGTGTTTGACATTCAGACCTGGCATTTTATATTCGAACCTGTGTTTCACTGCCATCGACATCGCATCCAGACTGTAGGTTGGAACCTCAATCCTACAGTTAGAATCCGAATTCGGATTCTGACGGTAGAATTGAGGATCCAGCTGGCAACTGGATGTACATGCCATTGCTGGACTCGAGTCAAGTCCCAGATCTCAACTCGGACGAGAGCTCACCCCCTTCCAAGTTCGAGGTGATAGAGGCTGTAACCTCGTTCTGTTCTACGCAGAGCACACTTGCTGTCACCAGAAGGGTCCCCAATACGCTTGCAGTGGACCAGTCAATTAGCAGAATGCGCGGCGGGCTCCGGACGAAGTAATGCCACTCTGATCTACTCCAGAGAAGGGCAGTTTACTCTAGATGAATAACTAATGACTATATCCTTACCATAAAGAGGTTGCCAGCAAACGCGCAGGATCTCAGGTGTCGTTAAGTAAGCAATATATTACACTGGTCTATCGTTACAATGTGCGTAGCATAGGGAATCGAAGTGCAAGGTATGTGGTACAACGCATCAAAAGAAATGCTGCAAAGGGTTGGCAGCAGGAAGAGCGCCAAGAACGTAGGGGTGTAGCATTATCTGCAAGTTGCATAGCGATGATCGCGTATGTGGTGTCCGTGTCTATATATGTGATGCTTTTCGTCGGATATAGAGTCATACGGCGAGATATCATCTGAGAATCATCGAATAGAAGCGAAGTGCAGTCTGAGCATCGTCACACACAATGGCATTACGAGGCGTCTAGTACACGGCACGGCGGGAGCGGTAGCTCCCGAAGGTGCCACACAGGCTGGCGAAGAAGGCGAGAAAGAGCGCGACAAGCGCGCCGAGGACGAGCCAGTTTGCGTTCGCGTACTCGGCGTAGGCGCCACGGTCGCGCACGTGGCTGCGTGCGATGCCGAAGAGGGCCATCTCGATGACCCACACGACGAGCGTGACGATGAAGGCGAGCGAGGAGAGGAGCGTCATGAAGACGGTCCCGGCGCGGTGGTAGCTCGCGCCGCAGAGGCCGAAGAGAAAGGCGAGGCCGGAGAGGCCGGCGGCTAGATAAGAGGTGTGAGCACGGTGTGATAGAAGGCAGGCGTGAAGGGGGGGCGTACCGATTGGGACAAGGATAAGGCAGATGGTAAGATTGTGGAAGGTGCCGTCGTTCAGTTCGCTGTCGCTGTGCGGGGTATAAGCGCAGATCATCATCGCGGAATGTAAGGGACGTACCCGACGCCGGAAGGAAAGTTCCACCCGACATGGGTTTTAGAGCCGGTGTAGCCAAACACACCAAAGTGCGTGGAGGTGCCGTCGACATTAGTATTGAGGAAGGAGACGGAGTTCCATGTTGGTGCTGATACGGACGCCTAGGTCGAGGTGAGTACGAGGATAGGCGATTGTTGTTAGGTGCAACGTACGAAGATGAGTAGCACCATTGCTGCAAAAGTGAGGAAGAGCCCAGGGATAGCGGCGTCGGCGGCCATGGCGGATCGTGAGGGGGCAGTCGTGAACTATTTGTCGTGAGCTGCGGGAAATGATCAGCCTCAGGAGGGAGAACGGATTGGGAGGAGAACATACGGGGAGGTGGTAAGAAGTAGAGATTGGAGCACTGAGGAGGAGTGGATGGACATCCGCTGCGGGACGCTCGAAATATAAATGCGGCGTGCATGGCAGTGACGTTCCTGGCTCATCGACGCTCCATCCATATCAGGATATCCAGATTACGTCACCCGCTTGCCTCCACAGACGCGTGACCGCCCGTTCTCCATGTTCTCTCCACAGCGTGCAACACCGCCTCACCCTGCGAGAGGCAGTGCCCCGCTCTTGCTGCGGGGCCACTATCGCGTATCGCACTCCAACTTGTCATATGTTATTATGTACTTCATTGTGACCGAGCACTGCCTTTAGCCCAGCTCGGCATGTTGAGGAACAAGCAACGGATACACCGTATACACACTCCTTTCAATTTACCAGCATTAGACAATCGAAAGCAATCACAATCAGAGTGGTAGTATTGTCGCCGATAACCTTCATGTTCAGCACACTCTCCTAGCGCTTTGCTCAAGCTTCTGATGTCGCGTCTCAGATTGTCGAAATGAACCTGGTCATGGTGTCCTTTACTTGGACTTTCACAGGCCACAGTGCTCGACGGGCTTTCACGATAGTCCTGAAAGACACTGTCTAGAGGCGTTCAATAGCTACACCATCAACCTAAACGCGGAAAAGTCTGGATTGTGATCTCTGTCATCAATTTTTTTTCTCAACTTTGCATGTACCATCTTACTAATACTACTAGTTGCATTGAAGTGAGTGTATTTTGCCCTCATCGTCTTGCTACATTCACCTCATACCAACATCGAGTATCATTTGGTTGTCTTGCTATTCCACTACCTGAACACCGTCCGCAGTCACAGTGATGAACAGATGCCTTCTCTGTCATCGCGGTGCTGACAAGTTCCCGCGTAGTCCGACATGTTGCACGCGGCATTCATTTCAGCATGTATCCTCAAGATGTGACTGTTAACATCGCCATCTGAAGGTAATAGATAATCTTTATTGTCCACCCCAGATTTTATCAAATTCTCTAGCAAATCCCGAGTGGCCGCCACTACTACCTCGCTTCGGGAAAGTTGCGTGGCTGCCGCCGTGGCCTGGTGCTTTGACATCCGGCCACCAGCCGTGTATAAATTCTGCGCCAAAGCTTGTGAAAGTCGCCTTTTACCCTTTGCCTTTCTTTGACACGGTGCCACTCAAGATTTTCCTAGAAATTCGGGGCCTCGGTCTGGTTTACCACCCCGAATCTCTTGCATTATCCACATTCATCGAAACAATCACATTCCAACTTCGCCCTCTACCCTATCACCTAGGTAACTTCACTTCACACGTAACTCTCACGCAAGATGCAGCGAGTCAGAAAGCTCTCTCAATCTCTAGTGAGGTATGTACTTTGATTCCTGCCACGGTGTGGCTTTCGTCTCTGACAATCCTCCAGACCCCTCCTTGGTGGCCCTTCAAACGAGCAGGAGCCTGCCAAGGAGTCGTACAAGTCAAAGCCCAAGTTGACGCGCTCCGCTTCCGTGTCTAATATCGCGATCCCAGGCCATGTTCGGCCTACCTACAAGGGCGGACGGCGTGTTTCCAAGGAGGACATCCGGTACCCATACCTCCAGCCAAAGAAGGACCAGGCCGACGAGGTTATGTCCTCCACCCCGGACCTCCTCCCTCCTCCCCCACCCGAGTTTTGGCACCGTGAGTACAATCTGCGCGGGGCCACGGGAGACCAGCCGCGCCGCCGAGAACACGGCAACAACGCTTCCCCCGGCCGTGCACAGCAGCCTGCCAAGGACAAGCACAAAGGCAGCCCGCACACTCGAGAACGCGCGAGCGGCTCCTCGCCCGGCCACTCACGGATGCCCTCTGAAGACAAGCACAGAGGCAATCCGCACGCGATGGAACACGCTAGCTCTGTCCTATATTTGCCTTCCAAGGAGAAGCACAAACATAGTCCACGTACTCGAGAACACCCGAGCGGTGCCTCGCCTGGCCGCTCCCGCCTACCTCCGGAGGATAAGAGCAAGGGCAAGGGCCCCCCCGTACGCGCACGCCGCCCCAGCGACGTCATGAAGCCGCTACCCGCGCTCCCGCCAGAGACAGAGCGCCGTCACAGGCACCACGACCGCGATACGAACACGAACGTCACGCGCGTGTACCAGCCGCCCACGCGCGGGCTCACCCGCTCCGGCTCCGAGTCCGACATCCTCTACCGCCCGGCAAACATGCCGCTTTATGCGCCCCAGCCGCAGCGGCCGTTCGACTGGGAGGAGGCGAAGGAGAGCATCCTCCGCGACCCGGTGCGCTCCAATTTGCCGTTCCTGTTGCGCCGTCCGCTTACGCCCCACGCGGTGCTTGAAAAGGAGAAGGAGTACAATGCCGCTCTGCGTGCTGAGGCGCGGCGGGCGCAACAGGAGCAGCAACGGCGCGAGCAACAGCAGCGCGAACAGCAACAGCGCGAACAGCAACAGCGCGAACAGCAACAGCGCGAACAGCAACAGCGCGAACAGCAACAGCGCGAACAGCAACAGCGCGAACAGCAACAGCGCGAACAGCAACAGCGCGAGCAACAACAGCACGAGCAACAGCAGCGCGAGCAGCAACAGCGCGAGCAGCAACAGCGCGAGCAACGGCAGCGCGAGCAGCAACAACGCGAGCAGCAACAACGCGAGCAGCAACAGCACGAACAGGAAGAGCTCGCGCGCAACGAGTCCGCTGCGCCGTCGGGCCATCACCATACCGCCAGTTCTCGAGGCGCTCCCCGCCAAGTGATGCCGACCTACGACCCGTCCATCCGCCCGGAGCCCACACCTGACATGGTGTGTGCGACTCACGAGACGGCGACCGTACGCCGCATGCCCGCTGTGCGCCGCAGCGCCTCCTCTGGGTCTGTCGCGCAGCTCCCGCAGCACGTCTCGCGGCAGCACAACGTCGCGCGCCAGGTGTCGAACCCCTCTACAACCACCCTGACCCACCGCCGGGGCGACTCGGACACAGTCGTCTTGGCGCCCACGCAGCCGCTGCGCGTGCACAAGATCCACCGCGAGCGCGAGCGCACGGCGTCCCCCGCCCAGCTGGATACCGACCCCAGCGCCAGCAACACTCCTCCGTCCCATCGCAGCGCAAATGCTACAAGCACCGCGGGTGCGACACCCCCTGCGAAGTTCAGTCTTTTTGCCCCCGTCGCTACCGATCGCACTATAGGTGCGCCGCTGCGCATTCCGACGCCATCCGCTTCGACTGCCGAGGTCCTGAACAGCAAGTACTTGGGCAAAGTCGAGGTGCAGCACGCAGCAGAGCACTCTGTTGAGGTGTCCAGCCCCAACTCTATCGCGTCTTTCATGGCTGAGGTTATCATGCCGCCTCAAGGTCCCCTCGGCGCTGCCAGCGCCCTTCGCTACCGCATGGAGCAGGAGAACCGTACGAGGAAAGAGGAGGAGAGACTTGCCAAGGAGCGGGCTCGTGAGGAGCGGGCTCGTGCGGAGCGCGAAGAGGAACGACGCGCCAGAAAGCGGGCCCATGCAGAGCGAGAGGAGCACAGGCGCGCAAGAGAGCAGGCTCATGCAGAGCGGGAGGAGGCAAGACGCGCTAAGGAACAGGCCCGTGCTGAGCGACACAGGGCGAAATACGAAGCAGCAGAAGCAAGCGATAAGGCTGCACGCAGGCAGAGGAGAATCGACAGCCGGGCAGGTTCTACTCATAGGTCCTGAACATACGGTTCTCTCTGACACCGCTGACCAATCCACCCTCATTTCTCTTGAACGTCAACTTACATCGCCTGTTCATTTCACGACGTCCCATATTTTATTTGTTTATGGCCCTGGTGCTTTCATCGGCCGTCCACTCCTTCACTTATTGAATTCGCTTCTCTCGGCTCAATTTTTACTTTTTCTCTGATTGTCTATCTGTGCTGTTGTATTTATTTTGTATCGATAGCACCGCAGTCACTCCTTTTTTATTTGTAGAACCGTGTAGATCGATCCTTGTAATGGCTCATTAGTGTACGGATTGTTCTGGTAATACAATTACATTATGTCGCCAATGCCATAGATTTTGTGTGAATGAAGCAGCGAGATCTAACATAGTGCAAGATTCAAGGAACGGTGAAGAAATGGCTACTTTGCGGCCGACCAAAAATGTTGCACACAGCGGAAAAGCATACTGCGTTATATGACACGCATTACATAACTTGCTCACCAGATCCGCTTGACCATCGTGAACCTGGTAATCTCCTCCAGCGGTAGGCGTTTTCTCTTGCCTCCACTCTCGAATGCAGTGTCTCCAGGTTTGCGCTCCCCGATCTCGGCGACGGGCTCTGCGTCATCGCGCCTGTCATCCAGCAACGTCTTAAGCTCGCGATTGTATCTCTGCGTACGAAACAACGTCAGAAGCACAAAATAGTAGAACATAGAACAAAACGCACTCGTTCCTCTTTACCCTCGCCTATCGGATCCCTCCCAAAGTCATTGACAACGTCCGCGGCTTCTCGCGCTTCCATACCAGCCCGGCGTTGAGTCGCATAGCTCAAAAGATGCACACCCATGATGATTTTGATGACCACAAAACTTCATTTACAGAAGGTCAGAATATGGGAGTATATGGGACTAGCGGACGAGGCTTACCAGAACCATACCAGCACGCCCAACGCCAACCACTTGGCGAAATTGATCAGTTCATCGTTGGTCAGTTCTGACAACGGTCGTATCCACGGCGACGAGCCATCTGTATGCGTTAATATTAGAAGGTTGATCGACTGCGTGCCTGTGAGGATGGCGAGCACGGCTAGTGGCAGGGACGCGAATCCGAGACGGCGGGCAACCAGCGGTGATTGGTCTACATATGTATGCTGGAAGGCCGTTAGATGTATTCAGACACAGGTACAGTAATGATGCACCTTGCGAGCTCCGCGCCGTCCTACAGCACTCCCACTTGCCAGGTCACGACAGAGGACGTCCGTGTAGCGCTCATAGACCGATGGTCGGACGTGGTTGAACTTCGTGATAAATGCATGCTTCAGCCAGTCAACCATCATCTCCGACGCCATTACTGTCAGCACGGGCTGTAGGAACATAATTTGATGATGAATAGTCAAGCCAATGACGCTCGTTGACACTCACATATGAGATTGTCCATAGGACGTTGTTTCCCCTGAACCATCCGAAGCTCTTTGGAAGGGCGATGCCATCATTGAAGCTGAAGGAAGGGCCGCTTAGCTCGATGAGGTTGCGGAACGCGACGACACCGAGCATTAGTGCTAGATCAAATCGTTCGACGATATCTGTTTGAGAGTAGTTGCTAATCATCAACATACACAGTATCCTAGAATTAGGAACGATGAATACCTGCGCAAGTTATCTGAAATAAATTATCCTTCTCGAACTTCTTAAACACGCTGCCTTTGATCTCCACAAACTGATTGGACACAAGAAGGGTGTAGAGTGCATTATCATAAGAGTTGACGGCAACATTCAGGGAAATCATTTGGTATATCATGACCAGCGTATGAGCCACTGACGTGCAGAAAGTCAGTATTGCTATCAATGGCAATAGGCAAGTAACTTAACTGATATACACAAGTGCTAGAATGAAGAATATCATTGGACGTAATATGTATGATGCAGGCCACTTTCGATGCGAGATGACCTCCAGGGTGGATCGCGAAAAAAGGCAGTCAATAATGTCTTGACCGATTGAAGCACATAGTCGATCCGCAATCTGTCACGCCATGCAAGGTAAGTTCCGAGACGACGTAAAAGCGCATGGTACAGAAGGTGCTAAAATGAGGCGTACTTCGAGTGCGTTGAAGATGACATACAGTTTGATAGTATCTTGGCCGCGAATGAAATGATATAGTTTACTCGCATCTGTAAGTGGGCTCAGAATTACAATGGAAACTACCAATAGCAGGGCGCGGAGAATGTCAGCCTTCTGTGAAGGCGGGAGAGGAGGTGCAGAGCGAGAGAGTGTATTCATGAGGAGTCTCCAAAATGCGAGGGTGAAGCGTATTGGTAGAATTGTAAACGTATATAGAAAGGAATCTAAGCAGACGATGAAACCAAAAAGAAAAATCTGCCATGACAAGTCAGCACTACGTTCGTGAAATGGCACCTCACATATATGGGGCTTCACGCACCTTTTCCAAGGCAAGCGGCATGCTCAGGAAATTGCTTACTCTCTCCCATTTCAGCTCCTGATGGGAATCAAAGTCTGTGGCCAAAAGTTCCTCGCGAAGATAATCCCACAGCGAGAAGGGAGGTTCGTGATGTATCTCCGCAGACGGGAACGAAGACAATGACGAAGAGAACGGTAGAGGGGACGTCGTAGATGTTGATATAGGTGTTGGCGGAAGCGATGCATATATCAGAGGTGGTCTTGCACCAGATAGAGCTTTGTGAGATTCTGACTGGGAGAATCCAGATCCATCATCAGACAAACGAAGTGAGTGCTCCTCCTCTATTCCAGAGTCATCGTCTGCGCGGTCAGGAGAGAAGTTAAGACCACCGCTGGATGCCGACGAACCTCGGCGGCGAGTGCGCGAGGTGGAAGGCGTGTTCGAAATGCTGGCAAGCTTTGCGCTCCATCTCGACCCTGTCGCAGCAGAAGCTGAGAAGTATCTTCTAACGCGTTTCCGCCTAGGAGAGTGAGAGCTTGTCGGGGGCATCGTAGCGGACTTGAAGTTTCAAGAGGAGGACTAGACGTATTTGGCGTCCAATGGCGAGGTCTCCGTTTGACACTGCAGGATATATTGCACACGATACTGTGAGTTGTAGTCGTAGGATACAAAGCTATGGCCACCTCTAGCAACTGCAAGTCTGCAACAGGCCGACGACCACTTCACTTGCGCAGAGAGGATCTTATCTTATCTCTTCTGCCAGCGCTCAAAATCCGAATTCGTATAGGTAAGATTACCCTTCGTACTTGCATACCACCGACTCAGGAGAAGGCCAACCTCATCCAGGCCAGTCTCGTGGATCGCAGGTCACCTACAACAACTACGGCATAGTCAAGCGTTGCTCCTCAATAGCCAACTAGAATCCCGGTATATACACCCGTGCCCTCCTGAGTGTCTAACATAGGATCACCAACGACTCTGATTATCTACCAGGGTTCTCTGCCGCTTTATGTCCCATGAAAACGAAAAGAGTGAGCAATCAGTGATGCTTTGCGGCCATTGTCTAGTCACCTCTAACTCCGATTACGGCTGCAGTTTACGTCGATGCTGCCATCGATGCAACTTTGAACGGTGATTTCTTGCAATCCGATGGTTTTGCGCAGGAATTTCCGGAGACTGCCCGTCTGATTTCTCGAAGTCGATCGTCTTTTATGACGACTGCCAAGGGAGGATATATTCCTACGGGTAAATTTTTATCAAGATATAAACCGAGTCTTCGACTTATTAGCGTAAGCAGGAATAATTCCAAATCTCCCTAATGAGATCTTCATTGAAATCACCACTCTTGCCGATTGGGAAGACTTGCCGAACCTCGCTCTTGTCAGTAGCACTTTCCGCGCTGCATCAGAACCTCATCTGTACAGACATCTTTGTCCGAAGTCAAGATCGAAAATGATTAAATGTCTCAGGATTTTGATTGCGCGTCCTAGACTGGCCCATCACGTCCATACCTGTGTCATCGGTGACCCTCAGGATCGTGAGCCCTACTTGCGGGCATTCTTCAACCTCCTTTCCCGCGCCCTGCGCAACATGCACAATTTGACCGAGCTTGACTTATGTATCTTTGGGTCGTATGCTCACTATTTACTTGGATGTTCCTTCCGTCTCAGAAACGTCTTGTCGGCTTGCGACTGGGATCCAGACTTCGTCACATGGCTCGAGGAACAACCAGAGCTTCGCACTCTCCTGGTCTGCCCGCCCAGCGGCGAACCCGCAGTTCCCAAGTCACACGCGTTACCCTATCTTTCTCGCGTTTCCGGACCTCCGGCGATCTTGTCAGCGTGCGTTCCCGGGCGGCCAGTTACAAATGTAGAGGCATGTTTCATGCACCCGATGCTGGTCAATGAGGACTCGGTGGGGGGTCTGTGCCAGATCCTTGCGCATTCGAAAGGGCCCTTGCAAGACCTCCTGCTTGTCGTTTATCTACGCGATTTGCCTGCAGACATAGTCATAGATGCTCTACACGCGATCCCAAAGGAACTGCCAAAATTGGAATCCTTTTCGATATATGCTGCCAGTGGCAGGGTTACTCGGGTATGATGCCATTATGTTCATGTTCACATGGCTGTTCTCATGTTTTGCAGGAAATATGCGTGGGTCTGAATGACGTCTTGGCTCAATTCCACTCGCTGAAGAGACTGTCAATTTACTCCAAGGAAGGCAATGATCTCATTCATGATGCCAGCGCTGGCAAAGAACTTGCTGTAGCTTGGAATGCCAGTCGTGAATCCCTGCATGCAGTCACCCTCGCCGGCACGCTGTGGATACTGGTGAAGGACCTTGGATGGATCACGTACCAGGACCTGGAGCTGGCCCTTCTCGTACGCCAACGGGCTTTGCTTGCCAAAGAGCAAGAATTGCTTGCAGCTGTGGAGGCTCTAACTGCTCAAACCTGATTTAGAAGAATTTGGGTCGAATGCGGGTCCCTTACACGTATCACGGGAGGTGAAAGATATCCCGCCGTCGCAAGAGACGTGATTTCGGTACTTCAAGTTCGTGTCGTTCAGAAAGACAAGGGAAAAATACTCTGAAGACTTTGGTGTATGCTGATGTAGGACACACTGCTTTTGTTCGGGTAGCCTTCCGTATGTGATACCGTCCACTGAATATGCCTTCCGATATATCTACCTGTAGATCGAGATCGTCCATCGTCCATCCGTAGCATTTACTATCTCTTACCCGACACCGGGCTGCAAGTCGACAATCACATCAATCGTAACGATTTCGTCCGCACTATTGACAGACGTGACGGCGGGAGTCCTTGCGCCGACAAATAGGATTCAATTACGACGCGACTTTCGAATATACAACTCCACACAGGGTGCAGCCATACACCACGTTATGTAAACCAAGTATCAAAGCCAGAGAGGTAGAAATAAGGACCATCTGGGGTGACCATATATTAAATTCGACATAGTAAGGACGATGGTAACTCACCGGATACAAATCAAGCTGCCTGTTCACGGATCATATACTTCAATGAATCGTGGTATATATTGCTAAGAACATAAGGATACATCTGGACGTGTCATGCGAGGTGATTGTACATGCAATGAATACAACAGGCCAAACCGACAGTAAACATAGACAGCGTGACATATTAATAACAATTGCACAAGTAGGACCGTCAATTATTGCGCTTGTGCCTCCTGTCAATCGTATGAAGGTCATCTTCGACAGAGGAAACAGGCCACGTACCTGATCTACAAACTCCATCGCCTCTTCCCGCTTAATACTACGGATAGAGCTGACCTTTTGGTTGTTGAACAAAACTCCGTAAAACTTGTCAGCAGTCACGAGCATCTCAGGCCGGAAAGTTGTCGTAATAAATTGGCCGGTAGAGGAGAGATCATGGATCATGGCTGGAGATATATCAGTACAAGGATGAGATAGGTCAGTCTGCATTACTTACCAGCCACAGCAGTTCTATACTGGGCATCGAGATTGGCATCAATCTAGCGCGACAACTTTGGTATCAATTCAGGTCCGATCTTTAAGCAAATACCAACTATACCTCATCAAATAGGTAGAATGGCGCTGGATCACACTTCTGAATAGCAAAAACTGACGTATCGATTAGAATAGGTCGGAGTTAATAAGACCCAAGCCCTCACCAGTTGCTAGGGCGACCAATGACTTTTGACCACCAGACAACTGTTGTATCCTCAGGCCCTCATCAACTTTCGAGTTGAAAGACACCTACCAAACAGCGTCATCAGCGGTGCATAATGTTTCGCCGTGGGTGTGCTTACTCTAATAGATACTCCAGTATAATTATCGATGGTACTCTGCTGCGTGTCTTCCGCCTCCTCGACTTCATCTTCATCCTATAGAGCAGGCATCAATGGTCACTCTTGGAATGAGTTATATTGTATCAATATACCTGGTCTATGCGTCGCTGAATAATTAACCTCCCTTTTCCAGCGGGTACCAATTTCTCGAACACCTCTTCGAAGTTTTTGGCCACTTGTTTGAATGTACGCTCGATAGCTTCATCTTTCCTTTGGTCAAGGACTTCAACAAGCTCCTCAATGGACTGCGCAGACTTGTCGAGATCTGCTCTCCGCTGTAACAGTTGATCACGCTGCTTCGTGAAGTTATTATACTGTTCGAACGCCTTCTTGTTGACATGAGCAAATTTCTTCAAGCCTTCGTTCACCGCATGCAGTTTCTTTACCAACTACAAGGCAGAACAAACATTAGCCGTTCTCGAGAAGGACTGCAGATATGTCAATGCTCACTCTGTCAAGTCTCTCACTAGTATACTTTTCGAAGGCTTCTTCTGGAAGCACACCAAGATCGCGGATATTGCGGTTACACTCGTCTTTGCGATTGAGAAGCATCTGCCGCTTGGCGAGATACCGCTCAGTGCCCTTTTGCTGCTTGGAGATCCCACGGCTATCTTCGGCTTGCTGATTTTGTAAGTCCTCCAACGCGGCACGCTTGTCTTGTAGCTGATTTGTGAGTCTCTCGACGTCCTTCTCCATATCTGTCCACATAGATTGTCAGACGCTACAGAGAGAGGACGCAATAGAAGTCACCTTGGGACCTCTTAGTGAGGGTTTCAATGGTGTTTTTTAGGGCTCTGAGCTCTCGTGTACGAGCTTCCAGAGCATCGTCGGAAGAGGCATTATCAACTCCCACCTCGCTTAGTGCCTCAACTTTACCTCGCAACTCTTCTCGTCGGCGTCTTAGACTCTCGTTGAGCTCGATCTCAATGACATTTTTCCGACTACCGAACTGCGAAGAGCGACCAGTCAGTTAGCTGTCCTTCAAACTAGAGGTACCACGACGCAAGAGGATTTACTTCATTTTTCTTCTTGCCCATTTCGAGCACCTGCTTCTGGCGTTGTTCCACCTCTTTTCCGAGGTCCTCAATCATAGCCTGTTCTTCACCAGTAAGACCTTGAGCAAGTGGACTAGCCAATTCGGCCCGATATCCTTCCAATCTGGCGTTCAAGCTACCCAATTCCGATTGCAAGTCCTCGATGTCACCTTCCATCTTCCCGACACGCTCTGTCAGTCTTTCCCTTTCCCGATTTAGGGCTGTGATATCTTGCGTCAGTGTCTCTCGCAAACTTTTGACCTGAGTCTGTTGGCTTGTCAAGACCTGGATTTTCCCCGCTGTCCTCGTGATTTCTTGCTCCAGCTGCAGGATTGTTGCCTTGACCTCCTGTAAGCGCTTTTCATCTGCGGAGTGTTTCGCTTTCCAGCTCGTCACGCTCTTGATAGCCTCGATGCGCGAGCGACGCACATCGTGATAGCCGCCGGTTAAAGCACCCTTTCGGTCCACCTTGTCTCCATCGAGTGTTATGGTATTGATGCCATGACTCTTGACATACGCCGCAGCGATTGTCAGGTCTCGACACACACATGTTTTTCCGAAGACTTGTTGAAAGGCTTTGACATGCGCATTATCGTATCTGAGCTTCTCCAAGAGCGGGATTGCGTCTTGAGCATTCGGTGTAGGAGGCACCTTAGGCTTCAAGCGATTAAGTGGCATGAAAGTCACACGCCCAGTCTTCTCCTTGATCATGATGTCAAGGACTCTTGATGCCGTATTATCGTTATCAACAACAACGTGGAACAAACTACGCAAGAGTAAGACCACAACTGGGATATGCTAAAAACATAGCGTACCTATTTCCAGCGGTTAACTCGACTGCAATGTTGAATTTGTCGTCTGTGACTTCGAAAAGGCGATACAGAGGACCATATACACCGTCCAGATTATACCTCTCCGCGATTCGATCCA
The DNA here is from genome assembly GCA_003999685.1 of Taiwanofungus camphoratus. NCBI lineage: Eukaryota > Fungi > Basidiomycota > Agaricomycetes > Polyporales > Taiwanofungaceae > Taiwanofungus > Taiwanofungus camphoratus. Next base: position 1,323,790 of record CP021223.1, read on the forward strand.
CAGCACGAAGTCCACTGCCCGTGTCCTAGTGTCTACCCTGTGAGCACGAATCCAACGAGCCGATTGAGGACTGACCTTATCCATCATACTAGCTAAGGTTCTCTCTGAGGCTCGCAGCTCGTCGGCAGCGTGCGTTACTAGATTGTCTAATTTGGCATCCTCCCGCCAGAGCTCTTTCCTTCTCTCACTCAAGTCCGCATGCTCGTCTTTGAGTCTGGAAACTTGCTCACCCAGCTCCTTTGCCCGTCTTCGTCCATCCTCAACCCTTTCCTGAACTGCTTCCGTTCTCTCATCTATCTCTAACAATGCTCCTTTTGCTGCTTCCAACTCAGCTCGCAAGCCCTCCAACGCAGCGGATTGCGCTCCGCGATACACCTCTATTGATGCAATCTCTCTCCTGAGAAATGTATCCCGCTCCGCTCTCGTCCGGAATCTGTTGAGGCGGCCGCGCTTCGCGTACAGAGCATCAAGTCGCGCTTTAGCCTCGTCCAGCCTCCGCTTCTCCTCAATCTCGTGCGCACGATGCGCTTCCCACTCTGGAAGGAGCGCGGCGAGTGCAGCTTCCTTCGTCACAATCTGTGCCTGCACATTACCGAGCTCCATCTCCAGCTCACTACGTCTGCCCCCAGTCCGTTCAGCCGCGAACCTGAGATCGGCGATTGTGCATTCGAGCTCGGTGCGGGCCCGAATGAGATCGGTCAGTTCGGATTGGGCGCCTTGGCGCGTGAGGGATAGAGTCGTCAAGTTGCTCTTGATCTGCGAGATGGATTGCTCCAAGTTCTGCCGCAAGTGGGGTTTGTACACACACGCATTCTGAAGACTCGAGAACTAGCGTACCTGTGCCTGCTTCTCCCTATCGTTGAACTGCTCCCTTCGTACGTTGGCGTTGTGCACCTCGCCTCTGCGCTCCTCTTCTATCTCCTCGAGTGCCTCACCAACCTCTTCCAATTCGCGTTGGTAGAGCGCATACTCAAGACACCGCCGCTCTTTGTCCTTCTCTTGGAACTCTTTCAGCTCTTCCTTCTCTTCTTCGAGCTCCGTAAGGCGCGAATCGATATAGTCAAGCAGCTCGCTGATCTTGGTACGTTTCGCGTCCGTCTCAGACATGATGCGCAGTGATTCAGTGCGCCGCTGCTCGTACACTTTTGTTCCTGCTACTTCCTTGAGAAGCGCGAGCCGCTCGTGGTCTTTAGCATTCGTTAAAGCTGTGATCTATCGACGGGTAGCATAGAGTCAAAGTTAGCAATGTTGACAAATATATTGTCGAATCCATTACTTACGCGTCCTTGAGGTACAATGTAATACGGGTTGCTTTTGCTGAAACCCGCACTCTCGAGTAGGTTCATAACGTCAGCCTTGCTGGCGCTCTTCTTGTCAAGACTGTATTCATCCTTCTTCAGCCCAATGGTACGGCGGAGAATCACCTCATCGCGACCAGTTGGAAAGCGATTATCCGAGTTATCAAAAACAATCTCAACTGCAATGCGAATGCGAAAAGGGTACGAAGTGAAACGACGCGATTGAAAATACATAAATGAGATATAAATCGAGACAAAAGACAACAAGACCAGTCAGAAACACTTCAAAACGCTTGTTGAAGACGTACCATACGCAGACAGCGTCGTGGTTACAGACACTCCTTCGTGTAAGAGAGCCTGCCGCTCTTCGCGAGATATGGAAGTATAGGCATCCGACAAGACAAACCTGATCGCTTCATGGGCATAATCAGTTGGTTTTAACGACACTGAGAGTAATGTGAGGGGAAGAACGCGGAATCGTTACACGCCCGCCGCATGTAGGCAGTCTGCTTGCAACCTCAATCCGCATTGACAAATTATAACAGCAATTTACCTGCAAAAAAGTTGCTTTTCCCGGATCCGTTCCTACCTACAACCACATTATGTCTCGGTGAGAAAGGCTCAATTTGCGTCTGGTCCCGATCTTATTCGAATTCCCGCGGACAAATCAGCAATTGCATGGGGTTTTTGGTAATACTGTGAGGTTACATACAGGATTTGAAGCCTTGAATAGTCAGTGTCTTGATATACATTGTGTACTTCTATAAGAGGTCTGGTGGAGTACGAGCTCTCTCGATCGAGTCGTCACTGGCGTGCTATGCACAGGAGCGAATGTTCTGCAAAAAAAGACAAGGCGGATGTTCCTTTTTTAGGTCTTGTTGGAGGAAATACTCTTCAGGCAGTACCCCTTGGTTCAGAAAACTGTGGCATAGAGCAGGTCGACTCGTGAAACGGTGGCGACGGCCGCGATTGATTCGCGTGACGACCGCGTTTGTCACATTCATTGGCGCGTCCTTCGTCACGCTCATCACGTGGATGACTCTATCAATTGTATGTCCGCCTTCGTGCATCTTCTCCGCCAACGGCCACGCCTTTGAGGAGCGTACCCAGAACATGCTCAGATGCTTCTTGTGCCCTCTCCGTCGTGGGGTGCGAACCCGCGTGTGCCTTGCATTAGCACCCGGTACTAAGCCCACCCTCATCACACGAAGCCTTCCGTTGGAAGCGGACAATTCCAGTCCATGCTAGTCTATCTACGAACAACGATCCGACGATAAATGAGATTGTATGTGAATATGACTGACGCTGCAGGCCCCCTGTGTCCATGACCTACTGTCCGCGCTAATACAATAGATTCCCCAGACGGGCATTACTCTAGATGTTCTTGATGTGTACCCTGCCAAAACCGAGTCCCGCATGCACGGGTTATGTTGCCCCAAGTAGCTCCTTCACCAGCTCATACACAAAGAACGACGTTGCGATGCTCGGCGCGACCTTCACTGCACACGCCAGCGCCGATACCGTATATACCGCATTAGCCGGCTGCCACTACAGCCAGGAATGCGACGGGACGTACGTAGATTTGGCCACAGCCCACGATACAGCCCTCGCACGCCCTCACTCCGCACCACACTCTGCAGCGCGTGCAGCGCGCCATCGTACCGTGCTCCTGGCATGCCCATCCCTGTCACCTGCATTTTCCGCCGCAGCACGTCGAACGGGTAAGTCAGCGTCTGCGAAATCGAGCCTGCGCACAGTGGACGTAAGTTATGCGAGTGGATGTATGACGGTGAGGAGGGAAAAGGGTGGATAAAGGGAAAGAAGAAGCACCTGCGAGCGCGCCACAGAGTAACTTGCGCGGTACACTACTTTTCCCTGGCGGTGTGATCACTCCGCGCAGCGCCTCGTATGACGCAAAGTTGATCCCTGCCGCCCGCGCCATTCCCGTCAGCATCATACAAGCACGTTTCGAACGGCAGTCAGACACTGACCAACATACGGTGCGACACCTACGGCCGTCGCGACGATCCCGCGGTACAGTGCACGCACGCCGCCTTCCTCACGGACCACGCGCCGCGCCATGCCCCACATTGTCAAGTCTGCACGGGCCGCTGCGGTGTGGTACGCCGATGCCAGGCTCGGCGCTGCACTCGCATTATGTGTAGCGGAGGACGAAGGTGGCGGCGCGGCGGCAAGGGGGATGGACGCAGTCGCAATGGAGAGCCGAGAGCGCACGAGGTCGAGCGGATACGTTGCGCCTGTGTGATATGTCAGTCGTATAAGCGTGGTGATACGAACAAAGGACGCACAGACGGACGTGATCCCCGCGAGCGCGCCAGCCGCGAGGCGCATCGGAGTGTTGAGCGGCGTCGACCCGTAGTTCGTAAGCCACTGTCACTCCACCGCACATCAGCCACGCTGTCCACAACAACAAACGCACCACGATACGGCACGGCGTGTGCGTATTGACTGTACTCACCCTCTTGAGCTGCTCGTACGTTGTGAACTGCACCGCACTTGAAGTCGGCAAGGATCAGCTCAGTTCAAGGAGATGCGAGGATGGAGCAAATGGGAGGCGGATGCTCACCTATACGGCACGATGCGCAGGCAGTTGATTCCATTCCCGCGCATGAGCCCGCGGAAGCCCTCTTCACGCCACATACGCACTAGGCTGGCCCACACGCCCTTGTACTGCCCGTCCGCTGTCGGCGGCTGCACCTGCCTGCCGCCGGGTCACATGAGTGTCAATAACTAGAAAAAGACTGGACGCACTGGATAATCTTCAGACGCTCGAGCGGGCTGACGACTGTGCGCGAGGCGGCGCCGGCAAGCCCACCCGCGACAAAATAGGATGTGATCTGCGGACTCAGAAATGGCTTCTTCTCCGTTGGCTCTTGCTGTGAAGTGCGCGCAGACTCGGAGTGTGCAGAGGGTGCTTGTGAGGTCATAGCAATAATATCGCGTTCAAGTGGGTATTACAAGCAGACTTGCGCATCAAGCAGCTACGTGGAGACGTCCAAGCTGACACTGGGATCGATATTGAGGTATAGGGATGACCGGTAGTGTCAGTGGCGGTGAATGTGTCGATAGATAAGGAACGGCGGTGTGAGGCAGGGCCTGTGTGGATAGGGAGAGAGGCCCAATATGGGACAGGAAAAGCTATCCGCTCGGAAGTTGCTCGGCCGTTGCGCACGGGCAGGTGTTGAACAAGACGAAGAGATGGCCAAAAAGGCTACCTCCACGTGCGTTCATATCCAATTGCAATTCACGTGAAATGACACGCGTCTGTGGCGCGACTGGCGAACACTTAACTGCAGTGCAGGATACAGGAAAAGAAAGGAATGCAATTCATCAGAGGATCAGAGAATCATCGGCGTGCGATATGTACAGATCAAATTGAGCAGAGCGTGTAACAAGAGAAGAGCGTGCACACCCCACCAGTCCTCGAGTCACTGGCACAGCCGCACAATGTCCGAGGTTGGAAATGCATCATCACTCATTTTGCAGACAGACAGCGCCTTCCAATCGCATGTCCTCAATTTGTCCTGCCTATGCAGGGGTGGGCGGCGCAGCTCCTCGAGCCTCACCGAATCCTTGCTCGGTCGTCAGAGTATGCAGCGAAGAGCACAGTACCAGCATGCACTCACCACGTCCACGAGCTCGCCCGCGATATTCGCCATCGCCGCTCCGCCGCTCGCCGTTCGGTTTGCCACGATAACCTCCTCGAATGAGTCAGGCAAGAGCGCGGAGGCACGAATATCAGAAGACTCACTACCTCGGTCTCCTCCACGGAAACCCCCGCGGAAACCACCCCGCTCACCGCCTCGGCCTCGGTAGCCTCCACGGTCACCACCTCGAAATCCGCCCCTTCCCCGGCCGCGACTCCGCATGGGTGTAAAGCCATCGTCTTCGTGAGTGCGGCCGTTTACATGTGCACCATTGGGCGCCGGAGAGACGGCGCCGTTGACAGCCGGCGTCTCAGGCACCGGAGTAGCATCGACAGACGTGCCAAATTTCTCGTGTAGGCTTCCAATGGACGGCAAGCCGCCCTCGTCCTCGTCTGCCCAGCTAATCGTCCCGTTAGCAGTAGCGGACTCGGTGACCAACTTTGTGACCTGCAAAAAAATTTGTATGATGAGGGTTTACGGTGCCGAAATTGACCCTACCTCTGATGTCGCTGTGACAGTGACCGAGTCTTCCACGACGTGTCCGTTGACGTCCGCCTCCACGACAGTCTCAACGACCTCTACCTTCGCTGGCTGCTCGGGTTCCGGCTCGCTTGCAACGTCGGGCCGCTCGACCCATTCAGCCTCTTCGAAGTTGGGCTCCTCGGCCTGTCCCGCGAGCTCGTCTTCCTGCATAAAGTGGAAGCTACCCGCAGTACCGAGGCTCGGTGGGAGACCTGTAACCGTGACCTCGGGTTCTTCGGTGACAGCTACACTCGATTCCCCGGGCTGTTCGTCAGGGGACTCAGATGGAGGCGTCGGTACACTTGGTGGGTTCAACATTATTTGCGTGATCTCGTGAAGACGCGTGTCTGTTGTGAAGTGAGCGTGAGCCGTAAATGCAAAGCTGAGGAAAAGGAAACGTACATGGTACACCGTGCAGCTCGCCTTCACCTGTCAGGAAGCCTTGAACAACGTCCGCTTTGCTTTCAGACTCTTCACCGAGCAGAGTTTCAGTAACTGCGTAGATGGCGATACCCTCAGACTCGTTCAAATTGAGCGAAGGGATGACAGGATGGTTGGTGGAGAGAAGGGAATGGAGACGCAGGAAGCTCAGAAGATCAGAGGTCTTCCGCCGATGGGAGGTCTATATAATTTGGCAAGTTGTGATCTTCTCGCATAGAAGGATTTGGTGATTCACTCACCTCTGCTGCAACGACAGCATCAAGTAGCCTTTCCCTTTCCCGTCTTGCAGCCTCGGCCACTTTTGCAGCGACTTCCTGCGCGACCTCAGCTTCATGAGCCTAAACGCAACCATAAACCTAGTGACCGCATGAAGCAGCTGGGAACAAGAACAGACCGCGATCACTTTTTTGACTTCTTGTACTTCTTTCTCAACCGCTTCAAGAGCAGGTAGAGTCTTCAGCAGGCGTTTCTGGTCCTCATTTAGCTTGTCCGGAGCGTCGGAAGAATAAACCTCTATCCGTGACTGTCGCAATACGTAGTCAGCAACTGATCTCAGTCTAAAACACATTGCCCGTAATGCATGGTGCCACGGTGGCGATGAGCACAGGCGAACGCATGCCAGCGCACACGAGTGATGCATTACGTGAAATACAGTAGGACGTATCATGCCTCCACTCACGATCTTCTTATGTATTGCTTTCAATCGTTTATTGAGAAGCTCGATGATCGGGCTAGTCTTTTGAGCGGACTCGTCCACGGGGGTCTGCGCTTCCTCAGGCTGCACCACTAGCTCTGGCGCGACAGACCCCTCCTTCACGTCCGCCTCTGTCGGGGCTTGCTCGATCAGGGCAGCAGAGGTAGAGTCGGAGACGACGAGATCGTTCGCCACCGGCTCAGACTTGGGCTTTGCGGACTTGCGCTTCTTCTTTTGTTGAGACTTGGACTGTGGAGGGGGTGTGGGTGCGCCGGGTACGATGCGGAGAGTGGGAGTAGTGGGGGTGTCAGACATGGTGGTGGTTGTGCTGCGAGGCGAACAGGGTAGGGGAGACAGCAAGCGAGATGGTCGAGTGGATGAACTGGTAAAAAATCGAAGGAGAGGTCACCCTGCTCTTCTGACGGGCGGCTTTCCCACGCGTCTTCTCCCGTTACCAAGTCGAGTCCGAGAATCAGGTCACCTTGCTCTGCGTCTGTGGGCAGCGTCAACGTCTGACATTGACAATCTCTTTTCTTTCTCCATTCGGGTCTGGGTTCCAAGGCGACAGTGCAAATGTTTGGACATCCATCCTCGGTATCACGCGAGTTCGCGAGCTATGAAATGTTGCGCCCGTTGTTCAGCCCTGATCGTTCGACGTCCCCACTGCACAGCTGCCAATTGTCCGGGTCAAGATTCGAAGAGTAATTTATATCAGCGTTGAGGAATCCCTCATGTCCTCGGAGCGTGTCTTGTGTGTGCCATTCTTAGTTCCCGGCAGTATTAGTTAACAGTCGTCCGCAGTATTTATCAGAAATGCACGATCGAGTTGCGGTACGTATATGCTGTACAAACCCGGTCTATATTCGTAGCCGAAACCACTACACCGTTGATCAGTGGACGGTCTATGTTGAGACGATCGATATCCATGCGGAGACATGCTAGCCTCTATTGGCTGACGGTCTGACCAGTGTGAAAAGGCTCATCTGCAAAGTTGGATGGTCATGCAGTTGACCATGATGCATCTCAACGCCGAATTCAGCTCCAACCGGCACGCCGCCATACTTCAGGAGTTCGAGGTGCCGGTCCGTCATCCGGAGCTCTGCTTTGAAGATGCAAACCTGGCTGTCGTCACTGGTCGCCAGTACTTTCTCGTGCATCAAGGGCCTCTGTGTCATCACTCCAGCATTTTCCGGGAGCTCATTGGGTCTCTACAACCGGACGATGGTCGACTACTGGAAGGCCGGCCTGTTCTGCCGTTGCAAGATTCTACGGAAGATATGACCTATTTCTTGCGAGCATTATACGGGTAACAATCACCGCTTCCAACATGCACACTCACCACCCGAATTAACAGAAGGCCGGAATAGGTTTTGTCTGAATATAGACAGCAGGGATTTTCTGGCGGCTTCCGCATTGCTTCGCGTTTCGACCAAGTACGGTGTGGAGCATCTCAGGAAAGAGGCCATTCGCGCCATGACTTTATCTTGGCCTACAACGTTACCCCTGTGGGAGGCTCGCGAGCAGAACGTCACTAACGCTGACGGATTTTATGCCCCTCGTTCTGCGTTACCTCATCCGATGTGCGTTCCTGCTTTGCGAACTCTTCCCGTTGCTCATGACAAGATAGACTAATTATTGAACTGGCTCACGAGGTCAAAGCACCCGAGTTGTTGCCTTCGGCGTTCTATGATCTCTCCCGCTATCTGCCCAGTCAGCTTGCCGTCGGGCACACCAGCCCAATTGATGGTACCGTCCACCAGTTAGCGGTCGACGACCTACTCAAGGTCCTTCGGGGCAAAGAACAAGCTGCCCGTTTCTTCTCTACGTTTGTCGTGAATGAACTCGAGGGCCGGGCTCCGTCTCAATGGTGCTTGCATCGGAACGAGCTGCACATGTCCAGCCAGCGTGCATGTCAAATCGCGTTTGAAGCGATTACGTTCGACCTGATCCGTGACATCAACGGCATGGTGTGCAACCGCAACTCGGACCCTCTCTTTGCGATCGCTCACACTGTAGTTATGCAAACCAAGGAGGACGTGCCAGGGATGGAGAACAAGGCTTTGTACAGGGCTTGCGAATCGTGCAGATTGGAATACGGTGCTGTCGTTGATGCTATCCGAGAGGACTTTTGGAGAAGGATTCCGGAATGGTTTGAACTGGAGGTCCCAAATTGGGGATGACTCGATCGATCTTTGCTGGGTTCATTGTTTGCTGCTTGCTCCTTCATCTTTACAGCCATGCTTTCTTATATTGTCATCTGCGCTCGAATATCACTATTTTGCCGTCACTGAGATGCATTCTGTCACGCGTGACGTACCGTGTCGACGGCGCATGGATAGATGCGATCTCAGGCTGAGGATCCCGTCTTTTCTACATTTGTTCGGCCAGTCTCATCAGTCATCATCTATAGCTAGTCGACACCGCTGTCTGTGGCTCACGAATAATCCGTCGTCTTCCGTTATCAGCAAGGATGGCAGACCTAATGACTTTCGATGATGTCCCTAAACCAGATGGCGACATCACAATAGACTTCGACGACGACGACGAAGAGACCGATGAATGGCTGGAGTTTGATGCCTGCGAAGCTCTGGGAAATGAATCTGCGCAAGCGATCTTCAGTGCGCTTGATCACGATAACATGCATGATGATGAAGACTTGGTTGTAGACGAGGATGATAATAACTCGGAAGAAGACGAGATCGATACACGGTAAATGATGTGCGAAATCCCGCCGCTCTCATTGCTGTATTGTTCTGTCTTTCTTACAGCTTAGAGTCAATCGGACGTTTGGAAACGCTTGCAATTTCGTTTTTATCCCAGCTTTCAGCAGCTCTGCAAAGCTCTGACGAACCTAAGGGAAAGCAAGACAAGAGCAAGAAGATTGTCATAGAGCTTGCTGATAGGAGGAAAACGCCTCCGGACGGGTGCGATATTCATTCTGTCTTCGGCGTACTCATACCACTGATAGCTATCTTAGCTCCATGGCTACTCGGTCGATCAAATTTCCCCAAAAGGCAAAAGGAGCCAGTGCCAGACCATTCGGTAAAGTTATCACGTTTACTCGCTTTGCTCGTCAACAGTTTCTCGACGCATATATGCCGATGCTTTTTGTGATCTAGCGCATTTATTCAGGGTTGTGGACCTGATACACGAGGGTCTTGTTAATGATATCCCTACGACCAAGCGGTATGAGCACTTTGTAACACTTTCTGCGTTGGATTGCCCTGGTCTGAGACATTCATAGGGATATCTACTACAAAGACGTCCCGCTATTCAAATCTCAGACAGTTGTCGACCGGGTCCGTCCACGTAATACGCACATTGTGATGACACGCGCTCATCAGAAAACCAGTTAGTCGATGATCTTGCAGCCACTCTTGACCTCGGACGCGCGGATCTCCATGTCGTGCGTTGTGTGATAATTGATTCATGCTTCAACATGCATCAACCAGAATACATCAGCGTGCGGCCTCCAAAGGACTCGTATGTGGCCACGGACTTGCCATCCAGTTAGACCACGGGGAGATAGTACATGTCAACGATTCAGAGGTTTGTATATTTTGTTCTACCATACAAATGTCTCATGTGTAAGCACGAAGGGCTCGCTTATACCTGTGGGCGAAGAAATTTCTCGTTTCGAAGTGGATGACAGCCTGTCTTGGGTCCTCATCGTGGAAAAAGAGGTATTCTCATTGCTTGATTCTGATCTCAGATGAGTCTGATCAGAGGGTGCGAAGGCTGTCTTTCAGACACTATGTCGACTCAGACTTGCCAGTCATCCATCCTTACCCGGACCGGGGATTATTGTAACGGTACCGTATGAACATTCTTTTAGACACCTTGACGCCAATTCCGTACAGGGCAAAGGCTATCCTGATGTAGCCACCAGACAACTCGTAAAGACACTTTCTGACAATCTACCTGCCAAGTACCCATTATTTCTATCATGGATAGAACAGATTGTAACACCTGTGTAGCATACCGATTTTGGCTCTAGTCGATGGTGACGCCTATGGACTCGATATCCTTTCCGTTTATCGGTTCGGAAGCACAAGTATGCGCCATGAAAGCGAGAAGTTGGCTGCCAGCAGAATTAGATGGGCTGGAATTTGGACAAGCGAGCTCGCGTGGTAAGATCTTGTACGGAGAGCGCTACTCTGGTGCTGATCTGAATTACACAGCCTGGGTGTGGATAAGGACACTTTGATACCGATAACGAAGCATGACCAGAAGAAGGTCCATCTTTGTTTCAAGTGTCTATACTCAGTCACTGATCGAAATTTCACCCAGGCATTGGCGATGCTGAAGCGTCCGGACCTACCAAAGAAATGGAGGTATGTCCTCGGACCGCAGCCGCAGTTGGATGACTTTACTTGCCGTACCGCTCATCTCGAGCGACATGTAGGAAGGAGCTGCAGTACATGCTGCACAATCGTCGCAAGGCCGAAATCGAAATCCTCTCCGCTCGCCAATATGGGTTTGGCACTTATGGATCAAGCTCTGAGACCCAAGGACCTGACTTAGGCAACGGTGATCAAAGGGCAAGGGACTCTCGTTCTCAGATGACGGACCAAGGACCATCTTTGCTGCAGTATCTGCTGGAGAAGATCTCCTCGATCGTCGCTGATTATGCTCGGAAGTACTCATGAAGCTGCAAAGTACTACACTATCTGTTCCCTCGGGTGGCCTCTTGTCCTGCGTACAAGACCTACCGGACTACCACGATGCTGCACAGCCTCGGTCTTAAGGTATCGATCAAGCTGTACGTAGATACGTATGTACTGATGCTACTAATAATACACATGTATCTATGATCGTTCAAATGTTCATGATCAATAGTACTTGTCCGTTAAGTGGAATGGCCAATTCTACAGGAAGTACGTTCTCGGGATGGTACAGCATGTTAGGCAGCGGCTGATGCTACAGTCAAGGAGTTCGGTAGCTGGAGTTCCTTTGAGAGTCCGATGACTGATCCTTTTCATCACAAATAAATAGCAGCGATAGGCACTGCAGAGGTGCCGCCCATTATGGTCCTTTGGGGCGACTATGCCCCGGTAGAAACGAATGCCTCCCGATCATCACCCAGCAGAGGTGTCTCAGAATTCTTCTGCCTGTGTAAGAGTAGCCTATGCAGGTACTCTTCCTTCACAGACTCGTTCCGCGCGGTCGAAGCCGTGCTGCGGCGAGAGATGGGCGTGGGCTCACGGTCCAGAGCATCGATAGTGTCAATAGTCGCCTCACGCCACGACGGATGCGCAGAGTTAGTCCGTGTCGGTGAATAAACTGATACGGAAGCGACTGAGGATGGATAGATAGGCGAAGGGAGGTTGACATCTTGAGGGGACTCTGCAGCATGGCAGTGCTCACTGTAGGGGTTCGGAAGGGTCGTCGTAGAAACAGATGTACGATGCTCATGGCCGGTCCGCTTGCTGTCTACTTTTTGGGGTCCATCGGCGGTATGGGATCCGTGTTGCTCAGCCATGGATGAGAAAGCGTAAAGAGTGGAGGAGCGCATGCTGGTCCGTGGAGAGGATAGCGAGACTGATCCAGGCCGGAGGAGAGGCGGAACAAGGGAGATAAACCGTGTGGATTCATCATCCTCATCTGTCTCGTCTTCAACGATCATGGTGGTGTGGCTTGGTTGCCGTGACAAGGGTTTCGAAAGAGTTTCCAGATAGGCCTCCGGGGCACGTCGCCGGCGACGGAATAGAAGTACAAGCAGCAGGACCAAAAGCAAGAAGATAACAACTAGTTGCCGGGTGGTCAGTACTCTACATACACAAAATGGTTGCTTGCTCACCGCTCTCCACGATTATAGCGATAAAGGCACCCTTGCTGAGGCCTTCACTGCAAGAAAACGTGATGGCCCGTACCAGTGAGGGTGCAAAGAGAAGTAGGAGAATTGTGAAAAGATGCATTGCGGGACGCAGCAACCCCCGACCCTACGATTATATGGCAGGACTAGGCGAGGTGACACAAAACGGGAATTCTGGCCGTGTGGCACTGCGACAGCGATGAGAAATTGCCATTAGTAGCAGCGGCATACTGAGCGCCGGAAGATCGAACGCCGATGAAGTGTCTTATACTGCACATGAGAATCTGAAGCATCTTGTGCCGATGGCACAGCAACCGCCCGCAGTCGCACAGAGAACAGCCGCCACATCCAGGCGCGCACAGTCACGTGAGAACGCGACGCGCCGCGTTGATCACGTGGAATTACGACGCGCTCGACGCGTTGATGAGGTGGAGTTTGAAACCGCGCAAACTCCGCTGCAAGTTAAGATGTTCTGCGACTCGGTGGCTTCTTCTCTGTCCTCTCCTTCGACTCCGGCACCCAGCTTGTCAAGACCAAGAAGCATACTTCTCTACTCCTTCAAACATCTTGTTAGGACCAACACGATCCGCAATGCACACGACACGTTCCACTCGCAGCTCAGTCCTCGGAAAGCGCCCCCACCAACCGACAGTTGAAAGCGATACATCATCCGTCTCGCAATGCGGCCAAGCTTTACCTACACCCGAACCCACTCCCAATCCAAAGCGCGTCAGGATATCCGTAGCTCAAGCCGATGGCGACTCTAATAAGGAAAATATACCTCCTTTCAAGGGCGAAGTCCTCAACTCGCCTTCTACGAGATCAATGCGTGCCTTACGGCGAACTCATACTGAGATAATTACTGCCTCAAGGCCTCGAAACAGTAGGTACATTTTTGTGTACATGAAAGCAGGTTCTCTGACGCTCGTTCCAGGTCCTCGAAGGCACGCTTCCTCAGACCTTTTGTCCACGCCTACTACTCCTGTCACAACACTATCCCATCTTTCATTGGTTACTCCACCCCCTAGTCCTCCATCGGCTTTGATTCCACTGCACGTACGTGTGCGCGCTCTGCTCCGTCTAACGTGCAGCAGCGTTGTAGACATAGCTGGCCGACATGATGAACGCGAAGTCATCCGCAAATTCATAGCGGACTTCTTCCCCTCGGACAGGGCTACTTCGAACGAACATTCGGCACTATATATCTCGGGTTCCCCTGGAACCGGAAAGACCGCGCTTGTCAATGCTGTTTTGCACACTCTCCAGGCAGATCTTGAGGCGCACCACGCGACGGTTCTATCTGTCAATTGCATGGCTCTGAATGGTGTGGACGGCGTCTGGGAGCGGCTAGCGGAAGATCTCAGTGCCGATGTCAAGCACCCAAAGAAAGACAGAAAAAGCAGAAAGCTGAAAGAGACTCCCAACCAAGTGGTGAAGAGACTACTCACCGAGCGGAAGTCCAAATGGTATGTGCTCCTGTCCATCACTAGATTCCTCTTACTTATTGTTGCGAATCCATGACAGTATTGTAGTCCTTGATGAGCTAGACCATATAGCGTCTTCCTCTCAATCTCTTATTTCCCTCTTCACCCTGGCACAGACTTTGTCCTCTCAACTTCGTCTCATTGGGATTGCAAACACCCATACCCTTACATCGTCATCGTCTACCACGTTGGCTTTCCAGTCGTTGACCGGAGTGGCGACCGTCCACTTTGCCCCTTACACTCCACAGCAACTGCTCGAGATCGTGAAATTCCGCCTTTCACCACTGTTTGTTGGCGACGATACGGACAGCGCGGAAAGAGCAACAAAGTTTTTACCAATTCCCACATTGACTCTGCTCACAAAGAAAATTGCAGCACAAACAGGAGACGTTCGCGCAGTCTTCGAGGTCTTGCGGGGTGCTATCGACCTCGCGGTCAACTCAACGACTTCTCCTGATCCTCTCAACGTGCCTGTACCCACTGTTACTCCTTCAGACGTTCTCGCGGCACTCAAAGCATACGCTCCAGCGGGTAGTCAGGCTCGCTGCTCGCCTTCGGCATCGTTGCCCACACCAGGGCCTTCACCAGCAGCTGCACGCAGGCCCAGCGATAGTGAAGTTGTCACCAAAGTACGGGAGCTAGGATTGCATGCACGTTTAGTGCTTCTGGCCATGCTTCTCGGTCGCAAACGACTAGATGTTGGTCTAACATTTTCTGGCTCTCTTAGCTCCTCTCCTGGGTCGAGGTCACCAATCAAACGTACTGCGTCTTCACCTAATACTCTTCTAGCATCCAACAAAGCTGCAGGGATGGACATATCGCAGTTGCACGGTTATTACTCGGCGATCCTGACTCGCGACGAGCACTCTGTCTTTTCACCGGTATCGCGTAGCGAATTTGGGGATCTCATGGGGATTCTCGAGACTGTTGGGATAGTGGTGCTCTCATCAGGCTATGGAAGCGTCCCTGGGACTCCGTCTAAGTCTGGTCGGAGAGGATTCGGACGTACAACTTCGTTCAGTATGGGTGTAGGCAAAGGTGGCGGACAGGATGTCCGTTTCGTGGAAGGCATCCGCTTGGATGAGGTCTCCCGCGGACTCGGCATCCATGGTGCCGACTCAAAAACTGGCGATGTCGTTGACGTGCGCGAAGAAGAAGTGCATGCAATTTGGGAGCGGGAGCGTGTAAGGATTGCGCGAGAGACAAAAGTGTCCGCCAAATCTGCGGATTCGGACGTGTTTGGTCATGCGATGGAGGACTGAATCAATGACACTGCGACGTTTGCTCTATCTCCTTATGCATCGCAGTTCCTCCACGTCTCTTCGAGGGTGCCGGCAGCATCAATTACACTTATGGATTTATGTATTCCTTTATTCCTCCTGACACAAGCACCGATAATCTTCGCCTCGCATGGTATACCATGGCTCGTCAATGCTTGTATCATCTTTCTCTCGTCAATATCTACCATTTACATCAGTGCTCGGGACTCGGAAGCAAAATGTTTGTAGAACATGTCGGCTGTCTACCGTTGTAATTTCAATTGAACTGTACTCTCCTCTATTCGTGTTCAGCACTACGTTCTCATCAGGTACGTGAAGAAGCAGGTACACTGCGTTCCCAAAACATAGACATTACGCCCATACATGGTTGCGGCTTCGCAACCACCCAACAAATGCATCACTTGGAGGTATGAATTGATACAGATGATTAGAAACAGAGGTCCGAGTTAAATGTAAACGTGTTATCCAGGAGAGCGCTGTTCATAGGCCTGGGCCCACCACTCCGCAACGTCAAGGCGAACGAGTAGATTTAGTAGATTGCCGGTCACTCCTTCAATCTGGGCAAGCCGAGCCGTCAACGTCTGCAGCCGAACGTCATCTACAATTGAAAGGGAGGATCCAAAGCCTTTGTCCACCAGTGCTCTGAGTACTTTGATCTAGCACAACATATCAGATCAATATCTTCATCATTGTAAAGTACTGAAAGACCTACCAAGGTCATCACCTTGTCCCGAAACTTATTCCATTGATCCTCCAGGAGCGGAGCAGCTTGATATTCCTCCAGGCGGCCCCTCTTGAGGTCTCCGACAAGGATGCCAAATTCTAGAACCAGTTCTAGACATCCACGCAGCAGATTGCCCACAGCTTTCTGACCTGAGCGCAAAAGACATGCGCTCAAGATGTCGTCAAGTACCTTGGAGTGGCACTCAGCAAGGAAGAACACATCTGCAAACATTGAGCGGGAGGTAGCGGAAGCCGAACCATGCTCAGGCACAAGCTTCGACAAGAAAGCATCGAAGTTGCCTCCGATGGCAGTGTCGTATACATAACAAGACAAAGATGAGACGAAGCTATGCGCAACGAACCGAAAGTGTAGAAGTAGTTTATTCGACGACGATAATGTAGGAAACAGTGGTTCTGACGGCTTTCGCGTCATACGGAAGACAGCTCCCATAATGCTTTCCACTAGCAAATGTTTTCAGAACAGACTCTAAACACAGCGAATGTCTTTACCTCTCATGAGCCGTATATTGAATGCAAACACCCGGTGATATTTGGAGAGGATGACAGGAGTGACTAATATGTCGAGCGGTCTCGGGGGCTTGTAATCCATGTATAAAAAGTCTAGCGCCCTGCGCCGATGCTGTTATTGGAACATTGTAGGCAGTGGAGGCGAAAACTTACTCAATCGCTAGAGTACAATATTATCGATCATGTTCCAACGTAAGACAAAGCTGAACATACACAGTGGATCGAGCCATTTCTCCTTTCCTGTACCCGAAGGCAAGTCTCGTAACACAAATCCTAGCCTATGCTCTGCCTCCTCCAGTATCCGCTCCTGACCCTCGAGAGTCCAGAATTCGTCATGTCTTTCTGGAGACCGTATGCTCTTTAAGGAGTCGACGATGGCTGTGCGCAACTGGAAAGCTAGATCCGCACCGCCCGGCGGCCAACTCCCGCCTTCTGTCAATGACGGTGATAGACCCACGACCCATCTACCACTAGATTCACCAGACTTTGAACGCTGTCCATTTCTTGTGCTCGAATGGGAGTTCAACGCCGCAAATGATCTAGTTCCCGCTCGAGCTGATTCAAAATCACCTGAATCGGAGAACAGTGCATATTTTAAACGCCATTTGAACGAGTGTGATGTCAAAAGGAGGTAAGATCGAAGGAGTGTGAGATGTGCACGTAAGTTGAGGTGTGTGGAAGGGGACAGAAAGAGAGACACTAAAGCGCTGGAGAGCGAATCGATGTGTCGGACGAGAGGGGAAAGTATGAGGCTCGTGAGGTGTGATAATGTCGGCGTCAATAGGGGCAAAGAGGATGGGAATTCCCTTACGAACGCTTGCAAATCAGAAATAGCACTATGATTTAGAAGAGGACCGGATGAAGCTGCCTGCGCAGCTTTTGATCCTGGAGCCAGGTCGAAGACACCAAAGTGTTTTAACTCTGCCCTGTAAAGTCGCTGCTGTCGCGTCGAGGCAATTTCTTCTGCATCAACAGGAATACGCATCTGTTCTCCTATGTTGGATTTCAGAGAGGTGGTGTTGTCGTCGTTCCAGGCAGCTTCGATCTCGTCAACTGTCCATATCCATTTGATTTGCCGACGGGAAAGCTGGCTATTGAGCAACGGATGATCAGGCCGAGCCGAAAGGAGAAGTTGTAATGATCGCCGCGCCCGCACAATTGCATCAGTAACATAGGGCTCGAAGAAGCAGGGAAAGGAATTGTCTGTTACATCATCCTCATCTAACACAGCATTCTGATCCTCCTCGTCTTCTTCATCTAGTAGCCCTGACTCCTGATGACCATCCACGGTGCGTCGAGATTGAATAGCATCAAGGGGAGAAACGCCATTTAGAGTGTATCCTACTGAATGGCAAACCTGGCGGAAGTAATCTCGAGAAATCATGGTGAGGATGTACGCGAATAGCGCGTTCACTATCCTAGGCGATCGCCGCTCTAGGTGTCCATTCAGGCTTTGATAGATGTTTGTGAGCAGCTGAGAAGCAGAAGAGGGGATCTTAGCGTAAGCTGTAGGGGTGACATGTTGCTCCTGATCTAGACCATCAATTATGTTGATTGGCAATGACCAAGACACAGCTTACCCTGTGACACAAAGCAGCGAATGCCTGGAGTACTTCTTCTAGCTCAGCATAATGCAGCCATGAAGCAGCTAATGCGGCGGTATCTCCCGGTAGGATTTCAGGATCTGGAGTCATCGAACTGGGTAAGGCGACGGCCACTTGGCGCAGAAACGCCAAGATGGACGATAGAGCATGCATGAAAGCATGATGAACGGGCTCGGTTCGGCTATGGCTATGTTACACTCGCGGTCACAAAGTATGCTGCGTTCAAGGAATAGAGAAACATGCCTTTTACGGTGGTTGACGACGAGTGTGTCTAGGCGTCGCATGAGAGTACCAATCGTGAGAAAGCGATGGACAAAGCTAATTGTATCATCAGAGTGATGCTACAGGGCACCTCAATGAAACACTAACCTAGAACACACCACTTCGTCCTTTCCCGTGATGACCATGGCACCTTTCTTGCCTTCTTCAATGCCTCTTAAGACAAACATCTCAGATCGGGGGTCCCAGATGTGAAAGGGAGAAGATATTCCACTAAGAGTTATCCGCAACGAGTGAAACAATTCTTGCGGAGTGACATATACTAACTGCAAAGACGGATCTCGCAATGATGGTCGAACGCTGTCGATTGTTTAGCAATACCACTGGAAACGCCGCGTGCATGCTCACTAATAACGCGCTGAAGCGAAGACCTGATCAGTTTGTTGAGACAAAAATGCTGAAGGTGATACTCGGGCGTTTAAAGAAGAACGAAGCCGATCCCAAGACATTAAGCAACTCTGAAAGCAGAGGTTTGTCACAATTGGACCGTAGGGCCAAGCATATTTTTCTTACTGATTCTGCAGCCTTCTGAGTCGCAACGTAATCCCATAGATTCCCTTGCATTATATGCGAGTTCTCCACTGCAAGTTGGAGGTCGTTTGTAATTACTTCAAGTTCAATTGGGAGACGATCGGTGAGGATAGGGTACTTTCGACCGTGATTCAACAAGTAAAGAGTATCCATGATGGGATTTTGAGGTTTGTCTGCTAAGCGCGGTACGAAAAACGTAGGGCGAATGTCTGGGAGAGTGTCCAAAGCCATGTTTGGATCCTCTGCAGCAGGCAAAGGAAAAAACGACAGCGCCGTGATCTTTTCCAAAGAATTCGTCATCCTGCGGAATTGCCAACCAGACAACTACGATGGAGAAAATTGCATTAATGTAGCTGGAAATGACGCGAAGTGATTTTGAATTACTTGTTTCCACAGTCCAGTTGACGCAGTAAGATAGTAAGTACATACATAGTACGAGCATTGCGGTCTTTCTGGGTCGGCGGCGCGTTCTGTCACGCGTGACTTGCGCACCTGTCAAAATGGGGACAACGTGACAGACGCGACCACGAGAGGATCACACGAGCGCGTTTGTTTATTTGGCTTGATGAACCGGATAATAGCCTGTCACGCGTTCGTTCTCCTTGCCATTCAACACAACTCGACAAGCCTGTGGTCCTTCACCGACGGCTTGTCGGATTTCTTGTATATCGTATCGTCAACGAAGACAGCCTTCATCGCAACGGGTTTGTTTTACCTGTGCGCTACCCATCATACTCATGGCTGCCGTCGCCCGGAACCCACTGTCCATGCGACCCCAAACACAATTCCAGTCTACGACTCCTTCGCCGTTTCAAGCAACTGCCAGGAGGCTCTCTTCCGCGAAGCGTGCTCGGTCTCCAGAACCAGCGGTCGATGTCGACGTCTCCCAAAGTTCTAAGCGGTTCAAGCCGGTAGCCGAATCTCCTGCTCCAAATGCCCACCGCTCCTCCCGAGAGGAAGTCAGGAAGGATAGGGAACGTTTGCGAGAGAGACGGGAGCAAGATTTCAGAATCAAGTATACGCGTGCATTTCCAAACTGGGTCTTCTACTTCGACCTGGACACTTTCAACTCAGACATTGCAGCTATGAGGGATCGACTAGTATCAAGAGTGATGCAGATGGGGGCCGTACGTATTTCACGCTTCTTGATCTCTGTAGTGACGCTGAGTAAGAGACTATTCGTTGTCCTCCATCTCCGTCGTCTAGCACGTCGATGACTTCTTTTCTAAGGATATCACACACCTGATCACTCTGCAGGGTGAGGAAGCGAACAAGGAGAACATATCTCAACCTGTTCAATCTGCGAAAGCTACTACTTCACTGGGTAGCCCAATCAGGCTGAGGGGCCGGTAAGTTATAATCTACGCGATGCATGTGGCGTACTCATGTATATTGTCAAGGGCTGCCAATGATGCGCCAGGCGCTGCTTCCGAGAATCTTGTGAAGAAAGCGCTTGCATTTGATATCAAAGTTTGGAGCTTCGCCAAGCTCGAGAATATCCTTGACCGATGTCGTGCTCCAGCACCTCGCTTGACTGTAGGATCTACGAAGAATGCTCCTGTCGCCCGCGCCCCCGCAGCTGGGTCTAAGGAGCGCTCCCTTACGCGTTTGCTTGAGACAGAACGTTTGTATGGCACCACCGAGCGTGACCCTACCCAACGACGACATGGCTACACGTATTTCTCAAAAAATACGTATTTTGTGCTTGTTGAGGACATGCGGCAGGAACTGGCTACCATCGCTGCTCTGGAATACCCGATCACAAAAGGTCGAGATGGCAGGGACAAGGGCACGTGGCCAGTGCTGTATTGTCATCCAAGAGCGAGAGGCCCATTCATTCCGTACGACGACAGGGAGGAGAGAAGGCGCGACAAGGCTGATAGGCTCGATCGTGAGAGGGAGCGAGAAATGTTGCGGAGAAAGGCTAGGATGAAGGAAGAAGAACGAAGATGGAGAACTCTGCAAGCTCACCTGCAGGCCAAGCAGCATGACCTGCGGCGATCCGTCTCAATGAACAACCTGCAGCGCCGTGCGACATATCCTGACCCTGGTCTAGAAGGTTATGTTGATTTGGACGCGGACACGGGCGAAGTGGAGTCTGCGAACTGCTCCGGATACCTTGCGTCCGGAGCATACATGGCTGCGTCGGGCAACAGCGTCGGGGTCACATCGACCACAGGCACGACATCCGCTGCAGGAAATGGCTTCCGCAATCTACAACTGCCCACGGCCCTCAAGGGACGGTTGCAGCAGCAAGTCGTGACATCACGTAAGATTGTTCCCGTGGCAGGAGACAAGGAGAACAAGATGGGGCCACCACCTACAATCCCCCACAAGCCCAACGTCCTGAAGAAGAGCCGCAGTACGAATACTCTGAAATTGCCTGAACGGGAAGAAGGGCAAAAACCTGGGTACTGTGAGAGCTGCAGGGTGAAGTTCGAGGACTTCGAAGAGGTAATTCTACTTTCTTTGACGCTCGTCTGTATCATTGACTGGCTCCTTATTTATGCTGCATTTTGTCTCTTACAGCACATTGAGGGTCGCCGACACCAAAAGTTCGCCATGGACGACTCCAATTTCGCCCAATTAGACGAGGTACTCTCTCGGGTAAGACGCCGTACTCTGCAGGAGGTTGAGGCAGAGAAGAGGAGTTGGGCATCGAGGTTCGATTCCGGCTATCAAGGAGAGGAGCAATTCGACGACGAAGACGCAACGATGCTGCCGATGCCCGACCCGACATTCGAGGACGATGTTCGATGGGACGACTGGGTTGACGCGGACGGAATGTGACGTAAGTTATGAGTATCCTATCCAGGACTGTGACGCTGCACCGCATACCTCCATCTGTTCCTGTTCTTTTACTGTCTGTCACATCAAGAACTCGGATTGCTCATCGCATACATGTTCGTCTCTCAATACTGCATCATATGGTCCGCACATGCATGTTTGTCCATCTTGTTTTACATTGTATCATACCACACACCACGACATGTCAAATCCACACTTATACCTAATACAATTGCATATCATGTTTAGTTCAATCAAGGTACCCTTCACGTTTCCCTCGCTCTAGTTTCTTGTTGAGATGTATTACATGGTATGTCAACAAGTACAAGCGAGGTGTGAGCATCGAAGAAGGATGAAGTACATTGGGGATCGTCGGTACGTGGTCACGGGTATCGTATAGATGAGGGACTAGTAATGCCTTTCTCTTTTAGCAGTGACTGTCAGGATTGTCACGATGCCATCCACAGCGATGCCTGTTGCAGGGACGTGAGCGTGAGCACAAATTACCTGTTTATTCGCAAACTGCTCATACCATGATTCACGCCCTCGCTGCCCGCCGGCAACAAACCGGAGATATTCTGTGCCGTCGTAGTGTATTGGACGCCACCAAAGCTGGTCGTTCCAATCGCAGCCTGAACAAGGAGATTGCTACGGAATGATTGCAATAAACTAGTTGGCACAATGGCGATTCAGAATCAACATGGACTCACCGCCCAATGTTATAGCCGTCCGGAACAATGTCATGTTCTTCTGTCAGAGGTTCCTCCTTCGAAACGCTGCCATCGCATGGGATGTAGGGAAAATCAACGACAAAGTATATCATGAAGGATATACTCACGCCAAGAATAGAGCACCACTGTCGGCATCCGATCCATTCTGAATGAAAACCCTGCGTACGTTTAAATTTAGCACCACATTTGTGAGCTAGAACGCGACGCTCTTCGTGTACCTGAAGTGATTGCCACCGATGAGAGTTTCGAGACAGGTGCCATCACTGGCATCGTCATAGTCCTGGCGCAGCTCAATTGTCTGGTTCACCCAGCCATTGCCGTCGCCGAGGTTGGCACTCTGAGGAGCTCCAAGGTGAATGTCGAAGCATTCTTCCGAGCTGTGAGAACACGAAGCGTGGTGATAAGAATAAAAATAGACGCCGATGGCAGACACGCTGGAAGTGTCAAGAGCGCACGCACAATCCAATGGCGCGGGCAAAGTTGATCACACCGTTCTCGTTCAGCACGGTCGATGAGCTGAGGCCTGAGATAATGACCTGCCGGATGTCAGCCGATATCACCAAGGAGACCGCTGAGAGCAGAGGCACACTGACGTTGAGAGGTTCCCCGTAGCCGTCCCCAGCGTTATCGAGCATGGAACCGCCGCCATTGTAAGGGTCGTAATAAGGAACCGCGCTCTTCATGTCCGAGTTCATGACCAGGCCGCCCAGGACAGAGCGGGCAAGAAAGGCGGCGCCAATGAGTGGGAGGGTATACATAGTGCTTGGAAACGGGCTCGAGGGGAAGAGGGTTGAGGCCCAAAGAACTGGGAATGCAGCAGGAATCCATGGTAGTATTTATGCGATATCTAGCAGGGAAGCGATCGGTAGAACTCGATTCTACCAGAGTCGGATGTATCTGGAAGGCGAAGAAAGAACATCAGAGGATGTTTTCGGTGGATTTGAATACGAGAGGGTCCCGAGGAGTAGCACGTTTGTAGGAACGCACGGGAAAAGGACGGTGTACTTATCCTTGAGCGGCTATGTGGGATGATTTGAGAGAAGAGACAACTGCCGGATATGGATAGTTGTGGCGAGGCGGGGACGCGTCAATCTCAGATACGCGGCCTGCCCACGTGGCGGCTCGTCTTGCTCTCCTCCCAAAGAGTCTGACCGCCGCATTAACCGCCTTCATTATCGTCCACCGCTCGCCGTTTAATGCACGTTCGCTGGCATTCCTCGGACACGTGCATAATGTCTCTATGGATGGTCCTGGTCTTACCATCGCCGAGACCGGAGGCCCTTGATCCTCTCACTGCACCTGTTTGGTGGTCCCTGGCGTTTCTGCCCACCAACATGTATTTCAACGGCCAGCACTTTGAGCTCTTCATCTCCGTGTTGCCAACCATGTTATACGTGGGACGATGCGTGCACGTTGCGAAGAGCATTTGTTACCATTAATGCCGTACTTCTAAGGTCATGGGAGCAATTCTAAGTTTAGTGTGTTCTCAGTTCAATTCAATGCAGGAAAGAAGAAATGCGTGCCACATGATGCATGAATGCTTCAGCGAAGCTGTCTGGATGCTCCCTCTGGGCTATTTTGATGAGAACTGCCAGTGGCAAGGTACGCTGGGATATGTCACGCGGAGCCCAATCAAGAAGGATGAACCTTGTCTGGACAATACACTTATACAGCGCGCCGCTTTGCTGCGTTCGATATCCTACAAGTCGCGTAGTTGGATAGTGGCAGATGCTATATGCGCTGAGAAGGAGAAGACGAACGTCCTCTGGAAGAGCTGCTGGATCACGGCATACTGGATGTGGCTGAGACGCCTTCCGTAATTACCATTGATCACACTCGTGATACGAGAGAATTGGGGTTGATAGCCAAATGGCAAGTGGGATAGAAGTCTGCAAAGATGGCGCTATCGGGTCAGCTGGAGCGACTGTTCGCCCTCGAGATGTGGATATCTGACTGTGTTTTCGAGCTACAAGGACTGCTTTCTTGGTGTCGAGTGGCAACGAGGTGGGCAGTTGCTGGATATGGCAACTAGGAATCATGTCGGACATCTCCGGGATCCCTTCTAACAGGTTACGTGGATCAAACAAAGTTGGCAAATGATCACAAAGGTTCACGCCGTCTGTTTGAAGATGCCCACAACGGGCAGTTTCCGCAGACCTCGAGTGCAAAAGCGCATAATGTACAGTGAAAGAACATGTATGTCCGCTTGCACACCCGCAAGAAAGGGTCTTTGGCTGGTCGATCACAATGCGAGGCGCAGTAAATTTGAAAGCGCATGTTATAAATCAGTGTGACTGTCACGCTTCTTAGTAGGTTCGAATTCACGTTTGGCCAAATTTGGTTTCTTGTCTACAATCCCACACGAGGTCGACCCGCACATTCAAGCTTTGTCGACCGTCGTGCAAGAACAAATATTAACTCTTCATCCACGTCCTTACCTCTCAGAGAGCATTTCGTGTCCGTCTCTCATTTTCTTCCATCACCACCATCTCCCGGATCTTCGTTGTATCTTATCTTATTCCGGCGTCTGAGCCTGGACGTAACACCACCGCCTGCCCTCGCACCACATCCTCGCTGTCTGTTGAGACCGCAATCCACATTGCGGTGTCCTTCCAAGCATTTCAAGATATTCGGGATTTTTCCTACAGCGTCTATGGCGGATTCACCTGACGGAACAGAGTCGGTGGCCGACTCGGGCGATGATGCTCAACTCACTATTCGGATTCCCAACCCCAAGGCTTTCATGGCCCGTCAATCACAATGGAAAGGTCGGAGAGGAAAGCCGCGGTGTGACCATTGTCGTCTGAACAACTTGAAGGTTAGTCAATCCTTGTCTGCTACGACGGTGAGTCCTGAATTCAGCCAAGTGCGACCGAGTCCTCCCAACTTGCAACCACTGTGCTTGGCCGAATGGAAGAGAATGTAAGTATACGCCCTTGCCAACACCTGCTCACCGTGGCATACCTCGTTGTGATCGGTGTCGACTGAAGAATCTCAAAGTAAGTTTTAAACGCCAACAATTCAACGACTTTCTGAATTTTACTTGATAACCAGTGCGATCGAAATCTGCCGGTATGCAATCATTGTGCAGAAGACAAAGAGCCCGACTGCAATTACACCCCGAAAAAGAGACACAAAGTTCCTTCGGACCATGCAGGAACTCGAGATAGGCCTGTTGCACCATATGCAGCGAAGACTGCGTCTTTCCTTGTCTCTGACATGCCTTCGCAGGGTGGTGGACAGGGCTCTCCGGAAGGTGGCACCACCAGTGGATCCTCAGGCAATCATGTCTTCGAGAGTGAACTACGAACAGAACCCCAGATCAAGCAATATATTCCTCCTCACTCGCCACTCTTGCCCATGGACGAAGAGGACATGCAGGATTCGGAGGTGGCCGTTCAGCAAGTAGGTGCGGATGGCTCCGTCACGTGGGTCCGCAAAGTCGTGCTATCGTCTCTAGCTCCGAAGCACGCATCTGGCAGCCAAAACACTCCGTCGTCGTATAATCGCCCTTTTCTCCTCGACCAAGGGATGATCGTGACCACACCGCATATTGACCCGTGGACACACCCGGCGTTCGCGCCTCTGCCTGAGGTGATCATCCAGACCCTGCGCTCTGTGAATGCTATAGAGATGCCGTCTCGACATGCGTTTGACGAGGCTCTCATCCGCTTCGTGGGCGGGCTCTCTACGGAACTTCGGGAGACTGCAACGTTCATTCTGGATGCGTATGCTGACATCGCGCACGCGGTGTCGGAAGGCCTCATATCAGAGCTGTCTCCTCGGTTGCAAATGTGGGCGACTTGCCACCATGCACGTTCCGGCTCGCGGAAGCACCATCTGATTTTGCTCCCCCGAGATGCTTATTATAACATGAACCGGGCCGACGAAGAGAAATTCCGGGCAAATTATGTTGTCCTGACTGACGGGGAGGGAGAACTCACCAGCACAGACCAATTTTTGGAGAACAACCTGACTCCTCTGGAAGCGACGGCGGTTTTCGAACGCGTTCCTGTTCAAAGTCAAATATATGATATTTTGGTTTACACACATAGGAATCATGGATCATCGTCTACCATGCTTTTCGAAGCCAGGCGAATTGGTATTGTGAGTACGCTCTTTGGTTAGGCCTGGCCTTTACTGATTCCTCTCGTCCTAGGCTACTATCACTTGGCCCATGGTGGAGATATTCATCCGGCTTTGCCCGCTCTGCAAGTTGCGCTCGAAAAGCACACCTCGCGTCCCCCCTGAACAAGATTCGGCGTCATTCCGACCCCCAATATCGAAACGTTGACTTTGCTCGCTTTCTTACTCCACAAGTTTATAGCGTACTCACACTAAGGCACTCCTAGTCTCACATAGCTCCGGGTACTAACATGTGCATTTATCTGCTTGGATAGGGATCTCTTGTATCATTGTTATCTACGTGCTTTGACTACACCATTGTACATTACCTATATCTATCACGAGTCCGAAATGGGTATGATATGAGATGATATCGTGGTTCAGTTCCTAAACTTTGCGAAGGTATATCAATGTCTTCGTGCGTCCACCTGCGAAAGGCGCCAACGAAACCGGCCGGCTCAGATCATGATGTCAATTAGGGCTGGTCCTTTGCTATCGCCGACCTCACGTTGTAAACTGCTCGGATCCTCAGTCGTTGTGTGCATTCCTGTCATGCAATAGCTCTTGTCCATAGGTACACGGCGTTTAGACGCCTGAAAAAGCAAACGAGTATACCTGCACAAATGTGTTTCTCTGGTAGAATGTATATCCAATCATTTAATGTATCGTAGGAATGTCACATTGGCTCCCAGCAACTGATGGCATAGGACGTGCCTATATCACAAAGTGTCATGGATGGATGGGGCTCAAGTGTAGTGCATGGTTACCACCATCTGCAACATGAAGCATGAGGCCGCGTCTAGTACTAGATGCACAGATTGATGCCTCAAAATGGAAATTCAGACCTGCGAGCAGTAAGTCGTGACCTATATCAGAATACTGGATTATAACCGAGCGATAACCGGAGTTTATAGCGGACCAGTTCGCACTTTGGACGGTAGAGTTGCATGGGATCACGACATGTTAGAGTCAGGACCGCCTGCGGAATGAGCGGTTGTTGGCAAGTTGTTGCTATCATTTCGCACCAAATGAATGACCCGGTTGCCTAACGTTCTTCACACTGAACGCAAAAACGTCGACTGCCTTATTAGGAGGTGACCAGATCCTTCTGCCCGTCCAGTCACGCTTCCAGTATTACGTGCAACCATGGCTTTTACAAAATCTGAGACATGTCTCGATCGCTTCACGTACATAATATGTATGTGTGCATTTAGTCTAGCGTCAGCGTCCTGATAAATTGGAAATCAGAATTTTATTTTACTAGCTGCACCCATACGCGTAGTTAAGGATGAGGCGAGTCTGTGACTGAGTCTGGAAATTTTGAAAGCTTGACGCTCAACCATTTTGAGGGATATACACAAAGATATACAGCTACGATAGCTCATCGATACACACTCATGTAAGTAGTACTTAGTTACTGTTGAATTTTGTCGGCAAAATCCGATCGTGAGGGTTAGCGAAACAGTACTTCCGCCCTCTGAAAAAATGAACTCGACGCCTAGGAAGACTACGTTTGCGGTCTACGCGAGCTCTCCTCCATCTCCGGTCATGATCGAAGTTCGAACGTGGCAAATGCAAGATCATATCCGCCGAACTCGTAGTTGATCTTGTCCGTCCGCCTGTACAACCCGCCGAACTCAACGGGGTTCGCCTCCGAGCTACCCGTCGAGCCAGTTCGTCCACAGGGCAGCGTTAACGCAGCTTTGAACGCCCGCTGGGCGGCTTCGACGGCGCTCTCGCCGTCCTCCTCCTCCGCGCTATTGTTGTGCTCGCTCGAGACGAACAGCGTTAGCGTCAATTTTCCCGGCCGGAAGATATTGACGACGCGCCGGATGAGCGTCTTCAGGTCGGGGATGCTCCGTGGCTGTGTGGGAAGGGTAGGAAGGGGCACGTTGCATTCGAAACTGGCATAGGACCAGCCGGATTCAGGCGTAACATGGATGGTATAGTAGCCTTCGCCGTTGCGGGCTGGATCCTTGCCAGCGCTATCACGCCACTTGAGAAGGGCATTACACGAGTAGCCGCAAGGACAGAAGGAATAGGCGTCGAGGGTGGTTAGATGTGGTGGGAATAATTCAAATATACCAAGCGAAGACGATAATGCGGTGGCTTGGGCGGAGGGGTTAACCTCAGAAGCTTCAGATGTGAATGAATTAGTCATGAAAGGCTGGCAAGCCTCGGGAGATAAGTGAGTCATGAGAATTTCGATAGTGTAGTCTTGTGTAGTATCGTCTACCGAGTCGGGCAACTCTGCTTCATCGTTCAGCTCAGGGGTAGATAGTGCATTATCGAGAGGAGTGCTTGCTCTCGTTCCTCCACCTGAACTGCCGTCGCCAGGACTAGTTAGATAAAGCAGCCAATGGTCCCCATTGACCTTGCCTACGGTGTAAGCCGCACCATTTGGGAAGATCTGATCCAGAAATTCGATTTCTGCTCTCCATTCTCTGTGGGGCCCAATTTGTCGCTCGGGAAACATGAAGGCCTTGCGCGAATAGAAACAGCGGTAGACAGACGGAAGGGAGGCATATTCCCGAGCAATTTCCAGAATTCGTGGGACCCCCAGAAGATTCAGTGTTGTACCACATGTTTTAAGGATGAGTCGGTGAGGAGAGACAAAGAAGGATGATTCACTAGATTAACCACAAGAGCATTAGTTACAGCCCTTTTGAACTATGTAATGACTAATGATATCGAAGCCCGCATGTAAGTGTTCTGCACTATCGGAAAAAGGCATGCACTTTGCCACATCTCGGTCAAGTCGATGCATCACGCTGCGCGGATCTTCCGGGCATGAATAACCTAATACAGGTCCGACGGACGAAGTCGAAGGCATGGGTCGATTGGGTAGATGCAAAGCGACAAACAAAAGCGGTGAATTGTGCACGGTATGAATGAGTTGTAGAGCATAGGTGATGCAAACACACGATGCGAAGTATGCGCCGCTTCGACCTGTAACCGATCTCGATACTTGTACTCACCTTAGTAGGTACGCATCGGTTTCCATGCCTTCTACCACCGAGAGTATTTTGCACTTCACAATGTCGAGCATGTGTGCCCAGACGTCCCTGGGGACTTTTCTGAGACCGTACTTGCCATCAGTGCTTGTCGAAGCTCCGGGCACGTCTGCGGAGGATGGCTGGAACCAGATCTCAAGTAGCTTCTCCGGTCCTTC
This sequence comes from Taiwanofungus camphoratus, assembly GCA_003999685.1. Classification (NCBI taxonomy): domain Eukaryota; kingdom Fungi; phylum Basidiomycota; class Agaricomycetes; order Polyporales; family Taiwanofungaceae; genus Taiwanofungus; species Taiwanofungus camphoratus. Next base: position 1,353,472 of record CP021223.1, read on the forward strand.
GAAAGGTCCTGTTGGCTGATCTCCACCGCTGGCCATTCGGTCGATGAGCTACGAGCGATGGGTATGCTATCGGGGTGGAGATTGGTGGACAGAGGGGGCGGGGTTGCAGGGATACATGTAAGGGTCAGACGAGCAGTTGAAAGGATTAGAGTGACTTTAAAAAATCTGGAAATGATCGATAGCAGCGACGATCGGCCGTTGCCGCAGCCGTGAGCCGTGACCATGACGCGCTGCCGCCGCGCTCTCAAATATTCGCGGGTTTTTCTGTAGGCATCAGTCGCATTTCTGCGTGATATTTCTCGTGTCTGCCCTCCTGCTTAATGGTTCGCAATCTCGTCTTTCGTTTACCATTTGTGCGAGCTATAATTCCTCGCGTCTCTCAACCCCTCCTCCCGCTGGCTTCCCGACTCGCCGCCGGGCCAGCTACCCTTTCCCTGACAAAAACACCTGGTCCTTCGAGCACTCGCTTGTTCCACCATACCCCTGCCCGCCTAATTTCTCCTCCTCCATCACCGTCGGATGAATCCTATCCGAAAGGCCTGCCTCCAAATGCGAGCCTTTCGCAGCGGCTCAAGCATCTCATAAAAACATACGGCTGGTATGCGCTTGGGGTATACGTCGTCCTATCAGCCCTCGACTTTACCGTCGCCTTCGCGGGAATTAATGTTATTGGCGCCGAGCACGTCTCGCGACTGGCCACGTCCGTGAAAGAATACTGCACGAGCTTGATTCATTCGAAGCCTCCAGAACCAGGGAGGGAGGAGATGGACAGCATTTCGGCGCATTCAAACGGAGGCGGACAGGAGGGACTCTATGCCATGCTAGTGCTCGCCTACACCGTACATAAGACCCTCTTTCTCCCCGTTAGGGTCGGATTGACGGCTGCTCTGACCCCGAAATTGGTTGGCTGGCTTGGGAGGAGAGGATGGGCAGGCGGTGCCGGCACAAAACGTGCCGCGCAGGAGTTCAGAGACAGGATAAGGAGTGGAAGAGAAAAAGACTAAGGTGGGCGAGCGCGATCCGACGTTTGGCGAATCATACAGGTATCGTCCTCTCCTCACTTGGAGTAAATGATGTTATGGTTGATGGTTACTGATACATATTCCACAGTACAACAGTCATCATCACTACTCTTACAAACAATAGATATGCTACATGCGACCTTCGGGCAACCGGATAATCAGAGGAGGATGTTCGTCCATGCATTATGCATTAAGCGGGAGGAATCTCGGTATCTATGAAGGCGCGTTCGTTGCAGTAACCCGGTGCTGCAGCGACTTGCATAAATGTACTCACCCCTGAGGATACCATCCTTGACGAGCTCTTCCGGTTTCGGTCGCTGTTGAAGTGCATGCTCCAACTTATCCTAAAGTTGTAGTATAAAACATCAGGAATACATGGCTGACAGGCTATGGGTGCTCACTTCGAGTTGCGACCGCTGCAATCTCTCCTTCGCCGCCTGAAGGGATGGCGCCACATTATCCTCTGATGGGTCTGTCAATATGATGCCCGCGAGACACAAGCATTGTATATAGCACACCTTTGAGGATGTTGCGTTCAATGAGATCATGTTTATCCGGTCTCTGGCTCAAGCGTTTCTCGAGCGCTTCCGCGGTCTGCGGGTCGATAGACGGCTTGCGTACAGGCGCAGGGCGGGAGCTATCGGCGACGGCGGCTGATCAAGGAATTGGTTTAGAAAGTTCAGGGAGGGGGCCGCAGGATAACCTACACATTATGTCAACTTCTCGACAAGCTTTGCTGAGGAGAGGTGGTGGGATTCGTGAAGGAAAGGGGTTGCAAAGTGATTCAACTTGGATCGAACTTTATGAGAGACGCGAGTGCGCGAGATCCGGAGTGCACGCATCCTGTGCACGTTCTGGGCGAGTTCTGGGCGTACAATGCACGATTCCAGCGCGATGATCCGAGTTACTAGTTGTAGAAATGCAGGAATGAATGAGACTACTGATACATCTATTCGTTTCTGCTCTGCAATCCAATCGATGCTGCACAGGACGCGCGAGGGGCTCGCGGGTCTACAAACATGTGTCCATCGAGATCAGTAATGTATATATCCCAGAATTCACCCTCGACTCTTCCAGTTTCCTGCTGCTCCTTGTCGTATCGCAACCTGAATTGCTTTTGATGTTCCCTCCGCTCTTCCTTGACTTCCCTAACCAAGGCGCGGGCCTCTCGGATGCTTCCTTTCACTCGGTGCACCTCGTCGGTGATGTCGTCGTCCATCTGTTCCAACAGATCAAGTACTCGTATGATTTGCGTAGGTGGTATGTGCGGCAATGGCAGCGGTGGTAGAGGCTTGTCGTCCGCATCTGGAGGGGTAACGATGCATCTCGGAATGGGTATTTGCGATCGCGACGAGGCAAAGGATGAGACTCGGAGTGGAGGGATGACCCTCGTTGTGGAAAGTGCACAGGGGAGAACGTCCGACGTCACGCCAGAGAGGAGAGGAGACAGTGAGAAAAGCAAGGGGATTTGTGGGGCATAAGATACACGAGACGGTTTCATGATTGATTAAGTGAGGATAATGTAATTAAGAGATCGAGTGAGTACAAAGTAGAGACTGTATCGGTACATCCAAAGCGACCTGCGTTTTGAGGCTGGATCTCATGGGCTGACAGTAGGCTGACATTCGAAGAGGACCATTTAGATATCGACTGAGTCTGGATCCCCCCGAATCCCGAATGAGAGTTGTCGCCATGACTCGGCATAGCCATTCGGAAGGCGTTGGTGAAGTCAGGGTTGTCGGACAATCCGACACTTGAGTAGACCAACAGCGGTGGGTAACAACAGGCGTGCACGAACTGTAAACGCTCGTAATCCTAGTAGTTGCCTGAATTGGGTATGTACGGAAGGCACGTGGCCGAGACGCCGCATCACCACGAAGTTGGAAGACTACCAGTCACTAAGATAGCATTGCTTGTCACAACATGTCTGTAGCCAGAGCGGCCAGTGTCCTCCTCCGGCCCAGGCAGGCCAGCACTTCTCTCATACAACGTCGATTCGCGTCCTCACACTCCAACGATGAGCACCACGACGAGCATCACGGCGAGCAGGATACCACCGCGTATCCGAGGGAAGGTACTTGAGATTCCGCAAAGCAGTGGTCCCTTTCCCCGCTAACCAACCTGCAAATTGTAGACTTCTCGTCGCCCGTTTGGCGTAACTTCGTTCTTCTCGGTCTCGCCGTTGCTGGGTGGTACAAGTTCGCCCCCGCCCCCGGTGAAGATACTTACCTCACCCGCTTTATCGCCCACTACTCGACTCCGCGTGAGGTCTGGCAGAGGCTGAGCTTGAAACACTTGATGCTCTCTGTGGAGGGATCGGATGAGAGTCTGTTGATGCAGAGTGCTCAGCGCCCACCGGTGCACAGATACAGATACCCCCAGTGCGTCCCTGTTTTTCCCATTCCGAAATAAAGCCACGGTGCTCCTACGATACCCTTGGGTATGATTATTGATGCATTTTGTACCCTCTTCCAGACGCTTCGAACAATCTTCTCCCCATTCGCACCCAGTTGGCGCTGTTTCCGTCATCAGCGATGTTGTAGTCAAGGGTGACAGGGCGTAGGGGATCCATTGCGTGATTCTTTTGCAATACATAGTGTTGACAGAAATAACTGTCGATGAAAGTGGGCTCGAATGCAACTAAATATCACGCGTGATGATGAGGCTTTCGTTTCAGTTTGTGCGGCACACTCATTGCAGTATAGCTAAGAAGCCAAGTCATATTTTGATCATAGGTATCGCATGGATTCAGCCGTGCGACAATTCATCCCATATTTATTAGTTTTTCCAATGATGCACTTCGTGCATGTAGGTGGCAAATAATAAAGCAGACCTCGGCGCTACAACTTCGGGGTGACTTGTTGAGTACGCTTGAATTGTTGGACTTCCTCTACAGAGGGTAGAACGAACTGGTACTTCCAGACCCAGACCCTACCGGTTTTGACTTCACTGTCCTTGAAGCCCATGTCTTTCCAACGTTTAGGATCATGTTCCTCGACAATCTGACAGATGAGGGATTTCTTGGTGGCGAAAACGGGATCAGTGCCTAGGAATGGAGAGTGTGAAGGGTAGAGAGCGGTAGTAAGGCTATACGAGAAAAAAGGAGAGTATGCAGTCAGGGATAAGACGTTGGAGGATGCAGTGAGGACACAAACTCGTCGTAGCCGGGCGCTTTCAGCATGAAGTGAATATGTGCGGCACGATGGGGATGACGGCCTGAAGGTTCATCGATCAATGTGCGTCAGATATAAAGGATATAAGCTAACAGCGACTTTGACCCACCCAGTAGACGCAGTAGATCCCCACCAGGTCCATCACTCGGCTGCAAACCCGACGTCATCCATCAACTCGAAGAGGACTGAGGAAATCGCACGAACGATTGGGTATGCTGTGGGTAAGATTCCGCGGTAACAGAACGTGCCGTCTGTTTCGGCAATTATCTTGCCACGATCATTAGCTTCCTCGCGACCCGGATACTGCACGTCGTAGATGCCATCGCCATCTGCTTGCCACTGGAGATTCGCATGAATAGAAATACATCTAAAGAATCGTCAATTGCCGAAAACCTACCACATCGACCTTGGCACCTTTGACACCCTCGCCCTTGGTATTTTTGATGACACCATTAAAGAACATTACCTCGCCAATAGTTCCTATCTTGGCAAGCGACGACCCAGAAGGCACTTCTGGGGCATCTGGCTGGTAAAACGGCCCCTCCTCACAGGAATCAGTACAACCCTGGCAGCTTTGTTAGTCATGCTACAATAGAAAAGCTTGTATTTGTGCGAACCAAGGGCTTCGGATGAGTCAACTCATCTACCAATGCGCTCAATCCCAGAATGTCGCTGAGCAGCACAAACTCATTCTTGTAGTCTGTGCTCTCTTTCCCAGCGCGGGTAAGGAATTCGACGACTTTTGCCCACTCCGCATGGGTGAGCGATGTATCTCTGGCGAACGCATGAAGGTGCGACACGAGCGCAGTGATTAGCTGCAGTGTGCGGGGCTCCTTGCACAAGCTCTTGTGAAGTGCATGAACACTAAAGTCTGTTCAGATTTCACCACATCAACTGGAAATGATGGCTTACTGATCAGTGATGGTGTAACTTGTCCCCTCACGGCAGTCCCTTTCAAGAGGCAAGTCCTGAGGAATTTCATGTTTAAGTTGTGCGCGAATAGCAGCGCCAACAAGGAGCGGGTCTGTCATCTGCTTGACAGAAGCCATGATAAGACTGATGCTACGGGGATACGTTAGTAAAGATGAACGTTATGGTACATATATATACCCTTCGAGGGAGAACATGATACTTCCGTGGGGTGAGATCGCGACTTGAAATTTCGAAATGAGAATGTTCACTACTGTGTAAGGGTGGGTAAGGCGCAGCCGGGTCCCGACTCTGGCTTATGCAGATTCGTCTGAGAAGCACACTTCATAGTCTAAGTGAATTAGTCGGCAGCCGTACACGAGTTGTCTCATGACCAACGGACTAGCTGCTTCGGAAGCTATGAGATGCAAGCCAGACAACGGTGTATTTCTGCAATGCTACACGTGATACTTCGATGTGAAAGTATTGCTAGATGTCCGGACCGCCTTGATTCTTGATCCACTAGTTTACCCACAGCCTCTGTCCAGACTGGGGAAGCCCTCTGTCAAAGTTCCTGTCGGAATACATCGTTCTTAGGTTTCCATCCTAGTGAGTGATGTCAGCATCTTCGGGAAGCATAGCAGGAAAAGGATTTCCACAATCATTGGACCAAGAAAAGACTTTAAATGAGCTCTCGATGCATCGCCTGCAGTAATTGATCACCTATATTATCAGCAGGACAGGTTGCACGAGTCGATCGACTGGTTGCGCGCAAAAGTGTTTTCACCATACGACATGATGCAGGACACGTACCACGGGTACTGATGCTTGATAAATGGTGAAAACATAGTTATTCACAACTATCGGTTGATAGTCTGAGTGAGGCGCGAAACGCTCCGGACCAGCTCTCAGTCACGGCACTGAGCGGCTCTCGACGTTGTTCAAATCACTAAAGTGATATTGCTGATCCTGTTCAACGTTTGAGACAATTTTGATGAATTCGCTGGCTTAGCAACAGTTCTAGCATGCCCAAAGAGAGCCTTAAGAACGTGCCATTTAAGAATGAGTTAATAACCACGTTCAATGATACTGCATACAGTGCATTCCTACAAAAGAAGGCTTTCCATGTTTGGGAGACAGGTTGTTTACGTAAGCCAAGTTGATAGTCGAACCTGTCGTATACAGCGCCTGTCAGCGCCTGTATTGCGCGTGTTCTCTCTGTACACTCGCTTTTTGCACCGCAAGTCTCCAGCCCTTCCTTCTCCTCAGCATCAGCCATTCCGCGGATATACCCATCTTCTCGTCTCGCGTTTATGTACGCGACGCACTCATGGCTCTCCGACCGACGCGTAGTTCCAGCTCACGCATTCGTATCTCATCTGCGCTGATCCTTCTCTTGAGCAATGTTGCGCTCGCCAGTCCGCCGTTGGTTGACTTCGATCGCATGGGAGCTGTGGGGATTGCTGGTGCATTTGCAGGTCTAGGTTTGTTTGACAATTCATCCGCTTCTGTATCATTCGATTCTTCCACTGCTACGCTCCTTTCCCGCTCTTCCGACGGTTCCCTATCACCCCTCGGGTCTACAAACACTGGCGGAAGCATTGTGGCAGGCTGTGCACTTGGTGACGTGCTCTACTTTGGAGGCAGCTTCACCTCAATAGGCAATACGTCCGCCAATAACATCGCATCCTACACTTCCTCAAGTTTCTCAGCTCTAGGTTCTGGCGGACCCAACGGAGACGTGCGAGCACTTTATTGCGATTACAACCAGAACAAATTATGGGTGGGGGGTCAGTTCAATTCTCCAGGATCATCTGTCGCGGTCTGGGATCCCAAGTTGTCTTCATGGTCATCTCCACCATTTGGGGGCCTATCCGGTGCTGCAGCTGAAGTGCTGTCCATCACTGCTAACTCCACTGGATCGAGTTTACTGTTTTCAGGCTCCTTTTTCACATCATTTGGCAATGGCAGTGCTTCTTTGAACAACACCAACAATCCCAACGTCCCATATTCTGCCGGAGCATCTCCATTTTCGTCGTCTCTAGTCCCGGTACCGTTGCAGAACGCTGAAATAGATGCGGAACCATCTTCTACTGATGCGCAATTTGACAACATACAGAACATTCTCTGCCCTTCAGGTGCTGATGGTCCGGGACACACATGGTTCGCCGCGGATGGCAACGAGGCCATGATTACTGTCAGGGCCTTTTCGTTGCTTAATGCGAAGGGTATCCGTATCGGTAACACCTTTCTAGATGGGCGGGGTACAACGGGTTTCAGGTTAGTTCTGTTCCTCTTTGAATCAGCCAACTTGAATTCTGACATCCGTCCGTGTAGTGTCACCACCATTCCGGATAATACAGTCCAAACTTTGAGTTATCTGAATCCTCAAACTGGCGAAAACGAAACTTGCACGGATTCGTGCCCTCTTCTTACCGACGACTCCGTAGCGTATCAAGATTTCCTTTTTAGTGATGATGTTGATATCACAGGATTTCAGCTCACCTTGTCTGAATGGGAAGGTGCGGGGCCCGGGTTGCATCTCCTCCAGCTGCTCTCGTCAGGAGCGTTTGCATCCGCCATTACCACCAACAACAGCGTTTCATGCTTCGCGCCGAATCCGTCAAACATCAGCTTCACAGGCACATGGACACAAAAGAATGCAGAAACGAACATTCCTGCCACCGTTCAAACTGTCCTTGTTTCTACTGTCGCTGTAGGCACTCCAGCCTCTCAGGGTCCGAGTTTCACTTGGATGCCCTATGTCTCGGCATCTGGGCAGTATGATATTTATCTACAGGTCCCAGGATGCACCAATTTCCAGGATTGTGGTCTTCGCACCAGCGTCCAGGTCACTGTATTCCCAGGAGCCGGGCTGCAGCCTTGGGTCACAACCGTCTCACAGCAGAACATGGATGATACAACCGCGTTAATATATAGTGGTCCCATTGTTCCCTCATCCCCTCAATTTGTGACAACCATTACCATGACTCTCGCAGACGATCCTGCAGGCAGCGGCCAGGATAGCGAATACGAACTTGTGGCGGCCAGTGTGGAGTTAGTATTGACCAATGCAAATGTTGTCGCCAATGGAACAGGAGGAGGAACCAACGGCACTACGGCAGGTTCTGTGCATGGGTTTGGCTTCTTCGAGTGGCCTTTAAGTTCTGCGTCGACGGTAAATGCTACATCCGCCTTGCCCAGTGCGACAGAAACAAGCCTAGATAGTATCGGGTTTGACCTGCTGAATGCCCTTGGAGGCACTACCGCTTTGACTTCTTTCACATCATCATATGTTTCTGCCATCGTTCAGCATTCCTCCGGCGTCGTCTTTTTAGGAGGCAAGTTCAATTTGACTTCAGGGACCGCTGCCGGCGCCTCCAACATCGTGGCATTCAAAAACGGTGTTTTGACCTCTTTGTCAAGCAATGGGTTAAACGGTGCTGTAATGTCTATCGCTCTTGACGGCGATACATTATACATGGGCGGCGCATTCTTCGATACTGCGTCGTCCTCCACTCAAGGTAGACTCAAGGGCGTCGCGATGTACGATGTGCAACAAAATCAGTGGTCACCCCTCGAGTCTGGAGTCGACGGAACTGTGAACAGTCTCGATATCGCTAATGATCAACTGCTCGTTGCAGGCAATTTCACGAATTTGCTTTCAGCGTCTGGCACTAGTTCTGAACAGAGTGCTCCAGGATTTGCGGCTTGGGATATCAACAAGGGTGCATGGGTGAACAGCGGAGGGTTTTTGGTTGGGAGCATGACCTTCGTAGGTAACGGCACTGCTCCCGGCAAAGGTCAGGAACAATCCCAGGTCGTAGCCGGAAATGTTGCTGCCTCCCTCCAGTATGGCGCAACAGGCTTTGCGATGCTACAAAATGGTGCAAATGGTATGCCGCAGATTACTCCGCTTGGTGTGCAGTTGGATGGTGCCGTCAAGAATACATCATCAAGCATCGCAAAGCGCCGACGGTCTCATATCCATCGTTCGGCCACTGCATGGATCCCAAAGCTTAACGTCTTGCGCATGTTCAAAAGGCAGACTACAACCTCTCTTAGTCCTCTGCCCTCTACGCCTACTCCAGCGCCAGCAGTTCTTGCCGGAGCGTTCTGGACAAACAGCTCGTCATCAAAAGAGATGGCTATAATAGGCGGCAATTTCTCCTTCTCCGCTTCTTCTGGATCGTTATTCCAGAATGTTGCAATCTACGACAATGAGACTGGTACCCTCAAGCCCTTGCAAGGAAACCAAATTAATGGAACAGTTCGCAGCCTCTGGGTACAGGGCGATCAATTATTCATCGGAGGAGAATTTACGCTCCAGGGCAGCAATGCCAACGGATTCGCTATCTATGATCTTGCTGGACAGCAATGGGATATGTCTGGCCTTCAACCCCTGCAAGCCGGCTCCGGATCGAGTGTGATTGTCCGCTCGATCATGGCGTCTATGTCTCAATCCAATACTGTGATTGTGGCTGGGTCGTTTGCCCAAGCCGGCTCCACTCCTTGCCGTTCTATCTGCTCGTTCAACACCGATTCGGCTCAATGGAGTGCTCTGGGTAATGGCATCCAAGGAGATGTGGCTTCCGTCGCATACGCAGGGGTCAGTCTATATAAGCTATATCTATCAGAATTTATTCACATGATCTTGGCAGGATAATGATGACATGATTGTAGTGTCGGGTTCTATCGCTCTCGCAGATACTACATCGGCCAACGTGGTGATTTTCTCCACATCTAACCAGACTTGGGCATCGCTCGGTAGTGGCAGCGACTTGCCTGGACCAGTTACCGCTGTAGCGGTGAATGATGGGAACACTAGTAGTATATTTGCCGCGGGAAGGTACGTTTGCGAGTCAGTTATAGGGCAGGGGTCAAGGTGTCTCACCATCATCGTCTTCAGGACTTCGGATGGCACGTCATCATTCCTGTACTTTTGGGATGGACAGACGTGGTCTGCTGTTGGTGTGTGAATCGTCTTGGGAACGTACACAACTTCGCTGACATTCTTTCCTTCGAAGGATCAACGCTGGCGGCGGCGTCGGACGTGTCTCAATTGACGATGGTTCCCTTGCAAAACACGCATGCCGCCAATGGCGTTATAGAGCCTGATCGGGTTCTCTTTGTGTCTGGTTATTTATCCGACTCTTCATTTGGGAACGCATCGTCAGCTCTGTTCGACGGTCAGACATTCACCCCCTACATATTATCGGCATCATCTTCTGGAGCGCCTGGTACAATTTCTGCTCTCATCCACTCGTTCTCAACATTCACCTTCAGTCATAAGCGTAAGTCTTGTCGCTCTCTCATAATTAACTCCTTTATACTGAGCTGTTGGTCACTTAGACTTCCTCGCAACTGGAGTCGTGATTCTCATTTCGATTGCAATCGCGGCAGGCATCGTCTTTCTGTTGGCCTTGATTGGAATTCTTTGGACGCTCTTTTCCAGGAGGGATGACAAACTAAATAAGTTCGACACTGCCGACATCGATGGGGATGACGATTCTACTCACCGCCCTTCATCCCTACTCGCCCACATCAATGCTGCGACGCGGACTACAATCATCGGAGGGCAAAGTCCGTTCGGTCAACAGAACACAGAGAAAGAAGGGGAGATGACAGGAGCTGTAGTCACTGACCACGATCCATTCGAACCCGATGCAAGTAACTATGTTCGGGCTGAAACACCTTCTGATGCCGTCGTTGGAACAATGGGCGGAGAAGAAATGAGTCGACCAGCGCATGCCCGATACTCCTTTGACGGCAACGGAGAGGGTGAACTACCACTGGTAGCTGGACAGGAAATTGAAGTGGTAGATGATCATGATGCCGCGTACGTCCCTGTCGTAAAATTTTGATCTCTCAAGCTGACGTTGTTCTAGATGGTGGTACGCACGAGATGTGCGCACAGGACGGGAAGGCGTAGTTCCTGCAGCTTATGTGTACTGAAAGTCTAATTTAAACTTGGTTTGCATATGAAGGATAGTGTTTTTGCTGTCGTCGCATTTGTCTTTATCTCTATACCCGTGTTGCATGATTCACCTATGGTCTAATATTCTCCATTCTCCAGGCCCCTCATTCAAACAATTTTTTCTTGCCAGACATTTTTCTCTCATACCTTATACATTATTGCAATGATGACCAGACTATGACATACGTTCCATATCTTCGTTTACTGCAGCGAGCAAGCAGTCAGTCCTGAACGTCTGAGAAGCCTATGAGTAACTATACCTGTAGTAATGGATCCCGGAAGTGTTTCTGGCTATTATGTATAAAGCCGACCTTTGTCTTGAAGTCTTCTCGTCGTTTCTGATCTCTAAATTCCCGTACATGTCGGCCGGCTTCTCTCGCCTCTCCTCGGTTTCTGGCCTTTACAACGTCGGTCCCAGATCCAAATGCACCAAAGCCTCCCTTTCTGGGAACAAGAGCGGAGTTCTTGTCGTTAAGGAGTCGTCGTACAAGAGCGGCACCGAAGTTGGGATCCTCAGCTCTTTGTGTCCTGGAGAACGACTGGGCATAATATCGTCGCATACTCCGATGACCAATTCGAACACCTGAGGGTAGGACGAGCTCATAGTGAGAGTCGCCGTAAGTTATTTGATTGTCAGGGAGTTCGTCCGAATCTTCCTCTGAGCCTTCAGAGACGTCTTTGTCCACCACTTCGTCCACCTCTCCTTCATCATCTTCGAGGTCTTCCCACTCCTCATCCCCAGTGTCTGAGTTGTCCTCTGAGCCACGCTTGACCTTGATTTTCCTCTTATGTGCGTGCGCATCGGGATAAGAGGCGGTGAAGTCGTAGTAGTCGGCGATCTCTAGCTTGTCTTCCTCCGAGTCGTATGCAATCTTGCAATGACCCTTGTCAAGCATGTGCTTGCGCACCGCATCCAAAGCGCGAAATTCCCGCCCCTTGCCGTTACAAAATATACAGACGTTGCCTACGGCGATTTTCTCCCCAAGGTAGGTGATGAGGCCAACAACGTCAACGAGATATTCGGCGTCCGGTATGAAGAACGAATGTGCGATCGACATGTGAGTCAAATTGTCCTCCAAGGACAATGTCGACTCAGGGCAGAAGAGACATTGGTTGGGGGAGAGACGAGCACGAGCGGCTGCAATCTTCTCGTCAATGGTTTGGTTAATTTGTTCCTCGGAGGCTTCGGGATCTACGACCAAGCCTACGTTCCGTGGGTGCGGAGAGGCTAGTCGTGATGTCTGAGCTTCCGATGTCAAGGAGGATAAGGGTTCCGGAGGGGGAACATGCTCAGTTAGAGGCTCCACTTCAGGCTGTGCTTTTGCTCTAGCAGCCGCCTTCAGTTCGTTTTCTCTGTGTTTTTTTGAGGTCAGGTGAGATCTGTACGCATTTTCTGTCGTATACGACTTGCTGAAAGGATGTGAGACACTTTCCAAATATATCTAGATTTGGATATGACTGACCCGCAAACTTCACAGGTGGAACCTTTCGGTGAGGCCATAACGGCTGTCTCGGCTCTCCTCTCGAGGACTTTCTGATTGAAGACCATGACAGAGACTGGTGGTAGACCCGCAACCCGTCGCTTCATGTTGTATCTGTGGTGATCAGACCGATAGTGTTCCCCTGGGAATGAAGATATCAGCCCCCAAAAGTTGCACATCTCGACCAGAAACTTACGCTGATCTTCAGCGGAATGAAATGCGATCGTGCATGACATACAAGTGAACAAGCCTGTGTTCAACTCTTGCTGTTCGACAGACATGTTGGACTTGACAATAGCACGAGTACTATGCTGATGAGACCGGTTAGAGTGAGTCTTCAGTTGACTTGAAGTAGTAAAGGAGTAAAACAGTGACTACGGTGGATTCCAATTCTCAGTCAGCTCTGGTCACGTGGTAATGGGAGGGACCGATCACAAATTGATCGTGTCCACCGCTTGTGTTGGTTCTTGCGTAGTCTCTAGGGACAAATTACGATGTTTTCTTCACCAACAACTATGAACGGCGGCAGTGTATGAAATGGGTCAAAGGCGCGGTAGACACTTGTCACTGACCCAATGACGTTCTACGCATCTTACCATTCTGGATTGTATAAAATCTTATTGACAAGAAGATAGACCACCGTCTACACCCTATAATGACACGTCTAGAGCCTGCAGGCCTTACATCTGGCCTCACTATAGCAATAAAGCTTCCAGCGTAACATGGGTACGTGCGTCATACATTACGGAGAACAACTCGAAGGCATCCTATGCCTTCGCGCCCTGCAGAAGGACGAAGTCAGCATTGTCATGCGGCAAGTTCGGCCTCAAGCAAGGAAGATAGCTCACAACAACGGGTATACCGAATCTCTCTGCTCTCTTCCGCCGCTTCTCAAGCTCCTCTGCGTCGACCGCCTCAAGTGGAGGGGCAGCGCGCTTCTTTCCGTTCATTGGAGCCGGGTTTTGTATTGCCACAGACGGTGTCTGAGTAGCTACGGACGGAGCAATACCGAAGCGAACAGCGCGTGCACGAAGTTTCTCGGGAGCCTAATTGTCGCCATCATTGATGAGCCAACGAACGTACGAAGAGAGAGGATTCATACATCAGGCGCAGTCGCTGAGACTGAGACTTTGGCTGTGCCATTCGATTCAGTGGCGAGAGCCTTTGCCGTTGACTTTGGTTGAGTCGTCTCGACGAGAGAAAGACCGAACCGCGTAGCACGCGCCTTCCGCTTCTCTAGCTCCTCATCTTCCGTTCCATTGGTAGCAGGGCTCTCGCTGGGCGAAGGATCTTTGGCTGTCGACGAGGTGCCCGCAGTCTGCACAGAACTCATGTCAACACGCGACCGGGGACACGCTGTGGACGTCGCTTACTGCTTTTGATGCCGGAGGTGCAGCTGACACTGGCTTCGAGCGTGTTGGCGACGAAGCTGGCGGTTTTTCAGGTGCCTGTGCGGTTGGTGTAGCAGATGCAGCGCTGTGGTAGGCAGGTTAGTCAATACTATCGAGAGCTGATACGGGGGCCCAGCGTCTGTACTGAGCTACGACGAACGCACTCTTTAGGTGGCACTAGCTAAGAAGAGGAGGAACCGTGAGTCTGTGCAGGTATGGACGCATACAAACCAGACTGACCGACTGGTGGTTTTGAGCAGGAAGAGGAGCAGGTTTGGGTGGTGAGGGGGTCTGCCTGGGGGCTGAGACTGGCTTGGATGAAGCATGCTGTGCGTTGTAGACGTTGATGGCGGCGGGGGTGGCGAGGATTTTGTTAATGAGGTCCTGCTTGTTGGCCTTGCTTGGGGCGGAAACGCTGGCCTTTGCGAGGATGTCTTTGAGGGCGACGACCTTGAGTGCTTTTCTGTGGAACGAGAGGGTCAGAAGGGAGACGGCGAGGAGAGGGGGACGGAGACACATGCAGCTTGGATTCCATGGTGGATGTTGGGTACAAGGAAGTGAGCAGCCACCGGGAGCACGTGGCGGGGGAGAGGAAGGAGATGGACCAATCGGGACAGGATGCGATGCTACTGGCTGTCTCCATCGGTGCAGCGTCGAGCTTGCTGAGTGGCCAATCGCAGTCTCTCTACGGCCAATCAGAGCAGAGGTCGACTAACTAATAAGCATCATGGATCCCGTCGATCATCTCTTCAACACGAATCCTTATCACTCCTACAGTATGTTTTTCTTTTCAAAACATACCCGTCTCCCCGTCTCACATGTCGTCTCACAGGTCATCCTCAACCCCACCTATACAACTTTTACCCCCAGCACCAGCCTCCTCACCAACACCAGCATCAACACCCCCATCAGCACCAGCACCAGCACCAGCACCAGCACCAGCATCCTTCTCGCCAACCGTCTCCTCGTCCGTCGCCCACTCCTACCCCTATCTCCCCGTCATCTCACAGTCTCTTCCTCCACCACCAACATCCTCCAGAACCCCAGTCCCAGGACCAGCGCGACCCCGAGCCCTCCGTTGACCAGATCCAGGATGATGCCCCCCTCGATGAGGAGCCCCTTTATGTCAATGCGAAACAGTACTATCGCATCCTCAAAAGGCGCATTGCACGCGCCAGGCTCGAAGAGCTTCACAGGCTCTCCAGGCAGAGAAAGGTAAGCCACCCGTCATTCCGTGCATTCATATACCTCGCTCACAGTGTTCCAGCCTTATCTCCACGAGTCGCGTCACAAGCATGCCATGCGCCGTCCCCGCGGACCTGGCGGTCGCTTTCTCACCGCAGACGAAATAGCCGCCCAAAAGGCCACTCAACAACTCGAGGCGGGCCCCTCTACTTCATCCTCTCACAACGGAGACGATGACGATGCAGAGCAGGCCGATGGTGACCTGGACAAGGATCTGGACATGACTCTAGATAGCCCGCTGGAACCCAAACCGTATCCCCCTATTCAGCCACAACAGCCAGAGAATCAGCGTGAGCAAGCTCGCCCGGCTGTCTCCCAACTACCTCTTCAGCCTCGCCCACAGCCATCGCAGGCGATCCAATTACAATCGCAGCAGCAGCAGCATTTGCGTCCTCAGGTCCAGTCGCAATCGCATTCGTCTCAGGTTCAGTCGCCGTACAACCACCACCTTTCCCTGGGACACAACACCAGTCCCATCAATCTGATGAACGTAGGGTTTCACCATAATCTTTCTCACCCCGCTACCCCTGTTCCGCTCTCTCCCCACCTGTCGGACGCTTTACAGCCGCCTGATCACGTGCACCATGACCATTCCCGCCACGACCATACTCGCAACCTTGCATCCTCATCGTCGTCGGGCATGGCTAGCCATATACACCAGGACACATCGTCGGCACAACCTGTGGCGTCCAGTGCTCAGCCCGCGTCGTCCTCAATCAACCTCCGCGCACCTTACGCTGCCATGCAGATGCACCATGTCCCTCATCCTCACGCCCATGCTCGCCACCATCATTCTTATGTCAACAATGTCGAAAGACTGTATACAGAGGAAGGGAATGTAATCAACTTACCCCCCGATTCCCTCAAAAGTGAAATGCAGTCGAGGGCCGATGACATGATGCACTATGGGAATGGTGCGGGGTCTTCGAGGAGATAAAATCGCCGCTGCAAATGGACATTGGATACCTCTAACGTTAACCTACGTATTGCTCGCTTCTTTTGTCGTTCTGCTGTGCCTCATTTTTGCTGTCTGCTTTATAATATGCCTAGATGCCTTTCTATGGGGGTTGGTTCCGGGAATCAGTAGACACCTTGCTAGCTTTACTTCTATACGTTGTGGCATTGAGTTTGGTTTGAGTTGAACTGGAATTTAATCGCTACAGAAAGCACCAGGAATCCAGGCTGTTCATTAGAATGGCTCTATATCCATGGCATCGTCAGACTGGGAAGCTATCGATGCATCTGGGAATGATGATTCCTCCGCTTCCGCTTCACGCACTCCATTTGACCCTGCCAGTCCCACTCCCTCAATCTCGGAGTTGCCCGCAGGAATGACCAGGGGCCTGAAAAGGACCAGTGCCTTGCTGGAATCCGGCTCTTGGTACCTTGGTGTGGGCATAGCCGAGACGTGTTTTGAGAGGCGTTCTAGAAGAGCGGGAGACACGGTCATATCAGGAGTCGTTTTGGTTGACGCGTCCGACTCTGACTCTTCCGTATCGGAGTCTTCCAAATCAGTGACGACGATACCTGCGTGAGTGGTCAGAGGTAAACGAAGGACAGAAACTCTTGGACATGACCTACGGTCTTTCTCGATTTCATACCATGAAGGAGACTTCATTTGAACGTCCGGCAGGTCAACAACCGGGGAAGTGGGTTCCTCGACGGAGCCTGGACGGACCACAGGCACTGATGGCGCATCAGTGGGAGGGTAGGTGTACATAGACGTATCCCATGATGGTTGGGACTGCACAACAGGTGCCTCAGGTATACTCGCGGTGGGGATTGACGTGAATCGCGCGGCAGCCTCGCTTAAAGATCGTTTCAATGCATCTGCAGCCCCGTCATCGGGGGGGTCCAGAGAGAGTTGTGCTATGCCGTGCTCTAAGACATTGCATCTGCGCCGCTTGGAACGGGATAAAGGAGCAGACTGAGAACCAGGATCGGGTGATAGAATATTCTCGTCGTCTGGACCTTTTCTTTTGAGGGAGGGCATACGAAACCAGGGGTGTATATGCACCGGATACGCCCAAGTGGTCATCGTTGTGCCCAGATAGCGGAAGATTATGACTATAGAAAACGGAGGGATCGAACCAAAATGCGGATGATCACTTTGGACCGGGATATAACGAGGGAGAATTCGTCAACTTATAGAAAGAATCACGCGCGCGAAGGTTCCAGCACCGGTAAATCACGTGATAACATATGTTGCTTTGGTGACGATGGCTTGCACCCGTGATTTATTCAGTAATAGTTTGCATACTTATGAGTTGAATAATCAGTGAGCCTCGGCACATCTAGCTGGAGGGATAACAGCCTGAAATATTCTATGTAGACCAGACTGACTTATATTATTGCTGGGCTACCATTTGCCGTTTACTGCTAGCCCAGTCCACGGCGTCGGGCAGATCGAACAATGGTGCAGTGGTTACGTAGGGTGTTGCGTCAAGTGAAAGATGATTTTGACAAAATAATACGAATAGCAGTCGGAATAAATGTAAATGAACTCAGACAGCTGTGTTTACATACTTGCAACAGTGCAACAGGCGGAAGCATGGACATTCTGTCATCATTGCATGACGAATGTGGACGTATCAGACATACTGAACAACTTAAAGTATGCATACACCAACTCTACCAATCCAGGATCGGTCTAACCACGCTTCTTCGAGACACCAACCGTCTTGCCCCGGCGACCTTGTTATGAAGTATTGTAACGCAAGCAGTGCATATCAATAAAACGATACGTACCTGTCGTCTTCGTGTGTTGACCCCTCACACGGAGACCCCAGAAATGCCGAAGTCCACGATGCGCCCGGATCTTCTTAAGCCGCTCCAAGTCGTCGCGAATCTTCGAATCTACACCATTAGAGAGAATTTGAGAGTTTTTGCCATCCACGATATCCCGCTGTCTGTTGAGGAACCAAGTAGGGATCTTGAACTGTGTTGGGTTTTGGATAATGGTGACTAGACGCTCCAGCTCGTCAGAGTTTAGCTCGCCAGCGCTGATCATAGTCTAGTGAGCAGAAAATTTGGATTATGATGCAACTGTGCATACCGTTTTGAAAGGTCGACATCTGCCTTCTTGCATACTAAATTTGCGTAACGGCGACCAACACCCTTGATCTCCGTCAAAGCGTACATAATTTTGCGCTTGCCATCGACGTTGGTGTTCAGTAAGCGCAAGATATGCTATGCATAATGTGAAGAATAGTCCATGATTTACCTAATGCCTGTAGATATCTCACCTGAAATTGTTGATGGGCTTCAGGGACAACGAGAGACATATTTGGGCGCTTGAATGCTACCTGCGCCATAAGATCAGCACCCACTCTCACCAAGCTCATCCAAGCCCGTCAGGGCCATCCATCCATGATGTCCCTCTAAATGACATCTTTCCAGCGGCCCGCTTTTTTCCTAGTCCCTTCACGTCCTTTATGTATCTGAATATCGCAATGAAGATGCTCACCTATTGTTTCGGTGCTTCAGGAGAGGTTGTAGGTGGTCAATCCAGGAGTCAACCGATTCAGACTTCGGTAAAATCCGATGCTTACATAATACTGAGCTATTCGGCGACAGCCGGCAGAGACCAAGTGCTCTAATAAACAGTCTAACGAGGGTGTAACTAAAATTTGGAAACAATCATTTGTAGAGAGCTCATATTTGCACAAGGTGATGTGGTGGAATTTTTATTTATGAGCAGATTTGTTTGGGTGCCAGTAATCACGTGATTCTATTTAGTGGAGAATGAGATCTGATCGTTTGACGGCGTCTTTCCCGATGTAGCAAAAGGCATTCTGACTCGTATGCGACACCTTATCCTCTTGTACACCACTAGTCTGCGTCGCTCTACACGCAATATTTCCAGCATGGCATGCTCATCTGTTTCTTCAACCTGGACGTCATCTAGAATACGAGAGGAATTTTTCAATTTCTTCCGCTCCAAGGATCATACTTTCGTTCCTTCTTCATCTACCGTACCATACGAGGATCCGACACTACTATTCGCGAATGCTGGTATGAACCAGGTTATTACTGTCCAATTGTTTTCCAGGCTGTGTTCTCACCGTTTTTGTAGTTTAAATCCATTTTTCTTGGAACTGTCGATCCTCAATCGGACATGGCCAGGCTGAAGCGCGCTTTCAATAGTCAGAAGTGTATCAGAGCTGGCGGGAAGCACAACGGTGAGCGTACTGGTCAAAAGATATGTATATATGCTTAAAGCTTGCTTTAGATCTTGAGGACGTTGGAAGAGATTCATATCATCACACGTTCTTCGAGATGTTGGGGAACTGGTCTTTCGGAGACTACTTCAAGGTATGTTCTCAGTGTATGAAATGCCAGGGTCCTCGCTCACAACCCAGTGTAGAAAGAAGCTATAGCATACTCCTGGGAACTGTTGACAGAAGTTTACAAACTGCCCAAGAGTCAACTCTATGTCACGTACTTCGAAGGCGACCCGCAAAACGGCCTTGTAGCAGATATTGAGGCTCGACAATACTGGCTCGAACAAGGCATTGCTGAGGACCATATCCTGCCCGGGAATGCCAAGGACAACTTTTGGGGTGAGATTCTCTCTAGTCTATGTATCAGCCTTGCTCTAATGATGGTTCTATCATGTAGAGATGGGAGTAACAGGTCCTTGTGGCCCTTGTAGGTATGCTCGTCGTAGTGTTTATTGTTGTCTTTTCTCATTCCACTCTCAGCGAAATACATTACGACCGGATCGGCAATAGAAATGCAGCTCACCTTGTCAATCAGGATGATCCCGACGTTTTGGAGATTTGGAATAACGTTTTCATTCAATTTAATCGCGAAGACGATGGCTCCCTGAAACTGCTCCCTTCCAAGCATGTGGACACTGGCATGGGTTTCGAGCGTCTTGTATCCATCATCCAGGGCAAGCGCTCCAATTATGACACCGATGTCTTCTTGCCTTTATTTCTCAAAATCCAAGAACTGACAGGTGTGAGGCCCTATCAGGGTAAATTTGGCGAAGAAGACGAGAATGGTATCGATACCGCCTATCGGGTTGTGGCTGATCATGTCAGAACGTTAACTTTTGCCTTGAGCGATGGAGGAGTTCCAAACAACGTTGGCCGTGGTTATGTCTTAAGACGCATCCTACGGAGGGGATGTCGCTACGCGAGGAAGAAATTTGGCGTTAGCATTGGATCGTTTTTTTCATCACTGATTCCAGTGGTCGTGGAACAATTGGTTTGTTCGCATCCATAAATGTGGACATATGCTCATCCTCATCATAGAGTGACTCATTCCCCGAGATAAAGAGAAGGACCGCAGAAATCAAGGAGATTTTAGACGAGGAGGAAGAATCGTTTTCCCGCACTTTGGACCGTGGGGAAAAGATGTTCGATCAATATGCAAGTCGTGCCAAGCAACAGAATTCTACTCAGCTTTCAGGAAAAGATGTTTGGCGTCTCTACGATACATACGGATTTCCTGTCGACTTGACACGCTTGATGGCAGATGAACTGGGATTGAGCATTAACGACGATGAATTTGAGGCGGCTCAGGCTCAATCAAGGGAGGCCAGTAAGGCGGGTCTGAAGAAAGGAACTAAAGATGCAGTCAAACTTGATGTCCACGACATCGCGGCTCTGGAGAAAACAGAAGGTGTTTCTAAAACAGACGACTCTGCCAAATACTGTATGTGTATACATTGGACTAATGTTTTCCTTCTCGATACAGACTGAGCATTGACAGTACTCGGCAACATTACCGCTAACGTGGTCGCGATATATTCGAACAGAACATTTTTGAAATCCACATCAGGGGTTCCCGAAGATGCAACGTTTGGCTTGATACTTGATCGTACAAGTTTTTACGCAGAATCGGGTGGTCAGGAGTACGACACGGGTAGCATTGTCATAGATGGCGTTGCGGAATTCGAAGTCATCAATGTCCAAGTATTCAACGGGTACATTTTACATATTGGACAGATGAAATACGGTATGCTCGAGATTGGAAGTGAAGTGGTGTCATCTTATGATGAGGTCAGTTTTAAGCCGTACATTGTCGCTACCTGAAGATGAATTGAATACGACTACAGCTTCGACGATGGCCACTTCGCAACAATCACACTGCAACTCATATCTTAAATCTCAGTTTGCGAGACGTCCTGGGTGACCATATAGATCAGAAAGGATCACTCGTTGCGCCCAATAAGCTTAGATTTGACTTTTCACATAAGGCACAAGTGTCTCTTTCTGAACTAGCCAGGATCGAAACGTCAAGTCAAGATTGGATTCGAAAAAATGTCAGGGTGTATAGTAAAGAACTTGATTTGCGCGCCGCACAACAAATACCGGGTCTCAGGGCCGTTTTCGGCGAATCATACCCTGATCCGGTACGAGTAGTCGCCCTGGAATATCCCATCGATGACATTGTGCAAGACATCCATAATCCGAAGTGGAGGACGACGAGTATCGAGCTCTGTGGTGGAACGTGAGCGTGCACAATTTAAACTTGGTTGCTTATATTGAGGAATGCCTAGTCACGTTTCGAAGACAGGGGAGATCAAGGACTTAATTTTAACGGAAGAATCTGGAATTGCGAAAGGTATCCGACGTATTGTCGCAGTGACTGGGCACGAAGCTGTTGAAGCACGTCGTAGAGCAACAATTCTTTCAACTAAGCTGGATCAACTGGAGTTGATGAATGACAACGAGAAAGATGCTGGCCTGAAGAACTTCACCTTAGTATGTCAATCTCTATTTTCTCGCAACATTTGACTGATATGGGCGCGACAGGAACTCGGTCAGGCTGACATTTCGGTGTTGAGAAAGTCGGAGCTGCGTGATCGTCTTGCAGTCGTCCGTAAAGCCTTCGACAAACAGATGAAGGAAAGAGAAGCTGTCGCCAACAAGGTGGTGAGTTGCGAGCTGAACAGTACACGGCCAACCAATTAAATTCGTTTCATTCAGGCTGTTGACAATATCATTGAATACTTCCTCGAGAACAAAAATTCTGAAGTATATTTCGCAATTCTCTATGTCAAAGGCAATGCCAAGGTATATTTGATTCCCTGAAGAAATTTTCTTGATACCGATCCCTCTGCATAGGTTCTTCAGAGTGTTGCTCAACAAGGCAGGAAGCTGGGAAAATCTCTCTATGTTTTTAGCCCAGATGGTGATGGAAACAAAGTAGCCCATATTAATTATGTTTCTGAAGTGGTTAAGGCAAAGGGACTGGATGCCCGTGGATGGGCTTTGGCAGTTACGGATGTAATAGGTGGAAAGGTTAGAAATAACCATCGCTTCTGGGACTTCGCGATTAATTGTTCTCTTAGGCCGGCGGAAAGGAAGACAGCGTACAAGGTGTTGGTGTACATGGAGCCAAAGTCAATGAGGCACTCGAAGTTGCTAAGAACTACTTTAGGAAGGCAACCAACTTGTTCTAGCACATCTATCAAACTTACTCTACTTCTTAGTCTTGTTGAATCATGTATCCCGCAAGCATCAGGGAAAATCTTCTAACATTAGTGTTGCAAATGTTTGGTCCATCAAAGCTTGACGCAGCATGAGATTTCTAATCCTTTGCTCTGAAAGGTTATGGAAAATTATAGAAATGGGGTAAAGCTTTTGTCATCCTTATTGTGAAAAGGTTGGAACAGATTGTGTTTTTTATGATATTTTCATCAGATTTAGCAGTTGTTTACACACTTTTTACAAACTTTTCAAAGTAAGAGGCATCAGATAATGGTAAAAAGAGTTATCCTATTTTCACTGTCTTTTCATCATCCCTTGAAGCAAAGGATTGAAAACCTCATTCTGAATGAACATTGAATGCCTAAACTGAAGACTAAGTTCAAGTTCAGTTTATGTTTGATTTAGTCAATGGCTTAAAGATTTGGTTCAAGTTCAGCAATAAGCACATCTGAGCACATTTGAATGCTGAATAAGATATGCAAACTGAAGGATAGCTCAGCCTTTCAAACTCAATTATTACTATAGTGTTCTCACTTTTGCAATCTCAGAAAAAAAAAGATGGGTGGTGAGAAAGAAAAGTCTCACAAGATGGGTTTTTAATGTTTTGCTTCAAAAAATTATAAAAAGAGTAAAAATAAAATAACTTTTTTATCATTATCTGATGATTGTAAACATGTTTGACAGCTACTGTCCACTAACACACTAATTTTTTTAAGGATTGCTAACCTAAGGTACATTTGGGTGGAATGATGGATAGTCAAAATTTATGTCTAGTGAGCAGTGCTCATTATCAGTGGATTATCTGTACTTGGTTTGAGAGTCCCTTATCTAGCAAGCAGTGTCAAAAGTGAAGTAAAGAAAAAATGGGGGATTTTTTCTTTTGTCTTTTTAAACTGCTCACCCAGTTTGGACATCTGCTGCAGCTGACACTTTATCTATGACAGGCAGGTCTCACTATCACAGGTGCTGTGGTAGGTTACAGCATTGCCCAATACAATGTGAGATGATCTGGTTATCAGATAGAGCTGACTTGGTGTAAATCTTAAATTTGACTAGTCAACATGCAAGGTTGCACTTCTCAGAGGATGCACCATATGGCTGGACTCAGTCATGTTTAGTGGCTTTTGTTCATTAAGTGCACTAATTATTACAAGGATCACTAACACTTAACACCAATTTTTTTGATGTCAGATAGATGAAAAAAAATAATGCTCAGCATTATGCACTGAAAAGTGCACATGCACAGAATGCTTTTGAATGTAAGCTTGTCAGGAATTGAATGATCAATGTTTTAATGCCTGTATGAGTTGAGATGATATCTCCCTCACTGTGGCCACTGTGACACTGTTGGAGTGCATGTTATGTCCAGCCACTTTCTGTGAAAAGAAAGCATATAACTGCATGATAAACCAGGCCCATGTCAGTATAGAGCCATCAGAGTGTAGTCAGAGTTCTAGTTGCAGAGAAAACATGACATCATATAATGTCAAATACATTCAAAATATCATCACAAAATCAGGCCCATAATCAACATTTATAATCAGCACACAGCTGTTATTAAAGAAAGAATTTATCAAACAATGAGGATGAGTGTGAGGACAACTGTCAGGATCTTGCCCTGGTTAGCCTTAGGTGTTGTCAAGAGTACACAGAACCAGATGTATTAGGCATAGCATAGTTGCAGCAATCAGTAAAAGACTAAGTCTATGACAATGACAATGAGTCACTCTTTATGGCCAGTGCAGGTATTTCCATAAACAACTGGCCATTACAATTATCTAAGCCAACCCCTTACACCCTCTTTTCCTAGAATGAGCACCATGAGTGCAAACTGTTGATATATACTGCTGTGTATCCAGTGCTGGAAGGTTATCAGTCTGGGCTGTAATTATGAGAATATAGTCCTTGACATAGAGTCAAGATAAATTAAGGCATATAAGATAAGATTCAAAGACAATAGTGTCCCCAGAAGGTGAAGTCTCAAAACAAAGTTCCCTCACACTGATAAGCTCAGAATTTTGAATATAGAAATAAGTTGAAAACAGACCAAATAAAGGGTTTTAGCTGTCAGGAAGTGAGGTGGATGTGAGGATCACAGCAGGTGGGATTAACAGATCCCTTTTCAAGCTCCTTGCTGATACAACCTAGGGGACCCTGGTATCTAGGAAGTGCTCCAAAATGTGGTTAAGAAGTAGTGAGGTAAACTGTGGGAATGTGAAGAGAGAAGCTACAACCTGTATGATACTGGGAGACCTGTATGTCTTGTTTTATATAAGTGAGGGAGTAAGGGGTCAAGGGTCCTGCACAACAGGATCTTGCTCCTATGTGCTAGGCAATCCCGAAGACCTTGCGAGGTCCTCCAAAGTGTGCAAAGTTCTTTGAAGTTCTGCGAAGGCCTTCGAAGTTTTAGCTAAAGTGCACTAGCTGACTTCGTAGGCCGCTGATACGATCTAGGGAGTTCTGAACTGGGGGGATGAACCTAGGGAGTAGGTCCAACGCGTCTCAATGAGTAGCGAGAGCTAAAGTGGTGTGGTACCTGTGAAGGATATCAGAGGAAAAGGTAAGTGAGGGAACACAACAGAGAAACTACCTAGACCACTGTCAGGGGCCTAAAAGTCTAGTGTGTGCAGAGGAGTAAGGGGTCAATGAATTCTGCACAACAGGATCTTATGCCGAGGTGCAGACAGTCCCAGAAAGGTAGGAGCATGGTCTTCTAATCCGATGGCAGCGGGCTGGTCGAATGCTGGCCAGGTACAAAGGAGTTGAAGGAACTGAGGGTGCACTGATGGTAAACCGAGAACTGAAAGATAAACTGAAAACCAATGTAATCGAGATAGGGGATACTGCTGAGGGCTGATGGCATAGAAATGGGACGTAGGGCTGGCGTAGGCGATGACTGATATACTGGACTGTGTGCAACACGTGCCTATAGGATATAACAAGGGTGGAGGCACGCCAGATGAGGAAGAGGAGGGGGACTGGTTACTCAGACCGAAGTTACTTCAACTTCGGGAACATTGGACGTAGAAAATGTAGAACTGCTGCGATATACGATATAATAGGACTGCTGGCTGACGATAGGCATAGAGATGATAGAGGGGAACCTTGTCAGACTGTAGGGAAGCCTTAGAGCAGGGGAAGCCCAAATCTGAACTCTGAGGGACAAGTCTGTAGATTCTGTGAGACAAGACAGGAGCGCATATCTTCTCTCTGCTGTCTGGTAGGTACAGGAGACTACATAAGGGGTCCATGGTGTCAAAGTATCTTACACAAAATAAAACTGAAGAAACCGAAAACAAACCAAAAATTGTAAATCTAGGATCCGATCAGTGTACCATATGGGGAACTAAACTGAAGTAGGACATGAAACAGGGACACTGAATGCGGTAGAAAGGTTACTGGGGAATGGCACAGGGTGAGGGATGCTTATCTAGAGATCATCATATGGAAGATGGGCTATCTAACCAGACCTTGAGGGGAACAGAGATCTAAGAGTGCTGAACTGTCAAGCTGATGTGTAGAGAGTCTAGGCAATACCAAGGGATCATATGGACATCATGAACAAGAGGCCAGGACTCCGGACCGAGGGATCGAGAACCAGAACTGAGGACCGATGACTGATAACCGAAGGACTGGAGATTGAGGACCAAAAACCAAAGACCAAAGGACTTTTGCTCAATTTCTCTTGGCCAACAAGAGGGACTTGGAGACATAAGAGGGATGCTAGGATGAGCTGAAGGAGTGCATTACAGAGTATGAGGGACTGCTCTGTGGGATAGAGGTGTGCTGTAGAACTTCCGATATCTGAAGTCTGAATAATGATGTTTTGGTGCATTGACTGGGATTCTCAGATAACATTATGATGCACAAACAGTGGGTCTTTGTCCTGATGATCTGTAGAGTAGTCTAGAGGCACATAGAAAACTGAAAATGGGTGCTTTCGAGGTGCAGAGGTATATCAGACCTATCACCACATAGAGTTAGGGAGCAATAAGTCAACAGAATATGGGTTCAACTAATTGGTGATGAGTCCTGTAGTCTCCTGGGCTCCGAATCACAATTTTAGGAGCTTTCTAATCCCCTCACAGACCATTCTATGACCCTTCTACAGCCTACGACAGGTGGGATAGGTTTCTATAATGTTCCTAACATCTCCTTTGCTTCCTTAACCCTTCTAACACCCTATGAAGTCCTGTGAAGTTGCATGAGGTGCTATAAGGTTTCGAACGCTAGCCATGAAGTCTCTAACTCCTGCTAAGTCCACTATCAGACACTGCCAGCCCTCCCATATTATTCTATTGGATCTAGGCCCCAGCTACTACGTCACTCATCCCGGGTTTAGCTAAGAAGTCTTAGCTAAGTCTCTTCTAGCTCTTGTGATTGCAGGCACCCCTGATAGGCTCCGAAATGGTCTGAAGTTCTGAAGGCTGGACTTAGGAAGCCTTGCACACCCCCTGGGTCTCGATCCTATGTCATAAGGTCCTTTTATGGTGCATCTATATGATCCCACACCCATTTAGGGCATCTTCTATCCCGATTAGGACAAGTCCTGCTGCTAGAAACTTTGTATGCTTTTAGCCCACTAAGACAGTTGATTATGGCACATGGCCACTCTCGGATAGTCATCTCGCCCTCATGGATGGACTTGGTCACCTTTCTACCATATGTAGTTCCCCTGTTTCAGTTTCTATTTAGTTCCTACCCTCCTCATGTTCACTTCGGAGCCCATGCACTTTAGTACACATTTCGGACTTGTAAGGATCACTTTGCATAAGAATAGTTCATCTCACTCTCCCTTATTTAGTCAGAGGTAGTTTACTATATACAACAGAGACCCCTCAGTGCACGCTTCTCCCTTTGGAATACAAGTTCCTCTGTAGCTCCAATCTCAGAAAAGTGCTGTGAGTGCAACCTTAGGAACAGCCCTAAGCCCCCAAGTCTCCACCCTAGCTCCATCTCAGTATCTCTAAACTACGTCTATGCTCACAATATATCTATAAACTACGTCTACGCTTCTCAAACTGCACACTATGATCCATGAAGTCACTGTGACTTTGCACTCTTCAGTACACCCTATAGCACCTATCCAGTGGGCCTCCGCCTTAGTTATACCCAAAGGCTCATGTTGTGTCATCCCTATATCCCACAAATAGCACTACAAATCTCCTATAGCCTTCAATTGCAGGTTATAGTACATCCCCTATGGCCTCGAACTCCCTGACCCACGCCTCGAAGTCAACAGACACTTCAGCACTTCCAGTGATCTCATCCTTCCATCCCTATTCCAAGTATTGACTCCCCGAACCATCCAACCTCTTCTACAGGTCTCCTACACTAGTCAAATCTCGCACATCTCACTCTAACAAGCTTCAAAGCATTATGCCCTTTAGCTAACTTTAGTTAAAGACTTTGGAGCAGTCTTGTACCCTTAGCCGATTAGTTGAAGCTATATTCTATTGGCTTATTGCTCCCTAACTCCACACAGCCTACAAAGTCAACTTGTGTGCTTTAGCTAAAACTTTGAAGGACTTCGCAGAACTTCGAAGGACTTTGCACACTTCGGAGGGCCTCACAAGGCCTTAGGGATCGTCTAGCACCTAGGAACAAGATCCTGTCACGCAGGACCCTTGGCCCCTTACTCCCTTGCTTACAAAAACAAGACATACAGGTTTCCCAGTATCATGCAGGTTGTAGCTCCTCCCCTCACATCCCCACAGTACACACACTATCTATTAGCCACGTTGATACGACCTAGAGGACTCTGGCACCTAGGGAGTGCTCCGCCACGTGACTGGGAGGTAGTGTGTGAACTGTGGGGATGTGAGGGGAGGAGCTACAACCTGTATGATACCGGAAAACCTATATGTCTTGTTTTTGTAAGTGAGGGAGTAAGGGGTCAAGGGTCCTGCACAACAGGATCTTGTTCCTAAGTGCTATACGATCTCTAAGGCCTTGCGAGACCCTCCAAAGTGCGCGAAGTCCTTCAAGGTTCTGCGAAGTCCTTCGAAGTTTTAGCTAAATCACACGAGCTGACTTCATAGGCTGTATGGAGTTAGGGAGCAATAAGCCAATAAACTATAGTTTCAACTAAGTGGCAGAGGGTACTAGACTGCTGTGAAGTCTTTTAGCTAGAGTTAGCTAAAGGGTGTAAGGCTTAGAGGTTTGTTAGAACGAGGTGGGCAAGGTTTGGCTAGCGTAGGAGCCCTGTAGGAGAGGTCGGATGGTTCGGAGAGCTAATACTTGGAATAGAAATGGGAGAACGAGGTTGCTGGAAGCTCCAAAGTGTCTGATGACTTCGAGGTGTAGGTCAGAGAGTTCGAGGGCGTAGGGAGATGTACTATAGCCTGAAATGAAGGCTATGAGAGAGGCGTAGGGCTATTTGTAGGACGTAGAGATGACGCAATGTGAGCCTAAGGGTATAACTAAGGTGGAGGCCCACTGGATAGGTGCTATAAGAGGTGCTGAAGGGTGCAAAGTTACGGTGATTTTGTGGATCGTAGTGCGTAGTTCGGGAAGCGTAGACGTGGTTCATAGATATATCACGAGCGTAGACGTAGTTCAAAAATACTGAAACAGAGCTGGGGTGGAGACTTAGGGGGCTTAGGACCGTTCCTAAGGTTGTATTCGTGGCACTTTCCTGAGATCGGAGCTACAGGGGAACTTGTATTCCAAAGGGAGAAGTGTGCACTGAGGGGTCTCTCTCCCATACATAGTAAACTACCTCTGACTAAATAGGGGAGCGTGAGGTGAACTATTTTTGCGTGAAGTGATCCTTACAAGTCCGAAATGTGTACTACAGCACATGGACTCCAAAGTGAACACGAGGAGGATAGGGACTAAATAGGAACTGAAACAGGGGAACTACGTACGGTAGAAAGGTGATCAAGTTCATTCACGAGGGCGAAATGACTATCTGAGAGCAGCCATGCACCGTGATCAACTATCTTAGTGGGCTAGGAGCATATGAAGTTTTCTAGCAGCGGGACTTGGCCTAATCAGGGTAGGAGGTGTCCTAACTGGGCAGAGGATCATATGGATGCACCATAGAAGAACCTTATGGCATAGGATCGAGGCCCATGGGGTGCGCAAGGCTTCCTAAGTCCAGCCTCCAAAACTTCGGACCATTTCGGAGCCTATCAGAGGTAGCTGCAATCACAAGAGCTAGAAGAGACTTAGCTAAGACTTCTTAGCTAAGCCCAGGATGTGTGACGTAGTAGCTGGGACCTAGGTCCAATAGGACCATATAGGAGGGCCGGCCGTGTCCAATAGTGGACTTAGCAGGAGTTAGGGACTTTGTGGCTAGCGTTAGAAACCTCATAGCACCTCGTGTGACTTTGCAGGACTTTGTAGGTTGTTAGAAGGGTTTAGGAAGAAAAGGAGGTGTTAGGAATGTTATAGGAACCTATCCCACCTGTCGTGGGCTGTAGAAGAGTCATAGGATGATCGGTTAGGGGATTAGAAAGCTTCTAACATCACGATTCGGGGCCCAGGAGGCTACAGGACTCATCAACGTTACAGAGCACTCCCTAGGTACCAGGGTCCCCTAGGTTGTATCATCAGCAACGAATATGAGACTGCTCCAAAGTCTTTAACTAGAGTTAGCTAAAGGGCATAATGCTTTGAAGTTTGTTAGAGTGAGGTGTGCGAGATTTGACTAGCTTAGGAGACCTATAGAAGAGGTTGAATGGTTCGGGGAGTCAATACTTGGAGTAGGGATGAGAGAACAAGGTCACTAGAAGTTCCAAAATGTCTGTTGTCTTTGAGGCATAGGTCGAGGAGTTTGAGGGTATAGGAGGAATGTACTATGATCTGAAATAAAGGCTATAGGAGAGTCGTAGTGCTATTTATGAGACGTAGGGAGGATGCAATGTGAGCCTTTGGGTATAACTAAGGTGGAGGCCCACCAGATAGGTGCTATAGGATGTATCAAAGGATGCAAAGTCATGTCAGCTTCGGAGATCGTAGTGTGCAGTTCGAGGGGCGTAGACGTAGTTTGTAGATATATCGTGAGCGTAAACATAGTTCAAAGATACTGAAACAGAGCTAGGGTGGAGACTTTAGGGGCTTAGGACTGTTCCTAAAATTGCACTTGCAGCACTTTCTGAGATTGGAGCTACAGGGGAACTTGTATTCCAAAGGGAGAAGCGTGCACTAAGGGGTCTCCCTCCTACATGGTAAACTACCTCTGACTAAATAGGGGAGAGTGAGGTGAACTATTCTTGCGTGAAGTGATCCTTACAAGTCCGAAATGTGTACTAAAGCTCATGGGCTCCAAAGTGAACACGAGGAGGATAGGAACTAAATAGGAACTGAAACAGGGAAACTACGTTCGGTAGAAAGGTGACCAAGTCCATCCATGAGGGCAGGATGACTATCTGAGAGCGGCCATGCACCGTGATCAACTGTTTTAGTGGGCTAAGAGCGTACAAAGTTTCTAGCAGCGGGACTTGTCCTAATCAAGGTAGGAGATGCCCTAAATGAATAGAGCATCATATGAATGTGCCATAGAAGGACCTTATGGCATAGGATCAAGACCCAGGGGGTGCACAAGGCTTCCTAAGTCCAGCCTTTGGAACTTCAGACCGTTTTGAAGCCTATCAGAGATGCCTGCAGTCACAAGAGATTGGAGAGACTTAGCTAAGCCTTCTTAGCTAAACCCAGGATGAGCGACATAGTAGCTGGGGTCTAGATCCAATAGAACAATATGCAAGGGCCAGCAGTGTCCAATAGGGGACTTAGTAGGAGTTAAGGACTTCATGGCTAGCATTCAAAGCTTCGTAGCACCTCGTGTGACTTCACAGGACTTCGTAGAGTGTTAGAAGGGTTTAGGAGACAAAGAAGGTGTTAGGAACATCATAGGGACCTATCCCACCTGTTGTAGGCTGTAGAATGGTCATAGGATGGTCTGTGAGGGGATTAGAAAGCTCCTAAAATTGCGATTCGAAGCCCAGGTGACTACAGGACTTATCATTGCATTCTTAAGCCATCAGATTCAGACCAGAGCCTAATGCATTTTGATCACCCATTGAGTTATTATGATCATGGGCTTCAGAAATCAATGCCAGTACAGCAGTGATGGCCAGTCCTGCAGCAGAGTTGAGTGTCATAGTGGTATTGAAGCCATTCCTCAAATACTTATGCATCCAACCTTGATAACAGTGATAAGACTGAAGAGTTTGAAGCCTTTAGTGGTTTGTACCCAGGGGGAGTTTAAAGCCTTCAGTGGTTTGTACCCACATTTCCCTAACAAGTGTTAAGTTTGACTGGCACTATAGCTTAATGGTCTAAAGCATCGGAAGGCCAGTTGAGAGGATGCAGGTTCAAATCCTGCTAGTGTCACCCTTTTCTTGGTTCAGCCATTGTCTGTGCTCATCAATGGTCCAAAACCATTCCAGGAATAATTCCTGACTGGGTGCAGTGTATAATGACAGCCCTAAGTTGGATGTCACCTAATAGGAGTGGTTGCAGGTTGAATGCAGAAAATGCATTTATATCAAAGCTTCCTTCTACAAGCAGCTGGCTGTAAATGGCAGGATCAATAAACAGTCCAGCCAATACATTCAGTATAGCCATTTTGTAGTCACAGCATATTGCATCTAAAGGTGCTGCAATTCACAGCATATGAATGTGTGCAATCACATCTTGCTTGATCACATGATGTGTAGTTGGGTTGCAGCAGACCCCTCAGATGTTAAATGTGGACATCATCACAAAACAGATGATTCAAATTTGTGGATCATCTGTCCACAATGGTGGGGGGCTTATTTCTGCTGATTTTCCTTGTCTAATATGAGCCACTGCTTTGGCCATTTTCTTGTTTTGGAAGTAGCTTGAGTAGGCCAACTTATATCACACAGGGATAGTCCAGTTCTTTAACAGATACTTTTGTGATGATGAAAGCATTCATTTCTCCTTTCGATTATGATTGGTCTGGCTAATCCACATTCAGCAAAGGGAGATAGTGATTTTACTGACAACACCAGGAGAGAAAGTGTTGTTGACTTGTGTTTTAACCTTGTCAATAGAGATGGGAATGTTTTGTTTTGTCTACTCTCTGATATGTCAATTGGAATATGACTGATGGCAATCACTGTGAGAGTGGTCTGGATGTCTCTTGATGGTAAATTTTGTATAAAAGCATATGACATCTGTGTGTGACTGTCAAATTTCTCCCCTCCAGGATCAACAGGGGCCACAGGAGGCTGATATGGCATATAGTATTGAGTGGTAGATGGACCTCATCCCACCTATGATAGTGGTTAAGGGTCTGTCTTCCCATCTATTGTCAGTGCTTGCTTTAGTTTTGCAATTTGTTGGTGAAGTGCAGCAATAGTACAATTCAGGGGTATTCCTGCTAGCTCACACTGAGCATTATAGTATCCTGATGAGTACTCAATCTTCTGTACATTAATAGCTTGTGATGCTGCTTGATCAGTGTGTGCCTCATTATATGAGTGGTTTGATTCTGCTTGTGCTTGAATATGTTCAATAATGTTATACTCAGCCATGGCCCTTGCTGAGTGGGGTGCTTTGGGATGTCACTGATAGACTCTGAGCACAGATGTCAAGTTTCTGTGACAGCC
Source organism: Taiwanofungus camphoratus (assembly GCA_003999685.1). NCBI lineage: Eukaryota > Fungi > Basidiomycota > Agaricomycetes > Polyporales > Taiwanofungaceae > Taiwanofungus > Taiwanofungus camphoratus. The sequence goes on from CP021223.1 coordinate 1,386,698, forward strand.
ATTGTGTCCATAGTCTTGTCTTGATCTATTAGATCAAGATGGGGCATACTGGTCCTTTAATGAAGACTAGAGTGCGATTTTCATATGTGAGAGTGAGAATATCCATAATTGACACCTTTGTCAAACCATAGTGGCTTGACTGTATAGTATCAACAGAGTAGCTCTGATGTCTGTTCTCACAGTTTATTCTGAGCATGTTGTTTGTGTGAAAGTCTATGCCATTTAGACATATCTTGTAGCTCCAAATAGTGGTCAAGGGCTTTCAGATCTTTACAATTAGAATAGGATTCCCATAGAATATCCCCATCATCAAAGTGGACTAAGAATTCAATGAAGTTACCCCTCCATTGATGAGCTACAATCTCATCTATAAAATATTCTTCTTCTGAGTTTTGACCAAAGTCATACAAAGCCTTAGGCTCTCTTCCTGAAAATAGAATATCATCATTGGGTTCATGATGCCTTAACAATAAGACATGAAAGGTAGGATGAATCCTTCTCTTTCACAGTTCTTTTGAAAGATCCAGTGTATAGCTAGATGTTTCAGAGTGTGCCTTCAGAATTTTAAAAAGCCCAGTGAACCATGACATCAGTTTTTTAGTGCTCTCTTTTGGCAAAGCAAGGTTTTGAGTTGATAGATATACTAGTTTTTCCTTTTGAGAACTTTCAGCTAACCCCTCTATGTTTTCAGCATGTTGATGTTGATTGGCATAGTGAGTTTGTGAAACCTGACTCTCAATTATAGCATTATGAGCTGCAGCCAAATTGTCAAGAGCACACTTTGCAAATGCCTTCACTCCTGGCATTGGCTCTCTTACCAGTTCTCGGATTATACATGGCATATATCCATAATTCAGTTCAAAAGGTGCAACTTCAGTGGATGCATTGATGCTTGAATTGATTGCAAATTTAACTAATGAAACTTTCTCAATGCAGTCAGTGTGCTCAGGTTGTACAGTACTGTGCAAGATCTGTGTGATTGTCTGAATTGCACACTCAGAAATGCCATTGGTCTGTGGATGGAATGCAGTAGATATAAGAAGCTTGTTTCTTATAAGTCAATGGAAGTAAATTTCAGATCATGATCAGACATGATTGATTTTGGCAATCCATAAATTTTTAAGATATAGCCAGGCAAGCTCAGAAGCCTTGATGGTTGTCACAATTGGTATAAGATGAACCATAGACATGAATCAGTCTATGACAACCCATAGATAGTCATAACCCTAAGATGTTAAAAATAGACCCACAAAATCCATACTGATAGACTTTCATGGCCAAGTTGACACTAGCATGCTATAAAGCAGTCTTAGAGGTTTCTGTCATGATGACTTGAAAGTCTGACAAATGTCACAGCTAGCACAAAACTTAGCTATCTGTTTGCCCATTTGCAGCCACCAGTATCAACAATGAATATAGTCCAAAGTTCATTGGATTCCAAGATGTTCATAAATACTATAACCATGATCCAGGATGATCATTGTAAGTGTCTGATCCAGGATGATCACTGTAAGTGTCTGATCATGAAGATGAGCCTGTGGAATGTATAACACATTAGTATGTGTATTTGTATCATACCAGATGAGTCCATCTCTTACTGTGAAAGGTTGTGATCATTAGGATATTCAACAATTTTAGTGAAAAAACTGTCCTTTTTATAGCCATCCTTGACTACATATGTGAAATCAACAATCTGTGCAATAATTTCTATAAGTGGTGGTCCTGCTATTGCAGATTCCAGAACAGTTGAGTCCTTTTTAACTGAAGGTGTTGGTACAAAGGGTGATATGCCTCAAGGTTGCTTGCCTTCTGAACCCAGGATTTGACTGGCTCAATAATGTGCTGTGTACAAATCTCTGTCATCTGATTGCTTGAGAGCATTTCTCCATGAGGATCCAATTGAATGTCTGCATTCACATAATTCTATGGATTATGCAGAATGTGATACAATTTCTTTCATCGCATATCTTATCGGTCGGACCTCGGATCGGTCCCATGACCTTTCGCTTCTATGACGGGCCTCAGGTAGGCCCAGCTTCTTCACGCAGCATCTTGACTCATCGCTGCTTACGGTACGGGCCCCGGTTACTCATGGACACTGACTCATATCGGGCCCCGATTACACATTCCGTCTTATGCTTACTGATTGCTAATATGGCCCGATGACTCATATCGCCTTACTTACGCTTACTCATGCTGATTCTTAGACCACGTGCCATGGTCCGTGCGCAGAGTAGAATACGTATATAAGGCCCTGTACTTTGTAGGTCGGACCTTAAGTTCGATCTGGTTACCAAGTAGCTAGTTACCACTAAGCAATCTTATACTCGTATCTTGCGACCTCTCACTTCGTACCTGAGTACTCGCTCGACTCTATCGACTTCGCCCAGGAGGACATACGCAGTGTCCATAAAGCCTCACTACTATCTCTAGTAGCCAGGTCCTCACGTTCGAGGCTTTCCGGTCGTTGATACCAGCTTGTATCAAAAGATCGAACTTACGCTAAGTCGCCCCTAGTCTTATCTAGTAGGGCTAACCGCTAGACACCACGTCTACCATCGAGACAGTCGACCCCACCGCTTGGGGATTGCCGACAAGCAAACGACGCGCCGCTTCTGTACGATTGTCTTCGTTGGACCTTCGTTGATCAGAACCTCAATCCGATCTACCTGAACTCTCCACTAGCGTGGGCAGGGACAATTTCGAATCGACGAGCACAGGAGAAATTAGCCTCCTATTTCAGATGTAACCCTCCGCCAGACGGAAGAGACCCAGCTGGTTTCTTTCCCGCTGATAGGCACCAGGCCCTTCTAGACCCCGTGGAGCGCCCTCACTCGACTCTAGGACCTTAGTCATGACTTCGACGCCACTCGACATGTCCGATACAGCCCGAAAAGCCACCGCAGGACTCTCTGATAGCCTCGAATCACGCCACCGCCACTCCGCCAGTTCTGGTCCGATGTTCCGGTGTACCGGTCCCTCTACGCACAATACGCCACACGCAGTTGCCACTCAATGTCCTCGCACGTGACCGGTCTCGCCACTCCGATATCGCTCGATTTGCTACGATGCGCCACTCGATGTACTCGATAACGCTACGGCCCCAGGTCTTGTCTTAGTATATTTCATGCCACTCCATAATTCGTAGTACGCAAGTAGTTAGGATGCCACTTGTACTATGCCACTCCCGATGCGCCTTACATTATAGTACAGTAGTATAAATGCGATGTATGATGTCTCGGAACAACAGAGAAGTTTTCCTCTATCCTGCAGAGCTCAAGAAGAGCACCTTCGATTTAGTCACCTACTGCGTTCTACTGCGTCCTTCCGTCTTCGATTACGTTCGAAGAGTTGCGTCTACTATCTGCCTTCTACAGTATCTTGAAGGCTTGCGTCTCGTCCGTCTTCGACATCAGTCGAAGAAGTTGCGTTCAGTCTTACGCCCGCCTTCGAGCCACATCGAAGGGTTGTGCTAGCATCTCCCTCTCTAACCCAAGTCCGCCTTCTACAGAAATTCGAAGGGCTGTATATCAGCTAAGTTCTCACGTTTAAGCCTCTCTCTAGTATAGTACAGCATAGTAGCGCATCGAAGCTACGTCGAGCAGTCGCGACACACGTAGAGGGTCGTCGAAGACCTTCATAGACGTCTCTCGACCCATTTGAGATCGGGAACCCTTTGCTGCTGACTCTCCCCTCCACACTAACTAGTTCCATAGCTTTCCAGCTTCTCTAGATCGTACCCAGTTGGGGTTGGAGTGTTATAGTGCGCATTATTTCTGGAGCCCACCGCGAGGGGATTTCAGGCAAGGAATCCGCCGCTTTCAGATTTGCCGAAGACGTCTCCAGTATTCACCCGCTCACAAGCGCGTGAGGCTGCCAGTCGTAGCGCAAGCGAAAACCTCGACAACAGTTCTACCACCCTTTCCACAACTCCTGACACCTTCGACCACGAGGAAGAAGACCTCATAGATCACGAGCTAGAGTTTCCTTCAACCTCCGACGAACGTACTTTGTCTCCCGAGCTTCTAGGGCTATCTACGCCAGAAGTCAACCTCTCGTCCCCCGATCCCTACGAACAGTCCGGTTCATCGCCTGAGCCAGAGGACCCAGTAGAATCAACATCGCATACCGCTATCCCCACTACTACGACTCTACCCTCATCCCAGCAGACCGTTACTCCATACATTCTTCCCAGTTCTTCGAATCACCCCACACCAGCCACCATCAATCCCTCTAAACCTACAATGAATCAGAACGTGGCACCTACGCCTTTTATGCCCCCTCGAGGCCATTCGACAGCCCCCATCTTCGACCCGACAGAAGTCCAATCGCTTCGACGTTACTTTCAAGACATCGAAGTCTTACTCACCCAGTGCAGAATAGTCGATGACGCAGAAAAGAAGTCATGGGCCATTTGTTACCCCTTGATCGACGTTGCAGACCTATGGGAAACCCTCGAATCCTTTTCCAATCAGACCAAGACATACGCACAGTGGAAAGCCGACGTCCTAGCACTCTACCCAGGTACCGATGACACCAGGAAATGGTCCCTTGCAGACATGGACCAGTTGATTGGGGAGCGCGCACGCATTGGAATCCACAACGCCGCAGACCTCAGAAGCTACTACCATGACTTTGTATCTATTACGAAGCACCTAATCATGCAACAATGACTCTCCGACATCAAACAGAGTCGAGCATTCCTACGAGGCTTCCAGCCTTCTCTACTCGCGCGACTCGAGGCCCAACTTCACCTGAAACATCCTGACCACTATCCCGATGACCCCTATCCACTTTCCGATATTCACGCAGCGGCCACGTTCATTCTCCACGGTACTTCGAGTATGCCAACAACTACCCCGCCCGGCATGATTAAGACCGAAGACATCTCGACAATCATTGAGAGCCTATCGAAGACCATCGCCACCCTTATTCAGCCCAGTAGTAACAAATCGAACGTAGCCGCTAGGCTCCCGTCAACCCAAGGTAGTACAGAACAAACCTGCCACTTTTGCGGTGACCAGAACCATAGTATTCGAAGCTGCCTGCACGTAGAAGCAGACATAGCCACCGGGAAATGCAAGCGTAACACCGAAGGAAAGGTCGTACTCCCAAATGGTCTATTCATCCCGTGTAGTATCCCTGGCATTACGATCCACGACCGCCTCTACGAGTGGATTCGCCGCAACGCGCCAGCAGCACCTGGCCTGCTCTACGGCATCAATGAATAAGCCAGCATCCAGACCTTCACGCTCAACACGGAAGGAAGAATCGAAGCCCTCGAAAGAGAGCTCCTACAGCTTCAAAAACGTAGGGAGGTCTTCGACGGCGTCGAGATTTTACAGCGCAAGAAACCTACTACGACAGCGCCGCAGACCACAGAAGTTTCTGATATGACCCCCATCTCACACAGTACCAACAATCCAGTGCCTGACACAGTCAAGTCAGCCGCTCCTACCGAAGTCCCAGTCCCAGCGACCCCAGCTAAACCTTCGACGAGTACCTCTGCACCTTCGACGATTCCCGCAGCTATAGTTCCCCCGCTGTCCGTACCCTCGACACAGCCCGCTACCGTATCTACTCCATCAGCACCCCCAGTCCATCCCTTTGCAAATGCTCGAGATGCGACCTACGCTCCGCCGAACCTTCGAAACTTCGCTATGCCGCCTAAGCCTTCGAACGACAAGGGCAAGGACCCAGCTTACAAGACCATAGTTCCCATCCATCAGCCCAAGCTAGCCAACGACATCTTCGCGCGCTCAATGAGAGCTCCTCTTGTCATGCTGACGCCAGAAGAACTCCTTTTGATCTCGCCCGACGTACGCAATAGGTATCGAGAAGCAGTTACACCCAAGCGAGTATCAGCGGAACCCGTCAATGCGGCACACATCGTAGAGATTACCGACAAAGACGAAGCAAAAGAGGTACACCAGCTATCCTGCTCTGGTGCAGCGCTACAGCCAGGAGCTACTATCGTCCCTGATCCCTACGAAACTTATCTCAAGCACGTCCCACATGGCGAACATCCCGCCGATCTCACGGTTGCCCACGACTCGAACGCTATCTGTTCGATCTATGCGCTCGTCGACAATAAAGAACAGATCGAATGTATCATAGATCCAGGCTCACAAATCGTAGCAATGTCGGAGGAAGTCTGTTTAGGCCTGAAGCTTCTCTTCGACCCTACGATACAGTTAAACATGCAGTCCACCAACAGTGAAGTAGACCGATCTCTAGGGCTCGTATGCAACGTACCCTTCCAAATTGGTGAGGTAGTGTTATATCTTCAGGCTCACGTCATTCGAAATGCAGCATACGACATTCTTCTCGGACGACCCTTCAACGTCCTTACGCAAAGCATCGTAAAGAACTTTGCGAACAAAGAACAAACCATCACGATAGTATGTCCCAACTCCGGTGAAACCCTCACAATTCCTACGTATCCACGCGGAAAACCACGCTTTCGACCGCAACATCATAGAAGCTGTCCGCATGCGGGTTTTCACACTTCAAGGATTTGATACCCCATCGTCAAGGAGAAGCAGCCCTAGTCATCGACTACGATGGGGCAAAGCCAAGTATTTCTTTCGTCGCTCCGATAAATTCTTCGATCTCCGGCGCAGTCCAGTCTCTTTATTTCTCTGCTTGTTCTTCAGTCTCCTCACATTTGCAGTCTCTCTATACCGCAGACACAAAAGCATCCAGTTCGGCCACATCGAACGCTTCGACGTGGGCTTCGACACTTCTATTTTCAGCCCCTTTTGCTTTGCTTCCTAATCCATCCTCTTCGAACTCTTCGAATCGTGCTTCGACCTCTCAGCTTCTTAATTCCATTCATCCGACATCTTCTACGTTGACTCACGAAACCTACGCAGCTACTAAGAAGAAGTACAAGCCAGTCGCACTCAAGACTCGTCCCGTTCTAGGAGCGGTCCCCAAGCAGTTTCGAATAATTTGAGATATCAAGGGTGACCCCCTATCCATTATGCCAGTACTCTCAGCTGACCCCCCACCCTTCGAACCTACTGGCCGTTATACGCATGAACACTTCGAAATTACGGAGAAGCTTCACGACAGCACCTTTCTGCTCCCCGACGAGCGTCGAGTTCTCCATCACTTCATGTGCTTGCACAACGAAGCCTTCGCATGGATCGACGAAGAAAGGGGATGCTTCAAACCAGAGTACTTCCCTCCCATAGATTTCCCCATCATACCACATATGCCCTGGGTGCAGAAGAATATCCCAATTCCACCCAGGATCTACAATCAAGTCTGCGCAATAATCAAGTGAAAGATCGACGCAGGTGTCTACGAGCCTTCGAACTCGTTGTACCGATCGCGTTGGTTCTGCATAGTAAAGAAGGACGGGAAATCTCTTTGACTTGTACACTCCCTCAAGCCCCTTAACGCAGTTACTATACAGCACTCCGGCATACCACCAACGCCAGAATATCTCGCAGAACAGTTTGGAGGAAGACCGTGCGGCGGCATGCTCGACCTCTACGTAGGCTACGACGAACGACTCATCGCGGAGTCTTCGAGAGACCTTACGACGTTCCAAACTCCCTACGGTGCCATGCGACTCGTCACCCTTCCGATGGGTTGGACGAACTCAGTCCCTATATTCCACGACGACGTCACGCACATTCTACAACTCGAAATCCCGCACTCTACAGTCCCCTACATCGACAACATTCCAGTCAAAGGCCCCGCATCTGACTACAACGACGAGCGGCTGCCTTCGAACCATGGGATTCGAAGATTCATGTGGGAACACTTCGAAAACTTGAATCGAATCGTTACTCGAATGCGCTACGCAGGAGGAACCTTCTCCGGCGTAAAGAGTGTTCTAATCTCGTGCGAAATCATGGTCATAGGGCACCGGTGTACTCCTGAAGGATGGTTGCCCGACGACTCTCGAGTCTCAGCAATACGCAACTGGGGCCCCTGCGCTACGCTCTCCGATGTTCGAGCGTTTCTAGGAACTATCGGAGTTGTTCAAATCTTCATATGCAACTTCGCCCATCGTGCCGATGCCCTCGTATGCCTTACGAGGAAGGATGTAGAGTTCGAATTCGGTCCTGAGCAAATCATAGCACAAGAAGACCTCAAGGACACTCTACTCTCCTCCCCCGCACTACGAGCTATCAACTACAATTCCCCGTCCCCCGTAATCCTCGCAGTCGACACTTCATTCATTGCAGTTGAGTACCACCTTTGTCAGTGCGACGAAGCCAACACTCGAATCCGCTACTACAACCGCTTTGGCTCTATCACGCTGAACGATCGCGAGCGAAGGTTCTCTCAACCTAAACTCGAGATCTACGGTCTATTCTGTGCCCTTCGATCTCTTCGACTTTACCTTATCAGCGTTTGAAACCTCATCGTAGAAGTCGATGCTCGCTACATCAAAGGCATGCTCAAGAACCCAGATATCGCCCCCAGCGCAAGCATCAACCGCTGGATAGTAGCCATCCTCACATTCCACTTCACGATAGTACATGTTCCCGGTACAATGCATGGCCCCGATGATCTCTCTCGATGTACACCACAGCCAGGCGACGCGGTTGTAGAAGAAATCGATGAAGACTTTGACGACTGGATTGATCACATGCACTCCTTTGTACATCAGATACTACCTCCCCCTCATGCCCCTACGATGTCCGTTCTAACCAACGCAGAAGCCGAGGACGGCTCCAATTTCAAAAAGGAGGAAGATAGCTACGAAATCGTCCCGCGTTCAGAGCAAGCGCAGCTCGCAGATGCAAAACTCGATGAGGTCCTCGAGTTTCATCGAACGCTTTCAAAGCCAGAAGGCATTTCGGACAGCGAATACGAAGGGTTTCTCAAGTACTGCATACTGTTCTTCCTGGATAACGACACTCTATGGCGAAAAGACAACCACAGCGCGCACAAGTTGGTCGTCAAGCCTGGCGATCGCCTTCGAATCCTTCGAGAATGTCACGACCGCACTGCTTATCGGGGCATCTACACAACAAAAGTCTTCGTCAACGAACAATTTTGGTGGCCGTTCCACTACGCAGATATAGCATGGTTCGTTCGAACGTGCCATCTATGCCAGTCTCGTCAAGTTCAGCAAATCCTTATTCCCCCTACCATTGCAATGCCCGCCTCTATCTTCGCAAAGATACATATCGATACGATGCATATGCCCGCATCAGGTGGATACAAATACCTCGTACAAGGAAGATGCTCTCTCACGACGTACCCGGAGTTTCGAATGCTTCGAAAAGAAACAGCATCAGCGCTTGCTGACTGGATCTTCGAAGACATCCTCTGTCGATGGGGCGCACTCAGCGAGATCGTTACGGACAATGGTGCAGCGTTTATCAAAGCGGCAGACTATCTGTCGAAGAAATACCACATCAACCACATTCGAATCAGCGGCTACAACTCTAGAGCGAACAAACTCGTCGAACGACCGCACTTCAGCACGAGACAAGCCTTGTTCAAAACCGCCGACAGAGACGAGAAGAAGTGGTCTCGCGTGGCGTACTTCGTATTCTGGTCCGAACGCATTACGACTCGACGACGCATGGGTTGCTCACTGTACTTTGCGGTAATGGGCACCCACCCCCTCATCCCTCTCGACATCGTAGAAGCCACGTACCTTCAGCCCCCTCCCACTTCAATTCTTTCTACGACAGATCTCATCACACGTAGAGCAATCGTGCTCCAGAAGCGCGTGGAGCAAGTAGCCGAACTCAGCTCGAAGGTCTACGAAGCCCGTCGAACAGCAGCACTTCGCTTCGAAAAGGAGCACGAGCACTCGATCAAGGACTTTAATTTCAAACGTGGAGACTTAGTGCTCGTACGAAACACGAAGATCGAGAAGTCCCTGAATAGCAAGATGCGCCCCCGCTACTTAGGCCCCCTCATCGTTGTCTCACGCAACAAGGGCGGTGCGTACATCATCTGCAAACTGGACGGCACAGTCCTCGATCGGCCCATTGCAGCCTTTCGAGTCATCCCCTACTTCGCTCGACAATCCATTCCTATCCCGGACAATCTAGAAGACATCTCAACTGAGCGTCTTCGAGAACTTGAACGATCCAATTCGCTCAGCGACGATGACGATGACATCGTCGAAGACGTCGAAGAAAGCGAACAGTAGAAGCCCCTGTCTCTTTACTTATACTACTACGATGCGTACTTTCAACGGTCTCTTTTCTCTTACTATATGCTTGATTTCACCTCTCTTTCTATTTGATCTAGCGTCATTTTTACCTGTACCATACATGATTCAACTCGACTAAGTCACGATATCGCTTTGACGTTCTACGAACGTTTCGATTTGAACGTTGCACGAAGGCTCACATTCTACGAGTCCTCCTAGGCAGTGATGACAAACTGAGCCTACCAACGCCACCATTTTTCTTACCAAGTCCTTCGATATGTTCTTCTTCTTCGAACGCTTCTATTTCCTTCTAACACGCATTTCACAATTGGGACAAAGAATGTTTAATTTTCTATAGTACAAAGACCACGACCTGCCACAAGACAACGACTACTCCTCATTGCCCGACTCAGCACCCACGTCGAAGCCGCCGCCCGCAATCGCCTCCTGTTCCATGCGAATCAGCTCCAGGTCGAGGTCATGGAGCATGGCACGGCGAAATGCAATGTTCGCGCGCTCTGCCCGAATCATGCAGATGACGGTGCGTGACTGCTCGTCGAGGTCGAGCAAGTCCAGGTCATCCTGCTCGAGGCCCAGGCGACTACCGCCATCCAGGGGAACCTTGATAGCGGGGCGAGGCGGCTGGGCCACTCGATGGCGCTTTGATCCGCTGGCCTCTCCCGTCGAAGGTCCAGGCGAAGGAGGGGGGGCTGCAGAAAAAGACAAGTCAGGGACAAACGCAAGAAAGAAGAAGAAGACTCACCCTGCTTCTTCGCACCACCGTGAGTCTTCTTTGTATGACCCAAAACCGAGACCCCACCGAAATAGCAGCCCTGCGCTGCCTGGATGCACCGCTCACATGCAGTGGCGCCCTCCGCCCAGACACACTCGACGGTCTGAATGCGGATTCGACATTGATCGCACTACAAAGAAGTATTAGCTCAGGAGAATAGCTGAAGAAACAAATCATATACCTTTTCCCCCGCCTGCTGCTTCATCCGTGCGACTCGTGCCCAGTCAGTCTCGGGCGCCGTTGAGCCGTTGCGGTCGCTCTTCGACGCCTTCTACAAACCGGTCAGTAATCGAATAGGAGGGCAAGACTTCATAACGTACCGCCGCAGCGTCACCCTCATCATCCCGAGCCCGTTTCTTTCCCTTCAAAGAGGCAGCGGCCCCTTCGACGTGCTCCCCAGTACCCTCCATCATCCTAGACACGTCGGCATCGGTCAACTGCGTGGCCTCCTCCGCCTCTCGTTGAAGGGCAGCCTCCTCCTCCTCATGCTCCCGAGCCACACGCGCGGCTTCTTCTTGGTGGCGTTCTTCTTTGACACGACGAGCCTCGGCCACAGCAGCATGGAGGCGTGCCTCTTCTTCGCGACACCTCTCCTCTTCAACGCGACGAGCAGTGATGGCGTCGATCGCAGTGGCCAGGGCCGGCCATTCATCGCGGACCCACACGGCCCACGACTCGGTGGCAATCTTGGCGAGCTCGTCAACCAGCGTCGCCACACGCTCATCCACCTCCGCGTCCTCAACGGGCCCCTGCGCCTTGCGATATGTACTCTACAACAGAGGTAGTTAGCAAATAGGAAAGGACGAGCTGATAAGAGGCGTACCAGCAAATCTGCAACATCCTGCGCCCAAGCTTCGACCTCCTCGGGGACAGTGTTGGCACAGGGTGTATCGAGCACCGCGATCAGACGGTCCCGGGCACGCTGAACGCGCGAAGCGACGACAGCGGGGGTAGCGGAACGAGAAGGCATTGTAAGGTAGAGGAGGCTGATATAGAAAAGGGGGAGCATGTCGAATATGGAACGACGAGTGAAGAAAAACAGCTAAGTCGCTCCGGCTTAAATCCTCTTCGACGGCACGTGATCGGCACGAGTCACGAGAAGGTCGGAACCGTGCAGGTCCCCATAAAAGCTTCGATCCAGTCACATCCACCAAGCTTCTAGGTGTCACGTGTGGACCGAGGACGGTCCAAATTCCAAAAAGGAGGAGATGATAGGTGCCAGGCCCTTCTAGACCCCGCGGAGCGCCCTCACTTGACCCTAGGACCTTAGTCATGACTTTGACGCCACTCGACATGTCCGATACAGCCCGAAAAGCCACCGTGGGACTCTCCGATAGCCTCGAATCACGCCACCGCCACTCTGCCAGTTCCGGTCCGATGTTCTGGTGTACCGATCCCTCTACGCACAATACGCCACACGCAGTTGCCACTCAATGTCCTCGCACGTGACCGGTCTCGCCACTCCGATATCGCTCGATTTGCTACGATGCGCCACTCGATGTACTCGATAATGCTACGGCCCCAGGTCTTGTCTTAGTATATTTCATGCCACTCCATAATTCGTAGTACGCAAGTAGTTAGGATGCCACTTGTACTATGCCACTCCCGATGCGCCTTACATTATAGTACAGTAGTATAAATGCGATGTATGGTGTCTCGGAACAACAGAGAAGTTTTCCCCTATCCTGCAGAGCTCAAGAAGAGCACCTTCGATTTAGTCACCTACTGCGTTCTACTGCGTCCTTCCGTCTTCGATTACGTTCGAAGAGTTGCGTCTACTATCTGCCTTCTACAGTATCTTGAAGGCTTGCGTCTCGTCCGTCTTCGACATCAGTCGAAGAAGTTGCGTTCAGTCTTACGCCCGCCTTCGAGCCACATCGAAGGGTTGTGCTAGCATCTCCCTCTCTAACCCAAGTCCGCCTTCTACAGAAATTCGAAGGGCTGTATATCAGCTAAGTTCTCACGTTTAAGCCTCTCTCTAGTATAGTACAGCATAGTAGCGCATCGAAGCTACGTCGAGCAGTCGCGACACACGTAGAGGGTCGTCGAAGACCTTCGTAGACATCTCTCAACCCATTTGAGACTGGGAACCCTTTGCTGCTGACTCTCCCCTCCACACTAACTAGTTCTATAGCTTTCCAGCTTCTCTAGGTCGTACCCAGTAGGGGTTGGAGTACTATAGTCCACAACAACGGGTTTCCGCAAAGGACAAAAGGTATGGCTAGACTCACAGAATCTAAAGCTGCCATACCCGACGAGAAAGTTGGCTCCCAAGCGCGAGGGACCCTTCGAAATCACGGACGTTCTAGGACCGGTGTCTTACAAGCTGAAACTCCCGATGACATGGCGAGTGCACCCCGTTTTCCACGCCGCACTTCTCTCACCATACACCGAGACGGACACACATGGTCCCAACTACACGGAACCACCACCGGAGCTTATCAGCGGTGAAGATAACTACGAAGTTGAAACTCTGGTCGGACATCGTGAGAATTGCCGAAGGAATCGCCGAGAATACTGAGTCAGATGGAAAGGTTACTCATCCGCCGATGACTCGTGGGAACCGGAAGAGAACTTAGCCGGTACTGCGGACGCGCTGCTGGACGCATATAAGCAGCGCAAGAACTTATGATGAGGAAAATCGGTCACATTTTCACCCCACTCATCGCTCGCATGTCTCAGTCAAATGGTCCTTCATCCTCGTTCACTCGCTATGGTCCGTGTTACCGCTGTGATAGCACTTATCATTCGCACAGGACATGCCCCGACTACAAATGTCTTCACTGTAGTCGCCCAGCGCCTGGGCACCTTATCCGCGAATGCACCGTCGTCAATTACGCATTCGCCAACGACCCGGAACCGCTGTATCATCCAGAGTGGTTCCTGCATATCGTTAAACTACAATGTACGACCGACATGTCGTAAAACTGTAAAGTTCGAGCTGGAAGGATGCTCACGATTGGAGGGGTCATCTCCTATGGGTTCCAGGGTCATCCCTGATAGGTCGTGGTGAAACACCCGCTCGTCGCTTCCAGGAAAGTTTTTCAAGTTCGTCCTCAGAAGTTCGTCAAGTTCGTCGACGGTCACCAAAAAGTTCGACTCGGAGAGACTCGACGCGTCCCCATTGGAGTTTAGTTGATTGACCAGGCGTTCAATCATAAGTAGGGGGGTAATGATATAATTTCTTTCATCGCATATCTTATCGGTCGGACCTCGGATCGGTCCCATGACCTTTCGCTTCTAGGACGGGCCTCGGGTAGGCCCAGCTTCTTCACGCAGCATCTTGACTCATCGCTGCTTACGGTACGGGCCCCGGTTACTCATGGACACTGACTCATATCGGGCCCTGATTACACATTCTGTCTTACGCTTACTGATTGCTAATACGGCCCGATGACTCATATCGCCTTACTTACGCTTACTCATGCTGATTCTTAGACCACGTGCCATGGTCCGTGTGCAGGGTAGAATACGTATATAAGGCCCTGTACTTTGTAGGTCGGACCTTAAGTTCGATCTGGTTACCAAGTAGCTAGTTACCACTAAGCAATCTTATACTCGTATCTTGCGACCTCTCACTTCATACCTGAGTACTCGCTCGACTCTATCGACTTCGCCCAGGAGGACATACGCAGTGTCTATAAAGCCTCACTACTATCTCTAGTAGCCAGGTCCTCACGTTCGAGGCTTTCCGGTCGTTGATACCAGCTTGTATCAGAATGTCAGCACCTTCGTCTATAAAGTAGTGTGAGAAGAAATCTGCAACTCAATTAGATGCTCTCTTAATATAAACAATATTGAAGTCAAATTACAATTTCTGAGATATAAAGAAATCGTTATTACAGTACAATTGCTTCTAATGGATAACAATTTCATAAGTAATGACATGCTGTGACTGGAATGACGTGACTTGTGTAAACACAGGTCAACAACATTCTCACTCAAGCCATCAGGCTCAGCCACAAATGGCCAAGCAAGGCAATATTATATTAGCTCATTGATGCTTGCATATATATATATGGTATGACATAAGAGTATTATCAAAAGGAAAATAAATGAAATCTGTAGCCCTTTACTCAAGAATCATGTGACAATTTTCCTGAAGTGGTAGTCTGCTTGAATAAGCCAGAAAATGCAAAAACATTGCTCAGCATCGAGTTTAAATAAAAAGAAATATATGTTTTATCAAATTTAGAATTTATCTTACATAAATCTAATTGACCACGGGCAAGCTCAGGCCAATAGTCTGGCAAGTTGCATTGCTCATGCAATGCTGTAACCTACCACATGCTGTGATAGTGACACCTGCACCCTTTGCAGTGAAAAATATCCTGTTTGCGCTCTGTGGTCGTGTAACAGTGTAACCTGCACATGACCCCACTGCAGCAACACCTGCCCATATGGCAGCGTTATTTGTCAGCCATGGCAAATGATTATATCTGGTGAGCAAGAGAGACAGCTTATAAGAGAGTGAGGCCTGAAAAGAAAATTTTCTTCACTCTCTTGTGCCCTACTCACTAGGTAAGCTCATCCTGAAGGAATCATTTTTTTAATGGCTGACTGGCATGCTCTGCTCGATAGCATGGTCTCTTATTTCAGCTATCTAGTCCCTCATGCAATTCATTCCCATCTATCAGATCAGATCCATAATGCTTAATGGCAGTAAATCAGAAGCCATTGATAGTGCAACTCCAGCCACCCAAACATTGGTAATGGTGATGCGCATGGGGTTTATCAATGCCTATGAAAAAGGATATCTCTCAAAGTTGGAAGCCTGCCGAAACATTATTAAAGCCATCACTCATGACATAACTCAGGGGCAGGAGTAGGTCAGGATGATGCCCTCAGTAGATACCTCAATATTCTTAATGCATGAGGACAGGAGGCTGGTGATATTGTCAAATCTGGTCCCAACATTTTCCAGGAATTGCAAATGCTGGAAGATGAATCCAGTAACCTGAATGCAGACATCCTCAGGCTATGACTGGTCAGGTTGAATAAGAGGCCTAGAACCCCAGAAAGTGAGACAAGTGATGAAGAGAAAGAGAAGAAATCTAAGCCTGATTTCACACAGTATGTCTGGGCTGGTTCAGATCTCATCAACAGAGTCATCCTCGATGGAGACCTCAAGAAAATGATTCAGCTTCTTAAAATTTACACTGTCAATCTCAAGTGGGCATGACAGAACCTCCAGAACTCTATTGAGGTGCCTGAGTTCCCAGCCTCTGAATGGACAAGCATTCTTGAAGAGAGTGCGATCAACCTTGACTGGGTCTTCTCAACTGCTAATGACCATGAGCACATTGCCAACCTGAGGCTGTACAAGATCTCAGGTTCAGAATCTGTCCCAGTCAAATGGATCAAGACATCTGAAGACTGGATCTTTGCCTGGAACAAGGCAGTCATTGCCATTACGTACACCTTCCCATATAGAAACTGGGAGCTTATTGAATACGGAAGCCATATTACTGACATGTTCAGAATGTTCATCCCAGAAGTCCATAAGCATGTCCTCAATTATGATAAGGCTGTACTAAAGTGAATTGGAAGCTGCTGGAACGTCAGACTTGCTGACTACAGAAAATATGAGGACCTCAGATTTGCACATCTCATCACTGGAGGAGCAAATGCTGACTTCAGGCCTAAAAGCATGGGATCTTGAACTTACAGCACTGCATGCCGTGGCGTTAAGAATGCATGCAGGTGGTGGAACAATGGATGCTGTTCTAGCACTGCTGTCACATGTCACTATGAACACATGTGCTCAAAATGTGGAGGAGTGTCACACACACATGTGCACTGTGGATCGGATTGATATTGAACACAATAAGAAAAGACTGTGCTATCTAAGGGGTCTAGTCTGAGATCGACACAACCAACAAGAGATCATTACCAATGCACAATCCATCCTTTTTCAACAGCCTGTGCCTGACATACCTGAGGTGGTCAAAAAGGATCCTGTCATTAATGCAATCATTAAAAAATATCCACACCTTTTTAAAATAGTTTCTCCAATCAAAGTAAATGTGCTTGAATCACTTCTGGTGCACCATCCTAACCGACCTTATGTTCAATCCATCTGTCAAGCCCTTCAAGAGGGTTTTTGGCCTTGGGCTGAGTCACAGGATGAGGCCTATTCTGAAACTTGGGATGAGTGCCATCCTGACCCAGATGACCCCAAGTTGCTGTTACTGGAGGGTTCACTCTGGTAATGCTGCAGGAGCTTAGTGCAGTATGCAGTGAAGGGATGAGGAGGAATGTCGGTGATGATAAGTCATGATCCTCAGTAGTCTTCAACTACAAGCCCTATGTAGTCACGATAGTCTTTATGGGCTTCTTGCGAGTGTGAGAAGACGGGTAAAGAAAAGCATGTATTGGTACTCAGTACGTAGTACACTTGAAATGGATGAACAAAGAGGATACAACTGAGAGAATCCCCCAGCGGAAGGATCTCTTATATACTGTTACCTCTGGGTATAGCTAAGCAGTCTCTCAGGGATAGCATAAGATGAAAAAAGTCAGTGGCCCAAAGCATATAGCTACCATGGCATAAGCAGGAACAGTGATATGACCTAGAGGAGTCCTGAATAGAGGGATGAATCTAGAAAGTAGGTCCAACAAGTAGGGAGAGCTAAAGCAGAGTGGTACCTATGAGAGATACCAGAGGAAAGGGTAAGCTAATGGACACAACAGAGAAACCACCTAGACCACAGTCAGGGTCCTAGAAGTCTAATGTGTGCAGAGGAGTAAGGGGTCAATGAGTCCTGCATGACAGGATCTTAAGCCAAGATGTGGATAGTCTCAAGGAGATAGGAACGTAGTTTTTTAGTCTAATGGCAGCGGGCTGGTAGGATACCAGCCAGGTGCAAAGGGGTCAAAGGAAACTGAGGGCGAACTGATGATAAACCAAGAACTGAAGGATAACCAAAAACCAATGTAAACAGGAGAGGGGATGCTGCTGAGGGATGCTGGCATAGGAATGGAGTGTAGAGCTGATGTAGGCAATAACTGATGAACTGGACTAGATGCAATGTGTTGATAGGTCTGGTACAACTTCATGCCCTGAACTTGCATATTTTTGATCTCCCGCCCCTTTCTCAAAATGTACTGCTGAGTTTAGAAAGTCCAAATGTTGTAGCAAGGACTGAGAGCTCTATTCCTTCACTAGGGAGTGCCCTAACTCGACAGGCAGGTGCACTACATGTGTCTACTCATGCCTTGGCAATCAAGTCTTCCTACATGGGAAGAACAATGGAATTTCTGATGATAGAAGGTCTGCCTGACACTCCAGAAGTTCTGTTGAAGAGAAGTGGCCCCTCATGCTCTAGAATGCATGCCAACAGCCTCCCCTAGCATCCTCCTGACTTCTGACAAGTCTGGGCCTTTGATTGAGATCAACCGAAAAAAGGCACTTCAGTTTTTGGACTTTGGTCCTCGGTTTTGGTTCTCAGTCCCTCAGTCTGGAGTCCCAGCCTCTTGTTCATGATGTCCATATGATCCCTTGGTATTGTCTAGACCCCCTACACCTTGGCTTGACAGTTCAGCACTCCTAGGTCTCTGTTCCTCTCAAGGTCTGGTTAGATAGCCCATCTTTCATATGATGATCTCTAGATAAGCATCCCTCACCCTGTGCCATTCCCCAGTAACCTTTCTACTGCATTCAGAGTTCCTGTTTCATGGCCTACTTCAGTTTAGTTCCCCATATGGTACGCTGATCAGATCCTAGATTTTACAATTTTTGATTTGTTTTTGGTTTTTTTGGTTTTATTTTGCATAAGATACTTTGACACCACAAACCCCTTATATAGTCTCCTGTACCTACCAGATGGCAGAGAAGATACGCGCTCCCATCTTGTCTCAAGGAATCTACAGACTTGTCCCCCAGAGTTCAGATTTGGGCTTCCCCTGCTCTGAGGCTTCTCAACAGTCTGACAAGGTTCCCCTCTATCGTATCTATGCAGTCCTACATCCTCTACATCCTATGTTTCTGAAGTTGGAGTAACTTCAGTCTGAGTAACCAGCCCCCCTCCTCCTCCTCATCCGGTGTGCCTCTGCCCTCATTATACCCCATAGGCATGTGTTGCATACAGTTCAGTCTATCAGTTATCACCTACGCCAGCTCTATATCTCATTCCTACACCAGCAGCCCTCAGCAGTATTCCCTCTTCTGATCACATCGGTTTTCAGTTTATCCTTCAGTCCTCAGTTTACCATCAGTTCACCTTCAGTTTTCTTCGACTCCTTTGCACCTGGCCAGCATTCTACCAGTTCACTGCCATTGGATTAGAAGACCACGTTCCTACCTCCCTGGAACTGTCCGCACCTCGGCACAAGATCCTGTCATGCAGGATTTATTGGCCCCTTACTCCTCTGCACACACTAGACCTTTAGGCCCCTGACTGTGGTCTAGGAAGTTTCTCTGTCATGTCCCCTCACTTACCTTTCCCTCTGGTATCCTTCACAGGTACCACACCACTTTAGCTCTCCCTTCTCATCCAGGACATGTCAGACCTACTCCCTAGGTTCATCCCTCCATTCAGGACTCCCTAGGTCATATCATTTCAGGAGCCCACCATGAGGGGGAGTAGCCAAAATTACATTATCTTCAGATCAGCCTACATTGAATCAGTCCCCTCTCCAAAACGACGATCAGTTACTGACTGAATTTTTCCAAGTCAGTTATCAGTATTACAGTGACTTACAAAACCATTGCAATGTTTGTCACTTTCTGACTGTTTGGTCTATATCTCAGTAACCAGATATGCGATAGCTTCAAATGTTGTACCGTTAGAAAGCCCTGCATCATGGCTTTCCAACATGGTATCTATCATAAAAAATGGACAAGTATATGGAAAGGTATCTATCATTCTTTCAGAAAGTTTATTGCAACAGTTTTGTTGCTGACATTTTGCAGATCAAATATTGGTAGACAGTGGCAGGACATCATGCTTGCTGGGCTTGAATCTTTTTATGCAAGTCATGTGACCTTAAGAGAAGTTCAACATAGCATAAACAAGCAATAATATCAAATTGAACCACACTTTCATCATCATGAAATCCCTCTCTACAGACATTACCAATCAAATTCTTTCTCTGCTTGATTTAGGTCAATCTGCTCACCAAATATCCAGCTCTACTGGTGTACATTATAGTACTATCACCAGGATACGCTCTAGACTTTGTCCTACCCTTCTCAAGTCCTCTGGTGGCCACCCAGCCAAGCTTTCCTCCACTGATATTCATCATGCTATTCACTTAATTAGCACTGGAAAGGCTGAAAGTGCTGTTCAAGTGTCTAAAACACTTCAGGATATTAAGAACACACCCATATCCCCACAGACCATTTGTTGTTCTCTGAGAAAAACAGGTATGAAGGCTGTGATACAAATTGGTATCTCAGATCCTAGATATTGCCTCACACGTGAGGGCCTGACCACGATAGAAGGTGGCGAGGTCTTATGGTCGATATAGACCGAGTGTCGTGAAGTCCGTAGACTCGAGCGAGTATCACTCAGATGTGAGCGAGAGGATACAAGACACAAATATAATGGTAACAAGATCAGACTTAAGGTCTGAGCTAAACTAAATACATGCTATATATACAAGTACGTATCCTGAGCACGGACCAAGAACTACTCTAGGGCAGGAGGTCCGTAATGTGGTACAACTGTAGATAAATGCAAAGTGGTACGATCCGGGCGTATTAGCAATACGTATGAGTGATGAGGAATGTGGTAAGCGGCCCGGATATGAGTCAGAGTCTTATGCGTAAGCGGGGCCGATCCGGGGCCCGTACAGTAATAATCCATGGGTAAGCAATGACCGTGGTAATGACAAGAAATAGAAATTGTATCATTACCCCCTTACTTAAGGTCGATCTCCGAACGACCCTACTTGATTTTCCGTTAAATAAAATCGTTCTTCAGCCGTGCGGGTGTTTCACCACGTACCATGAGGGTGTTTCACCTCGTACCGTGAGGGTGTTTCACCTCGTACCGTGAGGGTGTTTCACCTCGTACCTTGTAGGCATGTGGGCGGCCGGGTAAGGACCCAGCACCGCTTGCAACCTACCGCCTCAAGCAAACAGCACCCCTACTGTTCACCATCACCGTACAGTGGTAGATCACTGTACCCTGCTAGCATGTGGCTCAGCGTTAATACTTCTCGCTGAGTTGCAACTAGCCGCCTCCGGTAAGCAATCCTTTTCATTGCTCGCCATCACCGTAATCCTCGAACCCGTAGTCGTCCCACTCGTCGTCGTTCATGTAGGAGTTTGAGGGCGGGTCGTAAGTCCCGCGGCGGTAAACAGGTGGTGGAGAAGTGATAGGGGAGACGTGATAACTGGACGGGGGAGGTGGGATGACTGGGGGAGGTGTGAATCGGCCGTCGGGGCCACGAGTAAAGGGGCCGGTACTTGCCCCGGGTTCGGTTTGGTGCTGGTGGGGCGGTATCCCAGGTCCGGACAAATGGTTGAGTGATGGCCCGGGTGCGCGTGTGTGAGGGTAAGGCGTATCGGTCCGTGATGGACCGGCCGTTGCATTGGTGCGAGGGGCAGGTGGCTCGTTACTTCTGGGGCGTGACGGGATGGGGGGAAGGGGTTGTTCTCTCCTTGACATGAGAACGCGTGGAGGGTTGGTGGTGGACATAACGGGGATAGGTGCTTGCGTGGGGCGATGGATCGAATCGACTATCTCGCGACGACGACCTTCTCCAGGGGCGGGTAGGATGGGCGGGGCCGAAGCGTGGCGTGCCACTGTGCACTCTCGAGATAGATGCCCCGGAGCGGTACGATGGCATCTGGCACAAGTGTAGTCTGGACAGTCACGTACCCAGTGCATCATACTGCCGCAGGCGTGGCAGCGCCCTCGAGGTCTCCAGTTGGGTCCTGGGCGCATGTAGTTAGGGAGAGAGTCGATTCTACTAGGTACGGCTCCGATGGACTCTTGCCCGGCCGGGGTGTCGATGAAGGTTTGCAGGGGATTTTCAGGTTCAGGCGGTGGGGTGGGTCCACGTGTGACGATGTCGGGTTGAGATCGCCGTACGAACCTGGCGTGGCTGGTTCGTTGATGCGGGGTGATCATGTCCTGCAGGTGGCGAGTCATGGACATATCATCCATTCATCGTAAGGTGCGGATCACCTTGAAATCTAGTTGCCTGATCCTGTCCTTCCATATGGCCAGCTGGTCGGTTGCGTCGTCCACTGCCCCTAAGTATTGCAGCCTCGCATCGATGTATTCTCCGAATGCTTCCTGTTCGTCCTGGTTGTTTCGCGTATTTGGTAAGGACCTAAGCAGGCGTGCGATGTCCTTCGAGTGTCGAGTGAGGATGTCAAGAAGGATCGGGTCCACATCGTAGACGCAACGAGGATAGTAGAGGACGTCGGCTTGTCGGGGTAGGGCGCCTTCCCCTGGTACGGGGTTGCGAAACTGTGCGGCGGTTTGAAAACCAAAGAGTGGGCCTTGTCCATGGGAAGTGGAGGATGCCGATGATGTCGATGACGAGGACGGTATTGCCGTGGGAGAGGTGGTCGTCTGCGGTGTGCGGGTAGCACGTTGGGTGGCTAGGAAGGCACGGGCTCGGCCACGAGCGGCAGCTTGAGCGGTGGTGTTGGACTGGCGAGGCATGTTGCTAGTGGGTGGTAGTTCGTCTGAGGGAGTGAACTGGTCTTAGCCCAAGTTCTTTCGCTCCTTATATGCTCCCAGGAGCTCCTCCGCAGTACCGGCTAAATTTGCTTCCGGTTCCCATGAGTCATCAGCCGAGGAATATCCTTTCCACCTGATCCTGTACTCGCGGCGTTTTGTCCGTAAGTTCTCCCGATGTCCGATGATGGCTTCGACTTCGTAGTTATCTTCGCCTTCGATAAGTTCCGGAGATGGCCTTGTGTAGTTCTGGCCATGGATCTCCGTTTCTGTGTACGGCGATAGAAGGGCGGCGTGGAAGACTGGATGTATCCGCCATGTTTCCAGAAGCTTTAGCTTGTATGAGACCGGGCCTAGGACTTCAACAATTTCGAAGGGTCCCTCTCTCTTGGGTGCCAACTTTCTGGAGGGGTATGGCAGCTTTAGATTCCGAGAGTCGAGCCAAACCTGCTGTCCTTTACGAAAACCTTTCCCTCGTGGTTTGATCCGTTTTGCCAATACCGCCTGGGCTAGCTCCATTGCCGCGTGTGCTTGTTCTCTTATCCTCTGAAGGTTCTTCAGACGATAAGCTGCGCCAGGTGTGTCCGATCCCTTGTGTACGACTGGGATTCCTCGTGGTTCGAAACCCATCATGACTTTGAACGGCGACGCCTTGATCGTCGAGTGTTCCCTAGAGTTGTGAGCGAATTGTGCTGCGCTGAGTAAGGAAGACCACCTATCCGGATTATTGCTTGTGAAGCACCGAAGGTATACTTCGAGTTCCTGATTTACCCGTTCTGTTTCTCCGTCCGTCTGAGGGTGGAAAGCCGTGCTCATGGCGGACTGCACTCCTGTCATGCGGCATAGCTCTTGAAACACCTTTGATGCGAATTGCGGTCCGCGATCACTGATCACCTTGTCTGGGAGCCCGAACCATTTGTAGACCTCGTTGTAAAGAAGCTCCGCCGTTCCTTGCGCGTCAATGGTTTTGTTGCATGGAATGAAAATTACCCCCTTACTAAGGTCGTGGTCCACTACGACCAAAATTGAATCGTGGCCGTTGGAAAGGGGTAGATCCGTGATGAAATCGCAACAGAACGTGCTGAATGGTGTGGCGTGAGCAGCGGCTCGGATAGGGATGAGGGTGGGACGGTCCGGGTGAGTGTTAACCTTCATTTGTTGACAGGTCCCACAACCATGGACATATCGGGCGACGAAGTCTGCCATTCTGGGCCACCAGTAGTCTCGTCGAATAGACGCGAGAGTCTTTTGAATTCCAGGGTGACCGGCGTGTGGAAGGTCATGATAATTTGAGACCGTTTGCCGTCGCAGATCCTCATCCAGGGGAATATATACTCGATTATCATAGAGTAATTTTCCGTCTTGGACTGTCCAATGATCGTCTGAGCCGTTTTGTGCGTTATTCAGGCCTTCCATATATACCGAGTCGTTTACACCTGCCTTCCTAATGGAAGTCCTTAGGCTGGTGTCGATTGCTGCTGCCCATACTTTGTCTGGTAGGACTGTTATATCCTGGTTGTCGGATGAACCATTGTCGTGATCGGGGTGTCGGGAGAGTGCGTCGCTTTGCACCATTTGTGTGCCGGGTACATGAACCAACCTGTAATCGAATTCAGATAGGCGAAGAGCCCATCGTGCTTGCCTTCGATTCAGATTCCGTGCCGTTTTCCAGTATGTCAGATTCTTGTGATCACTGTAGATCATGACTGGGTATGGACTACCGATGAGGAGGTGACTCCATTCATTGAGTCCTCTCATGACCGCCATAAGTTCTCGATCGTAGACATCGTAATTTCGTTCCGCCGGCGTCATGCTCTGAGAGATATAGCCGCATGGGTGCCAATCCCCATTATCGTCTTTTTGCCTGAGGACAGCGCTGGTGGCGAATTTCGACGCATCGGTTTCCATCGCGAACGGTTTCTCCAGATCAGGCATCAACAGGACTGGTTGTTCTAGGAAGGCTTTCTTTAGTGCCTCAAATGCCTCCTGTTGTTCGTTGTCCCAGTGCCATTTGACGTCTTTTCGTGTAAGCGAAATCAGAGGCTGGGCCAGATGCGAGAACCCATGTATGAACCGACGGTAAAAGTTTCCAAACCCGATGAATGACCGAACCTCTCTGAGGTTCTTGGGTATCGGCCAGTCTTTAATGCCGGCTACCTTGACTGGGTCCATGGCGAGTTGTCCGGGTCTAATGATCATGCCTAAGAATTCGACTTCTTGCACGTCGAACTTGCACTTCTCCGGTTTGAGATATAGGTTGTTATCTCGAAGTCGCTCGATAACTCGCCGTGTTCGCTTCTTATGCTCCTCGGGGTCCGTTGAGTAGATAAGGATGTCGTCCATATAGATTGCTAACCATCCTTCCTTGAGCATGTCCGCGAAGACCGTGTTCATCATCCGTTGGAATGTCGCCGGTGAGTTGCACATCCCGAAGAACATTACCAGGGGTTCGTAGAACGAGGGAGGTCCTTCTCCAGCTGCTGGAACACCAAAGGCCGCCTTCCATTTGTCTCCTTCTCGGATCCGGACATTATTGTACCCTTGCCTGAGATCCATCTTGGTGAAGATGGTTGCCTTATTTAACCGTTCCAAGAGTTCCGATATGAGAGGGAGTGGATAACGATCCTTGACAGTTCCCTCGTTGAGTTCCCGATAATCCTGGCAAGGTCGGTATCCCCCATCTTTCTTTTCTACAAAGAAGAACGGACTGGCCAATGGTGATTTCGACGGACGAATGTAGCCTTTCTGGAGGTTTTCTTCCAAGAACTTATCCAGCTCCTCTCGTTCCTCTCTGTTGAGCGAATAAGTGGACTGCTTGAATTCCTTGAAATCTTCCTTCAGGTTGATCTCGTGATCATGTTCCGTGTGCTTAGGGAGTCGGGCTGCCGCTTGTTTGTCGAACACCGGAAGGAGATCATGGAGGTACTCAGGAATGAGTTTCGTGACCGGTTTCTCCTCCTTCTTGGCGTGTTCCTTAATAGCGAGTTCCGTAGATGTAGTGAGCCGACCGATGTCATGTTTGACCTGCCAGATGAGACCATTTTCGAGGCGACGATACGCTCCATCGAGAGGGTATTCCTTTTCCTTAAGCGGGGTGTCTTGATACGCGGGGTGCAAACCTCGTCCGTATGTTGTGATTCGATCATTTCCTTCGATGAATGCTATGACCAGTTCATCGTTGTCGATCGTTTCCATGGCCTGTTCGAGTGTGATACCGTTTACCGAGTTTTCTTCCGAGGTTGAGACTGGGGAGTCTCGAGATGTCGTTTGACGATAGGTTTCCGTGGTTGGTAAGACTGGAGACATGGTGTCCATGACGTCCCCATCTCCTTCGTCCTCTACTTCTTCGATCGAAGGTTGGCGGGCCTTTATGATTTCCCTAGAAAGAGATTCCGTCGTTAACCTCTTGATTTCCAGTTGTTTGGCCCTGGTCTCTAGTAGGTTTTTCTTCCACTCCCTAGATTCCTCCAGGGTCATGCGGTGTTTAAGCTCTACTCGTCCTGTTTTCCAGTCGATGTCTGGGTTTTCCAGTTTGAGCCAGGTATGTCCGAAGATAATATCTTCCTTTCCTATGCTGGCCACATAGGCTTTAACGAATCGGGGTTCTCCTCCTATTTTGTACGAAAGAAGGGCCCTCTTTGTGATGACAGCTTGCTTGTTTGCCGTCCCATCCACATTGAACACAGGCATTGGGCGAGGTAGGGCCTCAGTGCGGATGTTGTGTTCTTTCACAAATCTGGGGTGGATGAATATCCCAGAGGCGCCGCTATCGATGAAGGTGCGCGTTTCGACGTCTTTTCGTCCCACAGTAATTGGAATGTGCAAGGCCCTTTCATTCTGAACTACTAGTACAACACGGGACAGTGAAACTGAAATGGGCAGCGGTTGCGTCGACTCACCCTGCCCCCTTAAAAATCCTCCGTGGCCAATTCTTCCATGACCTCTCTTTTCTCGTCGGCCGTCAGGCTCTTGATGTAGGAGCGATAGTCCGTAGGGCGCGAGTCCTGCACCTTGGGTGTGTTCTTCGTCCCAGCTACTGCCTTTTTGCGACAATCTCGTGCCGAATGTCCCCTATTGTGGCAATAGAAGCATAGGTTGTTGTTACGGTGGTATTTCCTCTCGCTTTCGTTCAAGGAGCAACCATCCGTCCACTGCTTCCTACTAGGGGTGGATGGAGAGGTGCGTGCGGAGCATGTGACGGCTGCGTCGACGTCCATGGGTTCCCCATAGTCGACTGAGGTGGTGACGTTGGAGATCTGGTCGATCCCCCTGTAGATTGCGTCCAAGGATAGAACGTCCCTGTACCATTTGTCCATGGTGTCCGGCCTTTCGGATGTGGCCCTTCCGGCTAAGGTGGCGTAGATCTGACGGTCTAGCCCCTTGATGAATATCGCCCTAAGGGTAGGGTAATCGTTTTCGGTGCGTTGTCCGTTCGCATCGATGGTCGCGTCCTTCAACTTCGCCTTTTCGGCCAGAAGTCGGAATCTCTCCACATACATCTTAGTAGTGGCCCTCGTTTTCTTGTTTAGCTGCTTGGCTGGCAACTCCATGAGCACCTGATGTGCTCGCTGCACTCCCTCGTGTTCGGGGAATGCCAACTTGAGAGATCCCTTGAACAGGTCCCATGTCCTGTAAGGTGCTTGACCCCCCGCTGCTCGTTCGTAGAACGTGTCGCGCCATATGCGTGCGTCCTGTCCTCCCTTCATGAGGGCGACCGTGAATGCGATCTTTGCGTCGTCGCTGAGGTTGGTGTTGTTTGTGGCGGTGAAGTAATGTTCCACCCGCTGGATGAATCGATCCAGATCCTCCCCTTGCCCGGTGAAGGGGTCCGGCGCAGGGATGTCGAGCTTGAGGGCTCGAGCCCCTTGCTGCTGGGTCTGGAGGCGAGCGATGAGTGCCTCCAGCTGCTGTTGTGTCATGTTCCCGATTGTGGCCATCGTGACTCGTCGAGGTGTGGGTGCGGATATTATAGGAGCGGATGTGGAAGAGGATGGAGTAGGTGTGGGTGTTCGAGAAGTTGAGGCGGTGAACGTGCCTTCAGGGATGAGTTCGATAGGTGTGGATTCCTGTGACCCTCCCGTGAATAGGATGGCGATGTCTTTTCCTTCGGCAACAGGGTTTCGCTGGAAGTAAGTAGCGAGGTTGGCCTGTGCTTGTTGGATTGGTCGTCTGGATGTTGTCCTAATCCAGGTAAGCGGTGAACTCGGATAGATCGGGTTCCGGTTCGCGTCTACGAACACTCGTTGTTCGATGTCGTAGAGAAGTGGTTCCTCTCCTCGTGAAGGTAACCCCCAATAGTCAGGATCGACGGTCCTGAGGTAAGACGTGGTAATGGATGTATGCCCGCTAGATGGTACTAGGGGCGGCTTAGCGGAAGTCTGATCTTTTGATACAAATTGATATCTCAGATCCTAGATATTGCCTCACACGTGAGGGCCTGACCACGATAGAAGGTGGCGAGGTCTTATGGTCGATATAGACCGAGTGTCGTGAAGTCCGTAGACTCGAGCGAGTATCACTCAGATGTGAGCGAGAGGATACAAGACACAAATATAATGGTAACAAGATCAGACTTAAGGTCTGAGCTAAACTAAATACATGCTATATATACAAGTACGTATCCTGAGCACGGACCAAGAACTACTCTAGGGCAGGAGGTCCGTAATGTGGTACAACTGTAGATAAATGCAAAGTGGTACGATCCGGGCGTATTAGCAATACGTATGAGTGATGAGGAATGTGGTAAGCGGCCCGAATATGAGTCAGAGTCTTATGCGTAAGCGGGGCCGATCCGGGGCCCGTACAGTAATAATCCATGGGTAAGCAATGACCGTGGTAATGACAAGAAATAGAAATTGTATCAGGCTGTGGTGAAGAAGAAACGACCACTACTATCAAAGTGTCATCAGAAGGAGAGGTTGGACTTTGCTGTGAGTCATCAGCACTGGACTGTGGATGATTGGAAGAAGGTTATATGGTCTGATGAGACTAAAATCAATCGCCTGGGATCAGATGAAAAGAAATGGGCATGGAAAAAGCCAGGAGAGGGTCTTAGTGCCAGACTGATGGAGGGAACAGTCAAGTTTGGTGGAGGGAGTGTCATGATATGGGGCTGTATGACTTGGGAAGGAGTTGGATTGGCATGCAAGATTGATGGGAGGATGGATGCAGACCTTTATATCAGCATCTTGGAGGATAAACTTCAAGGATCACTTGATTACTATGGTCTAACCCCTCAAGATGTCATCTTTCAGCAAGACAATGACCCCAAGCACACTAGCAAAAAGGCTAAAAGGTGGTTTCAGGACCATGATTTTAATGTCATGATATGGCCAGCTCAGTCTTCTGACCTCAATCCTATTGAGCACCTTTGGCAACACTTGAAGACAAGGCTTGCAGGGTATGAAAAGCCTTCAAGTGGGATTTTGGAACTTTGGGAGCATGTGGAGAAGGAATGGGATGCAATTGATACTCCTGTGTGTCAAAATTTGATTGTATACTCGGTCTGGTTTACCATGCCACCAGTCTTCTCGCACACCTATGCCCATTCTCCCAGATATCATTGCATCTCTAGAACCCTCCATATACACTCCTGACTTTGAGGCTCTCTTTGAAGGGTCCTTAGATTCACTCACCACGTCCAAAGAATCTCAATTTGAGGACGTTAACCCTCCGTCCATGTCTCCTGAAGTTTCTCTAGCACACAGTAGTCCTTCATCCCATCCAGATCCTCTTTGTATTTCTCTCCCTCCATTACCACAGTTATCAGCTACACTTCTCTCGACTTCCCCTACACCAGCAGTCCCTTCTTTTGTCACAATAATGTGCTCTGCCACAGTCCCTTGGTCAAGCTGGAGTGCTGCCGGACTTGGAGTGGCCACAGTAGACTGTGGGCCACTTACATCATTAGTGGCGGAGCTATTGGACTGGAGTTGAACACAGGCCACATTAGTTTTGTGGCTGGGTCATATGTTTGTATTGTTCCCTTTTTGATGGACTCTATTGTTCTGTGGTGGAGCCCTTTGTTCTCACCAGCATAAATAGTGCCCTGTAGTCCGGAGTAGCCCCCATCTCTGTGGCTTACTTCGGACTCCAGCACTTAATTGCTGTTCCCTGCGTCCCATTTTGATAGGTTATGAGCCCTGCGCTATAGCAGTCTATTACACATACTGATACAATTTCTTTCATCGCATATCTTATCGGTCGGACCTCGGATCGGTCCCGTGACCTTTCGCTTCTAGGACGGGCCTCGGGTAGGCCCAGCTTCTTCACGCAGCATCTTGACTCATCGCTGCTTACGGTACGGGCCCCGGACGGGCCCCGGTTACTCATGGACTCTGACTCATATCGGGCCCCGCTTACACATTCCGTCTTACGCTTACTGATTGCTAATACGGCCCGATGACTCATATCGTCTTACTTACGCTTACTCATGCTTACTCATGCTGATTCGTAGACCACGTGCCATGGTCCGTGCGCAGGGTAGAATACGTATATAAGGCCCTGTAGTTTGTAGGTCGAACCCTAAGTTCGATCTGGTTACCAAGTAGCTAGTTACCACTAGCAATCTTATACTCGTATCTTGCGACCTCTCGCTTCGTACCTGAGTACTCGCTCGACTCTATCGACTTCGCCCAGGAGGACATACGCAGTGTCCATAAAGCCTCACTACTATCTCTAGTAGCCAGGTCCTCACGTTCGAGGCTTTCCGGTCGTTGATACCAGCTTGTATCAAAAGATCGAACTTATTGCTAAGTCGCCCCTAGTCTTATCTAGTAGGGCTAACCGTTAGACACCACGTCTACCATCGAGACAGTCGACCCCACCGCTTGGGGATTGCCGACTCAAGTAAACAACGCGCCGCTTCTGTACGATCGTCTCCGTTGGACTTTCGTTGACCAGAACCTCGATCCGATCTACCCGAACTCTCCACTTGCGTGGGCAGGGACAATTTCGAATCGACGAGCACAGGAGAAATTAGCCTCCTACTTCAGACGTAACCCTCCGCCAGACGGAAGAGACCCAGCTGGTTTCTTTCCCGCGTCGATACCCTCGACACCGTTGATAGCCACCCCGACCACTCCCACGTTTCCATCACTTCCTTCCACCCCCGTAACACCTACCACCCCTACCACGATGGCTACTATCGCAACAATGACCAGGGCGGAGCTCGAGGCGCTTATAGCGCACCTTTCAGCGCAACAGCATCAGGGGAGTCGACCCCTTAAGCTCGACATTCCTGCACCAGAGCCGTTCACTGGGCAAGGAGAAGATCTGGAGCGTTTCCTCCAGCGGGTGGAGCACTACCTCACTGCCACCAACAATCAAGGGTTAAGCGATGATGCAAAGATCGCTTACACGGTCGCTCTCATGAAAGGAGGGCAGGACGCACGTATCTGGCGCGATACGTTTTACGAACGGGCCGCGGGAGGGCATGCTCCCTACGCTAGCTGGGACGTATTCAAGGCGAGCTTGCGACTCGCGTTCCCCGAGCACGAAGGAGTCCAGAGGGCTCACCAGGTGCTAATGGAGTTGCCGGCCAAGCAACTAAACAAGAAGACCAGGGTCAGTACGAAGATGTACGTGGAGAGGTTCCGACTCCTGGCAGAGAAGGCCAAGTTAAAGGACGCTTTCACGAGCCTCCAAGGCCAACGCACCGAGAACGATTACCCCACGTTGAGGGCGATCTTCATCAAAGGTCTGGACCGCCAGATCTACACGACACTCGCTGGTCGCACCAACACGGAACGACCCAACTCCATGGAAAAATGGTACGCCGACGTCCTTCATCTCGACGCCGTTTACAGAGAGATCGACCAAACCCTCTCCGCTACCGCCGACGTCGACTACGGCGAACCCATGGAAGTGGACGCACTCGTTACCCCGCGTCCCACACCGTTCACTAAGAAGTGGGAGGACGGATGCAACCTTAGCGAGAAAGAAAGGAAGTACCACATGGACAATCGTCTATGTTTCTACTGCCACAAGGGAGGGCACGCGGTGCGCAAGTGTCCGAAGAAGACGGCCAAAACTGGTCAAAGGAGTACCTCGAAGGAACCCAAGGCACGATCCCCCATGGACTTCCGCTCGTACATCAAGACGCTCTCATCAGATGAGAAAAGGGCGATGTTCGAGGAGTTAGGAACGGAGGATTTTTAAAGGGGCAGGGTGAGCCGACGCAACCACTGCCCGTATCCATTTCACTGTCCCGTGTTGTACTTGTAGTCCGGAATGACAGAGCTTTGCACATTCCGATTACTGTGGGACGAAAAGCCGTCGAAGCCCGCGCCTTCATCGATAGTGGCGCATCGGGAATATTCGTGCATCCACGATTTGTCAAGGAACACAAGTTACGGACTGAGGCGCTACCACGCCCAATACCGGTGTTCAACGTGGACGGCACTGCCAACAAGCAAGCGCTCATTAACAAACGAGCCTTGCTATCGTACAAAATCGGGAATGAGCCCCGGTTTGTCAAAGCATACGTGGCCAGTATAGGAAACGAAGACGTCATCTTCGGACATACTTGGCTCAAACTCGAGAACCCCAGTATCGACTGGAAGGGAGGTCGTGTGGAACTGAAGCACCGCATGACCCTGCAGGAGTCTCGAGAGTGGAAGAAGGGGATCATCGCGCAACGAGTAGCGCGACTGGAGCTGAAGAAACTAGCGGAACGAGAACAGGAAGAAGCCCTGGATCCCGTGCTAGACTATGAGGTAGACTGGTCAGCACCCCCTTGTCCACAAGTAGCGGCCTTCCTCGCCGAACGAGACAAACGCCTCAAGCAACAATGGCAGCCCACCATTGAGGAGGTAGAGGACGAAGGAGACTTCGAGGTGATCGACACCATGTCTCCTGTCTTGCCAACGACAGACATGCCTAGGCAGACAGCACGCCGCGACATCCCAGTCGCACCCCTGGTAGAGGAATCGGTCAACGGTATCACACTGGATCAGGCGATGGAAACGATCGACGACGATGAACTGGTTATAGCGTTCATCGAGGGAGACGATCGGATCACGACATATGGACGAAACTCATACCCCGCGTATCGAGACGCACCCCTTACGGAGGAGAAGTACCCTCTCGACGGAACCTATCGGCGTCTAGAAAACGGTCTTATTTGGCAGGTTACGCACGACATTGGTCGACTCACCACATCCACGGAACTCGCTATCAAGGAACACGCTCTGAAAGAGGAGAAACCGGTCACGGAACTCGTCCCCGAGTACCTCCACGACCTCCTCCCAGTGTTCGACAAGGCCAAGGCAGCGAGACTTCCCAGACATTCAGAGTTCGACCACGAAATAAACCTCAAGCCGGATTTCAAGGACTTCAAGCAGTCGACGTATTCTCTTAACCGGGATCAACGAGCGGAACTGGACAAGTTCCTCGAAGAGAATATAGAGAAGGGATACATCCGACCGTCCAAATCGCCACTCGCAAGTCCGTTCTTCTTCGTGGATAAGAAGGACGGCGGATACCGACCTTGCCAGGACTATAGGGAACTCAACGAGGGAACGATCAAAGACAGATACCCTCTTCCCCTCGTAACAGAGCTTCTAGAACGCCTCAATAACGCCACGATCTTCACAAAGATGGACCTTCGTCAAGGATACAACAACCTTCGCATCAAGGAAGGTGACGAATGGAAAGCGGCTTTCGGCGTTCCAGCAGCTGGGGAAGGACCTCCCTCGTTCTACGAACCCCGGGTAATGTTCTTCGGGATGTGCAACTCACCGGCAACGTTCCAACGGATGATGAACACGGTCTTCGCAGACATGCTCAAGGAAGGATGGTTGGCAATCTATATGGACGACATCCTTATCTACTCGACAGACCCCGAGGAGCATAAGAAGCGAACACGGCGAGTTATCGAAAGACTTCGAGATAAGGACCTGTATCTCAAACCGGAAAAGTGCAAATTCGACGTGCAAGAAGTCGAATTTTTAGGCATGATCATCAGACCCGGACAACTCGCCATGGACCCAGTCAAGGTAGCCGGCATCAAGGACTGGCCGATACCTAAGAACCTCAGGGAGGTTCGGTCGTTCATTGGATTTGGGAACTTCTACCGTCGGTTCATACACAGCTTCTCGCATCTGGCCCAGCCTCTGGTCTCGCTTACGCGAAAGGACGTCAAATGGCACTGGGACGATGAACAACAGGAAGCTTTCGAGGCACTGAAGAAAGCTTTCCTGGAACAACCGGTCTTACAGATGCCCGACCCGGAGAAGCCGTTCGCGTTGGAAACGGATGCATCAAAGTTCGCCACGGGCGCCGTCCTCAGGCAAAAGGACGACAACGGCGATTGGCATCCGTGTGGTTATATTTCCCAGAGTATGACACCAGCGGAACGAAACTACGACGTCTATGACCGGGAACTCATGGGCGTCATGAGAGGCCTCAACGAATGGAGTCACCTTCTCATCGGAAGCCCGTATCCAGTCACGATCTACAGCGACCACAAGAATCTGACGTACTGGAAAACGGCACGGAATCTGAATCGAAGACAAGCACGATGGGCTCTTCGCTTGTCCGAATTCGATTACAGGTTAATTCATGTCCCGGGCACGCAAATGGTGCAAAGCGACGCGCTCTCCCGACGCCCCGACCACGACGACGGTTTATCAGACAACCAAGATGTAACCATCCTACCGGACAAGGTATGGGCAGCGGCAATCGACACGAGTCTAAGGGCTTCCATCGCGGAAGCATGTATAAATGACTCGGTGTATACGGAAGGGATGCGCAATGCACGAAACGGCTCAAATGACCACTGGACAATTCGAGACGGAGACCTCCTCTACGATAACCGGGTATATATTCCCCTGGACGAGGATCTACGACGACAAACGACCTCGAATTATCATGACCTCCTCTCCGCCGGCCACCCTGGAATTCAGAAGACCCTCTCGTCTATTCGACGAGACTATTGGTGGCCTGGAATGGCTGACTTCGTTACACGATACGTCAAAGGTTGCGGCACTTGCCAGCAAATGAAAGTTAACACGCACCCCACCCGACCGGCCCTACTCCCGATCAAATCCGCACAGCACGCCACTCCGTTCAGCACATTTTGCTGCGATTTCATTACGGATTTGCCGACTTCGGAGGGTTACGATTCAATTTTGGTCGTTGTGGACCACGACCTTACGAAGGGGGTAATTTTCATTCCATGCAACAAAACGATTGACGCATCAGGAACAGCCGAGGCACTATATCGTGAGGTGTACAAGTGGTTTGGTCTTCCGGACAAGATCATTAGCGATCGAGGACCACAGTTCGCATCAAAGGTATTCCAGGAGCTCTGCCGTATGACCGGAGTCAAGTCGGCCATGAGCACAGCGTTCCACCCCCAAACGGACGGAGAGACGGAACGAGTCAACCAGGAACTGGAGATCTACCTGCGATGCTTTACGAGCAACAACCCGGACAATTGATCGTCGCTGCTGGGCTCAGCACAATTCGCTCACAACTCGCGTGAGCACTCGACAATTAAGGCGTCACCCTTCAAGGTCATGATGGGCTATGAACCTCGAGGGATTCCCGTCGTACACCCCGGATCGGACACACCGGGCGCTGCTTATCGACTGCGGAACTTGCAGAAGATTCGGGAAGACGCACACTCAGCAATGGAGCTAGCACAGGCGGTGTTAGCAAGACGCGTGAGACCCAAAGGAACGGGTTTCCGCAAAGGACAAAAGGTGTGGCTAGACTCACGGAATCTAAAGCTGCCATACCCGACAAGGAAGTTGGCTCCCAAGCGTGAGGGCCCCTTCGAAATCACGGATGTTCTAGGACCGGTGTCTTACAAGCTGAAACTCCCGACGACATGGCGAGTGCACCCCGTTTTCCACGCCGCACTTCTTTCGCCATACACCGAGACGGACACGCATGGTCCCAACTACACGGAACCACCACCGGAGCTTATCAGCGGCGAAGATAACTACGAAGTCGAAGCTCTGGTCGGACATCGTGAGAATCGCCGAAGGAATCGCCAAGAATACCGAGTCAGGTGGAAAGGTTACTCATCCGCCGATGACTCATGGGAACCGGAGGAGAACTTAACCGGTACGGCGGACGAGCTGCTAAATGCATATAAGCAGCGCAAGAACCTACGATGAAGAAAGGAAGTCGCATTTTCACCCCATTCATCGCTCGCATGTCTCAGTCAAACGGTCCTTCATCCTCGTTCACTCGCTACGGTCCGTGCTACCTCTGCGGTAGCACTCGTCACTCGCACAGGACATGCCCCGACTACAAATGTTTCCGCTGTAGTCGCCCGTCGCCTGGGCACCTTACGCGCGAATGCACCGCCGTCAATTACGCATTCGCCAACGACCCGGAACCGCCGTATCATCCAGAGTGGTTCCTGCATGTCGTTAAACTGCGAGGGAACGACCGTGCACGTCGTTAAACTGCAACGTACGACCGACACGTCGTAAAACTGTAAAGTTCGAGCTGAAAGGATGCTCGCGGTTGGAGGGGTCATCCCCTATGGGTTCAAGGGTCATCCCTTATAGGTCGCGGTGAAACACCCACTCGTTACTTCCAGGAAAGTCTTCAAGTTCGTCCTGGGAAGTTCGTCAAGTCCGTCGTCGCTCGTCAAAAAAAGTTCAATTCTGGATGCGACACGTTCCCCCGTTGGAGTTTAGTTGATTGACCAGGCGTTCAATCATAAGTAGGGGGGTAATGATACAATTTCTTTCATCGCATATCTTATCGGTCGGACCTCGGATCGGTCCCGTGACCTTTCGCTTCTAGGACGGGCCTCGGGTAGGCCCAGCTTCTTCACGCAGCATCTTGACTCATCGCTGCTTACGGTACGGGCCCCGGACGGGCCCCGGTTACTCATGGACTCTGACTCATATCGGGCCCCGCTTACACATTCCGTCTTACGCTTACTGATTGCTAATACGGCCCGATGACTCATATCGTCTTACTTACGCTTACTCATGCTTACTCATGCTGATTCGTAGACCACGTGCCATGGTCCGTGCGCAGGGTAGAATACGTATATAAGGCCCTGTAGTTTGTAGGTCGAACCCTAAGTTCGATCTGGTTACCAAGTAGCTAGTTACCACTAGCAATCTTATACTCGTATCTTGCGACCTCTCGCTTCGTACCTGAGTACTCGCTTGACTCTATCGACTTCGCCCAGGAGGACATACGCAGTGTCCATAAAGCCTCACTACTATCTCTAGTAGCCAGGTCCTCACGTTCGAGGCTTTCCGGTCGTTGATACCAGCTTGTATCACATACTACTAGCACATCACAGACGATCTCTTTCGATTTTTGGGACACTGCTTTGTCCCCATACAACATCTTGTTCAAATCATCCCAAATCCTGTTCTTACTCATTCCTTTCTGGCTACAAATGTCAAACTCGTCCTCCCCTTCGTTTCCAAAGCTCAATGCATCGAACTACAAGTCCTGGGCTGGGGATATGACTGCCTGGCTGCGCTCTGCAGGCCTATGGCGTCTTGTTTCTGGGGCATACCCCAAACCTACCCCCAAGGATGTCAAGGCACCCACTGATGCTGAGGCCACAAAACTCGAAGCCTGGGAGGTGCAGGAGGCCAAGGCAGCTGGATGGCTCTATTTGATGGTGGAAGCGGACCAAAAGGTGCATTTTTCTGGCATTGACAGTGACCCTGTCAAGATGTGGGCTACTCTCAAGAATGCTCACCAGCGCAAGCATCCTGCTGCGCACTGGAATGCTTGGGAATCGCTCCTGTCCATCAGAAAAGGAGACTCTGACTCGCTTCAGACTGTCATTAACCGTGCCGAAAATGCCATGCAGCAATGCAAGAACCTGCGTCCTGACCACTACACTTTGGAGGATCTGGACAAGGAGCTGACTGTGATGGCCATGATCCTTGCCCTGCCTAGAGAGGAGTTTGCCCTACTGCGCTCTCAGCTCCTCAATGGTGACCTCAAAAAGGAGACGGTCATTCAGGCCTTTGTTACTGAGGATGCCCAACGCCGCCATGAGTCCTCTATCTCATCTCAGACCGCTCTGGCAGCCACTTCATCGTCCTCTGGCCCCTGTGACTTCTGTGGTGCACCTGGCCACACTCAGCCACAGTGCTACTCATTCCAGAAGGCGCAAAAACAGGCCAAGGAGCGTCGTGCCACCAGAGGCAAAGGAAAGGCCAATACTGCACAGACCAAGACAGAAGAACCCACTCAGGAAGCTGCTGCAAATGCAAGTTCCAATTCCCCTGAGCCCTCCTCACCCTTTACACCGCTTCAGCTTGATGCTGACTTCACCTGGAATGCAGACACAGGCGCCACTTCTCATATGACGCCTCATTGCCACTGGCTTCGCAATTATAAGCCCCTGCGCATTCCTGTGAAGCTGGCAGACAACAATGTTGTCTATTCTGCTGGAGTTGGGTCGGTCATCTTCAGACCTAGGGTGAAGGGAGCATTTCTGCGGGCTGTGGAATTTTCGAGGGTCCTGCATGTGCCTGACCTGCGCAGTAATCTTCTGTCATGTCTATATCTTGCCCGGAATAAAGGATTTTCCATCAACATCTCTTCAGATGCCATTGCCTTCTACCAGGCTGGCACACTGCGCTTTGTGGCACCAATAGATCCCAACAATGCTGCCTACTTGGATGGTGAAGTTGAGCCTTATTTTGAGGCATCTGCATGCCTTGCAGCCACTCTACCACTTGATCTCAGTCTCTGGCACCGTCGTCTTGCTCACAATAATTATGCAGATGTCCAGAAGCTTGTCAAAGATGACCTGGTCACTGGTCTAACTCTCAACTCAAAGCAGGAGCCTGATCCTGTCTGTGAGCCTTGCCTGGCAGGCAAAATGCGAGCCAACCCCTTCCCTCCCTCCAATCACACATCCTCAAAGCCTCTAGAACTTGTCCATACTGATGTCCATGGCCCTCTCCCTGTCCGCACACACTCAGGCTACCACTACTGGATCACCTTCATCGATGACTACTCTAGATTCAGAGTGGTTATCCTTTTGAAAGCCAAAAGTGAAGCCTTCAGTGCGTTCAAGCAGTTCAAGGCCTATGCTGAGAACCAGCTCAGCACCAAAATAAAGGCATTACAGGATGACAAGGGAGGAGAATACATGTCCAAAGAGTTCATTGCTTTTACTGACTCTTGTGGCATTGTGAGGCGTCACACTGTGCGCAATAGGCCACAACAGAATGGAGTTGCAGAGCGAGCCAATGGGATCATGTCTGACACTGTTACTGCCATGCTTGCAGAGTCCAATTTGCCTCCAAGTTTCTGGGGTGAAGCTGTTGCTGCTATGGTTCATGTCTGGAATCGCTTGCCCACTTCTGTGCGACCTGGAACCACACCCTATGAGCTGTGGCACAAGAACAAGCCTAGTGTGGCACACCTTCGAGTTTGGGGCTGCACTGCCTATGTGCACATTCAAAAGGACCAGCGCAAAGGACTGTCCCCTCACATGCAGAAATGCGTGTTCATTGGCTACCCTGATGGCTACAAGGGCTGGAAATTCTACTGCCCTGATACAAGGCGAGTTCTAATTTCAGAGCGTGCTGAATTTGATGAACGCTACTTCCCTGGTCTCAAGCGCACTCCTCCCTCACTTTCTACTCCAATTGTTGACCCTTCAACTTCTGAGACTGTCCCTCTCTTTGTACCTGCACTGGATCATGGGGGGGATGTCGACTCTGTGCCTGCTGCCATACCTGAGCCACCTATTGTGCCTGTGCCTGCAGCTGCACCTCCTCCAGTTGCTCCAGTGCCTGTTCAAGCTGCGCCTCCTGCACCCATTGTGCCTCCTGTGCCTCAAGCTGCTCAGCCACCCCCTGCCCCTGCACCTCAACCTCCTCCTGAGGTCAATGAGCTTGATCTGCCTATTGCTATTCGCAGAGGAAGACGCCATGCTTCAGTTCCTGCTCCTGTCCCAAAGCGCGAAGACTCTCCTGATCCCCTTGATCTGCTTAGTGCAGATGCGGACTATGTTGAAGTGCAGTTTGCTGGGCTTACAGCTGATGCTGATCCTCACAATTTCCGTGAGGCAATGCATTCTCCTGATGCCAAGTTGTGGCAGACAGCCTGCAATGAGGAGATCATGTCTTTGATTGCAAACCATACATGGGATGCGGTCCCTCTCCCTCCTGGCAAGAAGGCAATTGGCTGTGGATGGGTGTTCAAGGTCAAACACAATGCAGATGGCTCAATTGAGCGATACAAGGCTCGTCTTGTGGCCAAGGGCTATTCACAGCGACCTGGTTTTGATTACACTGAGGTCTTTGCCCCCACATCTCGCCCTGCTGCCCTGCGCCTTGTCCTTGCACTCTCTGCCATTGAAGACCTGGAACTTCACTCTGTGGACATCTCCTCCGCATTTTTACAAGGTGATCTTGAAGAGGAGATCTACATGCAGCAACCAGAAGGCTTTCCTCAAGGTCCTCCAGGCACTGTCCTACGCCTTGGACGTCCCATCTATGGTCTCAAGCAGGCAGGTCGCATGTGGAACAAGAAGCTACATCAGGTGCTCACCTCCATGGGTTTCAAGCGGTTGGAGTCAGATCGCAGTGTTTACATCTATCTGCATGATGATGTGCGCATAATCATCCCTGTGCATGTTGATGACCTCACTCTGGCCTCAAAATCACAAGCTGCAATTGACAGAACCATTGAGCAACTATCTCAGCACTTTAAATTGCGCAATCTTGGCCCTACCACATTTTTGTTGGGCATTGAAATCTCCAGAGACCGCTCAAAACGCACCATGTTCTTGTCTCAGCACCAGTACATCCTAGATATGCTTGAGCGGTATGGGCTGACCAGTTGCAAGGGTGTCCTGACCCCAATGGAACCTGGCCTTCATCTTTCCAAAGAACAAGCTTGCCAGAGCGATGAGGATCGAGCCTTCATGAAGGACAAGCCATATCTCAATGCAGTTGGCTCTCTGATGTATCTGGCTATCATGACTCGTCCTGACATTCAATATGCGGTCTCCTGCCTTGCTCGTTTCAATTCCTGCCCTGGACCAGCTCACTGGGCTGCAGTCAAGCACCTCTTTTGCTATTTGCAGGGCACCAAGGACCATAAGCTCATCTACAGGCCTGATGATTTGGGTGCACCTTTCCTGACTTACACAGACTCTGCACATGGTGACTGTCCAGACACCGGACGCTCCACTAGTGGCTATCTTGTCAAAGTTGGATCTGGGGCAATCAGTTGGTCAAGCAAACTCCAGTCTATTGTCGCACTTTCAACTACAGAGGCTGAATATGTTGCTGCAGTTGAAGCTGGCAAAGAAATGCTCTGGATGCGCAATCTGATGACTGAGTTTGGATACAAAGTGGACACTGCCTCACCCTTGGAAATGGACAACCAGTCAAGCATCAATGTGTCAAAGAATCCAGAGCATCATGGTCGGATGAAGCACCTTGACCTGCGCACTTTCTGGCTTAGGAACACTGTGGAATCTGGTCACATACAGCCAGAATACATTCCCACCGCAGACATGCTTGCAGACTGTCTAACCAAGGCACTACCTGCACCTAAAGTTGCATTCTGCCGGACTGGGATGGGGGTTGCAGCATCCTAACCACTTTCTCTGGGACTTGGCAGATCAGGGGGGGTATGTCACAATAATGTGCTCTGCCACAGTCCCTTGGTCAAGCTGGAGTGCTGCCGGACTTGGAGTGGCCACAGTAGACTGTGGGCCACTTACATCATTAGTGGCAGAGCTATTGGACTGGAGTTGAACACAGGCCACATTAGTTTTGTGGCTGGGTCATATGTTTGTATTGTTCCCTTTTTGATGGACTCTATTGTTCTGTGGTGGAGCCCTTTGTTCTCACCAGCATAAATAGTGCCCTGTAGTCCGGAGTAGCCCCCATCTCTGTGGCTTACTTCGGACTCCAGGTATGTAGTAGAGTACATTATTTGAACCCATCTCTGTGGCTTACTTCGGACTCCAGCACTTAATTGCTGTTCCCTGCGTCCCATTTTGATATCTTTATCTCTTGCTGCTTCAGATTCTCAAACTTCAGTTTCTAGTGCATCTTCACTCTCCATCCCTCCACCTAATCCACTCGTAGTTCCTCCAATTCTGAACCCAGCTTCAGCCATGAATGTTCCACCACTTATACCATCCCGCAGGGACCACTCCGCACTGACTTTTGATCCTGATCAGTCCAGAACCATTTGCCAATATTTCCAGGACTTGGAATCTCTGTTTACTAGGTGTCAGATCAATGACTCTCCAACACAGAAATATTGGACCGTCAAATACCCTTCTATTGACACTTCTGACCTTTGGGAGTCTCTTCCAGAGTACCAGGACACAGCCAAGTCCTATAATGAGTTTAAGAAAGAAATTCAGAATCTGTACCCAGGAACTGAAGATGAGAGGATGTGGTCGATGTCAGACTTAGATCAGTTGATAGGAGAGCGAGCAAGAATAGGAATTAACAATGCTGCAGACTTGTGCAGCTTTTATCGTGAGTTCTATGCCATTACAACATATCTAATTTCAAAAAACAGATTATCGGCCATTGAGCAAAGCTGAGCTTTTGCATGAGCCTTTCAGCCTGCATTCTGGAATTGCATCTCTAACAGACTCCAGCTCAAGTTTCCTGACCACCTTCCTGATGACCCATACTCTCTGGAGCAGATTCACAGCATTGCAAAGTTCGTTTTGCTCAGAACTTCAACAACGCTCACTTCTTCAGTTTTGGCTTTGGTCACAGCAGCAGCCACAGCAGCCTCGGGCGGTTCCTCACTTAAAGTTGAGGACCTCCAGGCCTTCGCCGAGATTCTCACCAAGTCGGTTACCAGTGCG
Organism: Taiwanofungus camphoratus; assembly: GCA_003999685.1. Classification (NCBI taxonomy): domain Eukaryota; kingdom Fungi; phylum Basidiomycota; class Agaricomycetes; order Polyporales; family Taiwanofungaceae; genus Taiwanofungus; species Taiwanofungus camphoratus. The sequence goes on from CP021223.1 coordinate 1,429,075, forward strand.
TTAGCTCCAGTCTTCACTAGCCAGTGTCCTCCTAGATCGGACATGCCACGGGGTGAGCATGTTCATCCGGAGGGTCATTATTGTCATTATTGTGGAGATACGGATTGCTGCACGAGGTGCTGTAAGCATATCAAGCAGGACATCAAGAACAATAAGTGCAAATGCAATCCCAATGAAAAAGTTGTCCTGTCAAATGGGAATTTTGTTCTGAGGACTATTTCTGGGCATACAATCTGTGATCGAGTTTATGAGTACCATCATCGCTCAGACACCAGTTCCTCGCCGCAGTTACTCTTTGAAATTGACAACCAACCAAGTGTCTCAGCTTTCTCTTTATTGGCTGAAGACTGCATTGCTGTGTTGGAACATGAGATCTTTCAGCTCAGGCACAAGAGAGAAGTGTTTGATGGTGTCGCAGTGCCGCCATGCCAACGTCCTTCCCCTCCTAATCCCTCAGCAGTTTCTTGGAATCCACCAGCTTCAGATCCCCCCATATCAGTGCACCCACAGCAGCCCGTTGTCAGTCCCCTACAGCTGGCAGCCCCAGAACCAGTACAGCCAACTCAGCCACAGATTCTTCAGCGCCCTGAGACTACATCCACTTCAGCAGCACCACCGGTGAGCAAACCAAAAAACTCGGTTTCAGCCGAAGTGTCATCCCCCTCAGCTAGCAATTCCACTCACCCACTGAATCATTCTATGACCATGCCCCCAATTCCCAGTCCAATCCCCCTCTCCATCCATATGCTAACGCTAGAGACACTACTTACGCACCACTGAATCTTCAGAATTTTGCTACTGCACTGAAGGTCAACCCAGAGAAAGGTAAGGATCCAGCTTACAAGATGGTAGTCTCAATACACCAAGACAGGCTCATGGAGGAGATCTTTGCTTGGTCTATGCATACCTCTACTGTGACTCTGACTCCTGAGAAACTCTTGTCTATCTCCCCTGATGTTTGTGCCAAGTACCGAGAAGTGGTAACCCCTTGTCGCGTACTGGCTGATACTACTGCTACCAATATGGCTTGCATTGTTGAGGTATCTGACAGTCCTGGTTTGGTCTTGGATTTGACTTTGGTCTCAGCTTTGGTTTTGGCCTTGAATGCCCTGGAGCTCTCTTGTCATGGTGAACCACTTCTTTCTGATGCTACCCTCATTTCTGATCCTTATGAAATATACCTATGACACATCCCCCACAGTAAGAAATCAGCTGAGATCATAGTTGCTCAGGATTCCAATGCTATCTGAAGTATTGAGGCCCTTATAGATAACAAGGAGTGAATTGAGTGTATAGTTGATCCAGGCTCCCAGGTTGTTGCTATGTCCGAGCATGTGTGCCACGCATTAGGTCTCATCTACGATCCCTCTATCCAGCTAAATATGCAGTCAGCCAATGGTGGAATCAATCGATGATACGACCTAGAGGACCCTGGTATCTAGGGAGTGCTCCGCAACATGGCTAGGAGGTAGTGTGTGAACTGTGGGGATGTGAGGGGAGGAGCTACAACCTGTATAATACCAGAAAACCTATATGTCTTGTTTTTGTAAGTGAGGGAGTAAGAGGCCAAGGGTCCTGCGTGACAGGATCTTGTTTCTAAGTGCTAGATGATCTCTAAGGCCTTAAGAGGCCCTCTGAAGTGCGTGAAGTCCTTCAAAGTTCTGCGAAGTCCTTTGAAGTTTCAGCTAAAGTGCACGAGCTGACTTTGTAGGCTGTATGAAGTTAGGGAGCAATAAGCCAATGGAATATAGCTTCAATTAATTGGAAAATGGTATGAGACTGCTGCGAAATCTTTAACTAGAGTTAGCTAAAGGGCATAGTGTTTTAAAGCTTATTAGCGTGAGGTGTGCGAGAGTGGGCTAGTGTAGGAGACCTGTAGAAGAGGTCGGATGGTTCAGGGAGTTAATACTTGAAATAGAGACAGGAAAAGGAGGTTGCTGGGAGTTCCAAAGTGTCTGATGACTTCGAGGTGTAGGTCGGGTAGTTTAAAGGCGTAGGGAGATGTACTATGGCCTGAAATGAAGGCTATAGGAGAGTTGTAGGGCTATTCGTAGGACGTAGGGATGGCGCAACGTGAGCCTAAGGGTATAACTAAGACGGAGGCCCACCGGATAGGTGTTATAAGATGTGCTGAAGAGTGCAAAGTCATGGCGACTTCGTGGATTGTAGTGCATAGTTCAAGAAGCGTAGATGTGGTTCGTAGATATATCGTGAGCATAGACGTAGTTCAAAGATACTGAAATGGAGCTAGGGTGGAGACTTAGGGGCTTAGGACTGTTCCTAAGGTGGTACTTGTGGCACTTTTCTGAGATCGGAGCTACAGGGGAACTTGTATTCCAAAGGGAGAAGTGTGCACTGAGGGGTCTCCCTCCTACATGATAAACTACCTCTGACTAAATAGGGGAGCGTGAGATGAACTATTCTTGTGTGAAGTGATCCTTACAAGTCCAAAAAGTATACTAAGGTACATGGACTCCAAAGTGAACATGAGGAGGATAGGAACTAAATAGAAACTGAAACAGGGGAACTATGTACGGTAGAAAGGTGACCAAGTCCATCCATGAGGGCAGGAGGACTATCTGAGAGCAGCCATGCACCGTGATCATCTGTCTTAATGGGCTAAGAGCGTACAAAGTTTCTAGCAGCAGAACTTGACCTAATCGGGGTAGGAGGTGTCCTAAATGGGTAGAGGATCATATGGCTGCACCATAGAAGGACCTTATGGCATAGGATCGAGACCCAGGGGGTGTGCAAGGCTTTCTAAGTCCAGCCTTCAGAACTTCAGACCATTTTGGAGCCTATCGGGGTTGACTGCAATCACAAGAGCTAGAAGAGACTTAGCTAAGACTTCTTAGCTAAACCCAGGATGAGTGATGTAGTAGCTGGGGCCTAGATTTAATAGAACAATATGGGAGGGCTGGCAGTGTCTGATAGTGGACTTAGCAGGAGTTAGGGACTTCGTGGCTAGCGTTCAAAACCTCGTAGCACCTCGTGCAACTTCGCAGAACTTCATAGGGTGTTAAAAGGGTTTAGGAAGCAAAGGGGGTGTTAGAAACATCATAGAAACCTATCCCACCTGTTGTAGGCTGTAGAAAAGTTATAGGATGGTCTGTGAGGGGATTAGAAAGCTCCTAAAATTGTGATTCGGAGCTCAGGAGGCTACAGAACTCATCATCGGTCTCTCAGTTTGGTCAGAAATGTCTCATTCCAGGTTGGCAACATTGTTCTCTACCTCCAGATGCATGTCATTCACAGCCCTTCCTATGACATTCTTCTCGGTTGCCCTTTCAACGTCGTAACTGAAAGTGTAGTCAAAAACTTCAGAAATGAAGATCAGACTATCACCATCATTTGCCCAAACACTGAAGAGACAGCTACAATCTCTATCATGCCCCGAGGCAGACAGAAGTTCCTACCTCCTCATCATCCACAGTGTCCACATGCCAATCAGCCCACCGTTCTGAAATCAGGTTTTCACTCTTTGAGAATTTGAGAAATCAAGGAGAAGTTGCAGTCATCATTCAGTCCAATTCTGACAAACCAAAAATAGTGTCTTACACCTCAGTAAATGCTTTGGATACCCCTTCTGTTTCTGCGCTCTATCTCTCTGTATCTGATTCTGTGTTTAGTTATCTTCAGTCTCTTTATTCTAGTGATTCCCCAGCCTCTTCAGCAACTTCACAGGATGCTTTCAAGTGGTTCTCTAGTTTTCTTACAGCTATCAAGCCTTCCAAGGTTCCCTTATTCCATTCTGAGAAATTGAACTCTCACCCTTTTTCTTCGTCTTCCAGCTCTAAAGTAATGTCTGTCAGTTTAGTTTCCAGTGCTTCAAGTTCCAAGGATACCCTAAGACTGGTTCAAGACTCGCCGAAGTTTTTGACTCTCGCTTGTCTCCTTCCTTCAGTTTTGGATTCTTCCCCTTTTCCTATGTTTGCTGTCTCTAAGAAAAAGTATAAGCCAGTCACCTTGAAAACTCAGCCAGTCTTACGATCACTCGATGAGCAGTTCCAGATTGTGTGAGCTATCAAGGGTGACCCTCTAGACACCATGCCAAAATTATCACCTCAGCCACTGCCCTTTGTTCCTACAAGCCATTATATGCAGGAGCACTGAGAATTGACTGACAAATTACATAGTGGAGACTTTCTCTGGCCTATGGAAAGGGAACTCTTACATCATTTCATGTCAGTCCATACTGAAGCTTTCACCTGGAATGATTCTGAAAGGGATTGTTTCAAAGCTGAGTTTTTCCCTCCTGTTGACTTTCCAGTCATACCACACATGCCTTGGGTACAGAAGAATATCCCTATCCCCCCTGGCATTTACAACGAGGTCTGCGCAATCATCAAAAAGAAAATATTGGCCGATGTATATGAGCCATCTAACTCATCCTACCAAGCTTGGTGGTTTTGCATTGTTAAGAAGGATGGGAAGTCCCTGTGTCTTGTCCACAGTCTAGAGCCCCTCAATGCAGTCACCATACAGCACTCAGATGTCCCACTGACTCTGGAGCATCTCACTGAACAATTTGGAGGTCGGCCTTGTGGTGCAATGCTCTATGTCAGATATGATGAGCGGCTCATAGCTGAAGCTTCTTGAGATTTGACCACCTTCCAGACCCCTTTTGGTGCGATGAGGCTTGTCACTCTACTCATGGGTTCGACAAATTTGGTCCCTATCTTCTATGATGATGTTACTCACATTCTACAAGCTGAGATTCCCCATTTTACCATCTCATACATCGATGATATACCAGTCAAAGGTCCCAAGAGTGATTACAACTCTGACATGCTTCTGGAAAATCCTGGTATACGTAAGTTTGTCTGGGAGCACTTTATGAATCTGAACAGGATTGTCACACGCATGCACTACGCTGGAGGCACTTTTTCAGAAGTTAAGAGTGTCCTTATCACCTGAGAAATCATGGTAGTTGGGCATAGGTGCATGCCTGAAGGGTGCCTTTCAGACGAATCTTGGGTCTCCGCAATCCGAAATTGGGGACCCTGCAAAACCCTGTCTGATGTCTGAGCCTTTCTGGGGACCATTGGTGTTGTCAGGATTGGAATTTTGCTTACAGAGCAGACACCTTAGTGCACCTTACATGCAAAGCAGTCCCTTTTGAGTTCAGTCCTGAGCAAATTGCAGCACAGGAGGATCTCAAGGATGCCTTACTGACTTCACCAGCTCTCTGAGCCATCAATTACAATTCTTTGGCCCCCATTATCCTCGCAGTTGATACTTCATTCATAGCGGTAGGCTATCATCTCTGCCAGTGTGATGAAGATAATCTGAAAATTCGATTTTATAACCGGTTTGGATCCATCACCCTCAATGAGCGAGAGCGTCAGTTTTCCCAGTCAAAACTTGAGATTTATGGCCTCTTCAGGGCCTTGCATATGCTTCAGATTTATGTTATAGGAGTCAGAAATCTCATAGTTGAAGTTGACGTGTGTTACATTAAAGGAATGCTTCAAAACCCTGACATTACACCCAGCACCAGCATTAACCACTGGATAGTTTTCATCCTTACCTTCCATTTCACCCTTATTCATATTCCTGATACAATGCATGGCCCAGACAGACTTTCAAGATGGACCCCCCAGCCTGAAGATTAAGATGACGATGATGATGAAGATTTTGAAGATTGGATAGACAAGATGCACTCCTTCCTACACCACATTCAAGACACCCCTTCCCAACCCATTTTATCAACTTCTCTCATTTTTCCCACATGTACCAGCTCTTTCCCTTCGCCCCCTCCATTAATTCTGAGAACCAAGACCGAGACATGCCCGAAAACCAAAGATCCACCAAATCTGATTCTCTTCTCTGAGTTGACTGAGGACAGTCAAATTTTCAATAGAGAGGAGGTGAGCTATGACTTAGTACCGAGGTCTGATGCAGCAAAAGCAGCAGACTCAAAACTCAGTTTGGTTAGCCAATTTTTTTGGATGCTCAAGAAACCCTCAGAAATGTCAGACTCGGAGTATGAAGGATTTGTTAAGTACTGCTTGCTGTTTTTGATGGGGATGTTCTCTGGTGTAAAGATCCTCAGGGTGCTCACAAATTAGTCATGAAACAGAAAAATCGGCTTCAGATTCTCAGAGAATGCCATGATACAGTAGCTCACAGGGGCATCCATGCAACAAAGGTTCTGATCTTGGAACTATCAAAATGGGACGCAGGGAACAGCAACTAAGTGCTGGAGTCCGAAGTAAGCCACAGAGATGTATTCAAATGATGTACTCTACTACATACCTGGAGTCCGAAGTAAGCCACAGAGATGGGGGCTACTCCAGACTACAGGGCACTATTTATGCTGGTGAGAACAAAGGGCTCCACCACAGAACAATAGAGTCCATCAAAAAGGGAACAATATAAACATATGACCCAGCCACAAAACTAATGTGGCCTGTGTTCAACTCCAATCCAATAGCTCCGCCACTAATGATGTAAGTGGCCCACAGTCTACTGTGGCCACTCCAAGTCCGGCAGCACTCCAGCTTGACCAAGGAACTGTGGCAGAGCACATTATTGTGACAGGAACACCTCTGGTGGCCCCACCATCACATAGACATTGTCTGGTATGTCTGTAGCTGTCATCTCTGTCAGATACACCAGGTGCACCAGATCCTTATTCCCCCAATGGTCGCTACTCTGACACCAATCTTCACCAAAGTACACATTGATATGATGCACATGCCCCCTTCCAATGGCTTTAAGTACATAGTCCGATGCTCACTCACACAGTATCCTGAGTTTTGGATGCTTCAGAAGGAGACAGCCAAAGCCCTAGCTGACTGGATCTTTGAGGACTTTATTTGTTGGTGGGGTGCCCTCTCAGAAATTGTCACAGACAATGGTGCACCCTTTATTAAAGCAGCTCATCTCCTGGCGAAGAAATACCAGCTCCATCACATCCAAATTAGCAGTTACAATTCTTGGGCTAATAGGCTCGTGGAGAGGCCGCATTTTGACATCAGACAAGCCCTCTTCAAGGCAGTGGATGATGAGCAGAGCAGGTGGTCACAGGCAGCTTACACAGTATTTTGGTCTGAAAGGATTACAACCCGAAGACACATGGGTTGTTCCTCTTATTTTGCGGTCACAGGCACTCATCCAGTCATTCCCTTTGATGTTGTCGAAGCTACATACATCCTTCCCCCTCCATCTTCCATTCTATCCTCAACCGACCTCATTTCTCAGTGCACTATAGCCTTGCAGAAGCGTGTAGAGCAGGTAGCTGAACTCCACTCTAAGGTCTTTAAATCTCGGCGTCAAGCAGCACTTCAGTTTAAGGAGAAGCACAAGAACACCATCCAGGACTTCAGTTTCAGCTGGAAAGACCTGGTGCTTGTCCACAACATGCAAATTGAGAAGTCATTAAACCAAAAAATGCGACCTTAGTATCTCAGCCCCCTCATAGTTGTTTCCAGAAACAAAGGCAGTGCCTACATTATTGCAGAATTGGACAGCTCAGTATTTGACAGACCCATATCAGCGTTCTGGGTGATCCCTTATCTAGCCAGGAAATCCATTGAGGTGCCTGCTGATCTTATAGACGTCTCAACCGAGAAACTCTGAGAACTTGAACTCTCAGATTCACAAGATGATGATAACAACCCAGAATTGTTCTCTTTCCTTTCCCCTCCCCCTCTGACATCAACAGAAAACCAATAAAAGCAAAATACAGTCATTTACGATACCCAATCAGTTTTGATACGTATACTCTATTTTCAGTTTTTACTCTAATACTTTAGGTTATGGACAGATACAGAAAGCTCAATCCCTCCACTCAACAATATTCTCTTCATTTCATTTACTCTCTACTTACTGAAAGGATCACAGTCGCTCACATCATTTCTATTTTTCTCTTTCTAGTTTTACTCTTTATGAGTCACGACGTCATTTCTAAAAACTGAGAAACTGAGAAATATTGGAGAATACCAATGGATTGATGATTGTGCGAGGGACCTTATGTCCTTCAAGCCTGTGATGACTTACTGAGGCTAACACATTGTATACACGAATTGAGTCTCTCCTTTCCCTTACTTTTCTTTAAGCTAGTCTTACTTTTCAAAGCATAAAACTCAGACAAAACCGATATTCCAATTTCTCTTTCTTACTGTACTGTACAAGAAACTGATGACATGAAAGAAGGCAAGATACAGGGTAGACATGATGACAGAATTACAGAAATGGAATCGGTTTGGACCCACACAAAGAACATCGCATTGGAACCAAGAACTGAGAAAATTACTCACATCTCAGCATCCCGTCCTCTGACTCCAGGTCCAGCTTTGTCTGACCAGATGACCCAGCCATAGAGGGCCCTGATTCGACTAACCACAGGGGAGGCACCTCTTGGGTCAGAGACTGAGGTGCTTGACCAGCAAGAGAAACCTCAAGCCGCTGAAGTTCCTCAGACTGCCGCTGATATCTCTCTATTCACAACTTGACATTGGCACAGTCTTGCCACATCCTCTGGACGGTCCCCTGAGTGGAAGGGGGCAGGTTAAGGCAATGAAGGTGCTCTTTCTCTGAGAGATGGGAAAGGGGGGAGTAGAAGGAGGAAAGAGGAGGGCCAGCTGAAGCGGAGGATCTGGGAGCATTAGAGGTGGTGGAAACGACCTCAGCACACTTGGCACGCTTTGGCTCATGTTTTCACAGTGAAGAAGGGCCTGAGACAGAGAGCGCTGAATGGGATCAGCATTGGTTTTCGGTTTGCAGAAAAATCAGAGAGAATGTACCGTGCTTGCGCACCTTGGTGGTCTTCTTGGGGTTTTCCCTACCCTCTAAGGTGAACCCTCTCTAGTAGCAGGTGTGCTGATCAGTTTTACACTTGGTGCAGCGGATGCCATCAGGCGAGAGGGTGCAGGTAGTAATGCTTTTATACGTGGTGCAGCGGTTGCACTACGCCCCTCCCAAGTCAATGGAGAAGTGAATATTGAAGCCTGGAGAGTACTCACCAAGTTGCGCTCTTGGTATATTGGCCCTCGCAGTGGCTGAGTTGATCTCTCTTTTGAGGCTGCACTGCAACCTTGGCTGGAACCTTAGGAGCGGCGCATCCTTTTTCCTTTGATGCATGCACTGGCTCACCAATAAACAATCCTCGACCAATGGCCACCTCAGTACCTCTACGGTCCCCAGCAACCAATATTCCCTCTCCTGTTGAACCTGAGACTGATTCTAAAACTGAAGTAGTAGCCTCTAGAGCAGTGGGGTGGTGCGTACGAGAAGACCTGCAGGGACTGGGTGCCTCCTCCTGAGTAACAGGAGCAGTCTGAGCAGTGGGGAAGCAGAGCACAACAGACAGATTCTGAACATTCTTGGCCACATTGGCCTCCTTAGCAGCCTGATGTTCCTCCTCCTCTCCTCAGATCACAGCTGCAAGCTTGGGGAAAACCTCATCTGCCCACTCCAACCAGTGAGCCCACCCCACATAGTCTGAAGACTCAGCCACTCCCTTGGGATGCTGATAGACACCAGGCCCTTCTAGGCTCCATGGAGCGCTCTCACTCGATCCTAGGACCTTAGTCATGGCTTCGATGCCACTCAATGTGTCCAATACCATCCAAAAGGCCACCACAGGACTCTCCGATAGCTTTGAATCATGCCACAGCCACTTCACCAATTTTGGTCCAGCATTCTGGCACGCAGCTCTCCCTACGTACAATGCACCACATGCAATCACCACTCAAAGTTCTCACACGTGACCGGTCTCGCCACTCCAATATCGCTCAATCTGCTACGACGTGCCACTCGATGCACTCGATAACGCTACGGCCACAGGTTTTGTCTTAGTATATTTCATGTATGCTCCTTTGTTTCAGCCTTTCTAGTGACGTCAAGTACAGTAGCCACTCCCTCTACAAGCCACTCCATAGTTCATCATACACAAGTAGTTAGGATGCCACCCATACTACGCCACTCCCAATGCGCCTTACATTATAGTACAGTAAGTATAAACACGATGTACGAGGTCTCAGATCAACAGAAAAGTTTTCCCCCATTCTGCAGAGCTCAAAAAGAGCACCTTCAATACAAGTATCAAAATGGGACGCAGGGAACAGCAACTAAGTGCTGGAGTCCGAAGTAAGCCACAGAGATGTATTCAAATAATGTACTCTACTACATACCTGGAGTCCGAAGTAAGCCACAGAGATGGGGGCTACTCCGGACTACAGGGCACTATTTATGCTGGTGAGAACAAAGGGCTCCACCACAGAACAATAGAGTCCATCAAAAAGAGAACAATACAAACATATGACCCAGCCACAAAACTAATGTGGCCTGTGTTCAACTCCAATCCAATAGCTCCGCCACTAATGATGTAAGTGGCCCACAGTCTACTGTGGCCACTCCAAGTCCGGCAGCACTCCAGCTTGACCAAGGGACTGTGGCAGAGCACATTATTGTGACAAGTCTTCTACCACATTCTACTGCATCTTTCCGTCTTCGCCTACATTCAAAGAGCTGCATCTACAATCTGCCTTCTACAGTCTCTTGAAGGGTTGCGTCTTGTCCATCTTCAACCTCCATCGAAGGGTTGCGCTCAGTCTTACAACCACCTTCGACCTCTATCAAAGAGTTGCGCCTATATCCTTTCTCTAACCAAGCCCGCCCTCTACAGTAACTGAGGGGCTGCATATCAGCTAAGTCTGCCCATTTAAGCCTTCCCTTAGTACAGTACCGTAGCACATCAAAGCTACATCGAGCAGTCACGACACACGTCGTAGGTCATTGAAGACCTTTGTAGATGTCTCTCAACCCATTTGAGATCGAGAACCCTTTGCTGCTGACTCTCCCCTGCGCACTAACTGTACTATAGCTTTCCAGCTTCTCTAGATCGTACCCAGTTAGGGGTTGGAGTGTTATAGTGAGTATCAACACATCTGAAGGAGTTCTATCAAGGCAGCGTGCACCTTAGCAACACTATGAGTTTGAGCAGTAGACATGGTCTTAGAGAATGCAGCAGAAGAGACAGCAGATAACTGGGTGAAAACTGAGAAACCACCCCTCTTTTTTTGATGCCAGACAGCCTTGAGGACCGGGTCAGAATTCCAAGATGCTCTCATAACCATGGGAATTGACTGAGGACAGTCAAGGTCTCAATAGGGAGGAGGTGATAGGTCTGGTACAACTTCATGCCCTGAACTTGCATATTTTTGATCTCCCGCCCCTTTCTCAAAATGTACTGCTGAGTTTAGAAAGTCCAAATGTTGTAGCAAGGACTGAGAGCTCTATTCCTTCACTAGGGAGTGCCCTAACTCGACAGGCAGGTGCACTACATGTGTCTACTCATGCCTTGGCAATCAAGTCTTCCTACATGGGAAGAACAATGGAATTTCTGATGATAGAAGGTCTGCCTGACACTCCAGAAGTTCTGTTGAAGAGAAGTGGCCCCTCATGCTCTAGAATGCATGCCAACAGCCTCCCCTAGCATCCTCCTGACTTCTGACAAGTCTGGGCCTTTGATTGAGATCAACCGAAAAAAGGCACTTCAGTTTTTGGACTTTGGTCCTCGGTTTTGGTTCTCAGTCCCTCAGTCTGGAGTCCCAGCCTCTTGTTCATGATGTCCATATGATCCCTTGGTATTGTCTAGACCCCCTACACCTTGGCTTGACAGTTCAGCACTCCTAGGTCTCTGTTCCTCTCAAGGTCTGGTTAGATAGCCCATCTTTCATATGATGATCTCTAGATAAGCATCCCTCACCCTGTGCCATTCCCCAGTAACCTTTCTACTGCATTCAGAGTTCCTGTTTCATGGCCTACTTCAGTTTAGTTCCCCATATGGTACGCTGATCAGATCCTAGATTTTACAATTTTTGGTTTGTTTTTGGTTTCTTTGGTTTTATTTTGCATAAGATACTTTGACACCATGGACCCCTTATGTAGTCTCCTGTACCTACCAGACAGCAGAGAAGATATGCGCTCCTGTCTTGTCTCAAGGAATCTACAGACTTGTCTCCCACAGTTCAGATTCATGTTCCCCCTGCTCTAAGGCTTTCTAACAGTCTGACAAGGTTCCCCTCCATTATCTCTACACATATTATCAGACAGCAGTCATACTACGTCACATATCACAGCAGTCCTATGTTCCCTTATGTCCTACATTCCTGAAGTTGGAGTAACTTTGGTCTGAGTATCCAGCACCTCTCCTCCCTCTCATCTGCCTCTGCCCTTGTTATACCCCATAGGCATGTGTTGCGTCTAGTCCAGTTCATCAGTTATTGCCTATGCCAGCTCTACACTCCATCCCTATGCCAGCATCTCTCAGCAGCATCTCCTCTCCTGTTTACATTGGTTTTTGGTTATCCTTCAGTTCTTGGTTTATCATCAGTTTGCCCTCAGTTTCCTTTGACCCCTTTGCACCTGGCTGGTATCCTACCAGCCCGCTGCCATTAGACTAGAAAACTATGTTCCTATCTCCTTGAGACTATCCACATCTTGGCTTAAGATCCTGTCATGCAGGACTCATTGACCCCTTACTCCTCTGCACACATTAGACTTCTAGGACCCTGACTGTGGTCTAGGTGGTTTCTCTGTTGTGTCCATTAGCTTACCCTTTCCTCTGGTATCTCTCATAGGTATCACACCACTCTAGCTCTCCTATCTTTGGACATGTCAGACCTACTCCCTAGGTTCATCTATTCAGGACTCCCTAGATCATATCACCATCCAAAACCATTCACCATTGAGGCCAATGCCTCTCTGGTAGCCACTGGTGCAGTGCTACAACAACTCAATGAGAAGGGGTGGCTACATCCTATAGCAGTCCTCTCGAAGAGCCTGAAAGAGGCTGAGCAGAACTACCAAGTATATGACAGAGAGCTGCTGGCCATTATCTGTGCACTTGAGGAATGATGCCACCACCTTGAGAAAAGTGGACACCTGGTCAGGATAATCATGAACTATAAAAACCTTATCTATTTCCGAGAGGCACAACGACTCAACCGATGCCAGGCTCAATGGCAGCTATTTTTGTCACAGTTTGACCTAAAACTACTAAACAAGAAAGGCAGTCAACTCATAATCGCTGATGCACTCTCCAGGTGACCAGACCACCCAGATGGAGAGCACAACAATGAAGGCATCATCCTGCTACCATCAGACCTCTTCATCAATGCCATCAACACTACAATCATCAAAAAGATATGTGAATGTCGTAGTCATGACAGGTCATCAAGATGATTGACACCTTAAAATGGGGGAAGGTATCACCATTCAAGGGCACAGGCTTTGCACACACAAAACTGTTGAAGTCTGACTTACATGTCAAAAATATTGGACTAATGCACTGCATTGTAATGCTGTGCTTAGTTACCTTAGATACCATCACTACACAGCATTACTATGGACACTGCCTCATCTTAGTTACAATCACTGTACAGCCTTGTTGATATCAATCTGCACAGCCATGCAGTGCACACAGCCTTAGTATCCTAGTTAGCACTGCATAGCTTTACTGTGATTGATATCAACATAGAGGCAGTGTCCTTAACAAGGCTGTACAGTGATTGTAACTAAGATGAGGCAGTGTCCATAGTAATGCTGTGTAGTGATGGTATCTAAGGTAACTAAGCACAGCATTACAATGCAGTGCATTAGTCCAATATTTTGACATGTAAGTCAGACTTCAACACACCCCCCTGATCTGACATGTCACAATAATTGAAAATCAATTACAAACGGCATAAGTCCATAGTATTTATTAGTTCCAGTCCCCCCCCTCCTTCTCAATTACACTAATCCTTTCCAGCAACTCATCAACCTCTGCCTCAAACCGTCTGACTGACCCAGATGCTTGTGCACGATGGAAGGCCACAGGTGGGACTTGGATTACATCAGCAGATGACCGACGCCGACTGTCTAGCTGAATGGCTGCCAAAACACGTGCAAATTGAATAGGGGTGCCTATGTGTGATGAGGTGGAGTAAAGGTCGTTCGGCATGGTCTGAAGTTCAATGTCTTGAACAGAGGATGAGTTGGTAGAAGAGATTTTATATGTAGTCCAGATGCAGAAGACCAGAAAGGCAATAAAGCCTATTGAGACCAGTGCAATGATGACGATGCTGCTGGTTGGTAACATAATGGTTGTTTGAGAAGAGATGCAAGACTGTGACGTGTCAAGACAGCCCTGTTTGGTAACTGCTGAGGCGGACTTTAAGGATATTGCGCATCCACAGAATCTCCTTGCCAGCCTCAACAGCTGCAATGTACTCTGCTTCAGTGGTGGAGAGTGTGACAATGCCCTGCAATTTACTGCTCCAGCTGATAGCCCCAGTCCCAACCTTGACTACATATCCTCCAGTTGACCGACCAGTGTTTCTACAATCTGCATGAGCAGCATCTGAGTAAGTGACAAACATCTTCTGTGCAGAGTCAGGTTTGTAAGTCAGCTTGAAATGTTTGCTGCCCTGCAAGTACCGAAACACGTGCTTTACAGCATTCCAATGAGCAGGTCCAGGATTGGAGTTGAAGCGTGACAAGAATGACACAGCAAACTGGATGTCAGGACGAGTGGTGATGGCCAAGTACATGAGTGCACCAACAGCACTGAGATAAGGAACATTGTGCATAAACTCAATGTCCTCTTGAGACTGGGCACCCATCTCCTTTGTGAGTACAAGACCAGGTGTCATGGGAGTCTTGACTGGCTTGCAGTCTGACAGATTGAAGCGCTCTAGCATGTCTATAATGTACTGATGCTGACACAGTGACAATGAGTGCTCTGAGCGATCCCTGGTGATCTCTATACCCAATAGAAATGTAGTAGGCCCTAAATCCCGAAGTTTAAAGTGCTGGGACAACTGCTTGACCACATTGTCAGCTGCAGCAACAGACTTGGTGGCAATGGTCATGTCATCCACAAAGACTGGCACAATGATGCGCACATCATCCTTGACATACAAGTAGACACTTCTGTCAGAGTAGAGACATTTGAAGCTCATGCTTTCAAGAGTAGCACGGAGTTTCTTGTTCCACTGACGAGGGGCTTGCTTCAGTCCATAGATGGGTCTTCTGAGACGACAGACATGACTAGATCCTCCTTCATGAAAGCCCTCTGGTTGCTTCATATAGATCTCCTCATCAAGGTCTCCATTTAGAAAGGCAGAGGAGATATCTACAGAGCGCAGTTCTAGGTCTTCAATGGCAGCAAGAGCAAGAATAAGTCGCAGGGATGCAAGCCTGAATGTGGGTGCAAAGACCTCAGTGTAATCAAATCCAGGTCTCTGACTATATCCCTTTGCAACCACTCTGCCCTTGTAGCGCTCAATAGAGCCATCTGCATTGCGCTTGATTTTGAAGACCCAGCCAGAACCAATGACCTTCTTTCCAGGAGGAAGCTCTACAATGTCCCAAGTGTGATTGCCCACCAATGCCATGATCTCCTGATTGGCAGCATCATACCAGTGTTTGGCATCAGGACCACTCATTGCCTGTTTAAAGGTATGAGGGTCTGCACCAGCAGATAGACCAGCAAATTGAACCTCCACAAAATCAGCATCTGCATCTATGACATCAAGCTCATCTTCACTGCTCTCCTCCTTTACAGCTGGAGTAGGTTCTCTGATGACCCACCAGTTGGTTGGAGGACGTACATTACGAGGTGTACGTCTAAGAGCAATGGGCCTATCATCATTGGAAGTCTGAGGTGCAGGATCAGGAGATGCAGTGGGAGCAGAAGGAGCAGGAGATGGTGAAGGACTTTGAGCTACTATGGGTGCATTTGGAGGTGGTGCAACTGGTACCTGAAGTGGATTTGGAACAGGAGCTGCATCAACAGGTGCAGGATCATTATCCCCCCCAAAATCCGGTACAGGGACAGATTCAGGAGCAACAGCAGCAGCAGGAGGATGGATAGAAGAAGTGTGCTTCAGACCAGAAAAGTAGCGCTCATCAAAGTCAGCTCGCTCTGAAATAATGGTCTTTTTGGTGGTGGGATTATAAAACTTCCATCCCTTATAACCATCAGGATATCCAATAAAGACACACTTCTGCATATGAGGTCCAAGAGCTGATCTCTGATCCTTCTGTATATGGACATAGGCAGTACACCCCCATACTCTGAGATGACTGACATCTGGCTTGCGCTTAAACCACAATTCAAATGGGGTGGCTCCTTTAACTGCAGAGGTAGGAAGGCGATTCCATACATGCACCATAGAGGCAAGACATTCTCCCCAAAATGAAAGTGGCAGTTTAGCTTCTGCAAGCATGGCTGAACAGTCATCCTGCATGACCCTATTAGCTCTCTCTGCTACACCATTCTGCTGAGGCCTATTTCTGGTGGTATGCCTGCGTACAATCCCAGCATCATCTGTGTACTTGATGAATGCATGGAACATGTATTCCCCTCCCTTATCATCCTGAAGTGCCTTGATTTTGACATTCAGATGATTTTCAGCATAAGCCTTGAACCTCTTGAATGCATCAAAGGCTTCACTCTTTTCCTTGAGCAGCAACACAACTCTGAATCTGGTGTAATCGTCTATGAAGGTGATCCAGTAGCGATAACCAGAGTGTGTGCGTACAGGTAAAGGACCATGAATATCAGAGTGAATAAGTTCCAAGGGCTGAGTAGCATGTTGTAGGGAAGATGGGAATGGATTGGCATGCATTTTTCCAGCAAGGCATGGCTCACAGATAGGATCTGGCTGCTGCTTGGACTCCAGGACAAGACCAGTGACCAGATCTTCCTTGATCATTTTCTGGACATCAGCATAACTGTGGTGTGCAAGACGACGATGCCAGAGATTTAGATCTAAAGGAAGAGTGGCAGACAGTTGAGCATGTTCAAGAGAGGCTTCTGTGACTCCATCCAGATAGGCAGCATTGTTATCATCAATGGATGCAATGAATATGCTTTTGCCACCATAAATGAAGTGCATTGAATCAGAATAGATATGGATTTGAAAGCCCTTCTTTCTAGTTAAATACAGACATGAGAGCAGGTTGTTTCTCAGTCTGGGAACATGCAACACTCTTTGGAATTCTACAGCTCTAACCTCTCTGCCCTTTATGACTGGTTTAAATACCACAGATCCAACTCCAGCTGAGTAGACAATGGTGTTGTCTGCCAACTTTATAGGAATTTGCAGAGGCTTATAATTGTGCAGCCAATGGCGATGGGGTGTCATATGAGAAGTGGCACCTGTGTCTGCATTCCAGTTGAAGTTAGCATCAAGCTGAAGTGGTGGATTGGGATCAGAATTGAGACTTGCATTTCCAGCAGTTTCAGTAACAACTGCAGCAGTGTCTGTGGTCTTGGTACTGTCCTGAGCCTGGTTGGCCTGATAGCGCTTTCCATGGCCTTTGCGTGCCTGTACCCTGTCCTTTGTCTCTTTTTGTGCCTTCTGATAAGCAAAGCACTTGTCCCTGGTATGACCTTTGATACCACAGAATTCACAGTTAACAGTGGTAGTTGTGGATAAGGCTTGGTCACTGGAGACTGTGGACCGATGACGTCTCTGATTCTCTTCAGTAATAAAGGCAGCCTGAACCTTTGATTTGGACAGATCATTCTGCAGAAGCAAGTTGGAGGTGAAGGCAGAGTACTCCTCTGGCAGAGCACGAATCATGGCCATGGATGTAAGCTCTTCATCCAGCTGATCCAGAGTGAACTTGTCTGGTCTGAGGTTCTGGATGCCTTGCATAGTAGCATTGACCCTGTTCATCAGCATTTGGAGGGATTCATTGTCATGCTTTCTGATGGAGAACAAGTCATCATAAGCATTGAATCTGGCTCCAGGACGCTTTTGCTGATGAGCATCTGCAAGAGCAGCCCATATCTTAACAGGATCATCAGATATCCCATCAAGATGAACCCTTTGATCTTGCTCAATCATGAGATAGAGCCAACCAGCTGCTTTGTCCACTTTAAGCTCCCAATCCTCTCTGGCCTTGGTTTCTTCAGGTGTGATAGGTGTACTGGCAGTGGGCATTTTAGAGGTGCCTGAGACAATGCGCCATAGACCTGCAGAGCGAAGTGCAGCCATCATCTCTCCTTTCCAGGTGGGATAATTGGAGGAGTTGAGTTTAGAGAAGGTAGGAAGTGAGTTGGACATGATGGAGTATAATGGGTGTGTATTGTCTGATTTGAAGTCCGTAGTGGTGTGCAAGTGAATACTCTCACACACTTAGCCAAGTGTGGGCCTTTGAACACAACCACCAGAGGGGAGGAAGTTGAACCTTGGTCCAGGTAGTATAGTAAAGTACTGCTATACAACTAGTATGATAACTAGGAGCCCCAGATTCTAGTCCAGTTCGCAGTTGAGCAGGGGATTTCACCTGGTTTGTAAGCACAGGCTGAGTCCTACTAGCCTGCCTCCTAGTCAACCTAGGAAGAGGGCACCCACTGAAGAGCAACCCTCCAAGAGTTCGTCCTGGATCTAGTGGCTATGTGCTTAGGGGGATATAGTGACTGGGTCTATGCCCTGACTGTCACTTTCAATCTGCCTCTTGTAAGAGAGGGTAGAAGAGTACAGTAAGTAAAAGTAAGTAATGGACCAGGTTCAGAGTACAGGGCTCATAACCTGTTAAGTTCAGACAATATCACAAGGAGTTACACTCCAAGATATATGCAAGCAGAGATGACTTGCTGGGACAGAAGAGCTAGAGTCCAATGTAAGTCACTAATATATTAACAAGAAAATATACAAGACATACCTAGAGTCCAATGTAAGTCACTGGGGATCCAGGACTGGGACTCTAGGGTTTATATACATCTACAGTAAGGCTATGCAGTGCTACAGTAACTAGGATACTAAGGCTGTGTGCACTGCATGGCTGTGCAGATTGATATCAACAAGGCTGTACAGTGATTGTAACTAAGATGAGGCAGTGTCCATAGTAATGCTGTGTAGTGATGGTATCTAAGGTAACTAAGCACAGCATTACAATGCAGTGCATTAGTCCGATATTTTGACATGTAAGTCAGACTTCAACACCCAGATCCTCTGCAGGCACATCCCACGGTCACACAAGTGTGTCACCGAGCTGTGGCACATGAAGTGTCCATGCCAGCAGGACCACAATGTCTATGCCATATCTGGCCATCAATGAGGAAGGATCTAAAACAATAAACAAAAAACTTACTACGCCACTTTGGTGGCATAGATGCCACCGTCCCCTCTCCACCCGACCCAGATGGCTCATCAGCAGGAGGAGAAGATGATCTCCTCCTTGAGACCACCATTTTCCCCATCTTCAGCACTGGAGTGCACTGCTCTGCCAGCTCCACGGTCTGTGCCCTCCCGGTCTTCTTGCCTGTTGAGGGCTGGCTGGAGGAGGCAGTGGCATTGGCCACTTTTGCAGTGGCTTG
Source organism: Taiwanofungus camphoratus (assembly GCA_003999685.1). Taxonomy (NCBI): domain Eukaryota; kingdom Fungi; phylum Basidiomycota; class Agaricomycetes; order Polyporales; family Taiwanofungaceae; genus Taiwanofungus; species Taiwanofungus camphoratus. The sequence goes on from CP021223.1 coordinate 1,448,402, forward strand.
GTGGTGGCATGTGGTGGGAGGTGGCTGTGTGCATTTAGCCTTGGCAAAGTGGCACCTGTCGCAGGCTGTCACTTTGCCTGTGGGTGGCTGATCAGGGTGGGTGGAGATGATACATTCCTCCGGCTCACACTGGGTGCATGATGGGTCCTATGCCAATGTCAGCTGAAAGTGAGAGAAACATGGAGCAGTTATGCACCATCGGCCACACCCATTCATCTGAGCGCATCGCCCCCAGCTTTCGGGATGGCCTCCCCTGCTTGCTTGGTGCCGCAGACACCGACCATGATCACGATCGTGCCTGGCTGCTTCTCCTCAATGGCCACCCCTGCTCATCCTCCAATGGAACTGGTGTTGTCAGCTTCAGGATCCCCTTTGGCTTGCAGGGTGTCCTGGGCAATGGGCGTGGCAGCAGGGAGGTGGTTGCTGGTCGCCGGACCAGCTTCTTCTCCTCATGGCGCTGCCCTCTCTCAACTGGGCTCATCCCCTCCATCTCAACATCTTCCTCAACCATCCCCTCCTCCTGGCTCGCACCATCCACCTTCACCCTCTGCGGCACCTTCACAGTTCTGCAGGACTTGCACGGTCCCACAACCTCTGGTCCCATCCTCACCTTCTTCCTTCTCTGGGTCTCCTCCTCCACCTCAACCTCCACTGATGTCTCCTGGGTCCTCTTGGCACCTGCAACAGCTGGGGAATTAAAAGAAGTCAGTGTAAGTCATGTAATCATCATGCAGCTACTCACCTTCTGCTTGCCACCAAGCATCATCTATACTCTCCTCCCCCACCTCTGACACAGCACCCTCCGGCGCCTCTGAGTACCAGGGGTTGGCCTTGACTTCCGGATCGTCGGCTGATATGACCTCCAATCGCGCTGGCACCCCATGCTGAGTGGCATGCACAAACTCGCCCACACTGCTTAGGATGATGGCGGGCACATATGGCCGCTCACCAGCAGTGGAGGCCGTGATGAGGAGGTTCTGGAGAGGACACTGAAATAAATGTGTATATAGTTAGCATGTAATGAGATAGTGGAAAACGTACCAGCTTCTGCTTCAACTTTTCCTCAAACCAGGTCCAGCACAAATGGTTGGGGCCAGACAAGTGAGAGAGGGCCAGACGCACCTGGTTTGCCATCAGATAGAGGCTTTCTTGCACAGACAGAGTAGAGGACATATTTAAAGCAGGTTTCGATAATGAAATGCAGCTAGAAACACATGGATTGTCATAATGGTGGTGTCAACGACCAATGGATGAATGATGGCAAAAAAGATCGTGAGATGATCATGTGATTGGCGTGTTCAGACACATCACATGACCAAAACTTACTGATGCCTGCCTGATTCCTTATGTTCAATTCCAGCTCTGTTTCCGTGCTGATCTTGAGCTTCAAATTTATCATTTCTGTGACCCATCTACAATGTTGAGCACATCCAAGAGTGAGTGCTTTCAATATTCTTCTATTTGTGATACCAATGGCCCTGTTACAGACACTCAATCCAAGGGAAAGGACACCACTAGGCCTTCTCAGCCTTTGCAGGCACCCACCATCTCTCCCTCCTCATCTGATCAGCCCAGTGAGCACCAGAGAACAGGGCAGGATCTCTCCATGTGGAATTTGCCTCCACCAACCCCCAGAAGGGTGGCCTTAGAGATGGCCAGAGAAGGAACAGAAGGAGGGAGAGGCCAGGGAGGAAGGGAAGGGAGTAGGAGGGGCCCCTCACAGTCAGTCAATCCCAGTACTGCTTCCTCCAGACAGTCCCCTGGGATCTCATCCCGACCTCTGGAGTAGACCGTGCTTCCCTCTCCCCTCCCATCACCAGTCACCCAGCATCCATCCTGAGACACATCTGGACTGCTGGACTGGACACAGCTTCCTCCTCCATCTCTCCCATCGGCAGGCCACTCATTGATGGCACAGGCAGGGCCCTCACCCTCAACATCAGCTGGCCGGTCAGCCCAGCTGTCATCTCAACTGCCCGACTAGATGATGCTGCCATCACCGCTGGCTTCCTCTGCAAGTAGATCTCAGCCTCCTCCATTTGAACAGCCAGAGTGGACAACTCTACCACTGTCACCCCCATCCTAGTCAGGCCCATTGGCCCAGGCTGCATCACAAGTGCCGGAGTGGATCCAGCTGCCTCCCCCCCCTCGGGCATTGGCCAGACCATCACGGGGTGCAGCATCAGTGGGTCGTGCACTGGTGCCATCGGGAAGCACAAGAGAAGCGGCACCATTCTCTGGTGTTGTGGGGCTGTCAGGAGCAGGTGGACCAGCATCGGGGCATGCAACAGTGCCACCAGGCTCAAGCACAGTGCTGTCAGATTGTGGTTTGGCACCGACAGGTCCTAGCATGGCACCATCAGGTTGTGGTTTGATGCCATCAGGTCGTGGCACGGCACTGTCAGGTCATGGCTCAGCACTGTCAGGTCATGGCTCAGCACTGTCAGGTCATGGCTTGGTGCCATCAGGTCGTGGCTCGGTGCTGTTGGGTCATGGCTCAGCACTGTTGGATCCCAGCACAGCACCGTCAGGTCATGGTTCGGCACTGTCAGGTCATCCAGTGATGCCGTTGGGGGTGGGCATGGCATTTGCAGCCACAAGCACATCTGCAGCAGGGAGTGGGACAACCCCCTTCATGTATGATGATGACGTGGAGGTCATCCCTCTCACTGAAAATGTGAAGAAGTATTGTGAGTCCTGTCCCATTCCTTCTGGGTGCTTGGTGTCCACCATCTATGGCACCATCATTGACATCAAAAGACCCACCAAGCCCCACCCTGACCTCACCCCCTTTAAGAAGTGGAGGCATGACCTCTTTGGCCCCAGAGGGAGATGATGGCCATCAGGTGTCAGGAGTTCTTTGCTGATGAGGAGTTTGTGGCAGTGGGATTGAGCCCCAGCCAGAGGAGATTGCCTCTCCCTCCTCCATCCTCCTCTTCTGATAGTGGCTTTTCTGGGGATGGATCTGGCAGTGAGGGACAGAGCTCTGGAGGGGGATTGCAGTATGAGACAGATAGTGATGAGGATGATGATGATGATGATGATGAGGAGGAGGAGGAGGAGGAAGAGGAGGAGGAAGATGAGGAGGGGCAGGGCCAGGGGCAAGGGCAGGGGGATGTTATAGAGCTCAGCTCTGATGCTGGGCAGCATGGAGATCAGATGGAGGTGGATGAGGGCCAGGCTCAGGTAGGTAAGTTCTTTTTCCCCTTTTCCATGGTTCTAATAGTACATGGGCATGCACAGGCACAATTTTCAGCAGGGGGACAAGCTCAAGGGCCAGACCCCAGTGATGATGGTGAGTTCTCAATCATGGTTCTCTCATCCAACTCCTGCCTTTGTGTTCACTCATGGTTTATGTAGAATCTGTTTTTTCAGCAGACTTGCTGAGATGGGCTGATGAGCACACTGAGACCCAAGCTGCTGCTCAGTTGGTATATGCTTATCAGCATCTCAGGGTGGAGCAGGTCAAATCTGCTGATTCTTTGCAAAGGCTGACTGACATGAGGGACTTCAATGCCTTGGGGGTGGATTCTGTAGCACATGTACTAGAAAGGTACAAAATGTAACCATATCTACATTCCTGTTCTTGGAACTTCATGTATATCTGAACATGGCTGTAATTTATCAAAGCTTTACCCAACAGTGAGGCCTTCATTTAGGCATCAGACTTGACCTGGCTGCTGCAAGGGCCAGAGGGCATCCCTGAAAATGAGGAATGGCCAGCTGACCCATTGCAATGTGATGGGTCCATCGCTGGTCGACCCGTTGCAACGGGATGGGTCCATCGCTGGCCGACCCATTGCAACGGGTAGGTTTTATCCTCGGCCAACCTGTTGCAATGGGATGGTCCCATCGCTGGCTGACCTGTTGCAACGGGGCTTGTTTCAATGGTTGGCCGATGTCGGACAGCCCATTCACAACGGGCCAAACTCAGCATTTATTGGCCCGTTGCAATGGGGTTTTTCACTGAATGGGCTCAAGGCCCTTTCTGAGTCACAGAAGTCTTGGGCCTCATCTCCTATCAGCTAAAATTCTCTGAATCATGATGGATACATCCTGTCTTTCATGCCACTCTCCTCTCACTGATACAAGCTGGTATCAAGGACTGTGAAGCCTCAAACATGAGGGCCTGACTATGGGATAGAGTAGCAAGAACTTAAGGACAATCTGTTGTCTGTAGAGCGTAAAGTCAATAGACATCGAGCAAGTACTCAGATATGAAGCGAGAGGTCACAAGATACAAGTATAGGATTGCTAGTGAACTAGCTACCTGGTAACCAGATTGAACTTAAGGTCTGACCTACAAAGTACAGGGCCTCATATATGTATTCTACTCTGCACATGGACCATGGCATGTGATCTAAGAAGCAGCATGAGTAAGTGTAAGTAAAACGATATGAGTCATCAGACCATATTAGCAATACGTATGCGTAAGACAAAATGTGTGAGTGAGGCCTGATATGAGTCAAAGTCTATAAGTAAGCAGAGCCCATCCAGGGCCCATACAGTAAACAGTCATGAGTCAATGGACTGTGTGAAGAAGCTGGACCTATCCGAGGCCCATTCAATAAGTGAAAGGTCATGGGACCGATTCAAGGTCTGACTGATAAAATATGAGAGAAAAGAAATTGTATCACTTTCCATATTCAGAAACAAAGACCCGTGGGCCTGTCTACACAAGGCCACCCTCAGAACTTATCAAAGGAGAAGATAACTATGAAGTAGAAGCCATCATTAGACATCAGGAGAACTTACAGAGAAATCATGGTGAGTACAGGGTCAGGTGGAAGGGCTACTCATCAGCTGATAACTCATGAGAACCAGAAACCAATTTAACCAGAACTGCAGATGAGACCCTGGAAGCATATAAGCAGAGGAAGAACCTGAGCTAAGTCAATTTGCAACCTCATCCCCTCAAACTACTACTTGCAATGCCTTGCCAGTCCAACCAAGCTGCCCACACCTGGGCTTGAGCAAACACTCAAGCCTTCAGAGATAGTTGAAGGGCAACCCACACCTCCATCTCAGGATCCTCCCCCTGATACAATTTCTTTCATCGCATATCTTATCGGTCGGACCTCGGATCGGTCCCGTGACCTTTCGCTTCTAGGACGGGCCTCGGGTAGGCCCAGCTTCTTCGCGCAGCATCTTGACTCATTGCTGCTTACGGTACGGGCCCCGGACGGGCCCCGGTTACTCATGGACTCTGACTCATATCGGGCCCCACTTACACATTCCGTCTTACGCTTACTGATTGCTAATACGGCCCGATGACTCATATCGTCTTACTTACGCTTACTCATGCTTACTCATGCTGATTCGTAGACCACGTGCCATGGTCCGTGCGCAGGGTAGAATACGTATATAAGGCCCTGTAGTTTGTAGGTCGAACCCTAAGTTCGATCTGGTTACCAAGTAGCTAGTTATCACTAGCAATCTTATACTCGTATCTTGCGACCTCTCGCTTCGTACCTGAGTACTCGCTCGACTCTATCGACTTCGCCCAGGAGGACATACGCAGTGTCCATAAAGCCTCACTACTATCTCTAGTAGCCAGGTCCTCACGTTCGAGGCTTTCCGGTCGTTGATACCAGCTTGTATCAAAAGATCGAACTTACGCTAAGTCGCCCCTAGTCTTATCTAGTAGGGCTAACCGTTAGACACCACGTCTACCATCGAGACAGTCGACCCCACCGCTTGGGGATTGCCGACTCAAGTAAACGACGCGCCGCTTCTGTACGATCGTCTCCGTTGGACTTTCGTTGACCAGAACCTCGATCCGATCTACCCGAACTCTCCACTTGCGTGGGCAGGGACAATTTCGAATCGACGAGCACAGGAGAAATTAGCCTCCTACTTCAGACGTAACCCTCCGCCAGACGGAAGAGACCCAGCTGGTTTCTTTCCTGCGTCGATACCTTCGACACCGCAAATAGCCACCCCGACCACTCCCACATTCCCATCACTCCCTTCCACACCCGTAACACCCACAACCCCTACCACGATGGCTACTATCGCAACAATGACCAGGGCGGAGCTCGAGGCGCTCATAGCGCACCTTTCGGCGCAACAACAACAGGGGAGTCGACCCCTTAAGCTCGACATTCCTGCACCAGAGCCGTTCACTGGGCAAGGAGAAGATCTGGAGCGTTTCCTCCAGCGGGTGGAGCACTACCTCACTGCCACCAACAATCAAGGGTTAAGCGATGATGCAAAGATCGCTTACACAGTCGCTCTCATGAAAGGAGGGCAGGACGCACGTATCTGGCGCGATACGTTTTACGAACGGGCCGCGGGAGGGCATGCTCCCTACGCTAGCTGGGACGTATTCAAGGCGAGCTTGCGACTCGCGTTCCCCGAGCACGAAGGAGTCCAGCGGGCTCACCAGGTGCTAATGGAGTTGCCGGCCAAGCAACTAAACAAGAAGACCAGGGTCAGTACAAAGATGTACGTGGAAAGGTTCCGACTCCTGGCAGAGAAGGCCAAGTTAAAGGACGCCGTCGTGGGCCTCCAAGGCCAACGCACCGAGAACGATTACCCCACGCTGAGGGCGATCTTCATCAAAGGTCTGGACCGCCAGATCTACACGACACTCGCAGGCCGCACCAATACGGAACGACCCAACTCCATGGAAAAATGGTACGCCGACGTTCTTCACCTCGACGCCGTCTACAGAGGGATCGACCAAACCCTCTCCGCTACCACCGACATCGACTACGGCGAACCCATGGAAGTGGACGCACTCGTTACCCCGCGCCCCACACCTTTCACCAAGAAGTGGGAGGACGGATGCAACCTTACTGAGAGGGAGAGGAAGTACCACATGGACAACCGTCTATGTTTCCACTGCCACAAGGGAGGGCACGCGGCGCGCAGATGTCCGAAGAAGACGGTCAGAACTGGCCAAAGAAGTACCTCGAAAGAACCCGAGGTGCGATCCCCCATGGATTTCCGCTCGTACATCAAGACGCTCTCATCAGATGAGAAAAGAGCGATGTTCGAGGAGTTAGGAACGGAGGATTTTTAAAGGGGCAGGGTGAGCCGACGCAACCACTGCCCGTATCCATTTCACTGTCCCGTGTTGTACTTGTAGTCCGGAATGACAGAGCTTTGCACATTCCGATTACTGTGGGACGAAAAGCCGTCGAAGCCCGCGCCTTTATCGATAGTGGCGCATCGGGAATATTCGTGCATCCACGATTTGTTAAAGAACACAAGTTACGAACTGAGGCGCTACCACGCCCAATACCGGTGTTCAACGTGGACGGCACTGCCAACAAGCAAGCGCTCATTAACAGACGAGCCTTGCTATCGTACAAAATTGGGAACGAGCCCCGATTTGTCAAAGCATACGTGGCCAGTATAGGAAACGAAGACGTCATCTTCGGACATACATGGCTCAAACTCGAGAACCCCAGTATCGACTGGAAAGGGGGTCGTGTGGAACTGAAACACCGCATGAACCTACAGGAATCTCGAGAGTGGAAGAAGGGGATCATCGCGCAACGAGTAGCGCGACTGGAGCTGAAGAAACTAGCTGAACGAGAACAGGAAGAAGCCCTGGATCCCGTGCTAGACTATGAGGTAGACTGGTCAGCACCCCCTTGTCCACAGGTAGCGGCCTTCCTCGCCGAACGAGACAAACGCCTCAAGCAACGATGGCAGCCCACCATTGAGGAGGTAGAGGACGAAGGAGACTTCGAGGTGATCGACACCATGTCTCCTGTCTTGCCGACGACAGACATGCCTAGGCAGACAGCACGCCGCGACATCCCAGTCGCACCCCCGGTAGAAGAATCGGTCAACGGTATCACACTGGATCAGGCGATGGAAACGATCGACGACGATGAACTAGTCATAGCGTTCATCGAGGGAGACGATCGGATCACGACATATGGACGAAACTCGTACCCAGCGTATCGAGACGCACCCCTTACGGAGGAGAAATACCCTCTCGACGGAACCTATCGTCGTCTAGAAAACGGTCTTATCTGGCAGGTCAAACACGACATCGGTCGACTCACCACATCTACGGAACTCACAATCAAGGAACACGCCAAGAAGGAGGAGAAACCGGTCACGGAACTCGTTCCTGAGTACCTCCACGACCTCCTCCCGGTGTTCGACAAAGCCAAAGCAGCGAGACTTCCACGGCACTCGGAGTTCGACCACGAGATAAATCTAAAGCCGGATTACAAGAACTTCAAGCAGTCGACGTATTCGCTCAATCGGGATCAACGAGCGGAGCTAGACAAGTTCCTCGAAGAAAATACGGAGAAGGGATACATCCGACCGTCCAAATCGCCACTCGCAAGTCCATTCTTCTTCGTGGATAAGAAGGATGGCGGATACCGACCTTGCCAGGACTATAGGGAACTCAACGAGGGAACGATCAAAGACAGATACCCTCTTCCCCTCGTAACGGAGCTTCTGGAACGCCTCAATAACGCCACGATCTTCACGAAGATGGACCTTCGTCAGGGATACAACAACCTTCGCATCAAGGAAGGCGACGAATGGAAAGCGGCTTTCGGTGTTCCAGCAGCAGGGGAAGGACCTCCCTCGTTCTACGAACCCCTGGTAATGTTCTTCGGGATGTGCAACTCACCGGCGACGTTCCAACGAATGATGAACACGGTCTTCGCAGACATGCTCAAGGAAGGATGGTTGGCAATCTATATGGACGACATCCTTATCTACTCGACAGACCCCGAGGAGCATAAGAAGCGAACACGGCGAGTTCTCGAAAGACTTCGAGATACCGACCTGTATCTCAAACCGGAGAAATGCAAATTCGACGTGCAAGAAGTCGAATTCTTAGGCATGATCATCAGACCCGGACAACTCGCCATGGACCCAGTCAAGGTAGCCGGCATCAAGGATTGGCCGATACCTAAGAACCTCAGGGAGGTTAGGTCGTTCGTCGGCTTTGGGAATTTCTACCGCCGGTTCATACATCGGTTCTCGCATCTGGCCCAGCCACTGGTCTCGCTTACGCGAAAGGACGTCAAATGGCACTGGGACGATGAACAACAGGAAGCATTCGAGGCACTAAAGAAAGCCTTCCTGGAACAACCGGTTTTGCAGATGCCGGACCCAGAGAAACCGTTCGCGTTGGAAACAGATGCATCCAAGTTCGCCACGGGCGCCGTCCTCAGGCAAAAGGACGACAACGGCGATTGGCATCCGTGCGGTTATATCTCCCAAAGCATGACGCCCGCGGAGCGAAATTACGATGTCTTCGACCGGGAACTCATGGGCGTCATGAGGGGACTCAACGAATGGAGTCACCTTCTCATCGGAAGTCCGTACCCAGTCACGATCTATAGCGACCACAAGAATCTGACGTACTGGAAAACGGCACGGAATCTGAATCGGAGACAAGCACGATGGGCTCTTCGCTTGTCCGAATTCGATTACAGGTTAATTCACGTCCCGGGCACGCAAATGGTGCAAAGTGACGCGCTCTCCCGACGCCCCGACCACGACGACGGTTCATCAGACAACCAGAATGTAACCGTCCTACCAGACAAGGTATGGGCAGCAGCAATCGACACGAGTCTAAGGGCTTCCATCACGGAAGCATGCGTAAATGACTCGGTGTATACGGAAGGGATGCGCAATGCACGAAACGGCTCAAACGACCATTGGACAATTCGAGACGGAGACCTCCTCTACGATAATCGGGTGTATATTCCCCTGGACGAGGATCTACGACGACAAACGGTCTCGAATTACCACGACCTCCCCTCCGCCGGCCACCCTGGAATTCAGAAGACCCTCTCGTCTATTCGACGAGACTACTGGTGGCCTGGAATGGCTGACTTCGTCACGCGATACGTCAAAGGTTGCGGCACTTGCCAGCAAATGAAAGTTAACACGCACCCCACCCGACCAGCCCTACTCCCGATCAAATCCGCGCAGCACGCCACTCCGTTCAGTACATTCTGCTGCGATTTCATTACGGATTTGCCGACTTCGGAGGACTACGATTCAATATTGGTCGTTGTGGACCACGACCTTACGAAGGGGGTAATTTTCATTCCATGCAACAAGACGATTGACGCATCAGGAACAGCTGAGGCATTATATCGCGAGGTATACAAATGGTTTGGTCTTCCAGACAAGATCATTAGCGATCGAGGACCACAATTCGCATCAAAGGTATTCCAGGAGCTCTGCCGTATGACCGGAGTCAAGTCAGCTATGAGCACTGCGTTCCACCCTCAAACGGACGGAGAGACGGAACGAGTCAACCAGGAACTGGAGATCTACCTGCGATGTTTCACGAGCAACAACCCGGACAATTGGTCGTCACTGCTGGGCTCAGCACAATTCGCTCACAACTCGCGTGAGCACTCAACCACTAAGGCGTCACCCTTCAAGGTCATGATGGGCTATGAACCTCGAGGGATTCCCGTCGTACACCCCGGATCGGACACACCGGGCGCTGCTTATCGACTGCGGAACTTGCAGAAGATTCGGGAAGACGCACACTCAGCAATGGAGCTAGCACAGGCGGTGTTAGCAAGACGCGTGAAACCCAAAGGAACGGGTTTCCGCAAAGGACAAAAGGTATGGCTAGACTCACGAAACCTAAAGCTGCCATACCCGACGAGGAAGTTGGCTCCCAAGCGCGAGGGACCCTTCGAAATCACGGATGTTCTAGGACCGGTGTCTTACAAGCTGAAACTCCCGGCGACATGGCGAGTGCACCCCGTTTTCCACGCCGCACTTCTTTCGCCATACACCGAGACAGACACGCATGGTCCCAACTACACGGAACCACCACCGGAGCTTATCAGCGGCGAAGATAACTACGAGGTCGAAGCTCTGGTCGGACATCGTGAGAATCGCCGAAGGAATCGCCGAGAATACCGAGTCAGGTGGAAGGGTTACTCATCAGCGGATGACTCATGGGAACCGGAAGAGAACTTAACCGGTACTGCGGACGAGCTGCTAAATGCATATAAACAGCGCAAGAACCTACGATGAGAAAAAGAAGTCGCATTTTCACCCCACTCATCGCTCGCATGTCTCAGTCAAACGGTCCTTCATCCTCGTTCACTCGCTACGGTCCATGCTACCTATGTGGTAGTACTCGTCACTCGCACAGGACGTGCCCCGACTACAAATGTCTCCGCTGTAGTCGCCCGTCGCCTGGGCACCTTACGCGCGAATGCACCGCCGTCAACTACGCATTCGCCAACGACCCGGAACCGCCGTATCATCCAGAGTGGTTCCTGCATGTCGTTAAACTGCGAGGGAACGACCGTGCACGTCGTTAAACTGCAACGTACGACCGACACGTCGTAAAACTGTAAAGTTCGAGCTGAAAGGATGCTCGCGGTTGGAGGGGTCATCCCCTATGGGTTCAAGGGTCATCCCTTATAGGTCGCGGTGAAACACCCGCTCGTTACTTCCAGGAAAGTCTTCAAGTTCGTCCTGGGAAGTTCGTCAAGTCCGTCGTCGCTCATCAAAAAAAAAGTTCAATTCTGGATGCGACACGTTCCCCCGTTGGAGTTTAGTTGATTGACCAGGCGTTCAATCATAAGTAGGGGGGTAATGATACAATTTCTTTCATCGCATATCTTATCGGTCGGACCTCGGATCGGTCCCGTGACCTTTCGCTTCTAGGACGGGCCTCGGGTAGGCCCAGCTTCTTCGCGCAGCATCTTGACTCATCGCTGCTTACGGTACGGGCCCCGGACGGGCCCCGGTTACTCATGGACTCTGACTCATATCGGGCCCCACTTACACATTCCGTCTTACGCTTACTGATTGCTAATACGGCCCGATGACTCATATCGTCTTACTTACGCTTACTCATGCTTACTCATGCTGATTCGTAGACCACGTGCCATGGTCCGTGCGCAGGGTAGAATACGTATATAAGGCCCTGTAGTTTGTAGGTCGAACCCTAAGTTCGATCTGGTTACCAAGTAGCTAGTTATCACTAGCAATCTTATACTCGTATCTTGCGACCTCTCGCTTCGTACCTGAGTACTCGCTCGACTCTATCGACTTCGCCCAGGAGGACATACGCAGTGTCCATAAAGCCTCACTACTATCTCTAGTAGCCAGGTCCTCACGTTCGAGGCTTTCCGGTCGTTGATACCAGCTTGTATCACCCCCACCATACCACCTTCTCCACCCACTCTGAATGGATGACACATCTTCTTGGCAGCCCACTTCTGCAACCCCCCTCCTGGAAAAGGAGCCCTTCCAAACCCCGTGGACATCCTCTACCACCCCCAAAGTGTCTACAACTGTGACCCCATACTGATGGACCTGCTCCAAATGTGCACCTTAAACATCTCCAACCTCATTCTCATCCAATCTTGCACCTGCAACAACCTTGAGGAATACGAGGTCTTTGGAGACTACCTCAATGCTCATCTGGAATACTTAGGAGTCATCAATGAGGCAACCCACCAACTGGCCCTGTGAAAGGACCAGATCCGACTCTTGGACTTTAAAGTTGTTCGAACCCTCTGAAACCTCGACAACATGAATACCACCCATCACCTAGACCACATGGTCCCTTTCCATCATCAAACTGAACACCAGCAATTTGTTCACCACACTCAACCAGAGGTCATTTTCACCTCTCCCACCCCTCCTTCTCTATTGGAAAATCTGCTCCAAACCTTTATCGACTCTTTAGCTGGGCAATGGTCAACTGGAGCCTTGATCAGCTGAGTTGACTTGCTTCCTGCCCACATGCATCCAGGACCGGGTGTGTGACTGCCCTGAGTACAGGTGCACTCAATGCCATCACCTGGCATCAGGCCATCTATTGCAAGAATGCACCAGCACCCATCGTGCATCGACACCCCCTTCTGCTGCCTCACCAGGAGAAGACCTCTTATTGATACAAACTGGTATCAATGAACGTGAGGGCCTGACTATAAGAGATAGTAGCGAGGACTTAAGGACACTGCATATGTCCTCTCGGGCAAAGTTGATAAGTGTCAAGCGAGTACTCAGGTACGAAGCGAGAGGTCACAGGATACAAGTATAAGATTGCTAGTGGTAACTAGCTACTTGGTAACCAGATCGAACTTAAGGTTCAACCTACAAAGTACAGGGCCTTATATACGTATTCTACTCTGCGCATGGACCATGGCATGTGATCTAAGAAGTGGCATGAGTAAGCATAAGTAAGGCAATATGAGTCATCAGGCCGTATTAGCAATATGTATGCATAAGACTGGATGTGTGAGCGGGGCCTGATATGAGTCAGTGTCCATGAGTAAGCAGGGCTTGTACAGTAAGCAGTCATAAGTCAATGGACTGCGCCATGAAGCTGGACCTACTTGAGGCCCGTCCTAGAAGCAAAGGGTCATGGGACCAATCTGAGGTCTGACCGATAAGATACAAGAGAAAAGAAATTGTATCACTTATGAACCATTGTCAACAACCTGGTTGACCCAGTCCAAGCCCCAATCCCTGTCACCACCTCCATCAACCCACCTTGGACTCTCCCATCTCAACATCCCAGAGTCCAAGAACGATCTGTACCCTGCACTGACATCGCTAATGGCAACACCCATGTCAACACCCCACACCCATCTTCCACCCCAGAATCTGGAGCAACCACTGGACTATTCCACCGGGGACTGACAGAGCACTTCACCCCTCCACCCATCATACCACCTCCCCTTGCCAATCAACCCTGCTCTCTGCCTCCCTTCTACCACTGCGAATGGTTCATTCAACACACCAATTTGCACCTCAATGATAATGACTGGAATGATGATGTCCTGGAACTATATGGTGATGGTGAGCAATAAGGGACTTGCTTACTGGAGGCGGTGGCTGCAATCTCACTGGGTCCTTACCCAGAGGCCATATGTTTGTATTGGTACATGATGAAACACTTGTATTCAGAAGTTCGAGGTGAAACACCCTCATGATACATGGTGCAACATCCACATTTCCTTCACATTCATATTTAAATTCAGCAAATCAAGTAAGATTGACTGGAGTTCAATTTTAGTAGGGGGTATTGAAACAATTATCCACATTATGCTTACCTCATAGACTCTGACTCATACCAGGCCCCGCTTACACATTCCACTTATGTATACTGATTGCTAATATGGCCCGATGACTCATCTTATCTTTGTACCATTAGTTTTACCACTTGACAAACCGCCTGCTCTAGTGTAGTACTTGGTCCGTGCTCATTGTCTGTATTAGTATATATAGGCATATACTTAGTTAGGTTGGACCTTAAGTTTGATTTGGTTACTATATCATATTCATGTCTTGCTACTGCTTTGCTCAACACTCTTGAACTTCACGACACTTGGACTATATTGTCCATAAGCCCTCATCACCCTCTCTTGTGGTCAGGCCCTCAATATGAGGCAGTGGTCCAAGATACCAATTTGTATTATGCTGGAGCAGGTTGATGCATTCAGAGAGGAACCACTCACACTGGTCTTCATCCATGTAATACTCAGACTTGATCCTCCAGTTGCCTTCTGACTGGGGATGATGGGATTTCAACACCTGGTTCAGCATTATTGAATCATCCCATATCTGGTGCTGACCATCTCAAAAATCAGATCAAACTCACCTGATGCTCTGGGCTCAGCACATCAGATAGATGCCATATCAGAATCTTCTCATGCTGATCCACCACAGTCACTGGGGTTTTGATGACTGGCATGAGATCATCAAACAATGGAGGGAACTGTTTAGAGATCCTGGCCTCCTGAGCCTTGTTGAACCCAGGGCACTGACACTGCTCAATCATACAACATCAGCAATGGGGATATCAGAACAACTGTCTCTGGCTCACAGCAGGTCATATAGGCTTCTGCCAACTTGGCAGATATCTGATAGACATTCTGAACAAATCTCAATGAGAAGCTCAAGCTGGGGTATATAGAAGAGGGAGGTGAAGGGGGATCAGGGGACATTTGAGACAGGTGATGCAAGAAAAGTTGGTAAAGGTAAAATGCCACATTCTCAGTATATTCAAAATGATTGGCCATAGGTGTGCTTATAACAGTTTCATTCAAAACCAAAGGTGATGAGTCTGAGGTAGAGTTGGAATTGGCAAGTGGAAAAAAAATGAATGACATGGACCAAATGCATGTATATGGTGACAAACAATATGACAATGACTGTAAATGAAAGCCAATAAAAAATATTTGTATGTAATAGACAAAATCAGCAAAACATGGGCAGAAACAGGTTGAACCCAGTTCAGCTGACCCACCCTTGCCTCATCCATTGCACCAGGTTGGGTTCATTGCTGACTGACTTGTTGCAGCTGGCTGGTTCTATTGTTGGCCAACCCATTACTGCAGGCTGATATCCTGCCCAGCTGACCCATTGTAATGAGATGGGTCCATCTCTGGCCGACCCATTGCAATGAGATGGGTCCATCCCCGGCTGATCCATTACAATGGGATGGGTCCATCTCTGGCTGACCCGTTACAACAGGATGGGTCCATTGCTGGCCAACCCATTGCAATGGGCTGGTCCCATCCCCAGCTGACCTGATGTAGCAGGCTGATACCCTGCCCAGCTGACCTGTTGCAATGGGAATACATTTATGCCCAGCCAACCTGTTGCAACGGAAATACATCCATGCCTGGCTGACTCATTGAAACAAGGCTTGTTTCAATGGTCAGCTGAAGTCAAACAGCCCATTCACAATGGGCCAAACTCAGTGTTTATTGACCCATTGCAATGGGGTTTTCTTACTGGATTGTGTGTAGTCATGTCTTCAACACCACTCGATGCATCCAATACAGCCCATATACCACAGCAAGATTCTCCAAGACCTTCAAATCATGCCACAGCCCCTCTGCCAGTGCTGGTCTGATGTTTCGACACATTGCTCCCTCTGTGCACAAGATGCCACATGCAGTGCCACTCAAAGTCCTTGCACATGACTGGTCCTGCCACTTCGATATCGCTTGATCTACTTCGACACACCACTCGATGCATTCGATAATACTACAGTCACCGGTTCTGTCTTAGTCTAGTTCAAGTATGTTCCTTTGTCTCAGTGGTGCCCATGATGTCAGTATAGTAGCCACTTCCTCTATAAGCCACTCCGTAGTCCATAGTATGCAAGTAATTAGGATGCCACTTGTACTATGCCACTCCTGATATATTGTACATTGTAGCACAGTAGTATAGACCTGATGCACAATGTCTTAAAACAACAGAGAAGTTTTTCCCCATACTGCAGAGCTCAAAAAGAGCACCTCTGATTTAGCCTTCTACTGCATCTCTACTGCATCTTTCATCTGCCTTCTACAGTTTCTTGAAGGGTTGCGTCTTAGTCTGTCTTTGACCTCCATTGAAGAGTTGCATTTAGTTATCCTCTCCACTTGTCCACCTTTAACTCTGTTGAAGGGTTGTGTTACAGTCCACCTTTGACTCAAAGTCAAAGGGTTGTGTTTTGACCCTAGGATCTTAGTCATGTCTTTGATGCCACTCGATGCATCCAATACAGCCCAAAAAGACACTGTGGGACTCTCTGATAGCTTCAAATCATGCCACAGCCACTCCAACAGTTCTGGTTCGACATTCTGGTGTACTGTTCTCTCTACACACAATATGCCACATGCAGTTGCCACTCAATGTTCTCGTATGTGACTGGTCTTGCCACTCCAATATTGCTCGATCTGCTATGACGTGCCACACGAGGCACTCAATAACGCTAGGACCATAGGCTTTGTCTTAGCCAATTTCATGTACAATCCTTTGTCTCAGTGACATCAGTACAGTAGCCACTCCCTCTATGAGTCACTCTGTAGTTCAATAGTATGTAAATAGTTAGGATGCCACCCATACTACGCCACTCCCAATGCACCTTACATTGTAGTACAGTAGTATAAATGTGATGTACAGTGTCTTGGAACAACAGACAAGTTTTTACCTCACTACAGAGCTCAAGAAAAGCACCTCCAATTCAGTCTTTTACTGTGTTCCACTGTATTGTTTCGTCTTCAATTACACTGATACGACCTAGGGAGTCCTGAACTGAGAGGATGAACCTAGGGAGTAGGTCCAATGCATCCCAATGAGTAGAGAGAGCTAGAGCGGTGTGGTACCTGTGAAGGATACCAGAGGAAAAGGTAAGTGAGGGAACATGACAGAGAAACTACCTAGATCACTGTCAGGGGCCTAAAAGTCTAGTGTGTGCAGAGGAGTAAGGGGCCAATGAATCCTGCATGACAGGATCTTATGCCGAGGTGCAGACAGTCCCAGGAAGGTAGGAGCATGGTCTTCTAATCCAATGGCAGCAGGCTGGTCAAATGCTGGCCAGGTGCAAAGGAGTTGAAGGAACTGAGGGCGCACTGATGGCAAACTGAGAACTGAAAGATAAACTGAAAACCGATGTAATCGGTGATACAACCTAGAGGACCCTGGTACCTAGGGAGTGCTCCGCAACATGGCTAGGAGGTAGTGTGTGAACTGTGGGGATGTGAGGGGAGGAGCTACAACCTGTATGATACTGAGAAACCTGTATATTTTGTTTTTGTAAATGAGGGAGTAAGGGGCCAAGGGTCCTGTGCGACAGGATCTTGTTCCTAAGTGCTAGACGATCCCTAAGGCCTTGCGAGGCCCTCCGAAGTGCACGAAGTCTTTCAAAGTTCTTAGCTAAAGTGCACGAGCTGACTTCGTAGGCTGTATGGAGTTAGGGAGCAATAAGCCAACAGAATATAGCTTCAATCAATTGGCCAATGGTATGAGACTGCTGCGAAGTTTTTAACTAGAGTTAGCTAAAGGGCGTAAGGCTTCGAGGCTTGTTAGAGTGAGGTGGGCAAGATTTGGCTAGCATAGGAGATCTGTAGAAGAGGTCGGATGGTTCAGAGGGCTAATACTTGGAATAAGAATGGGAGGACGAGATCGCTGGAAGTTCCGAAGTGTCTGATGACTTTGAGGTGTAGGTTGGGTGGTTTGCAGGCGTAGGGGGATGTACTATAGCCTAAAATGAAGGCTATCAGAGAGTTGTAGGGCTATTCGTAGGATGTAGGGATGATGCAACGTGAGTCTAAGGGTATAACTAAGGTGAAGGCCCACTGGATAGGTGCTATGAGATGTGCTGAAGAGTGCAAAGTTGTGGCAACTTCGTGGATCGTAGTGCGTAGTTCAGGAAGCGTAGATGTGGTTCGTAGATATATCACGAGCATAGACGTAGTTCAAAGATACTGAGCTGAGGTGAAGACTTAGGGGCTTAGGACCGTTCCTAAGGTTGTACTTGCAGCACTTCTCTGAGATCGGAGCTACAGGGGAACTTGTATTCCGAAAGGAGAAGTGTGCACTGAGGGGTCTCTCTCGTACATGGTAAACTACCTCTGACTAAATAGGGGAGAGTGAGGTGAACTATTCTTGTGCGAAGTGATCCTTACAAGTCTGAAAAGTATACCAAAGCACATGGGCTCCGAAGTGAACACAAGGAGGATAGGAACTAAATAGGAACTGAGACAGGGGAACTACGTATGGTAGGGAGGTGACCAAGTCCATCCATGAGGGTGGGATGACTATCCAAGAGCAGCCATGTGCCATGATCAACTATCTTAGTGGGCTAAGAGCGTACAAAGTTTCTAGCAGCAGAACTTGGCCTAATCAGGGTAGGAGATGCCCTAAATGGGTAGAGGATCATATGGATGCGTCATAGAAGGACCTTATGGCATAGGATCGAGACCTATGGGGTGCGCAAGGCTTTCTAAGCCCAGCCTTTGGAACTTTGGACCGTTTCAGAGCCTATTGGAGATGCCTGCAGTTACAAGAGCTTGGAGAGACTTAGCTAAGCCTTCTTAGCTAAACCTGGGATGAGTGACATAGTAGCTGGGGCCTAGATCCAATAGAACAATATGGGAGGGCCAGCAGTGTCCGGTAGTGGACTTAGCAGGAGTTAGGGACTTCATGGCTAGCATTCAAAACTTCGTAGCACCTTGTGTGACTTCGCAGGACTTTGTAGGGTGTTAGAAGGGTTTAGGAAGCAGAGGAGCTGTTAGAAACATCATAGGGACCTATCCCACCTGTCATAGGCTGTAGAATGGTTATAGGGTGGTCTGTGAGGGGATTAAAAAGCTCCTAAAATTGCGATTCAGAGCCCAGGAGGCTACAGGACTCATCACCGTTCCCTCTATGCACAATACGCCACATGCAGTCACCACTCAAGGTCCTCACACATGACCAGTCTCACCACTCCGATATCACTTGATCTGCTACAACGTGCCACTCGATGCACTCGATAACACTATGGCTCCAGGTTTTGTCTTAGTATATTTCATGTGCATTCCTTTGTTTCGGCCTTTCTAGTGATGTCAAGTACAGTAGCCACTTTATCTACAGGCCACTCCATAGTTCATAGTACACAAGTAGTTAGGATGCCACTCATACTACACCACTCCCAATGTGCCTTACATTATAGTAAAGTAGTATAAACGTGATGTATGACATCTCGAAACAACAGAGAAGTTTTCCCCCATTCTGCAGAGCTCAAGAAGAGCACCTTCGATACAGTCTCCTACCACGTTCTACAGTGTCTTTTCATCTTTGATTATGTTCAAAGAGTTGCGTCTACAATCCGCCTTCTACAGTCTCTTGAAGGGTTGCATCTCATCCGTCTTCAACATCCATTGAAGGGTTGCGTTCAAGTCTTACATCTGCCTTCGAGTCACATCGAAGGGCTGCATATCAGCTAAGTTCTCCTGTTTAGCTTCCCCTTAGTACAGTACTGCATAGTAGCACATTGAAGCTACATCGAGCAGTCATGACACACATCGTAGGTTATCAAAGACCTTCACAGACATCTCTCGACCCATTTGAGATTGGGAACCCTTTGCTGCTGACTCTCCCCTAGCACACTAACAAGTACATTAGCTTTTCAGCTTCTCTTAGGTTGTACCCAGTAGGGGTTGGAGTGTTATAGTATGTATCAACGTAACCCTCTGCCAGATGGAAGAGACCCAGCTGGTTTCTTTCTCGTGTCGATACCTTCAACACCATTGATAGCCACCCCAACTACTCCCACCTTCCCATCTCTTCCTACCACCCCTGTAACACCTACCACCCCTACCACGATGGCTACCATCGCAACAACGACCAGGATGGAGCTCAAGGCGCTTATAGTGCACCTTTCAGTGCAACAGCAACAGGGGAGTCGACCCCTTAAGCTCAACATTCCTGCACTGGATCCATTCACTGGACAAGGAGAGGACCTGGAGTGTTTCCTCCAGAGGGTGGAGCACTACCTCACTGCCACCAACAACCAAGGGTTAAGCGACGATGCGAAGATCGCTTACACAGTAGCTCTCATAAAAGGAGGGCAGGATGCACTTATCTGGCGCGATACATTTTACGAACGGGCCGTGGGAGGGCATGCTCCCTACGCTAGCTGGGATGTATTCAAGGCAAGCTTGTGACTCGTGTTCTCCAAGCATGAAGGAGTCCAGAGAGCTCACCAAGTGCTAATGGAGTTGCCGGCCAAGCAACTAAACAAGAAGACCAGGGTCAGTACAAAGATATACATGGAAAGGTTTCAATTCCTGACAGGGAAGGCCAAGTTAAAAGATGCCTTCATGGGCCTTAATGGCTAATGCACCAAGAATGATTACCCCACTCTAAGGGCAATCTTCATCAAGGGTCTGGACTGCCAGATCTACACAACACTCACAGGCCACACCAACACGGAGTGACCCAACTCCATGGAGAAATGGTACACCAACATCCTTCATCTCAATGCTGTTGATAGGTGCCAGGCCCTTCTAGGCCCCACGGAGCGCCCTCACTCGACCCTAGGACCTTAGTCATACCTTCGACGCCACTCAATGCATCCAATACAGCCCGAAAAGCCACCGTGGGACTCTCCAATGGCTTCAAATCATGCCACCGCCACTCCACCAGTTTCGGTCTGATGTTCTGGTGTACCGTTCCCTCTACGCACAATACGCCACATGCAGTTGCCACTCAATGTCCTTGCACGTGACTGGTCTCGCCACTCTGATATCGCTCGATCTGCTACGACGTGCCACTCGATGTACTCGATAACGCTATGGCCCCAGGTCTTGTCTTAGTATATTTCATACCACTCCATAGTCCATAGTATGCAAGTAGTTAGAATGCCACTCGTACTATGCCACTCCCGATGCGCCTTACATTATAGTACAGTAGTATAAACATGATGTATGGTGTCTCAGAATAACAGAGAAAGTTTACCCCCATCCTGCAGAGCTCAAGAAGAGCACCTTCGATTCAGTCTCCTTCTGCGTTCTACTGCATCCTTCCATCTTCGATTACATCTGAAGAGTTGCATCTACCATCTGCCTTCTACAGTATTTTGAAGGGTTGCGTCTCGTCCATCTTTGACATCCATTGAAGGGTTGTGCTCAGTCTTACATCCGCCTTCGAGCCACATCGAAGGGTTGTGCTAGCGTCTCGTCTCTAACACAAGTCTGCCTTCTACAGCAATTGAAGGGCTGCATATCAGCTAAGTCCACACATCTTGCCTCTCCTTAGTACAGCGTAGTAGTGCATCGAAGCTACGTCGAGCAGTCACAACACACATTGTAGGTCATCGAAGGCCTTCGTAGACATCTCTCGACCCATTTGAGACCGGGAACCCTTTGCTGCTGACTCTCCCCTCAACACTAACTAGTTCTATAGCTTTCCAGCTTCTCTAGGTCGTACCCAGTAGGGGTTGGAGTGTTATAGTGCGCATTATTTCTGGAGCCCACCGCGAGGGGATTTCAGGCAAGGAATCCACCACTTTCAGATTCACCGAAGACGTCTCCAGTATTCACCCGCTCACAAGCACGTGAAGCTGCCAGTCATAGTGCAAGTGAAAACCTCGACAACAGTTCTACCACCCTTTTCACAACTCCTGACACCTTTGACCACGAGGAAGAAGACCTCGTAGATCACGAGCTAGAGTTTCCTTCGACCTCCGACGAACGTACTTCGTCTCCCGAGCTTCTAGGGCTATCTACGCCAGAAGTCAACCTCTCGTCCCCCGATCCCTACGAACAGTCCGGTTTATCACCCGAACCAGAGGACCCAGTAGAATCAACATTGTATACTGCTATCCCCACTACTATGACTCTACCCTCGTCCCAGCAGACCGCTACTCCGTACATTCTTCCCAGTCCTTTGAACCGCCCCACACCAGTCACCGTTAATCCCGCTACTCTTAAACCTACAATGAATCAGAACGCGGCACCTACGCCATTCATGCCCCCTCGAGGCCATTCGACAGCCCCCATCTTTGACCCAACAGAAGTCCGATCACTTCGACGTTACTTTCAGGACATCGAAGTCTTATTCACCCAGTGCAGAATAGTCGATGATGCAGAAAAGAAGTTATGGGCCATTCGTTACCCCTTGATCGACATCACAGACCTATGGGAAACCCTCGAATCCTTTTCTGATCAGACTAAGACATACACACAGTGGAAAGCCAACATCCTAGCACTCTACCCAGATACCAATGACACCAGGAAATGGTCCCTTGCAGACATGGACCAGTTGATTGGGGAGTGCGCACGCATTGGAATCCACAATGCCGCAGACCTCGAAAGCTACTATCACGACTTCGTATCTATTACGAAGCATCTAATCACGCAATGAAGACTCTCTGACATCGAACAGAGTCGAGCGTTCCTACGAGGGTTCCAGCCTTCTCTACTCACGCGACTCGAGGCCCGACTTCACCTGAAGCATTCTGACCACTATCCCGATGACCCCTATCCACTTTCCGATATTCACGCAGCGGCCACATTCATTCTTCACGGTACTTCGAGTACACCGACAGTCACAGCACCACAGACAACAGCTTCAACAACTACTCCGCCCAGCATGATTAAGACTGAAGACATCTCGACGATCATCGAGAGCCTATCGAAGACCATTGCCACCCTTATTCAGCCCAGTAGTAACAAATTGAATGTAGCCGCTAGGCTTCTGTCAACCCAAGGTGATACAGAACAGACCTGCCACTTTTGCGGCGACCAGAACCATAGTATTCGAAGCTGCCCGCACGTAGAAGCAGACATAGCCGCCGGGAAATGCAAGCGTAACACCGAAGGAAAGGTCATACTCCCAAACGGTCTATTCATCCCGCGTAGTATCCCTGGCATTACGATCTGCGACCGCCTCTACGAGTGGATTCGCCGCAATGCGCCAGCAGCACCTGGCCTGCTCTACGGCATCAATGAATAAGCCGGCGTCCAGACCTTCACGCTCAACACGGAAGGAAGAATCGAAGCCCTCGAAAGAGAGCTCCTACAGCTTCAAAAACGTAGGGAGGTCTTTGACGGCGTCGAGATTTTACAGCACAAGAAACCTACTACGACAGCGCCGCAGACCACAGAAGTTTCTGATACGACCCCCATCTCACGCAGTACCAACAATCCAGCGCCTGACACAGTCAAGTCAGCCGCTCCTACCGAAGTCCCAGTCCCAGCGACCCCAGCTAAACCTTCGACGAGTACCTCTGCACCTTTGACGATCTCCGCAGCTATAGTTCCCCCGCTGTCCGTACCCTTGACACAGCCCGCTACCATATCTACTCCATCAGCGCCCCCAGTCCATCCCTTTGCAAATGCTCGAGACACGACCTACGCTCCGCCGAACCTTCGAAACTTCGCTATGCCGCCTAAGCCTTCGAACGACAAGGGCAAGGACCCAGCTTACAAGACCATAGTTCCCATCCATCAGCCCAAGCTAGCCGACGACATCTTCGCGCGCTCAATGAGAGCTCCTCTCGTCACGCTGACACCAGAAGAACTCCTTTCGATCTCGCCCGACGTACGCAATAGGTATCGAGAAGCAGTTACACCCAAGCGAGTATCAGCGGAACCTGTCAATGCAGCACACATCGTAGAGATTACCAACGAAGACGAAGCAAAAGAGGTACACCAGCTATCCTGCTCTGGTGCAGCGCTACAGCCAGGAGCTACTATCGTCCCCGATCCCTACAAAACTTATCTCAAGCACGTCCCACATGGCGAACATCCCGTCGATCTCACGGTTGCCCGCGACTCGAACGCTATCCGTTCGATCTACGCGCTCGTTGACAATAAAGAGCAGATCGAATGCATCGTAGATCCAGGCTCACAAATCGTAGCAATGTCAGAGGAAGTCTGTTTAGGCCTGAAGCTTCTCTTCGACCCTACGATACAGTTAAACATGCAGTCCGCCAACAGTGAAGTAGACCAATCTCTAGGGCTCGTACGCAACGTACCCTTCCAAATTGGTGAGGTAGTGTTATATCTTCAG